>OX352773.1:252105843-253417389 GCA_947095535.1 Poecilobothrus nobilitatus | reverse complement strand
AAATTTTTTCATACAAATATTGAATTTTGGTAAAAAAAATATTTTGACTACAAATTTCGATTAGAAACCCGAAAATACGCTTCTAAATGGGTTAAAATTGAGTTTAAAGATTTTTAAAATTAAATTTTATTTTTTTTATTAAAAAATACCTCGTAATATGTAAAAATATGCTTTTTGTACTTCAAATTGTTACTTTCAATAATTAAATCAATTTGTTACTAAAAATTAATATTTTTCATACAAATATTGAATTTTGGTAAAAAAAATATTTTGACTACAAAATTCGATTAGAAACCCGAAAATACGCTTCTAAATAGGTTAAAATTGAGTTTAATTTTTTTATTAAAAAATACCTCGTAATATGTATAAATATGCTTTTTGTACCTAAAATTGTTACTTTCAATAATTAAATCAATTTGTTACTAAAAATTAATATTTTTCATACAAATATTGAATTTTGGTAAAAAAACTATTTTGACTACAAAATTCGATTAGAAACCCGAAAATACGCTTCTAA
This sequence comes from Poecilobothrus nobilitatus, assembly GCA_947095535.1. NCBI lineage: Eukaryota > Metazoa > Arthropoda > Insecta > Diptera > Dolichopodidae > Poecilobothrus > Poecilobothrus nobilitatus. The sequence goes on along the minus strand of OX352773.1, from coordinate 253,416,872 downwards.
ATAGGTTCAAATTGAGTTTAAAGATTTTTAAAATTAAATTTTATTTTTTTTATTAAAAAATACCTCGTAATATGTAAAAATATGGTTTTTGTACCTAAAATTGTTACTTTCAATAATTAAATCAATTTGTTACTAAAAATTAATATTTTTCATACAAATATTGAATTTTGGTAAAAAAAATATTTTGACTACAAAATTCGATTAGAAACCCGAAAATACGCTTCTAAATAGGTTAAAATTGAGTTTAATTTTTTTATTAAAAAATACCTCGTAATATGTATAAATATGCTTTTTGTACCTAAAATTGTTACTTTCAATAATTAAATCAATTTGTTACTAAAAATTAATATTTTTCATACAAATATTGAATTTTGGTAAAAAAACTATTTTGACTACAAAATTCGATTAGAAACCCGAAAATACGCTTCTAAATAGGTTCAAATTGAGTTTAAAGATTTTTAAAATTAAATTTTATTTTTTTTATTAAAAAATACCTCGTAATATGTAAAAATATGGTTTTTGTACCTAAAATTGTTACTTTCAATAATTAAATCAATTTGTTACTAAAAATTAATATTTTTCATACAAATATTGAATTTTGGTAAAAAAAATATTTTGACTACAAAATTCGATTAGAAACCCGAAAATACGCTTCTAAATAGGTTAAAATTGAGTTTAATTTTTTTATTAAAAAATACCTCGTAATATGTAAAAATATGCTTTTTGTACCTAAAATTGTTACTTTCAATAATTAAATCAATTTGTTACTAAAAATTAATATTTTTCATACAAATATTGAATTTTGGTAAAAAAAATATTTTGACTACAAAATTCGATTAGAAACCCGAAAATACGCTTCTAAATGGGTTAAAATTGAGTTTAAAGATTTTTAAAATTAAATTTTATTTTTTTTATTAAAAAATACCTCGTAATATGTAAAAATATGCTTTTTGTACCTAAAATTGTTACTTTGAATAATTAAATCAATTTGTTACCAAAAATTAATATTTTTCATGCAAATATTGAATTTTGGTAAAAAAAATATTTTGACTACAAAATTCGATTAGAAACCCGAAAATACGCTTCTAAATAGGTTAAAATTGAGTTTAATTTTTTTATTAAAAAATACCTCGTAATATGTAAAAATATGCTTTTTGTACCTAAAATTGTTACTTTCAATAATTAAATCAATTTGTTACTAAAAATTAATATTTTTCATACAAATATTGAATTTTGGTAAAAAAACTATTTTGACTACAAAATTCGATTAGAAACCCGAAAATACGCTTCTAAATAGGTTCAAATTGAGTTTAAAGATTTTTAAAATTAAATTTTATTTTTTTTATTAAAAAATACCTCGTAATATGTAAAAATATGGTTTTTGTACCTAAAATTGTTACTTTCAATTAGTAAATCAATTTGTTACTAAAAATTAATATTTTTCATACAAATGTTGAATTTTGGTAAAAAAAAATATTTTGACTACAAATTTCGATTAGAAACCCGAAAATACGCTTCTAAATGGGTTAAAATTGAGTTTAAAGATTTTTAAAATTAAATTTTATTTTTTTTATTAAAAAATACCTCGTAATATGTAAAAATATGCTTTTTGTACCTAAAATTGTTACTTTCAATAATTAAATCAATTTGTTACTAAAAATTAATATTTTTCATACAAATATTGAATTTTGGTAAAAAAAATATTTTGACTACAAAATTCGATTAGAAACCCGAAAATACGCTTCTAAATGGGTTAAATTGAGTTTAAAGATTTTTAAAATTAAATTTTATTTTTTTTATTAAAAAATACCTCGTAATATGTAAAAATATGCTTTTTGTACCTAAAATTGTTACTTTCAATAATTAAATCAATTTGCTACTAAAAATTAATATTTTTCATACAAATGTTGAATTTTGGTAAAAAAAAATATTTTGACTACAAATTTCGATTAGAAACCCGAAAATACGCTTCTAAATGGGTTACAATTGAGTTTAAAGATTTTTAAAATTAAATTTTATTTTTTTTATTAAAAAATACCTCGTAATATGTAAAAATATGCTTTTTGTACTTCAAATTGTTACTTTCAATAATTAAATCAATTTGTTACTAAAAATTAATATTTTTCATACAAATATTGAATTTTGGTAAAAAAAATATTTTGACTACAAAATTCGATTAGAAACCCGAAAATACGCTTCTAAATAGGTTCAAATTGAGTTTAAAGATTTTTAAAATTAAATTTTATTTTTTTTATTAAAAAATACCTCGTAATATGTAAAAATATGCTTTTTGTACCTAAAATTGTTACTTTCAATAATTAAATCAATTTGCTACTAAAAATTAATATTTTTCATACAAATGTTGAATTTTGGTAAAAAAAATATTTTGACTACAAAATTCGATTAGAAACCCGAAAATACGCTTCTAAATGGGTTAAAATTGAGTTTAAAGATTTTTAAAATTAAATTTTATTTTTTTTATTAAAAAATACCTCGTAATATGTAAAAATATGCTTTTTGTACCTAAAATTGTTACTTTCAATAATTAAATCAATTTGTTACTAAAAATTAATATTTTTCATACAAATATTGAATTTTGGTAAAAAAATATTTTGACTACAAAATTCGATTAGAAACCCGAAAATACGCTTCTAAATGGGTTAAAATTGAGTTTAAAGATTTTTAAAATTAAATTTTATTTTTTTTATTAAAAAATACCTCGTAATATGTAAAAATATGCTTTTTGTACCTAAAATTTTTACTTTCAATAATTAAATCAATTTGTTACTAAAAATTAATATTTTTCATACAAATATTGAATTTTGGTAAAAAAAATATTTTGACTACAAAATTCGATTAGAAACCCGAAAATACGCTTCTAAATGGGTTAAAATTGAGTTTAAAGATTTTTAAAATTAAATTTTATTTTTTTTATTAAAAAATACCTCGTAATACGTAAAAATAAGCTTTTTGTACTTAAAATTTCTACTTTCAATAATTAAATCAATTTGTTACTAAAAATTAATATTTTTCATACAAATATTGAATTTTGGTAAAAAAAATATTTTGACTACAAAATTCGATTAGAAACCCGAAAATACGCTTCTAAATAGGTTCAAATTGAGTTTAAAGATTTTTAAAATTAAATTTTATTTTTATTATTAAAAAATACCTCGTAATATGTAAAAATATGCTTTTTGTACTTCAAATTGTTACTTTCAATAATTAAATCAATTTGTTACTAAAAATTAATATTTTTCATACAAATATTGAATTTTGGTAAAAAAAATATTTTGACTACAAAATTCGATTAGAAACCCGAATATACGCTTCTAAATAGGTTCAAATTGAGTTTAAAGATTTTTAAAATTAAATTTTATTTTTTTTATTAAAAAATACCTCGTAATATGTAAAAATATGCTTTTTGTACCTAAAATTGTTACTTTCAATAATTAAATCAATTTGTTACTAAAAATTAATATTTTTCATACAAATATTGAATTTTGGTAAAAAAAATATTTTGACTACAAAATTCGATTAGAAACCCGAAAATACGCTTCTAAATGGGTTAAAATTGAGTTTAAAGATTTTTAAAATTAAATTTTATTTTTTTTATTAAAAAATACCTCATAATATGTAAAAAATATTCTTTTTGTACCTAAAATTGTTACTTTCAATAATTAAATCAATTTGTTACTAAAAATTAATATTTTTCATACAAATGTTGAATTTTGGTAAAAAAAAATATTTTGACTACAAATTTCGATTAGAAACCCGAAAATACGCTTCTAAATGGGTTAAAATTGAGTTTAAAGATTTTTAAAATTAAATTTTATTTTTTTTATTAAAAAATACCTCGTAATACGTAAAAATAAGCTTTTTGTACTTAAAATTTCTACTTTCAATAATTAAATCAATTTGTTACTAAAAATTAATATTTTTCATACAAATATTGAATTTTGGTAAAAAAAATATTTTGACTACAAAATTCGATTAGAAACCCGAAAATACGCTTCTAAATGGGTTAAAATTGAGTTTAAAGATTTTTAAAATTAAATTTTATTTTTTTTATTAAAAAATACCTCGTAATATGTAAAAATATGCTTTTTGTACTTCAAATTGTTACTTTCAATAATTAAATCAATTTGTTACTAAAAATTAATATTTTTCATACAAATATTGAATTTTGGTAAAAAAAATATTTTGACTACAAAATTCGATTAGAAACCCGAAAATACGCTTCTAAATAGGTTCAAATTGAGTTTAAAGATTTTTAAAATTAAATTTTATTTTTTTTATTAAAAAATACCTCGTAATATGTAAAAATATGCTTTTTGTACCTAAAATTGTTACTTTCAATAATTAAATCAATTTGTTACTAAAAATTAATATTTTTCATACAAATATTGAATTTTGGTAAAAAAAATATTTTGACTACAAAATTCGATTAGAAACCCGAAAATACGCTTCTAAATAGGTTAAAATTGAGTTTAAAGATTTTTAAAATTAAATTTTATTTTTTTTATTAAAAAATACCTCGTAATATGTAAAAATATGCTTTTTGTACCTAAAATTGTTACTTTCAATAATTAAATCAATTTGTTACTAAAAATTAATATTTTTCATGCAAATATTGAATTTTGGTAAAAAAAATATTTTGACTACAAAATTCGATTAGAAACCCGAAAATACGCTTCTAAATAGGTTAAAATTGAGTTTAATTTTTTTATTAAAAAATACCTCGTAATATGTAAAAATATGCTTTTTGTACCTAAAATTGTTACTTTCAATAATTAAATCAATTTGTTACTAAAAATTAATATTTTTCATACAAATATTGAATTTTGGTAAAAAAAATATTTTGACTACAAAATTCGATTAGAAACCCGAAAATACGCTTCTAAATAGGTTCAAATTGAGTTTAAAGATTTTTAAAATTAAATTTTATTTTTTTTATTAAAAAATACCTCGTAATATGTAAAAATATGGTTTTTGTACCTAATATTGTTACTTTCAATAATTAAATCAATTTGTTACTAAAAATTAATATTTTTCATACAAATGTTGAATTTTGGTAAAAAAAAATATTTTGACTACAAATTTCGATTAGAAACCCGAAAATACGCTTCTAAATGGGTTAAAATTGAGTTTAAAGATTTTTAAAATTAATTTTTATTTTTTTTATTAAAAAATACCTCGTAATATGTAAAAATATGCTTTTTGTACCTAAAATTGTTACTTTCAATAATTAAATCAATTTGTTACTAAAAATTAATATTTTTCATACAAATATTGAATTTTGGTAAAAAAAATATTTTGACTACAAAATTCGATTAGAAACCCGAAAATACGCTTCTAAATGGGTTAAAATTGAGTTTAAAGATTTTTAAAATTAAATTTTATTTTTTTTATTAAAAAATACCTCGTAATATGTAAAAATATGCTTTTTGTACCTAAAATTGTTACTTTGAATAATTAAATCAATTTGTTACTAAAAATTAATATTTTTCATACAAATATTGAATTTTGGTAAAAAAAATATTTTGACTACAAAATTCGATTAGAAACCCGAAAATACGATTCTAAATAGGTTAAAATTGAGTTTAATTTTTTTATTAAAAAATACCTCGTAATATGTAAAAATATGCTTTTTGTACCTAAAATTGTTACTTTCAATAATTAAATCAATTTGTTACTAAAAATTAATATTTTTCATACAAATATTGAATTTTGGTAAAAAAAATATTTTGACTACAAAATTCGATTAGAAACCCGAAAATACGCTTCTAAATGGGTTAAAATTGAGTTTAAAGATTTTTAAAATTAATTTTTATTTTTTTTATTAAAAAATACCTCGTAATATGTAAAAATATGCTTTTTGTACCTAAAATTGTTACTTTCAATAATTAAATCAATTTGTTACTAAAAATTAATATTTTTCATACAAATATTGAATTTTGGTAAAAAAAATATTTTGACTACAAAATTCGATTAGAAACCCGAAAATACGCTTCTAAATAGGTTAAAATTGAGTTTAATTTTTTTATTAAAAAATACCTCGTAATATGTAAAAATATGCTTTTTGTACCTAAAATTGTTACTTTCAATAATTAAATCAATTTGTTACTAAAAATTAATATTTTTCATACAAATATTGAATTTTGGTAAAAAAAATATTTTGACTACAAAATTCGATTAGAAACCCGAAAATACGCTTCTAAATGGGTTAAAATTGAGTTTAAAGATTTTTAAAATTAAATTTTATTTTTTTTATTAAAAAATACCTCGTAATATGTAAAAATATGCTTTTTGTACCTAAAATTGTTACTTTCAATAATTAAATCAATTTGTTACTAAAAATTAATATTTTTGATACAAATATTGAATTTTGGTAAAAAAAATATTTTGACTACAAAATTCGATTAGAAACCCGAAAATACGCTTCTAAATGGGTTAAAATTGAGTTTAAAGATTTTTAAAATTAAATTTTATTTTTTTTATTAAAAAATACCTCGTAATATGTAAAAATATGCTTTTTGTACCTAAAATTGTTACTTTCAATAATTAAATCAATTTGCTACTAAAAATTAATATTTTTCATACAAATGTTGAATTTTGGTAAAAAAAAATATTTTAACTACAAATTTCGATTAGAAATCCGAAAATACGCTTCTAAGTGGGTTACAATTGAGTTTAAAGATTTTTAAAATTAAATTTTATTTTTTTTATTAAAAAATACCTCGTAATATGTAAAAATATGCTTTTTGTACTTCGAATTGTTACTTTCAATAATTAAATCAATTTGTTACTAAAAATTAATATTTTTCATACAAATATTGAATTTTGGTAAAAAAAATATTTTGACTACAAAATTCGATTAGAAACCCGAAAATACGCTTCTAAATAGGTTAAAATTGAGTTTAATTTTTTTATTAAAAAATACCTCGTAATATGTAAAAATATGCTTTTTGTACCTAAAATTGTTACTTTCAATAATTAAATCAATTTGTTACTAAAAATTAATATTTTTCATACAAATATTGAATTTTGGTAAAAAAAATATTTTGACTACAAAATTCGATTAGAAACCCGAAAATACGCTTCTAAATGGGTTAAAATTGAGTTTAAAGATTTTTAAAATTAAATTTTATTTTTTTTATTAAAAAATACCTCGTAATATGTAAAAATATGCTTTTTGTACCTAAAATTGTTACTTTGAATAATTAAATCAATTTGTTACCAAAAATTAATATTTTTCATGCAAATATTGAATTTTGGTAAAAAAAATATTTTGACTACAAAATTCGATTAGAAACCCGAAAATACGCTTCTAAATAGGTTAAAATTGAGTTTAATGTTTTTATTAAAAAATACCTCGTAATATGTAAAAATATGCTTTTTGTACCTAAAATTGTTACTTTCAATAATTAAATCAATTTGTTACTAAAAATTAATATTTTTCATACAAATATTGAATTTTGGTAAAAAAAATATTTTGACTACAAAATTCGATTAGAAACCCGAAAATACGCTTCTAAATGGGTTAAAATTGAGTTTAAAGATTTTTAAAATTAAATTTTATTTTTTTTATTAAAAAATACCTCGTAATATGTAAAAATATGCTTTTTGTACCTAAAATTGTTACTTTCAATAATTAAATCAATTTGCTACTAAAAATTAATATTTTTCATACAAATGTTGAATTTTGGTAAAAAAAAATATTTTGACTACAAATTTCGATTAGAAACCCGAAAATACGCTTCTAAATGGGTTACAATTGAGTTTAAAGATTTTTAAAATTAAATTTTATTTTTTTTATTAAAAAATACCTCGTAATATGTAAAAATATGCTTTTTGTACTTCAAATTGTTACTTTCAATAATTAAATCAATTTGTTACTAAAAATTAATATTTTTCATACAAATATAAAATTTTGGTAAAAAAAATATTTTGACTACAAAATTCGATTAGAAACCCGAAAATACGCTTCTAAATGGGTTAAAATTGAGTTTAAAGATTTTTAAAATTAAATTTTATTTTTTTTATTAAAAAATACCTCGTAATATGTAAAAATATGCTTTTTGTACCTAAAATTGTTACTTTCAATAATTAAATCAATTTGTTACTAAAAATTAATATTTTTCATACAAATATTAAATTTTGGTAAAAAAAATATTTTGACTACAAAATTCGATTAGAAACCCGAAAATACGCTTCTAAATGGGTTAAAATTGAGTTTAAAGATTTTTAAAATTAAATTTTATTTTTTTTATTAAAAAATACCTCGTAATATGTAAAAATATGCTTTTTGTACCTAAAATTGTTACTTTCAATAATTAAATCAATTTGCTACTAAAAATTAATATTTTTCATACAAATGTTGAATTTTGCTAAAAAAAATATTTTGACTACAAAATTCGATTAGAAACCCGAAAATACGCTTCTAAATAGGTTCAAATTGAGTTTAAAGATTTTTAAAATTAAATTTTATTTTTTTTATTAAAAAATACCTCGTAATATGTAAAAATATGCTTTTTGTACCTAAAATTGTTACTTTCAATAATTAAATCAATTTGTTACTAAAAATTAATATTTTTCATACAAATGTTGAATTTTGGTAAAAAAAATATTTTGACTACAAAATTCGATTAGAAACCCGAAAATACGCTTCTAAATGGGTTAAAATTGAGTTTAAAGATTTTTAAAATTAAATTTTATTTTTTTTATTAAAAAATACCTCGTAAAATGTAAAAATATGCTTTTTGTACTTAAAATTGTTACTTTCAATAATTAAATCAATTTGTTACTAAAAACGAGGAAGAGTGCAGTAGAGTAGACTGTGTCAACTCTGGGATACCCGTATGAACGTAATATATCCTGTTTCTATAAAACTTGATCATCTTTTAAAAACATTCAGAGTTTTAGTACCGAACTACAGAGATATATTTATGTAAATTGTGGAGTTGTATGATAGCTACCCGAATCTATTGCGCCTAGCTTCATTAAGTTCCAAGAAATGCAAAAAGCCTGAACCGGCTGCTTTAGACCATTCAAATTTTACAAAAGTTTTTGGCATGCAACTCGACACTTTTTCACTAAATTTCAGATAGCTAGCTTCAATAGACACTGAGTTATTTTCATTTAAAAAGAGAAGTTGTATGGCAACTATCCGAACCTGTCATATCATCACAACAAAATTTTACAGAAGTTGTTGCCATAAAACTCGATCATCATTTGCTATTTGAAAATTTCAAGGTATTTGAAATTTCAGATACCTAGATTGAACAGACACTGAGTTATTTCTATTTAAAGAAAGAAGTTGTATGGCAGCTACTCGAACCCGGCGGCCGAAAATGCTGGAGTTAAATAGCAAAACTAACAATTTTGCAAGAGTGACGTAAAAAAAATTTCAGCCTCCTAGCTCCTTTATTTTTTGAGTTATCGTGCGGACGGACACTGAGTTCTTTTCATTTAAAAAGAGATTTTGTATGGCAGCTACCCGAACCCGTCGCACCACCACAACCAAATTTTGTAGAAGTTGTTGCCATAAAACTTGATCATCATTCGCAAAATTTCAGATACCTAGATTGAACAGACACTGGGTTATTTCTATTTAAAGAAAGAAGTTGTATGGCAGCTACCCGAACCCGGGGACAGAAAATGCTGGAGTTAAATAGCAAAACTAACAATTTTACAAAAGTGACGTAAAAAAATTTTCAGCCTCCTAGCTCCTCTATTTTTGAGTTATCGTGCGGACGGACACTGAGTTCTTTTCATTTAAAAAGAGATTTTGTATGGCAGCTACCCGAACCCGTCGCACCAGCACAACCAAATTTTGTAGAAGTTGTTGCCATAAAACTTGATCATCATTTGCAAAATTTCAGACGCCTAGCTTCATTAGGTTCCAAGAGGTGCAAGAAGTCTGAACCGGCTGCTCTAGACCAAACAAATTTTACAAAAGTTGTTGGCATATAACTCGACACTTCTTTACTAAATTTCAGATTCCTAGCTTCAATAAACACTGAGTTATTCTCATTTAACCGGATAAGTTGTATGGCAGCTACCCGAACCCGCCGCACCACCACAACCAAATTTTACAAAAGTTGTTGCCATAAAACTTGATCATCATTTGCAAAATTTCAGACGCCTAGCTTCATTAGGTTCCAAGAGGTGCAAGAAGTCTGAACCGGCTGCTCTAGACCAACCAAATTTTACAAAAGTTGTTGGCATGTAACTCGACACCTCTTTACTAAATTTCAGATTCCTAGCTTCAATAAACACTGAGTTATTCTCATTTAAACGGAGAAGTTGTATGGCAGCTACCCGAACCCGCTGCACCAGCACAACCAAATTTTACAGAAGTTGTTGCCATAAAACTTGATCATCATTTGCAAAATTTCAGAAACCTAGCTTGAATAGATACTGAGTTATTTCTATATAAAGATAGAAGTTGTATGGCAGCTACTCGAACCCGCCGACCGAAAATGTTGGATTTAAATAGCAAAACTAACAATTTTGCTAAAGTGACGTAAAAAAAATTTCAGCCCCCTAGCTCCTTTATTTTTTGAGTTATCGTGCGGACGGACGGACGGACGGACGTACATGGCTTAATCGACTCAGAATTCGATTCTGAGCCGATCCATACCTTTGACACTATATCTAGCTCGACTCCTTTAAGGTGTCACAAACGTAATGGCAAATTTATTATACCCTTGAACATAGTTCATACGGGTATAATTAATATTTTTCATACAAATATTGAATTTTGGTAAAAAAAATATTTTGACTACAAAATTCGATTAGAAACCCGAAAATACGCTTCTAAATGGGTTAAAATTGAGTTTAAAGATTTTTAAAATTAAATTTTATTTAAAAAATTTAATTAAAAAATACCTAGTAATATGTAAAAATATGCTTTTTGTACCTAAAATTGTTACTTTCAATAATTAAATCATTTTGCTACTAAAAATTAATATTTTTCATACAAATGTTGAATTTTGGTAAAAAAAAATATTTTGACTACAAATTTCGATTAGATACCCGAAAATACGCTTCTAAATGGGTTAAAATTGAGTTTAACGATTTTTAAAATTAAATTTTATTTTTTTTATTAAAAAATACCTCGTAATATGTAAAAATATGCTTTTTGTACTTCAAATTGTTACTTTCAATAACTAAATCAATTTGTTACTAAAAATTAATATTTTTCATACAATATTGAATTTTGGTAAAAAAAATATTTTGACTACAAAATTCGATTAGAAACCCGAATATACGCTTCTAAATGGGTTAAAATTGAGTTTAAAGATTTTTAAAATTAAATTTTATTTTTTTTATTAAAAAATACCTCGTAATATGTAAGAATATGCTTTTTGTACCTAGAATTGTTACTTTCAATAATTAAATCAATTTGCTACTAAAAATTAATATTTTTCATACAAATGTTGAATTTTGGTAAAAAAAAATATTTTGACTACAAAATTCGATTAGAAACCCGAAAATACGCTTCTAAATAGGTTAAAATTGAGTTTAAAGATTTTAAAATTAAATTTTATTTTTTTTATTAAAAAATACCTCGTAATATGTAAAAATATGCTTTTTGTACCTAAAATTGTTACTTTCAATAATTAAACCAATTTGCTACTAAAAATTAATATTTTTCATACAAATGTTGAATTTTGGTAAAAAAAAATATTTTGACTACAAATTTCGATTAGATACCCGAAAATACGCTTCTAAATAGGTTCAAATTGAGTTTAAAGATTTTTAAAATTAAATTTTATTTTTTTTATTAAAAAATACCTCGTAATATGTAAAAATATGCTTTTTGTACCTAAAATTGTTACTTTCAATAATTAAACCAATTTGCTTCTAAAAATTAATATTTTTCATACAAATGTTGAATTTTGGTAAAAAAAAATATTTTGACTACAAATTTCGATTAGAAACCCGAAAATACGCTTCTAAATAGGTTAAAATTGAGTTTAAAGATTTTTAAAATTAAATTTTATTTTTTTTATTAAAAAATACCTCGTAATATGTAAAAATATGCTTTTTGTACTTCAAATTGCTACTTTCAATAATTAAATCAATTTGTTACTAAAAATTAATATTTTTCATACAAATATTGAATTTTGGTAAAAAAAATATTTTGAATACAAAATTCGATTAGAAACCCAAAATACGCTTCTAAATGGGTTAAAATTGAGTTTAAAGATTTTAAAAATTAAATTTTATTTTTTTTATTAAAAAATACCTCCTAATATGTAAAAATATGCTTTTTGTACTTCAAATTGTTACTTTCAATAATTAAATCAATTTGTTACTAAAAATTAATATTTTTCATACAAATATTGAATTTTGGTAAAAAAAATATTTTGACTACAAAATTCGATTAGAAACCCAAAAATACGCTTCTAAATGGGTTAAAATTGAGTTTAAAGATTTTTAAAATTAAATTTTATTTAAAAAATTTAATTAAAAAATACCTAGTAATATGTAAAAATATGCTTTTTGTACTTCAAATTGTTACTTTCAATAACTATATTGAATTTTGGTAAAAAAAATATTTTGACTACAAAATTCGATTAGAAACCCGAATATACGCTTCTAAATGGGTTAAAATTGAGTTTAAAGATTTTTAAAATTAAATTTTATTTTTTTTATTAAAAAATACCTCGTAATATGTAAAAATATGCTTTTTGTACCTAAAATTGTTACTTTCAATAATTAAATCAATTTGTTACTAAAAATTAATATTTTTCATACAAATATTGAATTTTGGTAAAAAAAATATTTTGACTACAAAATTCGATTAGAAACCCGAAAATACGCTTCTAAATGGGTTAGAGTTTAAAGATTTTTAAAATTAAATTTTATTTTTTTTATTAAAAAATACCTCGTAATATGTAAAAATATGCTTTTTGTACCTAAAATTGTTACTTTCAATAATTAAATCAATTTGCTACTAAAAATTAATATTTTTCATACAAATGTTGAATTTTGGTAAAAAAAAATATTTTGACTACAAATTTCGATTAGAAACCCGAAAATACGCTTCTAAATGGGTTAAATTGAGTTTAAAGATTTTTAAAATTAAATTTTATTTTTTTTATTAAAAAATACCTTGTAATATGTAAAAATATGCTTTTTGTACCTAAAATTGTTACTTTCAATAATTAAATCAATTTGTTACTAAAAATTAATATTTTTCATACAAATATTGAATTTTGGTAAAAAAAATATTTTGACTACAAAATTCGATTAGAAACCCGAAAATACGCTTCTAAATGGGTTAAATTGAGTTTAAAGATTTTTAAAATTAAATTTTATTTTTTTTATTAAAAAATACCTTGTAATATGTAAAAATATGCTTTTTGTACCTAAAATTGTTACTTTCAATAATTAAATCAATTTGTTACTAAAAATTAATATTTTTCATACAAATGTTGAATTTTGGTAAAAAAAAATATTTTGACTACAAATTTCGATTAGAAACCCGAAAATACGCTTCTAAATGGGTTAAATTGAGTTTAAAGATTTTTAAAATTAAATTTTATTTTTTTTATTAAAAAATACCTTGTAATATGTAAAAATATGCTTTTTGTACCTAAAATTGTTACTTTCAATAATTAAATCAATTTGTTACTAAAAATTAATATTTTTCATACAAATATTGAATTTTGGTAAAAAAAATATTTTGACTACAAAATTCGATTAGAAACCCGAAAATACGCTTCTAAATGGGTTAGAGTTTAAAGATTTTTAAAATTAAATTTTATTTAAAAAATTTAATTAAAAAATACCTAGTAATATGTAAAAATATGCTTTTTGTACCTAAAATTGTTACTTTCAATAATTAAATCAATTTGTTACTAAAAATTAATATTTTTCATACAAATATTGAATTTTGGTAAAAAAAATATTTTGACTACAAAATTCGATTAGAAACCCGAAAATACGCTTCTAAATGGGTTAGAGTTTAAAGATTTTTAAAATTAAATTTTATTTTTTTTATTAAAAAATACCTCGTAATATGTAAAAATATGCTTTTTGTACCTAAAATTGTTACTTTCAATAATTAAATCAATTTGCTACTAAAAATTAATATTTTTCATACAAATGTTGAATTTTGGTAAAAAAAAATATTTTGACTACAAATTTCGATTAGAAACCCGAAAATACGCTTCTAAATGGGTTAAATTGAGTTTAAAGATTTTTAAAATTAAATTTTATTTTTTTTATTAAAAAATGCCTTGTAATATGTAAAAATATGCTTTTTGTACCTAAAATTGTTACTTTCAATAATTAAATCAATTTGCTACTAAAAATTAATATTTTTCATACAAATGTTGAATTTTGGTAAAAAAAAATATTTTGACTACAAAATTCGATTAGAAACCCGAAAATACGCTTCTAAATAGGTTAAAATTGAGTTTAATTTTTTTATTAAAAAATACCTCGTAATATGTAAAAATATGCTTTTTGTACTTAAAATTGTTACTTTCAATAATTAAATCAATTTGCTACTAAAAATTAATATTTTTCATACAAATATTGAATTTTGGTAAAAAAAATATTTTGACTACAAAATTCGATTAGAAACCCGAAAATACGCTTCTAAATGGGTTAAAATTGAGTTTAAAGATTATTAAAATTAAATTTTATTTAAAAAATTTAATTAAAAAATACCTAGTAATATGGAAAAATATGCTTTTTGTACTTAAAATTGTTACTTTCAATAATTAAATCAATTTGCTACTAAAAATTAATATTTTTCATACAAATGTTGAATTTTGGTAAAAAAAAATATTTTGACTACAAAATTCGATTAGAAACCCGAAAATACGCTTCTAAAAGGTTAAAATTGAGTTTAATTTTTTTATTAAAAAATACCTCGTAATATGTAAAAATATGCTTTTTGTACTTCAAATTGTTACTTTCAATAATTAAATCAATTTGTTACTAAAAATTTATATTTTTCATACAAATATTGAATTTTGGTAAAAAAAATATTTTGACTACAAAATTCGATTAGAAACCCGAAAATACGCTTCTAAATGGGTTAAAATTGAGTTTAAAGATTATTAAAATTAAATTTTATTTAAAAAATTTAATTAAAAAATACCTAGTAATATGTAAAAATATGCTTTTTGTACTTCAAATTTTTACTTTCAATAATTAAATCAATTTGTTACTAAAAATTAATATTTTTCATACAAATATTGAATTTTGGTAAAAAAAATATTTTGACTACAAAATTCGATTAGAAACCCGAAAATACGCTTCTAAATGGGTTAAAATTGAGTTTAAAGATTTTTAAAATTAAATTTTATTTTTTTTATTAAAAAATACCTCGTAATATGTAAAAATATGCTTTTTGTACCTAAAATTGTTACTTTCAATAATTAAATCAATTTGCTACTAAAAATTAATATTTTTCATACAAATGTTGAATTTTGGTAAAAAAAAATATTTTGACTACAAATTTCGATTAGAAACCCGAAAATAGGCTTCTAAATGGGTTAAAATTGAATTTAAAGATTTTTAAAATTAAATTTTATTTTTTTTATTAAAAAATACCTCGTAATATGTAAAAATATGCTTTTTGTACCTAAAATTGTTACTTTCAATAATTAAATCAATTTGCTACTAAAAATTAATATTTTTCATACAAATGTTGAATTTTGGTAAAAAAAATATTTTGACTACAAATTTCGATTAGAAACCCGAAAATACGCTTCTAAATGGGTTAAAATTGAATTTAAAGATTTTTAAAATTAAATTTTATTTTTTTTATTAAAAAATACCTCGTAATATGTAAAAATATGCTTTTTGTACCTAAAATTGTTACTTTCAATAATTAAATCAATTTGCTACTAAAAATTAATATTTTTCATACAAATGTTGAATTTTGGTAAAAAAAAATATTTTGACTACAAAATTCGATTAGAAACCCGAAAATACGCTTCTAAATAGGTTAAAATTGAGTTTAATTTTTTTATTAAAAAATACCTCGTAATATGTAAAAATATGCTTTTTGTACTTCAAATTGTTACTTTCAATAATTAAATCAATTTGTTACTAAAAATTTATATTTTTCATACAAATATTGAATTTTGGTAAAAAAAATATTTTGACTACAAAATTAGATTAGAAACCCGAAAATACGCTTCTAAATGGGTTAAAATTGAGTTTAAAGATTTTAAAAATTAAATTTTATTTTTTTTATTAAAAAATACCTCGTAATATGTAAAAATATGCTTTTTGTACCTAAAATTGTTACTTTCAATAATTAAATCAATTTGCTACTAAAAATTAATATTTTTCATACAAATGTTGAATTTTGGTAAAAAAAAATATTTTGACTACAAATTTCGATTAGAAACCCGAAAATATGCTTCTAAATGGGTTAAAATTGAGTTTAAAGATTTTTAAACTTAAATTTTATATTTTTTATTAAAAAATACCTCGTAATATGTAAAAATATGCTTTTTGTACTTCAAATTTTTACTTTCAATAATTAAATCAATTTGTTACTAAAAATTAATATTTTTCATACAAATATTGAATTTTGGTAAAAAAAAATATTTTGACTACAAAAATTCGATTAGAAACCCGAAAATACGCTTCTAAATAGGTTAAATTGAGTTTAATTTTTTTATTAAAAAATACCTCGTAATATGTAAAAATATGCTTTTGGTACTTCAAATTGTTACTTTCAATAATTAAATCAATTTGTTACTAAAAAATTAATATTTTTCATACAAATATTGAATTTTTGGTAAAAAAAATATTTTGACTACAAAATTCGATTAGAAACCCGAAAATACGCTTCTAAATGGGTTAAAATTGAGTTTAAAGATTTTTAAAATTAAATTTTATATTTTTTATTAAAAAATACCTCGTAATATGTAAAAATATGCTTTTTGTACTTCAAATTTTTACTTTCAATAATTAAATCAATTTGTTACCTCAAAATTAATATTTTTCATACAAATATTGAATTTTTGGTAAAAAAAAATATTTTGACTACAAAATTCGATTAGAAACCCGAAAATACGCTTCTAAATGGGTTAAAATTGAGTTTAAAGATTTTTAAAATTAAATTTTATTTTTTTTTATTAAAAAATACCTCGTAATATGTAAAAATATGCTTTTTGTACTTAAAATTGTTACTTTCAATAATTAAATCAATTTGCTACTAAAAATTAATATTTTTCATACAAATGTTTGAATTTTGGTAAAAAAAAATATTTTGACTACAAATTTCGATTAGAAACCCGAAAATACGCTTCTAAATGGGTTAAAATTGAGTTTAAAGATTTTTTAAATTAAATTTTATATTTTTTATTAAAAAATACTTCGTAATATGTAAAAATATGCTTTTTGTACTTAAAATTGTTACTTTCAATAATTAAATCAATTTGCTACTAAAAATTAATATTTTTCATACAAATGTTGAATTTTGGTAAAAAAAAATATTTTGACTACAAATTTCGATTAGAAACCCGAAAATACGCTTCTAAATGGGTTAAAATTGAGTTTAAAGATTTTGAAAATTAAATTTTACATTTTTTATTAAAAAATACCTAGTAATATGTAAAAATATGCTTTTTGTACTTCAAATTTTTACTTTCAATAATTAAATCAATTTGTTACTAAAAATTAATATTTTTCATACAAATATTGAATTTTGGTAAAAAAAATATTTTGACTACAAAATTCGATTAGAAACCCGAAAATACGCTTCTAAATGGGTTAAAATTGAGTTTAAAGATTTTTAAAATTAAATTTTATTTTTTTTATTAAAAAATACCTCGTAATATGTAAAAATTTGCTTTTTGTACTTAAAATTGTTACTTTCAATAATTAAATCAATTTGCTACTAAAAATTAATATTTTTCATACAAATGTTGAATTTTGGTAAAAAAAAATATTTTGACTACAAATTTCGATTAGAAACCCGAAAATACGCTTCTAAATGGGTTAAAATTGAGTTTAAAGATTTTTAAAATTAAATTTTATTTTTTTTATTAAAAAATACCTCGTAATATGTAAAAATATGCTTTTTGTACTTAAAATTGTTACTTTCAATAATTAAATCAATTTGCTACTAAAAATTAATATTTTTCATACAAATGTTGAATTTTGGTAAAAAAAAATATTTTGACTACAAATTTCGATTAGAAACCCGAAAATACGCTTCTAAATGGGTTAAAATTTAGTTTAAAGATTTTTTAAATTAAATTTTATATTTTTAATTAAAAAATACTTCGTAATATGTAAAAATATGCTTTTTGTACCTAAAATTGTTACTTTCAATAATTAAATCAATTTGCTACTAAAAATTAATATTTTTCATACAAATATTGAATTTTGGTAAAAAAAATATTTTGACTACAAATTTCGATTAGAAACCCGAAAATACGCTTCTAAATGGGTTAAAATTGAGTTTAAAGATTTTTTAAATTAAATTTTATATTTTTTATTAAAAAATACTTCGTAATATGTAAAAATATGCTTTTTGTACCTAAAATTGTTACTTTCAATAATTAAATCAATTTGCTACTAAAAATTAATATTTTTCATACAAATATTGAATTTTGGTAAAAAAAATATTTTGACTACAAATTTCGATTAGAAACCCGAAAATACGCTTCTAAATGGGTTAAAATTGAGTTTAAAGATTTTTAAAATTAAATTTTATTTTTTTTATTAAAAAATACCTCGTAATATGTAAAAATATGCTTTTTGTACTTCAAATTGTTACTTTCAATAATTAAATCAATTTGTTACTAAAAATTAATATTTTTCATACAAATATTGAATTTTGGTAAAAAATATATTTTGACTAAAAATTTGATTAGAAACCCGAAAATACGCTTCTAAATGGGTTAAAATTGAGTTTAAAGATTTTTAAAATTAAATTTTATTTTTTTTATTAAAAAATACCTCGTAATATGTAAAAATATGCTTTTTGTACCTAAAATTGTTACTTTCAATAATTAAATCAATTTGCTACTAAAAATTAATATTTTTCATACAAATGTTGAATTTTGGTAAAAAAAAATATTTTGACTACAAAATTCGATTAGAAACCCGAAAATACGCTTCTAAATGGGTTAAAATTGAGTTTAAAGATTTTTAAAATTAAATTTTATTTTTTTTATTAAAAAATACCTCGTAATATGTAAAAATATGCTTTTTGTATCTACAATTGTTACTTTCAATAATTAAATCGATTTGTTACAAAAAATTAATATTTTTCATACAAATATTGAATTTTGGTAAAAAAAATATTTTGACTAAAAATTTGATTAGAAACCCGAAAATACGCTTCTAAATGGGTTAAAATTCAGTTTAAAGATTTTTAAAATTAAATTTTATTTTTTTTATTAAAAAATACCTCGTAATATGTAAAAATATGCTTTTTGTACCTAAAATTGTTACTTTCAATAATTAAATCAATTTGCTACTAAAAATTAATATTTTTCATACAAATGTTGAATTTTGGTAAAAAAAAATATTTTGACTACAAATTTCGATTAGAAACCCGAAAATACGCTTCTAAATGGGTTAAAATTGAATTTAAAGATTTTTAAAATTAAATTTTATTGTTTTTATTAAAAAATACCTCGTAATATGTAAAAATATGCTTTTTGTACTTCAAATTGTTACTTTCAATAATTAAATCAATTTGTTACTAAAAATTAATATTTTTCATACAAATATTGAATTTTGGTAAAAAAAATATTTTGACTACAAAATTCGATTAGAAACCCGAAAATACGCTTCTAAATGGGTTAAAATTGAGTTTAAAGATTTTTAAAATTAAATTTTACATTTTTTATTAAAAAATACCTCGTAATATGTAAAAATATGCTTTTTGTACTTCAAATTTTTACTTTCAATAATTAAATCAATTTGTTACTAAAAATTAATATTTTTCATACAAATATTGAATTTTGGTAAAAAAAATATTTTGACTACAAAATTCGATTAGAAACCCGAAAATACACTTGTAAATAATTTAAAATTGAGTTTAATTTTTTTATTAAAAAATACCTCGTAATATGTAAAAATATGCTTTTTGTACTTCAAATTGTTACTTTCAATAATTAAATCAATTTGCTACTAAAAATTAATATTTTTCATACAAATATTGAATTTTGGTAAAAAAAATATTTTGACTACAAAATTCGATTAGAAACCCGAAAATACGCTTCTAAATGGGTTAAAATTGAGTTTAAAGATTTTTAAAATTAAATTTTATATTTTTTATTAAAAAATACGTCGTAATATGTAAAAATATGCTTTTTGTACTTCAAATTTTTACTTTCAATAATTAAATCAATTTGTTACTAAAAATTAATATTTTTCATACAAATATTGAATTTTGGTAAAAAAAATATTTTGACTAGAAAATTCGATTAGAAACCCGAAAATACGCTTCTAAATGGGTTAAAATTGACTTTAAAGATTTTTAAAATTAAATTTTATTTTTTTTATTAAAAAATACCTCGTAATATGTAAAAATATGCTTTTTGTACCTAAAATTGTTACTTTCAATAATTAAATCAATTTGCTACTAAAAATTAATATTTTTCATACAAATATTGAATTTTGGTAAAAAAAATATTTTGACTACAAAATTCGATTAGAAACCTGAAAATACGCTTCTAAATGGGTTAAAATTGAGTTTAAAGATTTTTAAAATTAAATTTTATTTAAAAAATTTAATTAAAAAATACCTAGTAATATGTAAAAATATGCTTTTTGTACTTAAAATTGTTACTTTCAATAATTAAATCAATTTGCTACTAAAAATTAATATTTTTCATACAAATATTGAATTTTGGTAAAAAAAATATTTTGACTACAAAATTCGATTAGAAACCCGAAAATACGCTTCTAAATAGGTTAAAATTGAGTTTAATTTTTTTATTAAAAAATACCTCGTAATATGTAAAAATATGCTTTTTGTACTTCAAATTTTTACTTTCAATAATTAAATCAATTTGTTACTAAAAATTAATATTTTTCATACAAATATTGAATTTTGGTAAAAAAAATATTTTGACTAGAAAATTCGATTAGAAACCCGAAAATACGCTTCTAAATGGGTTAAAATTGACTTTAAAGATTTTTAAAATTAAATTTTATTTTTTTTATTAAAAAATACCTCGTAATATGTAAAAATATGCTTTTTGTACCTAAAATTGTTACTTTCAATAATTAAATCAATTTGCTACTAAAAATTAATATTTTTCATACAAATATTGAATTTTGGTAAAAAAAATATTTTGACTACAAAATTCGATTAGAAACCTGAAAATACGCTTCTAAATGGGTTAAAATTGAGTTTAAAGATTTTTAAAATTAAATTTTATTTAAAAAATTTAATTAAAAAATACCTAGTAATATGTAAAAATATGCTTTTTGTACCTAAAATTGTTACTTTCAATAATTAAATCAATTTGCTACTAAAAATTAATATTTTTCATACAAATATTGAATTTTGGTAAAAAAAATATTTTGACTACAAAATTCGATTAGAAACCTGAAAATACGCTTCTAAATGGGTTAAAATTGAGTTTAAAGATTTTTAAAATTAAATTTTATTTAAAAAATTTAATTAAAAAATACCTAGTAATATGTAAAAATATGCTTTTTGTACTTAAAATTGTTACTTTCAATAATTAAATCAATTTGCTACTAAAAATTAATATTTTTCATACAAATATTGAATTTTGGTAAAAAAAAATATTTTGACTACAAATTTCGATTAGAAACCCGAAAATACGCTTCTAAATGGGTTAAAATTGAGTTTAAAGATTTTTAAAATTAAATTTTATTTTTTTTATTAAAAAATACCTCGTAATATGTAAAAATATGCTTTTTGTACTTCAAATTGTTACTTTCAATAATTAAATCAATTTGTTACTAAAAATTAATATTTTTCATACAAATATTGAATTTTGGTAAAAAAAATATTTTGACTACAAAATTCGATTAGAAACCCGAAAATACACTTGTAAATAATTTAAAATTGAGTTTAATTTTTTTATTAAAAAATACCTCGTAATATGTAAAAATATGCTTTTTGTACTTCAAATTGTTACTTTCAATAATTAAATCAATTTGCTACTAAAAATTAATATTTTTCATACAAATATTGAATTTTGGTAAAAAAAATATTTTGACTACAAAATTCGATTAGAAACCCGAAAATACGCTTCTAAATGGGTTAAAATTGAGTTTAAAGATTTTTAAAATTAAATTTTATATTTTTTATTAAAAAATACGTCGTAATATGTAAAAATATGCTTTTTGTACTTCAAATTTTTACTTTCAATAATTAAATCAATTTGTTACTAAAAATTAATATTTTTCATACAAATATTGAATTTTGGTAAAAAAAATATTTTGACTAGAAAATTCGATTAGAAACCCGAAAATACGCTTCTAAATGGGTTAAAATTGAGTTTAAAGATTTTTAAAATTAAATTTTATTTTTTTTATTAAAAAATACCTCGTAATATGTAAAAATATGCTTTTTGTACTTCAAATTGTTACTTTCAATAATTAAATCAATTTGTTACTAAAAATTAATATTTTTCATACAAATATTGAATTTTGGTAAAAAAAATATTTTGACTACAAAATTCGATTAGAAACCCGAAAATACGCTTCTAAATGGGTTAAAATTGAGTTTAAAGATTTTTAAAATTAAATTTTATTTAAAAAATTTAATTAAAAAATACCTAGTAATATGTAAAAATATGCTTTTTGTACTTAAAATTGTTACTTTCAATAATTAAATCTAATCTATTTGCTACTAAAAATTAATATTTTTCATACAAATGTTGAATTTTGGTAAAAAAAAATATTTTGACTACAAATTTCGATTAGAAACCCGAAAATACGCTTCTAAATGGGTTAAAATTGAGTTTAAAGATTTTTAAAATTAAATTTTATTTTTTTTATTAAAAAATACCTCGTAATATGTAAAAATATGCTTTTTGTACTTCAAATTGTTACTTTCAATAATTAAATCAATTTGTTACTAAAAATTAATATTTTTCATACAAATATTGAATTTTGGTAAAAAAAATATTTTGACTACAAAATTCGATTAGAAACCCGAAAATACTCTTCTAAATGGGTTAAAATTGAGTTTAAAGATTTTTAAAATTAAATTTTATTTAAAAAATTTAATTAAAAAATACCTAGTAATATGTAAAAATATGCTTTTTGTACTTAAAATTGTTACTTTCAATAATTAAATCAATTTGCTACTAAAAATTAATATTTTTCATACAAATATTGAATTTTGGTAAAAAAAATATTTTGACTACAAAATTCGATTAGAAACCCGAAAATACGCTTCTAAATAGGTTAAAATTGAGTTTAATTTTTTTATTAAAAAATACCTCGTAATATGTAAAAATATGCTTTTTGTACCTAAAATTGTTACTTTCAATAATTAAATCAATTTGTTACTAAAAATTAATATTTTTCATACAAATATTGAATTTTGGTAAAAAAAAATATTTTGACTACATAATTCGATTAGAAACCCGAAAATACGCTTCTAAATAGGTTAAAATTGAGTTTAATTTTTTTATTAAAAAATACCTCGTAATATGTAAAAATATGCTTTTTGTACCTAAAATTGTTACTTTCAATAATTAAATCAATTTGTTACTAAAAATTAATATTTTTCATACAAATGTTGAATTTTGGTAAAAAAAAATATTTTGACTAAAAATTTCGATTTGAAACCCGAAAATACGCATCTAAATGGGTTAAAATTGAGTTTAAAGATTTTTAAAATTAAATTTTATTTTTTTTATTAAAAAATACCTCCTAGTATATAAAAATATTCTTTTTGTACCTAAAATTGTTACTTTCAATTAGTAAATCAATTTGCTACTAAAAATTAATATTTTCCATACAAATATTGAATTTTGGTAAAAAAAATATTTTGACTACAAAATTCGATTAGAAACCCGAAAATACGCTTCTAAATGGGTTAAAATTGAGTTTAAGGATTTTTAAAATTAAATTTTATTTAAAAAATTTAATTAAAAAATACCTAGTAATATGTAAAAATATGCTTTTTGTACCTAAAATTGTTACTTTCAATAATTAAATCAATTTGTTACTAAAAATTAATATTTTTCATACAAATGTTGAATTTTGGTAAAAAAAAATATTTTGACTACAAAATTCGATTAGAAACCCTAAAATACGCTTCTAAATGGGTTAAAATTGAGTTTAAAGATTTTTAAAATTAAATTTTATTTTTTTTATTAAAAAATACCTCGTAATATGTAAAAATATGCTTTTTGTACTTAAAATTGTTACTTTCAATAAATTTGTTACTAAAAATTAATATTTTCCATACAAATATTGAATTTTGGTAAAAAAAAATATTTTGACTACAAAATTCGATTAGAAACCCGAAAATACGCTTCTAAATGGGTTAAAATTGAGTTTAAAGATTTTTAAAATTAAATTTTATTTTTTTTATTAAAAAATACCTCGTAGTATGTAAAAATATTCTTTTTGTACCTAAAATTGTTATTTGCAATAAGGAAATCAATTTGCTACTAAAAATTAATATTTTCCATACAAATATTGAATTTTGGTAAAAAAAAATATTTTGACTACAAAATTCGATTAGAAACCCGAAAATACGCTTCTAAATGGGTTAAAATTGAGTTTAAAGATTTTTAAAATTAAATTTTATTTTTTTTATTAAAAAATACCTCGTAATATGTAAAAATATGGTTTTTGTACCTAAAATTGTTACTTTCAATTATTAAATCAATTTGTTACTAAAAATTAATATTTTTCATACAAATATTGAATTTTGGTAAAAAAAATATTTTGACTACAAAATTCGATTAGAAACCCGAAAATACGCTTCTAAATGGGTTAAAACTGAGTTTAAAGATTTTTAAAATTAAATTTTATTTTTTTTATTAAAAAATACCTCGTAGTATGTAAAAATATTCTTTTTGTACCTAAAATTGTTATTTGCAATAAGGAAATCAATTTGCTACTAAAAATTAATATTTTCCATACAAATATTGAATTTTGGTAAAAAAAAATATTTTGACTACAAAATTCGATTAGAAACCCGAAAATACGCTTCTAAATGGGTTAAAATTGAGTTTAAAGATTTTTAAAATTAAATTTTATTTTTTTTATTAAAAAATACCTCGTAATATGTAAAAATATGGTTTTTGTACCTAAAATTGTTACTTTCAATTATTAAATCAATTTGTTACTAAAAATTAATATTTTTCATACAAATATTGAATTTTGGTAAAAAAAATATTTTGACTACAAAATTCGATTAGAAACCCGAAAATACGCTTCTAAATGGGTTAAAATTGAGTTTAAAGATTTTTAAAATTAAATTTTATTTTTTTTATTAAAAAATACCTCGTAGTATGTAAAAATATTCTTTTTGTACATAAAATTGTTACTTTCAATTAGTAAATCAATTTGCTACTAAAAATTAATATTTTTCATACAAATATTGAATTTTGGTTAAAAAAAATATTTTGACTACAAAATTCGATTAGAAACCCTAAAATACGATTCTAAATGGGTTAAAATTGAGTATAAAGATTTTTAAAATTAAATTTTATTTTTTTTATTAAAAAATACCTCGTAATATGTAAAAATATGCTTTTTGTACTTAAAATTGTTACTTTCAATTAGTAAATCAATTTGCTACTAAAAATTAATATTTTTCATACAAATATTGAATTTTGGTAAAAAAAATATTTTGACTACAAAATTCGATTAGAAACCCGAAAATACGCTTCTAAATGGGTTAAAATTGAGTTTAAAGATTTTTAAAATTAAATTTTATTTTTTTTATTAAAAAATACCTCGTAGTATGTAAAAATATGCTTTTTGTACCTAAAATTGTTACTTTCAATTAGTAAATCAATTTGTTACTAAAAATTAATATTTTTCATACAAATGTTGAATATTGGTAAAAAAAAATATTTTGACTACAAAATTCGATTAGAAACCCGAAAATACGCTTCTAAATGGGTTAAAATTGAGTTTAAAGATTTTTAAAATTAAATTTTATTTTTATACCCGTATGAACTATGTTCAAGGGTATAATAAATTTGCCATTACGTTTGTGACACCTTAAAGGAGTCGAGCTAGATATAGTGTCAAAGGTATGGATCGGCTCAGAATCGAATTCTGAGTCGATTAAGCCATGTACGTCCGTCCGTCCGTCCGTCCGTCCGCACGATAACTCAAAAAATAAAGGAGCTAGGGGGCTGAAATTTTTTTTACGTCACTTTTGCAAAATTGTTAGTTTTGCTATTTAAATCCAACATTTTCGGTCGGCGGGTTCGAGTAGCTGCCATACAACTTCTATCTTTATATAGAAATAACTCAGTATCTATTCAAGCTAGGTTTCTGAAATTTTGCAAATGATGATCAAGTTTTATGGCAACAACTTCTGTAAAATTTGGTTGTGCTGGTGCAGCGGGTTCGGGTAGCTGCCATACAACTTCTCCGTTTAAATGAGAATAACTCAGTGTTTATTGAAGCTAGGAATCTGAAATTTAGTAAAGAGGTGTCGAGTTACATGCCAACAACTTTTGTAAAATTTGGTTGGTCTAGAGCAGCCGGTTCAGACTTCTTGCACCTCTTGGAACCTAATGAAGCTAGGCGTCTGAAATTTTGCAAATGATGATCAAGTTTTATGGCAACAACTTTTGTAAAATTTGGTTGTGGTGGTGCGGCGGGTTCGGGTAGCTGCCATACAACTTATCCGGTTAAATGAGAATAACTCAGTGTTTATTGAAGCTAGGAATCTGAAATTTAGTAAAGAAGTGTCGAGTTATATGCCAACAACTTTTGTAAAATTTGTTTGGTCTAGAGCAGCCGGTTCAGACTTCTTGCACCTCTTGGAACCTAATGAAGCTAGGCGTCTGAAATTTTGCAAATGATGATCAAGTTTTATGGCAACAACTTCTACAAAATTTGGTTGTGCTGGTGCGACGGGTTCGGGTAGCTGCCATACAAAATCTCTTTTTAAATGAAAAGAACTCAGTGTCCGTCCGCACGATAACTCAAAAAATAGAGGAGTTAGGAGGCTGAAAATTTTTTTACGTCACTTTTGTAAAATTGTTAGTTTTGCTATTTAACTGCAGCATTTTCTGTCCCCGGGTTCGGGTAGCTGCCATACAACTTCTTTCTTTAAATAGAAATAACCCAGTGTCTGTTCAATCTAGATATCTGAAATTTTGCGAATGATGATCAAATTTTATGGCAACAACTTCTACAAAATTTGGTTGTGCTGGTGCGACGGGTTCGGGTAGCTGCCATACAAAATCTCTTTTTAAATGAAAAGAACTCAGTGTCCGTCCGCACGATAACTCAAAAAATAAAGGAGCTAGGGGGCTGAAATTTTTTTTACGTCACTTTTGCAAAATTGTTAGTTTTGCTATTTAAATCCAACATTTTCGGTCGGCGGGTTCGAGTAGCTGCCATACAACTTCTATCTTTATATAGAAATAACTCAGTATCTATTCAAGCTAGGTTTCTGAAATTTTGCAAATGATGATCAAGTATGGCAACAACTTCTGTAAAATTTGGTTGTGCTGGTGCAGCGGGTTCGGGTAGCTGCCATACAACTTCTCCGTTTAAATGAGAATAACTCAGTGTTTATTGAAGCTAGGAATCTGAAATTTAGTAAAGAGGTGTCGAGTTACATGCCAACAACTTTTGTAAAATTTGGTTGGTCTAGAGCAGCCGGTTCAGACTTCTTGCACCTCTTGGAACCTAATGAAGCTAGGCGTCTGAAATTTTGCAAATGATGATCAAGTTTTATGGCAACAACTTTTGTAAAATTTGGTTGTGGTGGTGCGGCGGGTTCGGGTAGCTGCCATACAACTTATCCGGTTAAATGAGAATAACTCAGTGTTTATTGAAGCTAGGAATCTGAAATTTAGTAAAGAAGTGTCGAGTTATATGCCAACAACTTTTGTAAAATTTGTTTGGTCTAGAGCAGCCGGTTCAGACTTCTTGCACCTCTTGGAACCTAATGAAGCTAGGCGTCTGAAATTTTGCAAATGATGATCAAGTTTTATGGCAACAACTTCTACAAAATTTGGTTGTGCTGGTGCGACGGGTTCGGGTAGCTGCCATACAAAATCTCTTTTTAAATGAAAAGAACTCAGTGTCCGTCCGCACGATAACTCAAAAAATAGAGGAGTTAGGAGGCTGAAAATTTTTTTACGTCACTTTTGTAAAATTGTTAGTTTTGCTATTTAACTGCAGCATTTTCTGTCCCCGGGTTCGGGTAGCTGCCATACAACTTCTTTCTTTAAATAGAAATAACCCAGTGTCTGTTCAATCTAGATATCTGAAATTTTGCGAATGATGATCAAATTTTATGGCAACAACTTCTACAAAATTTGGTTGTGCTGGTGCGACGGGTTCGGGTAGCTGCCATACAAAATCTCTTTTTAAATGAAAAGAACTCAGTGTCCGTCCGCACGATAACTCAAAAAATAAAGGAGCTAGAAGGCTGAAATTTTTTTTACGTCACTCTTGCAAAATTGTTAGTTTTGCTATTTAACTCCAGCATTTTCGGCCGCCGGGTTCGTGTAGCTGCCATACAACTTCTTTCTTTAAATAGAAATAACCCAGTGTCTGTTCAATCTAGGTATCTGAAATTTTGCAAATGATGATCAAGTTTTATGGCAACAACTTCTACAAAATTTGGTTGTGCTGGTGCGACGGGTTCGGGTAGCTGCCATACAAAATCTCTTTTTAAATGAAAAGAACTCAGTGTCCGTCCGCACGATAACTCAAAAAATAAAGGAGCTAGAAGGCTGAAATTTTTTTTACGTCACTCTTGCAAAATTGTTAGTTTTGCTATTTAACTCCAGCATTTTCGGCCGCCGGGTTCGAGTAGCTGCCATACAACTTCTTTCTTTAAATAGAAATAACCCAGTGTCTGTTCAATCTAGGTATCTGAAATTTTGCGAATGATGATCAAGTTTTATGGCAACAACTTCTGCAAAATTTGGTTGTGGTGGTGTGACGGGTTCGGTAGCTGCCATACAAAATCTCTTTTTAAATGAAAGAACTCAGTGTCCGTCCGCACGATAACTCAAAAAATAAAGGAGTTAGGAGGCTGCAATTTTTTTTACGTCACTTTTACAAAATTGTTAGTTTTGCTATTTAACTCCAGCATTTTCGGCCGCCGGGTTCGAGTAGCTGCCATACAACTTCTTTCTTTTAATGGAAATAACCCAGTGTCTATTCAACCTAGGTATCTGAAATTTTGCAAATGATGATCGAGTTTTATGGCAACAACTTCTGTAAAATTTTGTTGTGATGATATGACAGGCTCGGATAGTTGCCATACAACTTCTCTCTTTAAATGAAAATAACTCAGTTATCTAGCTAGCTATCTGAAATTTAGTGAAAAAGTGTCGAGTTGCATGCCAAAAACTTTTGTAAAATTTGAATGGTCTAAAGCAGCCGGTTCAGGCTTTTTGCATTTCTTGGAACTTAATGAAGCTAGGCGTAATAGATTCGGGTAGCTATCATACAACTCCACAATGTACATAAATATATCTCTGTAGTTCGGTACTAAAACTCTGAATGTTTTTAGAAGATGATCAAGTTTTATAGAAACAGGATATATTACGTTCATACGGGTATCCCAGAGTTGACACAGTCTACTCTACTGCACTCTTCCTCGTTTTTATTAAAAAATATCGCGTAGTATGTGAAAATATTCTTTTTGTACCTAAAACTGTTACTTTCAATTAGTAAATCAATTTGTTACTAAAAATTAATATTTTTCATACAAATGTTGAATATTGGTAAAAAAAAATATTTTGACTACAAAATTCGATTAGAAACCCGAAAATACGCTTCTAAATGGGTTAAAATTGAGTTTAAAGATTTTTAAAATTAAATTTTATTTTTTTTATTAAAAAATACCGCGTAGTATGTAAAAATATTCTTTTTGTACCTAAAATTGTTACTTTAAATTAGTAAATCAATTTGTTACTAAAAATTAATATTTTTCATACAAATGTTGAATTTTGGTAAAAAAAAATAATTTGACTACAAAATTCGATTAGAAACCCGAAAATACGCTTCTAAATGGGTTAAAATTTAGTTTAAAGATTTTAAAAATTAAATTTTATTTTTTTTATTAAAAAATACTTCGTAGTATGTAAAAATATGCTTTTTGTACCTAAAATTGTTACTTGCAATAAGGAAATCAATTTGCTACTAAAAATTAATATTTTCCATAAAAATATTGAATTTTGGTAAAAAAAAATATTTTGACTACAAAATTCGATTAGAAACCCGAAAATACGCTTCTAAATGGGTTAAAATTTAGTTTAAAGATTTTAAAAATTAAATTTTATTTTATTTTAGTGAAAAATATTTCGTAATATGAATTTTGGTAAAAAAAAATATTTTGACTACAAAATTCGATTAGAAACCCGAAAATACGCTTCTATATGTGTTAAAATTGAGTTTAAAGATTTTTAAAATAAAATTTAATTTTTTTTATTAAAAAATACCGCGTAGTATGTAAAAATATTCTTTTTGTACCTAAAATTGTTACTTTCAATTAGTAAATCAATTTGTTACTAAAAATTTATATTTTTCATACAAATGTTGAATTTTGGTAAAAAAAATATTTTGACTACAAAATTCGATTAGAAACCCGAAAATACGCTTCTAAATGGGTTAAAATTGAGTTTAAAGATTTTTAAAATTAAATTTTATTTTTTTTATTAAAAAATACCGCGTAGTATATAAAAATATTCTTTTTGTACCTAAAATTGTTACTTTCAATTAGTAAATCAATTTGTTACTAAAAATTTATATTTTTCATACAAATGTTGAATTTTGGTAAAAAAAATATTTTGACTACAAAATTCGATTAGAAACCCGAAAATACGCTTCCAAATGTGTTAACATTGAGTTTATAGATTTTTAAAATTAAATTTTATTTTTTTTATTAAAAAATATCGCGTAGTATGTGAAAATATTCTTTTTGTACCTAAAACTGTTACTTTCAATTAGTAAATCAATTTGTTACTAAAAATTAATATTTTTCATACAAATGTTGAATATTGGTAAAAAAAAATATTTTGACTACAAAATTCGATTAGAAACCCGAAAATACGCTTCTAAATGGGTTAAAATTGAGTTTAAAGATTTTTAAAATTAAATTTTATTTTTTTTATTAAAAAATACCGCGTAGTATGTAAAAATATTCTTTTTGTACCTAAAATTGTTACTTTCAATTAGTAAATCAATTTGTTACTAAAAATTTATATTTTTCATACAAATGTTGAATTTTGGTAAAAAAAATATTTTGACTACAAAATTCGATTAGAAACCCGAAAATACGCTTCCAAATGGGTTAACATTGAGTTTATAGATTTTTAAAATTAAATTTTATTTTTTTTATTAAAAAATATCGCGTAGTATGTGAAAATATTCTTTTTGTACCTAAAACTGTTACTTTCAATTAGTAAATCAATTTGTTACTAAAAATTAATATTTTTCATACAAATGTTGAATTTTGGTAAAAAAAAATAATTTGACTACAAAATTCGATTAGAAACCCGAAAATACGCTTCTAAATGGGTTAAAATTGAGTTTAAAGATTTTTAAAATTAAATTTTATTTTTTTTATTAAAAAATACTTCGTAGTATGTAAAAATATGCTTTTTGTACCTAAAATTGTTATTTGCAATAAGGAAATCAATTTGCTACTAAAAATTAATATTTTCCATAAAAATATTGAATTTTGGTAAAAAAAAATATTTTGACTACAAAATTCGATTAGAAACCCGAAAATACGCTTCTAAATGGGTTAAAATTTAGTTTAAAGATTTTAAAAATTAAATTTTATTTTATTTTAGTGAAAAATATTTCGTAATATGAATTTTGGTAAAAAAAAATATTTTGACTACAAAATTCGATTAGAAACCCGAAAATACGCTTCTATATGTGTTAAAATTGAGTTTAAAGATTTTTAAAATAAAATTAATTTTTTTTATTAAAAAATACCGCGTAGTATGTAAAAATATTCTTTTTGTACCTAAAATTGTTACTTTCAATTAGTAAATCAATTTGTTACTAAAAATTTATATTTTTCATACAAATGTTGAATTTTGGTAAAAAAAATATTTTGACTACAAAATTCGATTAGAAACCCGAAAATACGCTTCTAAATGGGTTAAAATTGAGTTTAAAGATTTTTAAAATTAAATTTTATTTTTTTTATTAAAAAATACCGCGTAGTATATAAAAATATTCTTTTTGTACCTAACATTGTTACTTTCAATTAGTAAATCAATTTGTTACTAAAAATTTATATTTTTCATACAAATGTTGAATTTTGGTAAAAAAAATATTTTGACTACAAAATTCGATTTGAAACCCGAAAATACGCATCTAAATGGGTTAAAATTGAGTTTAAAGATTTTTAAAATTAAATTTTATTTTTTTTATTAAAAAATACCTCGTAGTATGTAAAAATATGCTTTTTGTACCTAAAATTGTTATTTGCAATAAGGAAATCAATTTGCTACTAAAAATTAATATTTTTCATACAAATGTTGAATTTTGGTAAAAAAAAGATTTTGACTACAAAATTCGATTAGAAACCCGAAAATACGCTTCCAAATTGGTTAACATTGAGTTTATAGATTTTTAAAATTAAATTTTATTTTTTTTATTAAAAAATACCGCGTAGTATGTAAAAATATTCTTTTTGTACCTAAAATTGTTACTTTCAATTAGTAAATCAATTTGTTACTAAAAATTTATATTTTTCATACAAATGTTGAATTTTGGTAAAAAAAATATTTTGACTACAAAATTCGATTTGAAACCCGAAAATACGCATCTAAATGGGTTAAAATTGAGTTTAAAGATTTTTAAAATTAAATTTTATTTTTTTTATTAAAAAATACCGCGTAGTATGTAAAAATATTCTTTTTGTACCTAAAATTGTTACTTTCAATTAGTAAATCAATTTGTTACTAAAAATTTATATTTTTCATACAAATGTTGAATTTTGGTAAAAAAAATATTTTGACTACAAAATTCGATTTGAAACCCGAAAATACGCATCTAAATGGGTTAAAATTGAGTTTAAAGATTTTTAAAATTAAATTTTATTTTTTTTATTAAAAAATACCTCGTAGTATGTAAAAATATTCTTTTTGTACCTAAAATTGTTACTTTCAATTAGTAAATCAATTTGCTACTAAAAATTAATATTTTCCATACAAATATTGAATTTTGGTAAAAAAAATATTTTGACTACAAAGTTCGATTATAAACCCGAAAATACTTCTTCTTCTAAATGGGTTAAAATTGAGTTTAAAGTTTTTTAAAATTAAATTTTATTTTTTTTATTAAAAAATACCTCGTAGTATGTAAAAATATTCTTTTTGTACCTAAAATTGTTATTTGCAATAAGGAAATCAATTTGCTACTAAAAATTAATATTTTCCATACAAATATTGAATTTTGGTAAAAAAAAATATTTTGACTACAAAATTCGATTAGAAACCCGAAAGTACGCTTCCAAATGGGTAAAATTGAGTTTAAAGATTTTTAAAATTAAATTTTATTTTTTTTATTAAAAAATACCGCGTAGTATGTAAAAATATTCTTTTTGTACCTAAAATTGTTACTTTCAATTAGTAAATCAATTTGCTACTAAAAATTAATATTTTCCATACAAATATTGAATTTTGATAAAAAAAATATTTTGACTAAAAAGTTCGATTATAAACTCGAAAATACTTCTTCTTCTAAATGGGTTAAAATTGAGTTTAAAGATTTTTAAAATTAAATTTTATTTTTTTTATTAAAAAATACCGCGTAGTATGTAAAAATATTCTTTTTGTACCTAAAATTGTTACTTTCAATTAGTAAATCAATTTGTTACTAAAAATTTATATTTTTCATACAAATGTTGAATTTTGGTAAAAAAAAGATTTTGACTACAAAATTCGATTAGAAACCCGAAAATACGCTTCCAAATTGGTTAACATTGAGTTTATAGATTTTTAAAAATAAATTTTATTTTTTTTATTAAAAAATACCTCGTAGTATGTAAAAATATTCTTTTTGTACCTAAAATTGTTACTTTCAATTAGTAAATCAATTTGTTACTAAAAATTTATATTTTTCATACAAATGTTGAATTTTGGTAAAAAAAATATTTTGACTACAAAATTCGATTTGAAACCCGAAAATATGCATCTAAATGGGTTAAAATTGAGTTTAAAGATTTTTAAAATTAAATTTTATTTTTTTTATTAAAAAATACCGCGTAGTATGTAAAAATATTCTTTTTGTACCTAAAATTGTTACTTTCAATTAGTAAATCAATTTGTTACTAAAAATTTATATTTCATACAAATGTTGAATTTTGGTAAAAAAAATATTTTGACTACAAAATTCGATTTGAAACCCGAAAATACGCATCTAAATGGGTTAAAATTGAGTTTAAAGATTTTTAAAATTAAATTTTATTTTTTTTATTAAAAAATACCTCGTAGTATGTAAAAATATTCTTTTTGTACCTAAAATTGTTACTTTCAATTAGTAAATCAATTTGCTACTAAAAATTAATATTTTCCATACAAATATTGAATTTTGGTAAAAAAAATATTTTGACTACAAAGTTCGATTATAAACCCGAAAATACTTCTTCTTCTAAATGGGTTAAAATTGAGTTTAAAGTTTTTTAAAATTAAATTTTATTTTTTTTATTAAAAAATACCTCGTAGTATGTAAAAATATTCTTTTTGTACCTAAAATTGTTATTTGCAATAAGGAAATCAATTTGCTACTAAAAATTAATATTTTCCATACAAATATTGAATTTTGGTAAAAAAAAATATTTTGACTACAAAATTCGATTAGAAACCCGAAAATACGCTTCTAAATGGGTAAAATTGAGTTTAAAGATTTTTAAAATTAAATTTTATTTTTTTTATTAAAAAATACCGCGTAGTATGTAAAAATATTCTTTTTGTACCTAAAATTGTTACTTTCAATTCGTAAATCAATTTGTTACTAAAAATTTATATTTTTCATACAAATGTTTAATTTTGGTAAAAAAAAATATTTTGACTACAAAATTCGATTAGAAACCCGAAAATACGCTTCTAAATGGGTTAAAATTTAGTTTAAAGATTTTAAAAATTAAATTTTATTTTTTTTAGTGAAAAATATTTCGTAATATGAATTTTGGTAAAAAAAAATATTTTGACTACAAAATTCGATTAGAGACCCGAAAATACGCTTCCAAATGGGTTAACATTGTGTTTAAAGATTTTTAAAATTAAATTTTATTTTTTTTATTAAAAAATATCGCGTAGAATGTGAAAATATTCTTTTTGTACCTAAAATTGTTACTTTCAATTAGTAAATCAATTTGTTACTAAAAATTTATATTTTACATACAAATGTTGAATTTTGGTAAAAAAAATATTTTGACTACAAAATTCGATTTGAAACCCGAAAATACGCATCTAAATAGGTTAAAATTGAGTTTAAAGATTTTTAAAATTAAATTTTATTTTTTTTATTAAAAAATACCTCGTAGTATGTAAAAATATGCTTTTTGTACCTAAAATTGTTATTTGCAATAAGGAAATCAATTTGCTACTAAAAATTAATATTTTCCAACAAATATTGAATTTTGGTAAAAAAAAATATTTTGACTACAAAATTCGATTAGAAACCCGAAAATACGCTTCTAAATGGGTTAAAATTTAGTTTAAAGATTTTAAAAATTAAATTTTATTTTTTTTAGTGAAAAATATTTCGTAATATGAATTTTGGTAAAAAAAAATAATTTGACTACAAAATTCGATTAGAAACCCGAAAATACGCTTCTAAATGGGTTAAAATTGAGTTTAAAGATTTTTAAAATTAAATTTTATTTTTTTTATTAAAAAATACCTCGTAGTATGTAAAAATATGCTTTTTGTACCTAAAATTATTATTTGCAATAAGGAAATCAATTTGTTACTAAAAATTAATATTTTTCATACAAATGTTGAATTTTGGTAAAAAAAATATTTTGACTACAAAATTCGATTAGAAACCCGAAAATACGCTTCTAAATGGGTTAAAATTGAGTTTAAAGATTTTTAAAATTAAATTTTATTTTTTTTAGTGAAAAATATTTCGTAATATGAATTTTGGTAAAAAAAAATATTTTGACTACAAAATTCGATTAGAAACCCGAAAATACGCTTCCAAATGGGTTAGCATTGAGTTTAAAGATTTTTAAAATTAAATTTAATTTTTTTATTAAAAAATATCGCGTAGTATGTGAAAATATTCTTTTTGTACCTAAAATTGTTACTTTCAATTAGTAAATCAATTTGTTACTAAAAATTAATATTTTTCATACAAATGTTGAATATTGGTAAAAAAAAATATTTTGACTACAAAATTCGATTAGAAACCCGAAAATACGCTTCTAAATGGGTTAAAATTGAGTTTAAAGATTTTTAAAATTAAATTTTATTTTTTTTATTAAAAAATACTTCGTTTTATGTAAAAATATGCTTTTTGTACCTAAAATTATTATTTGCAATAAGGAAATCAATTTGCTACTAAAAATTAATATTTTTCATACAAATGTTGAATTTTGGTAAAAAAAAATATTTTGACTACAAAATTCGATTAGAAACCCGAAAATACGCTTCTAAATGGGTTAAAATTGAGTTTAAAAATTTTAAAAATTAAATTTTATTTTTTTTAGTGAAAAATATTTCGTAATATGAATTTTGGTAAAAAAAATATTTTGACTACAAAATTCGATTAGAAACCCGAAAATACGCTTCCAAATGGGTTAACATTGAGTTTAAAGATTTTTAAAATAAAATTTTATTTTTTTTATTAAAAAATACCGCGTAGTATGTAAAAATATTCTTTTTGTACCTAAAATTGTTACTTTCAATTAGTAAATCAATTTGTTACTAAAAATTAATATTTTTCATACAAATGTTGAATTTTGGTAAAAAAAAATATTTTGACTACAAAATTCGATTAGAAACCCGAAAATACGCTTCTAAATGGGTTAAAATTGAGTTTAAAGATTTTTAAAATAAAATTTAATTTTTATACCCGTACGATAGGATCGGGTATAATAAAATTACTCCTCCGTTTGTAACACCTCGAAATAAGCGAGCTAGATATACCTTCAAAGGTATGGATCGGATCAGAAAAAAATTCTAAGACTTTTGAGCCATGTCCGTCCGTCCGTCCGTCCGTCCGTCCGTCCGTCAGCACGCTAACTCAAAAACTAAGAAAGCTAGAATCTTGAAATTTACACAAAATTTTTTGGGAGTAATTTGTAGGTTCCCTATTTTTTTTGGTTGAGTTTGGACCAAGCCTTAGGGTAGCTCTCGAACACCTAACTTTTAGATCCCCACATTTTTTTTGCAATAGAGCTATGAAATTTTAGGCGCTGATAGATCTCACAAAAATATTAATTTTATTTTTAATAACTATTTTTTGTAGCCCCACCCGTTACGGAGCTACAGCTCCCCAAAGGTTCAAAAAAGCTCTATATTTAAATTGTTATAGCACAAGTTGTTTAAGGTATATCTTCATTTTGAAAACGCCAAACGATTACTACTTTTATTAGCTTTAAAACTATATATACAATATATATATATTTGTGGCATACGGTGTCTTAATTTACCGTTATGCAAAACTAAAATTTTGCAAAATTCTTTAACCCTTCTATCTTCTAAACGGTTTAAGTTGGAAACTTGAAATTTTGGCAGAAGTTAGATCTTTGAAAATAAGTATGAGTCATTTCAGAAATTTTTTTTGTATGACCCCCCGTTTAGGAGCTGTAAGGGGTCAAAAACTGAAAATTTTCTATTTTTAAACACCTGTAACTTGAACACCTGTAAAAATTTTTTTGAAGTAATACATAAAAATTAAAGCTTCAACATTATGTTCTTATTTCTGTTAACAACTTTTTTTATACCCGTACGATAGGATCG
Source organism: Poecilobothrus nobilitatus (assembly GCA_947095535.1). Classification (NCBI taxonomy): domain Eukaryota; kingdom Metazoa; phylum Arthropoda; class Insecta; order Diptera; family Dolichopodidae; genus Poecilobothrus; species Poecilobothrus nobilitatus. The sequence goes on along the minus strand of OX352773.1, from coordinate 253,378,773 downwards.
GGTATAATAAAATTACTCCTCCGTTTGTAACACCTCGAAATAAGCGAGCTAGATATACCTTCAAAGGTATGGATCGGATCAGAAAAAAATTCTAAGACTTTTGAGCCATGTCCGTCCGTCCGTCCGTCCGTCAGCACGCTAACTCAAAAACTAAGAAAGCTAGAATTTTGAAATTTACACAAAATATTTTGGGAGTAATTTGTAGGTTCCCTATTTTTTTTGGTTGAGTTTGGACCAAGCCTTAGGGTAGCTCTCGAACACCTAACTTTTAGATCCCCACATTTTTTTTGCAATAGAGCTATGAAATTTTAACTACTGATAGATCTCACAAAAATATTAATTTTATTTTTAATAACTTTTTTTTGTAGCCCCACCCGTTACGGAGCTACAGCTCCCCAAAGGTTCAAAAAAGCTCTATATTTAAATTGTTATAGCACAAGTTGTATAAGGTATATCTTCATTTTTAAAATGCCAAACGATTACTACTTTTATTAGCTTTAAAAGTATATATACAATAAGTATATATTTTTGGCATACGGTGTCTTAATTTACTGTTATGCGAAACTCAAATTTTGCAAAATTCTTTAACCCTTCCATCTTCTAAACGGTTAAAGTTGGAAACTTGAAATTTTGACAGAAGTTAGATCTTTGAAAATTAGTATGAGTCATTTCAGAAATTTTTTTTGTATCACCCCCCGTTTAGGAGCTGTAAGGGGTCAAAAACTGAAAATTTCCTATTTTTAAACACCTATAACTTGAACACCTGTTAAAATTTTTTTGAAGTAATACACAAAAATTAAAGCTCCAACATTATAATTTTATTTCTGTTAACAACTTTTTTTAATAATATAGGGTTACTTTATAATTGACGAAAGTGTTACTTGATTTTTTCAAATTTTCTAACAAATTTCTTTAACGAATTTTTTTTGCATATTGTTTTACTCGATAATTTGAAATTGTTGAGGATATAATGCGTAGTACAAAAAAATGTAATTAAATAAACAACATAACGGTTGCTTGAAGAATTTTTATTTATATGATATTGATATATATACATACTTATATAATATCATGTTTATTTACATATCGTATATGTCACTAGTGCATGAATGATAAGAGTATAGATGTATATTATATAGCGCCGTATTTACATACATATATGTATTTTATTGTACTTATAAGAAATTATTCTGTCAATGGAATATTTAAATATAATATAATATAATATTTAAAATTATATTTACTGTTTTGTACTTAGTAAATTTAATATACATTTACCGCTTAGTATTAAATGGTACTATAGAATATTTGAAAAAGTTTTGGATTGATAATCGTTATGTGGAAGGTTAGAATCTGCTTTTGAAGAATGTACATATAAACATGTAGTTTGAATATATGTACAACCCATAGTTCTAGAAATTATAAAATTCACCCAAATTATTTTAAAATACTAAAATATTAAAAAAATAATATTGTAAGCAGAGTGACAGGCTGTGAACATACTAACGGTTCGTACGGGTATCTAAGAGTTGACAAAGGCAACTGTATTCTTCCTCGTTTTAATTAAAAAATACCTCGTAGTATGTAAAAATATGCTTTTTATACCCGTACGATAGGATCGGGTATAATAAAATTACTCCTCCGTTTGTAACACCTCGAAATAAGCGAGCTAGATATACCTTCAAAGGTATGGATCGGATCAGAAAAAAATTCTAAGACTTTTGAGCCATGTCCGTCCGTCCGTCCGTCCGTCCGTCAGCACGCTAACTCAAAAACTAAGAAAGCTAGAATCTTGAAATTTACACAAAATATTCTTGGAGTAATTTGTAGGTTCCCTATTTTTTTTGGTTGAGTTTGGACCAAGCCTTAGGGTAGCTCTCGAACACCTAACTTTTAGATCCCCACATTTTTTTTGCAATAGAGCTATGAAATTTTATTTACTGATAGATCTCACAAAAATATTAATTTTACTTTTACTATTAATAACTTTTTTTTGTAGCCCCACCCGTTACGGAGCTACAGCTCCCCAAAAGTTCAAAAAAGCTCTATATTTAAATTGTTATAGCACAAGTTGTATAAGGTATATCTTCATTTTGAAAACGTCAAAAGATTACTACTTTTATTAGCTTTAAAAGTACATATACAATAGATATATATTTGTGGCATACGGTGTCTTAATTTACCGTTATGCGAAACTAAAATTTTGCAAAATCCTTTAACTCTTCTATCTTCTAAACGGTTTAAGTTGGAAACTTGAAATTTTGACAGAAGTTAGATCTTTAAAAATAAGTATGAGTCATTTCAGAAATTTTTTTTGTATCACCCCGCGTTTAGGAGCTGTAAGGAGTCAAAAACTGTAAATTTCCTATTTTTAAACACCTGTAACTTGAACACCTGTTAGAATTTTTTTGAAGTAATACACAAAAATTAAAGTTTCAACATTATACTCTTATTTCTGTTAACAATTTTTTTTAATAATATAGGGTTACTTTATAATTGACGAAAGTGTTACTTGATTTTTTCAAATTTTCTAACAAATTTCTTCAACAAATTTTTTGCATTTTGTTTTACTCGATAATTTGAAATTGTTGAGGATATAATGCGTAGTACATAAAAATGTAAATAAATAAACAACATAACGGTTCCGTGAGAAATTTTTATTTATATGATATTGATATACATACATACTTAAATAATATCATGTTTATTTACATATCGTATATGTCACTGATGAATGAATGATAAGAGTAAAGAGATGTATATTATATAGCGCCGTATTTACATACATACATATATGTATTTTATTGTACTTATAAGAAATTATTCTATGAATGGAAATATTTTTAAAGAAATATTGCAATGTATGGCGATATACTTATAACAATATAAATATACTATGTGCGCTTTAATATAATATAATATTTAAAATTATATTTACTATTTTGTACTAAGTAAATTTAATATACATTTACCGCTTAGTATTAAATGGTACTATAGAATATTTGAAAAAGTTTTGGATTGATAATCGTTATGTGGAAGGTTAAAATCTGCTTTTGAAGAATGTATAAACATATAGTTTGAATATATGTACAACCCATAGTTCTAGAAATTATAAAATTCACCCAAATTATTTTAAAATACTAAAATATTAAAAAAATAATATTGTAAGCAGGGTGATAGGCTGTGAACATACTAACGGTTCGTACGGGTATCTAAGAGTTGACAAAGGCAACTGTATTCTTTCCCGTTGTACCTAAAATTGTTATTTTCAATAAGTAAATCAATTTGTTACTAAAAATTAATATTTTTTATACAAATATTAAATTTTGGTGAAAAAAATATTTTGACATCAAAATTCGATTCGCATGCAATTTGTCTTCTTTTCACAAAATACATCTAGCTTCAACATACACTGGTTTATTTTTATACCGGAACGATAAGTTGGTGGAGTATTGAAATTACCACATATTCTTCGATCAATTTGTAGGTTTCCTATTTTTTTTTGGTTGAGATCCGATCAAAACTTCGGGTAGCTCTCGAACAACTAGCTTTTTGATCTTCACATTTTTCGTGCACATTTTTCCAAAATTCTACATCGTTTGAAGTAGACCCATGAGATTACGGATATTGTAAAAAATTTAATTTTATGTAAGAATTTTTTTCTGTAGCTCCATCCGTTACGGAGCTACACAACCCGCTAAAGTTCGAAAAAGCTCGAGATTTAAATTGTTATAACACAAGTTGTATAAGGTATGCCAAACGATAGCTACAGTTATGAAGTTTACAAACATGTATATAGTAGATATACACTTGTGCCTTACGGTACGTTGCCTTTCTGTCTTCTAAACGGTTTAAGTTATAAATTTTGACAAGATATGTTAGATTTTTGAAAATAAGTATGAGTCATTTCAGAACATTTTTTTCTATCGCCCCCCGTTTAGGAGCTATAAAGGGATCAAGAACTAAAAATTGTCTATTTTAAACAGCTGTAACTTGAACACATGTTCAAATATTTTTGAAGTTTAAAGCTCCAACATTATACTTTTATTTCTGTTAGCAAATTTACTTAAATTATAGGGTTACTTTAAAATTGACAAAAGTGTTACTTGATTTTTCTCAATTTTTCTAACAAATTCCTTTAACGGTATTTTTGAATTCTTTTTTTAGCACATTTCCAAAAAAATTTTGAAAAAATGTGCTTATTAGTTTCACTCTGTCCGTCCGTCCGTCCGTCCGTCCGTCTGTTTACAAAACTTCTACACCGTTAAAGATAGAGAAAAAAAATTTTAACCATAGGTAGGTCTTATAAAAAAAATAATTTTGTGGAACAACTTTTTCATATAGCCCCCCCCATTACGGAGCTACACCCCCTCAAACTTTGAAAAAGCCCTATTTTTAAATGCATATATCTTATGTTCTGCTTAAGATTTTTTCAATCTGAAAACGTCATTCGACAGGTATTTCTTTTATCTTTGTAAATTAATATCAAAATTATACAATTTTTTTAAATTTAGTATTTAAATTTACCGTTATGTGAAAACCAAATTTTGCATGATTTTTCTACTTTCATAACTCCGGCACGCTTCTAGATACAAGCTTGAAATTTTGAGGCAAGAAAGAACTTTTAGAATTAGTATAAGTTTCCTCAGAAAATTTTTTCGGACCACCCCCTGTTTATGAGCTATTAGAGCTTAAAAATTGAAAATTTGCTATTTTTAAACACCTGTAACTTAGAAACCTGTACACATTTTACTTCTGCAAGATGTAAAAATTAAAGCTACAATAATATATTTTTACGTGTGTGAAAGGTTTATTTTAATTGTAAAGGGTTCCAAAGTTGCAGCTCTTCAAAATTGTAAAAAAGCCCCATTTTCAGATGTATATATCTCGGGCTCTGCGTAATAGTTTTGCAATCTAAAACCGGCAGAAGATCGAAAATTTTATTATCTATATGAAACAATATCAAAATTATGTAATATTATGTAATTTACGATTTAAATTTACCGTTATGTGAAAACCACATTTTGCATGAAATTTCTTTTTTCATAACTCCGGCACCCCTTTAGATAGGAACCTGAAATTTTGAGACAAGAAAGAACTTTTAGAATTAGTATAAGTTTCTTCAGAAAATTTTTTGGTAACGCCCCCTCTTTAAGAGTTATTACGCCTCAAAAATTGAAAATTAGCTATTTTTAGACACCTGTAACTTAGGCACCTGTAAAAATTTTTCTTCGGCAAGACATGAAAATGAAAGCTACAATAATATATTTTTACGTGTGTGAAAGGTTTATTTTAGTTGTAAAGGGTTCCAAAGCTGCAGCTCTTCAAAATTGTAAAAAAGCTCCATTTTCAGATGTATATATCTCGGGCTTTGCGTAATAGTTTTGCAATCTAAAACCGGTAGAAGATCGAAAATTTTATTATCTATATAAAACAATATCAAAATTATGTAATATTTTGTAATTTACTATTTAAATTTACCGTTATGTGAAAACCACATTTTGCATGAAATTTCTTTTTTCATAACTCCGGCACCCCTTTAGATAGGAACCTGAAATTTTGAGACAAGAAAGAACTTTTAGAATTAGTATAAGTTTCCTCAGAAAATTTTTTGGTAACGCCCCCTCTTTAAGAGTTATTACGCCTCAAAAATTGAAAATTTGCTATTTTTAGACACCTGTAACTTAGGCACCTGTAAAAACTTTTCTTCGGCAAGACATAAAAATTAAAGCTTCAATAATATATTTTTACGTGTGTTAACAGCTTTTCTTAGTTATATAGGATTCCGGACTTACGGCCCCTCAAAATCTCAAAAATGTCCTATTTTCAAGTTTTTTCTTATTACATGAAATTTTCAAATTTTTGTGTAAGTCACACTTCTAAACAATTTGTATTGAGTTTTGGAAATGTGCGCTTTTAAAAACCGTTGGTTTACATTCTACCTTGTTTAATCTATGATTTAAAATTGTTTATATGATGCGTACTACAAAAAAATAAAGTTTCTTGAAGAATTTATATTTTTATGAAATTAGTATACATACTTACATATATAACTCATGTTTATTTACATATCGTATGTGTCACTGATGAATGAATGATGTATAGATAATAAGAATATTGATACACATACATATATATAAATAGCGGAGTACATATGTACGTATTTTGTTGTATTTATAAGAATTTATTCTATGAATGAAATATTTTTAAAGAAGTAATTCAATGTATGGCAATATATAATAATATATATATACATATGCATACATATTAATATATATGTATGTGGTATTTTTTTTTTTTTTTATTTATTTATTCTTAATTACAATTAAAATTATAATTAACAAAAATTTTTTTCTAAGCACTAGCTACTCAGGCTATCGGCTTATTCTTTAAAAATAGGTTCTTCACAATGTACCTACTATTATTTATTTTTTTTATTTGGTTGAAACTTAATCTTTTATTTCGTTTATTATAAATTACATTGAAATAATTTTTTATATTAGGATAATTGAAAATACTAATTCTTACAGGTTTTACTTCAATATATACCTTTTTAATGTATTAAAATTTGATATAATTATTTACAAATTTAGAAAAGCAATTATCGTTACAATTGGACTATGTGGTATTTTGTAGTTTGGTTTAGTATAAATTAATATACATTTGCGCTAAATATTAAATAGTACCTAGGTATATCATATTTGGAAAAGTTTTAGTTTGATAATCGTTATGTTGAAGGTTAGAAACTACTTTTGATAAATGTATAAAGATATAGTTTGAGTATATGTACAACCCATAGTTCTAGAAATTATAAAATTCACCCAAATTATTTTAAAATACTGAAAAATTAAAAAAAAAATATTATAAGCAGAGTGACAGACTATGAACATACTAACGGGTTCGTACAGGTATCTAAGAGTTATGACAAAAACAACTGTGTTCTTCCTCGTTTTAAATGAAAATAACTTAATGTATATTAGAGCTAGGTATCTGAAATTTAGTGAAGAGGTTTCGTTACATGCCAAAAAGTTTTGTAAAATTTGGTTGGTCTAGAGCAGGCTTCTTGCCCCTCTTGGAAATTAATGAAGCTAGGCGTCTGAAATCTTACAAATGATTATCAAGTTTTATAGCAATGACTTCTGTAAAATTTGGTTGTGCTGGTAAAACAGGTTCGGGTAGCTGCTATGCAACTTCTCTTTTCAAATGAAAATAACTCAGTGGCTATTGAACCTAAGTAGGCTGAAATTTAGTGAAGAGCTGCCGAGTTACATGCCAAAAACTTTTGTAGAATTTGGTTGGTCTAAAGCAGCCGATTCAGGCTTCTTGTACCTCTTGGAACTTGATGAAGGTAGGCATCTGAAATCTTACAAATTATGATCAAGTTTTATTAAAATTAAAGTTTTATAGGAACAGCATATATTACGTTCATACGGATATACCAGAGTTGACACAGTCTACTCCACTGCACTCTTCCTTGTTTTTACATAAATTTCTTTTCAATGCTTCAAATAATCAAACTCAAAAATATTCAGATACAGTTTATACATATGTCATACAGATTTCATAAAAAATTTTGCTGAAAAATTATAAGAAAACTACAACAAAAAATTATAAGAGTCATTAAGAAATCATTATTTTATGAAATATTTAAAACTTTTAATTTATAGAAGAGATAAACCGTCAAGTACAAAACAAATTCAAAAATAACTTTCAAAATTTCCCTAAAATCATTTATTTTGGGTTTGGCTAAAAATTAATTTATGTCAATATCTAAAAGTTCTTATTAAAACCAAAACAAATTCAAAATATCCTTTCAAAAGAATAAATAGAGACACCATTGGAAATACAATACAATACAATAATAATATTGTAAAATATATATCTATAATTTAGATCTTAATGTCATACATCTACTCGTAATTTCCACTTCTTCTAAAACAAATTTAACAGTAATGTAACCAATAAACCAAACAAAACAAAAAAAAAATACTTAAAGCCAATGAAATTGTATACCACTTTTTATTTTTATTTACTTGTAAATGAGAAGATAATTAACGAATTAACACTTTTAATAATTTCCCATTTTAATTAACTGAAACTGAGAGACAAAACTGTAATGAAAATAAAACCACGAAGAAAACTAAAAGCAAACTGAATGAATTGGATTCATTAAACGTGTAATGAAGAAAATACAAAAAATAAACTGGTTGTAAAGTTAAAAAAAAATTATTGTAATTAAAAGATTTATATTTTTAGATAAAAAAAAAAAATAAATAGTTTTTTTTTTTCTTATACATTTCCTTAACTCTTTGTAAAGACATCCTGAAAAAAGAGTTAAACAATATTCGGATCGTTTTAAAATTTTGTATTTCAGAAATTCTGTAACTAAAAATTCTGACATATAAATTCTGAATTTTCAAAATTCCGAATTACAAAATTCTTAGGTTTTATAAAATTATATGAAAAAAACCGCATATATTATAAACGCTTTTTCGAAAATATGTAGCATGAAGTTTCAAATATTTTATGAAAACTCAAATTTAATATAACTAGAAAATCCCCTGTGCAATTGCACAATTTCTATAGATTCAAAAACATTTACGTTATCATAATGACTCCCTTACTACCTGTATTAAGGGAGGAATTATTACATGTATATTTTTAGCTTAGGTATATTAAATACCTAACTAAAATAACTTATGGATTTTTAATTTAATTTGAATTTTTTAGGTGTAGGGTATAAATAAGTCGGTTGCATCGACTTACTGTTACTTTTACCTGCTTTTACTTCTTTTTTTTTTGCTTGAAAAAAATTTGCTGAATTTATTTACATTATATTTAAATGTACTTTGGAAGAGGTCTTTGGTATATTTAATAAAAGATTCATGTCTCTGATAATGAAATTTCATAAATTTTCGGGGGCTCTTTTTTGAGATGGTCGTTTTCGACAGCTTTTTAATTTAATGGTCTAATAATAAATTAGTACAAAATTATGAATCTATTGTGAGAGAAGGCTTCTAAAATGATTTTTCTATGTCATTTTTTCTTTTTTTTTAAGAAAATATCCATTTCTATAATATTTGGTTAGTTTCTGATTTCTGTTATGAAATATAATTAGCTAAGTCTACCGAATTTTATATTAATAAAAAAATTCGAATATTTTATGTTAGGCATATCAACAATGCAGTTTAAAAAATCAAAATTCCAACCTAAATAAACAAAACTATTTTAAAGTCTGCTGCGAAGCTTTTACCAGCTTTTATAATAGTAAAAACAAAATTAAGAATAAAATCGGCCTATTATTTGTTTCTTATAAATATAAGGTTTACTATAAACTTTGCTCTTTTCACTTTGAAGTCTTTTAATTTTATTAAGAGTATTTTTATTTTTTTCAAAACAAAGAGTCATTTGAAAACCGCCAACAGGAGATTAATAATTTATTTTTAATTTACCGCTTCGACCAGTTCATAATGGATGTCGCAGTCAAATTTAAAAATTAAAAATTTGCTTTAAATTTCGTGTCGAAAGTACTTTTTAAAAAGTAAAAGTTTGTGTCTCTGATAAGACTTTTAGTCGAAGATTTATGTCTCTGATCATAAAATTTTAAATTATTAAATAAATATACAGAAATATATATCATCATTGCCAGTTTAGTTTATATTCAGTGTGAGTGGTTTATTATAGATCTGGCCAACATCTTGTGTGTATAATATTGTGTATATTATCAGAAATTCAATCATTAATTCCTGGTATTATATTATCTGATCTGATTAATAAATCTTATTTTTTTCCATGGCTAACAATATTATTAATGGTCTAAAAATAAATTAGTACAAAATTATGAATCTTTTGTGAAAGAAAGCTTCTAAATGATATTTTCTATGTTAATTTTTTTTTTAAATATCCATTTCTATAATATTTGGTAAGTTCCAGACTTCTGTTATGAAATATAATTATTTAAGTCTGCCGAATTTTATATTAATAAAAAAATTTCGAATATTTTATGTTATACCAGTTCTACCGAAAATTTAGCTTAAAAATCTAAATTTCAACCTAAATAAACAAAACTATTTTAAAGTCTGTTACGAAGCTTTTACCAGCTTTTATACTAATGAAAACAAAATCAAGAATAAAATCGGCCTATTATTTTTTTCTTATAAATATGAGATTTACTATAAACTTTGCTCACTCTCACTTTTTCACTTTCAGGCGTTTTAATTTTATTAAGAGTACCCATTTTTATTTATTTTTTTCCAAAACAAAGATTGAAAACGCCAACAGAAGATTAATAATTTATTTTTAATTTACCGCTAAGACCAGTTCATAATGGATGTGGCGGTCAAATTTAAAAATTTGCTGAATTTATTTTTATTGAAAATGTGTGTTTTTTAAGTATGTACTTTTCCTTTTTTGACTGTATCACTTTTAATGAACGGTTTGTGTCTCTGATAATACTTCTAGTGGAAAATTTGGTCTCTGGTAATAATATTTTCTAAATTTATTTATATTTTTAATGAACGGTTTGTGTCTCTTGATAATACTTTGAGTCAAAGATTTGTGTCTCTGGTAATAAAATTTTAAATTATTAAATAAATATACAGAAATATCATCATTGCCAGTTTAGTTTACATTCAGCGTGAGTGTTTTATTATAGATATAAAATATATTTTTTTACATGTTGGCAAGGTCTCGCCAACATCTTGTGTATTATATTATAGATATTATATAGTTAAGTTTCAAAAGTGTGGCGATTTTATTTAAAAATATTCCATCAAAATATAATTTAAGTCAGCCTAAAAATATTAGGTAAAAGTAATGATATATCGAAACTGTATGGTGTTTGAGAGTTTTTCTAACTTAAAGTATAAACATGATATACAAGCAATTTGAACAATAAATAAATTAAAACAAGGCCTAGTGCAAAACCAAATTGATTTGTAAAACGTACATTTTCCACAATGTGCGCACAACGACAATAAAATCACTTTTATATACTGTTAACAAAATTTGTAAATTTTCTCAGAATGTTTTATTTAAGAAAAAATTGTAAAAAATTATGATACACTTTCTTCAATTTCAATGAAACCTTATATAATAAAGAAAGCCCGTTAACACATGTAAAATTTTAATGTTTGAAGCTTTAAGTTTTGCATTTTATATTGAAAAACTTTGTACAGTTGCCTAAGATGCAGGTGTCTAAAAATAGCAAAAACTTCCATTTCGGTAAACAGTACATCATACATAATTACTAAATCTGTTTTCTCTCAAGGTTCAATTTCAAGGTTCTATCTAGAAACATTGGGCAAGATACGAAAGGAAGCAAATATTGACAAAATTTAGTTCTTATACATAACGGAAAAACTTAAGTACTAAATTGTAATTGAAAAAATTTTTTTGATTAAAAAAAAGTTTAGCAATATCTGAGTTATACACTTTTAAACAAATTTATATACAGTTGGAGAAGCTGTAACTTTGTAATGGGTGAGGCTACATAAAAGAGTTATTCTATAACAATAATTTTTTTAAAAGCTTATGCATTATTAAATGTTCAAGCCTATGAAATAGCGGACAGAGTGAAACTAATTAGAAAAAAAATTTTTTTTTTTAAAAATGTACCAAAAAGGGCTGTAATGTATATGAAATTAGAAAGATGAAAAGGAAGAAATCATATTTTGATTTTCGATTCTATTTGTTTTCACGATTTGTTAGCTATTATTGAACAATAATTTGTGTAAAATTAGCACGAATACTTAATTTCTTTCAGTTTAACTGAAAAAATATTCAAATCTTCAATTTATATTCGTTCTAGTTACTATTGTTCTTTAAAAGATTTACTAAAGCCGCTTAACAAAAAGTTCAAAAGTCTCTGACTTAGACAAAAAAAAAAAGGAAAATATTTCTTTAAAATTATTATATCCAAAGAACAGATAATACGAAGATCGAAGAGGTGTTAGAAAATCCCAACAAAGTTATCCAAAGGACGAATATTTCTTACAAAATGTTTTATATATTAACCAGTGCATATTCAAAATATTTAACAAACAAAAAGCGTTCAAGATACATAAAATAAACTTAAATTTTTTACCATTCGTTCAGAATACAAAATTCAAATAAAAAATGTTTAAACTTTGATTCATGTACATATCATAGATATATGGATATAACATTTTTTTTTTTTATATTAATTTATTTTGTATAAATGTTATTTTAATTTCATTTTTTGTATTTAAAACGCATAAATATCTGTTATTATAATTTATTTAAAACTGGAAACTGGCCATATTATAATATGTATGCATATATTATGCATGCATAAAATTCTATAAAAACCATTAATATTCCGAACTGTACAAACTGTAAATCCGCATTTTTATGTGAATAATATGATAGTATTAACCCTCAAGCAATAAAGTACACACACTCTATACGGATGCGGTTTATATTCGTTTATTAATAAAATCAATTTTCAATATTTTAAAGGATATTTCTCAATAGTTAGGCACTGCAATAGAAAAGATAAAATTATAAAATAAAAAAAAATCTTATAACATCGTGAGTTTATTTCAAATGATTTTTTTTTAAAGATATTGGAATATTGATATTTTAGAGATAAATTGAAATAATGGGAAAATTTTTATAAATTAATTCATACAACTTTTTTTTATGAAATTATACCATTCATGAAGAAAAAATGAATTGGTTCGATAAGATGCTTCAAATGACTAGCGAGACGGAAGCACTATGGATCGCAGAACCTGAGTGTTAGGGTTGTTATATACTCACAAAACAACAACAATCACATCTATTCTAAATCTTACTTTCTATTTTTTAGAATCTGTTAACATTTTAAGATGTTGAAAGTTGCGATTGCGATGTTATGTTAAGTTACTAAAGATAGTCCTTGTGATAGATGAATACTTTTTTTTGCATTGTCTTATCTTATCACTGGTTTATTAGAAGTTCCTACTTCATATTACGGTATACAAACATTATAATCTTAATATACAAAATCGTTGGTGCGTTTGTATGAAACCGCATCACGCCTAAATCAATCATCATATTAAAGTGATATTTACAACGTATGTTAATTTGGTGCTCCGGATGGTTTTTGTTTTGTTTTTTTTTCTGTAAGTGGCGCTGGAGTCATAGCTGCCATACAACTTCAAGTGTTTTTTATACCAAAAACTATCTTCTGATCTCCTAATCCCCACAAAACGCTCCAATCTAACTGGCCATGACTACCCAAGTGATTCCGTATATAAGTATTTATGTATAAGTATAAGTCAAAAGGTTCACAGGAAGTCATAGCTGTCATACAACTTCAAGTGTTTTTTTATACCGAAAACTATATCCTAATACTTTTATCACATTTTATACAAACAAAGTGTTGTAAAGTGTAATCATGTTATATTAAGATAAAATTTTTCTTGTCTATCTTAGTTTATAACATGTCCTGTTTTTTTATATTTATACCTGTCGTAAATTTATAGCTACCTACCTGCATGCATTTAATATAGTATAGATTTTATAATTATTTAATGATAGTAGATAGTATGTTTTAAGAGATTTTATTATAGTTCTGTATCATTTAAGCATTCATCCATGTATGGATACAATCCACATCCACCATGTATGGATAATGGTAAATATTCAAAAAAAAAAATCCTAAAGATTTAGTAATGCATACAATAACTGGCAATGATGGATATCCAATGTATCGCAGAAGACCTACAAAATGTGGTGGGCATTCATTTATTATGAATAGAAATAATAATGAAACAGAATTTGAAATTGATAATAGATGGGTTGTGTTGTGCCATATTTCCCTAATATTGAATTTTGCAGTTCAATTAAATTCATCAAATACATATGCAAATATGTACATAAAGATAGTGAAACGGCAGTTTTTAAACTTCAAAATGTAAATACATACATATGATGAAGTTGAGCAATACCAAATGGATAGATATATATATAAGCAGCAACAAAGCTGTGTGGCGAATTCTATCTTTTCCAATTCATGATACAGATCCTACTGAAATACATTTAGCAATACATCTTGAAATTGGACAACGTGTATATTTTACGGAGCAAAATGCCCAATAACAATCAATTACATTTGTGTATCATTTACGGCAATATTTTTAATTATTTAATTTTTAAAATTTCAGCAAATATTAAAAAATATTTATAATTTAGAAAAGAAAATGAAACAACGATTCAGCTAGATGTGTAAAAAATTAGTTAAAAAAAATAGGACAAGTATTATGTGGCAAAAGAACGTTTGCCAGGTCAGCTAATCAGCTAGTAAATCTATGGAAATGGAAAAGTACAAACAACTTCAATAAGAAATGCATGTATTTAGTCAAAAGTTATACTATTGATTTTATCTACCAACAATAACATCAAAATTTGTATTTTTTGTTCGATTTTTTTTTGTAAAGAAATTTATACAGAATTAAAAAACACTCTTTTAAATTCTAAAACAAATCTGCATAATTAACAATAAACGTTCACATTTTTAAAAATATAATGTTTGGAATTTATGTTTTTCATTTTACTCCGCAGTCGCACATATACATATTAGTGGTAAATAGCTGATCTGGTTATTTAAGTAGGAAATAAATAAAAAGTATTTTATGAGGGAAAATTTAAATTCACAAGAGTACATAGGGCATAGTTCGTAATTTGTTTTGCTGCTGATTTCCAAAAAAAATTTCAAAAAAATAAAATAAATGAAATAAAGTCGAATCGAATTTAAAATCCAATCAATTTAAATTTTGTATATACTTTTCCAAAAATTCTATACGAAAATTAGGACTATCTTGTAATATTATAATTTATGGACTTTAATTCGGTGAGCTTTAAATCTCTCTACCTAAATATTTTTACAATTGTGCAGACAAAAAATCAATTCAACTTTGCTTCTTTTATTTTCGTTCGATTTTATTCTGCGGCAATTTTAATTAGTAATAAAATATATAGAATTATCACTTCAACTTATGTCTCTTTTTTCTTTGGTAATATAGTCGACTTGATTTTGTATAATTCGACTTGATTTCACTGCACCTATTTATTTACGTAAATTTTCTACTTTCCCTTTTAAATGTTGCGCCTCTCCGTGCCGTATAAATGAATAAAACTGATCCTAGTATAAACAAACGGTAAACCAACGGTTTTTAAAAGCGCACATTTCCAAACTCAATACAAACTGTTTAGAATTTTGACTTGCACAAAAATTTGAAAATTTCATGTAATACGAAAAAACGTGAAAATAGGACATTTTTGAAATTTTGAAGGGCCGTAAGTCCGGAATCCTATATAACTAAGAAAAGCCATTAACACTCGTAAAAATATATTATTGAATCTTTAATTTTCATGCCTCGCCGAAGAAAAATTTTTACAGGTGTCTAAAAATAGCAAATTTTCAATTTTTGAGGCGTAATAACTCTTAAACAGGGGGTGCTACCAAAAAAATTTTTGAGGAAACTAGTTCTAAAAGTTCTTTCTTGTCTCAAAATTGCAGGTTTCTATCTAAAGGCGTGCCGGAGTTATGAAAAAAAAAATTTCATGCAAAATATGGTTTTCACATAACGGTAAATTTAAATAGTAAACTACAAAATATTGCATAATTTTGATATTGTTTTATATAGATAATAAAATTTTCGATCTTCTGGCGGTTTTAGATTGCAAAACTATTACGCAGGGCCTGAGATATATACATCTGAAAATGGGACTTTTCCGCAATTTTGAAGAGCTGCAACTTTGGAACCCTTTACAACTAAAACAAACCTTTAACACACATTAAAATATATTACTGTAGCTTTAAATTTTATATCTTGCAGAAGTAAAATGTGTACAGGTGCCTAAGTTACAGGTGTTTAAAAATAGCAAATTTTCAATTTTTAAGCCCTCATATCTCATAAACAGGGGGTAATCCAAAAAAATTTTCTGAGCAAACTTATACTAATTCTAAAAGTTCTTTTTTGCCTCAAAATTTCAAGCCTCTTCCCAAAAGCTTGCCGGAGTTATGAAAGTAGAAAAATCATGCAAAATTTGGTTTTCACATAACGGTAAATTTAAATACTAAATTTAAAAAAAATTCTATAATTTTGATATTAATTTACAAAGATAAAAGAAATACCTGTCGAATGACGTTTTCAGATAGAAAAAATCTTAAGTAGAACATAAGATATATGCATTTAAAAATAAGGCTTTTTCAAAGTTTGAGGGGCTGTAGCTCCGTAATGGGAGGGGCTACATGAAAAAGTTGTTCCACAAAATTATTTTTTTTATGAGACCTACCCATGGTTAAAATTTTTTTTCTCTATCTTTAACGGTGTAGAAGTTTTGTAAACAGACGGACGGACGGACGGACAGAGTGAAACTAATAAGCACATTTTTTCAAAATTTTTTTGGAAATGTGCTAAAAATATTAATTTCATGCAGTCTAAAAAATAAGAATCGAAAATCACAATACCTTTTAAAGTATATATAAGATGATATATTATACTTAGAACATTTAAAATTTCGATATTTAATTAAAGGTTAGTACGTTATTTATTCCGATAGAGTTTTGAAATAGGCTCGTTTGTGTAACGGATGGCCAACAATTTTGGTTTCTTTTGCAATACTACCAAAAGAATTCTTATTACACTTGTGTCATTTTTTTAAAATTTCAAAAAAATATTTGTCAAAATTTCTACAAATTTAGTAATTTAAAATTCATCTAATAGCCATTTCTTAAAGAAATTGCAAAAAAGTTTTTAGTCATGATATTTAATATTCTTTTATTAGCTCTAAACTCTTTTAAAAATTTCCCTTTTGTATAAGTAATACCTAAAATTTTGTGAAAATAATCTTTCCTTTTTTACTTTTTTAAATTTTTTTGGTTCAATCAAACAATTTAGCATACATTTTAATTCATTATTTTCTTATTATACACTGTATTTTATAAATGTCATAACATTAACGTAAATTTGATAGTGACCAAGTATTAAGGCACTTCATTTTTTTTTTTCGTTCATTCATAATTTGAAGGCTTTTAAAAGTTATTAAAAAACAAAATTCAATTTATAAATCATTTTATTAAAGTATGAAACAAACCAGTTAAGTCAAATACCCTTTGGTCAATTTTTTATTTTATATTCATATATTTAATTTTATTTACACTCTAAAACAGATAACTAAAAATAACTAAAAATTAAATTGCCTTTATATACCTTATAAAATTTGCAAATAAATGCTAATAACGATTACAATTTAAAAATTAGACTCTTTCACAATAAAAGTGCTCGTTTAAAAATAACGTAATACTTAACGAAACTCAATATGGTTTCAGGAGTCAAACACTAAAAAATAAAATTCTGTTCCATTATACGAGTATATAAAAATAAAATCTTTTTATCAAAATAAATTCTTTATCAAAAATTTTAACTAATTAGAGGTAATCATTATTAACAAATCAAATTGAAACTGCATATGGAAAAAATAATAAAATCATATCACATCATATATCATCATACATCTTCATATACTAAGAAGAGTGACAGTACTATTTTCTCTATATACACCGTCAAAATCTAAATACAGTACTTTATCTTAACAATCGAAATATTATCCATAAAAAATGCAATAAAAATTGCCTTGAAGACCTTACTCATTGTATTTCTAGCTGCTCAATTATATCCAGGAAAGCAATTTAGCTTATCCAGCCAATGGTGTATTTGTTAAGTCACCAGGCTTTCATACGAAAAGTCTTGGGTTTAAGCCCCGACTCGGTCATATAGATTAATAAAAAATAATAGACATTTTTCTTAAAATATATACATAATTAGTAGAATATAATTAAATTAAAAATAAGTATATATGTCCTATAAATTATAATTAATATCATATTGTAATAGCTACATAATAAAATAATAATAAACCATAATTCTTGTATAAGATAATAGATGGCGTAGAAATAAAAGAAAAGTCTCAGTCTTGTACAATAGCTACAGCCGAATAATCAACGGCTTAGTAAAATTAATGATTTCAGAAACAGAAACTTAGTCAAATATGAATATTAAATGGCTTAGTGGATGTCCTATGCTCCTTATACGAGCGGCAAAGAAAAAACAAAAAAAAAAAAGCACCTTAGCTTAAAAAATATTAGAACTTTCAATAATGTTTAAAATAATTAATAATTTGCTTAAAAGTGATTTCATCTAACACTCTTTAGTACCAGTTACCAAAACAATAATTGTCCGTATAACAATCTGAAAGCCTATAATGAGTTACCAAAGGAATTAAAGAACGTATAGTTAAAACATTTAAAAAATGTCAAACTAACAATACTAAATACTAAAGATGTCAAACCAACATATAACATAACATTTAAATGATGTCAAATTAACAATACTAAATACTAAAGACATTAAAGCTACTTAGTATAGGCTAATTTAGCATTAAATGAACTAAACAACTGTATAATGAGATGCAATGTGATAAGTATATATTAATAAAATCTTTATATTATGTAACTTGCCATTTTTTAAATACGTCAAAGATTTAAGTCGCGCAATGATACACATACATATATTTTCTAATGCTTAATTTTTTCAGTACCATACCTCATATAAGATTAATATAAACTGCTCCTAACCAAGTTCTATAGATATTCATATAAATAATATTAAACTGTACTTATAAGATCTTCTCATATTCTAAAAAAAACTTACAAAAAAAATTAAGGTCAAGAAATAATATGTAAAATTATCTTAGATATGAGTATATTAAAGAAGAATTTTTTTTTTTTCTCCTATTTATAAGAATGTTGTGGTCATTTTGGGGCTTTTTTATTTTTTAAATTATGAGGAGGATTTAATGATGAAACGCAAAATAAATACACATAATCTATTATTTATAAGTGTACATATTTTAAGTTTTTTCAATATACCATAAACACAATGTAAAATAGAAAATTAATGAATAAGATTACTTTATAAAATATTATTTTTTTTTTTTTTTGTTGTTAAATTATGTATAATGAAAAAATGACTTGTAATTCATAACTTTATAACAACAAAATAGTTATAAACACAGAATAAAGAAAAACTTTCAAAATTTGTATCAATTATTATATTTGACAGTTATTAATATCTTATCTTAACATAAATAATTACTTAATTCTATTATAAGATTTAGTTAATTTATTTAAATTTTCTTTCATATGTGAGATATAAGTGTAAATTAAAAATTGTTTGTTATTTTAAATATAATATGTATTTATATTTTAATTATTTTTCGTGGAAAACCAATTTTCTCCTTTAAAGAACTGAAGAAGAAGAAAATTACATGAAAATTAATTAGATATTTTTTTAAAGAATTGAACAAAAAAGTATTAAAATTTGTTTTTTTTTTAATAAGTTGCCGTTGACTAGAACTAACTTATTTGCTCCTATTTAAGTATCTGTTTTAGAATCAAGTTAGAATCTAATTCCGCGGGCAGATATTGTTTTCTGTTGAAAGCAACTTTAGGTACTTGATATACGACATTTAGTATATGGCCTATTTAGATATCTATACAATGTTCTCCTATTTGTACTATACACGTGTAGTTTCAGAATTTTCATTTATTTATTTTTGTTTTTTGTGTTTTTTTTAAGTATAACCCAAGCAATAGATGGGGATTTTTAGAGAAATCAAACAGTTTTTGAACTAAGGGTGTGGAAGGTGGGAATTAAAAATGAAGGGTTGGGGGCCAACTTTGAAATGTTGATTGCGTAAAAGAGTTTAATTTTTCTTTAAATTTTCATGTGTTAAACACAAACTGACACACTTTAGCACAGAACATCGATATGGGTAATAAATTCCACATGCAAGATGTTCTTTCTATGAACAAACTACCAAATTCTGTTTATAACCATTTAAAATTTTCAACGGTGTAAAGATGAGCATTAAAGATAATTATGTAGTATATATGAAATGGTTCATCTTCTAATCCCGATGTGGCTTATAAACTCCACATGCAGGATGTTCTTTCTTTGAACAAACTTACGAATCTTGTTTTTAACCATTTAAGAATATCCACGGTGTAAGGATGAGCATGAAAGATAATTATATTGTAGTATACAGGATATTGTTCATCTTCTAACCCCGATGTGGGTAATACATTCCATATGCAGGAATTTCTGTCTATGAACGAACTTCCAAATCCTGTTTTTAACCATCTACGAATTTCCACAGTGTACTGCAAGAAGAACCATTAAAGATAATTATATTATAGTGTATATGATATTCTTCATCTTCTAACACCAATATCAGTTATAAATTCCACATACAGGTAGTTCTTACTATGAATGAACTTTCAAATCTTGTTTTTAACCATTTAGGTATTTCCTCGGTGTAAGGATGAGCGTTAGAGCAAATTATATTATAGTATACCATTTTTACCATACTCTCATCTTCTATACAATTACAGTATAAGTTCAATTTTTTTAATTTCATTGTATGATTGAAAAAATATTATTTAATCATTAGATATATCCAGAAAATATTATTTTCATTTATACAAATTATTTTGTACTTAAATTTAATTTATAATATATACTTTAATATTATTGTATCAATTTTTGTTTTTAAATCTAGTTCAATGAAACATTGTATCTGTAATTACAATTATAATTTAGTATATCTGATTAATAAATGTTCAATAACCTTTTATATAGACACAATATATAATATGATTCAATATACTATTCATTGTATTATATATAACAATATATAATACAAAATTATTGTAAAATTTAGCATCCTAAAGTTTAGTTAGTTTTTAAATTATATGAAAGATATTTTAGAAAAAATTTTTTTAATCAAAATTCAAATTTACATTCAAATTATTAAAAAGGAAATGACTGAATTAACAAAATTTCAATTCATATTTTACCTCAAAAACCAATTTCCTCATTAAAAGAACTGGATGGAAAAAAAAAAATCAAAAAAAAAAAAAAACAAAACATTTTTATAGAAAATAAAAAATGAATTGAATATTTTTTTAATGATGTGAATAAAAAAAAAAATACCTATTGAAAATTTATAAATTTTTTTCCGACAAAAGGATAATCCACTAATTAGAATTGGTTTGAATACAAAAAAAAAAATGAAAAATATTCAAAGTAATTATGTTACCATAAAAAGTCGATATTATAAACTTTGTTATTTAGAAATTTTAAATTTATGTTTTCTTTAATTCAATGGAATAATTTTATATAAGAGCTGCCAAATGGTTTTAGAAAAATTGCATAATCGCAAAATTCATATTCAGTTTCTTAAATGTTTTCATTAAACTAAAGACTTTTTATTAAAATTCTGATTTGTCCAGTTTCTTTAATATTTTATTTTTAAAAGTAATTTTTTTTTAATTTTTGTTTTTTAGTCTTAAATATTAACTTACATTTTTTTTTTAGGTTCATTCAAAATTTTTATTCAAAACTGTTTATTTCATCCATTATTAACTTTCCTGCAGAATATCTCAAAATTTCATGAGTGTTTAGGAAACAATATCTGTAATCTAAATGGAAACACGCAGTTCATTTTAGTTAGCAAAAAAAAAAAAATATCTCGAGATTTAAAGAATTTACAAGTGTACTATATATAAGCATTCACTAATCCTGTTGTTTACAAGCATCCAAATTGATTACATCGTTGCAAGCTTAACCTTTAGAAAAAATATATTTTATAAATAGATTTATATACCTATATTTATATGGATATCTTTCAATTTTAATTTTAATAATATATTTCAGTTGTGAGCTGAAACGTAAGCATTTCTTCATCATTCCTTTGCTCGGAACTAACCAAATTTTACAGAAATTATTGCCATACATATTTGACTATCTTTTACAAAATTAAGGATGTCTAACTTAATTAAATTTATATGAAAGCTGCCGGAGCTTTTATGCTAGAGCAACCCAATCTCTTAAAAGTTTTTACCATACAACTTAATCATATTTTATAAAACTTCAGATGTATAATTTAAATAAGTGTCAAGATATGACTATCAAGCTACTTTAACCTGTTGCACTAGTGACTAAACACAAGAGCAATCAAATTTCACAGAAAATTTTGCCATAAAAGTAGATCATAATTAAGAAAATTTCACATGTCTAGCTATATTAATTACTTTTTCAATTCAAAATAATTAGTCAAGTGTTAGTCAATAGGTTACTGAGTTGTTTGTATACAAAACAAAAAAGAAATAGTATGGCAGCTACTCGAATCCGCCGGTTGAACTTGCTCAATTTAAATAGCGAAACTAATAGTTTTAAAAAGCTGAAAGGTTAAAAATTTCAGATTCATTGCTCCATTATTTTTTGAGTTAACGTGTGAACGAACGGACGTTATATACATGATGGCTTAATCGACTCTGAATTCAACGCTGAGCAAGAATATAATGTACGTTTTCATATCTATCCTTTATTGTATCAAAAGCGTAATTGCAAATTTATTACATCATGAAAACTACATTAATACAAGTACAAAAATAACAGCAAAAAGAATGTATGTATGTATATATGTACATTTATCGGTTTTAAATATATTAAACATTATTATATGTAGATCCAACCAATTCACCTTTAAAATTTTAGAAAAATGTTCCACTTATATTTAAATTACCATTTAATCTCACTTTTCAAACATTTATTCTGTGTAAAATGGTTTGGGTGTTAATCCCATTATTCTCACTATAAAAGAAGATTGGTATATACATACAGAGTATATAATATATAGAGAAAACTAAAATACAATTCAGTTTTTTTATATATTATCTAATAAATATTAATTATTTTTAATAAACATCAGACACAAATGCACATTTATTTATTTTGTTTTACATTTCTATGTATACATATATATTTATTGATATGTAACAAATTTTTGGGTTAATTAAAAGTTTTAAACTTTATTACCTAAATATATGTTTTTACTTAAAAAAAAATTTAATAAATTAAAAACTTATTTCAATATTTATTTTTCTATTTAAAACAAAACTTTTTATTAATCTTTTTTAAATAATATAAAAAAAAAAACAACAATTCTAAAAAAGTTAAACTCATTTTTGAATCATTTTAATTACATATATGTATAAAAAGGGTATTTTAATAAGCATGTTAAGTTTTTTTTTTTAATTTAAAGAAAAAGAAAAAGGAATATAACGTTACGTAATACAATTTTTTAACTTGATAAATGGCTTTCTTTCCGGCTACCGACTAACTCGAAAAATTATTCACCTCTTATAACTCGAATAACTAATAAATGTTCTTTTAAACAACATACATACATGCAACTTAAAATACATGTTTTCAGAGCTGCGGCGTCTTGACTCCAACTCTGACTCCGACTCCTATTTTTTTTACCTCCAAAATCGACTTCAACTCCAACTTCGACTCTTCAATATAAAAAGTTTTACATAAGGTGAGATTTATCAAACTGTATACATAGCATAGCATACAGTAAACCTAAACTATAAAATAATAATAAACATAGCATAGCATACAGTAATACTTATATAAAATCTATATATAAACGAATATAATAAATAAGTAAACCATTAACAGTATATAATTTAAATAATTTAAATTGTAATTGAAATTTAAATATGTATGTATTGTTATGCCCTGGACCCTATTGCAACAACCACTTATCACTAATGAAATAAGGGTTGGGACCGAAATCCCAAAGTCAAAATCCCAAAATCAAAATCCCAAATCCAAAATCCCAAAATCCCAAAAAAAAAAGTATTCCAAATTTTAAAATCCCAGTGTTACAAAATCCCAATATTACAAAATCTCAATGTTACAAAATAATGAGATTTATGCATTTAAAAATTAAAAATTAATTTCAAATTAATGATAATAATGTTTATTATCAATAAAATTAAACCCCACCAATACATCAATGCTTTGTATAATATTGTTATATAGAAAAAGATTTTTGTTTTTTATTAAAAATATAAAGCAACATTAATTATTAAATGTTTGTAATCATTTTATTTTGAATTTGAATAAAATTCTTGTCGAATATTTAAGCTAAACATAATATATAAGAGAGTCCCAAACCTCCTCTAAACAAATTATTAACCAACTCTAAAATCTCTTCTAATTCAGATAAATGCATAAAAAACAAAAATATCCCAAGGAACGGGATATTTTTTTTTTTTTTAGAATTTTATAAGTTGGAATTTTGAAATTTGGGATTTTTTTTTGGGATTTAGGTGAACTCCCATGAAATAATCAATTTTTGTGTTTTTTACTAATTAAAACTGTATTGAATTATTGGCAAATAAGATTTTTTTAAAATAAAAACTTATAAAAAAAAAACAAATTAATTGATTCATTTGATTAATGATAAGTGGTTGGTATAATAGGGCCCTGGTTTCTTTATGATGATAAATATATATTATTGAAAATTTGCAATAAATGCAATAAAATAATTATGTATATAGATAACTTACATATTATGTATGTGTGTTATTTAGGTTTATATAGGTTTATATACATATGTTTATATGTATAGGTTTATATATAATTAATATTGAATTAAAATACTGATTTTTGATTAAGTATAAGTAAAAAAAAATAATAACCAAATACATGTACTTAGGTAAGTTGTAACAAAATAATATTTTTTAGAAATGGGTAAGTAATAATTGATATTCACAAATCCGTAATTTTATTTTTATATAAAATTTTTTTAACCAATAAAAGCGATTTAATTTAACACAAAAGCTCAAAATATATTTTTTTTGTGTGGGTTTTAAATTTAATATTAATTTTCTTTTTGAGTTGGTGTGAGCTTATTTTGTATACAAATCCGACTCCAACTGCAACCTAACAAAATGAAGCAGACT
This sequence comes from Poecilobothrus nobilitatus, assembly GCA_947095535.1. Classification (NCBI taxonomy): domain Eukaryota; kingdom Metazoa; phylum Arthropoda; class Insecta; order Diptera; family Dolichopodidae; genus Poecilobothrus; species Poecilobothrus nobilitatus. Next base: position 253,353,881 of record OX352773.1, on the reverse strand, counting down.
TTGATTTCAACTCTACGACTTCGCCTCCGACTGCACAGTCCTGCATGTCTGTTAGTTACATTTATTAACTATAGCTGACGAAAAAAAAAAAAAAAAAAAAACTTTTTTATAATTAATATCGTAATGTTGAAACAATTTGCACAAAATTTTTCTTCAGTTTATAATATGGTAATAATCCGACGGCCTTATTGAAATACCCTTTTATATAATTATATATATTTTTAATAGATGATTAATACATATTATGTACATTACATATGTACTTATTTGAAAGCAAAAAAGTTTTAGAATATATACATACATAGATCATTTTTTAAAACGTAATATAAAGGACTTATTATTGAAACTTTTGTTTCATATTTTAACTTATAAAACCTTGAAAATATTTTTAATTTTCGTTACTCTTTTAATTGCTTAATTTTTTTTTTTTGTTTTTGAAAATTAACCCTTAATTACTGTCTTCAAAAAAAAAGTTGTCCTATTAATATAATGATTTAGTTTATGTTAAGCTTTAAAATTAAATATTTTAAACTTTAAAATTAAAGGATTTATAAAAGGTTTATAATAAAAAAAATTTTCTTTGTGGGTCTTAATTTTTTTTTTTTTTTGGGTATTTTAATTGGTTTAAAACAAAATTATATAAAAAAAAACAATCAATCTTAAATAATTATATTTGCTTACTATGCGACGTTACAGGATTACAATATTTCTATATATATGTATATGATTTAATTTAGACTATTTTCATTCAATACAAGTGTCGGTCTTTTATAAGTTGTTGTAACGCCTCGCTGAAAGAAGGTTCCGTTTCTGTTTCGACGTTTTCATGGCAACTTTTCAAAAAAAAAATCCTGTCTTTCCAAATACCGTCCTCTGTATTTTGAAAATTATTAACTAAATTTTGAGTATTTCTGCTCTTCATAATCTTTTCAAAAGTGTAAGATAATAATGAAAAAAAAATGTTTACATAAAAATATTTAATGGATACTGTCATACTTTCGCTCACCATCAAAGCATTTATTCAGACAGCACGAATATTGTATAAAATGACAAACTGAAAAATATTTAAAAATTTATTGTGAATTTAAAAGTTTAAATTAAAATAATACAAAAATTGATTCTGGATTCTTGTTTTTCCATATTTAATTGGTTCTTTCAAATTTATCAAAAAAAAAAAAAAGAAAAATGTATTTCCAAGTCTTATTTTATTTTTAATTCTCACTTTTCTTTTCTCCTTTTGATACTTACTTTATTTTTGATCCGGAAAATTTTCATTTCTGATTGGAACAAGTTTTGTTTAATTTTTCAGGAAAAATAAGAAATTTTCTTTTATTGTTGTTTTTAGTTTTTGTTTTTCGTTTTCTTTTTTGTATTTTTTTTAACTATTTTACTTTACTTGACGAACTAATGGTTAGATTTGGATGCAGATAAGTTAAGATAACAAACTGAAAATTTTAACTTCAATCCTCTGAATTATAATATAAAGGGTATACCATATTCAAAATTAACTTCTTAAATATTTAAAGAGAATAAAACAATTATTTTTAACAAATATACCTTGCATATTTTAATGTAATTTTACTTTTATCCTTTAGATACATAAGCACAAATAATGCATATTAAATTGAATATGATATAACATTAAAGATCTCAGATTAAGACATCAATAAACTTATATGATATATTTACTAAGGCTTATAAGCTCTAAATTTAGAATGTTTGCTAATGATTTTTTGATATATTAAACAAAAATATATTGAATAATGGTATAGGTTTGAAGAGCTCTAAAAAAACTTTAATCGTGATTTTCAGATATGAAAATTAATATAATAAGCGTTTACATATATATATACAAGCTTTTTTTATTTACTTTTATTAAAAAGTAAATAATATTTGAAATTGGGTAACTTTAGCTTAACTTTTACACTGCAGTTTTCTAAACAGACAGGAAGAAAAATAAACGGGCGAAGGACGAAATGAAATAGTGATAACTAACGAGTAATAATTTCAAAAAAAAAGTGTGAAAATATACAGGTAAGCAAATAACTATTTATAACTATTTTGCTGTATTAAAATAGTTGCCTATCACGTATTGGAATCTGGTAAATGTTAGCTATATATATTTTTTTAAATTATTTAAGAATGAAGAAGAAGAAGAAGAATTTCTAAAACACATACTCGAATACTACGGAACTTTACTTCGAGCAAGATATTTGCATCGAGGAATATACTGCTTTACAGAATTATGAACTGTCATCAATAAACCCTTTACAAATCTTTAGTTTTTTAGTAGAAGTAGATGTGGTAAAATTATTATAAAATGCAAAATATACAACAAAGCACAAAACATAAAGAGCACAAATGTACATAAAAAGTTCGCAGTGATAATATAAGGTAGTGGTAATTTAATAGAATCTACCAATATCTAATACTACCCAACAAGTTTCGAGATTTCAAGTTTATGTTTAAAAAATAATTCAATCAAATTTCGGTGTGTTAGTTCCAAAAAGTATAGTAAAAAAATATCTGGCGTATATGTATCTTACATACATACATGTTATAATCATGTCATTTGTATCTTTTGTATAATCTTATATTAATTTATCTGTAAAACCAAGGTCTGTCCAAGACGTCTGTGCACGTTTAAAATACTATATTTACATTTTGCCAGCGCTTATATTTTAATTTTATAAAAAATTTCAAATTTATTTGTTTCCGATTAATTATGAACCCGAATTCAAATATTCTTTCATAAATGGCTAATTGAATAGCTGAAAAATTGAAAGTACCATTTCAATTTAATTATTAAAGAACTCAACGAAAAACAAAACAAATTTTGTTTTGAAGGAAGCAATCAGACAAAATCATCTGGTCTGGTAAAGAATATTTCTGAATTCAATATTTTCTAGTTATTAATAGATTCGCAATTTATGATGAACATGAGACATCAAATGGCTTTTTTATATAATTCGTATAATATTCTAAAATTGACTGAAAGAAAATCTTTTGAAAATAAATTGCAAAGATTTAAATGTAACCTTGCAAGACAATATCAAACAATACCATGTAATAACTCTTCAAAAAATAACGCCGCAACCCAAAAATGAAATAATTGCGCATCAAATTGCGGATTTATTTCATAATGATAAGTCCGCAATTCTTCTCAAATAACTTCCGCATAAAACGAAATAAGTTCGAAAAATAAAAATTAAATAAATAATCATAGGTATCATAATATTTAATCTGTAAATGATAGACATTTAAAACTGTTTTTCTCAATGATTTACCAACCGACTTTATTTTTTTTTTTTTTAAATGGTAAATATTCAGTACAGCCATCTTACAATTGGTATCAATATTTTTCCAAAATTTTCTGATTTTCATCAATAATTTTCCATTTTTATAAAAAACCCATGTAAAGAATATACATATGTATCATAAGTATGTATAATCTATACGTATAATATACATATTCAAAAATGACGCTCTTTGATTCCGTTAAATTTTTAGTTTTTTTTTTTTTCGATTAAAAATTTTCAAATATGTGTTGTATGGTAGGAGTATATGCATTTCACAATATAACTGAATTAAACGCAGAAAGTACGGCTTAGTGTTTAGTACAGGGGTAAAGTGTGCGGTTCTTAATAGGTGGTTTTTGATTTTGCAAGTTCGATTCAGTTCTGTTTTTTTTTTGGTTTTTTTACCGACCGCATACATTAATATATAAGGTAGTTATTGTTTTCATACTAAAAATTTGTACCCGAGATTTTCGCAAAAATGCACTACTCCGGTGTGGAGAAGGCTGTAAAAAAATTTTCAGCATGATGTCCGTCTGTGCGTGGGTGCGTGTGTGGGTATGTCTGTGGGCACGTGTACAGCTTAAATGACTGAGTGGTAAGTTGTTACACAAGTAAAGAGCAACAACTTTGCCATAGAACAGTTTTTGATCTGACCACCTTTAAAGTTTTTTTAATTTTTTTTCTAAGTCCAAAAGTTCATATTATATACACTCCATATGAATTTATATGAACAATTTTTTTTTGTTTTTAGCACATTTCCAAAAAAAATTTGAAAAAATGTGCTTATTAGTTTCACTCTGTCCGTCCGTCCGTCCGTCCGTCCGTCTGTTTACAAAACTTCTACACCGTTAAAGATAGAGAAAAAAAATTTTAACCATAGGTAGGTCTCATAAAAAAAATAATTTTGTGGAACAACTTTTTCATGTAGCCCCCCCCATTACGGAGCTACAGCCCCTCAAACTTTGAAAAAGCCCTATTTTTAAATGCATATATCTTATGTTCTGCTTAAGATTTTTTCAATCTGAAAACGTTATTCGACAGGTATTTCTTTTATCTTTGTAAATTAATATCAAAATTATAACATTTTTTTAAATTTAGTATTTAAATTTACCGTTATGTGAAAACCAAATTTTGCATGATTTTTCTACTTTCATAACTCCGCCACGCTTCTAGATAGAAGCTTGAAATTTTGAGGCAAGAAAGAACTTTTAGAATTAGTATAAGTTTGCTCAGAAAATTTTTTCGGACCACCCCCTGTTTATGAGCTATTAGGGCTTAAAAATTGAAAATTTGCTATTTTTAAACACCTGTAACTTAGGAACCTGTACACATTTTACTTCTGCAAGATATAAAAATTAAAGCTACAATAATATATTTTTACGTGTGTTAAAGGTTTGTTTTAATTGTAAAGGATTCCAAAGTTGCAGCTCTTCAAAATTTCGAAAAAGCCCCATTTTCAGATGTATATATCTCGGGCTCTGCGTAATAATTTTGCAATCTAAAACCGCCAGAAGATCGAAAATTTTATTATCTATATGAAACAATATCAAAATTATGTAATATTTTGTAATTTACTATTTAAATTTACCGTTATGTGAAAACCACATTTTGCATGAAATTTCTTTTTTCATAACTCCGGCACGCCTTTAGATAGGAACCTGAAATTTTGAGACAAGAAAGAACTTTTAGAATTAGTATAAGTTTCCTCAGAAAATTTTTTGGTAGCACCCCCTCTTTAAGAGTTATTACGCCTCAAAAATTGAAAATTTGCTATTTTTAGACACCTGTAACTTAGGAACCTGTAAAAATTTTTCTTCGGCAAGACATGAAAATTAAAGATTTAATAATATATTTTTACGTGTGTTAACGGCTTTTCTTAGTTATATAGGATTCCGGACTTATAGCCCCTCAAAATTTCAAAAATGTCCTATTTTCGCATTTTTTCTTATTACATGAAATTTTCAAATTTTTGTCCAAGTCAAAATTCTAAACAGTTTGATCTAAACAGTTTGTATTGAGTTTGGAAATGTGCGCTTTTAAAAACCGTTGGTTTACAATCTACCTTGTTTTTTTATATTCCTAAAAATTTATATACATAATATGTACTTGTATCTATGCATATTATTCTTTTGTTGATGACATAAAATTAAAACGGTAAAATATTTGTTAGCAGATTCAATATTAATCTTATGTTTGTTTTGTTGTTTACAGTTTTTATTATTTTTTACTTTTAATATTTTTGAATGAAAAAAAAATCATGTACCTACATTACATAATAATGGAAATGGATGTATGAATGAATGCATATACATACATATGTAAATACATATATTTTTACGATTTCATTGCTTATTATTGTTATTGAATAAAACAAAATGTTGTTAAATTATTAGAAGTTATTTTAAATTATTAGAAGATATAAAAGTATTATTATAAAACAAATCTATAAATTTTGGTATTGTACTTTTCGAGTAGGGCCGGTCGGTCCTGTGGTGGAGACAGCTAATTTTTTTATATTTTAAACGAATCAAATTCTTACATATCATAATATTTAATCTGTAAATGATAGACATTGAAAATCATTTTACTCAATGATTTTTCACCTTAGGCATCTTGTAAAATGCATCTTATAATATATATAATAGGTATATATTGAATTTCCAATACTCAATAAATTAAGGGCATCTTCTAAAAGATAAATAATAACCGTGTTTTTACAAAAGATTTCATTTGCAAAGAAATTTTAAATTCATAAAAGCATTAATTATTGAAAATTGTATTTTTACATTTTAAATAAAATCATAAAGAAACTATATACTATATAAATGTATGTATACTGTATATGTATATAGTTTCTTTATGATAAAATAAAAAAAAATTGCTTCGTTTTTAACTCAAAATGGAGAATTAAAATCAAATATAAATAAAGCCCTTTTGAAGGCTACCAAATACTTAGAGTAAATTTAAAAAATTAGAGTTAGAATAAATTAAACGAGGAAGAATACAGTTGACTTTGTCAACTCTTAGATACCCGTACGAACCGTTAGTATGTTCACAGCCTGTCACTCTGCTTACAATATTATTTTTTTAATATTTTAGTATTTTAAAATAATTTGGGTGAATTTTATAATTTCTAGTACTATGGGTTGTACATATATTCAAACTATATGTTTATATGTACATTCTTCAAAAGCAGATTCTAACCTTCCACATAACGATTATCAATCCAAAACTTTTTCAAATATTCTATAGTACCATTTAATACTAAGCGGTAAATGTATATTAAATTTACTAAGTACAAAACAGTAAATATAATTTTAAATATTATATTATATTATATTTAAATATTCCATTGACAGAATAATTTCTTATAAGTACAATAAAATACATATATGTATGTAAATACGGCGCTATATAATATACATATATACTCTTATCATTCACTCACTAGTGGCATATACGATATGTAAATAAACATGATATTATATAAGTATGTATATCAATATCATATAAATAAAAATTCTTCAAGCAACCGTTATGTTGTTTATTTATTTACATTTTTTTGTACTACGCATTATATCCTCAACAATTTCAAATTATCGAGTAAAACAAATGCAAAAAATTTGTTGAAGAAATTTGTTAGAAAATTTGAAAAAATCAAGTAACACTTTCGTCAATTATAAAGTAACCCTACATTATTAAAAAAAGTTGTTAACAGAAATAAGAGTATAATGTTGAAGCTTTAATTTTTGTTATTACTTCAAAAAAATTTTAACAAGTGTTCAAGTTACAGGTGTTTAAAAATAGGAAATTTTCAGTTTTTGACCCCTTACAGCTCCTAAACGGGGGGTGATACAAAAAAAATTTCTGAAATGACTCATACTTATTTTCAAAGATCTAACTTGTGTCAAAATTTCAAGTTTCCAACTTAAACCGTTTAGAAGATAGAAGGGTTAAAGGATTTTGCAAAATTTGAGTTTCGCATAACGGTATATATTTATTGTATATTTATTTATTACGGATATATTTATTGTATATGTACTTTTAAAGCTAATAAAAGTAGTAATCGTTTGATATACCTTATACAACTTGTGCTATAACAATTTAAATATAGAGCTTTTTTGAACCTTTGGGGACCTTTGGGAACCTGTAGCTCCGTAACGGGTGGGGGTACAAAAAAAAGTTATTAAAAATAAAATTAATATTTTTGTGACATCTATCAGTAGTTAAAATTTCATAGCTCTATTTCAAAAAAAATGTGGGGATCTAAAAGTTAGGTGTTCGAGAGCTACCATAAGTTTTAGTCCAAACTCAACCTCAAAAGTCTTGGAAGTGGCTCAAAAGTCTTAGAATTTTTTTCTGATCCGATGCATACCTTTGAAGGTATATCTAGCTCGCTTATTTCGAGGTGTTACAAACAGAGGAGTAATTTTATTATACCCGATCCTATCGTACGGGTATAACATAATAATACAAAAATCATTTTCAGAAATCATATACATTTTATAGAGTAAATTTTAAAAATCCCGTTATTAATTGCGTGAATTGCAATTGCTTATTAAAGCATCCCGAATTTCGAGGGGCAGGCGAATACTAGTATTTTTTTAATTTAAATTTTTGAGGAGTTAATAAAAATGAAATATAACCGCAATTTCAAGAAAAAAAAAATAAGTCCGTAAATTCGTAGTTAAATTTATAGAGAAAAATATCTAATGAAAATAACGAAATATATATGTATATAAAAAAAATTTAACTTTAAAATCCCTCCTAATTTAGAATTTTGAATATTTTGGATGAAGGGTAAATCGAATAATTTTTTTATCAGAATTTTGGAAGGGGAAGCTCGCACTATTTTAAAGGCTTTGATGTTGAAATATGTAGGTAAAAAATAATAAGAAAAGATTTTAGAATTGGTTACAAAATTAGAATTATAAGAATCTCGCATATACACATATATAATATACACAGTTAATTTTTTTTTGATAAAATAAAATCAAAATAACAAAAAAAAAATAAATAAGCAAAAAATTTAATTTGAGGATTTATTTCATTTTTTGATTTAAATGATATAAATCCGAAAAATCGAAATGAAATAAATCCGCACAAAATGAAATAACTCCGCATTAAAAAAATATAAAACATTTTTGAGAAATTTGCAAAAAGATAAAATATTTTTTTACTTGTACAGTTATTTCTTAATAAGTTATTTCATGGTGCCTATGAAAACCTCATAAGTAAATAATAAATCCCAAATTGTAACCCGCTGTTGCAATATACATATTGTTTTCTATTAATATATATATATATATATTGATTATTTATTATTTAGTATTAATTATTAATTCATAATAATTACATTTTATTACAATTTTAATAAAATTATGTCAGAAAGAAAAATAATGATGTTGTCATTATTCAAATTATTCTGAATAATTGAATTAATAGATACTAAATTTTCTTTATACTTTTTTTACAATATTTTAAATTTATAAAAATTTTAATAATTATCTTATATAATACCAATAAGTTATGACCTATACACATATATACATACATAATATACACACATATATATACATAATTTTATTAAAATAATTTAAATATTTAAAAAAATTTAAAATTTTCATAATATTTTATATATTTTTATTAATATATGACACATAATGTACTTGATATTATGCTAATCATCATTAGGTATAGCATTATAATATTGAAATTTAATAATAATATTAAAATTTGAAGAATTAGGTATTTCAAAATTTTAATTTTTTATAAATTTATTTTTATTTTAAAATATTTTCATTTCAAATGCAGAATCAATTCGTATATATACAGGGTAATTCTCTTTTGCTCTTGAATATTATATTTAGATGGACCAAAACTAACCAAAAATTATTCTTTCGAAACGCCAGAAAATCTTTCTTTTCAACTTTCCAAATTTCAGAAATTTCATAAATTTCAAACTTTATGAGCATTTAAATGAAAAAAAAAAATGCCAATAAAACAAAAATAGTCAATTTTTCAAATTTTCTTTTATTCGTTTCAGATTTTCTCTCTTAAATATGTTATAAGGTATCTGATAGTGATGCAATTTTAGCCATTAAATGGCTAAATTTGGCCATATTTTTTTTCTTTTTAGCCACTAAAATTTTGATTTAGCAATTAGCCATTGTTTTGGTCATATATTTTCACTATTAGCCATTTATTTAGCAATTTATTGTAGTTCGAACAAAAAGTTTTTTTTTTCTCCCATCAGTGATCATCAATAGATCAGTTTTTGATCAGTGGTTAGAGTTGAAAAAATATTTTCAATTGGCAAGCTACAATGAGCGATGTTACTCTGCTAACATTTTATATAAAGAATATTGTAATAAAATTAATCTTTTATATTTATTATTTCTTAAGTCTCTTTTAAAAGATGTTGTTGTATTAAATAAAAAATTTTAAAGTAATTCAACTAATCATATAAAACTTCTAGATGATTAATGTTTGTTAATCAAGTCGTTAGCTCAAAAAATTACTTACCCTGACTGTGACATCTCGACTTTTTAGAATTCGATGTTACTCCATATATATGAAACATATACTATTTAGGATTTGAATTTGAAAGAAAAATAAGAGAGTTAAAACAACACAATTTGATTACTAGTACAGAAGAAAAATATTTGTGATTCAATTGTGTTAAATTCATTCGACATATAATTTTTGAATTAAAGCAGAGATGTGAAAGCATTAAAAACTATAGTAAAATTTTTGGTGGAAAATATTTTGCAAAATAATTTAAATATTGACGATTTTATACCTATAATAAAAATGTATCACAAGACGCATGAAGAAATAGATGTCGTATTGAACCAAATAAAAAATTTTAAACTTATAACATATGGAAAGATAAAACTGATACGCTAAAATTTTGGATAGACGTTAAAAATTATAAAGATGCAAATAAATTTAAAGAATTTTTAAAGAATTATCAAATATCGCCATAAAATTATTAAGCTTGCCATGATCCAATGCCGAAGTAGAAAAACTTTTTAGTCAGTTAAATTTATTGAAGACAAAGCATAGAAATAGATTGAATTTAAATATTATTCATTCTATCTTAACATCTAGATACTGTTTAAGAAGAAAACAAAAACGCTGTCATACATTTTAGTTTCCAGATGAGGTATTAGAAAAAATTGGTACTAATGCTACTTATATAAATTATAATGAAAATGACATAGATGATTTTGTATCAATAATTAATGACACTATTGATTTTGACTAAGAAAGACTAAAAAATATGTGATTAACGATATTTGATTATCATAAAATTTTGTTCTGAATTTGAATTTCTGTGAATATATCTTATATTTATATAAATTTGTTTTTTTCTTATTCTAAGAATGAATATTGTTTTTGTTTATTATTCGTAATTTTGTTATTTTTGTTCATTACTGAATTTCTAATATTTATTTTATAATTTCTTTTTCCATATTTTAAGAATTAATATAATTAAAAATATAATTAAAATAAATTTTTTTTATTAATTTTAATATTTTTTCCCAAACCAAAAGATAAAAAACTTTGTATAACTTATATATACAAAGAGGTTATATGAAAATAATATTAATTTTAGATTTTTTAAATATCTTCAAGTATAGCTATTAATTTAGCCATTTTTAGCCATTTTTTTAAGTAATATTAGCTTTTTCTCAATGAAACGAGTTGGCAATATCTATTATTTCGATTATTTGAAAACAAAACTCTTTAATTTTGTGTAAAACAGTTAAATTTTATCTCTTGTGGTATCTGACGGTATTTTAAATAATTGAGAACAAAAAACATGAGAGAATATTTGAAACAAATAACGAATAAAAATTTTAAAAATTATCTTCTCTCTTATTAACATTTTTTCGTTTAAATACTCATACCTTTCGGAACGGTCGATGTTTAAAATCTGAAAAGATGAAATGCAAAGCTTTCTGACGCTATATCTATTAATTTTTGCTGATGTATTAATTTAGTTCGGTAGTTTTTGCGATATAAGCACATTAAATTAAAACTTAAAAAAAAACTTTAGATCTCATTATTTAAAAACCGAGAAAAATAGACCCAAGTCCCTTTTTCAGAAGAATATTTCGTTTCTTTTGTACTCTCAAATCTGACAAATATTACATTGAAAACCGAAAAAAAATAACCCTGTACAAATAATATTATATAAAAATATAATATTGAATTCCAAATAAAAAAAAATTTAAAAATAATGTTTAGTTTATTTTATTCATATTTATTTGGATAAATACATATGTAAAATTTTTTTTTTATCTTAAAGATAATATTATTTTTCGATTACATTTTCTAATATAATACCCATAACTAAATTACAGTAATATTGTATGATTTACTATATTTTCAAATGTAATACTAATCTAAAATATTTAAACTAAATATTTTTTTAAAAATATTATGTATATTTAATGTTTTATAATTAGTCATTAAATTGAAAATTTTACATTTATAACCTGATATCTACTCTATATTTTGTTAAAAATGTATCTTACTTTTTTTTGTTTTTATACAGGATGCCAAGTGAAAAATTAATACTGCAATATTTTCTAAAATATTACAGTTATACTTCTCTTAGGATGAGTTGTAACTGAGACTTTTAAATATGTTCTTATTAATTTATTTAATTTAACTACTAAATAGTACTAGCAGAAAGGCCTTCCAGTATTTAAATATTATAATTTTAAAAAAAACCGAATTGTTTTAACTGTTATAACCGAAAAAAATTTATTTTTTTACTTAGGCAAGAAGTAGGAAGAGCCCCAAAATATGGTTATAATTAGATAAATGAGATGAAATCAAAGAAAAAAAATTAAGATTTCAGAAAAAAATTGAAAGGGAAATTAATTGCACATGACATTTTTTTCAAATCTTTTCAAATTATAGTTGGAGATGATGTAAACTATAACAAATGCTGATACTATAATTTGGTAAGATTAAGTTTAATATTTTTAACAGTTTTTTCGGAAAATTGTTTTCAATTTCCATAGTTTTAGGCAGTTAGGTGATAAATGTCAGCAGAAAATTTCCGTACGCGATAATTCCACACGATAATTCCACATTGACACACGAAAAATTCGCTCATGGAATATTTGGTACACAGAATATTCCACATATAAAAAGATCTGCAAACACAGAAAATTACGCACTGAGAAATATCCGCACACAATAAATCCCCAGATGAAAAAAATTAATTTAAAATAATATACAGGTTGCGTCAAACAAATTATTTAAGTTTTGATTTGAAAATTTTCATTAAGCTGAAATGATCAGTTATTTTAGAATGGGAATGCAACGAAATCCTACTTTTAAAAATGCTGACAATGAAAATCTAGACATTTGAATTTTCTTTTAAAACACTCTTTTTAAGCTCTTGAATTCTGAACTTAGTAATTTCTTTCTATCTCTTTCCGAAATAACCCAAAAGTGAATTATCGAGATATTTTAAGCCAAAGCAAGATTTTGAATGTTAAAATTTTGAAGTGACAGAAATTTGAAATGTCAAAATTTCAAATATCGGGATTTTAAAAGTAAAATTTTTGAACGTCAGACAGTTATAAAGGATCCAAACAGTTATATTTAAACTATATGCTAGGAAATTTTGTTAAAAATTCATAATTATAGCTATCTTTTATATGTATTTACATACTTTTTGTTAAATTGCTCTTGCCTAAAGTTATCGAACAAGTTACCGGATCATTATAGCATTTTAGCACATTTCTCGAAGTAATTTGGAAAAATGCATTATAAAAATATTCATCTTTCATTTTCGAAAAAGTTTATGTATATGGAATGTATGTATATAGGTTAAATGGCGTTAGAAAATTTTAATTTTCAATTCTAACTGAACTAGAAATAATTTTTTATGTAAAGAAAATTATAAAATGTTAAGTGTTACTTTTTTCAACTTTAAGTAAATGCTATAAAATTAAAAAAATGCGTTTATATTTTAAAAAAATATATATAATTTGGTATGTTGGTTTGTAATACTTAATATATAATAAACTTTAATTTTTTCGTCTAACTTTACATACATTTTATACGAAGTTTACAAAGATATTAAGATTCCAGGTTTATTAAAAAATCAAATTTTAAGAAAAAAATAATTGATAGCTCTTGGGCTGGGGAATACTGTTCTTGAAAAATATTTATACTTATTTCCAAGTATCTTATTTAAATTTATAGCTTGAATAATACCCCGAATTACATTTAGTACATTATTTAATATCGTTTCTCGATTGGTATATTAATAATGGTTGAAAAAATATTAATTAAATCTTGAGTTGTAATCATTTAGATGTCAGACTTTTCCGACTTTACAGCTCTGTGACAGGTAATTCTAAATAAAAATATTGTCTACAAAGTAATTTTTGTTTTTATTGTGAATTCTATTTGTTAAAATTAAATTTGTATTGCATCATTATGTCAAAATGATGTAGAAGCTTAGTAGAAAGTTTTTAAACAGATTAAGATTAGAGAAACAGAGTTTTAAACAGATTTTTTAACTAACGATTCTACGATCAGTATATTTATTTTTTCCTTTAACAGCAGTTTTTAGAACACCCTGTAGGTATGCATTTATGAATATTGATACTTTGATAATAACATAGTAATACATTTTGTTTTATATAATATACATAAGAGTAAATATATACATTTGTTTATGTCAATAGAGTTTATAAGAAAAATATTTATCTATAACGGTATATCTAATATGTGTAGAATATACTTATTATATGTTCTATAACTATATTAACAGTAGAAACAAATGAATGTGCAGTTTATACAAATCTAATAAAATAAAATAAATCTACAGCTGATGAAATTCATAATTTATAAAAATCTAGGAAATTCAAATGAATTTATAAGTTTTAATTATAAAAAAAACAAAAACTACATTTTACTTGAAATTTTTTGTCCGTCAGTTTCCTTGTCTATTTGCAAAACTTCTACACTTAAACCATCTAAGAATGAAATAACCATGGATAAATCTCATTAAAAATTTTTTTATGTAGTTCCACCCGTTATAAAGGTACAACCCCTCAAATATTTTTAAATCCAAAAACGTCAAAAAACAGGCATTTTTTTTACCTTTATAAATCAATATATATACAGGGTTATTCATTAATAAGTACCTTCATATATACCACCATGTAGGAAATAATATGTACACAAAACCTTTGGCACGATTGGAATTTTGGAGCTGGGACTTCTTAAAGGAAATTGGACCACTTTGTTTTATTTCTATTTGTTCTCAAAAAAACATCTTAACGGAATTTTAAAATAAATGTTTGTTGTGCAATTGTAAATATTTACAGTTTTTTTTTTTGTTCTTGTAAATTTAATTCAATTAACTTCATAAACAATGTGTTACTGGGTCTGTATCAATTTGGAATAATTGATGAGAACACTTACTTTAATTTCCTTGAAAATTACTTTCAGTATAGTTTTCATTAACTGTAACGCATTATTTAAATAAAAAAAAAGTCTCTTTTTTTTAGGCTGCAAGATTTCCTGAGCGAATCCTATTAGATATTTTTTTATAAAGTTATCTGAAAAATTTTCTCTATTCAAAATCAGTAGAAACTAGTGAAGAATTTTAGTATAGAATAAATAAACAATGCGACAAACTGCATTTAAGCCCTTGTACATTCTTCAAATTTGAAAAAAATAAAATGGTTAGCAAAATAAAAAAGGATATTGAAGAAGAAGGAAATCACTTCGAACACTTATTTTATTGGTAAAGTTTCAATAAAAAAAAAACAAGCGTTAAAGAATTTTAACAAGTTTATTTTTGGTTAGCTCCCGAACGGTAAAAGATAATTTAACGGATGATATACCAAATAAAAACTGTCTAAAGCAAAGGGCTATTTAAATCTTTCAAGACCTAAAAAAATGCATTGTCACTAAGAAAACTAAAGTGTATGGGGATCGAGCGGTTGTTGGAAAAGCAACCAAACCATCAATGCTGGAAGGGCGCTCTCAAGTCCTGGCGGCGAAAATTCACCTTCAAAGACGGATGGACTACCCAGATATGATCAACGGCATAAAATCAGAAAGGCAAGGGGTAACCATCTGATTAAATTTGCCGTGAGTACATTATGAATAGAGTATTGGAAGGAGAAGAGGAAGAAGATATAAAAATTAAAGCTGCAGTATTATATTATTCATATATTATCGGTTTTTCTTAATTATTTTATTTCCTTAAGACTGAAGAAAGTTTTTCCTCATTTCTATTACATAAAAAAATCTATTATTGATACAAAAGTACTCACAATTACAAAAGTGTTTTAAATTATCTTTTTGAAAAGCTTTGGCTTTACATACTGTCTTGTTTAATTTTAAAACTAAAGTACTATAAAAATTATTGATAATTAATATTTATAAGTAATTCAAATTATTATAATATGAGAAACGTCTTAAATTTAAATTAAATGTCATAAGAGTTTTGAATTTTTTTTTTATTTAACTTTTGATTAAAATTTAAAAAACAATTTTTTTTTAATTATGAATGATTTAATAATGTGATAAATACACAAACCTAATATAGTCGTCCTTTTAAGATAAAAGTAGAATTTATGAAAAAATGAATTTTGTAATGATTGTCTTTTTTAAGCTTTGCTACAAAAATAATAAAAAATTATTAAAGTATAATTTGACAATTCTTTAATTTGATTTAACAGACCTTTTCTTGCATTTTAAGATAAATTCTGTTTAGTTACAACGAAATGCATTTAATGTATCTTTTATACATATATATATATATATATATATAGGACGATATGTGTAACATTTCAGTTTTAATTTGTGAAGTCTTTCTTTTTAAAATTATATACAGATTAAAATTGTTGAAAAACGTTCCATTATGTGCCTAAAAGTTAGATTATTTTAAAGTTTTGGAAATTAAAAAAAAATCGTCCCATTGTCTTAAAATTTCACAATGTAATTAAAAAATCCCAAATTCACTTTTTAAAATTGTTTAATATTCAAATTATGCCTGGGGTATTTAAAATTTGCAAAAAAAAAAAAACTATTCCATTGGTACCGTTATATAAAACATAAATAACTAAAAAAAAAACTTCTTAAACAGAAGCAAATATGTAAATACGTTTTAAAAGAAGACTAAATGTTTCTATATAATTTATAATAAAGAATACACGAATACCTGCTAAATTTTATTAATTGCACAGCAACAAAATTTAAAAAAAAAAAATGAAGGTTCCACTACAACGTTTATGAAAAGTTATTAAAAAGGATATGACATTTTCTTAATTTTTAAAACGTGTTAGATTCACATGTCTACAAAATATTTTTACTTAACTTTCTTTCAAAAATTTAATTTAATACTAAACAAAGTTAAATTAAAAAAAAAAATATGAAATTTTAAAAGTGATTAGATTAAAACCATTTTTTTTTATTCTTGTTTTAAATTAATGGATATTTAATTAACAATTTACAGTTTATTTTTCGTTGAATTTTGGTAAAACGAAACTTTTTTACAAACTTAAACTTTTAAACTTTTCTAATGTGTATTCAGAGCAGAACAAAATATCTAAATATGTGACTTAAGAAAAAATATATACACTGTATGCAAATATAATATACAGCAGCTGTATGCAAAATAATTTAGGTATCCGTCCTACCTTTATTTTTATTCATTCGAAATTGTAAAAACATATCTTTTTAAAATCTAATATTTAGATGTTTAGGTGATTAGATTAATATAAAAATTATGTTAATAATAATATAGAGCATGTGGGATATCGGTACTTGAGAAAATTTAACTTCCAATCCTACACATTTTTACTTTTACTGTTCTTAGATACTTTGTAATTGTGGAACCTTTAAGTTCATCATTATATTTTGTTTGTATTTTTCTGAAATTTTTTTGTTCTTTTATTTTTTTATCTTAAAATATTAAGATATATAGTAACTAATATCTGGTATATAGAATTTATTTATATTGCAATGTTTTATCTTGACAAATGAAAAATCTCATTTAAAAATTAAGCCCGATACTGACGTCCGTAGTTGGCAAAATAAAAACAATAAAAAACTCTTATAATTACAATCCAACTCTAAGGCCTCGGCCACGCAAAAAGCGGACTGGTGATTTTTTGGCGGGCGATTTTTCTGCGGGTGATTTTTTTGCGTGTAAATGGTCATATAATTTTGCGATTTTCTGCAGCAAGATTAGTTTTTTAAATTTATTTAATAGCAGAAATTAATTATTTTTCAGTGCACGCTAGCTTTAAAATACCGATTCTTAGTAAAAGTTTATTTTGTGGAGCAAATTCTTATTTACTAAAACATTAAATTTTGGGACCCAGACCC
Source organism: Poecilobothrus nobilitatus (assembly GCA_947095535.1). Classification (NCBI taxonomy): domain Eukaryota; kingdom Metazoa; phylum Arthropoda; class Insecta; order Diptera; family Dolichopodidae; genus Poecilobothrus; species Poecilobothrus nobilitatus. Next base: position 253,336,197 of record OX352773.1, on the reverse strand, counting down.
AGACCCATTTTTCGAATATATGAGAATGTCAACAAACACTTAATAATGTGTATCAGTTTGTATACCAATACTTTTATATAAAATTTTTATAACGTATATTATACAATATAAGTACAATAAGTACAATACTATAAAAACAAACTATGTGGTTAATATTATTTAAATTGACGTTTGATTTGTTTATATTATGATCACTTATTGCAATTAAAAATTATATAAACCGATATACCTACACCCTAATTTGAACTAAAAAATTTAAATTTTTTCTTCATTTATAGCAGTTTTGCGAAACAATTTTGATTTTAAAAAATCTCACGCTTATCGCTCTTCTATATGGCCACTTTCCCGCCCGCTGTCTGCGTGGCCGAGGCCTAACTATTACGATCCAAATCTAACTATACAATACAACTCTAAATCCTAACAGCAATTAACTGATTCATTGCACTAATATTAATACTGATTCATTTCACTAACGCCAATTTTGACTTGTAAGAATTTGAATGACTTTTATAACAATAATTCAACTAGTGGTTTTTTGGCACTAGTTTTAGTTTTTATTTCAATATTTCAGTTTTTGATTCATAAAACTTCTATAATTTTTTCGAAATTATTTTCGATTTGCGAAAGCATTTCTTTTGGAGGTATTTCATCGTACTCCATATATTACATTTTATATAAAAAATAATCTTTCTTAGACACCATAAAAATTTTAATAAAATATTTTTTAATTAATGATTAAAATTTTTGCAACAAAATTAACTTTTTTTAGAATTTAAAAAAAAAAGTTTGAAATTGATCTAAAATTACTTTAAGTTACATAGACATAAGTTACGGACCTGAAATTACTTTAAGTTACATAGACAAAGTTTAACAGCGCACTTCATATCTAGTAGGTGTCTCTGTCAAACTAATAACACTAACCCCTCTTAATGTTGTGAATTCTGAACATTGATAATTGGGTGGAAATATTGAAGCAATTTCACTTTTCGAATGTTATAGACAAGATCTAATCTAGATATATTATAGGCAAGGGCATTTGCTATATTTAACTAAAATTAATAAAACCTAGAACAATATCAACGTAAAATGAGAAAGATATCGCTCATTTCTTCAAAGTGGAAATTCCTAGCTAGTTCAAAACTAGTTATGAAAACTTATTTTCCTCCTAGGATGTAAGTTCGTTTCTAATTTACATCCAACACTTCTTTAATATCCTATTTTCCTCCTGTTTTCCCTCTCTTATTTAGCTAAATCTGAATTACTATAATGGAATCCGTTCTCAGTGTTTAATTAGCGTGTAAAAAAAAATTAAAAGATTTTATTAAATGCTTTATTTAGTTTAGTTTATTTTCAAAAAAAAATTTTTTTGAATTATCCTCGTTATACAAAAATTTATAAACGCATGTTACATTCAAACTAATGGTATACTTTTATTATTAATTATAAGATAATATTTTGGATTCACGGATTTTCTGAGTTTTTTTGGCACAGCTGTATAAAAATATAAATTTTTTTTTTTTTTTTTGGGATGATGAAAATAAAAATGATTTAAACAAAAAAATAAAAATCTTTAAACTTTTAAACTCTTATTAATTTTTTTAATTCTAATATTTTTTAGGTGTCTAATAAAGGTATCTATTAGAAAATTTAAATAATATTGCAAACATTTAGTAAAGTATCTAACAAACCCAAATAATTTTAAATTTATATAAAAGTTTTTTATATACTTTTTTATAAACTTTTTTTTTTATCTATTGTTCTTTCATGTTCCTAGAACCGCTTACCGTCATGGAATAAAAACGCATATATTGGTACTTGATCATATTTAAATTAATAGACAAAGAGATGTTTGTGGACAACTTACGATGAAAATATCAATTATTTATAGTATATTATGTAATAGAATATTTTGAAAAAAGATATAAATTAAATTTGGTTTAATAAAAAATCTAGAAGAAATGACATTAAAATACAATTGATCTAATTTTGAAGAAACTACAACAAAAAATTTATAAATATTAATAATGACATCACAATGAAAGTATACAATATCATATTATTAATCATTCTATATCTAGCCAATGAAGTAGTCGTTAAGACATCAACCTTATATTCAAAAAGTCTCGGCTTTAAACCCGGGTTGAGGCATATAGATTAATAAAAAAATACAATAGTTCTTAAATATATAATTAATATCATACTTTCATATTTGTATAATAAAAATTAAAAAATAAAATATTTCTTGTATAAGATAATAGATGGCGCATAAATAAAAACATTTGCGTGTTAGTTCTGTACAATAGGTATAGCCGAGTAATCAATGGCTTAGTGATACCAATGATCCCAAAAACTGACCTTAGTCTAATCTGAATAATAAATGAATTAGTAGATACCCTATGCTTTCTATATAAGATTGGAAATATATAAGGACCTGGATCCTAGACCTATTTAATGGTTTTTATACGTTTAGAAGTTATTATAATATTAGTAAAATTGTCTTCTAACTACAATTGTTAAAGAATTTTGTTTCATAATCGACAAGTAAGTGTAAATATATTTATTGTGCCAATAGTGCAAACTTTTAACATTCATATTATCTTCAAATATTCGTGAACAGGTGCAAATATTTACGTTTATTGTTATCAATTAATATTCGATTCAAATCAATTCATCATTAATTTAAAAGATGAACTTTGTTCGAAGGAAATTAATTTAAAAAATTTTCCAACATTAATTTGTATGTTATGATTTAAATAAATAGTAAAGTTCCATTATAAAATATAAATATAATGTTCCGAAAAAGTCCCAAATAAGTTATATTACTAAAAATATAATGAACAAAGAAAATTATATTTGGCAATTCTCCGACAAGTAGACTAAAACTAATAAATAGCAAAAATAACATGAACCTTTAATTAAATTCAAAAAAAAACCCTCAAAATTAAACTCCTTTTAAAAACTTTTCTACCTTCTGATTGATACATCATCATCATCATCATCGCTATATTACTGTCATCACTGCTGCTATATGCAATACATTCATCTTGAATATTATTAACTTGGTTGGTAAAAATTTGGCAATCGCTGGGCCCAGGTTTAAGGATAGTTGCACATCAATTTTACTTTACTGAACAATAATTATAAACTATCCCATGAATTCATCAGATTTTTCATTTGCAAGTTAAAAACTTCAGTTATAAATTTTTAGCATATTTTCATGAAATGAAAAATTCTACTGGAATAGGATTTAAAATATCAGTTCTTGAAATGAAATATTCTTGAATTTTACCCATATTTTTATTAGAAAATATCTATACTTAATAATTGTTGACTTATTATGATCATGAAATACGTTCCAGAATAGTCATTTCAAATAACTGAATAAATAATTTCATTATTTTTCTTTTTAAAGCACGATGCCCCATTGTTGGATCATTTAAAAATATTTTGAAAAAAAAAGGAACAGCTTTTTAATATTCGCCATAATTTCATGTCATTTACGCAAACATGTTAAAATTTTTGTTATGTTCCTCATCTATGCTTAATTCATTTTTCTTTTACTTTGTTTCATGTTCTATTTCTTTTTTTTTTTTTAATTTCCTGAACTTAAAAACGCTTTAACAAAGAAAAAAAGAGAGTTGAAAATGTTCCTATAAACAGAGAGTAATATAAAATTGCAAAAAAAAAAACAGAAAGGTAACCACATCATAAAGTTTATTTTATTTTGTTTTTCAAGTTTTTTGCTTAACATTTTACCTTACAGGTAGGTAAGTTACGACAATTAATTCCAGATGTTTTATTAGAGTAAAAAAAAATATAACACAATTTAACATTATTAATCATAACATAAATTTTAACTTTTTCAATTTGTATTATTTTTATGTGTTTAAAAGTAAATGTATATTTTATATAGCTATGTATATATGTATAAGTTTTTGCAAAAATTAGGGTGTATATAGTTAATTTTTTATTTAGGTTAACTGCTATCAACTTTTAAACTAATTAAAAAAAAAAAATATTGAATCAAAACATATTTATCCTTAAGAATAATATATAATATATATATAAGAATAATCCTTTTTTTTTTGTTCTTTTTTTTTTCTAAAAACATTTTTTAGGGAAATTTTATTGTTAAAACGTTATGGCAACTGCTATACTATGTATGTTGTTTATCATTAACATACGAATAATATTAAAGGAAATCGTTAAATAAATTGAACGGATGTCGAATTTCAAAATAAATATGTATGAATAAAATTCTTAAGAAAATGTCAATAAACATTTTGTTTTTATTTTTAGGTCAGTATGTTTACTGAAAAATGAAATAATAAACAAAAATAATTTTGATTCTGCAAAATAAAAGATTTGGTAACATATAGAAACTATAAAACTATGATTCGTACCAATACGAATTTTTTCACAGCATTGTTGACGCACGTTCGTTGACACAAGCACATCTGCACCCAAAAATTGGTAATTAATATGTGTACAATATCATAAAATTTAATAAGAACATTAAAATCTTTCTTCAAAATAACCGTTCAAATTTTCCCCTTCATCCTCTCACTTCCCACTTTCTTATCCCCATAAATCAAACTGTACATTATATCACTATGGATTAAAAAGACCCATTCTAAAGTTTAGTTTTAAAGGGATTGGTTTTTTGGTTAATTTTCCAAAAGTTTTTTTCCATTTCCTTATCTTCAAAAATCAAACTATACATTTTGCCAGTATAGATTAAAGAACTCATCCTAAAGTTTAGTTTTAAAGGAGATGGTTTTTTTGATTCAAATCCAACACTACGCAGAAGAACCTCGTACAATTCCTTTGATTGACTTTTGATGTTTTGTACCGTCCCTCGAAAAACAAAAGGAAAAAAAAAACCTAACACCGAAATTATTTGATGGTGCTCTAGCTATTCGAGTCACAGATATTAACAAAAAATGTAATTGTAAAAAAAAACGCTATTTAATAGCAAAGAGGTCGTAAAAATTCAAGAAAACGCATTATTTCTTGTAGTTCAATTAGTATATAAAATAATTTAAGGAAAGGTATATATAGTATAAATGAATTTTACTTTTGGAAATTTGGAATTTTTTACTTCTGGAAAAGGATCAAAAATGTTCTTATTAATTTCAATTAATTTGTTTGTTCGTCCGTCCGTCTATCTCTTTACAAAATTTCTACATCGCTGTTTAAGATACAGAAATAGAATTTTAAGCAAGAAAGAGTTTTAAAAATTTTGCGTTTTAATAAATTTTGTGGAATTACTTTTTTATGTAAAACAACTTATTATGAACTACACAATCCTTCAAAGTTGGAAGAAATTCTAATTTTGAATAATGTTTATATGTAAAGCTGTCGTTATCTTTTCATTTTGAAAAAGTTAAAACAATATGAAATTTTTTTAAGCTTTATTAATAAATATAAAAATTACATAATTTTTTGCAATTTAATATTACCGTTATATGAAAAGAAAATTTTGTAAAGTTACTTCTGAAAAATGTTCCCTCTATTTAGCGAAAGATGTATTTTTAGATGTACTTGTCCAAATTACTTTAAAGTATGATATAAAAATTAAAGATCCAACATTATAATTTTTGTTAATATTGTTTACGACTCTTTTTAATTATATAGGATTAGGATTAGGTAAAATTTGAGAAAGTGTCTCTTAATTTTTCTGAATTTTAACTTAGATAAAAAAAAATCAAAAAAAAAATTCAAATATTGATTCAAAAATAATTAATAAACAATTCGAAAATGTCTTTAGTGCATCTTAAAAAAGTCTTGTTTAAATTTAAATTTTTTTTTCCAAAAACTGTAGTTACCAATCTACCTAGCAAGATTAGAATGTTCAATTATTGAAAGTGTTAATTTCTTTTCAAATATAACTTTGATTTCTATAATAAAATATCTCTATTATTAAATTTAACTTTTTGAAATAAAGAAAATAGATGATGTTATTGCGTCAAAAGACATATTTAATTCCTATACATTATACAGCAATGATCTAAGTACGTCTAACAAATAGCTGTTTCTATTAATCTTAGCATCTACTAAGTATATCTTTTTTTTTTAAATATATATATATATACTCCATTAATATTTATTGGAAAATTTTACTGTATTTTGTAATTAATTTTAAAATAATTACAGAAAAAAAAAATATTTAAGTTTTTTTTTGTCAAAAATTTGAATTCATGTCCTAGAATATTATTATTCAGTTTCTTATTTAAATTCGTTAAAATACGTGTACAAAATTTTTTATTCCGAAAAAAAAAATTTTTTGTTTTCTTTCTGAAATAAACATAAAAATTTACAAAACATGGCCATCTTTAGTCTAGCCTCCAAAGGAACAACTCTTAAAATAATAAAACAAACTTGGCTTACACAACAGAGATTTTACAGAACTGTCAGACCAATTCCTGATTATACAAACAAGTTAAGGCCCAGACTTTACAAAAATTTCATGGAAAAAAGAGGGGCAGTATTAGGTAGACGTGTACCAGATTGGGGAACAAAAAATTTTTTTCGAACCGAACAATCAACAATTCTTAGAAAAGTAAAACAAAGATATGTTCGAAGACCACCGGAACATGGAAACTGTCCAAATTGTCAGAGGAGAAAATAAAAAATTTGTTTTCGGAATATTTTAGAATAATGGAACACACACACACACAAAAAAAAAGCCAGATTTTCAGAAAATGTTTAGAACTAAAATTAAGCAAATTTATTAAGAGTGTGACAATAGACATAAATATAGTTTATTTTTTGAAAGTGTTATTTTTGAATAAATAAGAGATATCTAAATACTTTCTCGTTTTAATTTCGAATAAACATTAAGATTGTGAAAATTCTTGAAGCAAAATGTCTATTTTTTAATTTTATTTTTAATTATTTTCTTTCCACAATAGAAAAGTCACTATATTAAATAATATCAAAAAAAAATATATTTAACTACATACATATTAACAAACATTAATTAAATAAAAAAAATAATTCTCGTTTAAATATATATAATTAAAAAAAATTATTTTTTCAATTCGTAAAGTCTGTCCTTTAATATTTTGTCAAGAACATTAACGCCAACTAGTATCGAGTAACACGTAATGTCTATTTGAATTTTTGTAGAATTTTATTTTTAAAATCACACCGATAATTTCATCATATTGTGTTAAGTGTTTGTTAGCTCTTGAAAATTATAAAAGAAATTTATAATTAATTCACTTCAATTCTAAAAAACAAAATTTAAAAACAAAATGTATGTATGCCTTATAAAGATATCCATGATTATGCAGAAATTAAAACCATAAACTCAAACTACTGTGACTTTAGATAAAATTTATTATTCATGCAAATGTCAAAGCAACTGCATATAGCTAATCAATGAATGCGTATTTTTTTCTTTGTTTAGATTTTGGTTTACTTGAAAACTACACCTAAATAAATAGATACATATGTATATATGTCAGTAGCAGTGTCATTATTTAAATTTTCCAAGTCGTTAAAAATTTTTAAAAATAAAAAACTTAAACCTCGGCTGTCAAAAATCATATAGTTGCACTGTGATTAGAGTGCAAAAACAAGATCGTGCAATTGCATTGTTTATTTGGATATTTATGAAAAGGCTCTGTGTCTACCATATACAATAAAAATTAATCCAATTCTAATCAAAATTAGCACAAGGTCAAAAAATACGGCGTTTCTTGCTATATTTGACGTTAACAAAATTTCCCGATGTAGTTTTAAATTGTACAAAGTAGGGCATATCATGTAAAATTTGAACAAAAAAAAATATTTGCTGAAAAGTATATGAAAAACTGGTATGAAACTAGATATCCATTTTCAATTCCTATAGCATAAAAGATTTGGGTAGATGCCATATACAACAGTTAACTTTTTTATCCTCACTTGTAACTTGTTATTAGTTACCTGAAATTTCGTAAAAGATAATCAAATTTTATGACAATAATTCCTATACAATTTGATGTGTTTAGCGCACCGGGTCAAATAGCTGTCATACAACTCTGAATTTATTTATGTACTTAAATAATCAGTCAAATTTTAATGACAATCAGCTTATTTTTTAATGAGAAAAATTAAACGAGTTTCGGTAGGCTGTTGATTGCTGTTGTTAATGTTACAAAGAGGGCATGTGGTTACGCTTACACCTAGGCCCTCCGACCCTTTAGGCTCTCTTCTTCAATGGTCTCCTCGACTCCTACAACGTCTCATCGAACCACTTTATTCCCTTCATGAAACGTATTATGTTTCCCTGATTGAGCATTCTCACTTCAGAAAAGCTATTCCAGTGTTCCTCCCCAAGATTGCTTTGGGATCTCAAGCTCTTGCGTAAGCTCTTGAGATTGAGATTTTTTTTAAACCTATTCGCGGTACTAGAGTTAACGAATGTTACAAATGGCGTATGAAGTGTCATTATTAATTATTCTTTTATTTTAAATTTTAATAAATTTACATTTTCAAATAATTGTGTAATCAATTCAATTGAATTTATATCATTGCGCAGTGGTTAAGTTGCCAACCTTTCAATCGAAAGGTTCAAACCCCGGTCCAGTCATATAAATAAAAAAAAATATGTAGTAATTTCATGTCCTAATAATGTATATCATATCACTAATAGTAGTAATACTAATCATAATAGTAATAATAATTAAAATAGTAATAATAATATAATAATAATAGCTGCTACATTGGAGCTATCTTTGGTTATATCATGCAGTAAGGTGTTATATACTACTGCACGTTGTAATCCACTGATGGTCTTGACTCTGTAGCAAAATAATAATAATATTAATAAGAATACTAATACCAATAATAATAGCTGCTACAATAACACTGCGGGTTGCCTTCAATAATTACCTCATGCAGTAAGGTATTATATACTACTGCGGTATTATATACTACTGTAACTGTTGTAACTGTTGTTACGGCTGTAGTCACTGTTAGCAAAATAGTAATAATAATAGGCGGATTCATTGTTTCCTTACAGTCTCACTCTCAATTCAATGTTTCCGTATCCATTTCCTATCCCTACTCCCTAGTCAATATACTGTGTTCGCAGGTAAGGGTTTCATCCCATTATATTGGCTAAATGGGGAGGTAGGTTTAGTCAGTAAGAATCTGACACTACCAAGGGGAAATTCTTGATGTCTTTGGAAGATTTCCACCTCTTAGGAAAAAAAAATAATTTCCCCTTTATTTGTTTGAAATAAACTTAATAAATTTTTTAATCTTTTTAAAATAAAGTTAATTGTGCATGGAAGTGTGATATTAACTCTATAAACGTATAAATTCCAATAACGAATAAGAAAGTATGGAACAGACTCACATTAGTTAAAATATCGTCATTACTTATAAGTTTACCTGAATATAATTACTGAACTGATTGCAGCTAAAATTTTGTATGCAATTACAGTACTTTTCCTAAAGTACAGTTTTTCTCAAATTTATAGATGAGACAAGATGAAAGGAAAAAGGTACGATTAGTAGAGGATTAATTGTAAATATTTAAAAATTTATAAAAAAAAAAATAATTAAACCAAATACTAAAATTAATTTTTCATTTTTGACAAAATAAATTTTAAAATTGAAATATTAGTTTTAAGATTATACTGGCAAGAACTGAAGATCCATTTAAAAATACTCTTTTTTTCCAATTTTTTATCGTTTTTAGCTCAAAAATAAGCTTATTTATTTTTTAATATTATTATTTCATTAATAAATAATTATAAAATTCTTTATCATTTATTTCCCACAGACTTTACCAAAAAAAAAACACTCTCATCGAAACTATAAAAAAAAAATATTTAAAACATTTTTGAACCTATTTTTTACTCAGTATTTAAACCTAAAAAAAAAACCATTAAAAAATACAATTTTAACTAAAATTTTATTTGATTTAAATAAAACTATTCACCACTTTCTAATGCATCACTTTCTTTATCTAAACGGTTTTTAAAACTTTGGGCTATTACAATCCATGATGCAAAATAGTTATCTGTACATTTTACGGCACAATTTCTTTCATATGTTGACAATTCAGAGCCTGGTTTTCCAATACATTTTTCAAAACATTTATATGTTATACGATTCAAAAATTCTGTAACATTCATAAGATTCGTATTGCTCTTTACTTCTTTCATGAATTCTTTTCGAGACATATCACTCTCAGTAAATTTTGATTCTGTTTGAACCTTTTCAAAATACAATGGTGATGATGATGACATAGATGATGACATAGATGATGACATAGATGGTGATTGAGAGTTCATTTTGTTTGTTTTTTTTTTTATATTTATTTTAAAACTATTAAAGAAAAATATAAACTAAATTTTGAAAAATTTTTAAGTTTATTTCAAATTTAAAAAAAAAAAAAAATATTTTTAAATTAATAAATCAAATTTTTAATAAGCCATACTTGGATATCAAAATTGAAACAAATGTTTGTCAATCATTAAAAAATTTACAAAATATACACATATACATAGTGAAAAAAAAAACTATGGTCGAATAAATGATATGAAATTGTTTATATGTATGTATTATGTAATATTAAAAGCAGAACAATAAAATAAGTAAATTAGACCCCGATATCCTAATATTTAATAACCTAGACACCAAAAACAATGATTTTAATCCAAAATTCACAATTAGGTTAAATTGAAAAAATCCAAAATTAGGTTAAATTGAAAAAATCCAAAAATAAGAAAATTTTAAAGATTTGTATGTTAAATAAATAAATTTTTAAAATGTCAAAGTAAATAACGTTTTACGACAAACTAACTTAAAATTTGAATTTTATTTTTTAAATTGATTTAACTAGATTTAAAATATAAAAAAAAATATATATGTATGCATGTATGTATGTATGTCGTATATTTATTTAAAAAAAAAAATCGTTTATGTTTAAAACTTCAAATCAACATATTATACTACTTCTAATATTTGTATCTTCACAAATTTACTATAATTTAAATTCATAGAAAAAGGTGTTAAAAATATATATACATATATATGAACATACATATATCTACATTTTACATGATTGATAAATATCTTTCATAAAATATTCTACAGCAGAAATAATTCTTTATCAACTTTAATGATTTATTCAAATTTTCTTAAAAACTTTTAAGATAAATTTCAGAGGATTACAAATTTTACGTCTATCTTTTTTAGTCTACGCTTAATAATTTTTAATATTTTAATTTCAAATATAAAAATGACAATAAATTCACCTTTAAAAATATCCATTTAATTTGATCTGTGCCATATTATAATAGAATAAAAAATCAAATCAAAAGAATAGTTTTATCGCTGGTCTAGGGGCTATTATGCTCGACGTGTTTACGGATTATGAGTTACCTTACGACGATTGGAAATGTCAAAAAGATGAACATACGCGTTTGAAATTTTTTGTATTTAGTTTCAACATAATAACAATTTTAATACATAACTAGAAAATCCCCTGTGCAATTGCACAATTTCTATAGATTCAAAAACATTTACGGTATCATACTGACTTAATAAACTACCTAAAAATTTTATTTTTACATCAGCACCATTAAAAAAATGTTGAAATCACTTACTTACTTGTAATAGAAAAAAAACATAAAACAAATCTAAACACATAAAATTAAAAATGTTAGGTACAGTTTATTTATTTTTTCTCGCCGTTTTTTCGTGGCTGTAATTTTTGACAGTTTTATAATCATTGAGAAAAAATGGTCCAAGCTAAAAACACATTCAGGACAAAAGTTCGTGCTGATATCTCAAAAATTGTTCGAAACACATGTATAAAGTGCACAATAAAAACCGGCGAAAAACCAACCGCTATGACATTTTTTGTTTTTTGTTACATTTAAAACAATACCAATAATCGAAATAATTTTAATATTTGTTAAAATTTTACCAGACTCTCTATTTTTCTTTAGTTTAAAAAAAAAAATTTTATGTCGATGAAAAACAGTTGTTTTCGCTGCGAAATTACTTTAATTACCAAAACTACTTTCAAGTCTTTTGCAAGTCTTTGCAATACACACAGAAATTAAATCATTAATTTCAGGTATTAATTATCTAATCTGATTAATAAATCTTATTTTTTTCCATGGCTAACAATATTATTAATGGTCTAATAATAAATTAGTACAAAATTATGAATCTATTGTGAGTGAAGGCTTCTAAAATGATATTTTCTATGTTAGTTTCTTTTTTTTTTTTAAGAAAAATATCCATTCCTATAATATTTGGTAAGTTTCTGACTTCTGTTATGAAATATAATTATTTAAGTCTGCCGAATTTTATATTAATAAAAAAAATTCGAATATTTTATGTTCTACCAGTTCTATCGAAAATTTAGCTTAAAAATCTAAATTTCAACCTAAAGAAACAAAACTATTTTAAAGTATATTACGAAGCTTTTACCAGCTTTTATACTAATGAAAACAAACTCAAAAATAAAACCGGCCTATTATTTTTTTCTTATAAATATGAGGTTTACTATAAACTTTGCTCACTCTCAATTTTATTAAGAATAGCTATTTTTGTTTTTTTTTTCCAAAACAAAGATTGAAAACGCCAACAGAAGATTAATAATTTATTTTTAATTTACCGCTGCGACCAGTTCATAATGGACGTGGCGGTCAAATTTAAAAATTAAAAATTTGCTGAATTTATTTTGATTGAAAATGTGTTTTTTAAGTATGTACTTTTCGTTTTTTGACTATACTCACTTTTAATGGACGGTTTGTGTCTCTGGTAATACTTCTAGTGGAAAATTTGGTCAGTCGTAATAATATTTACTAAATTTATTTATATTTTTAATGAACGGTTTGTGTCTCTTGATAATACTTAGAGTCAAAGCTTTGTGTCTCTGGTAATAAAATTCTAAATTAAATAAATATACAGAAATATTATCATTGCCAGTTTAGTTTACATTCAGTGTTAGCTGGTGTGAGTGTTTTATTATAGATATAAAATATATTTTTTTACACGTTGGCAAGGTCTCGCCAACATCTTGTGTATTGTATTAGTATTATATTATATTATAGATTATAGATAACAATTTTAATATAAATAAAATTTACTTACTTTAACTAACTTTTTTCTAAATTATCTCTGTTGTTTTTCTTTTAAACTGATTTTCAAAATCTCACAAAAAATAAAAATTTATTTAACTTGTTTACTTTGCCAACATTAACCGCGCCTGAAGGCACATCGATATTTAATTGGTTATACACCAGTTATACATTATTTAATATTTTCAATAATTTTTTGACATGTCAAAGGAGCTGATTACATGTTCAGTTTTCCAGTTAGTACTTCAGTACTCAAAAAGTGAAAAGTGATTATATGCATGGAAAAGTGATTGAGTGGACTTTTATCTTTTCTTACTTTCTTTACGCAATTGAACTGTCAAATAATTGAATGGCATCAAAATAAAAGATAAAGAGCAGGCATTTTAGTTAAGTAAGTAAGTAAGTACATTACATAAGTATATCTTTTGTAGACCGCGTTAATAAAGCGTAAAGAGAGTGTTGTTGATAGATACAGCATAAAAAAATATTTATAGTTCAAATATAAAAGCATAAAAGCTTTATTCTTTTCATTTTCTATTTTAAAACAACAAATAACTAAAAATTGGTGCAAAAAATAATGCGACAGACATTTTTCATGTTTTTCCCTCTAAATAGGTAACTTATATCTAAAATATCAACAATGTTTTTTTTATTGAAGGTAAAAAATGTCAAAAAACGAAATTCTTTTGAAATTCTATAACAAATATATTTTATTTGTCCAATTTTTTAATTTTTTTTTTTTTTTTGGCTCTAAACCCGAATGAAAAATAAAAATCCCCATACAAGTTCCCATATGTTCAAATAAGCCTACGCAAATTTACGCCTCGAGAATTTTCGCTCGCTGTAAATAAAATAACAAAAGACGCCAAAATTTTGTACATGTGTGATTTTATCGACAACTTTGTAAAATTCTGATCCTTTTGCACAAATTGAATTTTGTTTTATTATTACTTTCGGTTATTTTCGGTTTTATTTATTGAAAATTGAAAAAATTCAGATTCAATCGAATTTACATTCACCAGAAAATCTTATTTTGCCATGTTTATACAACAAATTAAAGTCAAAATTTTTTAGAAGGAAATTTTGATTTGGGGCCTCTTTGGTGGCGTAGTGGGTAAAAGCTTATAAAATACGCTGTAAGCACCGAGGGAGTGTGAGTTCCAGTCCCACACACGTCGTAAGAGTTATTTCTCCTTACGACATTTACAGCCACGCCTGTAAAGGAAAGGCTGTGTAATTTCCTGTTCACATTTATGTGGCAGAAAAATGTACAAAAAAAAAAAATTTTTGTTTACTTTTATTTATTTTTTTAAATTTAAAAAAATAATTCTGTAATTGTAAAGTATTGTAATTTTAAGACAAATTTTGTCAGCGATTTTTTTATAATTCAAAATTATAAATGCATTTTTAAAATATTCGAGTATTTTTTCTAAAGGTTTATGCGCCATCTGTAAATCAGTAGTAAAAGCTAAAATTTTAACTGATATAATTATAAACTTTACAAACATTGAATTTTATTACACCATTCAAAAATAATTTAGTAAAGAAAATTGTTCCTGAATATATGTATGTAGGTGCCAAAACAAGGGTTCCATCAATACCTTACAGTGGTTTATAAAATTAAATTGAACATCAATTCCCCAGAATTTACCTCTTATAATATATAGCACTGCAAGTATAGTGAGAAAGTAAATTAATAAAAATTTAGTTTGTTCATTTTGTTTTAATTTTATTTGGCAATATAAATATAATGCACTTAATTTTTGTCACCATTTTTTTCTATAAATAAAATATGTTATCAGGTGATATTTGTTTTAAAATTATAATGACAAAAAGAATTTTTGGCATTATAATATTATAATTACCAAGTAATATCTGGTGATACGTAATTAAACAAAACTGATTCATCCTATAAGTATGCAATTTTATATATATATTTTTTATGAAGCTTTAAAAAAAAGCTTTTAATCATCATTTAACGAAAAGTTTACAATCTTAATGTAAAATTGCTTTAAAAATTGGAAAAATGTTACAATTACGAATATCTGTGAAAATAATATGATAATATTTTCCAACCTTTAGTAATAAAGTGGTAATAATTTAATAGTTAAAAATAATAAATTTTAATTTCATAGTCTAAATGCCAGAACAACCCAAAATAAAAAATACAATATTGAATTATATCTACTATGTGATTTGTTATATAAATAAATAAAAAAAAATGTGAAATTCTTTCATTTTTCAATTTTAAAATTGAGCTTTAATTCATGTTGTTTGTCCCGTCCGTCCACCCGTCTATTTATGAAACTTCTCCACTACTTGAAATAAATTATTTATCATAGATATGTCTCACTAATAATAATTTTATCAAAGAATAGTTTTATGTATAGACCCATTTGTTCCAAATCTATCCAATATCTATCCAATAACTTATATAATGTTAAATACTATTATAAATGTATATGTATACCTATGTTTATATTATATATTACACTAAAATTCGTGATAATGAAGAATTGTTATGGAAATTTTTTTTAAATTTAATTTTAATTCCATCCAATTAGAGAATCTTGCTACCTGCGGATGATTTGAACTCGCGCTTTCTCGATTAATACGCCATTTGCTTTGTCACTCGTGTGCTTAAGGCTCCAAATTCAAATGGTAATACTTAAGTTTTACTTGATATTTTATTTATAATCTAAATATAAACATCAAAACTTAGAAAGTTTCCTAAATTTTATAATTATAAAAAATTCAAAGTTTTTTTTTTTGGCTTGTTTTGTAGAACCAAAATTTTTTCCAAATTTTGAACCCACATAATATGCTTAACTCTTTACAGTTTTATGCAAAACATCTATAAATAAAAATATATTAATATCTTTAAAAATATCAGAAGATATTTGTGTATTTCTCTCTTATCGTTTAAAAGCCAAAAATATTATACATCAATGCTTATATTACCAGATTTTACGATTATAGTGGAACATATTTTTTTTCCTTACTCTTCTTGGGAGCATAGAACCTCCACTAGACATTTCCAGCGAACTCTATTAGGTGCTGTTGTTTTTGCACTCTCCCAGATTATACCTATTAAGGGTAACTCCATTATTATTGTTCTGCGCAAGGTGTTACTTGGCCGACCACGTCTTCTGGAGCTGATTCTGGAGCGGATTCCATTCAAGGACCATTCTCGCTATGTTTCTTTAGTGTTTTCGCAGCGTGTGTGCCCTATCCATTGGCATTTTCTTGTTCTTATTGGTTGATCTCCTGTTAAGTTCCATAAATCTCTATTCTAGGCCAGAATATCCTGCATATGATTTTAAGGCATTCTTCTGTTAAGTTTCATAAATCTCTATTCTAGGCCAGAATATCCTGCATATGATTCTAAGGCATTTATTTATGAATACCTGTAGCCTGCTATTTGTAGTTCTCGAAGTTAGCCAGGTCTCGCTACCATAATATGATGAAACATATTAGCAAAATTTGATTCAAAAAATACTAAAAATAAAATGGAATTTTACAAAAATTTTTATGTTGCATAAGTAGTTGATTTTTTCTTGGTCTTTTTAAGCTTCCTTGCAAGAATTAAAAATGATAATTTTTTACATTAACACACTTTAGATTTGGCTATATTCCATCACATCATTTTATTTCTTTTATATTTTCTATATAGTCCTTAGACCATTTTTTTCGGAAATATGCAAATGTTTATACTGGTGTCAACTTTAATTTTCCAATTACTTGTTTAAATTTACAATTTCCAATTTGAAAAGAATACTATTGTATACATTTATTTATATATATAGGTTTCTTATTTGTTTATTTTATTAGAAACAAAATACAATATACTTATATGTACATATATTATTAAAAATAATTAAATAATGGTAACTGCTGTTAACATTAACCTAGAAAATTCATTTTTATCAAAAATATAGAATCTTCCCTGCTATAAAAGGCTTGTATTAAAATGGTTCTTGAAAGTCCAGCATCTCAATCTCTGGATTAAATCATTCAAGATTAAATCATTCATATTTGAAAAACAAAATAAGTATCATACAAATAATACACTAACACTTTATTTAAAATGTAATTATTATACCCGTACGATAGGATCGGGTATAATAAAATTACTCCTCCGTTTGTAACACCTCGAAATAAGCGAGCTAGATATACCTTCAAAGGTATGGATCGGATCAGAAAAAAATTCTAAGACTTTTGAGCCATGTCCGTCCGTCCGTCCGTCAGCACGCTAACTCAAAAACTAAGAAAGCTAGAATCTTGAAATTTACACAAAATATTTTGGGAGTAATTTGTAGGTTCCCTATTTTTTTTGGTTGAGTTTGGACCAAGCCTTAGGGTAGCTCTCGAACACCTAACTTTTAGATCCCCACATTTTTTTTGCAATAGAGCTATGAAATTTTAACTACTGATAGATCTCATAAAAATATTAATTTTATTTTTAATAACTTTTTTTTGTAGCCCCACCCGTTACGGAGCTACAGCTCCCCAAAGGTTCAAAAAAGCTTTATATTTAAATTGTTATAGCACAAGTTGTATAAGGTATATCTTCATTTTGAAAACGTCAAACGATTACTACTTTCATTAGCTTTAAAAGTATATATACAATCAATATATAATTTTGGCATACGGTGTCTTAATTTACCGTTATGCGAAACTCAAATTTTGCAAAATTCTTTAACCCTTCCATCTTCTAAACGGTTAAAGTTGAAAACTTGAAATTTTGACAGAAGTTAGATCTTTGAAAATAAGTATGAGTCATTTCAGAAATTTTTTTTGTATCACCCCCCGTTTAGGAGCTGTAAGGGGTCAAAAACTGAAAATTTCCTATTTTTAAACAACTGTAACTTGAACACCTGTTAAAATTTTTTTGAAGTAATACACAAAAATTAAAGCTCCAACATTATACTTTTATTTCTGTTAACAACTTTGTTTAATAATATAGGGTTACTTTATAATTGACGAAAGTGTTACTTGATTTTTTCAAATTTTCTAACAAATTTCTTTAACGAATTTTTTCCATTTTGTTTTACTCGATAATTTGAAATTGTTGAGGATATAATGCGTAGTACAAAAAAATGTAATTAAATAAACAACATAACGGTTGCTTGAAGAATTTTTATTTATATGATATTGATATATATACATACTTATATAATATCATGTTTATTTACATATCGTATATGTCACTAGTGAATGAATGATAAGAGTATAGATGTATATTATATAGCGCCGTATTTACATACATATATGTATTTTATTGTACTTATAAGAAATTATTCTATCAATGGAATATTTAAATATAATATAATATAATATTTAAAATTATATTTACTGTTTTGTACTTAGTAAATTTAATATACATTTACCGCTTAGTATTAAATGGTACTATAGAATATTTGAAAAAGTTTTGGATTGATAATCGTTATGTGGAAGGTTAGAATCTGCTTTTGAAGAATGTACATATAAACATATAGTTTGAATATATGTACAACCCATAGTTCTAGAAATTATAAAATTCACCCAAATTATTTTAAAATACTAAAATATTAAAAAAATAATATTGTAAGCAGAGTGACAGGCTGTGAACATACTAACGGTTCGTACGGGTATCTAAGAGTTGACAAAGTCAACTGTATTCTTCCTCGTTTTTTTTAATAAATTCAATTCAATTAAGATTTTATAAATTAAATTACCAATACAAAAATATTATTTTACTTAATATAAACTTAATTTAATTAATTATTTAAAATTATTTAAAAAAAAAAAAACTGAAAACAAATTCAAATTAAATGGAAAACAATAAGTATGTTTCGATGTTCCTGATATGAATCAAACATATATTATAGCATACTAGCATATATTATATGCACTATCAGTTATATACTATTTATTTGATTAAATATATTATATAATCAGTATATAATATTGTATTCATATCTATACTTTTAACAATAAATTAAACAATTTCAAATAAAAAATCAGCTAAAAACACAAAATATAACAATTATTATCTCGACAACAAGGCTTTTATAAATTTTTATAAAATAAACTTATCAAGTCATATACATGTACATATAGGTAAAAATAAAAAACTTTTATATTGTACTGTTTGTATACTGTTATTGTACTGTAACAATTTAAAAGTAAGTATATTTTTTTTTATTTTAATAAAACGTTTGTAACATTTAATAATAAAATGATTTGCAAAACAAAACTTATGCATATATATTTTATTCATTAATTTATTTTTAACATTTAAGAAAAAAATAAATAAATTGTACTTCTTTTAACCCCAAGTAGCGACATACGGGAAGCATAATGCTTTCCATAGCACTCCGTGGCTTAGTGGATCGTATAAAATACACTGTAAATACCGAAAGAGTGGGGGTTCGAATTTCTTACACGTTCGAAGAATAATACCCCCTTACGATATTTTCGACTACACCCGAAAAGGAAAAGTTGTGTAATATCCTTGTCACATTTATGTGACAGGGGAATAAACTAAAAAAAAACAACTAAACAACTGTCATTTTTTCTTTAATTTTTTATAATTTGAAAAATGTGAAAATTTGCACTCTACATTAGTTAGTTGCAATTTCTTAAAATTTTGTTTTTATTTAAAATTTTTTTTTTTTTCTAAACACTATGAAATTTTGTACTAAAGAAATTGTTTATCTTATAATAAATTGAAAGAAATTGTTTATCGTTTATTGTTTAAATTTTAGATAAGACTGCAATGTATATTTACAGTACTAACATAAAATGTCAAATAATGCAAAATACAAATACAAAATTTTATTTTTTAATATATTTATTTTACGCACATTTCTTTTATTTTTTTTCTTTTTATCTGTCTAATAAATTTAATGAAATATAATAAATAAATCTTTTCCTAGGGTTTGTGAAAAAAAATTAATCAAATAATCTGTTATGATTAAGTACATTTATATATGTATATTAAAAATTTAGGTTAATATGACCCACCCTGAGTATTTATGACAAATATATTGCACGAGTTCTGTAGGGTTAATAACAACAGCTTATTTTTACACTATAATTTTAAATATTTCTTCTAATTTGATCTATACCCAAGTATCTTTTTAAAAGCTATAAACATCCATACAAAAAAAAAATTACTAATAAAATTGATTCAATTTTGTTCTCCATTTTGTAATAACTTCTTAATTTTCGTAACCTATTCGAATTTTTTATTTTTGTTTTGCACGCCTCTTTTAATTCTTCATTTTCTTAAAAACTATTAAAACCATTCCAACATTATAATACGACACAGCTTTAACTAAAATATTATTTTTACTATCAAATTGATTCTACCATTAAATAGTTCTACCTTCCCAAATATGAGCGAAAAAATAAAAGGAAAAACAAAAAGATCAAATTTATAACAGCGAAAAAGCAAAAACAGCAAAAGCTTATAGTTTTGGAGTTCAAAAAATCACTTTCTACAACTTTTCAGCAAATTTGAAACTTTTCGGACCAAAAACTGCTTCATTTGAAATTATAAATATTAACAGGGTGCAACATGGGAAATAACAATAAGTGAAACTGATTTTGTAGATAATATATATTTACCACCCTTTTTTTATCAGCTTATAAGGAAAAAAAAATTTTTTGTTATATGTATTTACAATTTTACTCCAAAACTTTGGATCAGATTTTTTAAATTTAGTGATTTTTATAGATTCTTTTGACTTCGCTCTCGTTTTTCTCTTTTATTTCATCTTCATAAGACGTTCCAATTGCTTAAACTGTAGGCATTCAAAATTTTTATTAAAATTTCGTTTATTTAAAAAAACCTTCTATGTTAAATTTGGATTGCTTCTTATCCTTGCTAATTGTGAAATTAAAATTTACACTGTTGATATGAAATTTATAAAAAAAAAATTACTTTTTCTGATAATGTTTTAGCATTACAAGATGATCTTAATCGTTTTTTTATTTGGTGTTGTAAAAATAAAATGGAATAAATAAATAATAATATAATATGGTAGAAGCTTTTGTCGAGCTTGAAAAAGAAGTAAACAAAGTTGGTTTGAAAATAAATGAAGTAAAAACAAAATATTCAAAGATGTCAAGAGAGTAATCCAGAAGGAATCCTCAAAATATTACAAAAGGGAATTACAATTTTGAAGGAGTAGAGAATTTTTCATATCTCGGAGTAATGATGCGGAGCGATAACAGCATGCAATTCTCTATCTAAGACAGAATACAAGCGGGGAATAGATGTTTCTTCGCAAACAAAAAACTACTGCAGTCAAGACTACTATCCAAACATAGCAAAATTATAATATACAAAACTATTATCCGCCTGGTTGTAACATATGGGTGCGAATTGTGGACATTAACAATAGCTGATGAAAATTACCACCATATATTTGAAAAGAAAATTCTTAGGACAAAAAGATAGGAAATAAAAATATTTGAATATATAAAAAGAAACAATTTCGAATTAAATGAATTAATTAACAGCGAGGATATAAGGATATAAGATTTGTAAAAGCTCAACGACTAAGGTGGGCTAGTCACATAGCTAGAATGAATGATAACCGGATCCAGAAAAAGATATTTGATGCAAGACCAGATTTTAGAAGAACAAGAGGTAGACCACGAACAAGATGGTTAGATAACATCGAAAACGACGCAAGAAAATTAAACGCGAGAAACTGGAAAGCAACTGCGCAAAATCGAGATGAATGGAGGAAAATTGTAAAGAAAGCCAAAGCTTACATCGAGCTGTAGCGCCATAAGAAGAAAAAGAAGTTGTAATAATAACCTCATTCTAAATATAAAAACAAATGTGCTATTATTCGCTTCACTCGTCTTTCTATTCCAATTTTGTACTCATATTCCATCAACAATCAAATTATTTTAAACGTCAATTCAATTAAAAATCTTAGAGTACTATTTGATGAAAACCTTTCATTTCAGTTTCACTACGCCTATATTTCAAATAAATCTAATTCTATGCTAAGTTTTATAAAACGTTCGTCTAAAGAGTTTAATGATCCATATGTTTTAAAATCTTTCTTGACTTGCTTAGTTAAACCTAACCTTAAATATATCAGCAAAGTTTGGAAACTATTTTATCAAATATATATATAAAAAGAGTATAAATCATTCCAAAAAATTTTCTTAGATTTGCTCTTCATCCTATAGCTTGGTCTAATTCTTTAATTTTACCATCTTATGAATATAGATTAAATTTGATTCATCTCAGCACCTCGGAAAATTTTTAATTTACAGTAGTCACCGAACTAATTATGGTAAAAATGAACCGATCAATAGAATGATGTTTTTATGTAATAAATATAAATCTCGTAATTATTTCCTATTAACAAAGGATTCATTTAAGGATTATCTATATATTTGTCATTGATGTTTCATTTTTAACTGACGTTCATTCTGTTTCAATATGATTAAAATTTTAAATATTTACTAATTTTCTATTATTATAATAAATAAATTAATTGTCATTAAAGATTTTATTTTATTATTATAATTTTCATTTTTAGTTTATTAATTCAAATTTATTATTAGCTTTTTTTTTTATTTTTATGTTCTTATTATGTAACGTGCTTAATTTAAGCTTGAAAAAAAAATAAATAAATAATACAAGTACATATTATTATCGACTTAAAATCGATTTTCTTTTATTAGTATTTATCAGCTATTATTAATATGACTATTCATTCATTAAAAATGGAGTATGTATTCCACAATTATACTTTAGTTATATAAACACTTCAGATATGAATGTTTCTCAATTACATAATTTGATTCTAAAATAAAAGTTTAATTTGAATATTATTATGTATGTATGTACATTACTGATTAGTTACGTTACGATACAAATTTTTAAATTCTTAAATAAAGTTTCAGTATTAATTATCATTAATTTTACAAAATAATTTATAATAATATCTATACAAACAAGTATAGATATTCTCTTATTCAGTTGACAACAAACGTGAATAAATAAATTTTGAAAAAAAAAAATTGTATATTTTTATAGAAAGGAAATTTTGAAACCCTTTTAATCAGCCAAAAAACGTAAGAGTATTTTTGAGGAACATATATTACTCTTCGTTTCATTCCCTCTTTTTATATATCACAAACATATAGTTTATATGAAAGAGAAAAAGGTATGAAACGAAGAGTAAAATATTATCCATAAATATTCAAGTGGCTTGACTAAATGACGTCATCGGAACCCCGAATCATAACAAAACAATTGTACCTTCAAATAATAACGGGCATGAGCTTTTAAGATCACGTTAACACATAACGGTACGTTATGACATCACAATTTCGAATATTAATTCATATATGTATGCCATTATTGGCGCAAATACCATATAGTGGCCAAAAAAAGAATTACAAATTTTTTTTTAAATATATAGGTACCTATGTACATAGTTTTTTGCAATTATTTCCCTCATAAAAAACTCACTTTACTTTTAAATTGTAGAAAAAAAAAAAAATTCGCTATATTCTGGCAAAACAGAAAAAAAAAAAAAAATTGAAAAAATAATAACTTAACAAAACATGTTTATTAATGTCCAAGCATTTTTTTGTTTGAAGAAAAAGAAGGAAAAAGACCGCTGGAGCTAAACTATACCTATATATTATACAGCTTAAATTTAATATTCTTATAAAAGAAGAAACATTTTTATAAAATTTACAATTACATACCAAACATTTAAAAAAAAAAAAATTGTATGAATTTAAAATTGAAAAGTAAAAAATTTTCTTACGAACAAATGCAAAACTAACGTTTGAACAAGCATTTTGAGTAACTTTTCGTTTTTTTTTTTTTTTTTGTTATCAAAGTAAAAACAAAATATAAACAAGAATATAATATCATCGAACATACATATATAAACAGCAAACCAAACAGCTGGAAAATTACAATCATAATTGAAAAATCTTATCAATGAAATATCTTTAGATTTTTTGTTTTTTTTTTTTTTATTTTTTTGTTAAACAAAACCTAAAAGAACAGAAATGAGAACAAAACAAAAAACACATCACATATATATATATATATATATATATATATATATAGTATATAGTTAATTATATAGTACCTATATAGTAGAAAAAAGTTTTTCTATATTTATTAAAAATTATTCTCAGTCGTTTAGTTAATAAAAAAAACTGATCATTCCATGTTTAGCCGTGACTTGTGAGAGAATCAAACGATTGAAAAAAAAAAAAATAGAGTGAAAAGTTTTTGTATTTTATTTTTTGTTTTTTTTTTTTTCAAAAAATTGCTTTTTTTTTTGTATTTTGATTAATTTTTTTTTTTTTTAATTAAAGTAAAGTGAGTCTGCGCCCCAATTTATCACTAATTTATTGTATACAGACAATTTATATAAAAACAGTGCTTTTTTTTTAAAGTTACGTTCTTGCTCCGTATTTTGGGGCAAAGTAGTTAAATTTTATTTTGTATTTAAATATTTTTAATTAAAAAAAAAAACAAAAAAACAAACAAAAAATAAATATTAAATAATTATGGACAATAAAACAGAATTTGAAATAAAATGGGTTAAAGAATTTTTAATACCAGAATTAATTTCAAATAATTCATTAAAAGGAAATCCAACAACTGATAATTTTGAATTAGATGAAATTTCAATAAAATTTATTGGATCATCTGAAGCATTTATGTTAACAAATTGTTTTAAAGTTGATTTAAAATATAAAATAAATAATGAAAAATATTTTGAATATATGGTTGTTAAAGTAAGTTGAAATTATATAAAAAAAAAGAAGCTTTATATTATATATATATATATATATATATATATATATATATATATGTATATGTGTCATATGAGTGGATATGTACATAATTAATTTTATTATATATTTATTTATTACATACATATTTAGAATACTTTATATAGTACAATAATATTCGTACTATTTAAGTAAATAATAAGTGATAAGATGAAATATTTGAATTATTTATTTTTTTATTAGCAATTAGAATAATGGCTGGTTTCAAAGTGCTCTTAAAATATAACAAATAGATACTTTAATTTTTAGTTATATAACTGAAAAAAATAAGTGTTTTAAAATAATTATGAATTGTGAATACATTATATGTATGTATACAGTAAAATACGATTAAGTGCACATTCATTTTACAAAACATATTGTTTGCATATACCCGCGTTTTATGCATTTATACGAAGTATGATTAAATGCAAATAAATATGCATATATATAAGAGGAAAATCATAATATAATTTTAAATATAAATAGATTATTTCAAATATCTACATAATAATCTTAGTTATTTAAATTTCAAAAATTTAGTAAAATAGAAAAAAGTAAAATATAAGCCACTGAATTCTTATTGACATTTATTAATCATAATGTCATATTGTAATGTATCGATACACCACATAAATATATTACACATAGATAGGCAATAAAGAAAATATTTTCAGACGATTTTAAGGAACAGATGAGTGTACCGTGTAAATGTATAACTTTAGTTCCTTCAGAAATAGTCTTTAAAATGTTGAAATAGTTTCATTTCTAATTTTTTTAAGAATTTTATTAGAAACTCGCCGCTTTACATTATTTTCATAAATATAAACAGGTGAATGGTAAAATGAGTAAAAATGTACGATTGATTAAAAATGTACACATTTAAAAGTGTAAAACTTAAAGAAAATTTGTTTTTATTATTTACAATATTACATTTTATTATTTTTGGGTGTATTTAAATAAAGAGATGTGCATTTATACATGTTTCTTTTATTGTGTGCTGTTTTTCTTGATAAAAAAAAGTTTAAAAATAATGCTGCAAAAAAGTGCTGTGCATTTATGCTTGTTTTTTGCATTTAAACGTATTGCATTTATTTGTGTTCGACTAAATAAAAAAACATTAGAAAAATTGTATTAAGAAAGAAAATTAAAAAAAAAAATAAAAATCTTTTTTCGAGAAATAATTTTGTATTAATAAAAAAATAAAAAAAAAAACAACTATTTTAATTATTTTAAGGTCAAATCAATTATGAATCAATCAAGTCATAATTCAGATTAATTTAAAAAAAAAAATTGATTTTTTTACGTTTTTGAAAAGATTATATATTATCTATGTATGTATATATGAAGATATTTAATATAATATTTACTTTTTCTTATATACATTTTTATTTTGTTTATAAATTTTTTTATTTAAGAGAAAAATAAAGAACTTATTAATATTCAAAGCCGAGTCTAATAATAATTTAAAAATATTTTGCACATAATTTATATTTTATATTTATATTTATATTTATATTTATATATATATATATATATATGTATATAATGAAAAAAAAAGAAATGCATCCTTGATGAAAGAATACATAATATGTAATAATTAAAATAATAATTTTTTTTATTAGATTAAATAACACATTATGTATTACATTTAAAAAATAATCATCCTCAAAACTCTTCAAAACCACATCTAATTTAGTTATAAAAAAATTCAGCCACTCTTGACTTTTTCATATATAACGACTCAAATAATAAAATTAATTAATATATCGTAAATATATCGTAAATGTAGCAGTAGTGGAAGTATAATTTCGGCTTAAGAATTTAAGATTGTATTAAGTAAATATAACTGATAAATAAGTAATAATACTTAATTTTATTATTTTCTTTAATATTTTGTGTTTTTTTTTGTTTTTGCAATATATTAAAAAATCATTTAGTTATTGTGTTTAAAATAAATGAAGTCAATTGCTTCTTTAATGGAGATACATTTATTTTTTGATGAACCTATAATGCAGAAAGTATTTTTATTTTAAATAAATATATTGTATTTCAGTTAAATACAATTCAATCAAAAACACAAAAATAAATTAATTAAATAAACATTAAATAAAAATAATATCCATTCAATGAATTATCACACTTAAATGAATTGTACTCTTTTAATATTATGTTTGGTACTTTTGTTATATTTATTTTCTTTGTATTGACATAATTTCTTCGACTAAATACTAGCCGCGGGAATTAAGTAATACTTGTTCTTCTATCACTTGGATTATATATTTTTTTTCATACCACAGAACATCATCTGTTTTAGGTGTTTTCCAATGACCATTTCTCATTTGCATTACTTTTACGTAAGCATCAACATTCGAGATATTAACTTCTAAAATGAATCCCGGAAAATAATAATTTTCATATTCTACAATTACATACAGTCCTTGATTATAAGCAACGTTGTCATCATTATTTAAGTTATTATTTATAGTATTCGATGCACTGTTGGTTTTATTTATTTATTTTTTTTTTAAATAGATTTTTTCAGTAATCTTTTGGTTCTTGTTTTGACGTAATAGCTTTTTCTTCATTCTTTCTTCAATTATTTTCTCTTTCTTTTAGTAAATTTTGTTTATAGCTAATAACTTACCGGAGCTATTTTGATTAAAAGTATTTTCAATATTTAATTTTCTAACCAAAAGTTTAACCGAATCCAATGATTAGGTGTTGAATATAGGAAACCCATTATTTGAAGCATAAAAAATTCAGTTCACAAAATATGATTCTTGTTGTTTTGATAGAACTGTTGCAATGCCTTTTCTGGTATCAACATTGTATTTTCCTTTATCCCTTCCTCTGAAGATATTATATGGTATTTTATATATTTTACTTTCCGCATATACGCTAGAATTTGCTTCAAGAGCTTTTATTATGTCATCTTTACTGTATCCTTTTCCTTTTTTATTAATACTTGACATTATTGTCTCAGTAGTGGAAATAGATTCGCCTTTAGTGGAATGATTGTTTAATTTATTGTATATAAATACTTATTGTAACACAATTGCTTTATTTATTTGAAAATATATGAAAAAAGTGCAAAATTTTAAAAGATAAAATAAATTTTATTTTTTATTTTTAGGCTTAATTAATTTGTTTTAATTAAAAAATTAATTTATCTGTTGCTTTGATATAGTAATGGAAATACATTGTACATAAAGTGGAAGTATATCCACACGCAATAATTTTAATAAAAATTTGAACGATTTTGTAATGAAAAAAGTGTATTTTCATTCCAGCTCTATATAAAGTACTAATACTCAAGAATATTATTTAATTGTTTCTTTTCTTTTTTTGCTCATATTTTAAGGATATTTTTTACATTTAGAGAAAGCTAGTCAATGTTGCTATAATGAAAATTTATTTCCACTATAGGGTCACTGCCCATTATTAATGTACCAGTAGTGGAAACATCATATTTATATTAATTAAAATAATTTATTAAATTTTTTTACACTTTTTTTAAGTTTTTAAGATATTTCTATTACGTTGAAATTATACTTACCAATATATTTTTATTTGTATAGTTTTTATTTAAAAATATATTTTTATTGCACCGTTAAAAAATTTTTAAATAAATTCTTCGCTTCTCTACTTTTTGAATTTCACTCATCGAATCGAAAAAAAAAACTTAATTTCTTCAAAATGCCCCTCCAAATTTTCCTACCTATCGCCCATAATCGAAATTTCCTAATTCCAATTTCCCCAATTATCCTTCCCACATCCCTATCCCCAAAACTAAACTGTACATTTGTATTAAAGGTTCCATCCTAAAGTTTGGTTTTAAAAGGGGGGTGTATATTTTATTCGTAAAAAAAAAAAAAATATAAACAAATAAATAGGAAAAAAAAATAGTTTCTCGCCATTTTTAAATAAGTTTTTAGATTCAACGAATAAAATATTTAAATTTAAGTAAGACTCATTAGTTTTCTTATTTTCGTAAAAAAAAAACCACTACTATCTCCATTATTGGTACGACTTTCCACTATAGTTTTGTTTTCTCTGGTTTAACCTTATTTTAGATAATCAAAAATGTATACATATATGTATAATGTATACTGACTTGAATCAAAAAATTTGAGTTCGATTATTATAGTAATCGTACTCAAAATTTTTGATTACGATTACCGAGTAATCATTATATAATTGTAATCAAAATTTTACAAGTCTGAATGTATGTATATAATATCGCTTTATTATATAGAACTATGGAACCATGGTAGATAGGTGTCATTTTCCATTTTCTTGAATTTTATAAGCCTGCATAAAATAAACACTTAATTTGAGTTTAATTTAAAATAAATAAATAAATAAAATTTAGATAAATAGAAATTATACTATTTGTAATTAAGGTCTTAAAATATTATTGTCATTCTTGAAATTGATTAATATATTATGTCTTGAGCACAATTCAGTAAACCACAAGAGTATTTATTAAGAACGTTTTACATTTCATTTTATCTTTCCTTAAACGGATCAATTAGTTTATAGGAAAGAAGATTTGAAACGAAGAGTAAAACGTTCATAAAATACTCGTGTGGCTTGGTGCAATGATCTTAGGCACCATCCAGACATAAAGTTTCAAAATACTAAAAATAAAGTAGCTATCAAATTTTTTAAGTGTAATACAAAACGTTGGAAGTGTTAGAGTGACACTTTAATTCAAAAATTCAATCTCACTTTTTCAAAAAAGAACTGTGTGTTCAAAAATAGTTTTTATTTGAAAAAATAAGATTTAAGTCTAATCTCAGTTTTACAAATTTGACTCAGTATTGTAAAATTTTTGTATTTCATTATTTCTAAATTTTAAAAATATCTTTTTATTGAATTTATTTTAATTTTATTTAAAAATTATATCATTTATTATTTAAAAAGATTTAAAAAAAAAATAACAATAACAAACAATGCACGATGACAATTAAGTATGTATTAACGATTACTGTAACGATTATTGTAACAACTTGATTACTTGGTTACTTTTATTGTGAGCATTTTTATTGTTTTTCATATATGTTTAATTATTAAAGTAGTATTTCTGAGCGATAAGTACCGTAATTGTGCTTAGAAGGTTAATCTATAAGTATAGGTACATAAATTTGTTAGTCTATTTTTTTTTTTTTGTTTGCATAAATTTTATTTTTAGCGACTGCAATACTCTCTTTATAACTCGTATTTATAAAAATAAAAAGTAAAAATATAAGCAATATCATGAAATATTATAAAATATACAAGTCACGTACTATGATTTTCTAATCGCAAGATAACTTGATTTTAAATAATTTTATTTAGATAATGTACTTTTTGTTTTCTTTTTTTTTTTATTCTTTCTTTTTTAAAGATAATGATAAAGACAAGTGGTGCATTAAATAAAAAAAAAATCAAATATGTAATTTGAAATTAATTTCAATTTTAATTTAAATCATAGTCAAATTTTAAATACCATTATTATTAGTTTTGTTTTAATTTAAAAGAAAACTTAAATTTATTGTATCCTTATATAGGTATGTACTAATAATGTTTTAAATCTATGAAAAATGATTTATCATAAAATATCTATAAAATTGTCTTTAAGTAAATCGTTTCTTACATTTTGGTTTTTATTAATGAGGTCTGAGCAGACGAGTTGGCTATTCACTAGAGTACTGGACTCTAGGTTCATATTGTACTGTCAAAACGTATGAAAACCGATTCGGCCAGATTTGATTTTAAACTTCCCAAAATTTTTGTCACGATTATATGCCACTTTGATGAAAGAAATTATGAAGACTTCTCAGATCCATGTTAGAAAGTTCACCTGAATCTTGGAAAAAGAATATATCGAGATATTTATTTTTTTATTCAATCCGAGTATATATCGTTTCTTATAAGTATTTCTGTTTTTGTTTTCTCTGGTTTAACTTTATTAAGTTTAAGCCTTTTATTTTTTAAGGCATCGTTATTTTCTTACAAATATCTTTAAATTTTTTTATAAATTTATTGAAGGTGATAATGTTATGATATTAAAGTCGAGTTTTTTAAATAAGTATCTATAGTTTGATAAACGGATTGTTTTTAAATATTTGTAAAAAAAAAATTAAATTATATTAAAAATAAAATGACATAGGGGCCTCGGTGGCCTAGTGGGTAAAAAGAGCGTATAAAATACGCTGTAAACACCGAGGGAGTGTGGGTTCGGATCCAATACCTGTCGTAAGAGTTATTCCCCCTTACGACATATATAGCCACGCCTAAACGGGAAAAGCTGTGTAATTTCCTCTCCACATTTATGTGGCAGAAAAATGCATTAAAGAAAAAATAAAAGTTAAATGACAAAAAAGAATTTTTAATTAAAAAAAGTAAACTAATTTTATAATAAAAATAAACATTCTGATTGTAATGCTAAAATAAAAATCATAGATCTAAATAGTGAATTCACGTATAGCCAACTATTTTGTTGTATACAAAAAAGAATTGTTATACATATACAAGATTTCGTTTAAAAAATCAGGGTTTAAAAAATTTTATAACTTTTTTATTCAGTGTTTTTAGGGAAAATAAAAAAATAATAAAATATACTTAAATATAGAGTATTTTTATAGAACAAAAAATGTTAGAATATTTTTTAAGATATAGCTAAGAAACAGTAAGTTCTCTAATAAAAAACAACAATATTAATAATGACAGTAACCAGAAAATGAAAACAATGAATTGCCTATGGATTGTCCGTATCATTGTTAAATGTGTACAGTGAATTTTCATTACAGTAAATTATTTACAGTGAATAAGCCATAAAAACTCTTAAATCTATTCCTATTTTCTACATTGATAAATTACTTTATGAATTTATTTATTTATTTATTTATTTATTTAAGTATTTCATTGTCCTTAATATACCTATACATTTTTTATTAAATCTTTTTGTTTTTATTTTATACAGAAATCAGACTATTTGGCCTTTGATACTGAAATATAAGCTTTCAATTTTAATCTTAATTTATTTAATATTTTGATCTAGTTTATGAGAAAAATTGGAGATTTAAAACCTCATATAACAATGATTAAGAAATACATATATATACCTACAGACTAAATTAAATACAAAATTATGTATATAAGAATACATAATTATATACTTATAAGAATAATAATATCATATTATAATATTCAACAAAATATTAGATTCATACAACAAATATTAACTTTAAAATGTTTTCCTGGGGGCACGGTAGCCTGATGGGTAAGAGCGTATAAAAATACGCTGTAAACACCGAGGGATTATGGATTCGAATCATAGTATATAATATCAGTTTTATTACAGAAATTTGTCCTATATTTACTCAACAACAAAAAAATATTTATATTTTATCAATTTAAAATAATTTATACTTCATATTTATGTATAACATATTAATTGTGTAAATAAAATAATTAAATTTTATACATATAATACTAAAAAAAAATATATAAAAATATTAATAACATATTAATTAAATTTCAAAAACTTTGACTCAACTATTAATCAAAAATAATTCTAATGCAGAATTTTGTTAATTTATAGATATTTCTAATCATTTATATACATATAAGATTATATGAAATATATAAATATACTTATAAGAATCTTAATTAATAAATATTTATTAATAATTAAATGATATTTTTTTTTATTAATAAAAATCTGTAGTGTAATAAAAAAAATAGATATACCTATTAATATTTAAATTAATATTACTTTTATTTTAATATTTATCCAAGTACGTGATTCATAGTTTTTTTGTTTTTTTGAATTAATATATTGTATACAAATATTAAATTTTATACAAAAAGATATAATATTATCTTCTCTTATAGTTACTTATTAAAAGGTTTTATTTAGCTAACTTTTTCAATTTTTCAAAATTTTTTTATTTCTTCTTACTATACTACAATATTTTATTAAATAAAATGGAAACGCTACGAATAATCGTATACCTCAAAATCTCGTTTTTTTTTAAATTCTCACTAATGTTTTTTTTTTTTTAGAAAACACAGAAAAAATAAAAATTGTGATTATGAAATGCGAACATTCGTATCCAACCCGAAATATGTATATGTAAAGAAATAATTAGGAGGGATTTGATAATTGATTTGAATAGCAGGGTTTCAATAATTATGTTTAACGGGGATTTGAAGTGGCAACTATTACAATTTTAAATGTTTTTTCTTGAAATATAAAATTCCTTTATTGTTAAAATATGTGTGTACATAACAAAAGAATTATAGAAGGAATTTTCAAAATAAAAGAAAAGAAGGAAATCAGGGTTATAGGACTTTTTCCGAAATTATGTATTTATGTCTATCATAGATTCATTCAATTTTAATTTAGGAAATAAAAACTCCAATTTAATTTAATTTTTTTTTTCATTATTTTACATAAAAAAAATAAAAAAAAAATAAATTGCGATTTTAAGAAACTTGATTTTGAATAAAGTAAAATTTTGAGATACGAGCCTTCATTTTTAACTAACCCAATAAAATTAATAAATTCTAATTTGGATAAGTTAAAGTTTATTTATCAATTTCCTTTAAAAAATATATATATACAAATTTATTATTGTTTTTCTTTAATTAATTTTATTATACATATGAATATGTTCTATTATTTTGTAATGGTGTTTTTAATAAAATAGTCTATTAAACTTTATATTAAAAAAAAAACAAGATGTACACATACATATATGTACATACTTCTTTAATAAATTACAAATAAGATAATAACTATTGCCTATATAATTGATAACAATAATTGTGAACACTGTTTCATACCATTATGAAAATAGCAAGCTACAAAAAAATTTTTTTTTCTCTTTACATTTTTTTTAAAGCTTTTCATCCATTGAAAATTTATTTTCCTTCTTTTCGTTTTTTTTTTTTTTTTTTTTATTTTATTATCAAATTATTGTCTAAAAGCGTTTATGCCATGTCATGCTATTAAACCATCAAAAATTTTTTGAAACATTTTTGTTAATCAAGTTGAAAACAAACTTAAATATTATGTATGTATTATAAAATTGAAAGCATTAAAATAAAACCACAAACAGATTTTTGAAAATTTAAATTTAAAAAAAAAATATTTCAATTTGAAAAATTAATTTTAAAAAATTTATATTTTTAATATTTTGAAATAAATTTAAATATTTTAAATTAAATTAAATGAAAACAATTCTGTAGTGAAAAGGAAAAAGAACATAATATTATTGTTTATTCAAAATATACAACGTTTTTAATTTTTTGTTCGTTAAAGATAAATGTCCAATTCCGACCATTAACCAAAAAAAAATTTAAAATACATATATTATTATCTTAATCTCGGCAACGATGATTTTTTGGTTGGACTTCAATATGGTCATAAATTGTAAGAAAATACATAAAAAAGGCATATTATGTTATATAAATAAAAAATATCTTGTCATTTTACCAAATTTACGTATTAAAAAACAGAAATTTTTTTTCATTTCTTTTCTAATATTGTTAATTGAATTTTTCACAGTTTTTACAAATATTAATTTAATATAAATAAAATTAAAAAAATTGTAATTATAAAAAATAACAAATATTCGAAATTATTCCATAATAATTACATAAAACATAATTCAAAGTATAAAAAAAAAAAAAAAATCAATGTTTTCACAATAAGATCATAAAGCTGTTTTGCAAATGTGTTACCACCTTAAGATGACTAGTCAAAATTATTGTTTTTTAGTGGCTATAATTATAATACAATACAGTATAATAATAATATAGTATCGTTATATATAAATATACATATAAATATATTATTTTATTTTTATTTTATAAACAACAATGGGTATACATACATACACATATATACATACATATGCTTTTTTTTTATTGTTAATAGATATCATATCGTTTTGTTCTTTATATGTCAGTAGTTATGTCAGTAGTAATTTAAAGTACTTATAGTATGTACATACATATGTATTGCAGCTCAATTTAATTTTTAAAACCGATTTTTAAAAGTTTAAATCAATAAAATTATTATAAAAGAAACTACTATAGGTAAAGTTGTAAAATCTTTGCACCTTAATTTTCTTTTATATAATATGTATGTATGCAATATGTATCTTAGCTTAATTACTTATATACTAAGTATATGTTATTCAATAAAACAATTATAACAAGATATTATTAATTCATATGTCATTTAAAATAAGGAAATTTTGATTTTAATAAATACATATGTATATACATAGCATGTATGTATACTATACCAAGGAATATGTGTATGGTTTAAAATAATGATGAAGTACTGAACTTTATTGAAAAAAAATTAAAAAAAAAAAAAAATTTTAAATTTAGTGCTTTTTGAATATAACTGGTTTAAAAAAATGCTTTTAATATAAAATTATAACAGTTAATTGACCTCAAAGAAGGTTTTATAAAGCTATAAGTTATTTTATTACAAGTAAGTAATAAGTAGTGTATATTTGAGTTTAAAAATAAATAAAAAAATCTATTTTAGATAGATCCTTTTATAGAAAAATAATAACTTTAATTACGAACAGTTACAAAAATTCAAATTTTTATCAAAAATTCCTTTTTCTAACGTTATTTTATATATTATACGAATTACAAAAATGAGATAAGAAGCAATGAGCAAAAAGAAAAATTTTTAGTACAAAATTTTTATAAAGAGAGCGGTACAAGCACGATTTCTCTATATCAACTTTTGGAACTTTAACCCACTAAAAATTACCACAATTTTTAACCAAACCATCAATAGGTTTTAGAAGTTCTTTAGAACTATTATACTGTTTTGGCAAGAGAAGAATTCTGCTATGGAGTAAAAATAGGTTTAAGGTTTGTAAGAATATAATGAATGAAGCTATATTGACGTTTTTTCTCCAACACAAATAATTCACCATATATTGGATTAAGCTAACTAGAGACTTGAACTACGTAGGGGTAAGCAGTGGAGGCTGCCCTTGTTCCCCTTTAGAAAACTTTCAGTGGAGGCATTAGACTTTATATTGTGCCGGAACAAGTTTTTACTTTTACTAGATATTTGTAAAACACAATATAAGAGAATCTACTAAACGACGGAGGTTCAGTGAATATAGGTATATAGGTGACATTAGTATCGTTTATTAAACGAATTTCTCTATTTAGCGCAGTTTATTAAGAAATTTCAATGCTTCTGCCCAAGTATATGCATTATACTCTCATTTTTAGTCGTTTGAACACTTTGTAAATATTGAGAAGAAAATTTTACATCTAAATGGATAACCCAAACAACTATATCAAAAATATGGTTAGCCAAATTTAATTTTTGATTTAAAATAAACTTAACTGTTAAGGGGCCTCGGTGGCGTAGTGGGTAAGAGCGTATAAAATACGCTGTAAACACCGAGGGAGTGTTGGTTCGAATACCACACACGTCGTAAGAGTTATTTCCCCTTATGACATTTAAAACCACGCCTGAACAGGAAAGTCTGTGTAATTTCCTGTTCACCTTTATGTGGCAGAGAAATGCTATAAAAAAAAAAAACTTAATTGTTAAAAAAACATTTACATAGAATGAAATGAATATTGTTAAAAAAATAGTTATTGTTTATAATATTAGTCTTTGAAACCAAAATTAACATTACATATAATGATTATATGTAAATTTTCTCAATATATACAATGTAAATTAAAATTGAATAGTTTCAATCACTAAAGCTAATTTTTATTTAACTATTAAAAAAATTCAAAAAAAAAAAATAATATTCTAAAAATGCTCAAATATTATTGATAGTCAATTTTTGATTAATAAAACCTCATTTTAAAATTTTCGATACTTTGTTATTTAGTTTTTAAAAGCTTTTCTTTAGTAGTTTAACCAAATCTTCATCATAAAATAAATTTATGATACATTAATTTATGGTACTGTTCGAAATCATTAAAAGCATTTAGAGAATAAAAACAAAAACAAGGTAGAATATAAAACTAAAGGTTTTTTAAGGCACACATTTTCCAAAAGATAATAAAAACGTAGTTTAAATATTGCAACTTACACCGAAATTTTACAATTTTAAGTTTTTTGACATCCTTAGATATAAACATTTAAAAATAGGGATTTTTTTTAAATTTGAAGAGTATTTATCTCCTTAATGGTTGGAAATATATAAAAAAGTAGTCACATAACAATAATTTGTTTATGAGGCCTATTCATGATTAAAATTTTACTGTTCTATCTTAAACGATGTAGAAGTTTTATAAACTGACAAATGGACAAAACAAATTAAAGAAAATCAAATATACATTTTTGAATCATTATAAACTTATAAAAAACGAGAAATTAAATGAAAAACTAAAAATTTTAAAGCTTCTCAAAGCTATTTCTTTTTAGCATGCTAAAAAAAAAATTTGCATAAATTTTATTTCAAAATATGTAATTATGTATTGGTATCACCTGGTATCACCATAAAGAAATCATATACATGTATATGATTTCTTTATGGTATCACTAATGTATGTAGAACATGTTACATTCAGCCTTAAAGTATGCAAACTTTCAACAAAGTATGAAAAATTCGAAAATGTTTAGTAAAGTTGTATTTGTATCGTAATTAGGTATGCTACTATTGATTCTACATACTTTTTAAAGTAGGTAATAAAAAGTACTGTGCAAAATCGTCAAATAAGTTTTTTTTTTTTAATACTAAACCAGATTAAACAGAGATATAATCACATTTTAATAAATATTAATATTTTTATTAATTATTTTATTTAAATATTTTATAGAAAACACCCAAAGTCAGTAAAGAAGATTACGATTCAATAAATTTTGAAATATTATTTAAAAATGAAATTATTGGATATACAAAACTTTTACCAGAATTATCAGCACCAACTGCTTCAAGAACAAGATGGGATGAACATCCAAAGTATTATTATTCACATTTAAAAGAAAATGAAGCATGCATAGTATTAGGTGATTTTTCAATTGGAGGCTGGTGTATGTCAAAAAAACAATGTGATTTATCAATTGAACATATATTGTTAGCTGGTAAGTTATAAAGATTAAAGAAAAGTTATTCAGTATATATTTAAGTCTATCAAATATAATAGCTATATTTTACTAAAGCTTGAATTTTAATTGGTGAAAGTGGATTACTCTTTAATGATTAAATTTTTACAGTTTCAAAAAATTATCTGTACTAATTGTGCACTCTAAGATTAAAATATATTTATAGATAATATATTTATAGATAGTAGCCATTTATATTAAACAACAAATTGCAAGTTTTTAGCAAATTTTTCAAAAAAAAATTGAAAAATATTCTTACTAGTTTTACTTCATCTCTTGTTCGTCTGCCTTTCATAACACCTATACGCCTTCAGCTAGTATATTGAAGAGAGAAGAAAAATCTTTCAGAATTAACATACATCAACATATACCTAACATTACCAAAAACATTTTTTTTTTATACGTCTCTCTGTTTCAGAGCTATTAGTGATCTATCAATAATTGATATTTTGACTTTTAGACTTTTGAAGCTTTTTTCAATATATAAAACGCATAAAATTAAAGGTTTAATATTATAGTTTTACATTTCTTAACATCTTTCCTTAATTATATAGGGTTTCCTTAAAATTGGAGAAGTATCTTTTAATTTTTCACAATTGTTTTATACATATAAAATTCTGGGAAAATTTACAAAATTTTGTTCAAGTTTACAGAATTCTAAACTGTTTTTATTGTCTTTTTGAAAAATGTGAGTCTTTAAAAATCTTTGATTTATATTCTGCCTTGTTTAATTTTATCATTTAATATTAATTAAAAAATAGAATTTATAAAATTCTAATTTTAGAATTACTATGGTATATATCCAAAATTATCATCCATCTTATCAGTTAAATTTCACTTTGATAATTTTTTTATCATCCAGACAAAACTAATAAAATATTCAGATTTTTATATTGCAAAAAATTCCGTCCGCAATTATATGGGTTTCTATTTAAAAATGCAAATGCAAAAGAATAGCTAGTTCTTAATATTTCCTTATTTGGTAATACACAAGCACTTGTTTATCTACAAAGCAAATATTATATGTATTATAAAAACAGAAAAAAAAAAAATATTTAAAATAAGATTCTTGAGTGATTGTTGTTTATTTTTTTCTGAATGTTTATAACAAGATACAAATCAAAATATATTTTAATTAAAAGGAAAAGTAATATTAACAATTTATTACATAATATAAGGAGCACGTGCTTGTATACTGAAAATTGGAAGTGTATTAAAACCATATAAATCTTATCTTATCTGTTTTTATTATTACAGTATTAGCTTTTCTACGAATTCGCATAGATAGTATGTGGTTGTAAATTTACTTTAGTTTATCTTTTAACAAGTTTTCTATTTTTTATTTTAAGGTCATAATAAATTTGCAATTACGTTTGTTACACATACGGTAAAGTACATATATATATATATTCTTCAAATCGAATTCTGAATAATTTTAGCCATATAAGTGCGTCCATTTGTCATAACTCAAAAAATCATGGATTAAGATTTCGAAAAATTATCTTTCCCCCTTCGTAAAATTGTTAGTTTCATTTTTAAATTTGAGCAAATTGAACCATTAGAGTTCGAATAGCTGCCATAGCTGTTATGATAAAAGCATATAACTTATGTTCGTATAAATATCCTAGAGTTGACAGAGTAAACTTTACATTCATATTTTATCAACTTAAAATATTTTATTTATGGCCAATGGCCAGTGGGAGAAAATATGATCTTATTTAGCATTTTTATTTAATTTTGGATGGTGAATTTAAACGTGTTCATATAATTAATATAAAAATAATGTCAAAGGTAAATAAATGTCTCCAAAATTCAAAGTAAGTAAAACAAAAAATTTTTTTTTGATTTCTACCCATCGAAATTAATTAATCCAATTCGCATTTAACTTCTCCAATGTTTCGTTATCTTAAATATAGAATTTGCAACTATGTTAAATAAAGAATGAGTGAAACTTTTCCAAAGCCATGTATTATTATAAAAATTCCTAAATTTATAGATTGAATAAATTGTAAATATAAAATAATTATATTTATTTAATAAATCAATATAAATGATTAAATTATAGTAAAACGTTTCACTAAAAAAAAAAAAAGTGTATAAAATTCTTTTTCATTTTCTATTTTAATGCTTTTTAATTTAGGTACTATTGGTACTATATAAGAAATATATTGTATTTAATATCCATAACTTAGAATTTAATCCATATGTAAACAAAAATTAATTTAATTCAAAAATAAAATATCCATTAAAACTAAATTTATAAAACTTAAAGTAAAAAACTCGTGTTACAGTTTTTATTAATCTCTACACTTGTAGAAAAATAAAGTAATAATCCAAGTCCATTATAAAAGCGAGAATAATGCGGATCAAAAAAATTCTAATCTCATTTTTTCTTTTTTCAATACAATCAAAAAAAACAAAAAAAATATTAACAAAATATATACATTTGCATATTTTTTTTATATGTTACATGTGTAATACACACAGTACAGTGTACGTATACGCAGTGATGAAAAAAAAATAAATTGTATAACGTTAAATTTTAAAAATTCTTCTAAATGACTTGAGTTCAAAATAAATACGATAAAATTTAAAAGCTTTGAGACACATCATATAACATATGCTACATTTTAACTGTTTTTGTTTAAAATAGACTATCTTTACACCTAAGCTCTAGCTCTTTAAGTTGTTTTTATATCAAAAAGACCCATTGAGCTCAATATATGACCACAAACTATAAATATATTATACAGACGAACAGTTTCATATAAAAATGTTAAGTCGTTTGTAGAGGCCAGCATTAACTATTTTTTGGAGCTATTTTTTTTTTTTTAAATTTTTATATGAAACTGATCGTCTGTATAGTTTATTTAGTCTGTGCTATGACCGTAAAGATCCTTTCTCTAATTAAGTTTCCTCATCTCGAAAAGATCTCTCCAATAATGCTCTTTCAAGGTTCTTCTACTTTAGAAAATTAATTTCAGCCCTTAGGTATAGTATACGCAGCGTCATTTTTATCTCCTGCGCGATATCAACACACTACTATAATATGCCAGTTTTTTTATTTACCAAAATATTGGACTTATACATAAATCGTAAATTCAACTTTAAAGAATTTCATGTTTTTTATAATTTTTATATAATTTTTACTTTTTTTTTTCTTTATTTTTTTTTTTTTTTTAATTTAATTTTTAACATCCGTATATTTTTATTCTGTTTTGTTTTTTTTTTTAAATTTTTAGCAAAGTATATTGGAAAATTTCATGGAATTTGTTATGATTTAAAACATAATAATCCTGAATTTTTCAACAGTATTATCCAATCATTAGGTGAATCAAGATATGCTAAAGAACCACCCGCAGATTGGGATCTTATTCTAAAGATATCTGGTCAACGTTCAATGAATGCTGCTAAAAAATATTATGGTCATCTGATACCAGAAAAATTCTTAAAAAAATTAAGTGAAAATTTAAAAGATATTTTTAATCAAGGTAAAAATATTTTAAAACCATCTGAACCAATAGCAATTTTATGTCATGGTGATTATCTAAGAAATAATGTGGCGTTTAAATATAATAATTCCAAGGTATATTTAAAAAAAAAAAAACATAATTGAATATAAACAAGAAAAATTAAAAATTTTGTTTATTTTATTTATAAAAAAAAATAGGATAAAGAAATACCAACAGATATAATGATGTTTGATTATCAAACGTTACGATATGCATCACCAATGTGTGATTTAACAACATTTTTATCATTGTCTAGTGGTAAAGAGACACGTTTAAAAAATTTTGAAAGAATTTTTAAATCATATTGTGATGAATTAAAAAGCACTTATGAAGACAGAACATCTAATAAAATTCCAGATTATTTAAGGTAATTCAATATAATTTTAATATACATACATATGTATACATTATGTATGTATATATAACTTTATTTTCAAAAAATATATTGGAAACAGATTGTTGTTCCTTCTCTTCACTATTCCCTTAGATCGTTGTTCTATAAAAATATTTTAAAATAAATTTTTAGTCGTTATATCAAAATTCTATTTTATTTCTCTCATTTTTTATTTTATACTAGACATGTTACCAGATAAGTATAGGTATAGGTAGGGAGATAGATTTATGTGAATCTCAACTATATAGATTTTGAAGAACCATAGAAGCGGGAAATTTTTTCTCTACATCTGTCTCGATCTATCTAGAAAAAGACAAAAATATCTCGTCAATTTCTTTTTTAATGTTTTTTAATTGAAATTCTCGGAGAAGAACGTACAAAGTTTTTAAAACTTGTACTGTTAGTTAGATTGTTAGTGAATGTTAGATTTCCTTATGGCTTCAACTACTATTTATAGACTTTTACAAATATTTGTTGGAATCTGATTAATTTAATCAAAAATTTATCTTTAAGTAGTTGATTTGATATGAATGTATGTATGTACAACTTAAAATATTGTGTGCACCATATTTTTTTTCCCTCCTTTAAGATTACCCTTTAGTAAAGATTTTTACCTTTTGTAAGTTGGTTTTTTTTTTGGTTTTACTTCTAATTGTTGTAGGGCATATTTTTGTGAAAAATATTTTCATTGTGATTTCACAGAGCAGCATTTTATTAAATTTTAACCAATACATTTTAATAGTTAATTTTAACTTATATCACTTAATTTACCAATAATTAATATTATATATTTCCTTCTTTCTTTCTTTTTAGCTATAACAATCTACTGGAAGAATATGTACTTTATTTGCCATACAGTTTAGGTATTGCTTCAAGTTTTGTAGCAAATTTATATGATCCAATTATATTGGATTCAACTGAAGATTTTTTAAATCAACAAAGAACTCCTGACGAAGTTATTCATGATACAAATACACGTGGTGGTGAAATTGTTGATAAAGAATTAGCTTCTTTAATTCATGAATTATATGACTTTTCACAGAAGCTTAACATTGATGTATTCTAAGTAGTATTTTTTATTATTCCAAAAATTTAAACAATTAAATGTACTTAAAATTTATGTAATATTTATTATATAATTTTTATGTATTTTTAAGTATTCGTTACATTTTTTTTTTTCATTTAAATTTTTATGCAAATGTTTGTTAAATTTTTTTTTTTTTGTAAAATTAATTAAAAATGAATAAACTAATAAAAAATTAATTAAAAAAAAAAATTCTGCTACGTTTAAATACTTTTGATTGGTATATAAAAATAAAACTCCTTCAAACTTGTATTTAATATGGATATTAAGTTCTTAACATTCGTCAGGGATGTCTAGGTATAACAGGTTCGACAAGAACAACGTCGACGAAGTCCATGGAAGCAAACCTGGACCTAGAACCGATAGAAATTCATATCCAACGAAGATCCATGGATACAGCCATGAGGCTCTTCATGACAGATAACTGATGCAACGACACAAGTTCGGTCGGTCATAAGGAAATTCTACGAATAGTAGAGAATGCTGGCGTAAACATACACAACTTCCGGGTAGGCCCGGAAGCTGCTGATATGATTGCGGGAGATCTCAGGTCAGGAGATCTCAGGGAAAAGAATCCGGAGTAAGATCATAAACATACACACCGATTGCAAATCAATTGTTTGAATAATGGAGGGTGGTTTGCACAAATCGAGGAAAACAATTGAGTGCTGGAAAGCCCTAAATGCGCTGGGGGAAGCAAACGCAGTTAAGCTGCAGTGGATACCAGCGCACTCAGGCTATCCAGGTAACGAAATTGCAGATGTGACAGCAAAATCTGTATTAAACAGACAGCTAGTAGATATAGAAGATGTAGGTATGCCGTACTCTGCGGTAAAATTAGCCACAAGCTACTGGGCAAAAGCCAGAGCTAAGGAAAGTTGGTGGCAATCTCCAAGTTCAATACATACGAAAGAAAATTCTAAAACTAAATAGAACCGATCTGGGAATATACATGGGAATTAGCACAGGACATCTGTTGCTAAGGGCTCACGCCGAAAGAATAGATATAACGGAGTTGAATCTATGTAGGGGATGTAGGCAAGAGGCAAAAACAGTACTACACGTTCTGTGCCAATGCCCAAACTTGAGGACCCAAAGGCGAAGAACTTTGGGAGAGGATCAATGGGGAAACTTCTCCGAAGTGAGAATGCTCAATCAAGGAAACATAGTGCTTTTCATAAAGGAAATTGAGTGGCTCGACGAGACGCTGTAGAAAGCGAGCGGATCGTTGAGCAAGGGAGCACAACGGGTCGTAGGGCCTAGGTGTAAGGGCAAATTTAGGCCTTCCCTGAGAAACAACAACAACAGCAAGTTCTTAACAGCCTTATATTAATCATTAACATACCACAGAGTAATTATTTGGAACCTTACATCCTGCATATAGATCTTAAGCACTCTAATGGGATTTCGCTGCTTGCAAATACACAAAGAAACAAGTGACCAAAACAAAAGTCACTAAATGCCAAATCCCATTAAGTTGTACTCAAAATAAATATTATAAAAACTCCGACTTTTGTCCCTAAGACTTTCCACATACTTAAGTATTTACAATAAATTCCTCAGAACAATACACAGATGGCCTAGAAGAATCTCGAATTAGAAATTATTTTTCATCCGAGCAAGGAAG
The DNA here is from genome assembly GCA_947095535.1 of Poecilobothrus nobilitatus. Classification (NCBI taxonomy): domain Eukaryota; kingdom Metazoa; phylum Arthropoda; class Insecta; order Diptera; family Dolichopodidae; genus Poecilobothrus; species Poecilobothrus nobilitatus. The sequence continues at coordinate 253,291,552 of OX352773.1, read as the reverse complement.
AATACTTAATGAAATAAGAAAGAACAAAATATAATGAAGACACTTTAGCCGTCAGACAATCAAATGATCGACAGGCGTTTGATTAAAAATGTGAGTAGACGAAAAATAATCTGAAAAATATCAATATCAAAAGAGAATGAAAACAGTGGAAATCAAACAACTGGTTCAGCGATACTGAAGATTTGTTTAAGCCCTTTCTTACCCGGGTGAAGTATAAAAGAAACATTAATTTCTCAAGTCGAAATTATATCGAAAAATTAAAATAATTTGATCAATTTTAAAATTTCTGAGAAATATTTAAATTCGTTTTTTTTTAGTTAGAAACCATTAGTTACAACAGATGCAGAATTTAAAAATATAAAAAAAAAGTATTAGAAAAACAAAAATAAAAATATAGGCCTTCAAGTCCATTTTTATGACATCGTAGCAGATTAATTTGAACCCTAGCAGACTTTTAAAGTTTTATTTTTATTATAAAATGAAGAAATCATGCATGTTTGGAAAATCTCAAATTCGCCAAATCTTCTTTTAACAAAAAAACCATTTGACCAAATTTAATTTATACGAATGAGAAATTTCACATTTAACACTAAGTATGAAATAAAATTTTGAAAAAAAATATACATATATAATTTCGAATAGTATTTTTTCGTTTCATTTTATGAGTAAGAATATATTTTGAATATAAAATCTGCACTTTTTTCATTAGGTAACGCAACTGTTAAACTAATGTATATTTTATATAAAATACAGAGCATTTTGCAAAAAAATTATTTAAATCTAATATTTTCATAATATAAAACTGCCCATATTGTTTATCATTTTCGGAACAAAAAATACCAGAAAAACATAGGACTTTTAAAAAATCGGTATGTTGTTATTGCTTTTTTATAATTGAATTAAATATGTATTTTAAAATATAGGTAACGTTAATTAAACACTTCGGTTGAAAGCAACCCAAAATAAATGTTTCTAATTTTCATTTTGTTTTTGCATTAACAAACCTTGTAAATCATTATACATTTTATAATTTTTAAATCAATGTAAAATTATTATAAACTAATTCAAGGTTTTAATTATAAAAATTTTTTTTTTTTAACAACAACACATTAAACTTTATTTTCCTATACAAAAGTCTTTAAAAATTACATCTAATATATCATCTGTACGTATGTCACCAGTTATTTCTTCAATACAACGTACAACTTTTTTAAGATTTAAAGCTAAAATAGCTAAATCTTGATCAATATCTAAAGTTGGTATAGTTTTATTTCCTTTAGATTGCATTTGAAATATTTCTAAGAACTCAGTTAGATACTCAATACATTTAATTAGGCTTTGGCGATGGCGACTTTTTGTTAAATGTGGATTTTCAGATGTTGGTTCACCACATCTACAATAATTTAATAAATATGTTATAAATTTATATTTAATTCAAAATCACGTAAATTTAACTTACATTTCCTCTAATTTTAGTTTAATTTGACAAAATACTTTATCAATATTTTGGCTTGTTTTGCAAGATATGCAACTTAAATCTTTTTTATCTTTTAAAATTTTTAAATCATGTTCTGATAATAAATCAACTTTATTTACAATATTTAAAACTTTTTTTTCATTAAATGAATCTAAATTGAGTTTTAATGATTTCAAATAAGTTTTATAAAAGGTATGTAAGTTGTAATCATTTTCTTTTAAAAATGTAACCAAATTGGGCCCATCTATTAAAATTATAATGAAATCGGCAGTTTCTATGTAATTAAATGCTCTATTTATTCCCTCTGCTTCAATTAAGTCTTTAGTACTCATTCTTAATCCAGCTGTATCTGCAAAAATTACAGGATATCCTCCAATATTTATTGAACTTTCTATGATATCACGAGTCGTTCCAGCCATTGGTGTAACAATAGAAATATCTCTTTGACAAACATGATTCATAAAACTGCTTTTTCCAACATTTGGACTACCTATTATTACCGTTCTAACACCATGTCGTAAAATTTCACCTTGTCTTTTATCATCTAAATGACAAACAATTTCATATTTTAATTTAGATAATTCAGAATGTATTTCCTGTATTGTATTATCTTCAATATTTTCCTCTTCTGCAAAATCTATATATGCTTCAAGATGTGCAATATTTCGAATAATTTTCATCCTCCATTCACCATATATTTTAGATAATGCTCCAGTTGCCTGAAGTAATGCCTAAAAAATAAAAAATATAAAAATAAATATTTTTTTCATTACACACAAAAAACCTGCTTTCGTTGTGATTCCGTTTCTGAATGGATTAAATCTGCTAACCCTTCAGCTTCAGTCAAATCTAATTTACCGTTATAAAAAGATCGTTTTGTATATTCACCTGGTTTTGCTAACCTACAATCTGGAATTGTGGAAAGTGCATCTAAAATACAATTCACCACTGCTATACTACCATGAACCTGAAATTCACAACAATCTTCACCGGTAAAACTTTTAGGGCCTAAAAAATTTCTAATAGATTTTTACCATCGAAAACTAAACAGAAATATAATGATACAAACCGGGAAACCATAAAACAAGGCCATTGTCTATCATATCACCCGATTTAGGATGAAACAGTGATTTTAAGTAAGCATAACGAGGTTTAGGCTCAAAATTTTTACGAACTAAACTTGTTAAAGCAATTTTTGAATTTGGTCCAGAGACTCTTATAACGGACACCCCACATTTTCCTTGGCCTGCAATATGACCAGAAATATTAATACTTTAATCTTAACTTTCTTCTTTAATTAATCACCTGATGAAAGGCTATATATTGTATTATGAGAGAAACGTTTTGTTGATATTAAATACAGGTTATAATTTGTTTTCCAACAATTATTTATAGTTCTTAAGTAACAAATAAACATTTTATAATATTTAAAAAACAATCTATTCAATCTTAAACTTATAAATTTTACACATTCTAGTAATTTAATTGTTACAAAATGTAAATAAAAACAAATCTTTTATGTTTATTTTCATATGTCACTTACTATGTACTTCAACTGTCAAAACTTATATATCAGAGATCAACTTTTTTTTAGCATTTGTAAACTGTTCATTAAATGCTCTTGTTGGGTTATAAAAAGTATTTATTTTAGTTCATCGGTTCAGCTCAAAATTTTGATCTCACTCAACAAAACAAACTGCCTACAGATTTTTGAATAAACCATTTTTCATTACTCAGAAACACGCAAACTGTTCAAAAACTTCAAATTTAAGAAGCACAAAATAAAAAAACAAATGGAAAAAAAAAACAAAATGAATTAACAAATAAAAAAATAAAAGAAATGAAATCAGATGTCAATCTCCTTGAGGCATTTTTCTTTCCATGTTCGAACACTTCAAATAATTTTGTCAAACAAATTATGATAATATTTTATTTTAAGCTGGATTTCTTCTTGCACCGTTTTTTCGTAACGATATTTTGGCTATGATTTCATCATGAGACGGGTTTCAGTCACGATTACCAAAGAAATTGTATTGTTTTGGTTAAAAATTTTGTTTGTTAAAAATACCCTTTGTTGAAAAGTAAAGTATGTAAAATAAAGTAAAAGTAATAATGCCCTTGTAGTAAAGTAAATAGTAAATTTATTTAAAAAAAAATAAATTATATTTATTAGTTGTCATATGCCAAATTTTTTAACATGTGTATGTCAACTCCATCAAGGAAAAGTTAAAGTTAATCTAAACTATCGCGACGGTCGTTGATTGATTAATTAGACGTCAAAAAAGACCTGGTTGCCCAACCAATCCTGTAGAAAATTTTAATCGAAGTTTGAACGAAGTACTCTCGATAATAATATTCTTAAAATAATATTTCCCTATTTTCTAGCATTCTTTTTCTTTTGTTCTTATTCATTTAATTCATCATATAAAAATTAAAAATATGACTTCGCTTATTTATTTTTTAGTTTAGTAAATAGTAAGTCAGTTGAGTGTTGAGTCAGTTCTCACACAACGTGCTCAGATTGGGCGACTTACCGCAAATTGGGCGATTTATTTTGTGAATTTGCGATACGAAATTTACAAGAAGGCGCTATTTTTTACAACAAAATTTATTTTTGGGCGAAAAAAAAATTGTGGAGAAAAAAATCGATTTTGTTTTCCTAATTCAAAAAATTTATTGAAAAAAGTATGAGTTTGATATGAGTTAATTTTAAATTTAAATTGTAATGAAATATTTGGTGGAAATAATATACCAGAAAATCCAAAAATGTTTTGGCAGAAGGCTTATAATATGAAAATGCCAAACGCTATTGCCAAACTAATGTTTACAAGTCTTTTTTATATTTGCGTTTAACATCTTGTCTTTACCTAATTTGGTACAATTGTTACTTTTACATATAATGTTATTTTATTTTAAATAATATAAGTATAATTAAACTTTAATTAAATTTTTTTTTGTGTTGTATTCTCATCTTTGTTTAATTTTTACTATAATTTTCTTAATTATTAAGAGCATTTTTTATTTTTAAATAAATGTCTTCCTTATTTTTTCTTTTGGTTTTTTGGTTTGGTTTTTTAATTCTTTTTTTAAATATCTAATAATAATTGTTTTATTTTTCCTTTTTTTTTTTAAATATTTTAATTGGGAGTAATCATTTTCAAAATTAAATATTTTTCGATTTAAATATGTTAATGTATGTATGAATGTATGTATGCATATGTAGGAATTATAATAAGCTGTTTTAAATTTTTCTTGTTTTTTTTTTTTACTAAGCATTTAAATAATGTGGAAAAAATGTGCTTGTTTACTTACTATTACATCCTATTATACTTTTAAGTAGTAGGGTAGCTATTCTAGTAGCTAGCAGCACTAAAAATAAAAATTAAATAGTGTCATTTTCTGAGTATAATTAATTTTTTTTCCATTTTCTTTATATATTTAAAAAATCGTATTTTTGTCTAAAAATATCATTTAAGATCCATTTTGAATTTATTTTATATTTTTACTTAAATTGATTCTGATATAAATTTGTACTTAATTATTATTAATATAAAAATAAACTTAGGTGAGCGTAAACGGACAAGGCGGATTTTGGAAAAAACAAAATGTTTATATAAAAAACTTTTAGAAAAGTATAAAGAAACAAGTCTTAAATAATCTATTTTCTTTTTTATCTCAACTTTTAACGCTACGAAAACGCCTAAATGAAAACCCAGAAGCGCTTTCGGAAAATCCATCGCATAAAATCCCGTTTTTGCTAGGAAATCCGTTTTTTGAAAAAAATTTGCCTTAAAATTAGAATTTTGTATGTGGAAATTCTTGGGAGGCAACGCCTCGTCTGTGCCAAAGTACATAAGTTTAAATTTAAAACAACTGCACTATATTGTATTTTAATTTATAAAATTAAAAAATCTTTACTATATAGGTATCAGAATTGAGCGAACTGAGGGAACGCAATCAGGGTTTTAATAATTTTGATTTGCAGCGGCAGAGCGCTTTTGAGCGAAATATAGATTTTGTTACAATATTGTATATTGCAAAAAAAAAATATTGCAGAAAAATATTACAAGTGTAAATATTGTATTTTCAAAGATAAAATAATATAAATGCGAAAGGATATTTACTGTAGTTATGAGAATTGCAAAAATCATGATTTTAATAATTTGTTAAGCGGGGTTTTGGAGCGATAGCCTGCATTATTTTAAATGCTTTGATGTTGAAATATAATATGAATAATATATAAAATAAAATTAAATAACTAGAGTTTTAGATTTGATAAATCAATGATTTAGAACGGATTTGGCCGCAGTGGAGTCAATTGTTTTTAATAGTAAATTAATCTGTTAGAGTTATTAAAATTTATTTAAAATATGGAAAAAAAATTAAAGTAATCAAAATTGTAAAAAACAGAAATTTAAAGATATTTTGAATAAACGGGATTTTGAATAAACGGGATTTTAAATAAACGGGATTTTAAATAAACGGGATAATGAATAAACGGGATTTTAAAAAAATTAGTTGGTTGGTTGGTTAAGAGTTTAAGACACATAAAATATATACACAAATAACAAAGTCTACTTTTTTATCAATTTATTTTTATTTATTTTTTATTGAATTTTGTACAATTGTTACTTTTATATATAATGTTATTTTATTTTAAATAATATAAGTATAATTAAACTTTAATTAAATTTTTTTTTGTGTTGTATTCTCATCTTTGTTTAATTTTTACTATAATTTTCTAAATTATTAAGAGCATTTTTTATTTTTAAATAAATGTCTTCCTTATTTTTTCTTTTAAATAATTGGTTTTTTAATTCTTTTTTTAAATATCTAATAATAATTGTTTTATTTTTCCTTTTTTTTTTAAATATTTTAATTGGGAGTAATCATTTTCAAAATTAAATATTTTTCGATTTAAATATGTTAATGTATGTATGAATGTATGTATGCATATGTAGGAATTATAATAAGCTGTTTTAAATTTTTCTTGTTTTTTTTTTACGAAGCATTTAAATAATGTGGAAAAAATGTGCTTGTTTACTTACTATTACTTACTATTATACTTTTAAGTAGTAGGGTAGCTATTCTAGTAGCTAGCAGCACTAAAAATAAAAATTAAAACAGTGTCATTTTCTGGGTATAATTAATTTTTTTCCATTTTCTTTATATATTTAAAATATCATTTTTTTTGTCTAAAAATATCATTTAAGATCCATTTTAAATTTTTATTATATTTTTACTTAAATTGATTTTTATATTTTAATGGTATTAGACAATTACTCATTTAAATAAGATTTTATTTAAACATAATGAAGTAAATTCAATATAATTTGAAATTATTATTTAATTGGTCTGATATAAATTTGTACTTAATTATTAATAATATAAAAATAAATTTAGGTGAGCGTAAACGGACAAGGCGGATTTTGGAAAAAACAAAATGTTTATATAAAAAACTTTTAGAAAAGTATAAAGAAACAAATCTTAAATGATCTATTTTCTTTTTTTATCTCAACTTTTAACGCTACGAAAACGCGAGAATGAAACACGGAAGCGCTTCCGAAAAATCCATCGCATAAAATCCCATTTTTGCTAGGAAATTCGTTTTTTGAAAAAAATTTGTCTTAAAATTAGAATTTCAAATGGTTTAAGTTCAAAAATCAGGGTTTTAATAATGTTGTATGTTGAAATTCTTGAGAGGCAACGCCCAATCTGTGCCAAAGTACATTAGTTTAAATTTAAAACAACTGCACTATATATATTGTATTTTAATTTATAAAATTAAAAAATGTAAACTATATAGGTATCAGAATTGAGCGAACTGAGGGAACGCAATCAGGGTTTTAATAATTTTGATTTGCAGCGGCAGAGCGCTTTTGAGCGAAATATAGCTTTTGTTACAATATTGTATATTGCAAAAAAAAAATTGCAGAAAAATATTACAAGAGTAAATATTGTATTTTCAAAGATAAAATAATATAAAAACGAAAGGATATTTACTGTAGTTATGAGAATTGCAAAATCAGGATTTTAATAATTTCTTAAGCGGGGTTTTGGAGCGATAGCCTCCATTATTTTAAATGCTTTGATGTTGAAATATAATATGAATAATATATAAAATAAAATTTAAATAATTAGAGTCTTAGATTTGATTATAAAATTACGATTTCAATCAATGATTTAGAACGGATTTGGGAACAGTGGACTCAATTTTTTTTTAATAGTAAATTAATCTGTTAGAGTTATCAAAATTTATTTAAAATATGGAAAAAAAAATTAAAGTAATCAAAATTGTAATAAACAGAAATTTAAAGATATTTTGACGGGATTTTGAATAAAGGGATTTTTAAGTAAACTAGATTCTGTATATAACTTCGACGAACTTCTGTATATAATACCACTCCTTTCTATTATACTACTAAATGGTATAGAAAATAAGTTAACAGTTTAAAGTATTTTATTAATAATAAGTTTTAGAATTTGCCGTTGGCTGTGATTGGAACTGATTTCCTAAAAAAAATTGAATCAAATATTACTATCATGAGATTTATATTTTCTTCGAAAATCAAAATAATTCTTTTAAAGTTTATTAAAAATTTATTTCAATGTTTCCGTTTATTTTTTTGCAAGATGCAGTATTAGATAATACGGACAAAAGTAAACAATAAATAAACAACAATTAAACAACATTATGACAAGTGCCAATAGGATTGTGGTCCTCTTCTTTTAAATAAATGTTGTCCTCTAATTAAATCATAAGTTTTCACTATTATATATGTGTGAATATATATATATAATAGTGAAAATATAAATATATATATATATATATATATATATTATTAAAGAATCTAACTTTTCGTATTAATGTACATAATTAAATACAATTTATATCAATAATATAATAAAGTTCAAATGTCTAAAAACATAATACTATAGTTTTATTTTTATTTTTTCCATAATTTTAATTTTCGATTAATGAAACAATATTATTTTATTTTTTTAATATTTTGTTTTAATTATTCATATTATATTGAAAGTCTTCTACATTAAAGATATGTTTTTTATGTCATTTTCTAATTTTCTATATATTATGTTTTTCTTTTTTTTTTTTTATTACTTATATTCTTTCATTTTTGTTCAAATTCAGCTTAATTTAAAATTTATTTTTATTTTATAATAAACCATCAAATTTATATTTTATTACATATATACAGAAGGTTCCTTTTAAGAGCTCAAATATTTCAGTAGGTGATTCCTGATACTAAAACTAGAAAAGAATTGTATGAGAGGGGGTGGGGTCTATTATTAGTCATTTTCAAAATATTGAGATTTCTGTATTAATAGAAAACAATACTATTATTAATTGCCAAATTAACTTGACTCACATGCTTAGAAGAAGTTAACTTAGTCTTATTTGAAGGCTTATTCTTCAAGTTTTTATCTGCTGAAGAATTTCTTGTCTTGAGGTAATTACTTTTTTCATTAGAGTTAGAGAAATTGTTTGTTTGAATATTTTTTGTTTAAAGTAATGTTTTTTCTTTCAAAAATATTCTATTAAGGGTACCGTTATTATATAAAATTTGGAATCCTTAATAATCTACCAAAATTTTGTCCTCAGTAACTTTTTCTCTAAGTGTTACCGTTTACCAGATATAAGACAAAATTTAACAAAATTTTTGATTGAAAACTGCTTCATACAAAAAATTCGTTTGAGGAAAAATTAGTGTTTTTAAAAATTTATTTAATAAACAATAATTACCCCAAGACAATAAATCCTTAAGCAAATGAAAACTTGAGGAATAAGCTTTCAAATAAGACTAAGTTAACTTTTGATGTGGATTAAGAGCTATTCGACAATTAATAATGTAAAACAAAAAAAAAAAAAACATAAAAGTCCCAATATCTCGAAAAGGATTAATAATAGACCTTCCCTCTCCCCTATTCACAATACAATTTTTTTTTCTAGTTTTAGTCTCTGAAATCACCTGAAATATTTGCACTCTTATGTGCAGCTACCTGTATATTAATTAATATATATATAAAAATTAAAAATTTAAAAAAGTAAATTTGAAACCAGCATTTCTTAATGTGAGTAATTGCAAATGAAATTATTTTATATGAGTTTAACTCTGTATCTACACATACTAAAATTAATATTTAAACGAGAAAGCAATACATACTTGTTTTCTTTCTTTTGTTTTTTTTTTTTCTTAATTGACAAGTACATATTAGATATTATATAAAATAGTGACATTTTAATTTTTGAATTTTACTTTATAAGTTATATCGCATTATACTGGAAAAATTAAAAAAAAAAAGAAAAAAAAATTGATTAAATTTAATTTATTTTTTATTAATAAAAAAAATAAATAAAATATTTTTAATTTTTTCTTATTTTTTTTTTTTTTTATTAATATTTTTAATTTTTTTTTTTTTTTTTAATTATGATGAAAAAATTTTCTACTAGGTATATACGTTAAAGAGAATCACTACTTCCTTTTATTTATTTTTTACTTTTACATAGGTAATACATCTAATTTTTTTTTTTTTTTTTATTATTATTATTTATTATTTTTATTATATATATATATAGAAAAAGTATCCAATATAAAGAACTGTATAATAATATATAATCGTACTTTAAGAAAAAAAAAAAAAATGCTGCTGTATATAGGCATTATACATATTATTATACTTTTAAACATATCCTTGTTCTCAAATTCAAAATTTATTTTATTAAATAAAAATTATAATTTTATGTCAAAAATTCAAAAAAAAAAAAAAAATTAAATTAATATAATAATAATTTATATTTTGATATATTATATGTAAGTCTAAATTGTAATTATTATTGTCAGTCTAAAAAAAAAAAAGATTGAAATATAAAACATAACTAAATTTGAAAACCTGCGCACGCTATAATTATACTCTATATGCCATATATATAGTATTCCACCGCTACCTTTATCATTTTACTCTATAGTCTGCCCAAACCTATATTCTACATTGGATCATAGATATCTAAAGTGTAATATTAACATATGTTACCACAAATAAAAAAATAAACGAAAAAAAAAACCGCGCAGCTATACTAATAATTAATGTGAAAATTTAGTATTAAAAACTTGATCGCGCAATTACGAAATCACACATTTGGAAACTGCGTCGAGAAAGGAATAGGTATTTTGATTGTTGCCATAAGAAATAGTAATCTTTGTTGTTCCTTATTAATCATTTTTATAAATAATTGTAACTATATAAGTATATAGACATATAAAAAATTACCGAAAATACAATATTTCTATAAAATTAATGCTTTCATTAATTTGATTAATGCTCATTATATTGTGATTCATTATATTTTGAAACAGTGACTTATATCACTATCTTAAAATTGCTTTATATGAAAAATGAAATATATCGTAACTATATGATATCGTAAGCGTAACTATAAACATATAAAAGAAGTATAAATATTGTTAATGTATCATTTCAATTTTGAAAGCTTTTTTTTCAATGGAGCTTTTTAATAAGCTATACAGAAAATCTTTACAGGCATTTAAAATATACCCTAAACATTGTGATTTTAATAAATCGTCTTAAATTTGTTATAGTGGTTACCTTTAATAGACTTTAGTTCCGTCCAGTCGGTATTAAAAAAACTGTTTTTCTTTAAGATCAGAAAATTTTCATCATAAATAAAAGTTGAATTGATAAAATTGTTTATAAAAATATTAGCATAGACTAAATAAACTATACAGACGATCAGTTTCATATACAAATTTTTAGTTTTTTTTTGGAGCCAGACTAAGCAGTTTATGGAGCTAGATTAAGGATTTTACAATATTTAAATTACAAAAATAAAAAATACAAATAAAAATATTCTATAAATTTTTGTTTTTGCTATTTAAATATCTAAAATATTTAGTCTAGCTTCAAAAAAATGTTCATGCTGGCTCCTAAAAAAGACTTAACATTTTTATATGAAACTGTTCGTCTGTATAATATATTTAGTCTGTGATATTAGCCACTTTTTGATAAAATTCATATTACGAAATTAAAAGGCTATAATAAAGTATAAAAATCGAAAAAAACAAAAAATTTACAAACTTTAAATAATATGCTGTAACATAGATTTTAAAGATGTCAGTTAATACTTTATTTCTCTTTATTTTTAAAAATGTGAAGCTGGTCACCCCAAATATTTAAAATTTTTTTAATAACTTCCAATGTATTTATGGATGTTACTTTTAAATAAACATTACATATCGTTATATCGTATATTGTTATGTTAATATGTTAATATCGTATATTGAAAATATATATAATATGTATACATATAGTATCATGATATATATATATATATATAAATATATATAGTAATAAGATTTAATGAAAAAAAAAACACAATTTTTTATTTGAAAATTAGACATTTACATTATATAATATGTATATATATGTATGTAAATATATTAAAAACGTTTTTCTAATAAAAAATGAATTTGAGTGCAAGGACATTTTTAGTGTAATTTTAGTGTTATTTTATTTTATTTTTTTTTAATACAGATTTAATTGTTTTTTTTTTTTATATTTTTAATTATTTAGAAATGAATTAAAAGTTATATTGTTGTAAAAGTCTATTGTGTTGCATGTTTTTTTTTTTTTTTTTTTAATCTGAATTTAATAAACATTTATATATTATATAATTATTATTTTTTTTTTTTTTCCAAATAGCAGAGCATATAATATTTACTTTTGTTTCATTTTTTTTTTTTTTTTTATTTTATATGTATATTATTTTAGTTTTATAATAATTGTATTTTTATTTTCATTCAAAATTCTACATTTAATTATATATGTTTTATAGTATGTGATAAAATATTAACTGGGTTTTATTTTTATTTTTTTTTTTATTTTTTATCTATTATCATTTTTAATTGTTTTTGTTTTTGGGTTTTTTTTTTTTTCACAAATTAAATTAGCCTTATTTTACTAACTTTAATAACAGTTCTTTGCCTTTTTTTTTGATTTTTATTTTTTAATATCATGTAATAAAGAAAATTTTTCTTTAATAAAAAAACATATACATAATATATATATAATTATAATTAATATGTATATAATTAAAAAATATTTATTAAAATGAAATAATATCAGTACAATTATAAATTTTTTTTTTTTTTTTTAATTTTCAATTTACTTTTTTTTTTATATCAAAAAAAAAAAAAAAAAGAAAAAAAGAACATAAGAAATTTTACTTTCTATATAATATTAATTTATCATATATATATATATATATATAAAAAAATAAATTTTTTCTCTTCCTTTAAATTTTTTTTTTTTTTGTATTTTTAAAAAAATTTTTTTTTTTTTTTAACAAAACCAAATTTATCTTTTTCCCCTAACTAAATTGAAACTATTATAATATATAAGGGAGAGGTAAATATGTATATAAGTAAATGAAAAATTTAAAAAGCTACGTATATGATATAAATTTATTATGCCGCAGAGCCCAACTCCATTTTATTGAGTCAGTAATGGTGACCATCATCAGCTTGTAGTATACAGTAAATATCCATTACATATTTATAGATTTGCAAATCTGATAATGATAACTTTGACAGTAATAAATCTTCTTAAGGGATCGCAGAATTTGTTATTCCAATTATGTCTTTTTTAACTATATGTATAAATATACTTTGGATTGCATTACAGAGATCGTTCGTATCGATATGGTTTTTTCTTCATAATTTTTTTTCTTACTCCTCTTGGGAGCATAGGCCTTCCATTTGACACCTCCATCTCACGCGATTTCACACTGATATTTTAATGTCATCCCAGGAGATATTAAATTTAGCCGATTCTTGATGGATATGATGTTCTAAGGCCATTCGTGCTATGCTTGTGTTTGACTTTCTAAGTGTATAATCTATCCATCTCCACATTCTGTGCCTAATTTGTTTATTTATGGGTTCGTCACCGGTTAGTATCCAGAATTCTTTATTTGAAATTGTGTTTGGCCAAAATATGTGGCATATTATTCTGAGATATAATATGCCAACACAAAAACTTGTAACTTATAGTTTAGGTTGTTAGTTGTAAGCCAAATTTTGCTGCTATATATGTCAATTTTCTTTATATAGATTAGTATTAATTTTGAGTGATACTTCCCTTTCTTTAATATTTTGGAAAATATTATTTTATTATATCTTTCTTTCATTTTAAATTGATCACATTTTAAATTTAACCCTTATTTGAGCAATAGATTCATTACATACATATTTTTAGCATTTTTAATTAAATTAATACAAATATCATTGAAATAAAAAAAAAAAAAAAAAACATATTATTATTAAATATGTCTATTAATTATCTTTTGGCCAATTTTTATATTTACATTTATTTATATAATGAAATATAATTTAAAAAAAAAAAAAAGAAAAAATTATAAAAGGCATTACATTACATATAAATTATTAAAAATATACTTTCTATAATATAGCAAAAAAAAATGTATCTATTTTCCGATTAATATTACCAGCTTTTTATTCACTATATTAATAAATTTTTATAAATACATTATTTATTTTTTATCATTTCATACATAATATGTTAAGAAGAACTTTCGTTTAAAGTTAACTCCCTTAACTATACAGAATATTAATTAAATGTTATTTTTTTTTTAAATTTTTTTTAGAAATAAATTTAAAGAAAGTTCCAATGAATATAATATTTTTATATAAAATTAATAACAAAATTTATGTTCATTTATATAAGCTTAAAATAAATTAAAGATTAATAAAACAAAAAAAAAAAAAAAAACTAATAATTGTATTTAGCATTTTTTTTTTTTATCACTATACTTTAATTACAAATTATTATTTAATTTCTCCTAATTACATTCCAATTTTATAACACCCTTATAAAATTATAATATAATAATATTATATAGAAGGTTTATTTTTTTTCTTTTTTTTTTTAAAAAAAAAAAACATAAAATTCAACAAAATTAATAAATAACAAAAACTTACTAAAATATACATATATACATATATATATATATATAGTTATTTTTATTATTTTATGAACTTAATTTTAATTTTTATAAGTTTATAAGTTTTATATAATAATGTTTTCTGTTTCTTTTATAAACTCATAACATTTACCAGCTATTATTTCATAAAAAGCTTTTTATTTTATTTTATTTTTTTTTTCAATACATTTTCATCTTATTTATTTTTATTATTTTTATTTTTGATTTAATAATTTTTTTTTTATTTGTATTAATTATTTATTTTTAATTTTTTTTTGTTTCTACATATAAGTATTTTATTTTTTTTTCTTATTTTATTCATGGAGCTTATGCCATTCAGCAATTTGTCGTCTTGGAAGATTACATAATTCATTCCAATGATTTAGAGCTGAACCAGTGCATCTTGGTCCACCAAGTTCTAATCTTCCGATTACCTAAAAAACGATAACAAAAAAAAAATAGTAATTTTAGGATTGTTTAGTGTTTTTTTCAATGTCAAAATATTTAGAAGTAAAAATATAGTAAAAACGAGGAAGAGTGCAGTAGAGTAGACTGTGTCAACTCTGGGATACCCGTATGAACGTAATATATCCTGTTTCTATAAAACTTGATCATCTTTTAAAAACATTCAGATGTTTTAGTACCGAACTACAGAGATATATTTATGTAAATTGTGGAGTTGTATGACAGCTGCCTAGCTTCATTAAGTTCCAAGAGGTGCAAGAAGCCTGAACCGGCTGCTCTAGACCAACCAAATTTTACAAAAGGTGTTGGCCTATAACTCGACACCTCTTTACTAAATTTCAGGTTCCTAGCTTCAATAGATACTGAGTTATTCTCATTTAAACGGATAAGTTGTTTGGCAGCTACCCGAACCCGTCGCACCACCACAACCAAATTTTGCAAAAGTGGTTGCCATAAAACTTGATCATCATTTGCAAGATTTCAGATGCCTAGCTTCATTAAGTTCCAAGAGGTGCAAGAAGCCTGAATCGGCTGCTCTAGACCAACCAAATTTTACAAAAGTTGTTGGCCTATAACTCGACACCTCTTTACTAAATTTCAGGTTCCTAACTTCAATAGACACTGAGTTATTCTCATTTAAACGGATAAGTTGTATGGCAGCTACCCGAACCCGTCGCACCACCACAACCAAATTTTTCAAAAGTGGTTGCCATAAAATTTGATCATCATTTGCAAGATTTCAGACGCCTAGCTTTATTAAGTTCGAAGAGCTGCAAGAAGCCTGAACCGGCTGCTCTAGACCAACCAAATTTTACAAAAGTTGTTGGCCTATAACTCGACACCTCTTTACTAAATTTCAGGTTCCTAGCTTCAATAGACACTGAGTTATTCTCATTTAAACGGAGAAGTTGTATGGTAGCTACCCGAACCCGCCGCACCACCACAACCAAATTTTACAGAAGTTGTTGCCATAAAACTTAATCATCATTTGCAAAATTTCAGAAACCTAGCTTGAATAGATACTGAGTTATTTCTATATAAAGATAGAAGTTGTATGGCAGCTACTCGAACCCGCCGACCGAAAATGTTGGATTTAAATAGCAAAACTAACAATTTTACAAAAGTGCCGCAAAAAAAATTTCAGCCTCCTAGCTCCTTTATTTTTTGAGTTATCGTGCGGACGGACGGACGGACGGACGTACATGGCTTAATCGACTCAGAATTCGATTCTGAGCCGATACATACCTTTGACACTATATCTAGCTCGACTCCTTTAAGGTGTCACAAACGTAATTGCAAATTTATTATACCCTTGAACATAGTTCATACGGGTATAATTATTAGAAGAAAATTAATTAACGGATTAAGATCCATTCCCACTACATCCGCAAGTGACGACAACATATTTTTATTTGCACTATATCGACGTCGGACGTGACAACACTGTATTTATATTAAAATCCCGCGTTCTCGTCACGGTAACTTATTCAAACATAAGGCTGGATGGGATGTTTCTTTTCATCCGTGATTATTATTTTATTTTCTAATAAATTTTATTTAATTGATAATATGCATAATTGTTATGAATATATTAACACTTTACAACAACGACGTGACGACATCGATCGGCAAAATAAAAATATCATTAAGGATGATATTTTAAATCATATAACGGTGCCGATATGGCATCGTTGATATGTCGTTGACGTTCAATCTATATAATATATTCATAAGAAATACATAGTATGAATAAAATCACGGTACGGTGTCGTGATGTCCCGGTATAGGTGGAATCGACCTTTGGTAAAAATTATTCTTTTATACGGTTTTTAAGAAAATCGTTTTTTAACCTTCCTTACAAAAAATCTTCGTTTTTGAAAATTTCCATTTTTAAGAAAAAATTTCCCTTTTTTCATAACAAATAAAAAATTGGAGAGCTTTAGAATTGGTTATACAAAATAAAGATTTTAATAATTTGTTTAGTGGGACCTCGGTGGCCTAGTGGGTAAGAGCGTACACTGAAGGAGTGCGGGTTTATATTCCACACACGTCGTAACAATAATTCTCCCTTATACGATATTTACGTCTGAAATGGAAAGACTGTGTAATTTCCTTGTCACATTTATCTGGGAATATACGAAAAAAAAGCTTTTTTGAAAACTAAAGGAAATCCCAAAACAAAGAAATACAAAATAATATAAAATTCCAAGGAATACCAAAAAATAAAAAAACTCTTGGAAAAGAAATTGAATATTTTATTAATTCCAAGTTATAAGTTTTTATACATTAAAAAATAAAAAATTTCCCTACTGTTCCTCTACTAACAACCAAATACTTGGCTGAAAAATACATGAAAAATAATTAAAAAGGACTTTAGAATTGGCTTAAGATTTTTTAAAATGATATTTCTTAGTAGATCCAGAAAAGTTCCATACATTTTTTCAGACGTATAATTATAATTGAGAAAAATCAAAAATCATTTAATCAATCGAATTTTTATTGAATTTAACTAGGAATTAATGGTTATATGATATCTGATGATTTTCTCTTATGCCTGCGTAAAAATTTGAAAACCAAATAGGCATCATTAAATAATTTTTCTTTTTGTGGTCCGTTTCAAATTATAGAATATATCTATTTCTACTATATAAGCTGAAAATAGTGTAACATATTTAATGAAATAGATAATATATAGTATGTAATAGAACAATGACATACTATATATATATATGCTTCGAAAATAAAACAACTTCTACAAACACATCTTGAAAAATTAGTTGATAATATGAAACCTCTCTAAGAGAAATAACTTATTTTTAGTCGCAAATATCCTACAATTTAAATTACAATTTAATTAATAATTTTTAATATTAAATTACTTCATTTTTAGTAACTCGATCCCAATCCAATAACATTAACTCCAATGATACATTATCCAATGTTGCGCCAGATCCCTAAAATTAAAAGAAACACATGAAAAAAAAAAAAAACAATAAATAAAATTGTAAAAATTTAATCAAGAAAAAATATTTAAACATAAAAATTAAATATTTATTTACTTCTGTTGTTGGAATATCAAATGCAAAACTTTCATTAAATACTGGACTTAATGTTCGTTTTTTAACATGTGTCTTCTTTTTAGCAATTCTTTGTCCATTATAGAGCAAATATATTTTTACATATGGATCAGCTAAACCAGTTACATCCATTCGTGGTAAATTACGTGCTTTTAATAATACAACTGTTAAACGTGCTGCTGCTGGTTGCCAACATAATGATAATAATAAATCACCACGTCCTTGAGCACGTATTTTTAAACTTCTTGGTTGTATTTCTTTGCTTAAAGCTATTTGCTGATTTTCAATTTGTTTTAATTCAATTGTATTCAATGGACAAACAACTTCACCAATAACATCATCACGTGAATATCGATCAAATGATAATACAACAAAATGTAATGACATTGTTGATAAATCTTGTAAATCAAGCCCATAAAATGTAAAATCTTCATCATATACTGGATTACGAGTATTTCGTACAACTCTGCAAAAAAATAAAAATAAATAAAAATTGATTTTAATTTTAATTTTAAATGTATTGTATATATACTTAGAATATGTTAACAATGTGTTAAGAAGAATTATTGTCTAAGTATTAGTGTATAAAGGATTAAAGATTAATTAATATAAATTAATATTAAAGACATGAAATGCGAATGATAGACCTATTAAAACAATAGTTGTTTTTGTGATTTATAATATCTTATCGGCAAAGATAATTTTATTTTGATTTCAACCTCAAGAAAAAAGAGTATGGACTATTAAAAAATATTAGTTGAAGAACCATACCATATTAAGTTAAAGTGTAGGTTTAGGAAAAAAATGTAGTTTTTGATTCAAAGTCTACTGTAAAAGTACATAAAAATATCTGGTTTTTTATTTGTGATTAAAATGTCAATAAAAACATCTTTTAACCTTGTCCAGAAAAACAAATGCTAATAAAAATATTTATCAAAACGATAAATTGAACTTCGATTTTATGTAGGCTACGTTGGATTGTTGGTATCCGAAAAGTACCACCAATGAGCAAAATTGAATTGTATTTATAAAAGATCAAAATGTGAGGTATAAAAGTTTCCCACAAGAGAAAAATTTGAATTCAACACACTCCATTCATTGATCTGATCTGATCACACACTTCGATTTAATAAAACAAAATTTAAAAGCAAATAGTGTCGATGTGTTATATTTCAACGCGGCAATTCCTTCAACGAATCTGTATTAGATTTTCGACAATTTTAATAAGTTATAAAATTTTATTAATTTTTCTGTCCTATTCAATATTCATCATATATTATTGAAAATAAAACTCACATAACTTGAAAAGCTGTTTTATAAGGAACCACGAATTTTATTTCGAAATTCCTTCTCCTAATATTCAAAAGAACCAAAAGAAAAAATCATAATGTCAAGTTCACTGGCAATAGTAACATAGAAACAACACCAAAACTACAAGCTGCTGTTAAAAAATCCAAGATTTGACCTTCAGATGGCGTATCAAATTAAATGAAGCTAAATCGGTACATGTAAATTTCACTAACAAACATATTGAACATGAACCTGTGTACATTAATGATGGACTTGTTAAATATGAGAACACAGCCAAATATCAAGGCATGACGCTTGATGTAAAACTAAAATGGAAAATTCATGTAAAGAAAAAACGCGATGAACTGAACGTAAAGTACAGAAAAATGCACTGGTTACTAGGTAGACACTCGTCTCTATCTACTGAAAATAAGCTTCTACTATATCAACAAGTCCTAAAACCGGTTTGGACTTATGGTGTTTAACTTTGGGGTTGTACCAGTCAAAGTAATAGAGACATTATTAAACGTTTGCAAAGAAAAGTATTGCGTGGTATAGTTAATGCTCCGTGGTATATCCGTAACATCAACCTACACAAAAATTTGGGTGTAGAAATGGTAGACAGAGTCATCAAAATATACGCGCAAAGCCATCAAAAAAGGCTTCAACATCACATCAATATCGAGGCTATTCAACTCTTGCGCAATGATGATACAATAAGACGACTAAAGCAAGTAAAACCGATTGATCCATGGCAAAATTAAAACTGTATTAAAAACATTTTAGAAGTTAAAGAAAAACAAGAAACTATCGTGGGATAAAACTTGTATTAAATAAAACGTAGCCAGTTAGGATTTAAAGGAAAATAGTTTATCTTAAGTTACTAGATTACTATAATAAAATAAAAAAAAAATAAAAAATAATGTCAAGTTACCAATAAACATATGTCTGTGCTCTGCAATTTTTTCTTTCCTTTCGTTTTGTTTAAAGAAAAAAAAGAATAACCAATACACCCAATTTGATTGGGATAAACATAATAATATTTAATTTATTATATAAGAATGCTTATATTTTACAAAATTCAAAAAATTTAACTATGTACAATCGAAGAACGGGAACAAATAAACTATTTATTATTTATACTTCTACAAAATGTTGAATTCTTAAACCAAGTCTTCCTATCGTAATATAGACATTTCACGTATTGAATCAGTTCAAAAAAAATTTCTTTGTTTCGCTTTACGTACATTCCTTGCTTGGAATGATCCGATACGCCTTCCTTCACATGAAGCTAAACTTTCTTTAATTAATTTGAACTACCTATAGTCACACCGTTTATAGTGACTAATATTATATTTGTTAAGCAAACTGTTCGCGGCGATATTAATTCCTGTGCTGTTCACGAACAAATGAGCTTTAGAGAAAGTCTGAATAATTTGTGATCGGTCGAGCCATTTGTAATAAATTAATATTTCATAAAAATGAATAAATAATATTTTCACTTCATATTTTATAAATTTATTTAACAGAAGAATTAATTTATAAAATGTTTTTTTTTTTTGTTTTGTTTTAAATAGAAAGATTGTAATTTTTTAAAGGATATTCAGAACTATTCGAAATACTTTTTGATCTATGATAATTTTACTAACTATTTAATATAATCTTCCTCCAGAACTATAAGAATAATGAAATTAGTATATGGTTGTAACAGCATATTTTCTTATAATAATGACTCAAGAATAAGAAAAATAAAAGTTTTAAGATATAAAGATGTGGAATTATATGGATTAAGAAGATTTTTTTATATTCACATAGAATCAAAAATTATGAATTAATGTTAGTAATTTTATAGAAGTGTAAAACAAGTCAAGTATAAAAGTAAAGTATTAAAAGGTCAAACAAAAATCTTATTTTATAAAACTTTTACTTTTAGGTAACATTTATACAATATGATAATATGTAGAGTACACTTTATAGATTCATTATAAGATTTTTTGGCTAATAGAAGATAAAAAAAAAAAAAACTAATTTTCTTTTTTGTTTGTTTTTTTTTTTTCAAATAAGGATAAAATAAAATACAGATGTCATACCGTGCCAATGACATTGATTCAGTGTCTTAAAATATTATTATTGCATAGTTTAAGGATCAAAATATTTTCATTTTTTTTTTTTGATTTATTTTTCATATCAGTTTGTGTGTAGGTTATTTTAGTTGCAAAAAAAAAAAAAAAGAAAAATCAATAAATAAAATGTCAGCAATATAAATTACAATGTCAAAATCCTAATATGTATACATATTATATATGAAAAATTTTTAAAATGATTTTTAAAGTAAATGTATTCTTTCGTTCTATATATTTAACATCATATTTATATATTTATATACATATATTATATGTATGCATATAATATATGTATGTATATATATTATATGTACACATATACACATTTTCATTTCATAAAATATATTCAAATTAAAATATTAACAGGAAAATTTAAAAGGAAATTGATTTATTTGTTTTTTTTTTTTTTTTTCTGTAAACATTTTGTTTGATTATTAAATATTGTAAGCTATATAATATATATATATGTACATAGGAATGCATATATATATGTGTAAATTTTATGCTTTTAGAATTTTCTTAAAATACCAAATATATCTGAATAATTTCTTTATATCCTGTAATATCCTTATTTAATATAAAAAATAAAATTATTATAAAATTTTATTATTGATTTAAACTCTAGTATTTTAATTTCATTTCTCCAGACAGTCGTAATACAATAATATATGGATGGTATGTTTTATTTCTAGGTTTGTAAAAAAAAATATATATATTTCAATTATTGAGTAGCTTCTTTTTTTTTTTTTCTGTTTTTGTAAATTTTATGTAAAAGTTTTAATGCATTATTCTATATTGTATTTTGGTAAAGGATTGAACTTAATGTTTTTTTTCGATTCAATTTAATTAATTGAAAAAAGTTTGAAACGTTCTATCTTTTTATTATATTAAAAAAAAAAAATATTAATATTAATTAGTTATAGTTTTATCTTAATATTAATAAAAGAAAATATTAAGAGAAACATAATTTAGTTTCAATGGTTTGGTTTACTTCATAAATATGTATGTAACATGTAACAGATTGTATATAGCCAAATTACTTCAATTGGAAAGTTATATACTATATAAAATTCTTAATTGGTTAATAATAAAATAATGCAATCTGTTTTAGTTCCAGTTTTATTAAGAGATTAAGACCAGTTTAAATAATCATGTAATTCAACAATTTAAAATTACATTGTTCATATGTTGCATCTATCAAACTTATACTATTAGTTTGATCTGAAAAGAAATCATTCATAAAGCCTATTCATAAATAACGGTATTGCTAGGATAATTTATAAACCTTTAATTCAAATAAAATTTTTCAAATTTATTTTCGTTATTTTCGCAACTCAGAAATACGAATTCACATACCGATTCACGTTACCGTTATTTCTATAGTCTCTCATATAGCTATACTCTGATGTGTTGCTATTTTTGCTCAATTTTCGTCTAATCTATAACCTATAGAACCTATAGAACTGGAACGCAAAATCTAATTTTTATATCTATATGAGAGTCTAAAATGTTGGACCTAAGATAGATTTTGAAATGAAATGCATATGCTGTTTAGTATTTTAAAAATAATTATGATTACAGTTAAAAATTTATAATATTAGTTTTTTCTTAAATTTAAGTTTTTATTTGTATCGAATTTATTTCAACACTAACTTTCGTATATACTACTTTAAAATTTACTATAAAATTTAGTCCAATCTTTGAAAAGCATATAGTTATATTTATTGTTGAAATTATTATAAATCAGTTTCGCAAACATTTTCTTAAAAACATATATTGTTATGGATAAAACTAAAATATGATTTTATAAACGTTCCATTTAAATTATATTATTTTTTTTAATCCCGCATATCTTTAGGATGTTATTTCACTGAAATAAAGATTTAAGTTGCATAAAAACTTGATTAATCTAAATAAATGGGGATAAAGATTTCATAATATATTATACTAAAATTATATCGCTTATAAATGCTTTATAAGTTATAGACTGCGATATCAACTTAGATTATTATTTAAGGGATATAAATAACCCTGTCACCTTTTGAGGTATACATCTCTTTTGTGTAATAGACGAATACTAGTAGTAGAGGAATACTACCGTTGATTCCACTTTTTTAATTTTTCTTCCACTTATAACACTACTATCAGTCCTGCTGCCTTTAAGAAATTGAAGAACTGTAATATGTTCATAGGTGCAGATATTTTACTCGGAGATAATCTCCGCAGTTCTTGAATTTGTTTTCTTCTTCTTGACAGAATCTGCATGTACCGTCATTCTCTATTTTAATTTTCTTTAAGTGTCACTTTAACTCTCAGTGCCCCTACAAGAATTCTGTTTGAATTCTCAGTTTATATTCTTTCCGATTATAGTTTCCCAGAACCTCCTTAGATTATCTAGATTTTTCACTCTTTTTTAAATTAGAGCCTAGATTTTCGCTTAATAATTTGCTTTAATAGTTTTCCTCTTCCATTTTTTGTATTTCTCTAATTTTGATCCTACCTATGCTATAAAACGGTTCGGGACCTGTAAAGAGATTTGCAGCTCCTGCTTCTGTAAGTTAATTGGCTTCCTTATTTCTCTTCTTTGTTTTCTTATTTCCCTTCTTTGTTTTCTTTTTTCCCTTCTTTGTTTTCTTATTTCCCTTCCACCTTTCTGTTATGGTACCCAGTAGGGGGCTGCTTTATTGTTTGTTCCTAAATAGTTTAATTTCACTAAGCACTGCCAAACTAATTGAGATTTAATCGGTTTGCGAGTTTAGTGCAAATATAAATAACTAATACAACTCTATAATATATATTTGTATACTAAACTAAAAAAATATATATGTAAACAATTATTGATTTCTTACAAAATAATTTAATAAAAATATATAAAGTATATAATCGGAGAAGAAAATTATATATAAATATATTTAAAGAATGATGAGTTTGAAATTTTTATCTCAATGCTTTTTTTTTATTAAATGGGCAAAAAATGTAATTTATGTGTAGGTGAATAATTTATATTTAATACATTTCTGTTTTCTGCCTACTTAATTTTATTTATTTTATTATTACATTATAATTAATTAAATATGACAAAAATGTTATATTATGAATTTTAGACAATTCCAAAAATTTTGACTTTGATCCTAGTTATCTAAAAATATTCGCATTTTTATTTTTTTTTATAAATTTCTAATTAAATTTAACAATAGTTTTATTTTAGATAAATTTAGAAATGATTTGTCCTTTGTTGTTATTAATAACTTTTTGTAATAACTATATGTTTCTATTAATTTAGTAATAATTGTATGTTTTTGAATCACATATATATAATTAGATAATTTCTTAAAATTTTCATTGTTATCCTTTTAAATTGAATGAAATATGAAAATTTCCAATAATTTAAACATGTACTAATGTATATAGATATACAGTTTATAACATCCCGAAATAAGATATAGACTATAGATAGATGTAGACTCAAGTGTATCGGATCGAATCAGAATCGAAAAATTAGTCGAATAAGTTTTGTCCATCTTCGATTCAGCTTTGTTGTCGAGTTTTGAAACTCGATATTTCCGATCACTCATTTCAAATCAGACTTTTGAATGTCAGATATCTTGTATATCCAAATTTATTTTTATTTCATATACGAAAATCTATAAATACAATTTATATTGAATTTTCCTTTTAATTACGGTTCAATAAATATTTAATCGTATTTGCATAAATATTTCAATTCTTATTATTTTGTCCATGTCCGTTTATTAATTATTATTATTCATGGTTTACAACTCCAAAACAAAACTTTTTTGGTTTAACCAGATTTATTAACTTTCATAACATTTTTGGAAAAATTATCTCTTTAGTTTATGTCCGTCACGTTTCATTCGTCTGTTTACAAAATTTCTATTAGGTTTCAGAAAGCACAATTTGAAATTTTAACCATAGATAACTCTCTTAAAAAAATTAATGTGGTAGAATAACTTTTGCATGTAGCCCTATCCATTACGAAACTACAGCCCCTCAAATTGAAAAACAGCTGCTACACATTTAAAAGTTTATATTTCAGGTCCTGCTTAATATGTTTTCAATTTAAAAGCATCAAATAACAGGAATTTTTTTTAGCTTTATAAGTCAATATCAAAATGATACAATTTTTTTTGAAATTTAATATTTAAATTCATGTTATGTGAAAATAAAATTTTGTATGATTTCGCTCCCTTCACATTTAGGGAACGATTTTAGATTTGAAGAAGGATCTTTGAGAATTAGCTATCTCATTATTAGTTACCTCAAAAAAATTCTTTTATACTCTCCCTGTTTAAAAGCTATTAAATGTAAAAAATTTACAATTTGTATACACCAGTACTAATTTATCGTTAGTAAAACATAAAAACTCAACAATTCAAAAATCAAACAATGTGCAAGGATCGAACTCACACTCCTTCGGTTAATACACCACATGCCTATCCACTAGGCTACCGAAACCCCAGCCCCAAATAAACTTTAAATGGAAAGATAAATGAAATCAAATAAATTGCATAACGTTAGGCGCTAATATTTGTAAAAACTGTATAGGTATGCATAAAAATTAAATAAAACGAAAAAAATTGATTTGTTATTGAAAATGGTTTTAAAATAAAGTGATTTTTTTTAAGTATTTTTAAAGTATTCAAAGTGTTTTTTTTTTAAATTTATAGAAAAATGACAATAATAATTGTAAAAAAAAAAAAAAACAAAAATCTTAAAATTCTCTAATATTGGAAGTACCCTTGAAAATTCATTTAAAATGGAAATTCATAAATTATTCATTAAAAATTGAAACTTAAGAATAACTAATGATCGTTTAAATTAAATAAATGGCTGATTTTCTGTTTATTTTCTTCTATTATACGCTTTATATTTTGTTTAAAACAAAAAAAAAATAACACCCCTAGGAATAAACAGACCAGAAAATAAGTGTTTAATTATGTTGAAAGAAATTGGAAAAGTTTTTTTTTTTTTGTTTGTAATTCAGAAGTATGGGGTAACCAAAGTAAAGTTTTGACTTAAATTTTAATTATTAAAATAAAAAAAATAAAAAAACAGATGAAATCTGTATACTTATGTTTGAACAGAGAACAATTTAACTTTGGATATTTTTAGGTAAATATTTCGTCAACCCAGTAAGTAATCTAATTCTTAAGAAATTTTTGATTGAAAGAACAATATAATATTTATTATTACATATATATATTTCATATTAAATTTCACCTTATGCTAAATTTAAATCTTAAAATTCAAAAAAATTCATTCCCGGAAAAAAAAACAAAACACATTTTATTTTAGTTCAATTTGTAACTATAGAAATAAAAATAAAGCCCTTGAAAGCACATTAAACTTTAAAAATGTTAACAGAAAAAAAATCAAAAGTCACATTTTAATTTAAAACAATATACCTACCTACCAAGTACCAACCTTTACATTAATATTTATTACTTTATACCATCTTATACATATATTTATTTCTTTTGTTTTGCTTTTAATACTTCCAATACTTATTTATATACGTTTTATAAATTCAAAATTTTTTTTTGAATTTAAATTTTTTATTGTAATTTAAGTCTTGTTGTCTAACATTTTGTTTGTACTTCCCGCAAATTTAAAAAATTTTATAAACTATTGTAAGCCGGATATTAGGATCTTCAGAAAATAACAAAATATTTAAACACTATAGTGTGTGTGTTAGTTTTTTATCTTAGAATTCCGTTTTAAACCTTGCATATCAAGACTCATGTATATTACAAAAAAGGAAAAGAAAAAATTAAGTAAAAAATAAGCTTCTAATAATATAATATATGTATATACTATGGTGTATTTCAAGATGAATAAATAATTATCTTGTATTTAAATTTCTTAAATTTAGATAAAATCCAGACAATGGTGTAGTAGTTAAGACACCATTCAAAAGGACTCGGTTTTTAAATCCCGACTGGATTATGTAATCTTAAAAAAAAATAATAATATAAGAGTTCCTTATATAATACATAATTAGTATAATCAGGTATATAATATAAATAAAAAAAATAAATAAATACATATTACATAATGTATACATATATATATTTAATATCATATCAAAATATTCATAATTCTTGTACAAGATAATAGATGGCGCATAAATAAAAATATTTATTTGAGTTTCATATCGTCTTGTACAATAAATAACTACAGCTGAATAATCCACGGCTTAGTAAAACTAATTATGCCAGAATGCTGATGCTTTGTTAAATATGAATAATAAATGACTTAGTGGATGCTCTATGCTACATATAAGTTGAGAAAAGCGAAAAAAGTATAAAAATTTAGATTGAATGTGAATATAATAGAAATCAATTAATTATAATATTCTAATGACGGCCAAAATTTGATTTTATCTTAAATTCTGTATCCATATTTTGTATAAGATTTTATAAATGTATAAGCCGGAATGTACTTTAAAAAATTTTAAAAAAAGAAATGAAAGAAAAGAAAGGAAAAGCTTTTTAAAGAACATAAAAAATATTTTCTTTTTTTATATTTTTTTTTTTGTTTCCTTTTTTTTTGTTTTTTAAATTAAACTTAAAAATTATATGACGCCGACATTTAAAAAAGATTTTCAAGTTGTAGTCGTCAACTAGGCAAAAAAAAAATGGAAATAAAATATTTCAAGTCTAAAGAGCTCATGAACTTTGAATAAAAAAAATAATTTAATTGTTATATTTTATTTTTTTCTTTTATTTCTTTTTGTTAAATAAATTGTCATTTAGATGTTATTTATTTTAAAGTAAAATATGAAAAACAAAAAAAAAAAAAAAAACAAAAGAAAAAACGGATTGATTTCAAACATTTTACAAAGTATACAAATTAAAAATAAATTATGTTCAGAGAAAATGATTCTTACAAATTTTATTATATCAAGAAAATTTATTTTTAAGTCATCAAAAAAAAAAAAAAAACAAAAACAAATATTTTACTAATAATTTAACAAAAAAAAAAAAATTTACTTTACTTAAATTTAGCATAAAACGGAGGAGCAATTTTAATATACCCGATCCTTATCGTACGGATATAAAGAGATTCTTGTTATTTTAATCAAATTTCCTAAAATAAAAGGAGGATTTCAAAGAAAATTGCTGGTAGGATTTAATAAAATATTAATATTTAAAATACTTTCAAAGATTTTTTTCTTCTTTTTCTTTTTTTTGTTTTTTTATACAAAAGAATAAAAACATACAATAGAATTTTTTTTTTATTTCAAGAATATTATTTTTTTAAGTCCTAGAATATTAATAGCTATTTATGTATTAACGGAAAAAAGAAAATTTTTATTGCGCGAAGAAAAAATGAAAATTACAAAAATTGTATAATCAATTTTAACAATTGATAAAATTTAAGGAAAATTGTATAAAAAATTTTTTATTTATTAAAATAAATATTGTTTTTATTTTGTAATTAAATTATTGTATTATAGTTCCAAACGATAAAGAACTTTATAGTCTTACAGTAAAAAAAAAAACAAAAAAAAAAAAACAAAAAATCATCATTTCGCCTTAAAATTAGGTTAATAATACGGTATTTCTGCACCCAAATACAAATAAATTTTTAAATATATGCTCAATTAAATTTTATTTTATTAATTATTTACTTCTTTTCAAGAGAATAAGCGAACTATGAGATTTTGAAAAATAAATAATTTGTAACAATGTGTGCGCCATCTATTATTTTGAGCACGAGTTATAAATTTTATTATCTTTTTTTTTGTATTCATTTGGGAATTATGTTATTTGAATAGCGGCCAAAGATAAAATTTGAACCGATGATATTTTATTAATATAATGACTAACCTATATTACCAAATTTAGGTATACATAACAGATTTTACTATACAGTGGATGCTTTTAAAAATTATTTATAAATATAATCTAATTATTTTTTGTATTTTTACTTGTTAATAAAAGTAAAATTTATACTATATAATAACAAATGATTCAAGTGTAAATAGTTTCTTAAATATGTTATAGGTTAAATTGGTTATTTTTTTTTTTACAGTAATTTCATGTTTCTATTTTTTTCTTGCAAAATATTTTACTCTTTTATCACTATAAAAATATGAAAATTTTTTTCAATTAAAAATATAGATGCATGCAGATGCATACAGATAATCTTGATTATCTGTATGCATCCCCATGCATCTATATTAGCTACAATTATTTTTTAAATATGTATTTTTTTAGAATGTTATTGTTCTAATCCGGCAAATGTGATAAGAATTATATTAAGAAAACAAATCTCCTCATCTACCTATAGAGTCAAAACGACGAAGGAAATTAAATGTAAGTAGGCAGGTCCGATTCGATGATGGGGTAAAATTTTTATTTATTTTATTTTTTTTTAGAGTTTAATTGTTCTTGTCTAATTCTTCAAATAAAATATGCAAATCAATTAAATCAAATCTTTTGAATAAAGCGAAACAATTTTTCTGCTGCCATCTCATTTTATTTACTTACTCATACATCACATATTATATTTAATGCCTTTTAAATTTTAATCCTTTTCTAACAACTTCAGCTCATTGTCTGTTGTCACCTATTGTTTAGATTTTAGAATATAAGAATTTTTCCAGCTACTTTTATTTTATTATTAACATTTACCTATAGAACAAAAATCAACCAAAAACCAAATTCAAATAGTATAAACTTTAAGACTTCATGAAATATTTTCGCAAAAACAATCTCCTCTGCAAGCAAAAGATAATTAATTCCGTATAATTGGCGCAGTTATTTCTTAATAAAAAAATTCCACGAAATTGATGTGAAATAACTCCGCACAGAAATTTTTTGAACAACCAAATGAACAACAAAACAAATGTTTTCATAGTGAAATATGTTGGCGATTTCAAGAAGACAATAAGTATACAATTCAGCAAAAGAAAAAAAAAATGTTTATAGGAAAAATAAAAAGAAAAATTTCCGCGTAATTGACAGAGGAAGATGACAGTGATTTTAAAAATTTAAATAACAATATTGATTTTTTATTTTATGTTTCGATAGAAATTAGATTCAAAAGGGCAACCAAATTTAAAAGGTGAGTTTATAAAATATTTGTTAGAGAAATATTGGTTTTATAGTACTCACTTAAAATACTACTCAGAATTTGTGATAGGGTGATTGATATTTCAGTAACATAACAATGATTCTGTCACAAATAGTCACTATCCAATTCAAACTATGTAAATGTAAACTTCTGAGCATTTATTAAATATTTTTGTAATCTGTAGCAATTATACTAAAAACTTTACCGTTATATACTTCAAAAAGTGACAAATGCGTTTATTTTAAACACTTTTAAAGTAAAATATATGCTAGTTTTTTTAGCTTTACATATAATTACAATATTGGGCAATTTTAATACTCTCAAAAAACAATGAAAAGAAACATCTTATGTTATCTTATGTCATCTTTATGTTATCTTTATGGGATAACAGATACCGGAAAATATTCATAATTCAATAAAAAGAACAGTGATTGAAATCATATCATACTAAAAAATATTCAAAAGTCATAAAAATTAACAGTGATTTTATTACGATTTGTTTCAGGGATTCAAAGTAGCAATCATTGGTAGTAACACAGGAATTTAAAAAACACTATTTATTCCATCTTTAACTGAAGATGCTTACATGTTTACAAAAAAAAACGCATGTAAAATTGGTTAAAACTGGTTAATTTAAATTTAATTTTCAGTATTTGATACCTCTGATACTTGATACACCCTGTTTTTAAAATTATGACTAATTTTTTTTTTTAAAGAAAATGATAAATAAGAACATAACTATTTATAAGTTTTATTATAAAATGCATACTATAACTATTGCAAAAAAAATGTTATAGTTTTGCTTTTAATTTTAATTTTTAAACAGAAAAGAATAAACATAAAAATCACTACAAAGTTAACAAGAATTTCATATTAAAGATAAATTTTTTTAAATATTAAAAATAAATTTGCCAGTTTGTGAATAGTACATTTTAAGCTTTTAAGGTGAAAAAGAACTTAGTATTTAATATCTTTGTATCTTATCATGCATTTGTTATGTATTTTTAAAATTACATTTTTATACTCTCTTGTAATAAAGTAAACGTTTATTTTATTTTAACTTTACTTAATAAAATATATTAGAACAATATTTTTCAATTTCTCAACTCAGGCTCAATTAGGTCATCGACTGTCATTGGAGCAATCACTCTATTTTATAGATAGTTTATTAGTATAGAAGCGTGTTTAGAATAAATAAACACCTTAATTATTTATAACTTAAAATATAACTTAGCTATACAGCTATGTCTAAAGGGTTTAAAAAAAAAATCGTTTTAAGTATGTAAAAGTGAAAGAAATTTGGTGTTTGAAAAATGAAATAGTCGCCATTTTCATAAATAATTTCGTAATAAAGTACGAACTGTCAAAAAAAATTTTGTGTTCATTTTTTAGCTCCCAGCACTCAGCTCAGCAGAGCGTAAAAATTGTGTTCAGATTTTTTCTTCTCAAAGTACGCTGAGAGTATGATCTTTATGTGCTCGTTACAAAATTTTCATATAGAGCATATATAGAGAAACAGATTACTATCTGTCAAAAATTATAAAACATAAAAGTCGACGTTTTTCAAAATTGAGAAAATTGTTAAAATTTAAAATTATGATGGTTTGAATGTAAAGATAAATAACATAAATTTTTAAATAAAAATAATAATAATTTAAATAATTTTCTTTTTAACCATTTAAATGGAGTATTTTTAGCATTTTTAGTTTAGTTCTGTGTTATTTATTTCATAGTGGCTCTAAGACATAGAATAGATCGAATGCATAAAATTGAACTTTAATTCAAATCTAACTTTTCAAAGAAAAACTGCATCTGGATTCGTTCTTTTTATTAGAAAAAATGAGATTTGTACTGCACCTGCCCACATTGCACTCCACTCGTTGTTTTTGTTTGCAAAAGTTAGATTTGAGTTCAAGCTCAGTTTTATGCGTTCGAATCATTGCCTGATCACATTATGTCTGTATTTTCGCATGGTCCTCGGTGCGTATGCCAGTTTAGGTTTAGGTACTTTGACAATGAATTTTGCCAGCTAATATATAGAATTAAGTATCAGTTTCATTTTACAAATGAAATATTTAAAAAACTACAAAACTTTGTCGTTGAAAATAGTATAAGTACATTTTGCAAATAAGAAATCAAAATTTGAAAACTTTACTACTTTAACATTAGAAAGATTTAACGCTTCTTCAGCGTCAGCATATCGTCAGCATTCTCGTCTTGTCTTTTTCTCGTCATTCTCTACTTTTGCCCAGTGCACAGCGTATTTTTTATTAATTATTTCTTCTTTGATTAGTCTTAACTTATATTGCAACTTCTGAACAGGTTGGTTATCAATTTCATGTCCTAACTTAATATTATCTAAAAAATTTTTAGTGATCATACCTTATTATTATTAATTCTATCAGTATAAAAACTTAGTTAATTACAAATTGTCTATTATTATTTTCTAAAATATTATTCCTTTTTCTTTTTATCATTACAAAGTCTTCGTGATCTGGACTATCCGCTATCCACTTCCACATGGTACCGATGGAGTTGAAGGATTTTGCTGTTTGCGTTTGATTTTGAATTCGTCTAATGGTTATAAAAATCTTATAAATTATCAAATGATCTAACAAAAACATACTCAAGAGATTTTAATTTAATATTTTGTTTTTTTTTATAAATGTTGTTAAATGTACCGTCTACTTAATTAAAAGCTTTTATAAAATGTAAAAATTGAATTTATCCTTAAAAACAAAAGTTTTATATAATATATTACATATGTAGTTGTATACACTTTAGTTTTTTTTTCTTTTTGTTCCATGTTAATTGCAATGTGATGTAATAAAATTATTCTGTTAAATGCCAAGTTGAATGCATCAAAAAACAAATATCTTTTACAATTCTTACACAAAAATTTTTAATTACATAACATAAAAGTGTTTTTTTTTAAAAATAAAGAAAAACTAAAAAATAAATTTATGAAATTTAAACCTGCAATTTTTCATTTTAGTATTTGTAAAGTAAAAAAAAAAATTGAAAAACTTTAAAAAGGAAATAAAACTATACATTCATTGATTAAAATAAGGTGATTTTTTATTTAAAGTACGTATGTACCTAAATATTTTGTATAATATTATATGGAAAATTTTTATGTGCATATGTGAAAATTTTTTATGAATATATTTAGAAATTGCATAATATAATATTAAATAAAAAATATTTGTACTATATAATGTACACGTGGATAATAAAAAGTTTTCAGATAATATTGTACAATATTGCGTTACAATTAAAATTGTTTTTTTAAATTGCAATTTTTTTGTTTTTGCAAAATGAATTCCTACAAAATATATGAGAAGAATTAGAATGATTTATTAATAAAAATATGAAAGAAATTATACAACTCCAAAATATTATAATAATATCTAACAGAATACAATATTATCGTAAATTTTTAGATAACAATTAAGATTATGCAATAACTAACAAGACTTGAGTAAAGAAAAAGTACTTTTGTATTTAATTTTATTTTGAAGTTTTATTTTTATCTTTAAATTCTAACTCAATTATTAGATATAACTCGCAAAGAAAAATGTGAGTGGGAAAAATCAACAAACCGGAACGAGTTATAGTTTATGCCTTCAAGCTTCTTTATAAAGCGTTTTCCAATTTGAGTGATATGATTTGTAAGTGACGTTTCGGCTATTTGTAGTGCGCCATGATCTGTATTTTTTTTTTCAACTGTATTCAGTAATGTTTACAATTTCATCATGGAGAGATATATGCAAGAACAACGTTTACAAATTATTCAATTTTATTATCAAAATAATCGTTCTCCAATTGCAACTTTTTAAGAAAATCGCCTCATCGGAGAAGATGATGAGGCTCACTTTCATCTGAGTGGTGCGGTAAATAAACAAAACTGTCGATTCTGATGCGAATAAAATCCACAAATTATTCATGAACAACCATTACATTGACCTAAATTGACAGTTTGGTGTGGTTTTTGATCTGGTGGAATCATCGGTCCATACTTCTTTCGAAATGAAGCTGGTAACCCGTTACTGTCAATGGAGAGCGGTATAGATCGATGATAACCAACTTAGCCGATAGCGGAAATTGGAAGAAGTTGATATTGACAACATCTGATTTAAACAAGATGGGGCTACGTGCCACACAGCATGTGCAACAACCGAATTATTGCGAGAAAAGTTTGGAGATTCGATTATTTCAAGAAATTGTGGGCTCCAAGAAGTTGTGATTTAACACCATTAGACTATTTCTTGTGGGGTTATTTGAAGTCATTGGTCTTTAGCAATAAACCAGACTCTCTTCAAGCTTTAGAAGTCAATATTGAACGTGCTATTCATGACATACGACTTAATTTAGTCGAAAAAGTGCTCGAAAATTGGGTTCATCGAATTCGTTCCTGCAAAAGAAGTCGTGGAGGCCATTTGAATGACGTTTTATTCAGAACTTAATTGTATCGATTGTACTTCACATTAAATAAAAAACATTTGAATTTCCTTAACAATTAGTGTGTTTTTTTTTTAAAAGAATCATATCACTCAAATTGGAAAACCCGGTAGCAACTGAATGAGTTGAACTGCCTGGTTTAGGCCAGGACATAGATACATTATTCCTACATAGATAGGCAATGAAGAAAATATTTTCAGTCAATTTTGAAAAACAGACGAGTGAACTTTTTAGAATTTTATCACTTATTTTATTACTTTACAAGTATACTTGAAATTTTTAATAACCTTAATTAAATTACATTTTAATTTTAAAAATAAAATACATCAATTATTAAGTAATATAAACACTTAAAATCTCTTAAATGGAACTGGTTATGAGATACTCCTTTATATTTTTTGTATAAATATAAACAGCTAAGTGAACGAAATGTATACATATTATAAAATGTATATGTATGTATTTTTTTGACTGAATAGCTTAAGATAACAAAACACATAAGAAGAAATGAAACTACTATACCTATTTTCCCATCTATTAGTAATATATCTATGGGCTGAGGACAACAAAAATAAAAAGAAGAACATTTAACAGGATATTGTATTGAAAAAAGAACTTGTCCATATGTTTAGAGAACACTTCTGCAAAATTTTATTCACAATTTTCTACTACGTGTATAGGAATACATAATGAATAAACAAATATACTTTCTGTTTTAAATAATAAATAGCCTATTTTGAATAAGTAAATATTATGTACCTATACATATCAAGTTCTGTTATGAAAATAATAAGAACAAATGTTAAAGGTATTCTAAGGAAAAAATGTTAAGACTAAAAGACGTTTTTGTCTATTTTTAATTTTATGAAAACTTTACTAAAAAAAAAACAAGTATTTTACATATGTCAAAATATAATCAGCCATATTCTTTAAGACGCATCATACAAACAATATTATACTGACGTGATGATTTATTATTCTTTTAGATTCAAAATTCATGTTTTTAAATTGACGCTATATGTTAACTGTCGAAAACATTTTGTCTAGTATTTTAATAAGACTTTTCTTAAAAAACAATAGACATTTTATATCACCTCTGCGATTCTTATAACTGATAAGTGTATATTAGCTTTTTAATTTTAATAGATAGTTTTATTAGTTTATATTTAGATAATTCAAAATAAATTATCTTTATATTTCTTCCCTTCATTTTCATCTTAAAAAGATACAGTCAAGTGTAGGGCCTTTTTCTTTCGGATATGGACCTATATTTATTCATTTTAGAAAAAATACTATAAAAAAAAAAGACAATTTATTTTTAAAAAATCTGTTGTATACTTTTACAAAAAAAAATGCATTAGTTACTAAAAATTTTTAAAAAATCTATAGCTACATTTTCTTTTGTTTACTTTTCAAAACAGAATAAAAAAATTGAACTTTTTTAATACAAAAAAAAAATGTTTTAACTTTAACAAATACTACCAACATTATAAAAAATTTTTGACACTTCTCAGAGAAATATATTTTTAAATAGATGTGACGCGATACCATGGCTTCAGCGATGACTCTAAGAGAATATGGATAAGCATTTCAGTTTCTTAGCTTTAAAATATTACAATTTTCCAAATATTGTGTTTATTGTGTCAAATATCTAAAAATTATTGAATTTTTATTTGTATAAACGGTTTGGAATGTTTTTGAAATGATTGTGATGAAAATAAAAAAATTTAACTGTCAAAATTTTAAAGCAGTTTATTACGTAAATGCTTTCTAATTAGGATAAATATTTAAGCAATAATTAACAAAAAGATAAAATTTATTATTAAAAAAATGAACCATTTTGCATGTTTCAAAAATTAGTTATGCAATATTTATTTTAAAAGTCGATTTATTTGATTATTGTTTTGTTGCATTAAACTTTAACATCCATATCACTTTAGATTTTAGACTTTATACGTATATCATCAAAATTTGTCATTTAATTGGGATTAGAACCAGTGCCGTTGATTTGACTTGGACAAAAAAAGCTAGCTGATTTGGTGGCTAAATGGTTTTTGTATCAAAATGGAATTAAAAGCTTTAAAGTCCGATCTTTAATTTGGTGAAAAATTTAGGAATACGTATCATAAGTTTAATGCATATGATATGGGTATAAATCTAGAAAGAAAAGAAAATGAATTGGCAGGACAAAATGTTTGAAGTTTCATTTAAATTTTGATTTGATAACAATTTTCTGTCCTAATTTAATTTTATTTATATAATTTCCAGTTTTCAAAGGAAAATTTTGTTTCTTGCCGACAAAAATATTTCTTACTTTAATATTGTATATAATATGTTTCGACAAGGTCATTTTCATTTACTCGGGTCAAAAATACTTCTTATATTTATGTATGATTTGAAGGGGCTTACTATAATTTGCAAATAATTTAAATTATACAAATAATATTGGAACTTTTAAATTAAAATTAATTTGCAGTTTGGAAAGAAAAGTTTGTGTAAAACTAGATTTCCTTCCTCCACCCACCCATCCCCCCCCCAAATCTTTTTTAAAAATGCCCTCATATTTATTATTTTTCGAGTTTAAAAGACTTTTTCTTTAAGATTAATAGGTATATATATATCTATATAATTTGTACTTTTGTAGTTATCTTTTCTTTAAAATTTTGAACACAAAAATAAAATTAAGTAAAAAGCATTAATTAAGAGAAATTTTTTTTTTAAAGGATTATACCTATTTAAACTTTATTATTTAAATTGAAAAAAAAGAAAGAAAAATTAAATAAAAATGGGTAATTATTTTGTTTTTTATAGGAAATTACAAAAAGAAAATGAGACTCTGTCTAAACTCATCAAATTCCAACAATATTCCAGCAAATAATTTACAAATTTCTGAGAAAAAAAAACTTTCACTTTATATAAATCTTTTATTTCTTTACTTTTCTATCCTACGTACACATTTCATTTTATTCAATATATTTTTTACAATCGTAATTTTTGCAAAAGTTTATTTACAAAAAAAAAAAAAAAAAGAAAGGAAAAAAAAACTTTTCACATTTTGCATATTATTCTTTTCTATTTTTTTTTTTGTAAATATCTATAGATACTGATAGAATGCTTTGCTTACTAATAACAAGCGTAGAAACAAAAACTATGTACATGTATTTGTTTGATAGAATTAAAATTCAACAAAGAGATATAATTAATTTATTTTATAACACGCCTTTGCAGAAACATTTTCTTTTTTATATATTTGTTTATTTTTTTTTATTTTTATTTTATTTTTCTCTTTTATTTTTCTCTTTTATTTTACTATCCCATTATTTGTTAATCCTATATGTAAAAATGTTCTTCAATGAGTAAGAAATTTTCAATATGATGCCCAGATTTATAAGATTAAATCAAACTTTTCTTTTTTTTTTAATTTATTTTTTTTTTTTATTTTTGTTTGTAACCAATTCCTTCAACAAGCAAGATAAAGCATGACAGAAATAATAACTACCATAGATACTTTGTATAGATTTTTATCTTGAACTTTTATAAAGAAAACGAAATTGATTAAAGTTTTTCTTTTTGAATAATAGAAATGGGGCAGCACATTAAATAAAAAAAAAAAAAAAAAAACAAGAAATATCTTAATAGAATAAAGAATTATTGACCAAATATCAATTATTAAATTTCAATGCACATAACAGAAAAATTCAATTGAAAAATCTAATAAAATCTATGATGTTAAAGTTTATGTTAAAAAAAGTGCAATTATTGATAAATGCACCACGAAAATAAGCTATGGATATACAAATACTTACGCAAACAACATAAATGTAAACCGTTGTAAAGTTCTGCATATGTCAGCTAATATTAAAACTACATCCAACTACAACTACATACAAGGGCTCCGCAAAAAAAAAAATTTCAAAACCAAAACGAAAAAGGTTCTTAATTTTGCGGATTTTATTAATATGCAAAGAAATACCCAAAACATAATTTTTATAAAAGTGACAAAAATAAACGAATTTTGGGGAATTTTTCGATTTTGGGCAAAATTTTATACAAATTTAAATAGGATATAAAAATACTTAGCTTTCTATTTTTTTTCATAGAGAAATGTCAATATGTAATTCTTTTCTAGTGAAGTCTGCATAAACATTGACATACTTTTTAATTATGATTAAAAATCAGGATAGCCCGATTTTCCAGAATATGAATATATATATATATATATATATGTATATGCCAGATTAGAAGGGATTTTAGAGTTGGATCAAAAATAAAGATATTTCCCTTTTACGGAATTTATACGTGAACAGGAATTTTCTTTTTTGGTATTTCGTACGTAACTCCAGCAAAATACTTTTGATTTGGAATTTTTTTCCATAAAAATATTTTCGAAATTTTTGGAGACTTTTTTCATTTTGGTGACTTTTTTTTGAGGATCTTTTAGATGAAGCTAAAAGAAAAATTTTTATTTCACATAACGGTAAATTTAAAAACTAAGTTGCAGTAATTCTGGCACTGATTTACAAAGCTAAATAATATCCCATAATGAGACGGTTTTAGATTGCAAAAATGTTAAACATGTAACTGTAACTTCGAAATGGGTAGAGCTAAAATAAAAACAGTGTAGAAGTTTTTTACACAAACCGACGGACCAAAACTAAGTAAAATAAAAATAAAATGTAAACAAAATCAAAACGAAATAAAAATTAAGAACTAGATATTTAATCCCTTTTATGACATAATAATTTCATTTTAGTGGAATATTCTGATAAAACGAAGCTGTTACTATAAATATGCTCTGTATGCTTGGATCAAACTAAATAAATGCAAACATCCTTAACAATATTAATTTTATATTGACATAAATGCCATTGACATAAATGCCATTGACATAATTATTTTTTAATATAAAATATAAAAAAAAAACTTACCTAGTTTTGACTTTATGTTGTTTTTCCGGTAATAATTGCAATTTTACATAAGGATCTGTAGCTGTTTGAGTTTTACCATTCATACCACTTGGAATATCACCAGTACCAGATGGTCCTGATTTTCCTGGTAATCCACGACAACGAACTATTGACACAACTAATGCATTCTTTTCAGTTAAATACCTTAGTTTAAATACAATTGTACCCAATTTTCCATATTCATCATCATCACCAGTACCACCATCTGGACTATCTAATTCTGGTGTTTTTAATTCATTACAAATTGTACGCGGTTTCATTTCATTTTCTTCTGAATATTTAATTGTTTGATGATGACCCATTGGTGACATATCTTGATTTGGTTGTAATGTTAAACCACTTGCACCATTATTACTATTCATTCCACCAGTACAGCTACCATTAATACCATTTCCACCTGATAAAACACTACCAGGTGGTGGTTTAGGTGCAGTTGGTGATGGTGATTTTTTTAAATAGTGCGGAGGCGCACCACTGGGTGAACGAACTGCAGTCGGTCTTCTTGGCGGTTGAAATGTCAAAGGTGATTCATGATTTAAGCCTTTGAGTTTTTTTCGTTGTTGTCGTAAACGATAAACCAACCATGCTACAATTATTGCACATAATACAGCAGAAAGAATACCAGCAATTAATGTAAATCCTGAAAAACAAAAACAAAATAAAAAATTTATAAATTAAGAATCCATAAAATATTTAAAGAAAATTATATCATCATTTTTTTTTTTATTAAATATAATTTGTAGATACGTATATGAAACCTTTTATAATTTAAAATTTGTTTGGTTTTCATAAATATTGTTTATAAGAAAATATTTTATTTTAACGTTTTATTTAAATAATAATTTCGTATAATAAGTCATGAACAGATAAATCGCTTTTTAAATAATAATACGTATTTTAAAAATCCATAGAAAACAATTTGCAATTTAATACATATTAAAATAATAATAAAAAAAAAAAAAGAACATGAAAATCTTTTATAATTTTTTGTTTAAAATTAATTGAAATCAGTAAAGAAAAAAATTATGGATTCTAATCATCTGCAGTTTTTTATATGCATTTAAAGCTGTTATACTTTTAAACAATTTTTTTTATGACGTTAATGTTTTTAATAGGGAAAACCTTGTAAGTTTTCTTTAATAATATTTTTCATAATAAATGCAGAGACTTTTTATAAAACTTTTGAATAAATTCCTTAGAATTTTTCATAATTTTGGTCAATATAAGTTTATTTTATTTTTTAAAATTTTTTTCTCAATTGTTTTGTATTTATTTTATAACAAAAGTTAATTGTAAACGTAAAAATTCAAAGAAAAGACATACCTGATTTTAAAATTTAAGGGTTTAAGTCAACATGTGGTAAAGGGAAAAAAGGATATTTTTAATTATTATAATCATAAAAAAGTAATATTAAACCGATGGTTTATGTATCGGTAATTACCGGTTCATAAAAACATAAATTTGGTAACAGATAACTTATAATTTCTTAAAAACAGGATGGTGTCATAGTTCCAAAACAAAAAAAAAAGTTTTACTTTTTCACATTTTCAAAGTTTCACCAAAACAAATTTTATATGGCAATGTTCTATTCTATACAATATACATATAATTACGTAATATGTATCTAAAAAAAATAATTAGAAGAGATTTTATATGTGATCACAAAATCAGAGTTTCAATAATTTGTTATGTAGGGGTTTTGAAAGTGGTATCCCCCACAATTTAAAATAGTTGCCATAAAATTTTGAATTTTGGATTTTTTTTTTGTAGAATTTTTGAATATTAAAACCACTGGTAATACTAAACTTTTAAACTTTACCACTTCATCAGCAATTAAAAAGTATCTTTACTGAATCTGGAAAGGATTGTGAATTTACAAAAACATTGTACAAACAGAATTCAATATATTTGCTAAAATTCAATCAAATCAATATATAAGCTAATTTGGAATGCGAACCAAAGCTCTAGAAATTCTTTGCAATGCAATCAACAGAGTCACATTAACTTCGCCTGAAAGTGAAGAAGACTGTATTAAACTAAATATCTAATTAAATTAATATATACTTGAATTTTATAAATTTAATTT
The DNA here is from genome assembly GCA_947095535.1 of Poecilobothrus nobilitatus. Classification (NCBI taxonomy): domain Eukaryota; kingdom Metazoa; phylum Arthropoda; class Insecta; order Diptera; family Dolichopodidae; genus Poecilobothrus; species Poecilobothrus nobilitatus. The sequence continues at coordinate 253,249,468 of OX352773.1, read as the reverse complement.
AAGATAAGTTGCATATACATATATATAAAATTTTTATTCAATAAAATTTTATATATATGTATATGCAACTTATCTTCAAAGATTTTGTTTATGGTTTTGAATTATAACTTTTTATGTTTTTTGAAATTGGAATAAAATTAAATTTATTGATAATAAAATTTAAATATAGAATGGCATTTTTATTTAGAACTATGTTTAACGAAAATCACTATTTACCGGTAAATTTAAAATTTGATTACTGAAAACCGATAATTTTTGAAAATCCGGTAAATCATAAACCATTTACGGTAATTCCGTTCTTTATTTTTGTATATTAAAAATTTTGTATGTTAAAATTTGCATAAACATTTTGTGGAGACTAAAAGCTTAAAGATAAAGTATTTTCATGAATACGTCAAAATAGACGTGACAAGAGGACAAAAAAACGCAAGAAATTTTGTACAGTTTTTTTCGCAAAGTATAAACGCGAATCAAAATGAAAACGTCAACGAATTCAATTTTAAAATTTATCTGTTTATACCCGTACGATAGGATCGGGTATAATAAAATTACTCCTCCGTTTGTAACACCTCGAAATAAGTGAGCTAGATATACCTTCAAAGGTATGGATCGGATCAGAAAAAAATTCTAAGACTTTTGAGCCATGTCCGTCCGTCCGTCAGCACGCTAACTCAAAAACTAAGAAAGCTAGAATCTTGAAATTTACACAAAATATTCTGGGAGTAATTTGTAGGTACCCTATTTTTTTTGGTTGAGTTTGGACCAAAACTTAGGGTAGCTCTCGAACACCTAACTTTTAGATCCCCACATTTTTTTTGAAATAGAGCTATGAAATTTTAACTGCTGATAGATCTCACAAAAATATTAATTTTATTTTTAATAACTTTTTTTTGTAGCCCCACCCGTTATGGAGCTACAGCTCCTCAAAGGTTCAAAAAAGCTCTATATTTAAATTGTTATAGCACAAGTTGTATAAGGTATATCTTCATTTTGAAAACGCCAAACGATTAATACTTTTATTAGCTTTAAAAGTATATATACAATCAATATATACTTGTGGCATACGGTGTCTTAATTTACCGTTATGCGAAACTCAAATTTTGCAAAATCCTTTAACCCTTCTATATTCTAAACGGTTTAAGTTGGAAACTGAAATTTTGACAGAAGTTAGATCTTTGAAAATAAGTATGAGTCATTTCAGAAATTTTTTTTGTATCACCCCCCGTTTAGGAGCTGTAAGGGGTCAAAAACTGAAAATTTCCTATTTTTAAACACCTGTACCTTGAACACCTATTAAAATTTTTTTGAAGTAATCGACAAAAATTAAAGCTTCAACATTATACTCTTATTTCTGTTAACAACTTTTTTTAATAATATAGGGTTACTTTATAATTGACGAAAGTGTTACTTGATTTTTTCAAATTTTCTAACAAATTTCTTTAACGAATTTTTTCCATTTTGTTTTACTCGATAATTTGAAATTGTTGAGGATATAATGCGTAGTACATAAAAATGTAAATAAATAAACAACATAACGGTTGCTTGAAGAATTTTTATTTATATGATATTGATATATATATATACTTATATAATATCATGTTTATTTACATATCGTATATGTCACTAGTGAATGAATGATAAGAGTATAGATGTATATTATATAGCGCCGTATTCACATACATATATTTTATTGTACTTATAAGAAATTATTCTGTCAATGAAATATTTAAATATAATATAATATAATATTTAAAATTATATTTACTATTTTGTACTAAGTAAATTTAATATACATTTACCGCTTAGTATTAAATGGTGCTATAGAATATTTGAAAAAGTTTTGGATTGATAATCGTTATGTGGAAGATTAAAATCTGCTTTTGAAGAATGTATAAACATATAGTTTGAATATATGTACAACCCATAATTCTAGAAATTATAAAATTCACCCAAATTATTTTAAAATACTAAAATATTAAAAAAACGAGGAAGAATACAGTTGCCTTTGTCAACTCTTAGATACCCGTACGAACCGTTAGTATGTTCACAGCCTGTCACTCTGCTCACGATATTATTTTTTTAATATTTTAGTATTTTAAAATAATTTGGGTGAATTTTATAATTTCTAGAATTATGGGTTCTACATATATTCAAACTATATGTTTATATGTACATTCTTCAAAAGCAGATTCTAACCTTTCACATAACGATTATCAATCCAAAACTTTTTCAAATATTCTATACTACCATTTAATACTAAGCGGTAAATGTATATTAAATTTACTTAGTACAAAATAGTAAATATAATTTTAAATATTATATTATATTATATTTAAATATTCCATTGACAGAATAATTTCTTATAAGTACAATAAAATACATACATGTATGTAAATGCGGCGCTATATAATATACATATATACTCTTATCAATCATTCACTAGTGACATATACGATATGTAAATAAACATGATATTATATAAGTATGTATATATATTAATATCATATAAATAAAAATTCTTCAAGCAACCGTTATGTTGTTTATTTATTTGCATTTTTATGTACTACGCATTATATCCTCAACAATTTCAAATTATCGAGTAAAACAAAATGGAAAAAATTCGTTTTAAAGAAATTTGTTAGAAAATTTGAAAAAATTTGAAAAAATCAAGTAACACTTTCGTCAATTATAAAGTAACCCTACATTATTAAAAAAAGTTGTTAACAGAAATAAGAATATAATGTTGAAGCTTTAATTTTTATGTATTACTTTAAAAAAATTTTAACAGGTGTTCAAGTTACAGGTGTTTAAAAATAGGAAATTTTCAGTTTTTGACCCCTTACAGCTCTTAAACGGGGGGTGATACAAAAAAAATTTCTGAAATGACTCATATTTATTTTTAAAGATCTAACTTCTGTCAAAATTGCAAGTTTTCAACTTAAACCGTTTAGAAGATAGAAGGGTTGAAGGATTTTGCAAAATTTGAGTTTCACATAACGGTAAATTAAGACACCGTATGCCACAAATATATATTTATTGTATATATACTTTTAAAGCTAAGAAAAGTAGTAATCGTTTGGCGTTTTCAAAATGAAGATATACCTTATACACCTTGTGCTATAACAATTTAAATATAGAGCTTTTTTGAACCTTTGGGGAGCTGTAGCTCCGTAACGGGTGGGGCTACAAAAAAAAGTTATTAAAAATAAAATTAATATTTTTGTGAGATCTATCAGTGGTTAAAATTTCATAGCTCTATTGCAAAAAAAATGTCGGGATCTAAAAGTTAGGTGTTCGAGAGCTACCCTAAGGCTTGGTCCAAACTCAACCAAAAAAAATAGGGAACCTACAAATTACTCCCAGAATATTTTGTGTAAATTTCAAGATTCTAGCTTTCTTAGTTTTTGAGTTAGCGTGCTGACGGACGGACGGACGGACGGACGGACGGACGGACGGACATGGCTCAAAAGTCTTAGAATTTTTTTCTGATCCGATCCATACCTTTGAAGGTATATCTAGCTCGCTTATTTCGAGGTGTTACAAACGGAGGAGTAATTTTATTATACCCGATCCTATCGTACGGGTATAATAATATTGTAAGCAGAGTGACAGGCTGTGAACATACTAACGGTTCGTACGGGTATCTAAGAGTTGACAAAGGCAACTGTATTCTTCCTCGTTTTAATTGCTTTTAGAATGAATGGAAAAATTGGCAATAAATATGTACACCGTCACCGTGTACAACTTTAGTTATATTGAAATGTTTAAAAGTAATTAAAACAAATAGAAGATGGAAGACAAATAAAAAAAAATTAGTATAATCAATATAGGACTAGAAATAAAGATGGATACTTGAAAGCGTAATTTTTAAAAATTAAAGAAATAGAACCAAAGAATTTGTTCAATAATATTTGAGTATAAATATTCGAGATTCTAATATAATTTAAAAATTTCCGACTTCTTATAAAAAAACTTTTTACGTTGAATAAATTTTAAGATTAGCATTAGAATAATTTTTACGAAGACTTTACATGAGATCGCTCTCGTTTATATGACATATAATTTTTCGTGTAGTTTTTTTGACATTTTTATCATCTATTTTGACTATGTTCATATAACTGCATGTAATAGTCGAGTTTTACTCGTTTCGTTAAGCTTATTTTTGGGCTATACTTAAATATTTAAGCAATAGAAAGCAATAAAGTTACATCTCCAATTCGATGAGAAAGGAAATCGTAAGTATTTTTTTTTAAAAAACATACTACCTCATACAACCGTTTAATTGCTCATAAGACTTTAATCAAAATATTCTGAAAAGTTAAAAGAAAAATATTGTTCTGGGGCTTTTTGTTTTTTTTCTGGGACTTGCTGTATCATACTTAATTTAGCGATGTTGAAGTACAACAACTATCAGTTTAAAAAATATTAAAAAACCTTTGTTCAGAAATTATTAAGCATCTTAAAATATTAAGAAATCATAAAATGTATCTTTATAAAGATCTAGAGGATATATAAAAATTAAATTTTATTTTGATTATTTTGAGTCATAATTTATAGCAAACATGAGATTTTATATACATATGATACATATGTATGTATAACGTAACTTAAGTTGCTCCACTATAATATGTATTTAATAAGTTCTTTATATTGATTCACTTATTGTGATTCTGTTAAATTTTTTAAACTATTAAAAATTTAAACAAGAATATATTTTTAACCTTTCAACTTTTCTTTGAACAGAAGCATTAATAAAAGCATAATTTTTAATATATAAATATTTTAATAACAAGACTTTTTTTTTTTGGAATTTTTTACAATGACGTACATGAATGTTAAAATATTTTATTATTCGTAAATAACTTGAATAATTTATTAAACTTTACATTAACAATTTTTTTTTTTTCACTAACAGACTCATCATTAAAAAAAAAATAACACAAAACTATATTTTAAATTTTGAAAATGTAACAAAAGAAGTAAAAAAAAAAAACAAGCAGAAATTAAATTAAAAAAAAAATTCTATTACTTAAAAATGCTTTTATGTTATTTCAACATATGAATTAGTATATGTGCATATAAGTATTGTAGTATAATGATTAGATGACACAGATCACCTTGATGTTACACGGTGATTCAGTTTCGTATTGGGTGTTCGGACTCACATTTCATTATAATTATAATTTTTTCGAGCCGTGGGTCGCATACGTTTAAAACATCTCTATTTTTTCCGATTTTTTGAAAGTGTTTTAGATCGCCATTTTTAGCACAAACTTCTTTTACGACTCAACGCCAAGTTATTTTTAGTCGACCACACTTTGTATGACCTTCTCACAGAATTAAAATTTTGAATTCCAATCAACGGAAGTTTTTGGTATTCCAGACTCTTGGAAAATGTAGAGGAAGAATATTTCCAGAAGGTGCTTTAGTTCTTCGTTTGATATAATATTTAGCTCAGACTATTCACAATGGGCGAATTAAAACATTTCTTCACGAGGATTAGTGGTTAGTAGTCAGTGGTCCTTTGATTAGTGGTCCTGTGGTTAATGGTTCTGTGGTTAGTGATCCTGTGGTTAGTGGTCTTGCGGTTCGCCTGTGCTAATATTTTCTCTATTCTGTCATGTTCCGAATCCATATATAAGATGTAAGAGTAAGTTTGATTTTAAAAGCTTTTTAATTTGTGTTCACGAAACTGGAAAATAATTTAAAAAAAATGTTTTCTTCCACTGCAATAATTGCTATATAAGCATTGAAGCACCTAAAAAATGACATTTTAACTTTTAAACATGTTTTTAAATCAGGCATAGAATATATGGGTAATCGGGGGCCTCGGTGGCCTACTGGGTAAGAACGGATAAAATACGCTGTAAACACCGAGGGGTTCGAATCCCACACACGTTGTAAGAATTATTCCCCCTTACGACATAATGCTGTGTAATTTGCTGTCCACATTTATGTGGCAGAGAAATGCATTTAAAAAAAAAAATATATGTAATCTGTAACACTTAAAATTTCCCTTAATTTTTCAAAATTTTATTCATAGAAAAAATTTTAAAGAAAATTTTCATAAAAAAATGGTCGAAATTTTAGAATGTTTAATATTATCTAGCATTTTAAAAATGAACACCTTTAAAATCTTTTGGATTTGCATACTAAAGTTTAGTTTGTTTTTTATAGAAACGAAATTCTTCTATTCCAAACCGGATAACTCGAAGGTTAACTGTTGGTGAATTATGAATTATATGTATAAAAGAAAAAATTTATAAAAAATATAAATAAAATTGAAAATTAAAAAAAAAAAATGAGAAAATAAAAATAAGTACATATATTATATTATAAAAATAAAATTTTTTAAATTTTCCGCATTTTATGTTTTTTACATTCATGTGTTACAAACATCCTTTTTATGTTTGAAAGGATGCCAAAGTCACTGTTGGTGTTGTGTTCATTGTGTTTTTTTTTTGTTTAGAAAAATGAGGACAAAACAAATATAAAGGATTTTGTTTTTTTTTTTTGGTAATTTACAAAATAAACAATAAAATATATTTATTATAAATTAAAATAATGTTCTCATAATGTTTCTTGTTAAGTTTCAGGTGAACCAAAATTTAAACATTATTTTTGTTATTTCTTTTTTTTAAATTTTTTTAATAATTTAAGAAATATTTATTTTATTGTACTGAGAGTTAATGATGACATATAGTTTCCAACCAAATCCTTGTCATCCTTCACCACACATTAATATAATTTAGTTTTCTATATTATATGGCGTTACCTATCCTATCGATGTGCTACCTATCGAACACGTATTGTTAAAGAAAAGAAAATTTTAACATTTAAAGCTTTTTTGAAGTTAGTTAATTAAAAAGGATTTTATAGTTGATTATAAAAGCAGAATTTCAATGATTTGTGTATTGGGGGTTTGTTTCCTTTAAAGTTATGGAGCAGTATCAGTTCAGGCTATTTTTGATGTTTTATTATTTAGTATGTGTATATGTAGCATAAATAATTATAGTGAGGTTTTTTAAAGTTGATTACAAAATTAGGACTCCAATAATTGATTTTATACAAATTATTGAAAGCTTGAATTTGTAACCAATTCTAAAACTAGCCCCGAGGGCATATTTATCTAGAATGAATATGGAATATTTACCAAACAGAGGTTTTACAAAATGAGATTTTTATATCTAGACATTTTGCGAAAAAAATGTTTGCCAAAGGAGCTTTTTGTTCAATGATTCTAGGTAAACTACATTTTTTTAATGTGGATTTCGGCCAAATTTTACATACCCATTATAGTTAGGATATAATGGACAATATTCCATTATATGGACCTATAATGGATAACTATCCATTATAGGTTAGAATATTAGATTAATATTATTATAGCAAACATTTTATTTAGGATTCGTTTGCCGTTCTTTAATAAAATAAAAGTTTGCATTAAAAAAATTTGTTTAATCACTTATTGTTAAACTTATATAGACATTTTCATAATTTTCTTTTAAGATAAATAGTCTATCCTGTAATTTTCTCACCTTTATGTTTTGCGAACTTTTTATTAGTAGAAACAAAAAAATTTAAGTCTTATATTACATTTCGATTAATCTTTCTAACAAAAAAAATATGTTGGATTTTACTGAATATTATTTCAATATAGTCAAAGATCAAACTCTAATTACGTTTCAAATAATAATGTCAAATTTCGCAAAGACCATAAGGTTAGAAGTAAATAAATAAAGAAGAATAATATTTTAAATATTCCAAGTTTATTTTAATTACTGTAAGTCAAATTTCGTTATCATCATATTTCACTATATATTATATGATATATTTAACATATCTTTTATTAAATTTTTCTATTTTATTTAAATTTATTTAAAAATTTAATTTAATATCCTAGTGATGAGGATTTATTTTTTATATATTAACTTGTATAAAAAGGCACAAACATTTTTTTTGAATTTTCCTTATATAGATACATACAAATATAATATATATCAACGCGAATAAAGAAAAATATATTTATATTTTCCACGTTTTATTGACATGAAATTGTTTTAAAATTCGGTTAACTGCAAATACCTGTACCCACTACACACAGCTATCTTTAAGCATATTCAGGGATACATTAAAAAATTCAAGGTTAACAATTTTTTGTTTTTTTTTGTTTTGTATTGGTAATGTATCAAAATTCTTAAAATATATATAGGCTTTGAATTACAAAATTTTATATGAAAGATTTATTTTCTTCCTAATTTTTTTATTTTTTTTTTTTTATTTTTGGTTTTTCTTATTTTTATTTTCTCTTTATTAAGTATTTCTTTTTCATATTTCATTTTTTTTCCTAATTTTTCGTCCGTTTGTCAATGTAATGAATCAAACTTATGTTAGCTAGCAAAGTGTAACAGTAGTAGAGGATTTTTGAAGGGGATTTACTCTAATCTTTAATTAAATTTTAATAAAATAATAAATGATGAGAAAGACCATAAAAATTTAATAACAGTACAACATGCATATACAATCGATACTTATAATAATATTAAATTATATTTAATATTTAATAAGCAGAAAAAGGATATTGGCTCGAATGCATAAAACTGAGCTTGAACTGAAATTTCACTTTTTCAAACAAAAACTACACTTGAACTCGAATTTTTGTTTGAAAAAGTAAGGTTTGAGCTCAAACTCAGTTTTATGCATTCGACCCATTGAGTCAAATGTATAAAACTGAGGTTGAACTCAAATCTCACTTTTTCGAACAAAATTTAAAACTTACCTGAAAATTTTTGTATGAAAATATGAGTTTTGAGTTCAACCTTAGTTTTTCGGTTTTTGCTTTTCGATTATTAAGAGTTTGATAGAACTTAATATATTAAACACTGAAAAAAGTTTTGTATAGTTATTAAAAAAATTGTGCTTCTTTTGGTAAATTAATATACCAAATACCAAATATCAAATACCAAATATACCAATTGTTTACTATCACTCCTCCGTCCTGAAAAAACGCCTTCTAAATTTCCTTAACATTACACATAGATAATATTGTTTAGTTTTTATTTATTGATTCACATATAGGAGGTGTCGGTGGTGTAGTGGGTAAGAATGTATAAAATACGCTCTAAACGCTGAGGAAGTGTGGGGTCGAATCCAATAAAGTTTGAATTGTATAATTCCCCATAAGCCTTATGAAATTTACCTGAAATGAAGAGGCTGTGTAATTTCCTTGTCACATTTATGTAGCAAGGAAATAAAGTTAAAAAAAAAATGTATCAAATAATTCTTTTATACATACAAGTAAAAATTGCCTATTTTTAGGTTAAAATTAATCCTTTTTTTTATATGACAATGAAATTTAGTTTTATTTTAGAATTAAGAAAATTAAAAAATAATAATATTAAAAATTCGTATAATAAATTTAAAAAAAAAATATTAAAATTTTATAACCAATAATATTTAAAAGCAAAAATACTATTAAAATTTTTAACTGTTATGACTCAAACGTAAAAAATTTTAATTTTTTCTTTTTTAGAAAAGACGTAAAAATTCCTTTTGATTTTAACAGAATTTTTTTAGGCTGCTGGTAAATGTAATTTATTTTCTTTCTCATTCTAATTTAATTTTTATTTAATTTTTTTTTATTTTTTTTTTAAATTCTTACCTTTACTTTTAGGAAATTCTGAAAATCTGTTCAAACAACATTGGTATATAAACTCACAAAAAAAAAAGAAAAAAAAAATATAAATCAAACCTTTCCAATTAAATTAGAAACGGTTTTTAAGGTAAAATTTTTTTTTATCGTTTTTAATTTTTTTAAGTAAACATCTCAGAAAAATACGTAAATTTCTGTAATATTTTAAATAAAATGTTTCTAAAAAAAAAAAAACACTTAAAAGACACTAAAGCTTTAATTCATGTAATATAAAAGATTTCTAAAAAATTTTGAGTGGATAATTTGAGTTTAGAAAAATGAAAATGGAATTAGATAAAGATAATAGGATAAAAAGTTAAAGAATTTGTTATATAGGACAAATATTTTTTACTTTTAAATAATAAAAGATAAAATTCGATTGTATTTCTTTAATTCATAAAAAAAAAAATCAATTGAGTTTTTATTAAATTATGTAGAATCGAAACAAGAAATTGTCAATCATTACAAAATTCTTTTAAAAATATTTTAATTAAAAGCGTAGAGAATATAAATTGTCAATTCTAAAATATTCGTGCAAAGTTACAAGCTATCAAAGCTATCATAAAAAAATATTAACTTTTAAAATAAAAAAATTATATGGTATAGCTACCCAAAATCTTGGTTCAATTATTTCAAAATGTGCTTTATTTAGTTTTATAAGTTTTAAAAATATATAAACTTGCTATTTCTATTATTTATTCTTATTTTCCAATTTTCTACAAATTTTATTAATTTCTCTTTTTTATAGATATATTGTAGGTAATGACAGTTGCTCTATTAAATTTAAATGAATTTTTGCCTCCTCTTAAACAATTCCAACGTAACACCAGAAGAGCTGCAAGTGCTAATTTCTACACTGTGGAAATTCCAAGATGATTTAAAACTGGCTATGGAAACTCATTTATTGTGAGCACTGCTTCCATCTTCCATCTTCATAAGATGTGGAACATGCTTACATCTAATGTGTTCCCCTCTGTCAATAACGTTCCGTACTACAATTTGCAAAAATTCAAAACGAATCATATATGTCTATTAAATAACATATTATATGTATATTAAATATTTTATTGAACATTTATCAAAAAAGACAAATATATGTACATATATAACAAAAGAAAATATGACTCTCGAAAGACAGATTCGAAATTTTACTCTTCCCTTGAGCAAGCAGTATATTACCAAACGATATATAACCTATTATTTGGTCATAAAAGGTATAGGATGGTGTTTAGTGACTTAAAGCCGTAATTAATTTCTAATTTTTAGTACAAGATAAAAAAAATATGTTAATAAAGTCAGTCTTAAAACCACACTTAAATAAATTAAACGTTGTTTCATTTAAACAAAATACCTAATTCGCGAGGAGCGCTTTCACTGCTGATATCCCAGTCAAGAAAAAGGCAAAAATATTCGAGTAGTTTCTATTTCCCAGAGTTAGATGAATTAATTTTCTTACAAAAGTTTTTATAGCTTCTTCCGTAAGAGTGGTATTAGCATGGCATTAATCTAGAGAACCTTAACACAAACTCTTGTCGAATAGGATCTCCTATCTTGAAGGTGCACTATGTACCTAGAGTCTAGTGATTACTGTGGCGTTCGCTCAACATTCATAAATATAAAAAATGCACATTACACATACACACAATAAATCAAAAAAGAAATAACTTAAAATAGTTTCTTGTTGTACTGAAAAATGCAGGCATGCAAAAATTTTCTATAGCTTTCTTAGTTTTTGAGTTATTATGCTGACGGATGAACGGATACAGTAGCAGTCATACATTTTTTGCTTAAATTTTCAAATGAGCAGTCATAAATTTGGTATATGTATGTTTTTATGTCAATATTTCCAACATAAAACGTACTATTCTTTTTATACACATACAGAAATACTCCAAGAAAAGTCATTTGTGTTGACATAAAAAAACATGAACTTTAAATATTTTTACATAATATGGGGGTTCCCCGAAATTGACAAAAATAAAAAAATATACATTTGACATTTTAAAATTCAAAAAAATGCTATAGGACATATATATGTTAGCCCTTAGCAGTTATTTACTACATATACATATGTACGTTTACATAAGCGTGAAAATAAAAAGTACGAATCTTTTAAAAATTTAAAAAAATCCAAAAATAATTTAAAATAATAAAATAAAATAAATAAAATAATTTGGTTGAATTTTATAATTTCTAGAACTATAGGTTGTACATATATTCAAACTATATGTTTACACATTCTTCAAAAGCAGATTCTAACCTTCCACAAAACGATTATCAATACAAAACGTTTCCAAATATGCTATAGTACCATTTAATACTAATGTGTAATAATTTACACTATACGTACAATGTATGTATTATTATCATTCATTCATCAGTGACATATACGATATGTAAATAAACATGAGTTATATATTGTATGTATACTAATATCATATAAATATAAATTCTTCAAGCAACCGTTATATTTTTTATTTATTTAATTTTTTCGTACTAACGCATCATCCTCAACAATTTTGAATTATCGAGTAAAAAAAAATGCAAAAAAATCGTTAAAAAATTTTGTAAGAAAAATTTAGAAAAATAAAGTTACACTTTCGTCAATTTTAAGGTTACCCTATATTATTAAGAAAATTTGTTAATAGAAATAAAAATATAATGTTGGAGCTTTAATTTTTGCATATTACTTCAAAAAAATTTGGACAGGTGTTCAACTCACAGATGTTTAAAAATAAGGAATTTTTAGTTTTTGACAGCTCCTCCGAAACGGGAGGCGATGCAAAAATATTTTCTGAAATGACTTATACTTATTTTTAAAGACTAACTTCTCTCAAAATTTCAAGTTTCTAACTTAAATGGTTTGGAAGATAGAAGGGAGTCAAGAATTTTGCAAAATTTGAGTTTCGCATAACGGTAAATTAAGACACCGTAGCACAAATATATATTTATTACATATATATTTTTAAAGCTAATAAAAGTAGTAATCGTTTGGCGTTTTCAAATCGTTTGGCGTTTTGAAATTGAATATCTTATACAACTTGTGTTATAACAATTTAAATATAGAGCTTTTTAGAACTTTGGGGGGCTGTAGTTCCGTAACGGGTGGGGCTACAGAAAAAAGTTGTAAATAATAAAATTAATATTTTTGTAATATCTATGAGCAGTTAAAATTTCATGGTTCTATTTCAAAAAAATGTGGGGATCTAAAAGTTAGGTGTTCGAGAGCTACCCGAAGTTTTGGTCGGATCTCAACCAAAAAAAATAGGGAACCTACAAATTCTTGTAAAAATATTTTGTGTTAATTTCAAGACTCCAGCTTTCTTTTGCTGACAGACGGACGGACGGACGGACAAAGCTTAATCGACATAGACTTTTTTTCTGATCCGATCCATACCTTTGAAGGTATATCTAGTTAGCTTATTTCGAGGTGTTACAAACAGAGCAATTTTAATATATCCGATCCTTATCGTACGGGTACAAATATAATAGGTACATTTGTACATATGTATATAGTTTTTCTAATTTAAAAATTTTAGTTTTTATGATAAGTATTTATTTATTTATTTTAGAACAGAGAAATCAAATTTTAGTTGATTGCATATACATATGTACATATGTAATATATGATGTACATAATATTATACTGATGGCGATATTCGATTATTTTGCTGGTGACACAAACCTTTTGTTTATGTTATAATTTTAAAATTAAATAAGTCATGTACGGTGATGAAAATTACATAGATGACGAAACAGATAATGACATAGAAATAAACGATTTAATAGTCGAGAATCAAGGTGATGAAACGAGGGTGTCATAACTATTATAGCATTCAATTGTATCTTATAATACAAAATATATTCTGATAAGTAAATCAATGCTTCAATCATGTTTTCTTTTTAATTTTATAATGTATATTATATTTGTTATAATATTCATTTTGATGTCCTCCATGATAAGGTATAGATAGATGTAGAAGATTTTAAGAAGTAACTCTTAAAATATAGATCATATAAAAAGGTTTGTTTCTTTAAACATAATTAATTTCTAAAAATGTGCGGTAAATGTGTTAATTGATTAATCATGTCATGCTTATTTTGATAAGTTACAAACGAAAGAATAATATTAAAATACCGAAGAGCCGAATCTATATGTAACAGGTATAAAAAGATATTTACGCATAATTTTCTTACAATATTCAGATTTTCAGTGGACAACATTTCTTTTTATTTCAAGATAAAAATGATAAAAATCATTAAAAAATATTGTGACCAAAAGCACTAGAACCACAAAAGGTTGAAAAATAATAAGGGGAAACTAATTATTAATTTTGTGGTATACGTAAAGTAGTTGTGTTTTTAACTACCTCTAATTTTGCCAATATGATCTCTTGCATATATTTCTTCCAATACGTAACTGTTTAGGAATTTGTAAATACTTTAGGAGCTTCTAAGTAATCCTTATACTCTATTTATATCCTCCTTAACGAATAACATTTTTTTTCAATAAAATTTGATTTAAGTAATAATTTGTTAAAATAAGAAAACGATACTTGAAAATTTTTATGGTTAGCATTTATAGCATTTTTCGTTTCTCAAAAGTACATCAGTCTAAATCTTACCAGTTAATATTAATTATTTATTGTATTTAAATTTAAAATTGAAAGAAATTTTTTTTTTTAAATATTTTATGATATTGATACTTATTCAGGATGTTCTATATAATATCCAATTGATTATTCATTTAATAATTTATTTATTGATATTTTTTTTATATTTAATTACATAAAAATTACTTATATTAAAAATAAATTAACCAATAAAAAATCAATTAGTTTCCACAAAACACAACACTTAGGTAGATACAACATTTTATAAAATTACTAGAATACAAGGATCTTCGATTTTATACCGTATATGTAATTAATATGTATATGTATATTAAATAATTATTTCCGAATTATATCATTAAAAAAAATAAAAAATAAAATACATAATGTTATAATTGATTTCAAAATAAATTAAAAAAAAAAAATAGGAACATATACATAATATGATCCAACTAAATACAGAAGCTAAAGAAATAACGATCTCGTAAATTTAGTTTTTTTCTCCTGTATGTTATCTAATGTAATTTGTAACTACATATATATGTATATTTAAATATAGAACAGAAATAAAATATAGTTATTTTATTCAATCATCTTATATATTATTAATATACTTTTTATTTACTTTTTTTTTTTAGATATACTCATTAAAGATTTTATTATCATTTTCTAGCTTCATTTTATCTCCCATGTCTTTTTCTATTAACGTAATAAACATGTAAAGGAGCATGATTATAATTTTAAAAGTACATAATATATATATATATATATATACATACATATTACTTATAATAACTATATACTTATATAATATATACACTGTATAATATATATGTACGTGTCGTAGTATATCTTGTATATAAATATATACTAAAAAAAAAATAAAAGGATATATACCTTATGATAGTTAACAAATTTACATTGTTTGCTGCGTGCTTAACCTATATTATCTTAAAATTTTAGATAGACATACACATATAAGACGGTCATAAAAATAAAAATGATAGAGTACAGAAAATAAAAGAAGAAGAAGAAAGAAAAAGATAGAAGAATTCCACCATAAAAAAATTCAAAAAAAAGAAAAGTACGTAAAACATGTGAAACGTACCTATCTATTTCTGTTAAGTTTTTTTTTGTTGTCAAATGTATATATATATATACAATATACATTTATATATATATATGTACATTTGACAACAACAAACACTTATATATACATATAAATATATATGCATATATATATATATATAATAAAGGATTATCACGTTTTATTGCGTTGATATTTTGTGTTATTGATGTCTGAAACGTCAATTATTCTTTATTTTTAAAAATGAAGAAGTGAAAGGTAAAATATTTTACAAAATATCTTAACCAAAAAATTTTTATTAAAGAATTATGGATATTTAATATATTTTATTAAAATTACCTTTATTTTTTTTATAAATATTATTAATCTGTTGAATAGAATTTATGCCTAAAATCATCATATTTTACTCTTTTTATACACCTATAAAATACCGTAAATCATAAAAACTGTAATTTTTTGATGAATTGATATTTTTTTTTAGTTTTAAAATTGTGACAATTAAAAGAATATATAGTGAGTTTTAGCACATTTAAAAAAAGAAATTCACTCTGCGCGTCCGCTCATCCGTTCGTCCCTCTGTGTACAAGACTTTTACACTATGATAATTAACGTTATAGAACAACTTTTTCATGTATGTACTTTCATCTTCTTTGACAGTTTCAAAAAGCTATATTTTCAAATATGTATGTATATTGTTAACTTTTACATTTTTTTTCAATCTAAAAACGCACAAACGATAGAATATTATTTTAAGAGAAGAAATTTTGAGAGAAGAAAGATCTTTCAGCATATGTTACCTCAGAATAAGTTACCTGTTTTTGTACCTAACCCTGTTTAAAATGCACTGGAGGTAAAAAATTCTTATTTCTATTTTTAGACAGCTCCATTTTGTAGACTGAGTTGTCAGTTTTAATTTTTGTGTACTAATGATTCCGATATCGTAACAGTTAAAAAGTTATGAAGGTTGAAAATGATTTAAAATGAAAAAATTATGTTTAAAATTATATTTTCTTTTGAAACACCCTATATTTGGTGTATTCTTTATAGCATATTTCGAAACAGCTTTTCATGTTCTATAATTAGTACCTAAAATTTTTTTCTCTATCTCTAACTGTTTTTGAGATTTAAAGAATAGAAAAGTGTGTACAATTTTTTGTTCGTCTCGACATGCCCGATCACCCATTTCAAAGAAGACCGTCGAGTCGGAAACACCTTGTATATAAAATTCTAAGAAAAATTTCGCCATTTCAAAATCTGAACTTCACGCTTTCAAATTAAAAATGCCAAAAGAGGCTATAATTTAATAAAATATTAATGAACAATAACGCATTGGAAAAATCTTTTAGAAGATAACTTTCAGAAACGCAACTTTCTTGAGAAGGCTTTTTTTGCAAATTTGAGAACACGAGATCAAAATGTGACAACTTTACGTAAGGTTGTGAAATGCATCTAAATGTACGAGAGACCATTTTATGCTATATCGGTGGAAACGCCACTGGTAAAGGTAAAATTTTAATTAATAGGTACATCTGTAGCTACGATATTCAAACACTAATTGAAGTTGTCAAAATAAAAAATAATTTTGTTTTTAAAATTTTAAAATTTTTTACTTACTTCACTTTCCTTTGTAATAATATCCATTCTTTTATGTATATGTACATGTATATATTAATGTGTGCTTTATTTAAAAAGACGTAATTATTAATAATAAATAATAGAATATTCAATAATTATTCAAGGGGAAATCAATTCAAAAAGAAAGTTGAAATTATTTTGTAAACTTTTAAAGGGATAAACTTTTATCCTCCATCGCACATTAATTATTTTAAAGTTGTATAGTTGTATGTAAAAATCAATAAATCATATTCAAAGATTACACATAATATTTTTATTCAAGCAGTTTATTGGAAACTTTTATTACTCGTATGTTGTAAATATTAGTGTAATAGTTTTAAATTTTTGTTTACCATCATTTTGTACCATTCATTACGATTTTTACCATTATAATATTTTTACCATTTACCAGAAAATAATATTTTCAAAGATTTATTTAGTCAGCTGACTTAGTGTCAAAAATTCTTAATCAAAAATTTTTTAGATTGTCATTTTTTTTGTCATTTCTTTTAACACATTTGAAATTCGGTATTTATTTTGAAATAATTGATTAAATTTTGGGTTTATTTTTGTACGTTACCCCATCTTTGGTTAAATTATTTTTATATATTTCAATTTTTGACTCTGAATTTCTTCAATCTTAATTATTTTTCGATAAATTATAAATTAAATATGTTTGGTATTATAGGGGTAATGATTTACTAACTTATTTTTATATTTTTGTTTTTTTGTTTTGTAGGAGTCCTGTAATCTGTTATGAACATCAACTTCTTGAGACGCTGATTGTTCACATCGGTTCATTGATGCAGTCATAATGCCCTAAAGAATCGGACGAAAGTCTATATTTTATATTAATGTTCTGAAAATTATATTATTAATTTTAGTTGAAGAAAATTTCCAAACAGTGACATTATTATTATATTTTCTACTAATTATTGTATGATATATTCTCCTCTTTTTTTTGAAAAATTTTGATATGCATCGAAAAATATTGCAATTTATGATATTTTTAAAAAAATTTTATTCAGAATAGCCAAACAAATAACTCCGATAACAAAAAAAACTTACAAAATTGTCAGTTACTCTTATACGCTGTGTGCGTTTACTGCTTTTGCAAACTTTAGTCGCTATAATCAAAAACGGTGTAAATAAAATAAAATTTGTATCTATATGTATGTATCTATTAAAACAAAATAATAAAAACAATAATTATAAACCTTAAACATATAATTCATGTTGAGGTAGAATGTATTATAAATTATCTAAATTTATAAATATTACATTAAACGTCATTATAAGTTATTTAAAACAAATTATGTATTTGGATAAGATATTGATTTTCCATTTATAGAAATTGGAAAATAAATATTTGAGTAAACGTTAACATAATATTAAATAGCAGAAAATTAACTAATAGCAATGCCGTATTTTGGTATTAAAATCTGAATTTTTTCGTTATTATATAATTAGGAAAGGCTATTAATTAACATATTTAAAAACTTTATGTTTAGACTTCAATTTTTACATTTTAACTTTGGAAAATTTTAACTAATGCCCGAAATGGTTTTACAACTGTTATTCGTGTAAAATTTAATTTTTTTTAATTTTAAAAAGTGTAGAAGTTTAACAAGAAATAAAACAAAAAGAGTAACAGAACCCCATCCCTAAACTGTAGAATTTTTAAGATGACAGAACACAACTTTTAAAAATTTATTTGCTATGCGCATGTCGCATTAATGGATCAATTAAGTTGTGTTATGTCATCTTAAAAATTCTGCAGTTTAGGGATGGGGTTCTGATCGCATGAGTTCCCTAACTTGATAATTCATATATACGAGTGTACGAAATAACGAAATTTAAGAAAAACATTGACATTTTTCTTCAAAATATCCCTCCAAATTTTCTCCTGCATACTCCATAATTTCTACAAAGTTTTCCAAACTCCATTCCCGAAATACGCTTCCTACATTAATAAGCTAAAAACTAAATCGTAATT
The DNA here is from genome assembly GCA_947095535.1 of Poecilobothrus nobilitatus. Classification (NCBI taxonomy): domain Eukaryota; kingdom Metazoa; phylum Arthropoda; class Insecta; order Diptera; family Dolichopodidae; genus Poecilobothrus; species Poecilobothrus nobilitatus. The sequence continues at coordinate 253,230,467 of OX352773.1, read as the reverse complement.
CTACCCAAAAGTGTTATATGTTAGAGGGTAGTTTTTGTTCGTTAAAGTTCAACACTATCAGACACTACCTAGAAAAACTTTCTGCAGCTCGTCTGGGTCACTTTCAATATTTTCCACCGTCCACATATAAAGAAAAAAAGAAAACAAAAACAGACCTACAAACTATAGACATAGTAGACCGATATGATTGACAGACATGATAAACAGGTAGACGGATTAATAAATGATTTTTTTTTTTAATTTTTGGAAACTGTACTAAAAATTGTTAACATTCAATAAAAAATAAAAATTACTGAAGAAGTACTTGATTAAATATTTTGCAATGTAGGTATGTTATAAAAATTAAGAGAGAAAATTGATGCTGTTTTTTTTTATTAAACAAACACTGATAAAAATATAATTAATAGTTGACAACTAAAATTTAAAGTTATCTAACATTATTTTAATGATAATTGTGATTTCATGTTTCGTCATGTTTTTTTTTGCATTGTGTAAAAAAATAATTGAAAAAATTTTTAAGTTCGCAATTTAAAAAAATATAAAATTGCAATTTAGAAATTCTTTCCTTTCTATACTAAAAAGAGAAAATAGGTATTTTCTATTCTACAACATATATACATATGTATATATATAATAATATGTAACTAAATTTATGTTACTGTTATCTAAAATAATATCTAAAAGAAAGTCAAAACTATTCTTTTTTTTTTGTTTTATCTTGTGCTCAAGTACGTTTAGTTTAGCAGCAGACATTCAATATGATAATAAAATGTTATGATAAATTTTATAAAAATGAAAAACATACATATATATAGGTTAAAGGTTAGGTTTAGGTTTATGAACAGTTAACCGAATTCTAAATTGGAAAATGTCATTTTGTCTTATCTCTTTTAGCAAAAAGGGGCATTATAAAGGATATTTTGTTTTTAAATACTATTTTGTAAAAAGTCTTTGTAAAAAAAGGGATAAATCCTTTTTTTTTGGTGAAATGACATTTTGCTAAAAGTATTTTTTATGAAATGTCATTATGAGAAATGTTTTTATGAGAAATAGATTTTGGCAAACTAAAATGCTCCCTATAAATACAAGTAAATGTCATACTAAATGAAACGCAATTGGAAAAGAAATATCAGACTGACAATTAACACTAACTAATTTACTAAATATCCTCAGGTATTTACTAAATATATTTAGGTTTTTGCTAAATATATTTAGATATTTGCTAAATAAATTCAGATTTTTTTTTTAGAATTCAGAGTTTTACTAAATGAATTCAGGTTTTTTTTTTTTGGAATTCCGATTTTTACTAAATTAATTCAGATCATTTTTATTACTCAAAAATTGTAAAAATTAAAAACTTTCTATTGATAAACATGCAAAAATTCTGAAAAATATTTGATCTGACCAAAGATTCATTTTAACATTAAAAGTGCAATAAAAATTAGAGCACCTATTTTAGATAGAAAATAGAAATTTTTGCAAACTTTAGTCGCTATAATCAAAAACGTTGTAAATAAAAGTGAATATATGTGTTTTAAGGCCATTTTTATAGTAAAATGTAGCTGGTGAAGGTTAACTTTGACCAGCATAAAAGTGTTAGGAAAAAAACGTTGGTCATAGTTAGAATAACTAAGTCCCAGTCAACGTTAATGGTTTTAATCAACTATGAGAAAACAGTTGGTCAAAGTTTGCACAACAGTGAAAGTTTGTGATTTTAATCAATTATGAGAAAACAATTTATTTTTTTGATAAATTATAATTTAATATAGAAAATTTAATTTTCACTATTCACTATTTAATTTAGTTGTGCTAACACTATTTTAAAATTTTTACACATTATAAAAGTACTTGTTCAGAACCACCTTTGATTAAATCTAACTAGATATTTAGTGTAGATATGCATTTCAAATCTCTTTTAAAAATTATATGCTATCTTTGGACAAGTTAATTAATCCAATTTCTTGATAATAGAATGACGTTTGCTTAAAAGATGGCGGTAAATAATTTTCAAAAGTTTTTTATTTTTTCGATCAATGTTACCCAAATCAAAGTTAGACAAATCGACGGTAAATATTTTTGAGAATTTTTCATGTTACATTTTTACTATTGAAAAGAAAGGTTTTAATTTTTACAATTTTTCAATCAAAAAAGACTATCTGAATTTATTTAGTAAAAATCGGAATTTCAAAAAAAAAAATCTGAACTTATTTAGTAAATACCTGAATATATTTAGCAAAAACCTGAATATATTTAGTAAATACCTGAAACCCTAAATTTCGAAAATCAGAAAAACGTATGTGCTATATGAAATGAAACACTTCAGATTTTGTTTACTTTTGTATTTTTAAATTTGATGAAGCTACAAACTACTTTTCTTTACGTCAAATTTAAATTCTCCCTGTCGGCATTCTTTCAAAAGTACATTAGCATTAGGTCAAGTAATTATCTAAACCCTTTTAATTGAAGCGTTTCTATTATGTCTAGAGGTAAACCATTTCAATAAATTACCGGTTGAATACCAATATTTCGTCAATGTTTTGTCAATAATTTATGAATTCCAATAAATTTAAGTAATGCAGAAAAAATTAATATTACTTCAATTTTTCATATATACCTACACAATCATAACACATGCTTATTAAAGTATCTGTCAATCAATAAAAATTTCCACCACCATCACCACCCAAAGTCACCAAACAAACCCAAGCATTATTTTTTTAATTCAAATTTTAGATTTTTCTATTCAAATTTTAGATTAGAGGAGGAAAAATCTAAATATATTTTTTTTAATTTTTAAATTTTAATATAAGATAACTTAAAATACGTACAGGTTTTGACACCGTACAGGCCCCACGTGTCTAGAAATATCAATAAATGTTCAATGTGAAGAAAATGAAACCATCTTTAGAAAGATTTTACTATAAATGTATCCGTATGGTTGATTGACTTCAATTTAAATAATTTTATTAAATTACTTTTTAAAAATTAATTCTATACCTGTTTTACAAAATGTTGTACACATGATCAAACCATTTTTTCTCCCCCATTTATATTGAATTTAATAATGTGTGATGTTTAATCATTTTTCAAATGAAATTATTAAATAATGTTGTTACGTTCAAGGTTGAAAAGGGAAACCATATGCTTTTATTATCATAAAATGTTCATTCACCTTTTTTTTGTATTTTATTTGTTTTTTTTTTTTGTTAATTTATAATTAATTTTTTGATTCATTAATTAATGTATTTGTTTTTTTTTTTTATTTTAATTTTATATTGCGCATATTTTCTGTATTAAATTGCAATTATAGCCTATGGGAAATGAAAGGGTGGAAAAATAATAAATTATTTGTAAAATAATTTTAAAGAACAAACAAATAAATAAAGGTATGAAAATACATATATATACATAAATCTATATATGTACATAAATATATATAGGTATTTTATAAAAGATTCTTTTTATGGCACGTGCAAAAATTCTAATTTTTATTTTTACCAAAATGTAATTATAATTTTATTTTAATGGATTTAAATAAAATAAAATTTATTAATATTATAAGTTTTCGTTATTGAAAAAACTTAATAAATTATGATATGATTATTATTGTGTAGGTTGCTTCGCTATGGGAAAAAACGTGACTTTTTATCAATATTTTCTATAAAATTTATGTAATATAAAGATTCGAAAATAAGATCAATATCATATTCTTTAAGATAAAATACTCGTATATGTTAAAAATGAAACAAGGTAGAATGTAAACCAACGGTTTTTAAAAGCGCACATTTCCAAAAGATAATACAAACTGTTTAGAATTGTGACTTGCACAAAAATCTGAAAATTTAAAAAATAAAATTTAAGAAATTTTTTGTAATAAGAAAATATGTGAAAATAGGACTTTTCTGGAATTTTGAGAAGCTGTAAGTCCGGAACTCTATATAACTAAGAAAAACCGTTACACACGTAAAAATATAATACTGGAGCTTTAATTTGTATGTTTTGCCGAAATAATATGTGTACAAGCTCCTAAGTTACAGGTGTTTAAAAATAGCAAATTTTCAATTTTTGAGCCCTAATAGCTCATAAACAGGGGGTGGTTCTAAAAAATTTTCTGATCAAACTTATACTAATTCTAAAAGTTCTTTCTTGTCTCACAATTTCGAGCCTCTATTTAAATGCGTGTCGGAGTTATGAAAGTACAAAAATCATGCAAAATTTTGTTTTCACATAACGGTAAATTTAAATACTAAATTTAAAAAATTTGTATAATTTTGATATTAATTTACAAAGTTAAAAAAAAATACCTGTGGAATGACGTTTTCATATTGAAACAATCTTAAGCAGAACATAAGATATAAGCATTTAGAAATAGGGTTTTTTCAAAGTTTGAGGGGCTGTAGCTCCGTAATGAATGGGGCTACATGAAAAAGTTGTTTGACAAAATTATTTTTTTTGTGAGGCCTTCCCATGGTTAAAATTTTTTTTCTCTATTTTTAACAGTGTAGAAGTTTTGGGAACAGACGGGCGGGCGGACAGATTGAAACTAATAAGCACATTTTTTAAAAATATTTTTGGAAATGCGCTAAAAAAGTATGTTGAAATGTTTTTTTGTTAAATTAATTGGATGTTTGATTTTTAATAACACATCTTAATTTAAAAATTCAGATAAAAAATTATATAATGATATATAAATGTATAATTTTCGTAATATATATTGTATATCCTACGCTCTACATGTGTAAATGCTGGTGCAGTGACATAACGCCCGAGGAAATAAAGCTCGCGGGCGTTAATTCTTTTTTGCATTGGAATTAAAACCCGCGGTCTTTAATTCCTTTTGAATTGGAATTAAGACCCACACTATTTTTGTTATTCAAAGAAGAGAGTAATATAATATGAAGAGCAAACGCATTATTAGGAGGTGTTTTATAGTTTTGAATACAAATTGGGATATCCCCTTTTTCCAGAATATTTACTAATATGTATATGTACGAGATTCTGAATTGGGATGGATTTTAGACTTGGTTACAAAATCAGGCTTATATGCTTTTTCCAAAATATGTATATAAGTAATACTCCTATTGTCACGGATTTTGGGAAGGATTTTAGAATTGAATTCAAAATCATGATTATACGCATTTATAGAATATTTAGATATAAGGATATGCAAGTGTTGAATTAGAGGGATTAAACACATATTCTGGAAAAGACGTTAAATTCTGATTTTGAATTCAATTCTAAAATCTCTTCACAAATCCCTGAGGCTTTAACAATGACACAAAAGTCCCATGGAACGTCTGGCTCATTGAAGTGAGTCAAAAATCCCAATGGGATCCCAAGTAATGATGAAAATGTAAAATTGAGTTACGGTGCGTTTATATTGGAGCTGCGATAAGTGTTATTAGCTTAGCATAGAAAATCATATATATGTTTTTAATTAAAGTGTTTATATTGGAGCATCGCTTTGATCATCGATAAGATCATAGAAAATTATAAAGATAATTGAATTAGTATTTTATTTTTTTATTACAATTTTAAATTATAAATCGTAGAAAAATCTATTAGATACACAAACCATATCGAATAATGTTAGTTTGAAATTTAATACAAATTAATTATCGTGCCATGTTACCTGAATGTTAGCATTAACCGCTCTTCTTCTAGAATTGGTGCACCATGACAATTTCTCCATGTTTTTTTTTTAAGTTTTTCCTTTGTTTTAGATAAAATGTAGTCAAAGAGTTCTACTTTCATTCACATATATTTAGCAAATTTATTTGGATGTTTTCTTAAGTCTTTGTAAAGATGCTAAAATTCTCCAAACGTACATCTTTCCTTATTAAAAGGATGGATATCAAATTCGCAACCCTTCCGTATTTTTTTTGTACAATGTAAATGTACAATTTTGTAGCACTTGATAACAAAATTATTTCTTCGTCTTTGCTGTCACTCATTTTATCAATAGTCAATAGTATAACAGTTTTGTTTTTTATAATAACTTTTTTTTGTATAAATACAAAATAACTGTTCCAAAAAGTAAAAATTTTTTTAATAAGTTTTTTTGACTTAATATTTTCTTGTTTTTCAAAAATTAACTTTTTTTTTTGTATAACACTTTTTGATTTAATATAAAATATAATAAAAATTGTTATATAATTTTTAATATAATTTATATTATAATTAATACATTATAATAAAAAAAATTAACTTGTACACAAGGACGAATATTTTATTATCTATTTCTATTCTATATCGCTATTATTGGAGCTCCAATATAAACGCAACATAAAAGGGTAGCAAAAAGCTGTATGTTCTTATCGATGCTCTTATTGACGCTCTTATCACTTATCGCATTCCAATATAAAAGCACTCTTAGTCTTAAATTTGGCAAAAACAAAAGTCTAATAAAGGAGAAAAAACATAGAATTTATTTTATTTCAGTCGTTTATGACAATGACGAATGACGATTTACTTTTAGATTGAAGGCATTGGAGTTATGCTTATTGAAACAGCGTCCCGACAATCTGAGATTGAAAAAAGTGTCTGAATTGTTACTTCCATTTAGGATTTCACACAATTATAAAATTTAATCTTAGTTAAATGACGAATTTGAATGGAGTTTAACAAAAATGGCTATGAAAGAAAATATTTACCTATACTTATATTGATATATAGGATATTTTTTTTTTATTAAATTTCTTTATTTTTTTATTAAATATTTTATTAGAAATTTATATAAAATTTATATATTATTTAATATTTTTTATTAGAAATTTATTTAAAAAAAAATAACATAATATAATATTTTATTATATCTATATGTATAAATTAATAAATAAAATTGTCAAACAGGAAATAAAAAGAAGAAAAATAACTTTTTTAAAAATTTGTGAAAAATTTGTTTATTAATTTTACTCTGTCCGGTCCACATGTTCATTTGTCTGTTTATAAAATTTCTACATCGCTTCGAAACAACAAAATGAAACAGATCTTATAAAAAAACGAGGAATTGTTCAGTAGACTGTGTCAACCGTGGGATACCTGTATGAACGTAATATATCCTCTTTCTACATAATTTGATCATCTTTTAAACAATTTCAGATATTTTGGTACCGACGTTATAACTGCCAAGATATATTTATGTAAATTGTAGATTTGTATGACAGCTACCCAAATCCATTTCGCCAGCACAACCAAATTTTACAGAAGTTGTTGTCATAAAACTTAATCTTCATTTGTAAGATTGTAGACTCCTAGCTTCATTAAGTTCCAAGAGGTGCAAGAAGCCTGAACCAGCTGCTATAGACTAATCAAATTATACAAAAATTGTTAGCACTTCTTCACTAAATTTCAGATACCCAGCTTCAGTAGACACTGAGTTATTTTCATTTAAAAAAAGAATTTGTATGGCATGGCAGCTACCCGAACTTACCGCACCAACACAACTAAATTTTACAAATGTTGTTGTCCTGTAACTCGACACAATTTAACAAAATTTCAGATACCTAACTTCAATACACACTGAGTTATTTTCATATAAAGAAAGAAGTTGTATGGCAGCTACTCAAACCCGACGGCCAAAAAAGCTGAATTTAAGTACCATATCTATTATTTTGTACCAGAATTATTTATTAGGGATATAAAATTTGCTAATTTTAAGAACCTGGAAGCTGGATACATGTTGACATTTTTTAAAGATAATGTGCAAAAAATGAAATCAGATGAATATTTAACGTTTTTTCTTAATTATAACAAAAATTAAAAAAATTGTCTCTGAAAGTGAAAATGTCTTCACAGAAAAACTTCTAAGAAAAATTCGAAACTTAAGATGAAAAAATACTTCAGGAATTTTTTTTATTTTCATTTTGAAAATGTACGCTTTTAAAACCTTTGATTTTTCGCACTACCTTGTTTAATATATTTAAAATTAATATCGAACATTTTTTTTGTGCTTAAAAAAATATCGTTTTTTTTTTATGGAAATTTTTATATTAAAAATAAGAATTTTTTGAATCAAAAATATTCTAATCTCTTTTCAAGCAAACAGTAAAAATATTTTCATGAAAAATTTTGGATTTTATTTCGAGAATTTAGGTTATTTAAAAATTTTTTAAAAGGAAAGAATAATATCAGACCAGGATATAGATAAATATCAATATAAATCCTGATACATTGACATTAATATTTAATATTAAGTCTATAATGAATAGTTTAAAAGTTGTAATAAAGTTTAGTATTGAGTTCCTTTTTATATTTTTTTCTTCATTTTTATTTGGTTTAAAAATTTTAGGAAATATTAAAGTACATAATTTTAATGCATATTATGTATACATTTAAATGTATACAAAAAAAAATATCTTATGAAATATTTACATGAACCATATAATTTCCAACAGCAAAATATGTCATAATGAACGGTGATTGAAATCCTAAGGAACATAGAATTTGTCAGATATTTCAAACATTATATGTAATGTTGAAAATTGCTTAAGATTATTCATATTTTTATTTAAAGTTTTTCATAGTTTCAAAATCTATTTTATTGATTATTCATTTTTTATTTAATTTATGATCTGATTGGAGTTCGACCTGAAGTAATTCTCATATTATGTACATGTTAACTCTCGATCAACTCCAAAATACTTTGTCAAGTATTCCAAGTATTTCAAAGTTCAAAATATGTAGAATACTCATATATGTGGTAATCTTATCAAACAAATAATTCTTATCGTTCATCATATATTCGTCTTGAAAATAATACAAATTATTTTTTGTATATCCTATAAATAATGGCTCATATTCAGTTAAAATAATTAATTATGATTCTTTTTTTAAACAATTACCAAGTAATAAATGTGAGACTGTAAATGATATTTTGCTAAATTTAAAAAAGAACCTTTATTTATAGGTTGTTAACTAGTTAAGCTTTTAAATTTTATTCCAAAAATGCTTTTTTTCAATAACGAAGTACAAATAAAAATTCTATACAATATTTCAACTAAAAAAAATACAACAACAAAGATAAAAATGATATCAGTTTCATTAACAATCAGTTGAACCAACACCGGGAAGCACTTGAAATCGTCGAGCATATTAATTTCGTGCCATCCGCTTTTAAATTGGGTGGGCGAAATGCCTAAAATATTAAATCGCCAGCGTGGCATTTTAAATTTTCAACTCCTTAAGAATTTACATTTAAAAACAAAAAATAAAATAGCGATTCTACAGGGTGTACCAATAGAAATTCTTAGGAAAAAACTAAGTTAACGAATAGAAAACATTTTCACATATTATGAATTTTAATAAAATTTGGTTGCTCCTTCATTAAAAAGAAGATGATTATAAAAAACAGAAATGTTATTAACGATGAAGACGAAAATTTTTAAATTTGAGTTTTTTAAAAATTACTGTTCTATAAATTAATTATTTTATAACTTACCCTTTTAACACTTACTTGTTTACATTTCTTATACACATTATATATTTTCTTATATTTAGTTTACTTTTGAGAGATCAAAAAAAAATAGTTTACGTAAAATTTTGAGAACTCAATTAACTTATAACTATATTCAAATATCTTCCTCCAAAAATTCTTGATTTAAACGTACTTTTTTTTTGGATTACCTTTAAATCAAGCAAACTGGATAAAAGGTGAGGCAATTATAGGCTCTTCTTAGTTCTTAATAAATTTTCATTTCAATTGGCATATCTAAAATTAATTATATCCATTTTGATTGATGTCTCTACAATTATTCGTTAAAATAACAGAACATCTTAAGAACAATTAGAGCATAATTTTCACAGATGGTTGATGGTTGTAAAAATGAAAATGTCGTTGTAAAAGTGTGGAATTGCAAGAAAAAGTGTGGAATTGCAGTAGCTCATGTCACCATATACTAAACCATTTTATCATATTTGAAGCCGAAAAAAAGTCTCTAGAATACACATGGCTTTAGAATACACAAAAAAAAAACAAGAGAAAAATCCCTAATTTGCACTGATAACTTTGCAACTTCTAACGCAGCAAAAATTGAAAAAAAAAGCAACCTAATTGATACAGCTTCTTTATTATAGAAAAAGTTCTTTATTATAGAAAAGGAAACAAAGTTCTAATAAATTGGATGTCAGAAAACTAGAAGGAAGTAAATTGATCAAACTACACCAAAAATTTGGGACCAAAAACAAGCAGAAACCAAATTATATAAAAAATTTACAGTTAAAATACAGAAGAAAAAAAATGCAGAACTCTGTTTTGTATAATCACAACTACAAAATAATAAACCCAACTATAAAGTATATCATTTTATTAACCAAAAAGCAGCATACATGAATGTACGTTTTATAAGGTTACGATTAAGTGATACAGAAATATCTCCTAAAATAAAAAAAACGCTATCAACATATTAATTTTGCAATACAGTTCTAATGATAATCAATTTCACCTTTTCAAATTCACATCTCTTTCTTTATTTTCCCTACCGGCATTCCTCAATCAATCAAACCCTACAGATAAATTAACAAACGCTACTGAACAAAACGAAAAAAAAAACAATTAATAAATAGGTACTTAGAAACAATAAATATAGGTACATAAAATAAATTAATCCGAAACAGATGTTTTAAAGAAGACAATTATAAATAAAAATAAAATAAATAAAATAAATAAAAATAAAAAAGAAGTAATAAATAAATTAAAATAATAGGCGATAGGGATAGCTATGATAGCAATTGCCGAAAACATTAAATGTACCTTCTGCAAATATACAATATTAATAAAAATAATATATTTTATTTGGAATCATAGACATTGATATTCATTTATATCATTCGTATGAGACTCAATCAATAAAATATAAAATAAATATATATGTAATTAATATTCTAATATCTGACCATATCGACAATTCGAAATATATAATAAAATAACGAAATTAAAGAATTCTTGTATATGATAATTATATGTCGCACACATAAAAAATTTTTTTTTTTTTTGGTTAATTGTCTTTTAGAATAGCTACAGCCGTGTAATCAACGCCTTAGTATAACTGACGATTTCAGAAACAGAAGATTAAGTTTTAATATGTATAATTAAATGACTTACTGAATGCCCTGTGCTTCTTATATTTCAAGTGGAAAGGTGAAAATTCTATGAAAACAAAATTCTAATCAAAATAATATTTATAAATCTCTAAAAATTCTAGTAATAATTTTAATTCGAATAATTGTATTAAAATATTATTTTATTTTTAATTAATAAAATATTGTTGTAAACAATTCAAAATTTTTTTAATCAAGAGATTATATTTTTCCATTTGATTTTCTGGTAAAAAAAACTAACCCTAGAAATTTAAAACATATTATGATTCATATAATTTATGTATCGTTATAATTTTATCAGTAACCTAAATTTATTGCCTTCTCAAAAAGTTCATTATATTTTTTTTAACTATAGGTATATTATATATTAATAGGTACTGATAATGATTACAATCAAATATGAGTATGTCATTTTTTTAGCTTAAGTTTTTTCATCAAATATTCAAATAGATTTGAAAATGGTTTGGATTAGCGTCCGCGTCCGATTGAAATGAAATTTTTTATAACGGTACTTAGTGTTGTTACCAACATTTCATAGAAGACCACTTTGACCGACAAGGTCATTTGAAGGTCGAATTGATTATTTGAAAATTGTCCTATTTACCAGATGTCGTTATAATAAATTTCATTACAGTTGAACGCAGACGTTAATCCAAACGATACCCATAGATTTGATAAAGACGGGCTGACAGGAAATGGTTGGTTTCCATAATAAAGATTAAAAAAAAATTTTCATCTAACTCAAAAAATGTGGATATTTTTATACTTTTAAGTCGGTATTTAATTTTTGAAGAAAATATATAGTCAACCGAAAGTGAATTTCCGTATATAAAGATATTATTTTATATTACTTAGAGTTAGGACTTGCTTACATACAGGGGAGCGTTTTGGAGCCGGTTTTGTATCTGCTCTACACGGTTGATTTACCAATAATGAATAATACAACAATTGCTACATTTGCTGATGATACGGTAGTTTTGGCAAACAACACCTGTGCCATTGACGCATCCAGAGTATTGCAAGAAAACTTGTTAAAAAGTAAAAAAAAGAATGATCGCTCTCGAGTGTACATGTTCTCATATTACACAGTTTTTACATATTGGCCTTTTAATCGAAAAGTATCTGGTTCAAACCCAAGTTGAAAAATAATGTATATAGGATTATATTAAAGTAATTGACATTAATACAGTCATGTTTTATTTATTTTATATATTTTTAATTGTATTAAGTACAAGAAAAAAATAAAAATAAAATACAAAAAAAAAAAATAAGTAATTTATTTATTTATTATATTTATTCTATTTATTAATAAATAGAATAAATAAATATGGAAATAATAGGGGTTTATATTTTAATTTTTTTCCATCTTTTAACAAAAAACAAAACAAAACTAAGCTTTTCCACAAATTCTCTGTTCATCTAATTAATAAAAAAATGTTTGTTATTTTATTAATTTTCATTTATATTTGAATTTTTACAATTTAAAAATATTTTTAGATGTAGGTGTTAGTATTCTGTTAGTATTTTTTTTTTTCTACAACCTTTTCTTAAATTTTTTCTTTAAAAATAATAAAATTTTATATTTCAAAATGAAAGTATAATATAATGTTAGACCTTATGTTTTTTCCACAAATGAATGAACATAATATTTAAGTTCAAGGTCTAAGGCCATTAAAGAATATTATATTGATTGACAATAAAATAAGATACAAATGAATATTCTAATATATATAATTTTTTTTAATTTTTTATTTTGAAATGTAGCAGGAAAAAAAAAAATAAAATTAATAATAAGCATTATTATTCTAATAGAACCCAAGATGATTAAGTTAAAACAAAAAAATGGTAAAATTTTTAAATTTGCTCCCATATTTTTAAAATTTTTGACAATAAATGAATTTTGATATCTATAATTGTTTTTTTAATTGGAAAATCGAGTTGTATTGAATCCGGTTTTAGTCAGAATTACTCTACGGTTGAACAAATAAACAAAACATTTGAATAAAAACAATATTGTTCAGTGGCGTTTTTAGATATCGCTCAAACTTTTGGCAAAGTTCATAGCACCAAGGTCTTTTATTCAAGCTAAAGAAAAGAAAATTGCCACATGAATTTTATCTGCTTATTAAATCATAGTTATATAACTGTAAATTCTTTATAAAATATAAACATGAGCGAACAACAGTAAAGGGGAGCGTTTTAAGGCCTGTCTTGTATCTACTCTACGCGGCTGATTTACCAACAATGAATATAACAACAATTGCTACATTTATAGAGGATACGATAGTTTTGACAACCAATAACTATGACATTGAAACATCGAGAGTATTGTAGAAAAACTTGTCAAAAATAAAAGAATAAATTAAAACTTGGAGAATAATAGCAAATGTAGAGAAATCTGTGCACGTAACTTTTACCACAAGAAAGAAAAAATTGTCCAACGATGTTTTTTAATAATATAGTCCATTCGTTCGTGCAAACTCAGCCAAATATCTGGGTATACATCTGCATTAACGTTTGACTTAGAAAGAGCATATAACCAATAAAAATAAACTGTTGCAAAGGAAATTTAATCAACTTTACTCGATAATACGGCATCACTATAAAAATTATCGGTAAACTGCATAATTCTAATTTACAAAGTAGTTTTGAAACCAATTTGGTACTACGGTATCGAGCTTTAAGGCACAGCTAGTAATTCCAACATAGGCATAATAGAAAGATTTCAATCCAAAGTGATTTGGTCAATCCGCAATGATAATCTAACGAAAGATTTAAAACTTTTGTTAGGAAGAATACTGAAGCAAAAAAAAAATTTTAAATATTTTGCAAAATTAGAGACATATCCTTACAGACTGGCAACACAGCTATAGCAATTCAAAATCAAAACGCACACAGACTCAAAAGATTTCATATATATTTTTTAAATATTAAAGCGGACATTTTTTTTTTAGATTCTCTTCAAAATTAACATTTGTGTCTAATATTGTTTGGCAAATCATCATGAACATCACCATAAGCACTTAATTATAATAATATCTATGTATAACTAAAAATTGTAAGATAAGACTAAATAAAGGCAAGTAAAAACAAGATAGAATATAAAAATGTTATTTTTTATAAATAAATTGAAAAAATTTTAAGCAGAAATTGAGATACATAATACACATTTAAAAACGGGATTTTTTCAAAGTTTCAGATGCCGTAGCTTCATAATGGATGTGGCTACATGAAAAAATTGTTCTACAACATTAATTTTTTTATGAGACATAACCTTGGATCATGGTTTATGAGACCTAACCTTGGTTAAAATTTCATTTCTCTATCTTTAACTCTGTAGAAGTTTTGTAAAATGACGGACGGACGGGTAGAATGAAACTAATAAGGACATTTTTTCAAAATGATAAACCTTAAATGATAAAACATTTTTTTTTTTCACAATATAATTGCAAAATAATTTGAAAGTTACCAAAAAAACCAGAGGTGCAAAGAAATTTCAGAACAAGTATGCTGCATTATATTATAAATCTGTATTTTGTTTTTTTTTGAAATCTCAGCATCTGTAATGCATTCCATTATCATGATAAAAAAGTACTTACTCTTGAAATCTAATATGTACAATAATTAAGGATTTTTCCATAATACAATTAATATAATAATAAATCAGGATGTTTATTTACTTTATATCAAAATTTTATCAATCATTTTGGATCTTTTTTTATTTTATTTGTTAATTTAATTAAAATGAATATCTAAAATATCAAAAACAATATTTATACATTATATAGAAGCTACATAATTTATTTTATATAATATAGGTATGTATATAAGTTTTGAATTTAAAAAAAAAAAAATACGATTATTAATTTTTGTTTTAATGTTTCTTAAATTTTGTATTATGATATTGTTGTCCTAATCTGATTAGTATTTCTACGAACTTTTTTTTTTTTTTTTTTTTATAATTCTTAAAATGTTATCTTATCTTTATACTTATAAATTTAAAATAAAATACATAATATTATAATATCGTAAATTATTTATTAATAAAAATTAAAGAGATAAGCTAAATTTTTTTTTGTTTTTTTTTCCCCACCATATAAATATGTTTGTTATAATTTTGAAAATTCATTATTAAAATACGATTCGACACGAAAATAAACATCATGTTACAAATTCAATTTTATATTACCGTTTTAATTATTACCGCTTTAACAGTAAATGCTTCAAATCCATTTAAAGGAATTACTGTAACTGATGTTGGTGTAGCCAAAGAATATGAATCAGGTGATATAATTAAATGTAAAATATTTAATATTGAATCAAATGTAACAATAAAATTAAATGAAAATGGATTAAAAGGTAAGATTTTTGTATACATATAATGTAATATGTATATGTATATTTTTTATTGAAATATATGTACATAATATGTATATAATTAAGTTAAGCTAAAATGTATTATAAAATAGGAACGGTATTTATATTAATTTTTTTATTTAATTTTGCAGAATCATTTGATACATCAGTTGGATATTCAAAAAATATTACAATACCAAATGATTGTATAAAATTTACAATATTTCAATTTTCAAATTCATCAAATATTTGGTCCAAATTTCGTATAATAAATGCATTAAACGGTTCAACATATTATTTTATATTAGTTCAAGATGGTCTTCAATTGTATAGAATTAATGCAACAACTGAAGAAATACAATGGTCTAAATTTTATGAATATGATGAATATTTTTTACCAAAAGAAATCGAAACTGGATTTTGGTTCGAATATAAAAATGATGATTTAATATTTGGTTCAGATAATTATGGTATTGTTACAATTTTACCAATATCAAAAGAAACAAGACCACATTTAATGGAAATTGAAGGAAAATATGTTGCACAATCAATATGGAAATTAACTGGTATAAATAATATATCTACATATATAAATATATTTATTAATATTAAATTAAAATTTATTTTTAAATATAAAAATTACACAATTAATAAAAAAATTAAATTATTTTTGTTATTTTTTAGAATGTGCAAATTCTTCTAAAGAATATAATTTTGATAAATTGACAACTTATTGTTGGAATTCAACTGATGATGATGATAATAATGAAAATAATAAAACTACAATTGTTACAACAATGATTGATGTACAATATCGACTTAATAAAGTAATGAAAAAAGATTTATGTGATTTTAAAAAATGGGATTCATCAATGATGATTAAAGAATTAATAGAAGAATTCTTAAGTGATGTTAAGGATAATTATCAACGTTCATTGAATTCACATAAAATTATTCTTAGATCATATCAATTAAATAAATATGAAATAAGTTTAAAAGAAAAATATTTAAAAGAAAATGTTTTTGGAAATACTCGACAAAATTATTTTCAATTATATAAAGAAGCTCAATTAATTTTGAGTAGATTTCGTTAAATTAAAATAAAATTTAAAAATTATTTTCCTATAAATTGTAAATAGATAAGAAATAAGTACTAACTAAAAAAACAAAGTATAAAACCAAAAAAAAAACAAAAAATTAAAGTGTTTTTATTTAAAATTAAAATCAGATATTAAATCAATTTATACCTGATCAATAGAAAGTATTTATCAATATTTTATAAACAGTTATCTTTTTAATTTGATCTACAATATTCACATATGCGATATATGTATTTAATATGATATGGAAGCAACAGTATTTTTAAAGATCAGAAACAGTTAATATATTTTTAAACTATTTAAGAGGTGCCATAAGGCGACAACAAACCCCATTCACATGTGACGATCAATTCAAATTTATTTATAAATTTAATTTTAATTAAAATTGTATCCGAATTATTGTATCGCTGTGGTCTGTGCTATCGCGTGTAATCAAACTGATTAACTACCTATATTCCATATCAAAGTACAACGAGTCTGAATCTTTGTAAGTTTCATACATTTGTCGTACTAATGACTACATCAATACTAGACTGATACCTTTCAATTTAGTATTTAAAATAGGATAAGCGAATATTGCAAAATAATGAGACATTTTATTTTAAACGAGGAAGAATACAGTTGCCTTTGTCAACTCTTAGATACCCGTACGAACCGTTAGTATGTTCACAGCCACTCTGCCTACAATATTATTTTTTTAATATTTTAGTATTTTAAAATAATTTGGGCGAATTTTATAATTTCTAGAACTTATGGGTTGTACATATATTCAAACTATATGTTTATATGTACATTCTTCTAAAGCAGATTCTAACCTTCCACATAACGATTATCAATCCAAAACTTTTTCAAATATTCTATAGTACCATTTAATACTAAGCGGTAAATGTATATTAAATTTACTTAGTACAAAATAATAAATATAATTTTAAATATTATATTATATTATATTATATTTAAATATTTCATTGACAGAATAATTTCTTATAAGTACAATAAAATATATGTATGTGAATACGGCGCTATATAATATACATCTATACTCTTATCATTCATTCACTAGTGACATATACGATATGTAAATAAACACGATATTATATAAGTATGTATATATATTAATATCATATAAATAAAAATTCTTCAAGCAACCGTTATGTTTATATCCTTCAAGCAACCGTTATATCCTCAACAATTTCAAATTATCAAAATGGAAAAAATTCGTTTTAAAGAAATTTGTTAGAAAATTTGAAAAAATCAAGTAACACATTCGTCAATTATAAAGTATATATTATTAAAAAAAGGTGTTAACAGAAATAAGAGTATAATGTTGAAGCTTTAATTTTTGTGTATTACTTCAAAAAAATTTTAACAGGTGTTCAAGTTACAGGTGTTTAAAAATAAGAAATTTTCAGTTTTTGACCCCTTACAGCTCCTAAACGGGGGTGATACAAAAAAAAATTCTGAAATGACTCATACTTATTTTTAAAGATCTAACTTCTGTCAAAATTTCAAGTTTCCAACTTAAACCGTTTAGAAGATAGAAGGGTTGAAGGATTTTGCAAAATTTGAGTTTCGCATAACGGTAAATTAAGACACCGTATGCCACAAATATATATTTATTGTATATATACTTTTAAAGCTAATAAAAGTATTAATCGTTTGGCGTTTTCAAAATGAAGATATACTTTATACAACTTGTGCTATAACAATTTAAATATAGAGCTTTTTTGAACCTTTGGGGAGCTGTAGCCCCGTAACGGGTGGGGCTACAAAAAAAAGTTATTAAAAATAAAATTAATATTTTTGTGAGATCTATCAGTAGTTAAAATTTCATAGCTCTTTTCAAAAAAAATGTAGGGATCTAAAAGTTAGGTGTTTGAGAGCTACCCTAAGGCTTGGTCCAAACTCAACCAAAAAAAATAGGGAAACTACAAATTACTCCCAGAATATTTTGTGTAAATTTCAAGATTCTAGCTTTCTTAGTTTTTGAGTTAGCGTGCTGACGGACGGACGGACGGACGGACGGACGGACGGACGGGCGGACGGACGGACATGGCTCAAAAGTCTTAGAATTTTTTTCTGATCCGATCCATACCTTTGAAGGTATATCTAGCTCGCTTATTTCGAGGTGTTACAAACGGAGGAGTAATTTTATTATACCCGATCCTATCGTACGGGTATAAAAACGATAAATCTTATTTTCGTCATTATATGTATCTAATAATGACATAATAAGTAAGAATATATAAAAAATTTTAGTTTATACATGATATACCGAAATAAAAACAATACTAAATAATATTAGAACAGATAAAAAAGGTTAAAGTATAAAGTATATCAAATATAGAAAATTTTTAAGGTAAGTGTTAATATTATAAAATACTCTACTATAAATTTTGTTCTATTATGCAATGCTACAATGATCAATATCCAAAATAGTCCCAGTATTTCCATATTGTGCAGTCAATCTAATAATCAAGAGTCTAGATCAGCAAAATTTGCAAAAGTCATTGGGCATAAATTTTTAATTGTCTTGTTAAAATTTCAAATATAATTATTATAGTTTAATTAGACACTGAGTTATGCTCATATAAAAACAGAAATTGTAAGGCAGCTGCTACTCGAACCTGTCGGTCGAATTTATACAATTTCAATAGTTAAACTGATTTGAATAATGTAAATAAAAATAAAAGGATCGAAATTTCAGAATCTTTGAATTCATATCTATCTGCCCTCCTCTAAGGTATCGGAAAGGTAACGGCAAATTTATTATACTCTAGAATTAATTTCCCACGTGTTAAAAAATACATGTACAACTTTTCAAAAATTGAACATTTTACATTACGGTTAAATATTTTATCGATTACTTTTAAATATGTTAAGTACTTCCAAAGCTAAAAGAATTTCATTCCAAGTGATATAAATTTAAAAAAATTGATAAAAAAGTTTAATAAATTGGTTTATTTTGTGAACACTTTAGTTTTATTTTGCAAACACTTTTAGTTATCTTTATATACGTTTAATATATAAAATATAGGCGTAAATTATAAGTCATTTTAAGGTTTTCTTTTTTTTATTAAGGGCCAAAAACATTTTTTATGTACTTAACGACATATTTCAATCAAACGCATTTTTAATCTAAAAAAAACTTTTTTTTAAGAAATTGACATGGCTGGCAATCAGATTATTTGAGCTTTATTAAATGCTTAACAATAAACTTTAATCTATTAATTTGCGATTTTTTTTATTTTTTCTCAAAAACATTTAAATTAAAAAGATAAGATTCAATTTAAGACCCTAAAAATTAAATGTTTAACAAATAAAGCAGCTAAAATATTATCTCTTTAGTTAAAAAATTTAATATGAAATATATGGACCATTTTAAAAGTAAAATTGATACGGATTCTACTCATGGCAATATTATGAGTCTTCAGTTCTGAATTACAGTTCAGATCTCCAGTTCTGAATTAGGGTTTAGTAAAAATACTAGAAAAAGTTTAGAATGTTTTAAAAAATACACATATTTGAATTTATATTATGAATTTCTCATGCGCACGTCACATTTGTGAAATTAAATGCCGTCGCATATGTTCCCCAAAGTCGGTAACTCATATGTATAGGATTTTTTAAAGGATTTACGTTAATATCTTTCATTAACATGTCCCTTCAAACATCCTTATTTTATTTTAGGATTTCTTACGCATCTTATATAAATCTAACTTTTCTAAACCTCTTTTTTCAACAAACTCTATCCCTCCTTTATCCCATAAACCAAACTGTACACTTGTATAATCCAAGTTAACGATTGGTTTAAAAGAGGATGGTTTTGGTCGGTTAGAGTTTAACACTATCCGCAAGAATCACGTGCAATTCTTCTGGGTGACTGTTTTTTGGAAAACTGTGACTATTTTCTAAGTGAAATATTTTCGACACTCGTAAACAAAAAAAAACAAAATATGTAAAGACAGAGAAAAATTTCACACATTCTTTGAATGTTAACAAATTATAAATAATTTTGCAATAATTAATAAAATTAATTCGTAATTACATTAATATAGAATTCTGCAAATTACAGAAATATAATCCGCAAAAAAAAAATAATTATTCAATTTGTACTTAACTTCTTAAAATAAAATACACATATTAACAGTTTATCATTCACAGTAAGATTTCGGAAATGCATAACAATTTTCTATTCAGTAATGAAGACAACCCGTAATCAAAAAAATCATATCATATCAGAAAACCAAATGGAATCAGAAACAAATAAAGGCAAATCTATATTAGACCAATAATTTATAGATGTAGCTGTAAACGTTTTAAAAATAAGTAAGTGTATGATGGGAGCGGTAGGAAATCTGTTTTTTTTTTAATATTGTTTTTTTTTTTTAATTTTCGTTTCTTAAAAATCTTGCTAAATCTTGTTTTTTTTTCGGTCAGTCTATATTGTAAAAATGGTTATATATAAAAAATAATTAGTAAGGACATTAAAGTTGATTACAAAATCAGAGTTTCAATATTTTGTTTTAGAGGTTTTGAGGTAGCAATCCCCACTACGTTAAATTATTTCATTCTAAAATATGTTTGTAAAAAAATAAATCAAGAAAGATTTTAGAGTTGATTGGTTGCAAATAAATTAAAAACTTAAGTAAAATTAAAACGAAAGCAATATTTCAAACAAAAATAAGATTATGAAAAACTAGATTAAAAAAACATAAACAAGATTTTAAAAGAACAAGATAAAAAAAAAACAAAATTTTGCAGTTTATGAATAATACTTTTCTAGGAAAGTAACATGGAGTAATACTTTACAACTTAATTCGTAATCCTTTAATTCCCCGAATATTTTATATGCAATGTAGATGGGCTTCACAAAATTTGAGTATACTTTACTTTAGGTACATTGTACAATTACTTTAATTTTACATAACGGTACCTAGTAATGTCACCTATATTTCATTGAACATGATTTTTGGCGACAAGGTCATTTAAAGGTCAAATTGATTATTTTAAAAATTTTCTAACATTTTGCAGTAATTCACTTAAACCGTTATATTTTTTGTCTACGATAGTATACCGAAACCGTTTTCTACAATATTGTAGAGAACAATACTATCTTTAATATACATCTTGTTTCATATTAATGGGTGTTACCGTTTTTGAAAGATTGCAGTTTCAAGTTGAAATTTTGATAAAAAAAAAGAATTTCAAACTTTCAAAAAAACCAATATGATGTGAAATTTTCAAAGAGTGCTCCACTCTACTCCACTACAGTGGAGCCATCTTTGGTTATAACATGCAAGTAAAGTGTTATATACTGCTGCATGTTGTAATCTACTGATGGCGCTGATTCTGTAGTAAAATAATAATAATATTAATAAGAATATTAATACCAATAATAGTAGCCGCTACAGTGACAGTGGGGGTTGCCTTCAATATTTAACACATATGATACTATATACTACTACTACATGTTGTAACTGTTGTGACGGCTTTAGTCATTGTTAGCTAAATAGTAATAATAATAGGCGGATTCATTGTTTCCTTACAGTCCCACTCCCAATTCAATGTTTCCGTATCCATTTCCTATCCTTTCCTATCCCTACTCCCTAGCCAATATACTGCGTTCGCAAGTAAGGGTTTTCATCCCATTATATTGGCTAAAAGGGGGAGGTGGCTTTAGTCAGTAAGTGTCTTTGGAAGATTCCCACCTCCCTTAGGAAAAAAAAAAAAGACACCCTATAATTATTATTACACCGTTAGAAAGGTCATACGTCACTAGGTACCGTTATGTAAAATTTCAAAAGGCAATCGCACAATGTACCTAAAGTAAAGTATATCCAAAATATAAAAGTATTATATCCAAAATGAAAATTTGTTTTTAAATTTTATTACTAAAAATTGATAAAATATTTTACATATAATTATATAATGTTTTTGATCAAATTGTTTAATTTACATATGTTTAGGAATACTTATTATACCTATAGTACATATTATTATATATACATATATAAATAATCATTTATCTTAACAATTTTATCATTTAAACAAAAAATTGACAATTGATTTAAAACTTGTCATTTCTCAACAATCAAACAAAATTATTAGTATTTTACAACCTTATCTATAAAATCAACTTTTAACTATACATATATCATATATTTATAATATTATGTATGAATACCTATTCTCAAATTCTATATAAAAAGTTGAAATTTTTTTTTTTGAAAATTAGAAGTAAAATACATTTTGTAAGATACACTACTTTTAATCTTTTAAAAGGAATAAAAGAAAATCCAAAAAGATCACAATACTTTTTATTCCTTCAAAAATGATGGAACTATTAAAAATCTTCAGTTTACTTTTTATGAGTATTGGATATTCTTCAGGAAATTTTAAAGCAATTACTTTAACAGAACCTGGTGCTATTAAAAATTTATATAGTGTAAAATACATAAAATGTGAAATTGTCAGTGTTCTAAAAAATAATTCATATAATATTGAAGAGATAGTTCATAATGACGGTAAAAATTTATTTTTTAAATTTATTTTATAAGCTATAGATTCACTTCTCATTCATAAGGGAATGAGAGGTCTCGGGCCCGGCTGGGTACAATAATTATAATTTAAAAAAAAAATGTTCATATATCCCAATATATAAATATTTAATATATCACATAATATCTCGTACACCCCACATTCCTACCAGGAAACAGGGGTTATAGCTACCTGGCACATTTATGTACCACGGTAACTGTGTATAAATAAATAAATAAACTATAGATATATAAATATAGATTCTTCTGAGAAAAATTTTCAAAATAACATTTAAAGTAATTTGTGTAATTCTGTTGAAATTTTGAAAAATTTTTCTGTTTTGTTTTTAATTTTTAAGTAATATATATATATATGTATATGTATACAATTTTAATAATTTTTTTTTGTTTTTTTATTCTTTTATTTTAGATGTTTATACTGTTAATCCATATAAATCATATAAATTAAATATTATTGATAATAATGTACCAAAATTTACAATTTTTAAAAATTCAACTTCATTAAACCCTGCAAAATTTACATTATTTGATATTAATAATAATTTAAATTTAACATTTGGTTTATATAATGAAAGTGTTACTTTAAAATATGAAAATTCTACTTCAAATTGGGAAGATAGTCGTGAAATGCATCGTTTATTACCATCATATAGATATAACGAATTTATGATCGAAATTAATAATTATTATTTAAATTTTGTACATAGAGAACGTGGTGCAATTTATAGTATACCAATTTATAATAATACTTTTAATAAATTGATTGTACATAATCATAATGTTACTAATGCTACATGGATTTTCTATGGTAAAATACATAAGATTTTTTTATTTAAATTAAATTAAATTTATTTATTTAATTATTTTTTCGTTTTTTTTTTTTTTTTGTTGTAATTTATATTATAGTACAAGAAATTAGAAAAATAAAACTTACTGTTGATCAATTTGAAACAAATTGTTGGAATTCAACTAATAATCATCAAAATGAAACTGAACATGATAAAAATCATCTTGAATCTGGTTTAATAGGAATGATTTATTCACAATTTAAAATTAATGAAACAATGGAAAACGATTTATATAATTTTAAATATAGTTCAGACGAAGAATATACTAGAGAATATCTTAATGAATTACATGATGACATCAAATCAAATTATATGATTGGTAAAGAAACACATATCAGAATTATTAGAAGTTTACCATTGAATAAAAATGAATCAAATATAAAAAGTGAATATTTACAAAGAAATATTTTTAAAAATATCAGAGAAACATATTTCAAAATAATTAAATCAATTGAATTAATATTGAGTAGATTCAATTAAATTCAAATTTCAGAAAAATCAAAAAAAAATAAATAATAATCATTGTATTTATATATGTATAATAAGTTTTAACGAAAGTTCGTAAAGAAATGTAATTAAAAAACAAAAAAAAAAGAAACAAAATATATATATATATAAATATATAATTAAAAAATATGAAAAAAATGAAAATTTTTTTTTTTTTTTTTGAAAAATTTTATATTAAAAAATTATTATATTATTAATAATTAATATATAATTTCCTAAACATGCAGACAATAATTAAGTATATGTCAACACATTTATTTCATTAAAGGAAATAGATAGCGTAACCCAAACGTAATAGTCACTCTAAAGATTTAATTTCTAAAACGCATTTCATTGAATACAAATAATCATTACAAGAACATGGTCTGATCGATCGAGTTGATTAAAATTGCAAGTTACCCCATTTAGGTCATTGAAACTTTCTTTAATTGAATGACGATTAGGCCTTTCTGCAGTAATGAGATGATGATTAGAGTTATGCGGTTTTGTTATTATAAAGTTTAACAAAGATTAATGTAAAGGGTATGAATGGTAAAACAAAAACTACAGAGTTAAAAAAGAATTTTCAGATTTTAAAAATCTTATAATATTTCTTATGTTCGTTACCCCGTAAACAGGAATTATTTTTTGCTAATTACTAGCTTACATTTTGATATTCAATATGAACTATTTTATAAAGATTAAAATTTAAAAAAAAAAATATTCTTATTCTTCCTTTAAGAGATTGATAATTTAGTTAGGCCTAACCTTACAACGAACCTCTCTGTTTTAATTAAAAAAGGTCTTCTTTTCTATATTTCTTCTAGGTGTCCTTTCTAATTTAATTTAAATTCCCGATTTCAATCGTCGTAAACAGGGATTATTTGTTTTTATTGATAAATAACATTTGACATTCAATATTTTATATAAAAATTCAATTTTTTAAAAAAGGATACTCTTTTTCGTCCTGATCTTTATCAATCAAGCTTTTAAATACAATATGCATATTGCAATGTTATAGAATTTAATAATTTAGTTCAGCTTAGCCTTACAAAAAAAAAACCTCTCTGTTTTGATGAAGGAGTGCCGCTTTTTCTATTAAGTATTATATGATTTTAATTAAATTTAAATTTCGAATGTTAATTGCTAGAATAACATGCGCAATTATGTTATATTGGCACTTATAATACACTTTGTTTCTTTTTTATTTACTCACTTTAATTTTTATTACATTTAAATGAAGTATCAATGTTTATATTAGATAAATAATTGATTTTAACCGACAATGGATATTTACTATATATAATAATATTTATTTAGAATTTTAGATAATTACTTGAGTAAAACACAAATATATGAATAGTGATATGTTATATAATGAACTGGAACAGTCAACATTGTTCTCATAAGTACAAAATTTCAATTCATATTTGTTTGTTTTTAGTAATTAATAAAGAGTAGGTATATGATATTATGATATATCATATATGATATAAAGTAATTTTTATTAAAAATACGAGTTCAAAATACTTTTCAGACTACATATTATACATTATATGTATAATATTATAATAGTTAGAAAAAACACTAAATCTTTGCTTTATTTACGTATTAAACTTAAAATTAAATTTGTCTTTTTATTATTTTTCCTTTCTGTTTTCTTACAAAACTAAAATAAAATAAATATTTAAAAAAATGTATTATTAGATAAAATATAAAAAACTAGATAAACCTGGCGTAGCATAGCGCCAGTCTGGTAATCAAGAAATAATATTGGTTTTTTGTCACTTAACTTTTTAATGAAATAAAAATAAATATCTTTCTGTTCTAATGTAGTTTTTATTTATCTTAAAAACGTTTTTAAGAGCTATGCTCCCTTCATTTGTAAGAATACTTAACTTTTTACAATAATAATAAAAATAAATTTAAATAATCGTAAAAACCTAGATATCAACACTAAGAAAACTAAAGAAAAATTTTGTAGTAGGGGTTTGGGCGCATCAGTCCTCGTTCCTTTAAAAATAATCTTTTTTTAATAAAAATGTCTAAATTCGTATAAAATTCACTATTTTTTAAGTGAAATGTCAAAATTGAATATGAAACTCCGCATATTTTGTATGCGGAGTTTTCAAAATTAATTATTTTCCATATAGAAAAGTCAAAACTAATTTTTTTTTAATGAAATTGGTATATATGTGTGGCCACACTGTAAGTATTAATAGTTGGATTCGAAATCAGAGCCCTTTTTCGGAATATTTATATCCATATATGAATATGTTAATGCGAGATTTTGAAATTTCAAGATTTTGATTTTTGCAATTTTGTAATTTCGGGATTTTGATTTTTCGAGATTTTAAATTTGGGATTTTGATTTTCAGAATTATGTACCCAAGCCTATAAATTTTAAATTTTTTTCTGTTATGTGCAGTAGGTATTAGTTTTTGCTATGAAAAATAAAAAAAATTGTTGCAAACGTTTACGACTTTTATATAATAGATATTACTATATAACAAATAGAATATATAACATAAAATATAACAAAGTATACGAAGTGCAAATGTGCATATTTTTTCCTCTTTTCCATTACTATAAGTATAGTATCCACCAAGTCATTTATTATTCATATTTGACTAAGCTTCAGTTTCTGGAATCATTAGTTTCAACAAGCTTTTGATTACTCGAGTATATAATAGCTAGTAATTAAGCTATATTGTACAAGAACAAGACTATCAAACTTAAAGAAATATTTTTATTTGTACGCCATCTATTTTCTTATACAAGAATATATTATACATCATGTAAAATAATCATTATATATATATATGATATAATGCAAATAGATTGGTATTGACATAAGGTACAGTGATAATTGGTATTAACATAAGGTTTAACAGAACTTTCGAAAATATTTGACGCATAATTAATCCTAACTTGTTAGTAGTCGAACGGCTATCAATTTCATGAACTCTTGTAGGGATTTCTGTTAACATATACTTGGCAGAAAAGGGTTAAAATACAGCATTGATTTTAATCGGTAAAAGTGCGGCATACTAATATATTTATGGCATAAATCTACATTAAAAAAATACTAGTTTTCGCCCGCCCCTCGAAATTCGAGGTGTATTAATAAGCAATTGCAATTCACGCAATCAATAACGGGATTTTTAAAATTTACTCTATCAAATGTATATGATTTCTGAAAAGGATTTTTGTATTATTATTGCTTTTTTTTATTAATACGTTGAACTCAAAATTTGAGCTTGTTTGATAAATAACTGTAGTATTTATAATTTTTTTAATAAAGAAAATAATATCTTCTTAAAAAAGAAGATATTTTAAGAAATATTTATCATTTAAAACAAAAAAAAATGAAAGTTGGTTCCTAAATCGTTTTAAATGTCTATCATTTAGAGATAAATATTATTATGATGATGATATGCATTTGATTTGACTCCTAAGTTTAAGAATCGACCAATCTACCACTGCACCGAACCCTTAACTGAAGTTTCTATGTTTATATTCAGTTATACATATTGTGAAATTCCTATTTCCTACCATAAACTATATTTTAAAATTTTGTTTATGTATTTAGAAAAAAAGAAAAAGCAAAATTTAAAATTTAACGAAATCAAAGAGCGTCTTTTTTCAATATATATATTATTATTATCTATAATATAATACACAAGATGTTGGCGAGACCTTGCCAACGTATAAAAAAATATATTTTATATCTATAATAAAACACCCACACTGAATGTAAACTAAACTGGCAATGATGATATTTCTGTATATTTATTTAATAATTTAAAATTTTATTACCAGAGACACAAATCTTTGACTCAAAGTATTATCAAGAGACACAAACCGTTCATTAAAAATATAAATAAATTTAGTAAATATTATTACGAGTGACCAAATTTTCCACTAGAAGTATTATCAGAAACACAAACCGTTCATTAAAAGTGAGTACAGTCAAAAAAGGAAAAGTATATACTTAAAAAAAAATAAATTCAGCAAATTTTTATTCCATTCCATTTAACGTCCATTATGAACTGGTCGCAGCGGTAAATTAAAAATAAATTTGGAAAAAAAAAATAAAAATAGGTACTCTTAATAAAATTAAAACGCCTGAAAGTGAAAAAGTGAGAGTGAGCAAAGTTTATAGTAAACCTCATATTTATAAGAAAAAAATAATAGGCCTATTTTATTCTTGATTTTGTTTTCATTAGTATAAAAGCTGGTAAAAGCTTCGTAACATACTTTAAAATAGTTTTGTTTATTTAGGTTGAAATTTAGATTTTTAAGCTATATTTTCGGTAGAACTGGTATAACATAAAATATTCGAATTTTTTTTATTAATATAAAATTCGGCAGACTTAAATAATTATATTTCATAACAGAAGTCAGAAACTTACTAAA
This sequence comes from Poecilobothrus nobilitatus, assembly GCA_947095535.1. NCBI lineage: Eukaryota > Metazoa > Arthropoda > Insecta > Diptera > Dolichopodidae > Poecilobothrus > Poecilobothrus nobilitatus. Next base: position 253,201,601 of record OX352773.1, on the reverse strand, counting down.
TATTATAGAAACGGATAATAAAAAATAACATAGAAAATATCATTTTATAAGCCTTCTCTCACAAAAGACTCATAATTTTGTACTAATTTATTATTAGACCATTAAATTAAAAAGCTGTCGAAAACGACCGTCACAAAAAAAGGCCCCGCAAATTTATGAAATTACATTATCAGAGACATGAATCTTTTATTAAATATACCAAAGACCTCTTCTAAAGTACATTTAAATAAAATAAATTCAGCAAATTTTTTTCAAGCAAAAAAAAAGTAAACGCAGAAGACTTGAAAGTAGTTTTGGTAATTAAAGTAATTTCGCGGCGAAAACAACTGTTTTTCATCGACATAAAAATTTTTTTTTAAAACTAAAGAAAAATAGAGAATCTGGTAAAATTTTAACAAATATTAAAATTATTTCGATTATTGGGATTGTTTTAAATGTAACAAAAAAAAAAATGTCGTAGCGGTTGGTGTTGGTTGGTTTTTCGCCGGTTTTTATTGTGCACTTTATACATGTGTTTCAAACAATTTTTGAGATATCGGCACGAAGTTTTACCCTGAATGTGTTTTTAGCTCAATGATTAAAAAGCTGTCAAAAATTACCGCCACGAAAAAACGGCGAGAAAAAATTAATAAACTGTACCTAACGTTTTTAATTTTATGTGTTTAGATTTGTTTTATGTTTCTATATACAAGTAAGTGATTTCAACATTTTTTTAATGGTGCTGATATAAAAATGAAATTTTTAGGTAGTTTATTAAGGGAGTCAGTATGATACCGCAAATGTTTTTGAATCTATAGAAATTGTGCAATTGCACAGGGGATTTTCTAGTAGGTATAGATTATACATACTATATGATACATATGTATATTCTTCACATGGGTGTTTTATAAAAATGGAAAATTAATAATGAAAATCAGAAAATTTTGGAAAAATATTGATATTGTAAGATGGCTTGTATTGAATATTTAACATTTAAAAAAAAAAATGAAAGTTGGTTGCTAAATCATTGAGTAAAAGGGTTTTAAATGTCTATCATTTACAGATTAAATATTATGATATATAGCAATATTGTATTATTCCACTTCGTTTAGTGAATTCAAATTTCAATAATTTTTTTAATTTTTTAATTAAATTATGTAATTACCTATATTCTTGAAATAATTAAAAAATGTTCATAAAAATTTTACCAAAATTTTCAAACTAAAAATATTATACCTATTAAGACAATAAAGAAGGCTTACAAGTATTTATACTTCAAAGTAAAATAATCCTGACCTATAGCATAACTTTACAAAATTATGTCATATTTTATCAAAAATTTTTTTTATTTTTAAAAATAATTATTTGTTATTATTAAACAACCACTTATGTATTTAATATATTAATTTAAAATCTAAAGAAATTAATAGTTACATATATATAGTTTTTGTTCCTCGCAAAAGGATTCTTTAAAATGTCTGTATTATTTTTTTAATATCTGTTATCAATAACTTTTATTTGAGAATTTTTTTCATATAAATTATTAATTAAAACTTATAGACAAAATATATATTATATACATATAATATATATATGCCTATATACATAATATATTTGTACATATTATATGTATACATAAACATATATTATATATAATTTTTGTTTTTGTTATAAAAATATTTGGCTATACTTGAAAATAACTAATAATTTAATTATTTTTCTTTTATTAAATTCTTTTCAAAGTTTTTTTCTTCTTCTTTGTTTCACTTCTTCTATATAAACTTTATTGAATATTTTTTGACACGCACATTTAATAACAACAAAAATTGACCAATTCAATATAAAGTTCGAACAAAATATAACAATCTAATACAAATATTTAAAAACAAAAGTGTAAGTAATTGTCACTCATTTCACTATTCATATACATATGTACGAGTACATACATATGTATAGGTTAGATCTCATATTCACAGTTATGTTATAACAAAAGAAAAATTTGACAAAAAATAATACATAACAAAAGAATGATATTTTGTTCGTTCGAAAATAAATCAATATTTTAACACGAAATATTCTTAAATCAACAATTAAAATAAATAAATTAATTATAAGAAATAAAGTTACAATATTTGAAGAAATAAGAAAAAATTAAAGAATGACAACTGATGAGATAGATTTATAGAAAAATAAAACAAAAAGTTAAATAAATATTATTAGATTTAGCGATAAACAATTATTGAAGATTTTAATAATATTTTATTGATATTTATCGAGTATTATTTTATATGAGATATATAATAAATTTAATTCATCTTAATAATCATTTTTTTTCATTTATTTTAAAGAAACAGAAATAATAATAATTTCCATGGTGGGAGGAAATAAAGCCAAGAATAATAAGACCTAATAGGCCTTATTTCACATTTGCGTTGAGAAATAAGGCCTAATTCGTAAAATTTCGCGGTAGGTCTTATTTCTCATTTCAAAGAGAATTAAAGCCTATAGGCCTTATTTCACTTTAGAAATATTATATTATTATTATATTATTCCAATTACAAATTTGTAGCTGACTATAAAATCTGAATATTTTTAACAGGTTTCAAACAATTTTCTATATTCTGGTCAGCCCTGTCTTTCGACCCACTACCTTCGCGTCCTCTCTTTCGAGCCACTCTTTGCCTCTCTCTTAGCCCATCCCTTCACAACTCCCTTCACACTTCCCTTGAAGGAATTGGAACTGCTATCTCTGCTACCGCGCCCGTCCGTGCACAACAATGGCGCCGGGATAGCAGCCCATATTCCTTCTAAACAATTTTTTTTTTTGTTTTTCATAAAAATGTCTAAATTTTCACAAAATTTATTATTATATTTCAGAAAGAACAGTCAAAATTTAATACTTTTGTATGGAAAGCAGAAATTTTTTTTTTCCCCCATGATTTCAAAAATTCTTTGTAATTAGGAGAGATTTTAGAGTTGGCTTCAAAATCAGAGTTAAATCAGCTTTTTTCCAAATTATTTATAAATATTCTAGAAAAAGCTGTAATCCTAATTTTGTAACCAACTATAAGAGTCCCTTACGTATATTCATATTTCCGAAAAAGATACAATCCAGATTTTTTAACCAACTCTAATAACTGAACTAAGCTCGACAAAATTATTACATTAAAAAGTGAAATAAGTTTGAATGTTGAATTTAAACGAAATTTTTTAATTTTTAACTTGTCGAACTTATTTCATTATGAAGAAACACTGACTACTGACGCACGCACTTACACAGTGAAATGTGCCAAAAAAAAACAGAAACTATTTTATTACTTAAATAAGCTGCTGAAATATATGAGAATTAAATTATGAAAGAAAAATATTAAAAAATGTTATTATTGGAATAATAAATTAGAATTAGGCTTTAATTCCATTATTTTAAAAAAATAATTAGGCCTTATTTCACTTTGGAATGAGAAATAAAGTCTAAATCGCGAAATTTCGCGAATTCGGCTTTTTTTCTCATTCGAAAGTGAAATAAGGCTTATTAGGCTTTATTGCCCTAGGCTTTATTTCCCCCCGCCAATTTCGATACTTACATTTAACGAAGAAGCATTTAAAACAGTGAAAAAAAATTTTAATTTTTAAATATATAAAAACGGTGGGGTGTTATAAAGCGATTCTCTGATTAAAATATAATTTTTTTTGTATAATTGTTGTTTGAATGATGTTGAAAAATGTTTGCAAAAGCTTTGGTGCTGAAATATGTATGAAATAAAATACTTAGGAAAGATTTTAGAGTTGGTTACAAAATTAGGATATTCGTTTTTTCCAGAAAAATGTAAAGATTCTGGAAAAAGGGACAACCTTGGTTTCGTAACCGACTATAAAATCCCTCCAAATAAATAGATATATAGGCAGAACTCGGAAAAGGGCAACCTCTATTTTGTAATAATTTAGTATCTCATTTTTACAGAACAAAGAATTTGAAATCTAAAATTCTAAAAAAAAAGGCTTCAAATTTTCATACGAAAAATATTAAATTCTGACTGTTCATAATAATAAATTTGGTGAAAATTTAGACATTTTTATGAAAAACAAAAAAAAAGAAGGAATGTGGACTGCTGCCCCCGCGTCCGCGCTCATGTTCAGAAGCAGCACGTCCCAATACTTCAAGAGAAGCGCGAAGAGAATTGTGAAGGAATGGGTTAAGGGAGAGGTGAAGAGTGGCTCGAAGAAAGAGCCGCGATGGCTGCCACGAGCTGATAGAAAATAGTTTGAAATCTTTTGAAAATATTGAATAATTTATGTGATATTGGGGAGGGTTTTTATAGTTGGTTACAAAATCAGGGTATTTCCCTTTTCCAAAATGTTTACGTATATAGCATTATGTATAAAAGAGATTGCGAATTCGGAGGGATTTTAGAATTGGTTAAAAAATCAGAATATTTCCCCTTTTTCAAAGTATTTACATATATATGTATGCATATGCGAGATTCTGAATTATGACAGATATTAGAGTTGGATTCTAGAGTTTAATAGTTTTTCTTTTAAAATATTTTTAATCGAATGAGACATAACACCATATGATATATTGCTTTATGACACCCACCTATAAAAACATATGGGACTTGGGATTTTGAATTTTTTGTTTTTTTGTTTTTCTCTCTGGGAGATTTTTTTTTTTCGGATTTTTTCGTCCTTGGAATTTTGTGTCAGTTGGAGTTCTTTTTTTGGAATATCATTGAGCTCCCGAAAAAAATTAATAGGAGTGCTTTAAACTTCGCTAAACAAATTATTCGAACCCTCATTTTGTAACCAACTTCTAAAGCTCTCAATAAAAGTTAGATTTCGTTAGGCTTCCAAGATTTTTAATTTTTCCAAAAATAAAATAAAAGAACTGTAAAAAGTAAATAGATTAGTGTAAGATAATATTTTATTATTGATTTACCATAAAATACATAATAAAACAGTTTTAAAATACTAAAAAAAAAAATTCAGTTTCATTGATTAAGAAAACTTGATAACTTTTGTTTAGACTTATTATTCAAAAATTTAATTTTGGTATTTTAATTTAGGTATGTACTATTGCTATTGCTGAGTATAAATATTTAAATTGCCGAAAGGATATATACAACAAAGGTAATTATTAAAAAAAAATATTTCATATATTTAACAAAAAATTGGGAATTAATCATATAAAATTCCTTTGATCCTATGATTAGAAATCAGAACGTGTCATATGCCTGTACTTTATTTAATTCGAGTTTCATTTGAATTTATTGTTGCAAGTTGCCTATATGTTAATTTTTGTGATATAATTAAAATTATTTTTAGTTATTGTATGTTTAATATTTTAAATTTTCAATTTGTATATATTTACAGTACTAACAAACTTAAACGTTAATAAAAACCAATTAATCTTCGTATTATAAAAATAAAAACCTTCACCTAGCTACTAAAATTACATAACTCAACCAACTGACAACCTAACACTAAATATAGTTTTCCAATCACCAATAGCCTCTGTTTAGTTTAGTTTATGTATGTTCTGTTTGACCATATCTTATTTTAAATTTGCTCCGTTTATTTTTTCGGAGTATATTTGATAGTTTTTTATTTAGCTCTTCTATTATAATTAAGGATTATACAGAGATATTATGATGATAAGTTTTGAATTCCAATTAATCATCCAATGAATTAAGGATGATGATAGTTTTGAATTCCAATTAACTTAAAATTTTAAATTAAAGCTTATTCTAGGCCCTTTCCCACCCCTAGAAATACTTTTATCATTTTTATTTAAAAATATAAACATATGAGTAGTTATAAAATCTATGAATAAAGTCTTTCCAATGTGCTCCACATTGTAATCGAATATTAGAATATATTAAATCTATTATATTTTCTGCAGTCTTTTTTGTGCTTTAACATTATTCAAGCTGCATCAAATTAAGTAAAAAGCAAAAGATTTATTCGACAATTGCAGAAAAGACAGTGTAACAAAACCATTGGTTACTAAGGCCATTATTGTTTGAATACTATTATTAATTTATACTCTAATATTATTTATTTTGATTATTTACACTATATTTGATAGCAAATAGGGTTTGTTTTCACTTAATAAAACTTGTAACCTGTGCATGATTAGAACTTACGCTCTTTCTCTCTAATAAGTTACGTGCTTCATCACTAGGTCACCGAGGTCCCTCTTTTAAATTATTTATTTATTTATTTTTTTATTTAGCTTTCTAATATTACATAAAAAGTTTAAGTAATGTTAGTATTATCCTCGGCTACTTGAGCAATTTCGGATGCGAGAAAAAGAAAATGCATCTACTTGAAAAAGTTACTTGATAATTAAACAATATCTATTACAAATTTCTTAATTTTTAAAATAACTGTTGCTTAAGCTTAAATAAATGATGTAATGCATATAATAATTGATTATTTCAAATTAATTTACAATTTAATTATTTATTATTATTATTATTATTACTACTGTTATTGTAGTTTTCTTGATTTTAAATATTATTAATTTATAAAATTTTATCTATTCTGTGTTTTTACTATAGTTAAAATAATGGCAATACAACTTAGGTTTATTATTATTCATATAATATTGCTAAGTAATACTAGATGGTGGACCACATATTAAACATTTTACATATTTCGCCTATTAATTCTACATTTTCTAATTTACGGACTAAGAGTGTGTTTATATTTTTGTTATAGTTTTGTATTGTATTTAACGTTATCTGGCATTCCAGAAATATATGTTTAATGGAGGAATTTTGGAGGGATTGCTGTGTGCCAGTGACATTTAAGAAAGCTACATGAGGAGTTCCATTTTAATTGCCTATTAGCGAAGATTTGTTTACTTATCTGCATCTCCTTATTTATTTTGTTTATATTATATATTTACACTATATTTGGTAGTAAGGGAGATTTGTTTTCAATTAAAAAAAACTTGCTACCTGTGCAGGATTTGAACCCGCACTCCCTCGCCATATGTTAAGCCATATGTAACATAATAAGCCATATCTTTAACCTATAGGCCACGAGGACCCCTTTTTCTTTTTTTTAACTTTTATTTATTATTTAAAGATCTTACATTATTACCCTAAAAAGTTTACAAAATAGATATTTTAGTATTTTTATAATATTAACATGTAAAAATATTTAGTATTTTTGTTTGTTAATTTTTGTTTTCATATTTTCATTTTATATTATTCTTATATTTTTTGTTATGATGATTGTTAACATATATTATTCTTAATTTAAAATTATTGATAAAAATATTGAAAAAAAACCATTATAGTATCTTATCCTTATTTTAGCTTAAAACTTAATCTAATTAACCCTAAAAAACTAACCTACCCTAATCTAGTTCCTACCCTAATATGTATATTATTATACTACATTCTACTTAACCACCAAACATTTTTTTTTATCTAAAGTATCCTTGTACGGAATGTGAGTGTCAAATCTCAGGTATTGGGGGTTTATGTTATAAGGATTATACTCAATTTTTTTGCATGTAGCCCGGTTATTATAATGAAATAATAGGGGGACATGGTTGTGATCTTGCAAATACCCTTCTTTATCCAAATAAATAAAATGTTCGGGTGCAATGTAACCCGATAATAATGTTTTCTTTATGTACTCCTCGTTATGATAATATATGTGGTATATTAAACTATTCTCACCGATTTTTTTTTTTTTTTTTTTTAAAGTTTTATTTTATTGTGTATATATCTTGATACAAGCAAGCTTAACCTAAAAAAAAAGTTTATAAAACGGTTTCATTTCAATTATTATTAACATTTAAAATAAAGTAATTTTTTTTGTTAATTTATGTAAATTTAATTTGACTTATATCTATCTATTTTAAAATACTTTATTTATTTTATCTAAAGTACAAAATGCAAAAAAACTTAAAAAATCATTATTGTATCTAGTTGCTTTAAATAAAATTGCCCTAACTTAACTTAACCTACTTAGCCTACTTAACCTACTTAGAACCTAAATTAGTAAGCATTTGCTTGCTATAAAATCTCATCCAACCACCAATATTGTTTTTTAATGCATTTGTCTTTGTCCGGTATGGACATGTCATATTTTAAATTATCTCCATTAATATTGCCTCGGTCGTATTCAATTTTTTTACATGTGGCCCGTCTATTATAGTGAAATAATATAGGGACATGGCTTTGGTTTTGAATCTAACCATTTTTATCCAAAAAGATAAAATGCTCAGGGGCTATGAAGCCAGTGAGCAAAGTCTTTTTAATGTACTCCTCATTGTGGTAAAATATATGTGATATTAGACCATTTTCAGGAGTTTTTAGTGCTCTATCATAATGATCTCGAACTAATTTTATGATAAAATTATCGATTCTTATGATTTTTGCTTCCTTGTACAAGTATTTATCGGAATAATAATGCTTGTAGTCGGATTCAGGCTTTCGATGTTTGTTAATACATACTCTTATGCACCTTCTTTCGAACTTACGTATTTGTTCCATTAGGCTTCCACTAATGTTGTACCATATGGGTACACCATATGTAAGTGTTGGCCTTATTAATGTTTGGTAACATATTATTTTGACCCGGTTGCTAATGTTTTTATTGTAGAACAGATTTTTGGCAGCCATAAATGCTTTGTTACCTTTAAGAATTGTGTGTTTTATATGCTCGATATAGTTCAGATTTTGATATAAATGAACTCTGAGATATTTGACAACTTTTCTGTTAGAAAGAGTTGAATTTGGAGATTTTATTAAAAAAAATTTCCAGTTCCTTCTAATGTCTGAACTTGTTTTGTCAACCGTATCACGAAATAATATGGTTTCACATTTATTGAAGTTCATTTTTAATATCCAAACTTTACAATAGTCCAAGACGGTATTGAAAATTTTTTGTATTTTGGATTGAATGCTATTTACGGTGTCATTCGCGGAGTAAATTATTATATAATCCGCGAAAGCTAGTGTATAATTATTGCCTTTTATTCTATCCAATAGAAATAACAAATCGGAGATATAGATCGAAAACAGGATTGGTGCGTTGACTATACCCTGTTGCAGCCCGTTTTCGATATGAAATTTTTTATATGGCGTTTTTGCCTTGTTAACAATTTCGAAGGAATTATCGTATAACATACCATGAATTATAGTGATCAAGTATTGAGGGATTTTGTATTTTATAAGTTTATAAATCAAACCATCTAGCCAAATAGTATTAAAAGCTTTTTCTAAGTCAATTAGACAAGCACCTACAGCTAATTTTTTATTAATAAACCAACATATATCAGATGTAAGTTTGTTTATTGTATGTATGGTACTGTGCTTATATCTAAAACCAAATTGATTTTGTGGAATTAGATTGTTTTATCTCCTTATTTATTTTGTTTATATTTTATATTTAAACTATATTTGGTAGCAAGGGAAATTTATTTTCAATTAATAAAACTTGTTACCTGTGTAGGATTTGAACCCGCACTCCCTCGATTAATAAGCCACGTGTTTAACCTATATGCCACCAAGGCCCCTTTTTCAAATCAATTTTAATTGATTTAAATTAATAATGTAATTGCATATTTTTAGGCGGTTATTATTTTTCAATAAAATAAGTTTTCCAATTGAATTTTTTAATATTGATTATTTAAATCAAAACTATTAATTTATTAGGGGTAATCTAAAAATAAACATGTTTTATTATAAGACTTAAACAGAATATGACACTTGTTTTTAAGTGGTCTTCAACAACTTCCTAAATTGTTTTTTTTTTTATATTGCTAATTACTGATTTCTTTTGTTTTCAAGAAATTTTGATTAATAAAACAAATAATATCTAATCTAATAATCTTATTATTTATTATTAAACATTGTTTTTTTTTTTTAATTTTTTTTTTTTGACTTGATATCAGATCAAGACGTCATTTTAGCAAATTTCTAGCACTTAGCATAATAACAATTATATGTACTTATTAAATTGACTGAACTTTTTATCATATTATATACCCAATGATTCATTTAAAAAAAAATTTTAAATATAATATTAAATTAATTTAATTTTTTATTACATCTTAACTATATAATTTTAATATTAAGATTATTTTGCGAATTATCTTATCAGGTTATTAGAGCAGGAAACTCTAAAATTTCTAAGAAATTTTGAACGTACTTAAAAAAAAAAAAAACATGATAATAAAATATACATTGTTTTTTTTTTATTATTATTGGAGGGTTATATATAAATGTTATATTAATCTTGTCAGTTCATTATTAAACGACACCTTTTCGAATAAAAACATGGTAAAAAATATTCAAATTTTTTTAGCGCTGGCGCTTATTTTATGCATTATTATAATAAGAATAGATGCTACTAACATTACTTTTAATGCAATTACTGTAACTAAAGTTGGTGTTGCAACCAATTTAAAAATAAATGATACAATCAGTTGTAAAATTGTAGATGTAGAACGAAATGTTACCTATAAACAGGAATCTGAAGGTATTTTATTTTATTTTTTTTTTTTTTTTGCTTTATAAATATAAAAAACAAAAAAACAAATAACATTTATTATTCTAAATTTTTTTTTTTTAGCAGTAATTTATGATACATTATCTGGTGATATTAAAAATATTACAATTAAAGATGATTGTCTGAAATTTACTATTTATAAATATGATAATTCATCATTTATTTGGTCTAAATTTCGTATAATTGATGCTAAAAAAAAATCTTCATATTATTTTATTATTGCTGAAGATGGTGTTAAAGTTTATCGAATTAAAACAAATACAGAAACAATTGAATGGAAAAAATATTATGATAAAAAAAATTTATTACCATTAAATGAAGAAATTGGATTTTGGATACAATATAAAAAAGAAAATGTATTATTTGGATCAGATAAACATGGTACTATTGTAAAATTACCAATTACAAAAAAATCAAAACCACATACAATGCAAATAGAAGGAAAATATGTTTCTTTAGCAATATGGAAAATTAATGGTAAGTTTTATTTTTGTTTTTTTACACTTTTCTAAAAAAGAAAAAAAAATTTTTTCAATTTGTATTAATCAATTTAAAATATTTAAATCTTAAAATGATTAAAAATAATTTGTATACTCTAATATTAAATTAATCCTTACGACTTTATACGTACGACAATGATGACATTTTTACTTTAAGTGAAGATATTTTTTTATTTTAAATAAAAAATCTTTACTTTGCAGTAATTTATGTTATATAAATATTTAATATAGATAATATATATTTAATTTTTGTAATTCATATTTTATTTGGACAAGATATGTATCTGATATTTATGTATATGCATATATATACATATTTATATATATATATATATTATATGTAATTTTTTACTTTAATTTTTATTACAAATGTTTTCACTTAAAGTAAAAAATCTTTATTTAAAATAAAAAAATTTTCATTTGAAATAAAAAATCTTCACTTAAAGTAAAAATGTCTTGACTTATAGCAAAAATCTCTTCTCTTAAAGTAAAAATGTCTTCAGTTAATGTAAAAGATATATATATATATATATATATATATATATATATATATATGAAAAAAACATGTCTACACTTTTTATTTTCTATATAAATTTCTTTTAAATATCACGATTAAAATAATCAATTTGAAATGAAACAAAATTAAATAAGAATACTCTCAACAGAATTTTATTTTAAATTTTTAGGCTCAAAAGTTTTTTTTATTCATATATACAGTACATATTATATTCAGATACATTTATACTTATGAAGAAAATTTTTATTTTTTTTATTTTTAGATTGTTTCAATTCAAGTATTGATATTGATAAATTCAAAACAATTTGTTGGAATTCAACGTATAACGAAGGTGAAAATAATCAGACTGGTATTGAAACAAATTTTACAATGCTTATTCATACACAGTATCGACTTAATAAAGTAATGGAAAATGATTTAAATAATATGAAAAAATGGGATAATACAATGATGATTAAAGATTTTATTGAAGAATTTTTAAATGATGTCAAGGATAATTATTTATATTCTTTAAATACACATAATACTATTCTTAATGCATATCAATTAAATAAATATGAAAAAGAATTAAAAAATATATATTTAAAAGATAACATTTTTAAAAATATAAGATCAAATTATTTTGAATTATATAAAAGAATTCAATTAATTTTAAGTAGATTTCGATAAAAAAAATTTTTTATAATATTGTTTGAAAAATTTTTTTTATGTTTTATTTATAAGTTAATGTTGTGTGTATATTTACAAAAAAAAAAAACAAGTTTAAAATATAAAAAACAAAACAAAAACCTTTGTATATTACTTTATTTTTATATAACAAAATAATACCATAATCACTTTACTGGGATACGAAAGGAAATTATTATTGACCGCATAAAAATTAAAAAAAAAAGGAAACTTTATTATAAGGCAACTCAAGCCTGAAAATACATTTGAAAAAATTTTGTAACAATTTAGAAAGCTTTTTTTATGAAAATGAGCTTTATAAAAGAATGCTTAAAGCTTTTTAAAGAATGTTTTCTTATTCTATTATTAAAAATATTTTGTAATTGTACTTCTTTTTTATAAAATATGCTTTGAGATAATTTGTCAAATTAAATTGGGGTTAGTCTCAACAACATTTAATAACTCCCTATATTTCCAAATTTTCTTTACTCCTATATTTTCCCAATCCCCAATCCAATCAGTATATTGTACCATAGGTTCGAACCTAATGCTTGGTTTAAAAGAGAGGTGGCATTTAGTTGGTTAAAGTCCAACACTATCAAAGACAATTCGCGTGTTGATCTCATTGGTGTCTTTCGAGATTACCACCTAACCTCGTAAAAATTTATTTATTTGTTTAATTAATATTGGGAATTTTTCGACTTTATGTAATGGGTTGTAAAGTATCACGTTTTAGTAATTTAAAACCTTTATCAACATTAAATACACGTACGAACCTTTTATTGTATTCAAAATACAATATAGTATCACAATAGTTATAATATTTTCTTTTTATAAATAAATAAACAAATTTGCATAGCTGCTACTTCAAACCTTAGTAAAATAATTTCAAGCCTTTTATTATTTAGTCTTATCAGCTTTAAATATATGTAAACTAGATTTAGATATGCAGGGTAGGTGATAAATGTATTTAAAAAAAAAAAACCCATATAATTTTTTATTGTACTGATAAATTCAAATTTTTGTGTGTAAAATTCGCACTTGAAAAAATTAGTTGTTGAAAAGCTCTGGTTGGATCTCTACTAATAGTAGTAGAGAGCCTACAAATTGTCACAAAAATATTTTGTATTAATTTTATGATTCCCGTTCTCTTCATTTTTGAGTGATCGTGCTGAAAGACGGACAAACAAAGTATGATCCAACCATACACCTCAGTTTGTGGCTTTAAATGTCGTAAACAAAAGATATTCTTACGGCGTGTGTGGGTTTCGACCAAACACTCCCTCACGTTTTACAGCATATGTCTTACACTCTTACCCACTAAGCCTCTCCTTTTGTTTGTGTATATGTCAATAATTTTTATTTTTTAAATAATTTTAATACGTATATGTTATTTTATGTAAACCTAAAAATTCATTACATTAAGTTCTAGTAATAAAATATTAGCTCTTCAAGAAAATTTGTTAGCAAACGATCAGAACAAAAATTTTATTAACTCTACCAAAGAGAATTCTTGTGTTTATCTAATTGGTATCTTTTAAGATTGCCACATATCCTCCCAAAAAAAAACACATAAGCAAACCACAATATGTTCTTAGTATTTTAAGTTAGAATATTCTTCTCTCCTATCAGAATTTTTGTCTTATTGCGTTACGAAAATAGAAAACTTTTTTTAGTTTTAACTGTTAGTGCTATTACTTTCTTCTTATTTATTCTGATTAAAAGGTCTTCCTTTCTTCCATTAGGGTATAAATTCTACCACTATACCAGGGGATCTTAAATTATCTTGGTGTCTTTTGAATATCTACATTTACCGCAATAAACAAGTTTTCAGTATTGGTTTAGAAAAATTTTTATTAAAAGTTCTAATATAATACCTATGGCATATCTTTGCGAAAAGTTGAATATCAACCTTCACCATTCTCTTGAGTCTGATGTGGTGGCTCTGGATATCTCCCAGGTTTTCAGTTTGACATGATGCTTTATTAGCAAAATGTAAAGCTTTAGGTCTAGGTAGGGTCTTAAAATAGATTGGAGATTTCCCTTGCGACTGGCACGATTAGGGTACTTGTTGATTCATATTCATTCGACAATTTTATAATAAATACTGATGTCCCTGAGGGATGTGTTTTATCTCCCACTCTCTTCTTAATATTTATCAATGACATACTTTCCATAACCTCCAATCCAAACCATATTTTCCCAGATGATAGGAGCCTTTGTAGCTTCCTATGAATTTCATAATCGCTGTAACAATAATAAGCAGTAACATAATAATCATTTAGCAAAAATCTAAAGATGGAGCTAAGTCAATAGAGTTAACTTCAACACCAAAACAATTCAACGCTGTGTAGCAAATACTATACCAAACCTGATATTTCTGGGAGAAGCACTCAACAGATTTAAAAATTCTGGACATCGAATTAAATCGAAAACTGACTTGGTCAAATTATGTTTTTGCTAGAGCTAAAGATGCCAATAAATGTTCGGATTTTTTACAAATGTTTGATTAGCGCTGTAAAGCTTACTTTTCTTCAACTGACTTTCTCAATATCTGTAAAACGTACATTAGGCGGAAAATAGAGTATAATGCACATACATTTCAACAAAGTGCAAAACAAAGTTATTCGTCTTAATGACGACTCCAGTGTATCTAATCGCTCACCTAACTCGTCGTACAGTGGGGTCATTGACCTTCTCTTATAGATCGTGTCTAGATACCTTGTGTAAAGAATTAATGTCTCCACTCAAAGTTTTCCAACGTGAAAAATGACAAATACCCACCCATACCCTGTAGAACTATCAAGATAGTGTAACACAGCATTTGGAAATTCATTTGTCATGCTTACATCGCCTTTATGGAATCTTATGCCAGCATATGTGTTCCCAAAAGTTGGTAATTCATACGTGTACGATATAACGAAATTTAAGAAAAACATTAACATCATTCTTCAACATAACTTTTCAAATATTCCCCTTAATCATCCATAATCCTAATTATCCCATACCTAATTTCCCAAGTAATCTTTTCCATATTCTTAACCGCAAAACCAAAGTGTACATTATGTTAAGTATTAAACGAATCATTCTAAATTAAGGGGGGCGGTTTTGTTTGGTTATGGTCCAACACTACTCAAAGGAACCTCATACAGTTATTTTAAATGATTTTTGATGTTTTCCACTATAAAATTTTCAATCTATAATTATAATTTAGTAGTTTTCAGCTACCACGTATTATGAATTCCGTTTCAAGCTTTGAACATCGCTAACTACATATTTTTTACGATTTTTCTACTATAAACCTATACATAATATTAATAATAAAGCATAAACAACACATTTCATATTTACATTACAGTAGTATATGGTACCTACGATAGTCGGTAGTAGTAGCAAAACGTACACTGTACACAACAGAATAACAAAAAAAAAACACACAAAATTATAAGAGACATTCTCACCACTTACTCTCTTTAAAATTGTGAATTTTTTTTCCCTCTTGAGTCTCGAGTCTCGACTCGGCCTCAACGGCTCAACTATTCTTTGGCTATATATATGTAATGTACTTTACTTATGCATGTATGTATAAAGAAAAAAATTTAAAAATTGATAAAAATCATCATTTATTATAATATGTATTGAAATTTTAAATAATGATAAATATTGATCTGATATTAATAATCAATAATATATCTAAGTATGTACTTATGTATGACTAGCGGACAGAGTTTCTTTAAAATTCAAATATATAATTGTTTTGGTTTTGTACTTTTCTATTAAATTGTTGCATTTATGTATGAATATATAAATGCAACAATTAATTGTATATTATTTGAAACGATTATAAAATTTTGAATTTAATTTCTTACTACTTAAATTTCTAAGTACTTAAATTTTAGTAGCAGTTCTTACAATCAAAATTAAATTTGAATAATTTTTTATTTTTAAATATTTTGTATGTCGATTTTATGCAGGATCACCATTTACAGTTGCAATATTTGTACGCTTTTCTCGCCCTCTGTACCATGCACAATCTTAATCAAGGATTGTACACCAAATATACGGTATTTTCAGATTTTTAATTTTTTACATTAGGGCAAGGTAAACCGAACAACGGCAATATTGTTACAGATAACGTGGCCTATAAAAAAAATTTAACTGAATTTTGCTCCGAACCTGCTCCGAACCTGCTCCGATTTGTGCATTCTACGAAGGTTTTGCGGATACCTATTCTGTTTTCTTCCACGTACCTTTAAAACATTTATTTCGAACTCGATAAATAAATAGACATAATAATCCTCACTCACAATACCATATAATCTAAATATACGTAGATACACCAACTACCGGCTCTTTTTACAATTTGATTCTGTTTTGGCGTTATTTTAAAAATAATTTCAGTTAGTGTTTTGACGAATTTGGTTTTGCTTTTTGATTTTTTACGGATTGTACTTTTTTCATAAATTCTAATTTTCTAAACTGCAATTGTCTATTATATGAATTGGCATTCAACATAGAATTTGACTACATATTAACACGCGCCGCTAGTTGTTTCTATATTTTGAAACTTACTTACAACAAAAATGAAAAATAAAATTTCGAATTTCAACAGGAAAATTCTAAAAAAGTTACATAATTTTCTTTTTCTTTTATTTCCTTATATAAAGTTATTGAAATATTATTTTTCTAATTAATATTTTACTAAAAAAAAAAACAAGTAAAATTTTTAATATTAAATTTAAAAAATTTTATATCCAGCCATTGGTGCAGTGGTTGACGCACCGCTTCTCATTCATAATTGAATGAGAGGTCTTGGGTTCGATTCCCCCGGCTGGATACAATAATTATAATATAAAAAAAAAACAAAAAAATATTCATATAGCGCAATATATAAATACTTAAATATATCACATAATACCTCGTACACCCCCACATTCCTACCAGGAAACAGGGGTTATAGCTACCTGGCACATTTATGTACGACGGTAACTGTATATAAATAAATAAATAAATAAAAAATTTTATATTTTTAATAACAGAAAATATTTTTTTTTTTTTATACCGTACTTAATGTAACTTTAAAACATTTAATCAAATAGCATATTATTAGGTACATATGTATATTTAAAATTTAAATTTTTAATTTAATACATACATTTTTGAAATATATATAGAAAAAATATTATTAGTTATCACTTATCAATTTTCAGAGCTAATTATTAATCTGTCAAGCAAAAAATAAAAAAACTTAAAAGCTTTTTTTTTTTTTTTTAAAATAACGTCATTTTATATTTTAATATTTGTTTTTCTTTAAATAAACTGCAGTCTCACAATTTTGCAATTAGTTATACTTACATTTAAATTTTTAATCAAGTACAACAAATTTTAATTACATGGAAAAAAAAAAGTTTTTTTAACAAGAATTTTTAAGAAAATATAAAGAAAATTTCATTTAAAATTATAAAATATATTTAAAATAATGTCAATGTTAATTCAATGTTAGTTACTACGTGTAAACTTTTGTATTAAAATGTAGTTATTAACCAATATATAATAATATATATTATATTATCATTTATGATTAAACAAAGTCAGAAAGAAACGAGACGATAAAGATCTAAAAAATTTAACAAAAACAAATCGTTTAACAAATAACTTCAATGTCATCTCAACCATCACTCACCTGATCTAAAGCGCTTAATAGTTGTTCTTTAATCTGTTTTAAATAAATTTAGTAAAAGTGAGTTCTTGTTCCGAAGAAATAAAAAATTTAATGACTCCACTTAGTTTAATGACGAAAAAATCGTAAATTTTTGCAATTTCAGATGCAAAAAGTTCCCAGAACATAATTTTTTATAAAAGTCGCCAAAGATTCCTACAAATTTGGAAACTTTTTTCGTTTTTAGTTTTCGACCAAATTTTATACAAATTTAAATAGGTAATAAAAATGCTGAGCTTTCTATTTTTCTATCTAATTTACAATTTTTTATAGAGAAATATGAAAATTTAATTTTAAAGTAGCCTTAAAAATTTAATTTTAAAACAGAATTCAAAAACAGAATTGACTTCTTTCCAGAATATTTATACGTATATATTTTATTTATATATAACTAGAAATTCTAAATTATGATTCTGAATATATGCAAAAAGTGTCCAAAGTATAATTTTTATAAAAGTTCCCAATTTTAGAGGACTGTTTTAATCCTTCTTACATATGCAAAAAATTCCCAAAGTTTCATTTAAATTTTGAGTATATATTTGCGTTTTTAGTTTTGGAGACTTTTTTCATGGAGTTGCAAAATGTAACATTTGGAAATTCGTTTGTGACTCAAACATCAAGAATGCGTGCAACCATCTTCAAGCTCAACGGTTCCAAATGCCAAGAATAATCAAAGAAGTGCCTAATATGGCAGATGATTATTCTTTCAACATACAGATAATTATTCTTCAACTTCTTGACTTAGTTTACCATGTTCCTATAAGCCATTAACCTTTTATTATCTGATGAATCTTGCTCTGTCCAAACAGTAAGATAGTAAATGTTCTTTTATCTATTATTTTTATCTATTGTTTGGTCAAAAATGGAGGTGGTGTTTAGTGGGTTAAAGTCTTACACATTCATAGAGGTATCGTACTCTTTTCACATCTCTTCATGGAGTCTTTAGACGAATTCCAGATATCGTTGTAGGAAAATTTTTATTAGTTTTTTATGACAATTACTGAACTATCGTCATTGATTGGATAGACTAATAAATCAATTATTGAGCACTTATATTTTTATTACTGGTTACAACGTAAATTTATTTAATTTATATAATAATATATATAGTTGCATATAACTATGTCGATGCATTGTATTAAGTATTTTCTAAAGTAAACTAAATAAATGGAAAAGTTTTAAAATTAAATTATTTTTTAAATGATGAGAAAATTTCATATGCATATTGGCAATAAAATGGCAAAAAAATGGTGAAAAAAAAATGTTATGTTAAAACCAACATAATATAATATTAAACATATTTTAACAAATTATTTTCTATTTGTTTCAACTTTGAAATTTGATTAACTTGGAAACTTTCAAAAGAAGTTATATAATTTATAAGTTGAGTTTATTATGTATTTTTCATTAAAAATAAATTTCTTTTAATTAAATAATTTTATCGAAATTATTTTTTATTAATATTTATTAATTATTATTATATAGAATACAATACATATAAAACATTCTACTCTTTATACTAAACTGAAATATCTTTAAATTATTCCTTATAATTAAAATGCGATAATTATCCTTTTAATAAAAAGATGAAAATTCTGATTGCCAAAAATTAAGAAAATGCTTTCTTAAACAGTATCATGAAATTGATTAAGTTGTTTTAAAACTTTGATATAAAAAAGTTCCTTATATATCTATAAAACGTTTTATCATAGACTCTATTACTTGGTATTAAAAGAACCATAAAATTAAAATTGATTCAAAAGTATTTTACTAGCAATAATCTAAACAAAGTTTAAAAAATTTAAGTACCAGGCTGTATTTATCTCATTGGTGTCTTTCGAGATTCCCACCTACCTTCGCCAAAAAAAATAGAAATCAGTACTATTATTTTATTCCAAGGATTAACAAAAAATATTTCGACTACATATAATTATTTATTTTGCATGAAAATGATATCCCGAATGGAGAGATTCATTAGAAAGTTTTAGCTTTTTATTGTCGTAACTTAAATCAAATAAATTTGTTTCCCTTTTTTCATAATAATCAGCATCAAAACGTATAAAATTTATTGAAGTTCATTAACTTGTTATAAATTTTTAATTTTTCTAATAAATCCCATCATATACTAGTGTTAAACCACCAACTTTAAAGTTTAATATCAAATATCGGCATTAAATATTTATGATATATTATTTTAATAAAATTTTATAAAAATCATCATTATTATTAGCAATACAGTTTATTTAAAGGTTTAATAAATTATGATATGTAAATATTCGTACTTTTTTTTTTTTAAAAAGGACCGGTATTAAATTAAAATCTGGAATTTTTGATTGCATATTTATAGGCAATTAATAAATTAATTTTCTTATCAATATTTTAATAAAACTATAATATTATAACCTATAAATAAAAAAAAAAAGTAATTTAGTTCCAAAAATCAAATATTACATATTTATCTTTTACCTGTTAATACCTATATATAAATTAGTTTTTAATTTGATTATTTTATCACTATATTTTATCATAGATAAATATTAATAACAATCAATTAATACTGTTTTAATTGAAAGCATAATCTGGAATAGGTACTAATCATGATAAAATTTATATACCTACAGTAAAAAAAAAAAATGTCATAAATAATAATATATTAATTTTTTTTTACAAGATAGTAACGGTAAACAATGAAAACCGTTGTATATTAATTTTTATTACAAACTACCGTTAAATGACTTTAATATTAAACAAGGAATCTTTTAAGATAAAGTATTTTAAAAGGTTAACATTTTCAAAACGTTAATTATGATACTATTCAAAATATAATTTAATATTTTTGAAATAAAGTTTGATTACATTTTTTTTTTTTTGGGGTTTTTTTCATATGTCTTTCACATGGGGTTAATTTCACATGTCTTGCTTTAAATTTATAACGTATGTGTACATATAAAAATTTTGTGTCTACCTTTTATGATTGAAAAATATTTGACAATATACTAAAAAAAATAACACTTAATGTTAAAAAAAAAAAAAATACATACTTCATGTACAAATAATATAAAAATAAATTTATAAAGACCATCATTAATTTAATATTTATTTGAAAATGCCCTTAACTATACTTATAAATAGATAAAAGAGACATAATTAATAATATTCCATATAAATTTATATACTTTGAAGTATCAAATGTATATATGAATATAAATAAATATATTAATAAAATTAATATTTAATTCAAAATTAAATAAAAAAAAACAAAAACTTTATTATTGAAGAAAAAACAAAAAATTAATTTAATATTCACATATGGTTAATAATAAATTTATTTTTTTATTTCTACTTTTATATACATACACATATTATGCAAAAAAACAGTAGAAACTCATTTATAGGAAATATATGTTACTTAGTTAACGCAAACTCAGTTCAAATAAATGATATTATTTATATAAATTATTTAAAAAAAAAAAAAAATTAACAACTCACTCTAAAATCGTTCAATATATAAGTATTTAAATTTTATTTAGATTTAAATTTCAATATAAATAAATATGTATAACCTATTTATTAATATTGTCAAAAACAAAAAAAAAAACTACAGAGAAATTTTTTTACATTATCTTAAGAGTATTAAGTAACGGTAAATTAAAAATGCACAATTAAATGAAATTTTTTTTCTTTATTGCGAAAAAAAAAACATTAAAATTAAATAAAACTTAAACTTTAAGAAATTATTGAATGTGTTTTGATTGTTTCCATCATTGTTCGATTTTACTTAATTTGAAAATTAAAAAATTATTTGTTTTCTTTTTAAAACAAGAAAAAAACTATTTTTTTTTTAGTTTATTTTAATCATTTTAAGCATTTCAACATGTTTACATGACATTTTAAGCATTTACTTAACAATGACGAGTCGAGTCGCTGAAAAGAAAATAAAATAATTTTTTTAATTTTCAAAATAAGTAAAACTAAGCAAAGGTGGAAACAATCAACAGATTCAATATATCTCTTATAGTTAAATGGTTTTACGGTTTTCTAAAATAGTTATAATTTCAAAACACAAACTGCTCAAATTTTGTAAAATTCTTTAGAATATTTTATAAATTACAATTTAATTATTAATGTTAAAAATGTCATCTCATATAAAATTAATAAATCCGTTCATATAAATGTGACTTTACTGTATATTAATACACAATATAATAATAACCGAGAAAAAATAAAGTATAGTTAATTTTCCAAAAAAAACAAAAAAAATAAATAAATAAATAAATAAAAAAAAAGAAAGATAAGACCATTATTATATTTTCTCCTAAATATAATTAAAAATAGAAAATAAAAAATAAAACAGTTAATATTTTGATTTTTAATATCCACACGCCAAACTTACACGCATACAAACATATCATTTATTACACCCATACAAATATTGTCAAAATTTTGTATTCTGAATATTTTTTATTATTTTGTTATACTGGAAAATTTAACTACATATATAGAAATTATACGTAGTAGCTAAAGCGATGAATTATATTTGTATATATGTACATACATATATATTATATACACATATGTATCTATATATAATATATATCTATATTAAATAAATTTGACTTTTCTAAACTTTTATATATAATGCATATGTGTATATAAAAATTATAAATATTAAAAAAGAAATATGTACGCATATTTGAAATATTATATTATACATATTGTATTGTATGTATAATATAATATATATATATATATGTATATATTGTTTTAGATCTGACTATAATTACATGTTTCAACTATTGTAATTAATTAAAATTTACCTACATGTATACATATATACATACATATATATAATTTCCTTTTTTATTTTTTTTTGTTTTAAAAGTTAATTTATTAAATAATTTACAAAATTATTTTTGACACATCAAAAGCCGAACATTTCTTTCTTTTTTTTTTTTTTTCTTATTTGTTAATTTACAAAATGATGAAAATTTATAATAACAAAAAAATATAATAAATATTATTTTTAAAAATTTTATAAAAATTAAAACTAATTAAATATTAATTAAAAAACAAATATATATATATTTTTTTTTATTTAAATATTATGCATATAACTTACGAAATTCTGAAAAGAATCCATGATTAAATACATGTAAATTTTCATTTTTAAAATGGTCCACCATTTTAGTATTAGTATTGGAACCATCCATTCTATTGCTAGAATTCAGCTGGTATAAATACAATTGATTTTTATTATTTTTTTCAGTTTTCCAGACTAACTGTTTATTATCCACTTTGAATGAATTATCTCTTTTTTTTTTTGTTGTTTTTATAGATTTCTTTTTTCTTTTTATAAATTTTCCTTTAAATTTTATGTTTCTTTGAAAGTTATTTTAAATGTCATTTATTTTTAACTTTAAAAAAAAAAAACAAATAAAAAAAACACTCATTCAATAAAAAATTTAATAAAATTTTAACTTTTTTTTTATATTATTATGATCAGATTCTTAAAATTTTCTTTTTTTTTTTTTGTATCAAAATTGTTTTGTTTAAGTAATAAACAATACAAAAAAAATGTTCGCGTCTAATTAATTGTCACAAACCGAAAACATTGACAAAGAAAAAACACAAGAAGAAAAGAAAAATGATTTTTCACAATTCGAATTTAAAAAAAAAAAAAACAAAAAAAAAAAATTAAAATTATTTTAATTTCTTTATTTCCTACAATACCAACATTTACCAAAAAAAAAAAAACGAAAAAACCCAAAATAATTTTAGTTTATATAAATTTGTAATTTTTAATTTTTGTGTAAAATATTTTAGAATTTACGACGGACACGCAATGTCCATTTTATTCGATAAAAATTTTCTCATTTTTTTCTTTCCTATTTTATTTAGGTATTTTTTTTTTTTTTTTTCGAGTTAATTCTCTATAATTTTAAGTATAACTTTACCTCGATTTGAATAATCCGTTATTTTATAATACGCCGTATTAAAAAAAGATATTTTATTATAATTTTTATTTGTAAATTTTTAATATTTTAAATATCTTTTTTTTAATTTAAAATTAAAATATGAAAAAAAATTCGGTCGAATTCCGCTGACACAACGATACGAACTGTTTGTTGTTGGAGAATAACGAATATCCTTTTTTTTTTGTTTTTGTTGAAGTTAAAATGTAACGAAGTGACGTCTTATTTTCGATAAAAAAAAAAAAAAAAAAATTGAAATAAATTTCCGTATACGTGAAATTTTCACTCAACTTATTTTTTTTGTTTTTATTTTCATTTACAATAAAAATAAAAAAAAAAAAAAATTTGTAATATTTTTTTTAACGATACTCGTAATCTAAACTCGTTTCTTTATCGACCTGCACCGGAATACAAAATACAAAAACATTAAACAACATTCAACTCATTAACAAAAATATTGAGTACAATTTTCGTTCAACTGTACTCGAATGAAAATAATCACTCAAAATTTTTTTTGTTGTTTTGTAAATGTAATAATTTGTTGTGTAAGGAAAACTGTAAAGTAGGTAATAAAAAAAATGTTGTTGACAAAAAAAAAAAAAAAAATTTAAATGCGATTTTCATAGTGGAGTTTGCGCATTATAAAAATCTAGATTTTATTTTTTTCTGAAAAGTGTTACCCTTTTAATTGAAGTTAGTTGCAAATTTTTGTTTAGATTTAATTATTTCTATTCTATGCTTTTTAACAAAAGATGGCGTTTTAATTAATTGAAAATATATTTTGTTTGGTTTTTTTAAAAAAGAAAAGAAAAGCTTATTGAAAAAAGTTTAACCCGTTCTTTAATTTCGAAATTCATTTTTAAATTAAATGCATATAGGTATAGGAGCCGGTAATTTTACCAACAGGAATTAATGCCATTGGTATTATTTGATTTAGAAAAGTGTGTTAATGCCACAATTGACATGTGGAATTATTACTACATTCTCCGATAATACCATATGGTTACCATTATTACTCTTTAAGAAAAATAAAAGCAAGTATTATGCATCACATGGAATCATTTCAATATGGTATTATTACATTTTCTAAAAGTCTAATAGAGTCACAATAAATGTAAATGACGTAATTTAACTGTAGGGATTTTAGAGATGTTTATGAAATCTCGCGTTTTTTTTACTTTAAAATTTGTAATAAGCGCACATGTCAATTAATCAACATTCTTAAAATTTAATAAAACTACAAGACATTAACTCCTGTGAGAAAAAAAAATTAGCAATACAAACATATGTACTTATTGTATAAATTTTTGAAAAAATCATTTGAACATTTGAACAACATTTTGAAAAATCTGCCTATTAGTATCACTCTGTCTGTCCGTCCGTCCGTCCGTCTGGATGTTTACAAAACTTGTTCACCATTTAAAATAAAGCAATGAAATTTTAATTACGGATAGACATTGCAAAAAAATTAATTTTGTGGAACATCTTTTTCTGTAGCTTTTTACACAGGTACAGCCATCGAATTTTGAAAAAGCCATACACTTAAACTGTTATTATAACACAAGTTCTATAAGATATATCTTCAATATATAAGCTTTCTTAGTCGAAGGCCTCAGTTGCTAGTTCTAGTAATTATATATTGTATGGTAATTAATTTTAGTTATTATATAAGTTAAATAAATAAATATAAATTTTCTAAATGTAATATATAGTTTTTCTATACGGAATATTATTTTACCGTTATGCGAAACTCAATTTTCGCACAATTATTGATTTCTTCTATCTTCCAAACGGTTTAAGTTAAAAACTTGGAAATTTTGAGAGGATTTTTAGATCTTTGAAAATAAGTAGAATCATTTCAGAAAATATTTTTGTGTTGTCCTCGCGTGTTTAACAGCATTACGGGTTCAAAAACTGAAAATACCCTATCTTTAAACACCTATAACATGAACATCTGTCCAAATTTTTTTGATGTAACATACAAATATTATATTATATTTTTCTCCAACATTTTTATTTCTGTTAACAACTTTTTTGAATAATATAGGGTTACCTTAAAATTGACGAAAGTGTAACTTGATTTTCCCAAATTTTTTTAACAAATTTTTCTAAAGATTTTTTTAAATTTTTATATTATTATAAATTTATTTTTTAATATGGCTATATATGTATTCTTTAGTCTTTACCAAGAACTTATTATGGAACATTTTTTGATTTTGAAAATGTGCTTTTTCGAAAATCGTTGGTTTTTTCATTTCTTGATTAACTATAAAGATGAAATATACTAATTAGTTTTTAATTAGAATTTTCATTTTGTTCAATTAATTCACAAAATTATTTCGAATCCCGACAAATTTCAAAAGTATTTATAAATTTTCACATTATTATGTTGCTATTCGTTATTTAGAATACTTATTGATATAAAATAAAATTGATTGGTCACTTATTGTTTATTGACTATAAAACAGAAATACTTAACGAAAATGTAAATTAACGTATGTACAGTGAAAACTCGAATAAATCGACACCAGTTAAAATAGATGTTTTAATTTATCATTTTAATCAATTATGTTTAAATTTTAATAAGGCAATTTTCAAAATACGTTTCCAGATCTGGAAAACAATTTCTTTAACTTTCACTTTCATTATTGTTCCTGATAATGGAATGTTCTTATTTCTTGCTCTTGAAAATCATTCTAAGCACATTTTGTCAAAGTTAAGCCCTTCTGGTTTCGAAAAACTTTTTTCTTTTATTTATATTTATTTCACTTTGCCGTTCAGATCTAATAATATCTTTATTTTCCGATATTTCAGTAGCTTGGGTTTTACCTATTCCAAATTTAGATCTAGAGACCTCATTGAAAGCTTGTCTTTTTCTAAGCAATTAATTACTTTCATGTTTTCTTTTAATGTTAACATTTTTTTTTCTGGTATTTTGTCCAAAATTAAATTAACATACACGTTATGAACAAAACTTACTTGTCGCATATTATCAAAACGTTTTGCATTCAAATTTAAATGAGAATTTCTAAAAGTTTATTTCATAAGAAAGAATAAGTTGTAAAAACAAATGCATACATAAGGAAAAAAAAAGAAAAAATTCTTTTATATGATACTCAGCTTATTAGAGTTACGTGTTCTCTTATCGGAAATTTTAAACTTTTACAAGTTCAAATTTTAATATCCGCGCCAGCCTGTTGGGTTTTTGGGTTCAGTAAATTTTAAATATAAATAATAGACTATTATAAACTTAAATCAAAATATTCTATTGAATTATTTGAATAGGAAACTCTAAAAATAAGTATGCATATAATATGTAGGTGCATGTAAAATATATGTAATATTAAAAAATGGTTTTATTTCTTTTTTTTTTTTTTAATGTATTTCTCTGCCACTTAAAGGTGGACAGGAAATTACACAGCCTTTCCTGTTCAGGCATGGCTGTAAATGTTGTAAGGGGAAATAACTCTTACGACGTGTGTGGGATTCGAACCCACACTCCTTCGGTGTTTATAGCGTATTTTATACGCTTTTGCCCACTAGGCCCCCGAGGCCCCATATGGTTTTATTAAATGCAGAGTTGAAAATAACAAAACTCATTTATTTCAAACCTATGTAATAATTTCGGTTTCAGTTATTTCAATGTTTTTACTGAAATCAGAATTTTAACTTGTATTCTTCTTAAGTTATTTTGTATTTTATTTTTTAAACTAATACAATTAAAAAAAATTTAATGCAAAATTAATTTTCTATTACATTACAACAAAATACAGAGTGAGAAAACTTGAACGGACAGTTTTAAAAAATTTTAGCTTTTGAGTTTTTACTTTAAAAATATTTTTTTTTGCAGATAATAAAGAATTTTAAGATATTCTACAATAGTTACATATTCCGTACAATAACGGGTCACAATAACGGTTGTAGAATTTTATTATGTTTCCCGACGATTTATGGTTGCAGCTTAAAGAAAACGCAGTATGCATTTTAATGTTCCAACATTTTAATTTAAATGAATAAAAAAATAAGCAGAACTGACAAATTTGGGGTACAGAGAATTCGAGAGGGTTACATTAGCGTCAATTACTGTTAGATATACTACTTGGTGTGGATTAAGACCAATGTAGAGCTTGGTTTGCATTTATGGTCCATATGTTTATGATAAACATTCACAAACTGTTTTACAAGCGATATACCAAACTAGGTTAGAAAAATTTTTACGTCCAGTGAATAACTCTGACATATTGTTCGAACAGAATGATATATGTTCCAACACATCCCGAGTGTCAAAGTAGAGCCTTCAAGAACTTTTAGTTAGTTAGCCACCCTTACATAAATATTAATAATTTATACGTTTTTGGAAGTTATTATTGTTATATTTCGTTGTTTATTTGCGTGTTACTTTAAATTCATGCATGTTAAGATGCAAACAAATTTTTGACCAATGTTTCATACAATTTAAATAATAAGTTCAAACTGCAGCAAACTTCGCCAAACTAATGTGAAAGCTAATTTCTAGTTAATTTACAAATTAAAGAAAATTGTATTAGGAAAAGCCTAATATTCAAAATATTCATATTTAAATAAGCTTCAGTTTCGTGAATCATTAATTTCCCTAAGCCGTTAATTATTCGGTTGTACCTATTGTACAAGACTAAGACGTTTCTTTTTTATTTCTACGCCATCTATTATATTATACAACAATTATGGTTTATTAATATTTTATTATATTGTTTTTTTTTTTTTCTTCCTAAGGGAAGTGGGAATCTTCCAAAGACACCAAGGATTTCCCCCTTGGTAGTGTCACATTCTTACTGACTAAACCCACCTCCACCTTTAGCCAATATAATGGGATGAAAACCTTACCGGCGAACGCAGTATATTGGTTAGGGAGTAGGGATAGGAAAGGATAGGAAATGGATACGGAAACATTGAATTGGGAGTGGGACTATAAGCTATTACAACATGATATTAATTATAATTTATAGGACATATACATATAATTATTTTTTTTAATTTAATTATATTCTATTAATTATATATTAATAAGAAAAATATCTATTATTTTTCATTAATATATATGACCGGGGTTTGAAACCGAGACCTTTCGTATGAAAGACCGATGTCTTAACCACTACACCATTGGCTGGATTGCACACAATTGGCCTGTCGATATACCTAAAAAAAATTTTTAGTGGTTTGAATTCAATCTTAAAGCGGTAACTCTTTCATATCGCAGATCTGTAGATCTAGTTAGTCACAATTTGTTGAACCTGTTTTGTAATGGAAGCGTGTCAATTTTTAGTTTTATCTTTGTTAAATCTAAAGAATTTACACGATGGATTGTTTCTAATTTACTTATATGATTATCCACAAAGCAAACATATTATATTGCAGCTACAATCCGATTATAGCATTGGAGAGATGTACTTTTTTTTATTAAAGGAGTAGTGCTAGTATATAACTGTATTAATATAGGGTGTTCAAAATTGAGGTATCATTTTGATTTTGCCATTTCTTTTCTACCTGGAATTTTTATACGAGGTTTCTTTAGGTATATTCTAAATACATTCCGGTTAGTTAATATGGAACGTTACACGAAGGAACAACGTGTTTTTGTTATTACAACATTTTTTGAAAATGGTAAAAATTTTCAAGATGTAATTAGGAAATTTCGAACAAAATTTGGTAGAGAAAATGCTCCAACAAATCGTGCCATCAAGCTGATGGTTGATAAATTTCTAGAAACTGGATCTGTTCTTGATAACAGAGGCAACATTTATCAACGTAGTGGCCGTTCAACCGAGAATGTAGCAGCTGTGAGCAGAGAAGTGTTGAAGAAGATCCAAAAACTTCCATTCGTCATCTTTCGCAGCAATTAAACATCAAACCATCCACATTATTCAACATTTTGCATCGTGATCTCCATTTAAAGGCTTATAAGATCCAGTTGACGCAAGAATTAAAACCAACTGACATTATGCATTACGTCGGCATTATGCATTACGTCGGTAATGAATGCATTAAGTCGGCAATTCGTTTCTTGGGCAATCGAAAAACAATAAAAAAATGAGAATTTTTTTAACAAAATAATCTTCACCGACGAAGCTCATTTCCAGCTCAATGGCTACGTCAATAAACAGAATTACCGCATTTGGGGTGAAGAGAATCCAAGGGTTATCTTAGAGCAACCAGTACATCCACAAAAAGCTACGGTTTGGTGTGGTTTGTGGTCAGGAGGAATCATCGGACCATATTGTTTTGAAAACGCAAATGGAAATGCGATTACGGTCAATGGAAATCGCTACAGGGAGATGATCCGAAGCTTTTTGTGGCGGGAAATTGATGATTTGAACGTAGAGAATATGTGGTTTTAACAGGACGATGCCACTTGCCACACAGCAAGAGAAACAATGGATCTTTTGAAGGAAAAATTCGAAAATCGCATTATTTCTCGTAGAGGAGGAGTGATGTGGCCACCAAGATCGTGCGATTTGACACAGTTGGATTTTTTGGGGTTTTGTGAAATCGAAAGTGTACAGCAAAAATCCCACAACAATTCAAGAGCTTAAAAACAACATTATCGAGAAAATTTCAACCATTGAGAACAGTTTATTGAACAACGTGATTCAAAATTTTGGTAAAAGATTGGAAGCCTGCCGAAGTAGTAGAGGGGGCCACTTGGCCGACATAATTTTTCATTATTAGCCGGAACCTATTTGTAATAAATTAAAATAAAAATATATTTAATATTTCAAAAAAAAAGTCTTTTTTTATTAAAATTAAAATGATACCTCAATTTTGAACACCCTATATAAGTATTTAAAGTGATAGCCCTGGAAACTACTAGAGCTTATTGTTAATTATAATTTAAAAAAGTTAAAATTAATTAAAAAAAAAAAAATAATAGTATTATATATCTAATAAGACTTTCTCTAATACCAACGCACAGCTAATTGCAAGTTTAAAGTCTGCTTAAATTAGAATACATATAGTTTTACATAGGGTAAAACAAAAATCTAAATGTTCTATTTTTTATAATATATTATATTATGTATACATTTGTGAAAATAAATAAAATAAAAATAAAATAAAAAAATTTTGTTAAAAAAAATGTTTTTAAATTATAAAATAAACTTCTTAAAGTAAGAATAAACCTAAAAAAAAATATTAAATTGAAAAATGCCCACTTCTCAATAATGCCTACAATGAAAGCAAATCAAAAATAAATTTAAACTTAGCTTAAATTTTATAGAAAAGAAAATTTTAAAATTGGTTTTGACATGTACTTAATACTTATAAACACTTAAAATAACATTATGTTTCTAAAAAAAAAAAGTTGCCATTTATTTAGGAACATGTATCAAAATTTTTAAGCTCGAATTAAATATGTTTATAAGCAAAAATGCTTCTTTTATTTTGTTGCTTTAAAAAAGCCATGAATTATGAAATGTGCTTGGAAACATTTTGTATAAATTTTTAAAAAACAAAAAGGTAAGGTAGATTGGAAGAATTTTTTAGTCTTTAAACGGACACGATAAACTAAAGTTCGGTTCGGAATAATTTTTTAAGTAAAAATAATTTAAAAAGAAAAAATTAATAATAAGTTTGCTCTTTTATTCAAACTTTAATTTTATTGTTTTTTTTTTTTTGTTTAAATTTAATTTAACATTTGAACTGGATTAAAACGTGAGAAATTTATGGATTAAATAAAAAAAACGACTATATTTTTTTTTTAAATATAATTAAAAGAAGTTATTTTATTTATGACTAATTTTAATTTTTTATTATTTAATCATAATTAAAAAAAAAAAAAAAAAACAAAGTTTAAATTTATTTTTGATAAATTTTGAATAAAAAAGATTTTTATTATAATATTTTATTTTATTTTCTATAGTTTTAAAAAAACGAAACTGAGAAAATAATTACTCTGTTTTTTTAAGTAATTGCTTAAACCTTGCTGTGAAAATTGTTATATTTTTGTTTTTTTTTTTGTTTTTGCTGCAACTCAATAAAATTCGAAAGGAAATAAAATTAAATAAGAAGGAAATTGGCCAGTGTAATTTTAGTGGTAAGAAAAAAAACATTTTTTTTTTTTGTTTTTTTGCAAAATTAATTATTTTACAATCTTAAAATTATGTATTTCAATTAAAAATTCATAAACTGAAAATAATTTCTAAAACACTATTTGGCGTTAATTAAATTTTACTTATTATTTTCCTTACAATATTTTATTATGTTGTAAGAATGATTATTTAAATGGAATTTAATATAAAAAAAATTTCAAATAATGACCTCATTTTGTCACAAGTAAAAAATTTTTATGGCCAAAATGGGTCTATCTTTAATCGATTAAGAAATAATTAAAATTTCATATTTATTATACAAGGAAATAAATTTTTTTTTTTAACGCATTTCTCTGCCACATAAATGTGAACAAGAAATTACACAGCCTTTCCTGTTCAGGCTGGAAATGCCGTAAGAGAGAATAACTCTTGCAACGTGTGTGGGATTCGAATCCACACCCCCCCCCCCCCCCCTCGGTGTTTACAGCGTATTTTATATGCTCTTACCTACTAGGTCACTAAGGCACCCTGGAAATAAATGAATTTTAAAACCTTATATTGAAAAACGTTATTAAATTAAAGACTGTTTTTTTTCAAAATGATGGTTAAAATTTCGATTACAATTTTAAAAAACATTTGAATAAATTTATCTTTTCCTATAATTTACTTTTTTTTGTAATGAGTGTTGAACATTTACTACAACTAAGTCGTTTTTTATTCAAATTAGAATAAGCTTAAATTTCTTGAATCATTCACTTCACTAACCGGTTCATTACTCGGCTGTACAACAATTATAATATAATACAAATATTTTTTTAAGCTATTTTTACTAACTAACGGTACACAAATAATTTTGCAAAAAATACATTTATGCCTTCAAATAATAGCTATTAATCCTTCGGCTATTCTATCTTGGAAATTTGCAGTTTTCGCTTCTTTCGATTTCTCATGCTAGAAGTTACATTACGATTGCGTCATAGTGTTAATAAAAAATAAAATATTTAAAGATTAGAAAATAAATAAGAATTTTATGAACGGATGATTGACTTTTTGTTGATTTATATGGCTAGTCTATTATTACAGAGCACAAACAAGGTCCCAAACAAGGCATTTTGATTCTATTAAATAATTTTTTATAATATTAAATATTTATTTTATATCATATATTATATACTTACTTTATTATATGAACTGAAATAGAGATTTGTAGTTGTAAATTACTTTTTAAGTAACTTTCCTAATAAAAATTCTTATGACTAATTTAAGATTTGACTGCCCCACTCTCCTTCGATAAGTCACAAGTCATATCTTTAACCTCTCTAATTCCGATGAGCCTTTAATTAAATGAAAATTTAACATTGCTTTGGATTATATATTCGTTATAAAGATGATAATGTAAAAAAAAAAATAAATCGATAATTTTTCTTCTTCCTTTAAATTTTTAAAACCAAAAACTCTCTTTATAAAAATTCATTTAAGAATACGTGATAATTTTTAAACAAAAATGTAAAGATTACATTATGCCCAAGGCGGTAGTTCTATACTGTAACAATAAAAGAAAAATTGGCAATAGTTCAAGTTATAAAATTTTATTTAAAGTTAAAATCCTATTTTTTTTTTTTTTTACGAATCTAGGACAATCATTATTTTACATAGGTATTAAAAAATATTTGTAATTTGAACTGTATTTTATGTCTGACATATTATTTGTAAAGTGCTTTATGAATAATAATAATTTTTTATATATTGGTTGTATGTAAGATTTAAAAACTTTTTACCGTTACTCTTTAAATTTATGTGACGTGAAAAAATTTTGAATGGTCTAACAAAAATTAAATATGCTCGACATTATACTATTATTAATTAAAATAATAAGTCAATGAATTGTTTAAACCGGGATTTTCCGTATTAATTTTATTGATATACCTATAGGTAGTTTATTTTAAGATGACAAGATTTTTTTTAATCTCGTATAAAAAATTATTTATTAATTATATTTTCCTACGAAATTATTATCTTTAAGTGCCATGAATCGAAAATCAGTTATTAAAAATTTACGATTTTTTATAATTAACAGTTTTTATAATAAAATTTCGTAAGGAAAAACACAAGCTACTTTAAATTTTAATTTTGTGACACACATTTTGAACATTTTAGTATATTTTGTTAATTTATAGTCATTAATATTTTAATTAATGATTGTAATTAATATGATAATGTTAAATATAAAAAGAATAAATATAAATTCTTCTTTGGACTTTGATATTTAAAATATAACTCGCGACAAAAATATGATATCTTTCTATGATAATGACATACATGTCAGATTTTTACAATCACTTTTAATCATTAAAAACCAAAAAAAAAAAATTAAATATTAAGAATTATTGAAATTAATTAAGATTTACATTATGTTATAAAGCAAACTTTTATTTTTTTTTTTAAAGATTGTTGTAGTAATTATATTTTTTTATTATAAAATATAAATATTTTTCACGATTTTATTTTTAGGGTTATTTTCATATGTTAATTATAGGTACTAAAATATTCTTCTATTAATAATGACTCTGAACATAAAAATTATTCCAATAAAATTAATTCTCCATTATATAATTAAAATTATTTAAAAAAAAAAAGAAAAAATTTTATTAAAATCTAAAAAATCTTATTTACTTTGATGACCTTTTTATATTGATGATTAAAAACCTTTACTTGAATCAGATTTTTTAACAAATATACTAATCATAAGGGTGCGCAACAGTTAACAAAAGTCAAATATCACAAATATCTATTTTGTCTAATTCTATTTGCAATTCGCATCTATTTGTCAAAAAACTTAAAAAAATGCTTAAAAATTATACACATAACTATCAATTTTGATTATATATGCGGCATAATTACGAAAATCAAAAATCGGTACATATCTATAATAAGAGCATATAAGGGACGGCGTTGGCCTAGAGGGTAAAAGCCTATAAAATATCTTGTAAACACCGAATGCCACACATGTCCTAATTTCCCCTTACAATATTTATAGGCACACCTGGAAAGCAAAATCTGTGTAGTTTTCTTGTCAAATTTATGTGGCAAGGAATAAACTAAAAAAATGTAAGAAATAAAAAACGCAAGGTTTTTCGAAAAAACACAGGTTTGAGTAAAGAATGCATAGTTACATTGAAAAATAAATTTATAATAATTCAGAAATAATAATTAGAAAATATTTTTAGAAAAAATTGGACAAAATCAAGCAACATTTTCGTCTGGTATCCCTACCAGATATTTTTAAGAAAAGTTGTGCATACAAAAAAATATAAAGTTGGGCTTTAATTTTTGTATATTACTTCAAAAAATTTTTTGGCAGGTGTGTTCAAATTACTGGTGTTTAAAAATAGAGAATTTATAGTCTTTGACTCCTTACAGCTTCTAAAACGGAGAAAGACACAAAAATATTTTCTGCAATAACTCATACTTATTCCTAAAGATCTACATAACTTCTCTCAAAATTTCAAGTTTTTAACTTAAACTGTTTAAAAGATAAAAAGGGTCAAAAATTCTGCAAAAATTAAGTTTCGCATAACCGTAAATTAAAATACCGTATAAACTATATATTTATTTTATATATATTTAAAAAGCTTTTAAAATTAGAAAATCAGCTATTTTTGCCGTTACGAAATTGAAAAGCCGAGTAATCAACGGCTTAGTGAAATTAATGATTCCAGAAACTGAGTCAAATATGAATAATAAATTACTTAGTGGATACCCTATGCTCCTTATAGGAGTGGCAAGGACCAAAAAAAAAATTGAAAACATACCTTACAGAACTTGTGTTAAAAGGTTTTATATAGAACTTTTTCGAACTATAGAGGCTATAACGGATGGGATTACAGAATGGGACTACAGAAATAAGTTGCGATGTTTATCCGTTGTTAAAATTTCATTGCTCTATTTCAAACGGTGTAAAAGTATTGTAAATACCCGAATAGACAGACTGACAGAGAGAGGGACAAAGTAAAACTAATAGGCACATTTTCCAATTATTTTTTGAAAATATTCTGAAAAGTATATAAATAAAAAATTACTAGATATATTATGATCTTACAATAAGAGTATAAAAAATTAATTATGACGAATTTGTGTTGGTAATAAAAACAGGGTTTTCCAAAGTATTTATGATAGATTAATGTTACCTACTTGAAAATCTTAGAAAAGTAATAATGATATATTATGTAAAATGAAATATGAATTTAGATTAACTACTCTATACCCGTTCATTAATCTGAATATGTACCAACATATATGTATATAAAATTTTAATCTTCATTAAATATTCCTATACTGATATAATCCTTTAATTATGATATGATCAGTCTTTACCTTGTCTTTGCTATAAAATATAAAGTACTTTAACTATACAAAAGAGATAATTTTTAACGCACACTTTTTATTAAATTTAATTAATAGGAATTTGGTAAATTTTTGATTCTAAAATTCTTAACAAAAACATAAATTTTCTGTAATATTTTTTATTAAAATGATACAAAGCAATTCTTATAAAATTGTTAACTCTTCCTTTAAATAAACAAGGTAGAATATAAACCAACGGTTTTTAAAAGCGCACATTTCCAAAATACAATACAAACTGTTTAGAATTCTGACTTGCACAAAAATTTGAAAATTTAAAAAATAAATTTAAAGAAATTTTTTGTAATAAGAAAATATGTGAAAATAACACTTTTCTGGAATTTTGAGGCGCTCTAAGTTCCGAACTCTTTATAAATAAGAAAAATTATTAACACACGTAAAAATATATTACTTGAACTTTAATTTTTATGTCTTGCTGAAGAAACATTTGTGCAGGTGCTTAAGTTGCAGGTGCCTAAAAATAGCAAATTTCCAATTTTTCAGCCCTAATACCTCTTAAATAGGGAGTGACGCAAAAAAATTTTCTGAGGAAACTTAAACTTATTATTATTATTATAATTCTAAAAGTTCTTTCTTGTCTCAAAATTTCAGGTTCCTATCTAAAGCCGTGTTATGAAAAAAGAAATTTCATTCAAAATGTGGTTTTCACATAACGGTAAATTTAAATAGTAAATTACAAAATATTGCATAATTTTAGTATTGCTTTATGTAGATAATAAAATTTCTGGTCTTCTGGCGATTTTAGTTTGCAAAACTATTACTCGGAGCCTGAGATATATACATCTAAAAATTAGACTTTTTCGTAAATTTTAAGAGCTGTAACTCTGGAACCCTATATAACTAAAATAAACCTTTAACACACGTTAAAATATATTACTGTAGCTTTAATTTTTATATCTTTCCGAAGTAAAATGTGTACAGGTTCCTAAGTTACAGGTGTTTAAAAATAGCAAATTTTCAATTTTTGAACCCTAATAGTTTATAAACAGGGGTTAGCCCAAAAAAATTTTCTGAGCAAACTAATACTAATTCGAAAAGTTCTTTCTTGCCTCAAAATTTCAAGCCTCTATCTAAAAGCGTGCCAGAGTTATGAAAGTAGAAAAATCATGCAAAATTTGGTTTTCACATAACGGTAAATTTAAATACTAACTTTAAAAATATTGTATAATTTTGCTATTAATTTACAAAGATAAAAGAAATACCTGTCGTATGACGTTCAGATTCAGAATGAAAAAATCTTAAGCAGAACATAAGATATATGCATTTAAAAATAGGGCTTTTTCAAAGTTTGAGGGGCTGTATCAGATACAGATACAGTGTATCTATTTTTAACGGACAGACGGACGGACGGACGGACATAGTGAAACTAATAAGCACTTTTTTTCAAAATTTTTTTGGAAATGCGCTAAAAAAAAATAAATATTGTATACCCTATCTATGTACTTGTATAGTTCTATATTTTAAATTTAATATTTTTTTTTCAAGTCATCTTGAGTAATAAAACTAAATTAAATTTTTTTTTTTTATTATTTTCAATTCTATTCATTAGATGAAATCTTTATTATTATTTTTTTTTTTTTTATTCAGAATGTTATAAAAAATTTTTATATTATAAAAAAGTCAATTCTGAAAAACCGAAGATGAAACAATTGTATAGATTTTTTTTTTCTTTAGTTAAAATTAATTCTAAAAAAATAAGACAATTTTTTGCTGATTAATTCTACAAAAAAAGAAAAAAACAAAAAATTACATAAATAACAAAAATTTGTTGATTAAATTGGAAATAAGTTTGTGTATAAGAAACAAAAAAATTAAGAAAGGAACAAAAAAAAAAACCACTAATTCCTGGAGAATTCCATTTTTACTAATAGGTACATGATTAATTAAAAATAAATCAATTATCATGGGTATTTACACAGAATACTTTACAAAAAAAAAAAAGGCTATTAATATAATTTTTTTTAATCATAATTAATATACCTATTTATAAAAACAAAAAGTTTAAAATATTTGGTTTTTCCATTTTTGACATTTATAACAATGCATCCTTCCGTCAGTAAAAACTTCTCGTGATTTTTGTTTTTTTTTTTTTTTCTTCTTCTTCTTCTTTGCATTAAATTTATGAGGAACACGATAAACGTGATTTTATTTCTTATTTTTATAGAAAAGATATTATTTTTCTGTAAAGATTATAATGTTTTTTTCTTTGTTAGTTTTTTTATTTTTTTGTAATAATAAAATACATACTATAGATACACTACAAATCGCTAATTTGCTGTCATTCTTTTAGTTATTATTTTTCTATAATGGATTGTTTTTTTTTTTTTTTCGTTTTTGTTCTGTTTTTTTTTTTGACGGCATTAAAAAAGAACGAAAAACAACAAAATATATAAATCCCCAAAAAATCATAAAATTCTGTGAAATATTTTTTGATGAACCCTGGATAACCTAAAATGTTTAATATTAAAAACATCTCAATTATTTTTTTTTTTTATAAGAATTTATTTTTGTGTCTTTTAAAAAAAAGAGTAAAAAAACAAAATTAAAAAAAAACGAAATATTGAAAAATAGTTTGTTTAATTATCAAAAAGACAAAATCTAATAAAAATAGAATAAAAGAAATTTTTTATTTATTGGATTAATTAGTAACTAATTATGACATTACAATGTTATTGTAAAGAATAAAAATATTGGTACGTATTATCTATTTATATACATATGTACGTATCTATAGATAGGTTATATACAAATATTTGGATCTATATTTTTGATAGAGATTCTTAGGAAAAATGTAGAAAAATTGAGCAGTGTAATAAGTTTAAAGTAAATATCTTACAACATCAACTATGGGGCCTCGGTGTCCTAGTGGATAAGAGTGTGTAAGAGCGTATAAAATACACTGTAAACACGTAGGGAGAGTGGGTTCGAGTCCCACAAATGTCGTAAAAGTTATTCCCCATTGCAACATTTATAGCCACGCCACATGAAAAGCTGTGTAATTTCCTGTCCACATTTATGTGGGAGAGAAATGCTTTAAAAAAAAAAAAAAAAACATCAAATATCTGAAGATGATGATGTTTCATATGAAGTGCAAAAAAAAAATATTTGTCTATTTGTTTTCATTTATAAAGCTTAAAATATTTCCTAATGATTAAACGATGAAAAGTATAAATAATTGACTGTGTCTACGATACCTGCACGAACATAAGTTACGCTGCTGCCATTAAATTCAATCATCTTTTACTAAATTTCAGATATTTATAATTAACTTATATACTTCGATTTTTTTAACGTATAACGAGGTATGTTTATTATAATTTTAGATGTGTATGACAGCTACTCAAACCTGTTGCTTTAAAGTAACAATATTTTTCAGAAGTCATTGGCATAAGACTTAATTTCTTTTGATAAATTTTTAAAAACCCAACTTATGCTTATGTAACTGAATACTGAATTATGCTTATAAAAAAAAAAAAGTTGTATAGCAACTACCCGATCATATTGCGCTAGAGTCACTAAATTTTTTAGAAATTGTTGACATGAAACTTTACTTCTTTTAACATAAAACTTTAATTCATCTGACTTTAATAGATCTAAGACACCGGTTTTTATATACACTGAATTATGAAAACGTTGTACGGTAGCTACTCGAAAATCATTTTTTGAGTTATCGAATGGACGAACGGCCGGTCGAACCTACATGACTAAATTGATTCAGAATTCAATTTTTAACAAAAATATATATTTTACCAGATCTATCTTGTCTCCCCTAAGATAACAAATATTATACCCTGAGAACTACGTTCGTATACGAGTATAAAAAATATTGATCTGTGTTATTCTCCACTTAATTAAAGAATTTGTCCAAGACCTTGTATATTTTTATCTCAAATAAAACTTGATAAAAAACTTAATCCACATTATTAAAAAATATTTTATACCTATATATGCAGATATAGTTAAATTGTCAATGCTTTATTTGAAACAATATAAAAGTTTTGTAAATAGATGGGACAAATAGATTGATAGACAAACAAACAAATATCGTGAAAATATTTGGCTTTTAATTTAATCTTTAGATTTTTTTTTTCCTAATTAAACAAAATTCTTTACAAACGTATTTGAAATTCTATGGTAAACGGATATACAAGTATATACGCATATAGATGCACATACATTAATTTTTTATACCCGTATGAACTATGTTCAAGGGTATAATAAATTTGCCATTACGTTTGTGACCCCTTAAAGGAATCGAGCTAGATATAGTGTCAAAGGTATGGATCGGCTCAGAATCGAATTCTGAGTCGATTAAGCCATGTACGTCCGTCCGTCAGTGTCTATTGAAGCTAGCTATCTTAAATTTAGTGAAAAAGTGTCGAGTTGCATGCCAAAAACTTTTGTAAAATTTGATTGGTCTAAAGCAGCCGGTTCATGTTTCTTGCATTTCTTGGAACTTAATGAAGCTAGGCGCAATAGATTCGGGTAGCTGTCATTCAACTCCACAATTTTCATAAATATATCTCTGTAGTTCGGTACTAAAACATCTGAATGTTTTTAAAAGATGATCAAGTTTTATAGAAACAGGATATATTACGTTCATACGGGTATCCCAGAGTTGACACAGTCTACTCTACTGCACTCTTCCTCGTTTTTCATGGTAAGCCGTCACCATATTTGATTTGTATATTAATTTTCGTTTGTATGATTGAAATAAAAGAATTTATAAATTAATCAATGATAATTTTCAAAATATTTAAAGTTAAAATAACAATTTTATATTTTTTTTTATAATCTTTATCAGTTAATACTCAAGATTCAAATATTTTAAATTTTAAAAATTGTATTATCTTGTATTTAGACATTTATACTTTAGTATATAATACCGATGTTTAACTTTTTCTATAGAAATTAAATATAATTTTTTACTACTAAATTTATTTACTATTTTTCAAATTTTAAAACTTATATAACCTTGTAAATTTTAAATAGCATTTATGATTACGATTTTAAGGTATTAAAATATAACATTCAATCAGAAGAATCTTATCTTATACATAATCAAAAATCGATAAAAAATTATGTTAAAATCAGAATGAAGAATTTTTTAATGTTATATAATAACAACATACCTATTATGTAATAATTAAATTTAATTTTAATATATTTTTAAATATAAATTAAAATTTCTTCAATTAGTATACATATGTACAATATTCATTCGATTATTTTTATTCAATATTCAAATTTAATATTGTTAAAACCGGAAGTGTTCCTAATTTTAAAAAAAAAATTAATTTTATACATAACATTTTTTATATAGTTATTATTAAAATTTTTTTTTGTCCTTGCCAACTCCTATGAGAAGTATAGGGCATCCACTAAATCATTTGTTATTCATATTTGACTAAGCTTCAGTTTCGTGAATCATTAATTTCACTACGCCGTTGATTACTCGGCTGTAGCTATTGTACAATGAAAAAATATGCCTATTAGTTTCACTCTGTCCGTTCGTCCGTCTGGCCGTCTGTTTACAAAACTTGTACACCGTTAAAGATAGAAAAAAAATTTTTAACCATTGGTAGGTCTCATAAAAAATTAATTTTGTGGAACAACTTTTTCAGTTAGCGCCATCTATCGGGGAACTACAGCCCCTCAAACTTTGAAAAAGCCCAATTTTTAAGTGCGTATATTTCACGTTCCGCTTAACATTTTTTCAATCTGAAAACGCAATTAGACAGGAATTTTTTTTAACTTTGTAAATCAATATCAAAGTTATATTATTTATAAATTATATTGTTTTTTAAATTTAGTATTTAAATTTACCGTTATGTGAAAACCAAATTTGTATGATTTTTCTATCTTCATAACTCCGGCACGCTTTTAGATAGGGGTTGAAATTTTGAAGCAAGAAAGAAGTTTTAGAATTAGTATAAGTTTCCTCAGAAAATTTTTGTTTTTGTATCACCCCCTGTTTAAAACATATTAGTGCTCAAAAATTGAAAATATGCTATTTTTAGACACCTGTAACTTAGGCACCTTTACAAATATTTCTTCGGCAAGACAAATTAACGCTCCAGAAATATATTTTTATCTGCGTTAGCGGTTTTTATTAGTTGTATAGGGTTTCAGAGTTACAGTCCCTCAAAATTACAAAAAAAAAGTCCTATATTCACATTTTTTCTTATATGAAATTTTCAAATTTTGGTGCAAGCCGCAATTCTAAACAGTTTTGTATTATATTTTGGAAATGTGCACTTTTAAAAACCGCTGCTTTACATTCTGCCTTGTGTAAAATCTAATTTATAAAAATATTTTTTTTTTTTTTTTTTTAAATCTTATTTTTTGCAAAAAAATCTGATTTTTCCCAAAAAAAATTCTATTTATTATACCAAAAATACAACTTTTTTTAGGCAGGCTTTATTAGATATTTATTTTGTTAAGAAAAAGTCGGAAATTTTTACAAAAAC
The DNA here is from genome assembly GCA_947095535.1 of Poecilobothrus nobilitatus. Lineage (NCBI taxonomy): Eukaryota > Metazoa > Arthropoda > Insecta > Diptera > Dolichopodidae > Poecilobothrus > Poecilobothrus nobilitatus. Next base: position 253,158,760 of record OX352773.1, on the reverse strand, counting down.
TATTACTTTCAATTCAATTTATTAAAGAGGATAATATATTCGTAAAGAGGATAATATTACAAATCCTTATAACTATATCTATATATAAGTTAGTTTTATTTACATATTATTATTCACTATAATATTTTATTGTTGAACATAAAATTTCAACAGCATTTGTTGTTGAAATTTTATATGTTTATATACATTTTACATTAGGGCGGATTTTGAAGTTGGTTACAAAATCAGGGTTTAAATAAAATTATAGCAAAACTGGCTTTTTAATGTCTTGTTGTTGAAATATGTATATATAAAAAATAATTAGAAGGAACATTAGAATTGGAAAGAAAAAACAAGGTTTTGATCAAATAAGAACTATAACTATAATACGTGTATTGTAGAACTTTTTTATTACTTTTTTATGTAATTATATTATATTATACATTTATACCTTCATTTATACCACTTTTATATATACTCGTAGTATATATTAGTAGAATTAGAATAAATATATGTAATATCCTTTATTTCGTATATCATTTATAAAATAATAAAAATCGATTTTAATTTTTAACGTCAATATAAGTGTTAACGATCATTTACTCTTATATCTAATAGTTAAAATTTTTACTTTTACTTTCCTTTCATTTTTAAAACATAAAATATTTCAAGCGGTTTTTTTTTTTTTTACCAATCACTTATCAATTTTTTAATATTATTTGACCTCAAAAGATTTTTAATTTTTTTTTTTTTTTTTTTTGAAAAAATTTAATTATAATTCTAATAATTTATGAATCATGCATTTCAATTTAAAATTTTTAATTAATTTAATGCTCAATAAAATGTTTGTATATATATAGAATATCGCTATTCTATTATAGGTATATATTTTAAAATAAGTCCTTGAAATTAGATTTTCCATTATGAATTCAAATTGAAGCATCCCATGTTGTAATATTTTTAAAATATTTAAAGTACTAAATTTACAACAAAGTAATAAAATTAAAAAAAATATATATGTATATAATTTATATATATATTAATTGAATTAAATTATTATTTCTCAATAATCATACATATATACAAGAAGAAGTATTATTGTATACAATTGTATATACTAGAGTGTACTAAATCAATTATAGTGTTCAATAAAATTCAGTAGTTAACAATTTTTTTTGTTTTTTTATATTTATTTAATCGTGTTCTTCTTATAATTTAACTTTTATTTTTTCAATTTTAAATTTTATTTATAACTTTTCTTCACGAAAATTGGATTAAATCATTAAAAATTTTCGTTTGTACCATCACAAAATCATTTTAATGTATCCGAATGTTTACAAATTTTTTTTTTTTCTTTTTTTTTTGTTAATTTTTCAATTTTGCAATCTTGTATTTATTTATATTACATTTTTTTTTTTTTTTTTTTGTTATTTTATTTATACTCTCCCATCAGAGCAAAAAAAGAAAAAAAAAAATTTTCTTTGGATTTGAACTTTTTGTTTTTGAATTTTCTTGAAAATGTACGAACCAAAACAGTATATTTTTTCATTAAAACAACAAATAAATCACTTTCCATTTCATACAAAGTAAAAATTGTATACCATGTATATATATTTTTTTTACTAGCTCAGCTAGTTATTATTAAAAAAAAGAAGTCAACAACAACAAACTGAAGTTACCATTTATAATTTTTTTTTTATTTTTTTTTTTTTTTTTACATTTATAATATCTTACGATCTCTAGAGATACTTTTAAGGTCATTTGATGATGATTATAATGATGTTGATCAAAAATATTATTATTTGAATCATGATCTTCATTATCATCATTATTGCGATCGGGATCGTTCTGTATATATATCTGTATATAATATGTATGTATTTGTATATGTATATTAAAAAAATATTTTGCAAAAGGTCATTTTTCTAAAAATTTTCAATTTATAGTAATTTTAGTTTTCGTATTGTTTTTTTTTTTTTTTTATTTTTTTTATACAATTTTTCTTCTCAGAAAATACTTTGTCCAAGGACAACTTTTAGTACTAAAAATATGATCCTACTCGTATATTGTTAAATCAAAAATGGAGATAATTCATAAAAGTATAGATTTGTAAGTTATAGTACTTATATGCATAGTCATAAAAAGATTCTTTTTAAATAATTCGTTTTAATATTAAATTCTTGATGAAATTGAAAAGTTTTGATATTAAACGAAAAATTAAAGGAATTCAGAATTGAAAAAAGAACTGACTTACAGTAATTATTTCTCTTATGTGTACTTTAAAGTTGATACTTATATATGTGTATAATATATAGTTGAGTATAAGAAGAACATTAACAACTTTCTTCAAAATCTTTTTCCATATTTTTCTGCCCATTCTCCATAACCCTAAATTTCCTAATTCAGATTTCCACTAAAATCTTTCCTAAGTCCTTATCCTTAAAACGAAACTGTACATGTGTATTAAAGATCCCATCCTAAAGTTTGATTTTAAAGAGGGGTGGTTTTGGTTGGTTAAAATACAGTATTAGAAGGAACCCCATGCAATTTCTATGGATGATTTTTGAATTTTCTCCTCGTTAAGATTTTATTACAATGTGAAAAAGTAGTACGAAGCTTTGTATTAATTAATAGTTAATGGTTATTGTGCCACTAACCTAAATAACCAACCAACAGTTAGCAAAATCCAATTTTGTTTACAATAACCATTTCAAAAAAAAATATATTTTAGACTTAAACTGTAAAACAGAAATAAATAAAGAAAAATTGGTGATAAAAATCTGCAAAACAAATGAAAATCATCAACACAAACACTACCTTAAAATTTATCTTGTATCTTATTTTGATTTGCTGAACTTTAAAAAATGTGTTTTCAATTTTTGGGCTCAGTTTAAGTATCGTCTTTTTTTTTTTTTGTTTTTTTTTTTATTCAATTGTAAGGTTTTTCCTTTTGTATTCAAAATATTTATGTAAATTTACCAATTGCTATGAGTATTTCGGAATAAAAAGTATCTAATGTTTGTTTATTTTTTTTTTGGAATTATTTTTTTGGAATCATTTTTTGATTTGTTTTTTTTTTTCAAATAAAACTATTTTTTACGTAAAAATTGTAATGTAATTATAAAAATATACTTCTTTAATTTACTTTTAATGTTTTTTCTTTTCCATTATTTAATTACTTTTAATTTTTCTCATTGCTTAATATATTATTATTAGTTGTTCAATTTTATTTGATATCAAGGACAAGTTTTATATTTTTTTTTTTTTAAATATGACAAGACAAGTATGCGAAAATATAAATTTATTTAATTTTATACTGCATTTTAATTAATAAATAAATCGTATTAAAACTTCTTCTCTTTGCAAAAGATATCTTGTAGATGAGCATTTAATAAATTAAAATACAATCAATGATGCCTCCTTGAAAACAATCTTAACACAATTTAAACTTCAAGTACTAATTTTATATATCAGATATTCCTATATACCTGACAAATTTTCAGAATTAACTTTAGTTCCGTTCAGAATACCGTTCTGTGATAAACTTTCCAACAATAAAAAAAATTACGTTTATGGATTGGGTTTACCATCAACAGTATCATCAACATCTTCCTGCATAAGATAATTATTAATGGCACCTATATAGCAACTATTAATAATTGTAGCACCTATTATTAGTAAAGTATATTAGTTATAATTACCATTAATACTTATTTGCTGCAGAGTTATGGAGCACCTTCCTGTATGAAGTAACCAAAGGCTTCTTAAACTGTAGCAGCTTTTATTAATATTATTATTATACGATATACATTATATATATAACGATATAAAATGACTTCTCATTTGTTTTTTTTTATGATCTGACGATGATTTGAACCCAAGACCCTCCAGATTGAAATTCTGTCATCTAAACCACTACTCTATGAATCTTGGTTACTAATATTCTTTTATCATTTACCTTTCAAAACCATTATTAAGGATGCCATTTCTGTATGTGGTTCAAAAATATTTAAAAAAAAAAAAAAAGTATCTTTTTTTTCATTTTTTATAAAGAATTTTTATATTAAAGTGTTCATTACAAGAAAATCTTGTTTCTCTCTTTGCATCAGTTTATAAAGAACAAAACATATATAAAACTTATGAGCCATAATAAATAAAAAAAAATAATGTCCAAAATTCATATTCCGCTTCATCCTAACTCACCTTCGTTGCTTTTTTTTCACGGTCAATTTTAATTGATAAGATTGTAATAAATTCAGTAATGTTACAGAAACTTCCTATAATATGATATTTTTTAATGATTCTAACTATATATAGATATATTTACTTTACAACTTTGTAAAGAATTTTATATTTCTTGTATATATACATATAGTACATACAAATTACATAATACATAATATATTACATTAAATAATAAATTGCTATATAAATATATAAAAAAAAAATTGATTAACTTATAACTTTTTAGATGTGATTTATAATATAAGAAAAAAAAAAAAACATTAAAGAAAAATATGTTTAACCTTGGAACAAGATCTGTAACAAAATTTTTATTAAAAAAAAGATTAAAAGTTTTTTTTTCATAAAATAATTGCATAAATTATAAGTTTTGATTTTATGTGTTATTCCATAAAAACATTAATTATATTTTTTTTATTTCTAACATATTAGATACAAAAAAAAAAAGTTTTAAATTTTCATTTTGTATTTAAAGTATCTTAAGATTCCTGAATATAATAAAAAAAAAAATGATATAACAGTTCAAAAACAGATCCTTCATACAAAAATTGAGTTAATTTTAATACTTTTTCAACAAAATTGTGTATATGCATCACAATATTTAGTAATTAGTAATATTTTATATCTATAATACCTTATACAAAAGTATTAAATTTTACATTTCATGAAAAAAACCCAATATACAAAAGTATAATCAATTCGAGTCAAGCCTATAAAAATTATTATTTTTACAGACAACTTTACATAAATTATATGAAAAATAAAAAAGGTGACATCCTAAAATTTTTCTCTGAGTTTAAAGTGCAATTTTAAATATACATACATATAACTACATACATTTTTTAGTATTTAGGTATACATAATCTGTTACTGCAGAAGTCAAAGAAAACCATAGCTCTTCTTAGCTAAAATATCTTAATTAGAGCCGATTATATAAAAATTTAACTAATCTGACTCTATTTATATCTAAGACAAATTTCGGGTAGGGCAAATTTAACACATTATATTTCACTATTTCACTAAATTTTATATAAAATCAAAAGAAATTTATGACCTAAGAAAAATAATATAAATATTTTTATTATTTAAAATGTTTCCATATATTACAAATTTTTATATTATTCGAAATTATTTTCGAAAATAATTAAAAAAAAAAAAAATTATATATAGCTATAGAAAACGTGTTTAAAGTTAGAGCATCAAAAACCTCATATATACCAGCACTATTATATACAAATACAATACACTTTACAATCAACATTTAGATCAATTTTTTTTTTTTTATTGTTTCAAAAAACTTAACTTTTCTATCTTCAAGATACATATATATATATTGTTCCATAAAACAAAACAACTTTAAAATATTATTATTATTGTTAAAATCATATATAGGTATTAGGTGCATATATCATAATATTATGTATACAGGTATAGGGTATGTATATGAAAACTTTAAATGCAATTAAAAATTTTTTTGTATGTTATTAATGTGTTTATTATTAACAGACGTGAAAAAATTGAAAATTGCTTAAAGATTTACGGTTCATCAATAGTTCAATCATATGTGTATCTAAATAATTAAATTTCGATTGATTTAACACCATAAAGTTTTTTTTTTTTATATGTAATGTATACTAATAATATATGTTTAAATGTATGTTAACTAAAATAACATAGCATTTTTAACCATAACAATATGCGTCATAAACAAGATTTTCATCAGTCAGTATAAGTTTGTTTTTTTTTTTACAATTTTCATTTTCATTTTCATTTTACATGCACTTCCCAACTGCATGATATTATTAGTATTACTATTAAAAATCGAAAAACAAAATAATAAGTATATTATTTCTCTCACTCTTATAAGTAATACATATTTGGAAATTTAAAAAAAAAAAAAAAAAAATTGATGAAGATCTAGATATATTAAAATTTTCTAGATTTTCGCGTTTTCTTTCGCCTGTTTACATTTTTTACATAACTTCCCGCCAGTTGGTTTTTTTTTTTCTTTTTAAGTTTAACTGATCACGTTTTTACCATGATCCATTTATGTTTTCATATCCTATTAAAATAAATTCAAGTTATTATAAAAGTCTTTAATAAAAAATTTTGTTAAGCAATTTTTGATCTAATAAATATTTTTGTTTTTTTACGTTATGCAAATAACAGTAGTAGTTGTTTATATATATATATATATATATACATATATATTTAACTTTTATTCAATATAAACGACTGCTAAACACAATATTTATTAATATTATGTTACATAAAATAAATTTTCTAATTTCATTATTTAACTTAAACGTAAAATTAATTGGTATGATCAGATAAAAATAAATAAAAAACCTCAATTGCTCAGCTATAGTCTTTAAAATATTTAAATTGAAAATGGATTTTTAACCCTTTTTCTTTATTGACTTTTCATTTTGCTCTCTCAAAGTTTTCCACAAAAAAATATACCATTTGTACTTTAAAAAGACTTTTTTTACTTTAAGTGAATATTTTCTGCTTTAAGTTAAGACAATTTTACTTTAAGTCAAGAAATTTTTATTTTAAATGAAGAATCTTTATTTCAGTAATTTATGTTATATAAATATTTAATATATATATATATATATTTAATTTATGTAATTCATATATTATATTTGCACAAGATATTTATGTATTTATGTATATATATATTATGTATATTGTATATGTAATTATTTACTTTAATTTTTATTACAAATGTCATCACTTAAAGTAAAAAAATCTTCTTTTAAAGTATAAATTTCTTCACTTGAAATAATAAATATTCACTTAAAGTAAAAATGTCTTCAGTTTAAGTAAAAACGGTATATATATCATTTCAGAAAAAATTCATCTTTCTTCAAGCTCTTGTTCAGAAATTGGGTACGGAAATGTAACATTTTTAGTCTAGTCTCCACTCGTCTTCCAATTACTTTCTTCACAAATTGTTTTTAAACAAATGTAGATCAATTCTATACTACAATTAAAGGCGTTCTAGATTTTGTTGAGAATATCTAAATTTGTTTTTCTTTAAGCGTGTATGATCGATGAGTTTTATTAATTAGTACAACTTTTAAAAATTTGACAAACCAAATGCTAATTAAATCTAATACTCGAAATTAAAAACGTCATTAAAATCTATTTCGAGATGATCAGCAGATTTCTTTAGAAAAAAAACAGTTCAAATCATGATAAATGACAAAACTTTATCAAAGGGAATTAGATCCAGTATCAGTTATGTAATTTCAAAAATGATCCTTAAAAATGTAAATACTTTTTCTAGTATTATATCTAAATACTAATATAACAATCAAGCGAGATAGATAGAAAGAGGTTACAGATGCACATTTAAGCTAGTTTAGATTTGTTGTGATACCATGTTTATATGTTTTTTCCCAAATCAAATCACAATTTGGAAACAATTGGAAGCTCATTATAAATGCTGTAAATCGATTAATTCCACCTTCCACAAATCGGAAAAGTTATTTAAGAAGATTTCTCCCATCAATCATTCTTTTTTTTGGAGCATGAGATGGGCTTCTTTTTACACATAAGGTAAACGATTGATTCCTCTTTTTTTCATTTTTAACAGATCCTGCAAAAGTAATATGAAGAAATGCTTAAATTTCTGACATGTCTCCGATAGGTAGACAATGTACCGTTAAAACCGCTATTACATTACCAATGATATAACGAACAAACAAATAAATGATCATTTTCAATTTTTATATTAAATATCAAATTTAAAATTAACTGCCATTTTTACCTATACTATAAACAAACAATAATTAATGGCTATTATTATTCTTTTTGAATGGAAATAAAATAGTTAAACTTAATGCTTATTGTATTATTGGTTGAATAAATATTAAATGATATAGTAAAATAACAATTTTACTATTGCATTTCATATATACATAGTTAGTTACAGTAACCTAAAAAAACAAAAAAAAAAAAATGAAAATTAATTGAAAACCATTTATTTGGATTATTAAAAAAAATAAAATAAATAAAGAAATTATTGATTACAATTGGTTTTTATCACTTCCAAAATGTTTTTACATATACCATAATTAGTTTCAATAAATTTAAAATTGAATTCATATGGTAATAAAAAACTTTAATATTTTCAATAGAAGGTAACACTTGTATAAATTTAAAAATAATATAAAAAAAAAAAAATATCTATAGCCAATTAGGAATTTCTTTTAGTATTAACTAAAAAACAAAAAAAAAAACATAAGGTTTTATAATAATTATAAAAACAAAATGTATATTTTAATTTTTTAAGCAATAATTAAACTAACAGGAATAAAAACAATGAATTTATTACTTAATAATTTGGTTTCAGTAAAAAAATTGTTTTTAAGTGTTCAATTCAATGATTTTATACGTGTATATGTTATAAGTTTATAAAACATTGCTTGCAACCTTACAAAAAAAAATGTACCTCTTTTTTTTTTGTTTTATAAATAAAATGTGTTACAAGTTATTCATATTGTAATTAGAAAGAAACAATAGATTGTCATTTTAATCATAATTATATGGTATTGTATTCAATCTATGTACGTGTATTAAAGGTGTAAATGTACAATAGAAACTTATATTATTATTATATTTGGAATTTTACTTTCTCTATATATGATTTTCAACATAAAAGATTACCTTCCTAAGTATCCTTCCCTTATTAAATTTTAGGTTAGGTATGAATTTCCAATTAAGAAAATTCCAAATCACAAAATCCCAAACACAAAAACTCAAATTACAAAATTTAAAATACTAAAATCCGATATTACAAAATTGCAAATTGCGAAATCACTTTCTCGCACATCGCACATCACGCACATTCACAAGTACTAATCAGAAGAACATCAAAATCAAGGTTATATAAAAGGAGGAAGAATACAGTTGCCTTTGTCAACTCTTAGATACCCGTACGAACCGTTAGTATGTTCACAGCCTGTCACTCTGCTTACAATATTATTTTTTTAATATTTTAGTATTTTAAAATAATTTGGGTGAATTTTATAATTTCTAGAACTATGGGTTGTCCATATATTCAAACTATATGTTTATATGTACATTCTTCAAAAGCAGATTTTAACCTTCCACATAACGATTATCAATCCAAAACTTTTTCAAATATTCTATAGTACCATTTAATACTAAGCGGTAAATGTATATTAAATTTAGTAAGTACAAAATAGTAAATATAATTTTAAATATTATATTATATTATATTTAAATATTCCATTGACAGAATAATTTCTTATAAGTACAATAAAATACATATATGTATGTAAATACGGCACTATATAATATATATATATACTCTTATAATTCACTCACTAGTGGCATATACGATATGTAAATAAACATGATATTATATAAGTATGTATGTATATCAATATCATATAAATAAAAATTCTTCAAGCAACCGTTATGTTGTTTATTTATTTACATTTTTTTGTACTACGCATTATATCCTCAGCAATTTCAAATTATCGAGTAAAACAAATGCAAAAAATTTGTTGAAGAAATTTGTTAGAAAATTTGAAAAAATCAAGTAACACTTTCGTCAATTATAAAGTAACCCTATATTATTAAAAAAAGTTGTTAACAGAAATAAGAGTATAATGTTGAAGCTTTAATTTTTGTGTATTACTTCAAAAAACTTTTAACAGGTGTTCAAGTTACAGGTGTTTAAAAATAGGAAATTTTCAGTTTTTGACCCCTTACAGCTCCTAAACGGGTGATACAAAAAAAATTTCTGAAATGACTCATACTTATTTTCAAAGATCTAACTTCTGTCAAAATTTCAAGTTTCCAACTTAAACCGTTTAGAAGATAGAAGGGTTAAAGAATTTTGCAAAATTTGAGTTTCGCATAACGGTAAATTAAGACACCGTATGCCACAAATATATATTTATTGTATATATACTTTTAAAGCTAATAAAAGTAGTAATCGTTTGGCGTTTTCAAAATGAAGATATACCTTATACAACTTGTGGTATAACAATTTAAATATAGAGCTTTTTTGAACCTTTGGGGAGCTGTCCCTCCGTAACGGGTGGGACTACAAAAAAAAGTTATTAAAAATAAAATTAATATTTCTGTGAGATCTATCAGCAGTTATTAATTTCATACCTGTATTTCAAAAAAAATGTGGGGATCTAAAAGTTAGGTGTTCGAGAGCTACCCTAAGTTTTGGTCCAAACTCAACCAAAAAAAATAGGGAACCTACAAATTACTCCCAGAATATTTTGTGTAAATTTCAAGATTCTAGCTTTCTTAGTTTTTGAGTTAGCGTGCTGACGCACGGACATGGCTCAAAAGTCTTAGAATTTTTTTCTGATCCGATCCATACCTTTGAAGGTATATCTAGCTCGCTTATTTCGAGGTGTTACAAACGGAGGAGTAATTTTATTATACCCGATCCTATCGTACGGCTATAATTATCTATAAGAAATATATTATGTATTATATACCTATATTAATTCTGGGAAATTAATGTTATAATCGACTCTAAAATCTTTCATATTTTTAACAAAGTATTTAAAATAGTGGGGGCTTGCCGCCCCCAAACGTCCAGAATATAAATTATTGAACTTGTGTTTTTATAACGAACTATAAAATCCTCATAATTATTCTTTTTACTTTTACATATTTGAATAACAAAGCATTTTAAATAGTGGGGCCTACCGATCTCAATGAAACCTTGATGAAACAAATTATTGAAACCCTGATTTTCTAACCAACTATAAAATACTTCTAATTATTCTTATCAATTTCAAAAACAATAGTAGAGCCTGCTGGCTTCAAACCCTTGCAAAACAAAATACTGAAACCCTAATTTTGTAACCAACTTCACAAGGGTAACTGTATATTCTTACTCGTTGCATATATATTTAGCGTATTTTTTTTTCCTTGCCACTCCTATGAGGAGTATAGGACTAAGCTTCAGTTTCGTGAATCATTAATTTCACTAAGCCGTTGATTACTCGGCTGTAGGGATGTATTTAGCGTGTAGTAATTATATATTTTTCAAATTTGGCACTATATTATTGTTATTATGCTGGGAGCTTCATATTAAAGAATGGTTTTATCTATACCATTCCATTTGCTCATTTAAAATTTGGAAAAAATTTCTGACAGTGATTAAACTTGTTCTGATTTAGATTGTGGTAGCTATAGCTATAATATAATTTCTTATATAATTCAAACTTAAAGATGTGTCTGAGCAACTAAATAAACAAATTTACCGAAATGTTTTACAAAATAATTTACTTAAGTATATCTATATTATGCTATGTTGGGGTAATTTTCTCCCATACAATACAAAGTCTTGAACTACACTTAGTATATATTTCGAAACTTAATTAAATTAATCCTATGATATTTTTACATGAAGAAATTGTATAAATTAATACCTTAAACCTCACTACCCTTTACTTTTTTAGCTATTAATTTGATAATAATATTTCCGCTTGGTGAACAGAATAATATTCAAATCTTAAATGATTTTACCAACATTTTGCTTCAATTCGTTATCCCAATATTTAGACTAAATTATATAAAATTATTATCTATAAATTTACATAAATTCAGTTCATTTCTTTCTAAATTTTCAATAATTTTCTATCCAATTATTCGACGTTAACTTTACTAAATAATTGTGTGATATATTTCACAAATCTTTTGTGCTTTTTCCTAAATTTAGTACATTTTATTTAAGAACTTTTTTTTTTTTTAGTAAGTTATAAAATTTACTGGAAAGAAGGATGTTATCTATTAAATAAATGAAAAACCCCAAATTTTGCAAAGTTATATAAAATTTTCCATACCAAATTTTTTGGGTCTAGATTTGGCGAAATTATTGCTTAAAATTTTATGTTAAAAAATTTGGATAAATTTAACCAATTCCAGATCTTACATATTATAACATTTTCTTTCCACCCCATTTTATATAATGTTGAATAACTTTTTATTTTCAGTATGTTGATTAGTTCCGTTAATAAAACAATCTCTGCCCTTACTTTAGGATTTGCCATGCCCTTACATTACCGAAAAATTTACTGCCTTACATTAGCATTTATCTTTTGTTTATAATGTAGACAAATGCAAAAGTTATCTGTTAGTTCTGCTTTAAAGTTCATTGAGGTATTAAAGTGCTTATTGAAGGTTGAATTACGTTTTATTTGACCATATATCAGAATAATTTTCATTTATAACCAAGCAATAAATTGCACTTAGTTAAATAATCAAACAGAAGCACCATTGTTCATAATACCATTTTTGACATTAATCCTTTTGAAATTAAGTGAAAATCAATTGAAAAATATAAGCTATCGTTTTAAATTCTGTAATTTAATCATCACAACGAAATTTATTTGTATAAGAAATGAAAACAAAAATACAAAACCAATACAATTTTTAATTTAATCATTTCAATTCATCATTAGTATATTATTTAAAATTTTTTATGTATTAATTGTCTCAAATTTTAATCAACATATCCATATAACATATATATACCCATACTACAAATGTATGAATTTACAAATAACATACCTATTATTGTGCAAATGTATGAATGATTTTCTAAAATATGAGTTCCTAAACGAACAAAACTTAACTTAATCTCAATTTTCACTGTTTCTTTTATAAGTATCATATCATATATGTATTAAAAATTATGATTGAAAGCAATGTTTAAAGTGTAAGTAAAATAAAATTATTACAAATTTTATTTTTCGTTTTAAATAGCAGTTGTTTTTTTTCTTTTGCACTTCCATAAAGAATATGAAGTATCATGTTAAGTAAATGAAGTCTATGAAACGAAACGGAAATATTGTTATTGCTGCGCCATCTATTATCTGGTACAAAAACTATTTTTATTTTATTATTGTTATTTGCGATATGATATTAATATTATTATTTTTTTTTCTTATTTAATTATAATATATTAATTTTATATTATAAGAAAAATATATACCTATAGCAATTATATAGCAATTTAATATTTTTAATCTATAATCTTTTAAAATTCTGATAAAAATTACTAAATTAGCTGTTGCTTATATAAACAATTACGATATTCTTTAATTTTGTTAAGATTAAGTACCACTTAATAAGTACTTAAAATATATTAAAGTTGAAAAGCAGTGACTGTAACACTTATCGAAATTTAGTTTTAAGTGATATGTAAAAATATAAATTAAGGCAATAAAAGTAAAATAAATAAATAATCAGATATTAAAAAACGTAAATTAAAGCAGGGCGAATCAACCATTAATCGTTATTAATATTTTAAAAAATGTTTTTATATTTTAAGCTCATCCTATTTGATCCTAATGGGAGCGTGTCATATGCCTGTATTTCATTTGCCTTAGTATCATTTGCCTGTATTTCTTGATAATTTGACTGTATTTCATTCTAAATTAGAAGAGATTTTAGAATTGCATTCAAAAGCAGGGGCTTACGCTTTTTCTAAAAAAATTTATATATATATGTATATGTGGGAATCTGAATTAGGAGAGACTTTAGTGAATTCACGCCTTTTACAGAATATTTATATAATATATTTTTGTATAATATGAAATACAGTCAAAAGAAATACAGGCTTGAGATAGTAACCCAATCCTAATCCTACAATATACCTTTCCGCATAAATATTCCAATCCCAATACACTACCTAATATTGATACAATTTTTACTTTACAGCTATCCTAGAGTCCAGTTGCATTCCACTTTTAATTATTATCATTTATACACTATTTAATGATGTTTTTAGGTTATTGGAATATATTACATAAGGTATTAAAAACCTCATAATCATATATATATGTATGTATATCTTCATCTATACTTTATTTGTTTGTTTGTTTGTTTGTTTTTTTTATTTTTTTTCTGTTATAAGTTTTCTTCTTCCATCAAGTTACGTACATTTTTGTCTGTATATTTCCTCTCCATTTTATTTACTTTTTGTACTGATTTAAAAACTAAAATTTCAAATTGCTAGTTTTCTTCTGAAGCTATTTAACAAAATTGCATTTTTATTTCGCAACACAATTTAGAAACGTATAACTAACGCATGAATTTTCTTTCCATGAACACAATTTGTTGCAGTTTTGAAATATGTTAGTATATTTTAAATGTAACACTATAGTTAAATTTTAATTTTTGTCAATGTAACAGTTCCTGATTTCATTCAGGTTATACTTTGTTTATGTACCGTATCCATAAAACAAAAAAAAAAAAACAAAAAACAAATTTATACAAAAGATTTTGAATTGCGTGAAAAACATGTTATTTATAGGTTTTTCTTTTTCTTTGAAAACTAAACTTAATTTCAATTTTTTTTTTTTAATGCAAAATACCTTCAACTGTTTATGATTTCGATAGTGTCAAATGTTATATTTTAGTTTTATTTTTCATAACATTTACTTTATTCAAATTTTTAATTTTCTTAAGGCTTTTGCTAAACAGATATAAATATTAACATAAAAAAAAAATTCTAAAAGATAACATTTCTAATTCATACGTTTAAAAATTGTTAACGTTAGTATAATGTTATTTAAATATAGGAATAGTGTTTAAAATGAAACAAGTGGGTAGTGTACACTTTATCAAAATAAATATTGCAAAAATAATTTTGTTCAAAAGCTCTTATACAAAAAAAATACCACTCTGAAATATTTTCCATTTCATAAAAAAATTACTATTTACAATGTTCCTGTTTAAATCTATTTCGCAAATTTTCACTTTACAAGAAAATACCACTTCTCCGTTTAACTAAAAATAGGTAGTCAAAAATGTGTTTAAAACTCTAAAAGCCCTTCCTATTTACTTTTTACATAGATTTTTTTTTATGAGGGAAGGTTCTTTTTCAAATATCAGCCAGGAGAGCTGCACAAAGTTCCTCTAGGTAATATTAAAATATAACAAACCAACTAAAACATTCGCTTTTCGAATTCGAACTAGACTTTTTACGACGGTTCTTTAATACAAAATGTACAATTTGGTTTTTGGGATAAGGATGTATAAATGATGTTTTAGGAACGGGGTTTGAGAGAATTTGAGAAATATGAGAGAGAAGCAAAGGATATTTCCAAGAAAGATGTTAATCTTGTTCTTATATTTCGTTATATCGTACACATGCGAATTACCAACTTTGGGGTACACCAGCAATGTTAAATAGTTTCATGTACGTAACGTGCGTATCATAAACGAATTATCAAAAGCTGTGTAACGCCATCTTAAAAGTTCTACATTGTAGGGATGGACATCTGTGGAAGTATTGATTGCTCTATTTACTAATGCAGATCTTTTTTGCTAATGCTGATCTAATTCAAATGTGTGTACTGGACTTTATTTTCCGCCTAATGTATACGTTTAATAAACATTGAAAAGATAATATGGAGAAAATTATGTTTTACAGCGATACAAAAAACCCAAAACACTTAACTGGCATCTTTAATTATACGAAAAATACAATTTGATCAAGTAAATTTTTGGTTTTCATTTTCAGGTCAGCTGAGTGTTACAAATCATTACAAATTTCAATAACAAAGCATTTAAAATAATGGAGACTACCGCCACTAAAGCCCCATAATTATGAATACTCTGATTTATCCAACTCTAAAACTTGTATCTCCAATGGAATAGAAATCACCTAGAAGAAAAATAAAGAAGTACTTATTTGTTAAAGCTATAGGCTTTAATTATTATGTAGTGCTGGATATTTTAATATAATTTTTTTTTTTAATACGCTATGGATGTTACACTTTTTTTTTTGCAAGTACTTTTTTATACAAATACTTTCAAACACTCATTAAGAATTGTAATAAAGCTTTTAATTTTCTCTTTATATTTTACTTTTCAAATGTTTTCTTTTTGATTAAGTTACTAATAAATATAATTTGAATATTGATTGATTCAAATATTACAATATTATATTGATCAAAGATAATAAATGCTTCACAATGTTCATTGATTAATTTTGCATTTTGTTTTATTTGTGCACAATTTGTTAATCACAGTTTAAATTGATAATTAATTAAAAAAAAAAAAAAAAATTAATAAAAAACAATTTTGATAAAACAAACAAGCATTAACATAGAAATCAAACGACATAAAATTATTATAATTAATAATATTTTGTGTGTCATATTAATTTTATTATTTTAGGTTCAGTGCTCCATTAAAGTAAATAAAATAATTACTATTAAAATGAAAAGAAAATTTTTGGGCAGAATTTAAAAAAAAAACTAAAACAAAATATTTTTTTCGAAAATTAAACTATAGCTTAATACGAAGAACTCTGATTTAAATTTGAAATTATATGTTTATATTCAGATCAAATTAATATGTCAGAAGACTGCCATTTCATGATTTCTGTCCCAGTAGATCAAAATATTATTTCTGTATTTATATTAATTTTCTCTGAATAAGTCGCCGACCTTCCAATCAAAATATCTCAGATTAAAACTACCATCAGATCACATTCAATATTAATAATTTAAAGCGCAATTTAACAGTAATTTATAACCTAATAACTCATATTGTAAAAAAAAAAAAATAATTCTTGTATAAGATAATAGATGACGGACAAATACATTTTGAAGTTTATTATCCTATAGCTAAATAATCAATCGCTTCATGAAAATAATTGTTAAAAAGAAACGGAAGCATATAGTCAAAAAACGTAACTCAGTTGACGCCCTATGTTCATCCTAGGGAGGGAAAAAAAATGTTTCACATGTTAAATGCGATTTGTATTATAAACAAAACTACTGCAACGGTAGTACAATCATATACTATAAGTCTCAAAACCGATAGCACATTTTTTTTTTAATACAGATTTTAATTTAAAATTAAAACAAGCCAATACCTACATATGTGAATACATATGATACCGATCAAAACTAATACTTAGCTCAACGTATGGCGGTAAATGTTTACAATGGAAACATAGAAAATAGTTTTAAATATTCTGGTACGATTTCGAACAGAAACAATAATAAAAATAATAAAATTCATAGGTCCCGAAAATTATTATATGTAAATTTTTTTTTATTTCTAAATTCAGAATTTAAAATATAAGGCAAAACTAACAAAAAATGCCATCATTACTTTCTCTGCATTATGTCATTTAATTAACAATTAGTATAGTTACTTATACTGTTTGTATATACGAGTATATTTCGTTAAAATTTCATTTTTAAATTTTTTTTTTAGTTTTAAAGATTTTTTCATTTCAACTAAGATAATTTTGAATTTTAATTATAGTAAATAACAATTTATGACACTACATAATTAATATCAATTCACTAATTCACCACTCCTTCTTCAAAAAATATTTACTCGCTTCTTAACTAACTCATTTTTCTAGATTAACCTGTTGTACAGTATAACATTACCGCACATAAACACTTTTTTTTCAATATTTTTAGGATTATTCCAAATAATTTCCGTAATATATTAATGATAACATTGTAGCTATAATAAATATTATTAATGATATTAACTCTAAAATTGTTAACACTATCGTTCATCTCAATTAAATAACCATTCATTTTAAATCTCAAATATTATATTTATTATTTGTTTTATTTAATTAAAAAAAAAAAGCGGTTGCAACTACTTTCATATCGGAACAAATTTCTCTATAAAAAAACATATTTTTTTTCTACAACAGAAAGAGCCAAACCAGATTAAAACCACTTTCAATGATATCCTTTATAAGTATTTTTATAAAATATATTTTAAATTTTTATTTAAATTTTTTTTTTTGGTTAACTAAGTTGTTTTTAATTAATTGATTTATTTGTTTAATTTCTAATATTTATTTAATTTAAAATATTTCATCTCGCTACGGTAAAATAATGAAAAGATGACATTACAATGTAAAGATGGCATCAAATAACCATAAACTTTGCTTTTAGAGAAGGTTATGATGAACATTCTTTAATTAAATCAAGTTCAATTTTAAAATGGCGGCCTCGGTGGCCTAGTGCATAAGAGCATATAAAATACGCTGTAAATACTGAGAGACTGGGGTTCGAATCCCACACACGCCGTAAGAGATTTCTCCTTACAATATTTCCAGCCACGCCTAAACAGGAAAGGCTGTTTAATTTCCTGGCCACATTTATGTGACATTTAAATGCATTCAAAAAAAAAAAATTTTTTAATTTTAAGAATGATAAGTTCGATCCTTTCCTTTTATAATTAGAATGATTTTAAAATTTAAAAGAATTTAACTATACAGGGTGTCCCGTAGTCGAAGTTTACGAAGAAAAGAAGTGATCGAGGATTTTGAAACAAGAGAAGTAAAGATTGTTCCGAAGGGGAGATCTGTTCTTAACGGTTTCCGAGATAACAGGGAAAGCGAATATTTCTCTCAAAATATTTTCGTATGTTGTAATTTACATTCCATATCGGAAAAATATTTTTTAACAAAATTTCAATGAAGCACAAGGTAATATTTAGTTTATTCGAAAAAGGTAAAAGGTACAATAAAAATGATAATAACGCAAATTAAAAATATTTTTTTATTTTTGTTTTTTTTTTATATATAATAAAACAACACCATTTATTGAGTTTCAACCATACATTTTTTTTCCGAATGCATTTCAACAGCATCTAGCCGTCATCTTCAGCGCCGATATATCACCTAACCTGACCTGATATTAGATAGGCTACTACGTACTTTAGATCTACGTAAATTAAAGTTTTAATTTTGATAAGTTAGAAAATAAAATAAGAATCAATGTTAATAACGGTTTTTTATACAAAAATTACAGTTATTTAAAAAAAACATTGCAAAATATTAATATTTGTCGAATTTAAAAGCTTATAACTTCTCAACTATGAAAGTTAGGAAAAAGAGAAGATATTTGTATTAAAGCTCAGAGTTTCAGCTGTGTATCAACACCTAAATGACAAAAATCTTCTGTGTTATGCAGAGGCGAATATATTACTATTTTTTTAAAAACTTAAAGAAAATACTTACTTTGCAGGCCATTATTTCGAAAACCGTTTAGAATAAACCCCCCTCCAGAACAATTTTTGCTTGTTTTTACCTGCTCTATCACCTTATTTCTTCATCTTCGACTTTCGTACACTGTTTCGTAATTTGTCTGCCTAAATAATTATTATTCAATGTATTCAAACTAATACCTAGTTATTATATCAAAAATCAAAATAGTCAACTAAATTTTAAGTGGACCAAAACCAAAGGTTCTTTAGAGATATTAAATTCTGCATTTATTTACACTGCGTATAGTCAAAACGTAAAATGGAATTATTTTTACCAAAATGTCACTCTTTTTACAGGGTCACCATAGTATAAAATATATTATGGCGAGTTGTTTGCGTATTGTTGGTTACTCAATGCAACTAATGAATTAGTTATTAAATTAATAATAAAAAAAAAAATAAACTCCCTAAATTCTAAATTTTAAAAACTCCAAAAAAATTTTAAATTTAGTTGTTCACTGTGAAAAATTAAACAAAAAAATCGATAAACTGACACAATTTAAAATTTATTCATATTGATCGCATTTTATCTAATGCAAATTACTTTTTTTTTTGTGGTATTGAAAAAATTGACAATTTAATTAATTTTTTTTTTTAACATTTTTTTATATGTTACTTTGTATTTTTTCTTCTTTTCATCATTAGTATTACCATCGGTCAAAAAAGACAATATAATATTGAAAACAAAAAAAAAATAAATAAATTTTAATATTATTCAGGTTCAGATGAACGCAATGACGCACATATATACATGTATATTAGAAATATCCATATATACATCCAAATATGTGTATTGTATATGCACTAGCCTATACAAGTTTAAATCATAAAAGTCACCTTAATCTTTCAAAGATTTACCAACAAAAGTTGTTTATTCCTTTTGTCTCTTTCTTTTTTTCCTGTCTTTCTTCTTTTCGTTTTTTTTTTTTGTATATTTGTCTTGTGTTGTGGTTAATGAACTTATTTTGTGTTGTACTGCCACTGTGCGCGTTGATTTAATAGTTTTGATCACAATCAACAAACAAAAATATATTTTTTTCTGTCTCTTTTTTTTGTTATAAACAAAATGATTATTATCATTAATTTTTTTTTTGGTTTTTTAAGTTGTTTGTTGTATAGATACACTCACCTGTCAGCACCTAATTTTTTTTTAACTATTAGCTTTTGTGTCTATTTTCTTATTTTTGTTTTTTTCATTATTTGAATTGTTTGCAATTTAAAGATATGGTTAATGAATCTAGCGAAATATAATATTAAATCGATTAAACTCGTATTTAAAATTTTAAAGTACTCTGGTTCTTACTTTTGTTTTTTGTTTTTATTATTAATGAGGCGTATTTAATAATTATTTGTTACAATTATTGCAATTCATAATGGTAACATTGAAGTATTTGTTTTTTTTTTCCTTTTTCTGTTTGTTAAAAGTGTTATTCTTGAATAAAAGATAAAAACTATTAATTATTACTCTTTTAAAATTCAGTTTAACTTTAATAGAGTATACAAAATGACAGATTAAGTTTTTATGCAATTGCAATTACTATATATGTATTATATCATATTCAACTAAGAAAATTACAGTTATTTTTTCTTTTTACATCTCAATAGTGAATAGGTACGCTATTGAAGAGCGAAATCTTTTTTAAAATGTCTGTTATGCGACAAAACGTCGGTTTTATTAATTTAACTTATTTTGTTTACATTATGTTATATTTATTAGAACATGTATGGTTGCAACAAGGATTTCGAATAAAAAATTATTTTCACACAAATTTTCTTTTCTATATTGAAAATACATGCGGCTCGTGTGTAATTTAACTCCCACGGTTATGACAACCGATTAACTTAATCACTTGTTCTCCGAAACCTCTCAATTTAAGTTTTTGCTAAAATGATGGTAATACCTTAATAACTATTCCACTCGATATGAAAAAAACGTATTATACTCTATTTTCTAGGTCTGTTCTAAAATTATATATATTGAGTATTACATATTTATAATATTATATTAGTTCTAGCAGTCATTAGTACCAGTAAATCTAAGTAAACATAATATATTAAATAGAATATCTCATTATTAAAATATCACAAAGAACTCATTTTGAGAACGAAAGACCATCGAATTGTAGTTGTATTTATAAGAACAAAATAAAAACAGTACTAATTTAGCATATCTCTCGCAATCGAAAAGATAAATTAGATTTACAGATTAATCTAACAGAAAACTATGCCATTTATTTTGAAAGTTTAAACAATTTCTTATAAAAATTTTGAACAAGCTGTAAAAAATTGATTTTTTGACCTATAAGGCCATTTCAATGGCGAAATAAATAAAATAAAATTTACTAAGAACTTATATTTACTTTTAAGATAAATATATTAATTAGTTTTACTACTTATTCTTTGATATTTTTTTTAAACTACAAATTATCAGTTTTAAAAAATATCAACCAAATAAATGGTATTAACCCATATTCTACTATTGGGTATTTAAATACCCATAAAAAAAGTGAAACTTTGAAAAGGTGTAACTGTCTTCAAAATTAAGTTAAAAAACTGGCTCTTCTTTTGTTAAATAGAAGACATATTTAAATATTAGAACCGTTATTTCGGTTCTGAAATAAAGTCAGATTCCTTTTCCAGCAAGCTTAGAGCTGTAGCAGTTATCAAATCAAAGCAAAAAAAATACAAAAATGGTTATAAAATGCAGAAAAGTTAAAAAATAGTAAAAGTTTTACATATATAATATAGAAATGATCCGCTAATTTCTGGAACAAAAAAAAATAAATGGATATCTAAACTTATCGGGCTTCCGCAGCTTTCTAAACTTTTTGGGTATTTATATACCCAACAGAAATATATATATGTAATACATATAATATATGAAAAATATTTCTTTATGGAAAAATTAAAAAGTTTTATTTTATTTTATAATATTACTAATTTATTATTGTAAAAATGTGGTGCTTGTATGTGCATGTATGTGGTGCATGTAGCTGCGTTATTTAATTGTACATTACTTATTTTTTTTAAATCTCTTGGCTCTCCACTGTGGTTTTCTTCAAAACACTTTTTTGGATGTAAATGCAATTTTTACATAGAAATTTTATTTTTTCTAGCACCGCTGCCTTTTTATCACTTGTTCGACAACATGACCGGTATTATCAAAACATCGTTTCCTTTGTAGAGGTTCTAGGAAACGCTGCCAATTGGTACATTTTTGTGTATTTCTTCAAACGTTGCTAAATTTTCCACAACATTGGCTCGAAGTTCCAATTAACTCATTGGAGTCTTGTTTGCAAATTTACAGCAAATAAAGTGAATCTTCCAAGCATTGACCCATAACGGTATATCTATAGCATTTGTAACGAGGCGTTAGTATGATAAATCCCAAACTGTAAAAATTTACATATCGTTCAATGGCGCGACCTTTGCAAATGGTTTTTCTCGTCAAGTTTTGGTATTATTACACATATGAAACCGAATACGCATTCTAAAGATGAGTCTGTGGGCGAATAAGTAGAAATTTGTGGTAATGAATGGTACCTACTCAAACACAAAATTTATATAAATGATCGTATTTTACCAACATTTGCATTAAATTCAAGTACATTTGATTGCACTGCATATTCATTTGTGTATTGTACCAGCTTATTTAAAAGTTCTATATCAAAAACTAACTGTCACAACTGTAGTGGTGTGTATTCGCCCAAAATTCAATTCACTTAATATATTTTTTCGAAATATTATAAACAACACCAGTTTGTAATAATGCCCTTAACAAATTTAAAATTACGTTAAAAAAAAAACTTTCATGTAAAATTATAACCATATATGTATGTATGTATAATACTGTTGGGTATTATAGTACCCACTCGATATCTCTGGTAATATTGCAGGTAAAAAAAAAAATTTATGGGATGATTTGTTAGTCTAACATAAGTCATTACAGCAAATTTCATCAAAATCGCAAGTAAAATGAGCGAGCCGTACAAAAGGGTTAAGGACAAATTTACAACACGAAGTAATATGAAAAAACATTTCATATCATTTTTTCTACATTTAAAAAAAAATTGAAAAACTTGCTATTAAGTTTCGGACTGTCCGTCCGTCGGTGCGTCCATCTAATTGTCCGTCTGTTTCTTTACCAAATTTCTACGCCCTCTTATTATCATATTATAAATTAATATGAAAAATTTTACAAATTTTTACAAAATGTGAAAACCGAGTTATTAAGCGTCAAATATTGAAATTTTTGCTAGTTTTGCTAAAAACCTGGAGCTTTGAAAACTGACATACAAATTTTTCCAAATTAATACTCAAGACTTAAAGCTTCAATATTTACATTTTTATATGCCTGGACAGGTTTTTATAATTACCTAACCTAGACGCCAGACGGGGCAGTACTAGCCAGATAGTGCACAAATACATAAACATTTTTGACAATACAATTACATTTTTTCAACAACTTCTCCATACTTTCTAGCTAGTAATTGAGATAGTGATTTGACACTTCGAACAATTAAAAATGGCAATGGAAAACAATGGAAAATAATTTGAAAAAATATAGAAAAATTTTGATAAAATATAAAATAAACTTGAAAAATTTTGATAATAAATGAAATGTCTTGATAGTAAAAATCCACATAGGTACGTCACAGAGACAGTAATTTGACATTTTGTCCTACACACTCTCAAGAAATTAAAACTGTCTCGTCAGGCTGCCAGATAACATTTCTTCTAATTGTAGAAAAATATTTCTTGTTTTTTCACAATTTTTCTTGCATATAAAATTCTAAGAAAACTTAAAAATTTAAGTGCAAGTCCCAATTCTAAACTATTTTTATTGACTTGTGAAAAATGTACGCTTTTAAAAACCTTTGGTTTACATTCTACTTTGTTTTTTTTTTAGATCCGTTATTCACATTGTTTTTAAATTGATTTATTATGATTTATTACTTATTACTCTATATTAATTTTCAATTAAACTTTATGTTGCATTGAAAGATTAAATGTTTCTTGAAATTGCAGGTTAAGAAAATTAACACACTGTTTTTTTGAAAGAAATTATGGTCTAGACGTTCTCAAAAAAAAATCGATTACTATAAAAAAAATGCAATTAAAAAATTTTAAAATACAACCACAAATACAAGATAGTTAATTGTTTCACCAACTCGAATATGGAGTTTTTTTTTATATATAAAAAATAAATTAAGTTTATAGAAAGTTGTTAACTCTTATAAAAATATTGATTACAAATTATTATGCAACATGACATATTAGGGGTGCAGAACGTATTAGAGGTATTCTCTATAGCACGTTATCGTATTGTTACAAAATTACAATGATGTAAACGCAACTTTCGGATTTTATGTGCTATATCTAATATCGTTGCATCGTTGTTTTCTAATGTCAGATGACAACTGATAAATTTTTTATAGATTTATATTCAAATATTAATTAATAATTTTATTTATGATTAATTTTTAATATTAAATCATGCAAAAAAAAAAGTGTTAAAACTCGCCTTATTGAAAGATTACAGCAATAGATGAAATATTTTTTTTTCTTCATTGCCACTGCTATAAGGACTAAGGAGCATAGGGCACTCACAAAGTTATTTATTATTCATAATTGACTAAGTATTAATTTCACTGCCATTGATTACTCGGCTGTAACTACTGTACAAGACTAAGACGTTTCTTTTCTTTCTACGCCATCTATTATCTAATTATAAACAAGAATTATGTTTTTATTACAATATGATATTAATTATAATTTTATATGACATACATATATATTTATTTTTAATTTAATTATATTATACCAATTGTATATTATCGAAAAAATCTATATTATTTTTTATTAATCTATATGGCCAAGCCGGGTTTTGAACCTAAGATCTTTCGTATGAAAGACTTGTGTCTTAAGCACTACACCATTATAGCTGAATGAAATACTAACAATATTTAATACACAACCATCACTGTAAAACATAACCCAACATATACCTAAATGATAACAATATTTACTTCTTCCTTTTTTTATAAAGATAAAAACTGGCAAATGTCAAAACTGACTATAAAACAACAATACAACAGATATGACGATGCTGCGCTTAATATTATACAATAGGCCAACTACAGTATTTTAAATTTTTATAGATGATCAAATATTTCATAAAGTTTTTTACGAGGGTTTAAAATTTTACGACCACACAACGTTTAATTACGTCCTAAGATGTGTAGGACATTAAAAAGAAAGAAAAAGAAAAGAAAAATTATATGAAAATGAACACTTAAATTATCATTAAATTTTGAAGGGATCTAAACTTTTGCATAAAAAATATTAATATACTGCTCCTGTCAAACTTTTTCGTATATATGTAACTTTTTCAATTAGTCTTAATCTAATAACTAAACGTAATGTTAAAGAAAAATATCATAAAATCTGTATATAGGGTACATTATATATACGACACAAACAGCAATGGATATTTTACAATATGTTTAACAAAAAAAAACGATTCATATACAAAGAATTAAAGTTATTCAAGTTTCTTTTTCAAAAAAAAAAAAAAACATATACTTATTCTTGAAAAATAGCCTCTAAATATGGAAATCCGAAAGTTCGTAATCCGGAAAGTACAAAATCTTCAAATTAATTTTTGATGTCAGATTTTCCACAAATAACTTCAACAAAGTTATTGAGACACTGGTTTTGTGACGTGTAACTCTTACACCCACAATAAAGTTCCTTTTTTGTTTTTAAATTATATTGTTAAAAAAACAATATTGCATTTTAGTCGAAACTTATATTTTCACACATTAAAATATTAAACTAAATTGAAAAAATTATGTAAACGTAAAAGAAAACGTAACATTTCGGTAAAAGAATGATCAATTTATTATTTCAATATATAACTGCTTTTTCCAAATCGGTTCGAAAAATCAAATTTTTAGAAAAAAATTTAAATATCCGATTTTGTCAAGCAATACATTATATATAAAATATAAGCTTTTGTGAAATGAACTTTTTGTCCAATATCATTCTTACAAATTACTTCCCGTTTGATTTTTTTTATCAAAATTAACTTTTTTGATAATAATCTTTTGATGAAACGTTTATTGTTAAAATGACTTTTGTGATGTGTCAACCGCCTAAAATCTTTATGCATAGATTAAAAAAAAATGTTTATAGGACAACTCAGGTGTGGTTTTGTTTTTTTTTGAAAGACGCCAACTAAATAAAGTACTTATTTAAAATAAATTTCAATTGTATTCCAAGTAATTGTTCTTCATTTTGATTTATTGCAAAATAAAATTCAATTTTTAAATACTAAATTAATATGTAGAAAACTTTAAGAAAAAGAAAACAAAATTGTTTGCAACCATTGAAAGATATAGAAAGTTAGGAAAACAACAAAAAGTTAAGTGAAATCAAGAATATTAAATAAATAAAAGACAAAAGAAATATAATGTACATAAAAAAACTTTAATAGACGAATACAAATATATAAAAATATTTATCTTCAACTCTTATATAGGAAATAATAAAATCTGAAAGGGCATCTTAAAATTCCTATATATAAAAAGTACAGAAAATAAACGAATCATTTTGAATCCTTGTACTGCAATTTAATTTACTGAATTTTAGTGTGGTGCTTCATCTATTTTATCTAAAAAACGAGGAAGAATACAGTTGCCTTTGTCAACTCTTAGATACCCGTACGAACCGTTAGTATGTTAACAGCCTGTCACTCTGCTCACAATATTATTTTTTTAATATTTTAGTATTTTAAAATAATTTGGGTGAATTTTATAATTTCTAGAACTATGGGTTGTATGTATATTCAAACTATATGTTTATATGTACATTCTTCGAAAGCAGATTCTAACCTTTCACATAACGATTATCAATCCAAAACTTTTTCAAATATTCTATAGTACCATTTAATACTAAGCGGTAAATGTATATTAAATTTACTTAGTACAAAATAGTAAATATAATTTTAAATATTATATTATATTATATTTAAATATTCCATTGACAGAATAATTTCTTATAAGTACAATAAAATACATATATGTATGTAAATACGGCGCTATATAATATACATATATACTCTTATCATTCATTCACTAGTGACATATACGATATGTAAATAAACATGATATTATATAAGAATGTAGTATGTATACCAATATCATATAAATAAAAATTCTTCAAGCAACCGTTATGTTGTATATTTATTTACATTTTTATGTACTACGCATTATATTCTCAAAAATTTCAAATTATCGAGTAAAACAAAATGCAAAAAATTTGTTGAAGATATTTGTTAGAAAATTTTAAAAAATCAAGTAACACTTTCGTCAATTATAAAGTAACCCTATATTATTAAAAAAAGTTGTTAACAGAAATAAGAGTATGATGTTGAAGCTTTAATTTTTGTGTATTACTTTAAAAAAATTTTAACAGGTGTTCAAGTTACAGGTGTTTAAAAATAGGAAATTTTCAGTTTTTGACTCCTTACAGCTCCTATACGGGGGGTGATACAATAAAAATTTCTGAAATGACTCATACTTATTTTCAAAGATCTAACTTCTGTCAAAATTTCAAGTTTCCAACTTAAACCGTTTAGAAGATAGAAGGGTTAAAGGATTTTACAAAATTTTAGTTTCGCATAACGGTAAATTAAGACACTGTATGCCACAAATATATATTTATTGTATATATACTTTTAAAGCTAATAAAAGTATTAATCGTTTGGCGTTTTCAAAATGAAGATATACCTTACACAACTTGTGCTATAACAATTTAAATATGGAGCTTTTTTGAACCTTTGGGGAGCTGTAGCTCCGTAACGGGTGGGGCTACAAAAAAAAGTTATAAAAAATAAAATTAATATTTTTGTGAGATCTATCAGTAGTTAAAATTTTATACCTCTATTGCAAAAAAAATGTGGGGATCTAAAAGTTAGGTGTTCGAGAGCTACCCTAAGGCTTGATCCAAACTCAACCAAAAAAAATAGGGAACCTACAAATTACTCCCAAAATACTTTGTGTAAATTTCAAGATTCTAGCTTTCTTAGTTTTTGAGTTAGCGTGCTGACGGACGGACGGACATGGCTCAAAAGTCTTAGAATTTTTTTCTGATCCGATCCATACCTTTGAAGGTATATCTAGCTCGCTTATTTCGAGGTGTTACAAACGGAGGAGTAATTTTATTATACCCGATCCTATCGTACGGGTATAATAATAATCACATAAGATTATCGTCATAATAATATCTGAAGATATCCATTAAATATTAAAAACATTAAATATCAATATCAACTATTAAGGTATACAAAGTAATACCTGTGTTGTTAGCCGGAATATCAAAAATTTAATAATAAATCTATAAATTTTAATCGTAACAAAATAACAATATATTTAAAATAGTTTAAAATGGTTTTGATACATTTAATAGTTCTCAGGGTATAATAAATTTGCCATTACGTTTGCGGCACCTTAAAGGAAACATAATAAATAAATATGTAAGGATTCTGAAATTTGTGCCTTTTCATCTTTGTAATATTATGAGTTTCGCTATTAAAATTGAGCAAGTTAAGCAAGTTGAGAAAGGTACTGGTGTATTCCAGTTTATACCAGTCAATTATTTTATTTTATATGAAAATTGTGTTTATTTAAGTTGTCTATCAGAAATTTTGTCAAAAAATTTTAAGTTTTATGCCAACGATTTCTTCAAAATTTGTTTGGTCCAACACAATAGGTTGGAGTAGCTGCGAAATATAACTCTGCATATCTTATTGCTAAATAAAGTTAGACATCTGAAATTTTCTAAAATATTATTAAGTTTAAAGGCAATAATTTCTGTGAGGTTTGATTATTCTAGCTGAACAGGTTCAGATAGCTACCATATATTGATATCCAATTAATTTAGACATTTGAAAATTTACTTCTGTAAAACATTTGAAAATAAAAAAAAAAAATTTCGATTGGTCTTATACTTCACTTAATTTTAAACCAGGAGTTGTTTAAGCAATGCAACATTACAAAACTTACTGAAGATTCCAAGTAATGTTATAGGAACACACTCCTAAAATTTGATCTGAAAATAACTTTTGTGAAATCTGGTAAGTTCAGAAAAACAGGCACTTAATTAAGTCAAACATTTGAAATTTTGTAAAAGATGATTAAATTTAATACTCTAACAGCATGTTCCTAGAGTTGACACTATCAACTATATACACTCTTCCTTGTTTTATTTTACTTTTGACTTAAGAAAAAAATAATTTATTTACAAAAAACTTTTAAGTTTATTGTTATACTTTGAATATAGTTAAAAAAAAGTTATAATATAAAATAAACTTCTTTTTTAATGATTTACAACTTTTAATTTGAATGCAAATTAAAATTATATGCAAATATTTGAAATATAATACAAAAATAAATATAACATAAAGGTAATAAAACAAAAGAAAGTCTTAAATAAAACTGAATTTAAAAGTTCCTAATAGTATCAGTCATCAGATCATAATTTATAGTATTGATTTAAAAATTACTCTATGATGTAAATTTAACATCAATATAAGATTTTATTATTTCACTTCAAAGTAACTTAAGGTTAAACTGCAATGCAAAAATAAAAAAGAGAAAAAAATTACTGACTGCTTGAGAAAGACGGTATAAAAATGTGATTATCTAGTTAAGATCTTTTTGTTTTAACATAATGTCTCATTGAAGGACCACTGATCAGATATCATTCACAAACACTGTAAAGAAACAATGCACTAAAAATGCAAATTTTATGATTAAAACTTTCATTAGATGAGTTTAAAAGTAAATTTCAAATAAAAAGTATTCTTACTTCGAGTGCATTTACATTAGATCTGTAATAAACGATAAAAGCGATTATTAGAACGAGCGATTTGTTTTGATTTTGATTTGAATTTTTTTTATTCTTTTTATGTGGTCTTTATTTATATACATATATTAGAACTTTTTTTTAACGCGATAGAAAATAGTTTTAATAGCTAATTTTTTTTTTTAAATTTATCATAAAAATAAATTATATTGAAGATGAAGAAATATCTTTATTATATTTAAGTGATACAGTATAATATTGCGAAAAAGTCTTAGAAGTGACGCAACGGTACTTTGTCACTCTAAAATACAGAGAAATTTTTTACTTTCGATTTAAAAGAAAAACTAGTTATATATACTATAAATTATCGTTACTTAATAAAGTACAAAATTTATTTTTTTATAATAATAATAATATATAATAATACCTCACGACAATTGACCCGTCCCTGACCGCACGCGGGGAGTTACCATTTTTTATTATTTTTATTTTTTTGTATATAGTGGGAGAGGTAAGACTATAAACAGGGTCATAATACAAATTGTTGTAACAAAATAAAATAAACAAATTAAATAGCGAATTATAAATACGAATTTCAACAATTGTTTAAAGAATTTACAATTTGAAGGATAACTCATTTGGAGGGATGGGATAACAGGCAAGCATTAAGTGTTTGTTAGTTTAAATTTAGCCATTTTAAAGTATGTACATATATGTATTAAATCAGAATGCATTTTTTAGCCACTAGGTGATGTTTATGCACACCATGACATAATATATTATCGGAATAGTAATGTCATTATGTAACTTCACTTTCGTTTTTTGGAAAAATCATCAAAATGTACACTTTTGCGGAATTTGATAACCATTATGAAGATTTAAGACAAAGTACAATAGACAGTCATACTTATATACAATATATTGTATTTAATTTAAATGCTAACTCTTATATCTCTGAACCCTGATATACAAAATATGATATTAATAAATTTCAAAACACCGAATAAATATTTTGACATAAATTTCAAAATAAAAAAATTTATATAAAAAAAAGAAATGTTGCTTATAATAGTCGATAAGACAGACGAAAATATAATAATAAAGCAATTAGGAACATTTTTTGATTAGTAAATAAAAATAATTTTTATTAAAAATTTTGGTAAAAACTGCCAATAAACCGTAAAAATCGGTAAATATAGTTTAGCTATTCAAAAACTCTTAAATTATGATCAAAATAAATATATTTCAAGGATATTGTTCTTATACGTATATAAATAAATGTATTAAATGTATAATTGCTAATAGAACTTTTATTACTTTAAATAAATTTGGTAATTTGAAATAAAATTGAAAGTCTTTTGTTTTTCTTATTTCAATTTTATTTTTTTTTTATTATAGGTTTATTTGTAAGATCTCAATTATGTCATTGCTACTTCCTTTTTGGTAACAAAATGTCAATTTAACGCAATTAATCTCCTAAAACACTTGAAATCTAAATCTATTGCTATAATATATGTATATATGTATATAATAATAGTTTAAAGTATACCAAAACTTATACTGCAAAGTTACAGACAAAACGAGAAAATATATACGAGGGAAGTGAGATAAAATAAATTCTAATTTTTCTTTCTTTCATTAAACTATTATAAACCCAAATACGTAATTTATAGAAGAATTGGAACTCCTATTCCTTTTTTAGTCATCCGTTTTATTACCAGCTTTTAAAATGATGATATTTGCAATTGCCTTTGGGCATAATTAAATACAATTAACTCAATGAGGAATAATGGACTCTAAATTCTGATTTTGTATTTTGAAAAGTAAGTATGATTTTCAGTCCCTGAAAAGAGAAAATGATTAAAAGCAACAACATGGCAGCACTATAACATTAAAGACACAGAAAGATATATATATTATGGAAATGGTATACAATGTAATAAATATTAAAATTATTTTAAAAGGTACTACAGTTACATTGACTCATATAAATAATTTTTAAATCCACATGAACATGCAGTTCAAGGGTATAATAAATTTTTCATTACGTTTTTAACACCTTAATGTAGCCGATATTACAAAGTATATATATTTTTGCTTAGAATCGAATTTCTACTCACCGTGCACGTCTGTTCGTCCTATAACTCAAAAAATAAAGAAGATTCTGAAATTTTTTATCATTTTACTTTTGCAAAATTGTTACTTTCGCTATTTAAAATCATCAAGTTCACCGTATCAATCAAGTAGGTTTAATACATACAATTTCTTTATCTATATAAAATTCAGTGTCAGCTTCCAAGCTATAAGTATTTGATTTTTTCTGAAACGATATCAAGTTGCATGTGAACAACTCATGTAAAATTGGTTGGTCTGAAACAAGAGGCTGAGGTAATAGCTTTATTTTTTTATATAAGCATACATTTTGTAAAAAATGATAAAGTTTTATGACACCAGAATATGGAGTTGACACAGTCTATAGTCTAACATTCTTCCTGATTTTACTTAAAATATATGTGTATGTAATATTTATATACGTATACATTTTGTATTAAATAAGATCATTAACCTCGAAAGTCTTGTTTCTATAGTTTTAAACAAAAATTATACTTAAAATCAAATTAAACAGAGAATAAATGTATAATAAATAAAAATATTAAAAAAAAACCCCCTTTATTAGTATCTAATTATATTATTTTATTTTTCCCTAATTAAAGAAATTTTCTATGTTAAATTTTTAGCGATCTTGAAAACAAAAACTAAATGTAAACAAAAAAAAGCAAAAGACATTAAATTATTATTTAAATTTAAAGTACATATAAATTAGTTTGTATTATCGTTAATGTCATTATTTATATAACTATTAACTTGTATTACCTCTCATTTACATTTAATGCATTGAAAAATTTCGCGTTGATTTAACTTTTAACTAAAAAATAAAATTATACAATAAAAATTTAAAAACAAGAAGAAAAAAACCCCCTTTTTTTTGGACATCATCAATTTATTATTTCCAAATTACTTGTGGTATATTAATGAAGGTGTTAAAATTTTTTAACATTTTTTTGATTAGCAGTCTGTTAAAATGTTTATAAAAATGAATTATCGTTAATTTTCGTTGTAGATTTTTGACCGTATATTTTAACCAAAAAAAAAAGCAACCTTAATGGTATTCATAAATTTAAAAAATATTTTACCTAGCAGGTTTACCCGGCGTTGTTCGAAAAAAAATTTGAACATCTTAAAATTTAATTTTTTATATTTTAAAAAAATAAGTCACATATATAATATAATGTAATCTTTGTTTTTAATTATCCAGGAATTTGTTGAGTTGACTGAAACATTTGGAAGCGTATCATATGCCTGCATTACATTGCCTGTGTAATGTCAGTTGACTGTATTTTTTGCAAATTGCCTGGTATTATCTCTTACAGTCAAATCTACAGTCAAATGAAATACAGTCTAATACATCAAGCAAGTTACTTGCAGTCAAGTGAAATGGAGTCAAATTAAATACAGCCTTGTGATATCCCACACACGTCGTAAGAGTTATTCCCCCTTACGACATTTACAGCCACGCCTGAACAGGAAACGCTGTGTAATTACCTATCCACATGTGGCAGAGAAATACATTTTTAAAAAAAATATTTTTTTAAAAGCTCTAAACTGTAATTTTTGCAGCTGTAAACTGCATTTTAATAGAAAACTTTGTAAATGTTTATTATAAAAAAATTGGAAATGAAACTGCAATATTTTTATTTTTGCAAGGACTTATGAAAAATTTGAAAACCAAAACAAACCAACCAACCAACCAACCAAAAAAATTAATAACGGTTTTACAAAGTCGAACAGAAAACAAAAAGATCAAATAAATTTATATTAATTATTGCTGCGGAAATGATTTATCAGAACTGAAAAATTAAATTCATTGCCCCATGCAAAGTTCAAAACAAATCGTTGACAAAAATTTTCTTGACAGAACAAGAGGCCAAAATGTATAAATGGATCATAAACAAATAAATGCAGTAAACTTTAAGATTCTCAAAATTCTAAAAAGCTACGATTCTGAAAATTTTGTATTCAACCGGTTTAACATTTCAGAAATAGGACAGCAAAAAAATTTACTCAAACGGACCACAAAAGGAACTTACTTAATCCGTATATCGCAGCCAACTAAATTAAAAATAAATATTTAATCAGTAAATATTATTAGCAAATAACTAATTAACTGATTAAAAAAAAAATACAAAGTCTTTTTAAAAATCAATAAAACTAAAAATTTAAAATAAAATAAAATAAAATTTTCTGATTAGTTTTGAATTAGCATTATGAAAATGATTTTTATTCATTGGCATATTTTTTAGTTAATCATTTTTCAATTGAAAAATTACAATAAGAAAATCTTTAGAATAAACAAAAAATTTTTCTTAACATTTATTATAGATACACGTACGAACCTAATTCTCATATATAATAAATTTGCCGTTTGCGACATCTTAAATCAGATGAGCTAAATGTGTGAAAAAGAGTACATATATTCTTGCTTAGGATTGAATTGTCAGTCGAGTAAGTCATGTTTCGTTCGTCTGTGCAATAACTCAAAAAATAAAGAATATAAGATTCTGGGGATTTTTATCATTTCATTTTTGTAAATTTGCTAGTTTCGCAAAATTCAGGAAGTTCGACCATTGAATTCGAATAGCTACCATACAAATTCTTCCTTTATATGAAAATATATTACTCAAAATTTCTGAAATGAAGTGAAATTTCATGACAACAACTTTTATAAAAACTGGTAGCTGCCATACAATTTGCTTTAACTCATTAATTTGCACTGTATATATTATGCTTTAAACTGGAAAAGTTAGGTTTTAAACCAACAATTTCAGTAAAATTTCGTTAGTCTAGAGCAGCAAATTTGAGTAGCTGTTATACAACTCCAAATTTACATAAATATATATATCTTAGTACTTAATTAAGTCAGATATCTAAAATGTTGTAAAAGATGATTAAGTTTTCTTATAACAGATTAACTTTTATTCGTACGAATATCCTAAAGTTGACACAATTAACTATAACCTTTTCCTCGTTATTATTATGCAATTAGTAGTTAAAATTAATTTGTTGTAATTATAGTCAAATTTATTTATATTTTAAAACCAATACTATCATAATGACAGCAAAGTTATATTTGATAAAGTTAATTATAAAAATCTTAAGTTAATTATAAAATGAAATGAATAGGTCATATTTTTAAAAAACCTATCCCAAAAGTATAGCACGAACGGTCTTAGAGGGGTTCATCCGAAAAGAAGAAGACGTGACCGCCTTGACGATATATATGACTCAGAACAATTCACCAAGAACTGGCTAAATTTAAGATCCCCTAGGATAACATCAAAATATCAGCGCAAAACTGTGTGATATGGAGATGTCAAGTGGAGCCTTATGCTTCCAAGAGGATTATATTATTTCAATCGAAAATACAAAATTTAACAATGAATGACAATATAAAATTATAAAATTAATTATATTCTTGGTTCAGATTAGACCGTTTATCAAACTTTATCTTAATATATTTGTTAAATTTTATAAATGTTAGATTGGTTTATGTAGTAACCATTGAATATAACGATGAGAAAATTCTTTTGCGATTTTATAACAAATTTAACTATATATATGCATTTATTATTATGAGTCCTTCGTTTTGCTTGCCACTATCTAGATATATACATATATATAGGTATATAACAAAATTTTTGTTTTAGTTAATTTATAGCTACATTTTTATTGTTGTTTTTTTTTTTTGTGAACAATATTTTTATTTTTCGTATGAATTGCTTTGTTTTTAAATATTTCTAACCTGTTTCGATTATTTTTTCTGATGAAGGTGAAGGTCACACTTAGCAGCCATTGGTTCAAAAAAAAAAAAACATTGTAATTTTTTTTTTTTTTTGTATTTGTGGTCAACTATTCATTTTTATTTTGCATTCATTAAATTCAATTTATCTGAAATTTTTTTCATTTTCAAATCTGTAATCCCGAATCATTTTTTGCTTTTCTTGTATTTATTTTCTTTTGTGCAGAAATGCAGAAGTAGATGTTCAAAATAAAATATTTTTGTATATAATATAATCTTCAACATTATTGTAAAATTTAAACTGCAAATTAATTGTGTTATTGTTATCAGTATATAAAATTCAAGTATGTATTGTTTTTATTAATGGTATAATCATTAACAATGATTTTATATACATATGTACATACCTAATTATATTAACTAAATATTTAATAAGCATTCATTCTAATATTGTTATTTTAAAAAAAAAAAAAAAAAACTAATTAATTTTATTATATTCCATAAATATCAAAATAATGAAATTTTATATTGTTTTCTTAAGTATATGAATAAATTTACTTTAATAAATATATAAATTTCATAACTATATGAATAAATTAATTAATTTAATAATAAAGAAAAATTTTAATGGTTATTAATCACACCCAATAATTCTAAATGTAATACTGGTAATACAAATTAACTATATCTTAAAACTTAAATAAATTATTTTGTTATAAAACTATTTTTTATATCTATAGATATACAATTATTTAAATTAATGATTGGAAACGTGAAGTATTTGATTAAATTAATTTCATTAAAAAAACAAGAAGAGGATAGAGTAGACTGTATCAACTCTAGGATATCCGGTAATTAAGTATCGAGATATATTTATGTGAATGACAGCTACTGTAACCCATTGCCACAAATTTCACAGAAGTTATTGCCATAAAACTTGATAATTTTTTAGAAAGTTTCGGATATGTATTATTAAGTACAAAGATATGAGGATAACCTATAAGCTAGTGGAACCTGTTTCGCTAGAACAACCAAATTTTACAGAAGTTTTTATCACAAAATTTCAAATACTTATAGCTTCAATACACACTGAGTTATTTTTGTATATAAAAAAGAATTTGAATCGAATGCCACAACTATCGCCATTGCACAAGCAAGGCTATCGATGGCCAACATTATCAAATATCAAAACATCTAAACAAAATTGATAACTTTATATTGCATGCTAAGGTATATTAACAACAGAGAGGAGTTTAATACCACCAAAAACCCAATACAATCAGATAGCCTTTAACAAAAAAAAAAAAACAATTATAACACAATTGCGAGGTTCCAGTCAAAAATAGTGCAACAATCAAAATTCAAAAACTCTAAACATTTTAGGAATTCAACTTAATCAAAAAATTATGGGAAATGAACATATTTTTGATATACGACGAAAAATACTGTCAAATACTTGGGTTATCCTTTTTATGTAAAGATCATATTTCTCTAACCGATCATGTTAATCACACCCGAATTTATCTACGACCTAAGACGAAATACAATTCACACATATTTCTCATTCTTATCCCATCCCATATAATCAAAACTAATTTTAGTACAACGGAAAATATTCCTAAATTATGAATTACGAATAAAAAAAAAAATTGTATGGAAATTTCCAGAACCAATTGCTCTGGACCAACAAAATTTTACAGAAGTCATTGGAATGTAACTTGACTGTATTCACAAAATTAGATATTAGATACCTAACTTCAAGAGTCACTGAATTATTTTCATATAAATAAAAAAATTGTATGGCAGCTACTCGAATACATCGGTATAACTTACTCAATTTCAATAACAAATTTAAAAATTTTTAGGTGAAAAATTTCAGAACCCTAGCCTTTTTATTTTTAAGTTATCGTGGCAACGAACAACATGGTTAAATCGAATCATAATCCGATTCTAAGCAAGAATACATATACTTTGCTATATCTACCTCATTTTTTTTTTTGAGGTAATGCCAACTTTATTATACCCTGATAATTACGTTCTTAAAAGTATACTTACGACTGACTATTAATGTAACAAATCATATATACTTATATACTTAGACACTTCAAGTTCAAGACTGCAAGGCAAATAATAAAATTCGTTTAGAACTTAATTAGGACCTTGCCATACAAAAAAAAAACTCCTATACGTTGTCTCTCTTATTTTTAGAA
The DNA here is from genome assembly GCA_947095535.1 of Poecilobothrus nobilitatus. Classification (NCBI taxonomy): domain Eukaryota; kingdom Metazoa; phylum Arthropoda; class Insecta; order Diptera; family Dolichopodidae; genus Poecilobothrus; species Poecilobothrus nobilitatus. Next base: position 253,120,549 of record OX352773.1, on the reverse strand, counting down.
AGATAATAGAACCGTAACTTTTATTAACTGTAAACTTTTACAACTCTAAAGTTAAAGTATCTAATAAATAGTTTAATAGTATAGCCCAACAGACCAATAAATTATCTATTGTTTATCTAAATTAGTATAACAGTTAATAATTATTAAATATTTTTATTTAAAATTATAAAGTGGGTAAAAAAATCATGAATATGACTGTGTGTATAATCAATAATAATTTATTTAATTTATTTGGACATTTTGACAGAAAAACAAAGCACCTCATTTCACAACAAAAAAAAAAAAATACAATTAAAAATAATAAAATATGGTACTATTTTTCTTCTTGCAAATTTTTTATAAGTATTTTGAAATCGAAAAAAAATATATATGTATGTATACATATATACATATATATTTTCTTTTGTGATTACTACCGTTAATAATTGTTATTTAATTTCAAAACTACTACAGTAAATCATATTTATTTTTTCTTAAATCTTTAAATTTTAACTATGAAATATATAATATTAAATATATTATAAATATGTACCTATAGTTAAAAACAATTAAAATTAAAGACTAACAATTAAAAAAAAAAAAATTTAATTACTTTTTAAAACAAAGCGGTATAAAAATGAGAGGATAATAATGATAAAATTACTTAATCATATAAAAGAAGAAAAAAAACGCATAAAAACTCTTTATCAAATTTTTCTATAGCAATATTCAAGTCTTTAAAAGAGACAAATCTATAAATTATTTTACGGTATATTGCAATTCTATAAACATATTTATATATATATATATCTACTTATATAATTGCAATTTAATTCATATTTATTTTATTAAATCTGTCGATTCGTTTGCGACCTTAAAAAAATTTTTTTTTTGTAAACCTATAAAAAAAATACATGTAGAATTTTTGATACAATATAATTAACACAAGGTGATACACAACTCAAATATATCGAAAGTAAATATTTTAAATAAATAATCAATATTGACACGTTCCAGCCATATTATTTTTCATTCTAATGCAAATTGATTAATTCTTGATTTTATAAGAAAATATTTAACCTAATTTAACCTATTTTTATCCTTTTTTATTTTTCATTATCGGTACCGTTAACTAAGATTTAACTGTTAGCTCAGTTAAGGGGTATAGTAATATGGAAATATTAAACCTATTTAAAATACTATTTACATATAAAATAAACTAAAACTTTAAAAAAAAAATTACAAAAACGTAAAAAAAAAATCTGATGTGAAAATGTTAATTTTTTACAAAACAAAGTTAAAAAAGGTAATCGCCTACACAAAAATAAAGACTCTTCATTTAATAAGTGTTCCAGTTTTCTAAATTAAAAAGTAATGAAAAAAAAAAACAAGTGTTTTCAATAATGCACATTTGCAAAATTAAAAAATATTCCATAATATGTATTAAAATTGAAAGAAATCGTTAGAAAAATTTGTTAGAAAAAATTGAAAAAATTCAAGTTACACTTTCGTCAATTTTAAGGTAATCCTATAATTATTAACAAAAATTGTTAACAAAAATAAAAATATAATGTTGGAGCTTTAATTTTTATATATTACTACAAAAAATAATTTAGACAGGTGTTTTAAAATAGCGAATTTTCAGCTTTTGCCCCTTACCGCTCCTAAACGGGGAAGCGATACAAAAATATTTTCTGAAATAATTCATATTTATTTTCATAGATCTAACTTCTCTCAAAATTTCAAGTTTCTAACCGTTTAGAAGATAGAAGGGGTCAAGAATTTTGAAAAAATGAAATTTTGCATAACGGTAAATTAAAATACCGTATTTATTTAATATTTAATATTAATATATATTTAAAAAGCTTATAAAATCAGATATCGTTTGACGTTTCTAAATTGAATATATAGCTAATAGAATTTCGGTTACAATAATTTAAATATACGTATTTTTTTTTTTAACTTCGGGCGGCCGTAACTTTGTAATTTATTTTTTTGCGATACTTATTTAACTTTATCTAATCGATTATCCGTATTTAAAGTGTCATTGTTTTATTTTAAACGGTATAGAAGTTTTGTAAATACCCAGACAGACAGAGTGAAACTAATAAGCACATTTTTTCAAAATTATTTCGAACATGTACTAAAAATGAGCAATACATTTGGTGAAATACTGAATTAATAAATAAAACCGAAATTTGCAAAAATATAATTCTTTTATTTTGGGTTATTTTAAATTTTCTACCCATAATAAATTAAAATATAAAATACAAACGAATACAGAGTAGGCGCAAATATCTCTACTTTTCTAAATTCACCAATCTTTAGCACATTTTTAAAAAACAATTTAATAAATTTGCTTATTACTTTCTTTCTGCTCTTTCGTTCGTCTGTCTGTTATGTCGTTCTATATGACTGTTTACGAAGCTTCTACACCATTTATCATAGAACAATAAAAATTTCAGCTATGAATAATTTTGTAAAAAATTCATTTTGTGGCAACATTGTTTTATGTAGTCTAACCTATACCGTTATAGCATCATTTTCAAAGTTAGTTCTGCATAACAGTTTTTCAATCTAAAAACACTAAACAACAAAAAAATTTTTATATTTTTTCTTTTGCGTTTGCGCTATAGAAAATGTAGCGATCATCACAAATTAATAGAGACACATAACTAAAAATATTGTTGTTTTATCGCTATATGTAGAAGCATATATTAAATCGGTCTTACTGTACGACAGCGAAACATGGCTAGTAACGAAGCAAATAATTCAAAAACTGCAAGTCTTCCTCAACAGATGTTTGCCCATAATATGCAGAATATTCTGGTCACAAAGCATTTGAAATAATGATTTATGGATTATGACCAAAAAAAAAACCCATAAAGCTAGTCATTAGCGAGACAAAATACAAATAGATTGACCACGCCCTTAGGAAAACTCTTCGATATCCAGAGAAACCCTCGATTGGAATCCTCAAGGAAAAAAGTAAGTGGGAGGATCCAAAATCACGTAGAGGAAAACAGTAATGAAAGAAATAGAAAGAATGGGGAAAATTAGTCACAAATCAAATTGCTAGCACAAAATACATAGACTTTGTGGAAGCCCTGTGCTCCCCAAACCCCCTTACAATTTTTCTCAAAATAAAATCATAACTTCAATATTATTAACTTTTATGTGTTAACATCTGTTTTCGTATTTACATAGGGGTTCCTTAAAATTAAAGAAAGTATCTCTTGTTTTATTTTCAAATATACCTATTATACGAACATTCAAAATAGCATAGAGATTTTAAACTCTCATTTTTATTATAGTTAACAAACTATGGATTGAATTTTGGTTTTATTATGGTTCTGCATAATATTTAAATTTTTAACATTTATTTAATAGTCTGGTCTGAATTTAAATAGTTTATTACATGCACATGCACATGTAAGAAATATTTCTATATACTTGTACATATGTACATACTCCTATACCTATAATAAAAAAAATTACAAAAAAAGAAAAACTAATTATTGTGTTTACTTTTCGTTTATGTTAGCTGTTTAATAGTTATTAAATTACAATTTTACATAATTAAAATAAAATTTTTTTATACCAAAAATTTTCATTTGCTTCCTAATTTCAAGAAAAAAAAAACAGAAAAGAAAAATTTAAATTAAAAAATGATTTGTGAATGAAAAGATTTCTATAAACTTTTATGTTTATATGCGCAATTATAAATATGTATTTACATTCTCTTTTTTTTATTCTTAAATCTCAATTAGTTTTAAATGATTTTAAATTACCTACATCATTTTCATAATATCAATAGGTACTAATAATAAACTATAATTTCATATTAATAATATTGTAAATTATAAAAACTGAAATACACATATATGTATATACATGTACATATGTGTATGTCTGCATATGTATAAATAAAAATTAAAATCTCTTTTAAAAAAAAAAAAAACATCAATTTCATCTACACTACACAGTTTCGTTTTCTAAATGTATGTAAGTATGTAAAATAATAAGGCAAAAAGAAGCTCGTTTTAAGATCACTGACCTAAAATAAAATATACAGACATGTTTGAAGCATACAACAAAAAAAAAAAAAATTCTTTTCATATGAATCAGTCAACTCTAGTGAATTCACAAAATCATAAGCAAAAAACAAAAAACAAAAATATGTATTATATTAAATGTATTTTAAACTGAATCTGTAGGTATACATAAAAAGAAATATGAATTGATATCTTTTATATACACACCTGCTGAACCTGTCGAAATTTTTTGTTTTTTATTTCTTTTTTTTTGAAAAAAAAAACAAAAAACAAACAAAAATTAAATTAAAATAAACCAAATAAACGTAACTTTTATCTAATTAACGCTTTGTTCACACCACTTTAAATCAAGTTTTTGAACTAAATACCTATAATATGAAATATTAAAAAAAAAAAAACTTGTTAAAATTAATTATAAAGTAATTTTATATTTTATTTATTTTAAAATTAATGCAATTAGATTTTATGTTAAATTTGTATTAATTTGCAACTTTGACAATTTCACTACACAAAAGCTTAGAGTTAAGCGACTCACATCAAAAAATGACAATTTTATACAGAACATTGACATTTATTTTAAATTTTAAATTAAAAAGTTTGAATAAATTAATATCTAGAAAAACTTAAAAAAAAAATTTTTTTTTTTTTGGGTTTTACTTTTGAGAAATATTTACTTATGCAGCTGTACACTCGCATCTCAACCAGACACACTTTTTTTTTTAGTGGAAACTTTTAATATTGATTTTTTTCATAGCCATATACATATACATATATATATCCCTTTTTCATTATTTATAAGTATACTAGATCTATATTATTACTTTATATGTACCTACCTATAGGTTTTTTTTAATTATATATCAAATTTTCTATTTCACAAAGTAATAATCTGCAAAGAATATTCTGGAAAAATTCAAATATCTCGGTTTTTATAACAAACTCTAAAGTTCTTCCTTATTATCTTTTTTACAAACATATATCAACATCAAAGAATATAAAACAGATCGTACATACATATTTTAATCTCAAAAAACTTAAAATAGTGGGAACTGCCAGCCGTGCCAAGGCACCGCTATAAACAAATTATTGAAATTCTGATTTTGTAACCAATTCTAATGTCCTTCCTAATTATCTTTTTTTTTTACAAATATCATAGAATGTTTCATTTCAACATCAAAATATTTAAAATATTTCTGCCGCTGCCGCCCCGAATACCCCAGTGTACAAATTATTGAAGCCTAATTTTGTAACCAACACAAAAGTTCTTCCTTATTATTTTTACATATACATATGTACATATTTCAACAACTAAACTATTTAAAATATTTGTAGATTTTCTTTTATGGATTTTTTTTTTGTGGCAAAAATATGGATTTTGTTTTTTTCTGGAGTTTTGTCCCTATACCCTATTTTGGTTATATATAATATATAATTTGGAGTTTGTTAGAATAGAAAATCTTGGTTTTTAGAATATTTTAACAATTTGCATATTTTTTTTTTTTTTAATGCATTTTTCTGCCACATAAATGCATTTTTAACCCACGCTCTCTTCGGTGTTAACAGCGTATTTTATACACTCTTATCCACTAGGCCACCGAGGCCACTGAATTTGCATATTTAATAATACATATAATTAATATGGGACTAATTCAAAAAAAAAAAAAAAAACTGCCAAATAATCAAAAGATCACGTTGTGTAAAATATAATTTTTTAATATTATAAAATGAAAATTTAAACAAAAAAAAAACAAAAATGTTTAAAATTTTTATTTAATTTTAATTTTAAATACAACAAAAAAAAAAAACAAAAAAAATGTTTAAAATTTTATTTTAATTGAACGAAACGAAATTAATTGAGCTTCTTTATACAATTGAAAATAATTTCCAACAATAAATTGTCAATTTATCAAAATTATATTCTTTAGAAGAATTTGCACATTCTAAAAAATAACAAAAAGAATTTAATTTTTTATTAATATTGTATAATTTTTATATTTAAAAATAAATTTTAATTTAATATTAATAAATCAGATTTCAAGCTTTTGCAAATCAAATTCAACCTTTTAAAACTGATTTAAAGGATTAGTTTAATGTAGATTATAAATTACATCACTTCAATTAACATTAACATAATTATTAGCAAGTAATCATCATCTATAGTGATTGCAGCAGCGTCTAATGGCAATTGTATATACATATGGATATAATAATTATTGCAATCTCCAATGATAACAGTTGCTACAGCTTGTTCAATTAAAATCTATTAAATTCGAACACTTTATGCCATCAGCTAATAAATACAAGCATTTAATTGGTGGCAGATGCAAGACTAAATGGTGACAGCAATGCAAGACTATATATTTTGTCTGCAGAAGGAGATCATCAATATTCTGAGTTTTATGAAATCGAATATTGTCTAAAATTAACAACGCTCTCTATAATCATTAATTTTTTTTAAATGTTTTTATAAAAGGTTTAATTTAGTTTACAAAAGGTTCAAATTGCAGTGCAAAATCTGTATATGTATGTATATACCATTTAACTTCCATTTTGAAATTGGAACATTATGTTTGGCATGAATTTCCATTATATGTGGTCTTGTTTGTTTTGTTATTGGTAAAATTGTAACAATACCGTAATTATCTGAGCCAAATATTAAATCATCATTTTTATATTCTAACCAAAATCCGTTTTCAACTTTTTCCTGTAGAAAATTATTATCATAACCATAAAATTGAAACCATTCAACTTCTCCTGTTTTTGTATTAACTCTGTACAATTGAAGACCATCTACAGCTAATAGAAAATAATATGTTGAACCGTTTAATGCATTTATAATACTAAATGTGGACGAAATATTTGAATAAATTTTGTATTGAAATACTGTAAATTTTATACAATCATTTGAAATTGTAATATTTTTTGAATATCCAACTGATGTATCAAATGATTCTGCAAAACATAAAAAAAAAAAAAACAAAAATTTATTTAAATTTATATTTTTATAATACAGTTACTATTTTATAACAAATTTTACCTTTACTTAATTATATTCATATACATACATATTTCAACAAAAAAACATACACATTATATTATGTATACAAAAATCTTACCTTTTAATCCATTTTCATTTAATTTTATTGTTACATTTGATTCAATATTAAATATTTTACATTTAATTATATCACCCGATTTATATTCTTTGGCTACACCAATATCAGTTACAGTAATTCCTTTAAATGGATTTGAAGCATTTACTGTTAAAGCAAATATAAAAACGGTAATATAAAATTGAATTTGTAACATGATGTTTACACTTTCTTTCCGAATTGTATTTTAATAATGAATTTTCAAAATATTGTAACAAACTTATTTATATAGTAAGAAAAAAACAAAATAAAAAAAAATTTAGTTTATCTTTTTAATTTTAATTTCTGATATTATAATTATTTTATTTTAAAAATATAGAGATAAGATAACATTTTAAAAATTAAAAAAGTTCTTAGAAATGCTTAGCAATCATCAATAAAATAAATCTCCGAAAAATTAAAACAATACCGGTAGGTAGTTAGGTAGCAATAACAATGAAGGTAGTTTTGAGGGGAAAAAAAAATGCAAAAGTATAAAGTAGATAAGGGTGGAAAAGTATACATATTTTTGTTCACTTGATTGAATTCTGAATCGATTTAACTTTGGACATCCATTCCTAAGTTCCCAAAATTTAATTAGGATTTTGAAATTAATAGTATTTCATTTTTATAAAAATGTTAGTTCTGTTATTGAAATTCGACAAGTGAGACTGGTTGGTTCTAGTAGCTGCCATACAACTCTTTTCTTATATGATTAAGCTAAGATATCTGAAATTTTATCAAAAGAAGTATCGTTCCAACAACCTTTTCAAAATTTCATTGGTCTATATATCACCAAGTTTCCCAAAAAGGTGTCCCAAAAAAGTTCCGTGATTTCATATAAGGGGTTCAAATTTAGTTCAACTTTCACCTAATTAAACCTTTTCTAATCTAGTTCCAAAAATACAAATATACCTTAATTATCTCCTATTCATTTATATATATTATGTATATACTCGTACATCAATAAGTAACTCGTACATCAGTAAATAAGCTATAAACCGAGGGAGTGTGAGGTCGAATCCCGCACACGTCGTAAGAGTTATTCCCTTTTACGATATTTACAGCCACGCCTGAAAAGGAAAGACTGTGTAATTTCCTGTTTACATTTATGTGGCAGAGAAACGCACTAAAAAAAAACAAAAAAAAAAAATTTCATACAATAAATTTGAAATCCACCAGGGAACAAAATTTTGAATCGTGTTTTTGTGACTTCTTGAAGCTTTCTATTTCAGAAATATTTTCCTTTCCTGACTACCAAAGAAAATTTCATTTGAATTGAAAATCTTTCACGGTAACAGCAAAACCATATAGTTTTTAAAATTCAAATTATGAGAGTTTAAATGAATTAACATCAAGCCCACATTTAAAACACGATTTTAATACTGTTCATCTAACAATATTTTCTGATTTCTGAATACACAGTCTTGGCCACACGTGCAATACGATAAATAAATTAAATAATATGTACTTTTAATTACTTTACAGACTTGAAAAATTTCAGTTAACTTTTTAAAAGTATCAAAATATAAGCATCCAAATTTGGCAGCTATCCGAACCTGTTGCATTAGATTAAATCGTCAAAAATTTATTTATGAGCAAGAATATATTTACTTTCCATATTTATATCGTCTTCAAATTGTCACAAATGTAATTACAAATTTATTATAGGTACTCTTAAACTATTTCCGTACCGGTATAAAAATATCAGCATAAATTATTTTGTTTAGCTTAAAAAGAACATTTAAAACAAAATACAATCAATCAACACGATCTTCTTAATTCGTGAATTTAATAAACTTAACACTCTACTAAGTACTTGTAATATTTAAATTAAACTGATTTTATTAAAACGTTTATTTATTTAATTACGCGGTATTTACATTGACCAATCTAAAATAAAAAATTCTGCCCACTATAAGAGTTTCGTGTTTTTCGCTCAAAACAGCCTAAAAGAATTTTTCCACATATTTTATAACACATTTTGTTTTTGGTTTGTTTTTATTCAACACAAGTCGAAAAAAATATGAAATTTAATGACATTTCTGAATTCACTTGAGTGAATCAGACAATTTCGTAATTTTTAATTAGTTGATTTTCAATATCAATTATATTCTTATTATTTTAATTAACTAATAATTGATAATTAAATAAATATTTTTAAATATTATTCATAAACAAATCATTTTTGTCAAACAAAAAAGTCTCAAAAATCGATGTAAACCTGTCTTCAGAAATCATATTTCAAAACATATACATCATGGCTCAAATACTCCTGTCAATGTAATACACCCCTATTAATAAAAATCTTGAGCTTATTTTTTAAATTTTAAAACCCAAAATTTATAAATTTATCTTCCGTCTTTTTTTATACATTGTACCTATACAAAAACTATTGAAACTGTATCTAATTTAAATTTAATTTTAAAAGTCATGCAATTTATTTTGTCTTCATTTATAATACTGATGCACGAACAATTTGTTTATTTAATTTAAAAAGAGTTATTTAAGAATTAATATAAAATTAAATATATATTTAAAAAATAAATAAAAAATTAAATATTTAAATAAATAATTTGAATGTTGTATAAGAAAGTACACGAAAAACTTACAACTTTTAAAATTTACAACTTCGGAAGTTTTTTAATAATTGATTTAAGCACGTCCTTAAAATGATTACTACAAAAGGTACGTGTATAAAACAATCAAGAAAGAAATGCCCAAAAATTAGCAATAAATATTAATTAATTTAAAAAAAATATCGTTTTTCATAAATTGTTGCAAATTTTGTCATACATTCATTCAAATATAAAATTAATATACCTTGAAATACCACCGTGAAATAAGGCCGAATGAAATAAAATCAAATTTACTATATTTCACTTTTAATTGTAAAAAAATAAAGCTGATATTAAAAAAGAAATAAAGCCAATTTTTTCAATAGAAATTCAAAAATAAAAATAATTAAGGAATTAAACATAAAAGTACGGAAGTCATTCTAACATAATCTTATGTAATTTAAATATCTTTATTTAAAATCCAGTTTCTTTTTTGTTTGAAATCGAATAATAAATAGCGAAGTAAAAGAAACGACTACCACCGCCAACCCACATTAATTGGAACCCTAATTTCGCGACCAACTATACAATTCCATCAAATACAAAATCTCGAATATAGTATTATATATCTATACATTTTTTTTTCCTACGGGAGGTGTATATCTTAAAAAGACAACAAGTAAAACCTAGGCTCATTTGATAGTATGAGATTTTTACATACTAAAACCACCTTGGCCGTCAGCCAGTATACCGGGCTAATCACCCTAAATGCAAAGCAGTATTACATTGGCTGAGGAATAGGAAGAGCATAACTCTGATTATACCCGTATAAACGTATACTCATGGGTATAATCATTGTGATCGTGAGCCCTTAAAGGAGTCGAATTAGATTCAAGTGTATTGATCGGCTAAGAATCGAATTCTAATAACTCAGTTAACTCTATTAAAGCTAGGTATCTTTTGTGAAAAGATGTCAATTTGAATGACAATAACTTCTATAAAATGTGATTGTGCTGGTGCAACAGATTCGATATCTGTCATACAACTCCAAAATTTACATAATTATATCTCGGTACTTAACATCGGTACTAAAATATCTGAAGTTTTGTAAAAGGTAGTGAAGTTGTATGGAAATTATGTTCATGCATCCCATAATTGACACAGTTTTCCACGTTTTGTATCTATAACTCTTAACTTTCTCCTAATTATTTTGTTTTCATAGATACATTATATTAGCATCACATTAAAATTCAAATCATATTCTAATTCAAAATCACCAATATGTACATTTTTATATACATACATATACATATTTCAATAAATACTCTGGAAAAAAATCATAATCTTAAACTTGTACAATTTTAAAACCTATTTTAACGATTATGTTTACATAAACGTTTTTCAACTATACTTGAAATATTGAAACCTAATTTTGTGCCATGAAAAGTATCCCAGTGGCCAAAATGTTTAAAATTTCCAACAGTATTCGTTTTCCATATTTTGTTATTTTATAAAAAAATTTATTAAAGTGAAATAAAACCAAAATTTTAAAATTCATGATTTTGACTTAATGTCACATTTGAAAGTGACAGAAGATCATTTTTAACATCATATGACTTCAGTTTTCTTATATTTAATACTATTGACAAATAAAAATCAAAAAGATTGAACTCGTCATTGAAAATCAACAATAAATTATTTATGGTTCAAACTTCAAATTTACTATAGTTTATACTATGTGTTAAAGTACGTAATACCCGTATTACATCGTCCTTGTAACAGAACTATCCCAAAAAAAATTATGAACAACAAATTCACAATTGGTCAAATCAAAAAAAAAAAACACCATAAATAGACTTCAACGCAGTAATGGTTAACTTTTTAATGATATTCATATCTCATATGGCTCATAAATATGTGGAACGTGGAATCATAACCCAAATGCAGATTTCGAACTGTCATTATAATGTATTTCTTTTGGTTCCTCAAAATATTTTCATATTTGGCAAAATATATCGACCAAACAATCGATGTATATTCTAAATGAGAACGCTTTAAATTTATATAATGTTACTAAATACTAACTTTTTTTAAATTAAATTTGCAATATAATGAAAAAAATTTATTTTTAGCGCCTTTCTGGAACTTTTAAATGATTTCATTGAGTACAAATGCTTTGGTATAGCAAATTAAGTTTAAAAAAAAAAATTAAAATAAAAAAAAAAAAATGTTTAATAATTTTTATTTTAAAGTTTTGTACAAATAAAATAACAAAATACATACTTACTTAAAAATATACAATTCTTTTTTATTCGCAATATTTAAAAAAAAAAAAATCAAAACATTAATAATTTAATTTTTAAAAAAGTTTTAAAATTAAGAACTCAAAAACAATCATGCCACTGTCATGTTAAAACACAAAACTAAAAGCGCATGAAATCATGAAATTGAAAAAATAAATTCTTTGAAAATTTATCAAATTAAATTCAAACAAATTAAAAAATAACTAAAGTAATAAATTATAAAAACAAAAAAAAAAAAACAAATGTAATGCTCAATTGCTCACTATTTTTAAAATATTTGTGGTTATATACTATCAAAGTGACTTCATAAAAGTGACTTCAATTGTTTCAATCAAACAATTTTGTTTAAAATAATAGAAATAAATAAAACAAAAAAACATTTATTTAAAATATTACTAAAAAAACAAAATTAATAATTAAAAAGATATCAGCATAAGTATCATTACTATTTACAAAAACAAAAATAAAACACTAACATTATGCAATATATAAATATTATGATGGTAATGTTATGCACCGATTCATAAACCCCATTTTTAATAAATATGCATGCACATATTATTTACTATTTTGTTATTCTTTTTTTTTTTTTTATAAATAAGCCGGCGGTATGATTTTGCAAATAAAATTTACAATGCAATAACCTAAAATCAAGTTTACTACATTTACAGTTATACTATACCCAAAGAATTTTGCACTTTTTTAATCAAATACAGCTTTTTAAAGTCAAGATAAATTAAACAAAAAAAAAAAAAATCTCAATTGTTTATTTTTTAAATGTTTATTATGTATATGTTCCCGCAACATGTTGCTAAAAGTTTTCTTTAGAAGCTTTTAAAGTTTCACTTTTATTACTAACTACAAACAAGCAACTATAATAGATTTTTCTTTAAATAATAACCAAACGGCAAACTGAAAGTGAAGTTATAAGTTTTAAACCTTGATCTATTTTTAAATTTCTATTTTTTTTTTTTTTTTCTAAACAATTTTCATTTTGAATATAAAGAGGGGAGAATTTTCTATTTGATTTGATAAAACTAATAAAACAAATTAATAATAGAATTTGAATCGGTCGTTTACATCGATGGTTAATACTTTTGTGTATAAAGTAGTTTTTTTTTTTTACAAGGTTTTTTTTTTTTATATGAAAGAAAAATTATTTTATTAAAATTTACAAAATTATTGAGGTAATTTAAAAAATATACAGAATTTTTCAATGGGTAAAACAAAAAAAAAATGAATTGTTCTTTAGACTTTGATTATAACAAAATAGTTCTATAAGTTTGTATATAATAGTAACTAGTAAATAGTAACTAACTAGTATTTAGATTTTGACATGACGGAATTAATGGAAAATGACTTTTATCAAATAAATTATATTTTAAATAAATTTTTAAATTAAATTGCATTAATTTTAAGTAGAAATAAGAGGCGTTAACTATATATCAAGTCAATCCTACCTGTGAACGTAAAAAGAAATCAAATGCTTTAAGCGATGATTGTTAGACGTCAATATTTTCTATTTCCTTTTTTATTCAATTTTCTTTTACACTTATTTAAAATGACAATAGTTTAATTTTTTTTTTGGACGCTTCTAAAAATTGAATTCCTCTCATTTTTCATTCCTTTAAGAAAAATGAGAGAAATTCAATTTTTTAAAAGCGTCCAAAAAAATAGAATGAAAAAATTAGAAAAATACAGTTTTTGAAAGCGTTTATTTGTATTTATTTGAAAATTATTTTTTATTTTTTAAAATTTTGATTCATCTCTTACTTTTTGTGATTAACTATAATAAAAAAAATTTACTTTTAAAAAAAAAGAGTTCAGAACTTCAGAAAAGTTTTCAAGTTTCACCGTATTTAATATGTCAAAATCAAAACACATGTACATTGTATATAGAAGAAATACCAAAAAAAGCGGAACAAAAGTGGGGGCAAAATAAAAAACTTTCTATTTTTAAATTTCAAAAATCAAATGAACAAAAGGGGATCAAAAGGGGAGTTTAGTATGAAAAAGTGATAAAAAAATTATGTCTAACCATTAAGTTAAATAGCATAATAGCTATAATAACAAATTGATCTAAGCAACTTAATTTTCTTTTTCTCAACTTGATAACAAATCCTTTGTATGAATTAAGATTAAAAAATTTCATTTAATAAATAACATTTGATTTAATTTGTACAGAAGGCGTATGAATCAAAGAACTTTACGATGCTAATAATAGCTATATTCGTAATTTGTATGAGTTCATACTAATTTAATTTATTATTAAACTGAAATAAAAAAAAAAAACAAAATTGTAATTGTTTGTAAATGGTTGTTAAAGAGATTGCTAAATTTTCAACGTTTTTCTTATTAATTTCATTTCAATCCATTAACGATATTAATCAATTTTTGAGTCCTTTTTAACACATTTTTACAAGTAATTTTGAAAAATGTATTTACTAGTTTCTCTGTGTCTTTCTGTTCGGTCGTTCCGTTCGTCTTTTTGCAAAACTTCTACACCGTTTAAGATGAAATCTTAACCATGACTCTCTAAAAAAATTAATATTCTGGAACAACTTTTATACAGAGCTTCATACATTACAAAGCTACAAAATTGGAAAAGTCCTTATTTGTCAGCTGAAGTTTTGCTTAATATTTTTTCAATCTTAAAAGCTTTATAAATCAATATAAAAGTAGCACAATTTTTTATAATTTGCTATTTAGTTTACCGTTATGCGAAAACAAAATTTTGTAAGGTTTTAAATTCCTTCATATTTTCGGCAAGCTTTGAAGTAGTATTTTTAAATTTTAATATCTTTCAGAATTGCCCTACTTTATCTTAGCATTTTCCATTTGACCTACTTTATCTTAGCATTTTTTTTTTTGTATCTCCCCCTGTTTATAATTTAGGGATTTTTATTAAGGGTGTTAGAGTTTTAAAAATTGAAAATTTTTTATTTTCAAACATTTGTAACTTAGATTATCTGTACAAATTTTTTCAAAGTAAAATACAAAAGTTAAAGCTTCAACATTATGAGTTCACATGCATAAACAATTTTGCTTAATTATACAGGATTACCTTATATAATTAAAAGATAGTCTCTTGATTTTTCACAAAAAAAAGTTCTATGAAAAATTAAAAATTTTAATTTAAAAAATGGTTGCAATTCTAAAATATTTTTATTGTCTTTCTAAAAATGTGCTCCTTTGATTTTACATTATTATAAGCTGCCTTCATGAATTTTTATTTTTAATTGTTACAAATTGAAATAAAATGACGCAAATTAAAATTGAAAGTTTATTAATGATGCTTTTAGAACAAAGAAAATTGTGGTTTGAATATATATATTAAACCTATTTACATTTGAATGAACCAAATAAATGTACTCTAATCAATAAGTTTGTTTTAGTAATTAGTGTTTTTCAAAAATATAATATAAAATTTAGCGAAATAACTTTATTTTTTTGTTATTTACTTAAAGTCAGAAATTACCATTATATTTTATTGTTATGTTTTAAATATTTCAACAACCAACGTGAGTCAAAAATTAGTCCTTGAATGAAAACTGTTAATTTTATAAATTATTTTAAAAATAACCATAATGTGTGGGTTACAAGATATATATTTTTAAAACTACTCCCATATTAAAATTTTCAAAGAAGAGCAGCAGAGCTATTTCAGAGAAGAACTATAAATATCTTAAACTATAAAGAAGAGAAGAACTATACTATAAATATCTTAAAAGATTTTATTTTAGTAAATAGCAATTTTCATTAATATTTAAACTTTCATAAGCATATTTTTATACATTATACGTATAGAATATTATATTTTACTTATTATTCATTCACCGTAAAATATTTGAAAATGAAAAATTAAAAATAAAATTTTTTTTTATTTTTCTGCATGTAAACGAGTTTATAAAGGAAAATGAAAACTATAAGCACATTACAAGGTCATATATATATATGAAAATTTCAACGAAAAGTTTCTTTGAGAACATGGTCATGGATTATGGATTTTAAAAGTTCTCTAGAGAACATACATAAAAACAAAATAACAATTATGAGATTTTTTTTTCTTTTTACTTTGTACACACGTGACATAAATGGTGTCATTTAAATGACGGTAAATAACAAACAATGACGCGATTAATAACTTTTACAATATGATGAGAAATGAAAACGAAAAACTAAAAAGAAACCTATAAACTTATGTTTATATTATAATTTAGTTTTTAAATTTTGTATATTTTGTGACTCATTGTTAGATAGGTATATATTATAAAATAAATTTATACAAAAATATAATTGAAACCTCTCTATTTACTATACATACCATATACCTAATAAATATAAGCGATTAATAATATGTATATTGTCAGATATTATTATTAGTTTTTTTTTCAATGCATTTCTCTGCCACATAAAAGTGGACAAGAAATTACACAGCCTTTCCTGTTCAGGCGTGGCTATAAATGACGTAAGGGGGAATAATCCACACTTCCTTGGTATGTATGTATGTATGTATAGCGTATTTTATACGATCTTACCCACTAGGTCACCCAGGCCCCCAGATATTATTATGCGTTTATCAGCAACAGACTTAAGAAAATTCGCAAATTACAAAAGTTTCTTCTGGGTACCGTTAGACTTCAATCAAACTAAATCTATCACCTTTGAAATCAAATTTTAAGATAGTTATTTAATACAAATATTGGTTTTATTGATAAAGGTGTGCAAGATATGCTTGAGAATTGGGATATGGGAAATATGGAGGACAAGTGATCCTCCATGTGAAAAAAATATTTAGGAATATTTTGAAGAAAAATGTTAATTTTCTTCCTAAAATTTACTAAATCATATAAGAACACACATAAATTTGTAAATTCTGAACTTTAGGGAACACATATAATGATTTACATGGATACGCTATTTTAGCTGTTCTATAAAATTGAGGGATGGGTATCTGTCACACACAGTACTTTTAATTTGAAAACTTTGAGTAAACGCATTAATTATTAAATTTTTTTTAGAATAGTAATTTAACTCTGCTAGCTATTTATAAAACCAATGACCAAATTGTACGGTGATGACTCAGTAAAATATCTTTTGAAATAACACTGGGATTATTGGATTATTAATTAGACCAATATCTCCGTTTTGTAAATTATCGAAATTCCAAGCTTGCTTGAAGGACTTCAGCTGAAATATATGAGTTATACTCTTTTTTTCGGCCTGATATATCATTTATAGATTTTTAAAAGGTTTGATGCTTTCCATTTCAGCAATACAAAAAAAAAAACAGAAATATTTAGTTAGATCTTTAGTTATATCAAAAATATGCTTCGAAATGGCATATTAACAATAAAATAAATTCCGCCAATCTAACTTTTAAAATACAGATTTAAAACTTAAAAAAAATTATGAAAGATTTTGCAATTATAAATAATGATATAATAATAGATTCAAAAAGAGTTTGGAAAGTAATTTCAAGCTGTTAAAAATTAATAAGCCAATTTTTAGTATAATGATAAAAAGTATAAATTAAACCCATTTTCTTAAAAAAAAAAAAAAACAATTGCCAACATTATCTTTTTCAAAATTGACAATTACTTTTATATTGTTTTAAATTTTACTGTTAAAATTTACCAAAATACAAAACTATATATCATTATATACTGTTAATGCTTAACAATTCGTATCATAATATATTACTTATAGTCTACTTTTCATTAATAAAAAAAAAAACAATCTATAATCAAAATTTTTAATTTTATTTTACATTAGCAGGCGGACATAAATGTTAATAAGAGAAATTATATACATTATTAATGTAACACTTTTGAAAAGATGACAATAGATTTCCGGTGAATTGATATATTAAAGTTAAAAAAAAAAAAAAAATTAAAATTAAAGTACTTTTAAAAAGGTATTGAAATTCAACAAAAGTATCATTATACAAGTTGTGAAGCGTAAACCATTTTTCATACCTACAATACTTATCTATCTATCATTTTATTCATTCAATAAATTTAAAAAGTATTAAAACTGTAGATTTGAATTATTCCATAATATTATTTTTAGTAGAAAATTGTTTTAGTGCAATAAAAAAAAAAATTAAAATTAATTAAGTAACCATAAAAAAATATTTGGTTACATTTTTTATATTTGTATTATTTTCTTTTTTAATTTTTATACCACAGGTATAATAAATTTGCAATTATTTTTGTGACACATCAATGTTACATTTCTGACATATTAAAGAAGATGCAACAGATATGGAAAAGTATATAACATATTTTTGGGATTGAATCTAAGTCGATTTAGCTGAATGAGTCCGTTAATCGATCCCTCCAGTTACACGATAACTTATATAATGGACTTAGGATTCCAAAATTTTTATCATTTTAGTTTTATATGCATTTTATGTAAGTGTCAGTTTTGCTATTTAAATTTAACAAGTTCAGTCTACGGGTTCTATACAATTGTGCCATACAATTTCTTTGAACTCAAAGTCGATTTAGCTAAGTATGTCCGTCAATCCGTCCGTTCATACACAGAACAACTTGGATGGACAGACGGATTGACGGACGTACGGGCGGCTTAACAATAACCACACAATAAAAAAATAACGGATGATTTCAAAGTTTTTATCATTTCATATCTGTATGCATTTTATATAAATGCTAGTTTCGATATTAAAATTTAACTAGGCCGGCCGATGTACTTCATACAATTGTCCCAAACAATTTCTTTTTTTATATTATAAACTGTATTCTAGAACAATAGTTTTGGGTAGCTATTATACAACTTCTTTTCTATAATATGAGCATAACTCAATGTCTATATAAGCTGGGTATTTAACATTTTGTGAAATGAAGTTAAGTATAATGTCAATGACTTCGGCAATTCGCTTACTCTACCGCAACAGATTTGAGTAGCTGCACAATTTTTATGCTAATATTTTGGCACTTAATAAAGCTGATGCATATGAAATTTTTTAAAAGATCAAGTTTTATGGTAAATAGATTATGCAATGTTTACTTGGTTTGTTTGGCGAAAAAGGGGCGAAGTAGTTGTCATACAACTCCTAAAATTATATAAATAGTATTTCAGTATTTTACTAAGTTAGAAATCTTAAATTTTTTAAATTATAATTCAATTTTATTAAACCAGTATGAATTATCTTTGTACGGAATATCCTAGAGTTTTGGCAAAGTGTTCAAAGTTTTATTTGTTTTTTTTTTTTTTTTAAATTTTCAGCTAAAACGATTCACATTTTTTTTATGATTAAATAGTAAAAAATGACAATTTTTGAAAAATGACATGCAAAAAAAAAATTTGTTTGCTTATATTATGTAAATTTTATATACATACATATACCTATTATATGTACAATAATTGAATTATATCATCATAATTACTATATATATCTACTTATATGAGTGACAAAATTCGATATAAATATTGAAAATGATTCTTTTTATTATCAAAACAAAAGTAATTTTAAATTATGTTTGGTAAAATATTACGATTATGTTTCTGTATTCTAACATTCTAAACTTGACGTAAAAATTAAACTTTTAATTCCCTAAGAATTTTTTGCTTTTTTTTGTGTTGTTGGAAAGTAAAGAGCTTGCTTAAACTCTAAAAACTAAAAAAGTGTACCGTGATTTGTACAATCTTCTACAAAATAAGATTATTTTGACAAAAAACTGGAATTTTATTTAATGAAATTTATTAATTTAGGTAACCGTTCCACATTAGTGGAAGACTTCTAAACTTTATTTTTACTTAAAAACTTAGGGCTATATCAATGAAGGAAATGGTACAAAAGACCATATAATAAAATTTTACCTTTTAATTTCGCATTAGATTTTGATTATAAAAAAGCCAACACGAGGAATTAAAGTTTTACAAATTAATTATAGTAACAGAAAATAAAATATAATGAAACTTTCAATAAATCGATTAACGGAGATTTGCTCCTCTTATTTACAACTTGTACATACATTTTGTAAGGTTGTATATACATACATAGACTGTAGTCAGACTAGTTGAATGCGAAATTTTTTCAAATTTTTTTAATTGATTGTGTATAGAGATAAATTTTAACAAACAAGATTTTGTACACATGATTGTATCTAATATTTTTTTATAGGAGGTTTCATGCACAAAACGGGTTGTCAATGTGCTAAATACTGCCTTATGTTTTATTCTATTTATTGTCTCTTTATTAGTTTTCATTTCTTAGGTCTCTTTTCTAATAACCCTTAATTGATTATATTGTGAGTTAAATAATACATACATATATGAATAAAAATCTATTTCGTATAGAATTCTAAAAAAATTCCGGCAAACAATATACATACATTTAAGTAAAGAGGTTAAGAGTGTAAAGAGGAGGAATAGTAGTGAAAAGTAAAGCTAGCCGCGGTGACTACTAGTCGCAGAAAAAAAATTACTTTATTAATTTTGGATTTTTTTTTCCTTACTACCCCTATAAGAAGCATAAGGCATGAATTAAATTTAATATTCATATATAAGCTTCAGTTATTCAACAAACAGTTGATTACTTTGTTGATTCAGTTCATATATAAGCTTCATATTATTAGTTTCAACAAACAGTTGATTATTCGGTTGTAACTAATGTACAAGACAATAAAACACAAATATTTTTATTTTTGCGCCAATTATTATCTTATACAAGAATTATTTTATTTTTATCTAGTTATATACTACAAAGGATAAACAATGAAATCTCTCATAACCGAGAGCTGTGATAAGCGGACAGAATCTTAGGAACCAACTTTTTTATAACATTTTCATATAAACTTCGCTCCAATAAGCGGACTCTCCCATATGCGGACACGGACGCAGACAAGTGAATTTTGTACTTTAAGAAGTTTAAAATATCCGATAAGCGGACACGTAACTCTAATAAACGTATACTGTCATATAAGAGAATTTTATAATTTATCAATTATCAATAAATAATTGAAATAGCTTCTTCAATAATCTTTTTTTTTCGTTTTTTAAATATACTATACTCACAAATATCACTAAGCCTACAAAACACAAATACATATAAAAATTACACAAATCATTTTATAAATATTTCGCACCTCCCGTTCTAGTATATTGTAAGTCGACTTACAATATACTATAATTACAATTTTTAAGTTGAAGTATTGTATGTATATTTACAATACTACAATTGAATATGTAATTGTGGTATTTAATTTGAAGCTTAATAAAAAGAAAAGCAATTAAAAAAGTATATTTGAAAAATATTCTTATAACCGGAAATCTCTCTTAACCGGACAAACATTTAGGTTCCTTGGGTGTCCGTTTATTGGAGCTTTCACTGTATATACTTATTAATTATGTATGTATTTTATAAGAAAAATCTATATATTTTTTTATATTACCCAAATGAGGTTTGAACATGACATATTTCAAATGAAAGGCCGGTGTCTAGGCATTAAACGATCGACTGGACTCTATTAATATTAAACCAAACCAATTTTACAATTTCCAAATGTTGTTTTTCTAATCTTTTTCTAATTTATAATTTACCCACTACTTTTAAAAATTGTATGATTTTCGTTTAGAAAGTGTAGATTTTCTTCAATTAGATTTTTAAAAATTTTACATTCTAGCTAGTTATTATAATTTAATGTATTCAAGTAACTCAAATAACTCAAATTCAAAATTTATTAATATAAGCAGATATAATATTAATATAAAAAATGATTTTTTATAGAAAATTTATTAATGATATTATAATTTTTTAAGGTACCTATATATTTAATTTCATTTCTCACATTTCTAATAATAATAATTAGAATATCCAGAAGGTAATTTAAATAAAATTTTTTTAAGTTGCAATATTTTCAATTTGAATTGCATAAAATTTTAATTAAAAATTTCAAATTTAATTCATATTATCTCTCAACTTTTTAATTTTATTATTGTCTATATATTTTTTTATTTAATGAAAAACTTAGAATATGTACATTTTTAATTAAAGTTATTGAAGTTATCAAAATCAAAAACATAAATGTTAAAGTTATGATTATAAATAATAATCTTCGCTTGATTTATAGAAACAATGATTAAAATCTTGCATAGCGACATTGATGCATACACATATATATATTACACACATATTTTAAGAAAAGAGCATCATAACTCTGGTTTTATATTAAACCTTAAAAACGCTCGTAATTATTTTTTTACATAAAAATTTCAAAAGAAATCATTTTAAATAAATGAGGACTGTAACCTTCAAACTCAGGTTAAACAATTCGGATATTTAAAACCCTAATTTTGTAACCAACTCTAAAATCTCTTCTAATTTTTTTTACATATATGTTTCAGCAACAAAGTATTCAAAATAATGGGAATTTCCATCTTCAAACCTCCGCTAAAAAAATTATTAAAACTCTGATTTTGTAATCAAGTCTTAAATCCCACTTATTTATTTTTTTCATACATTTTTCAACCAAAAAAAAAAAAAACATTTCGAATAGTGAGAGTTCTCGACTCCGAACACTCTCTAATTATGTCAGTTTATATTTTTCAAGAAAGTAAGTGTCAATAAACTATTTTCTACAATATTTTAAAATACTCTGATTTGTTTTTATGGACACTTTATAAGTCGAGATTTTGTTCAGTCAAGATTTTTGGAAGATCGGTATTTAGTATGTCGGAATTTGAAATATTTTATTTATCGTATAATGTCTATTTTATAAAAAAAAAATATTAATAATAACAATGCATTTTTTTGGAAATTTATTTTATTTGTTCAGTTAAATTAACCCCTATTTACTACGGTAAAAACTCTTATATTTTATTTTAATACAATTTAATTTTTTATTAAATTTTAAAAATTTATTGAAAAATAAATAAATTATATTCTAAGAAATTGATATATGTATGTATAATATGTTCCTATCCAGCCATTGGTGCAGTGGTTGACGCACCGCTTCTCATTCATAAGGGAATGAGAGGTCTCGGGTTCCATTCCCGGCTGGGTACAATAATTACAATATAAAAAAAAAATATTCATATATCACAATATATAAATACTTAATATATCACATAATATCTCGTACACCGCACATTCCTACCAGGAAACAGGGGTTATAGCTACCTGGCACATTTATGTACCACGGTACCTGTATATAAATAAATAAATAAATATGTTCCTTTCTATTTTCTATTCAAAAAATGCTAATTTGTCCATTTAAATAATATTCTCGTGAATGCAAATGTGCCCAAAAACGAATGCCAGTAATGACACTAATTACAAAACTACGAATTTTAAATCAAATGTTCGTACATTGCTGCCAGTTTTTCATTGTTCCCTTTTTGCAACCTCTTTGTTCGGATAAGTTATTGTCCGGCATTAATAGTTATTTAGTCGTACCTTGTAGAACAATAAAACAATGTCAAGATTCTTCTGATACCGTATAGAGTTGTCATTTAAACAAAGCTTATGACAAATTATAAATTTTATGTAATATAGGTATACTTTTCAATGCAATAAAATATTAATTATAATGAAAATGTTTTTAAAAATTATTAACACAACATTAATAACACAATAAAAGTAAGACAAGATTTTTCGCGCTCTTTTAATAATCATATTGCCAAATGAAACTTTTTCTCTGATTTTAAAAAATTAGATCTGCATTTATTTCTTCTGGTATATATTAATCAAAAAAATTCTATGGAATCATTTTAATTCAATTTAGTCAATAATTTTGCGGTTTTGTTTAAAATGATTTTATCAAAGCATCACGAATATCAATTTCATTTATTTATCTTGTTACTTTACAAAGTTAGAATTACATTTGCAACCAACTTATATTATCCGGAGTAATAACAAAAAGAAAAAAAATATTAATTTAAAAGTCATCAAATAAAATTATTTTAAATAGAGAAGAATTGTTGCAAGACATTATGAATATTTTCGACACCTTTCCGTAATTAAAATTTTTATTGTTTAGATGTTTTTTTTTTTTTTTAAAACACCAAATTATTTAGCACTAAAATTTTTTGATTAAATCTATTTAATACTATACTTTTTTCCATTAGAAATTAAAGGCTTTAATAACAACAAAACAATTGATATTAAACTTCATTAGTTATTTCCTCTTTTATATTTATTTATTATTTTAATTTTTTTTTTTTCTTTCATTTTATTAAAGTACAACATTACAAAATTTTTAATATTACAGGTACACCATTACAGTATCAAAATTTTTCTTTTTTAATTCAATTTAAGCAATCTCTTCACACCTCTTCATCGGTTAGTTACTTATAAATTTATTAATTTTATTTTTTTTTTTTCTGTTGTCTTTTTACAGGTTTTATTGAAGATTAAAATTACAAAATCCAACTAACTGTGAAATCATCCGAACAATAAAACATTTCATAATAAAAAAAAAAGTAAAAATTTAAAAAAGAAATAAACTAAAAAGAAAATAAAAGAAGTAAATTTGTATAATTAATAACAATAATAATAATAATAATAATACGGTAACCCTAATTTAAAATTAAAGAAAAAAAAAAACAAAACAAAAAACAAAAACAAGAAAAAAAAGAAAAAGACCTTGAAATTGAAAAATAAATTACAGTTGTTTTAATTATGTCACCGGCTTGTGAATGTCCGGTAAGTGTGCCAACTGGGCCAACATTAGCATCAACATGTGGTGGAAATGCATTTATGTTATTTATGGGATTATTAGAGGTTTTTATTAGATCACAATGTGATTTAGAAGATCCATGTGGCAGAGCAAGTTCAAGGGTAAGTAAAAAAAAAATATTTTTAATTACAAATAAGAAAACAAAAAATGTTTTATATATACATTTTGAATAAATAACAAGAAAATATATATATACTAATTAAATAATAGCTAAGTATATAATAAAAAAAAATTAAATAAATATTTATGTATAGCTTCGCGATAACACGAACAAAAATAATTCTGTGTTTGATCAAGTTATAGGGAGTGTTCATAAAATTAGGGGATTGATTTTTTTGAAAAATATTATTGAACTTATTGGTAGATTTAACAAAATCATATTTTTTGATAAGGAAGTAATAATAATGCTTTTATCATATTCTTGAGAAAGTTTCATTAAACATTTAGTATTACGTTTTCCCAATTTAAAAGCAAATAATTATTTAAAAATTTAATTAGAAAAATCCGACATTTAATTAGAGAACATTTCGCAAAAAAGACACTTAACAAAAAGACATTTAACAAAACAGACACTTTACAAAAAGACATTTAGCAAAAGAGATTTAAGCAAAAGAGATTTGTCAAAATGAACATTTGCAAACTTTATATTTATATATGGTCTCAGCGCTCAGAAGTTGCCAAATTTCTAATATTAAGGGAATTAAAAATAATAACAATTATATTTCTACAATTTTTTTTTTTCATTATTTTCACAATTTATGTAAATTTTTTTTGAAAAATCAACACTTTTCTGAACATACAAGGAATAAAACAGATAAATTATAGAGTTGAAAATTAAATTGTTGATTGTTAAGAGCTGCTAAATATCCTTTTGTAAAAGTTATTAAGCATCCAAGTGAAGTTGCTAAGTGTCCAAGTTATCAAGTTAAAGTTGTTATTAAAGTTGTTCATTATGCTAAATTTTTTTTTGTAAAGTTTTGTTTTTCTTAAATATCTTAAATGTTTTTTACTAAATATCTTTTTGTAAAGTGTCTTTTTTGTTAAATTTCCACTAATCAAATTCCAATTATCAAGTGAAGGTTGCCAACTGACCACTTTCCATTTCAATATCTAATAATCGTTTATATTTTATATACATATTTTTTTTTTTATTTTTCTTTTCATTTTAATTTTAACTTAATTTAGATTAATTAAGTAATATCTTTTATTACAAAGATCTGTTATAAGTTGGCATGTTCAAAGGGTTAACAGAACGGAAGTAACATTTTTCACGGTTCTTGTCTAAGGTTTTATAAATGCAAACAAAATTTAACACAAATTACTTATAACAAATTGTTTGCGTGTGTAGTAGCGTATTGACGGAAACTGAATTTGAAATCAATCAATCAAATGATAACCAAATTATCGAAAAAACAAAAAATTTTTAATCATATCTAATTAAACATGACCATATAATCATGTATATAATCATGTCTACAATATAAGGCTGATCATGAGCAGAGAATATAAAATTTCGATACAATCTATATATCGTTTGTATTTGAGCGTGAAAGTTCATAATGAATGTACAAACAAACAAAGAAGGAAAATGTGTATAGATCAATTATCTCTGTTTTGAAAATATTTATATATTATACTAAAAAAATCTGATGTATTCTCCATCTTTCATTTTCTCCGACATATTTAACTTAGTATTAAATATTTTGTAAAGTGTCTATATATTTTGTAATAGCTAGTCCTATTAAATAAATAAAATTTCTTCACTTATTATTATAATGTAGCAAAATTGTGAAAAACATCTTTTAACGATTTTTAAAGTAATTGAACTCTGTTTGATTTTATAAAAAAGACAACAATATTTAAACATTTTTTAAATGAATATTGCAATATTTTAATAAACATTATATTTTCAATATTCAATTTATACATAGCTATTAACTATTATTTAGTTTCTATATTTTTTATACACATGAATCAATACATAGAATATTTTGTAAAAAAAAAGTAATTTTGACATACAAACATACATAATAAAAATTTGCAAAAACTACACTTCACGCTAAGGAAAGTTCTTAAGTCAATATATATTTAACCGAGTAATAATTAAAATAACTCAAATCTC
The DNA here is from genome assembly GCA_947095535.1 of Poecilobothrus nobilitatus. Lineage (NCBI taxonomy): Eukaryota > Metazoa > Arthropoda > Insecta > Diptera > Dolichopodidae > Poecilobothrus > Poecilobothrus nobilitatus. The sequence continues at coordinate 253,093,697 of OX352773.1, read as the reverse complement.
TCTCTTTCAAATAAAATCTATACCAGAACTCGTACTCACTTCAGTCCAATTGGAAAGTGCGCACCATACCATTTTAATAAAACTTTAAGAGTAAATTAAAGTCATATGATATTTTAGACCAATTGAATTTTATAAAGAAAATTTTGATTTTTTAACAACTCTAACTGTCAAAACATATTCCTCTTAATGAACTTTTGTCGTTTTTAGTACATTTTTCAAAAAAAAATTGAAAAATTTGTTTATTATATCTCCTTACAGTCTCTCAAAGTTTTAAAAATCCCTATTCAAATGAGTATATTTCAGGCCAACACGTAGGACTTAAAGCCACTAAACCAATCAATAAGTTATGGGAGCTTTATTACTATTGTACTGTTTAGGCAAGAGAAAATTCTATTATTAAGTAAAAACATGTTTAAGATTTGCAGGATGAACGAAGGAAAACTTTTAGTGAAGGCATCAGGACTTTTTATTTTTAGAAGGTCCCAATCCTATACGAGGTAACTGTAAAACAAATAAAGGGAACCTACTATGCGTGGGAAACCCAGTAGAGAGAGCGTTGAGGTAACATTGAGTTCGTTTATTAAAATAATTACTTTATTTTGAATTTTATCAAGAAATCCCAATGGCATATTAGAAGCTGCTGTCCAAATATGTGCATTATACTTCATCTTTGATCGTAAGAACGCCTTATAAATATTGAGAAAATCTGAAGATTAGAAGAAGATTTGACATCTATACAGGAAATCCAAACATTTATTTACCATCTTGTTAATATTTTTTCTATCTAAAAACGCCAATAATATTTTTTTAGCTTTTATTTATCAAAATTATAGACAATTTATTTTTCAAAGTTAACATTATGTAGAAACAAAATATTGACAGATTTTGCTTCCTTTCATTATGTAAGACAAATTTCATATAGGACAAATGTCAAACAAAATCTTTAAAATACGCACATTTTCCAAAAGTTGTTAAAACAGTTTAGAATATTGTAACTTGCACCAAAATTGATAATTTTTTTTAAGAATATTATAATAAGAAAATTTTACAAAAATTCTTCAAACACTTTCTTCCATTTAAAAGAAATTCTATGTAATTAAACACAGTCGTTAACAAAAGTAAAAATGTTATGTTGTAGCCTTAATTTTTGTACCTTACTTTACTTACCTACTAAATACAAGGGCGAATTTTTGAATTTTTGATACTTGCTCATTAACAGGAGGAATTACAGAAAAAAATGTTCTGGAATAGCTTATAGTGATTCTCAAAAATTTCCCTCCTTTTAAAGTTTCAGTGGTTTTCAACTTCAAGTTATTTAAAAAATCTAAAATTCTTACTGTTAGTCGTTAAATATTCCGCAAAACAGAAGTACTTGAGAACTTTAAGAAGATGTAACTCCGTAATGAGAGTGACTATATATAAAAAGAATTAATTTTTAAATCAGGTAATCCATGCTCTAAAATCATCACCTTAAACTGTGCAGAAGTTCTGTAGACAAACGGATAAAAGGATGTTCGGATAGAATGAAACTAATAATCAAATATTTTAAAATATACTTATTCAAGATTTTTAAAAATAGAAATTTGCAAAAGAATATTTTAAACAATATTTTAATAAATTTTCTTTAATTTCAGTTTCGTTCGGAACCAGACTATGAATATGATTTTATTGTCATTGGAGGTGGATCAGGTGGTGCAACAGCTGCAGCACGTCTTTCTGAAGTACCACAATGGAAAGTTTTATTAATCGAAGCTGGTAAGTTTTTGTTTTAAACTTTTTCAAAGTGAACAAAATATATTTCTTTAAATTGCTTTAAATTTCTTAATTTTTTTTTCATCTTGTAATCTAATTATTGTTCAGAAATTTGTTTATAATTTGTATAAAATATAATGACTCTAATTGGTTTACAAAATTTACTATCCTTGTCTTATTATAATTTAAAATTTTGGATTTATATTATACTTGTATTGAATAATTCATAGTATACAGCCAAAATAGATTATTAATAAACAAAATATCTAATAAAGATTAGAAGAAAATTGAAAAGGTCACTGTAAAATTGACACGATTCCATAATTTGTACCAAATTGTTTGTTTTTTGTTTTTTCTTTTGAACAAAATTAAAATTAATAATAGTTCGTGAATTTTTTGATTGATGCGAAAGTTCATTTTATTCTTTATTAAATTAAAATTAAAATTAAAATTTATTTGCATAATGAAAAAAAAATAGTATATAATTTTGGTTTTATTTTAACAAAAAATTACAAAAAAAGTTAATTATAAAATTATTAATTGATTCATTAAAACAAATATTTTAAAAATTATATAATTGAAGAAATTTTTTTTTACTCCTATCCACTCCTATAGAAAGAATAGGGCTTCCACTAAGTCATTTATTATTTATATTTGACTATATAAGGCTTCAGTTTCTGAAATGATTATAGTTTCAATAAGCCGTTGATTATTCGGATATAGTTGTTGACCTATTGTACAAGACTATTAAACACAAATAAATAGTTTTATTTGGCGCCATCCTTTATCTTATGCAAGAATTATTTTTTACTTATTATATAATATTACAATATGATAATACATATAACTTACATTAACTTACATATATAAAAACTTACATTATTTTTTTAAATCCAAACGACCCAGGGTTTGAATCAAAGACATTTCGAATTTCTAATAATGAAATATTAAAATAAAGTAAACTTGTTTTCGTAATAGCAAAGATTGGAAAAAATTGAAATAATTAACTAAAATAAGCTAACTAAGCTAACTAATAAGTTCTAAATAAGACTCTATCCGTTCTAAATAAAAACTGTACAGTTCAGGTCTACATTTTGCATCACATCATATATTAAACATTTTTTTATAATTTCAAATATGAATTTTATACATGATCGGCAATGCAGTCATAAGTTATCACATGATACATATATCTAGATTTAGAATACGGATTTTATATGATAAAGAAACGAGTTTGTTGCCGATGTATTAGAATGCATCATAGTTAACAATAACTATAACAATAATTAAATAAAAATAAATTAAATTAATAAAATCATTGTAAGTAAAAAAATTAAATAAAAAAATTAAATGAACTATTAGAATTAAAAGAATAAAAAATAAATACATTAAATAAATACATACGGATTTTTATTTTTTTTTTGACCAATTGATTCGGAACACTCTAAATAACTAAAGATTTTTTTATCGGGTCTTACTATAAGATAAAAATTTTAATAGTAAATTTTTTAATAAATTATAAATTCTACACATTTTCCTTGAGACTCTAATAAATTAGATAATGCCAATTCCCTTCTAAATCATGAATCTCGAGTTAACAATGCCTCCCTTTAAACAATTTCAACGCATCACTGGGGTGGCTTTAAATGCTCATTTCTATACCGCGGAAATTTCTAGATTGTTCTAAACTGGTTATGAAAACTAATTTATTGTGAGAATCGCTAAAATATCGTCTGATAGATATGGTTCTTTGTATAATTTGTCACTTGTCACTTGTCAAAAAGAACCAGTACATGTTTACTTCCACTTTACCTTCCAATTCTCTTTGATAGTGTAGTTTGAAGTATAGAATATGGGAAAAATATCAGGATTTGAAGAAAAATATTGTACAGAACACTAAAATTGAGTGAATTCAAAAAAAAAAAAAACTAAAAACCATATTTTATGAAGAATAATAATTGCCAATTTATTATTTAACCATTTACAAAAATTATTTAAATTAAAATCAATTTATACAAAAAAAAATTAATTAAATATTTCCTTTTAATTACTTTTTTATTATCTTACATATAGTATACTAATAATAATTTATTTTATTGCATTAATAATAAAAAAAACTGTCACTTTATGATTTTTTGAATCTTATAAACATTCACCCTTCCTAAAAAATTTTATTGTACAACATTCAATAATGATCATGTAATTATTCATTTGTAACTTATTAGTACATACATTATACTTTTTTTTTTAACTAATTAACAGTTGACTAAAAAAATAGTCCATAGAGTACACAGACCAAAGAAAACATTAAATTAAAAAGACAATTAGAAAAAAAAAAAATACATAGGTACAATATTTTAATATTTCCGTTTTTGGTCGTCCCATTATATATTTACAATATTCTATGTATTTTACAAAAATAAAGAAAAAAAAACTAATAATAGTATCTAAATAAAAATGAATAAAAATGCCTATTGAAATATAAAAATTATTAAAAAAAAAAATAAACGAATATGCATTTATACTAATAACAATTGATAATAACGATATACAGTGACATCTACAAATGAATTGGCATAAAACAAAAAATATCTCGGCCTCTATCTCTGGTATACCATGACGTTACTGTGAAAATAAAAAAAACAACAAAAAAAAGCAGAAACGTTTTAATTTTTTTTATTAATAATCCTTGACATATGAAACAACAAGACAACAAAGTTATTATAATAATCGTATGTACACAACACAATACGTATATATAGGGAAAAATCTTTAACAATTCAATTCTTGACTGAATCTTATTTTGAATGACACCTAACATTGATACTGACTAATTTTAGATTAATTGAAATTTTATAAAATTGTAATTTATAATTAAAATTTTTTTTAAAATGTTTTTACAAATGTATACATTTTACAAAATTATATTTGTTGTACATAATTTTATTATATACATATTATATTATGGTCATCACCGGAAATGACGTATACGTATTAAAACTAAAAATAAATTTTTATTTAGATTTAAATTATTAAAATTAAAATTTGAATTTGTATTGAAAAAAATACACTGAAAAATATTTAGTGCATATTTTAGCACATGAATTAACTTTTGTTTTTTACGAGGGACGTTGAAAAACATCGAAAATTAATCAAAGGAACTGCACAAAGTTCCTCTGGCTATAGTGTTGAACTTTAATCAACTAAACCCATCCGCTTTAAAAGTAAACCTTAGAATAGATGTTTTAATACATAGTGAAATAATGTACAGTTTTCGTTTAGGAATAAGAATGTGTTAAGGATGCTTGGGAAAATGAGTTTGGAATAATTGGGATTGTAGAGGTTGAATGAACCATAACTCAAAAAGGTAAAACAACTATAGAGTAACAAATAAAGACTTGTTAAAAAGAGGCTTCTTAAAAGTAGGTTAAAATGTTAAAGACTTGTTAAAAGAAGGTTAAGAAAAACGAGGAAGAGTGCAGTAGAGTAGACTGTGTCAACTCTGGGATACCCGTATGAACGTAATATATCCTGTTTCTATAAAACTTGATCATCTTTTAAAAACATTCAGAGTTTTAGTACCGAACTACAGAGATATATTTATGTAAATTGTGGAGTTGTATGATAGCTACCCGAATCTATTGCGCCTAGCTTCATTAAGTTCCAAGAAATGCAAAAAGCCTGAACCGGCTGCTTTAGACCACTCAAATTTTACAAAAATTTTTGGCATGCAACTCGACACTTTTTCACTAAATTTCAGATAGCTAGCTTCAATAGACACTGAGTTATTTTCATTTAAAAAGAGAAGTTGTATGGCAACTATCCGAACCTGTCATATCATCACAACAAAATTTTACAGAAGTTGTTGCCATAAAACTCGATCATCATTTGCAAAATTTCAGATACCTAGATTGAATAGACACTGGGTTATTTCCATTTAAAGAAAGAAGTTGTATGGCAGCTACTCGAACCCGGCGGCCGAAAATGCTGGAGTTAAATAGCAAAACTAACAATTTTGTAAAAGTGACGTAAAAAAAATTGCAGCCTCCTAACTCCTTTATTTTTTGAGTTATCGTGCGGACGGACACTGAGTTCTTTCATTTAAAAAGAGATTTTGTATGGCAGCTACCCGAACCCGTCACACCACCACAACCAAATTTTGCAGAAGTTGTTGCCATAAAACTTGATCATCATTCGCAAAATTTCAGATACCTAGATTGAACAGACACCGGGTTATTTCTATTTAAAGAAAGAAGTTGTATGGCAGCTACTCGAACCCGGCGGCCGAAAATGCTGGAGTTAAATAGCAAAACTAACAATTTTGCAAGAGTGACGTAAAAAAAATTTCAGCCTCCGAGCTCCTTTATTTTTTGAGTTATCGTGCGGACGGACACTGAGTTCTTTTCATTTAAAAAGAGATTTTGTATGGCAGCTACCCGAACCCGTCGCACCAGCACAACCAAATTTTGTAGAAGTTGTTGCCATAAAACTTCATCATCATTTGCAAAATTTCAGATACCTAGATTGAACAGACACTGGGTTATTTCTATTTAAAGAAAGAAGTTGTATGGCAGCTACTCGAACCCGGCGGCCGAAAATGCTGGAGTTAAATAGCAAAACTAACAATTTTGCAAGAGTGACGTAAAAAAAATTTCAGCCTCCTAGCTCCTTTATTTTTTGAGTTATCGTGCGGACGGACACTGAGTTCTTTTCATTTAAAAAGAGATTTTGTATGTCAGCTACCCGAACCCGTCGCACCACCACAACCAAATTTTGTAGAAGTTGTTGCCATAAAACTTGATCATCATTCGCAAAATTTCAGATACCTAGATTGAACAGACACTGGGTTATTTCTATTTAAAGAAAGAAGTTGTATGGCAGCTACCCGAACCCGGGGACAGAAAATGCTGGAGTTAAATAGCAAAACTAACAATTTTACAAAAGTGACGTAAAAAAATTTTCAGCCTCCTAGCTTCTCTATTTTTTGAGTTATCGTGCGGACGGACACTGAGTTCTTTTCATTTAAAAAGAGATTTTGTATGGCAGCTACCCGAACCCGTCGCACCAGCACAACCAAATTTTGTAGAAGTTGTTGCCATAAAACTTGATCATCATTTGCAAAATTTCAGACGCCTAGCTTCATTAGGTTCCAAGAGGTGCAAGAAGTCTGAACCGGCTGCTCTAGACCAAACAAATTTTACAAAAGTTGTTGGCATATAACTCGACACTTCTTTACTAAATTTCAGATTCCTAGCTTCAATAAACACTGAGTTATTCTCATTTAACCGGATAAGTTGTATGGCAGCTACCCGAACCCGCCGCACCACCACAACCAAAGTTTACAAAAGTTGTTGCCATAAAACTTGATCATCATTTGCAAAATTTCAGACGCCCAGCTTCATTAGGTTCCAAGAGGTGCAAGAAGTCTGAACCGGCTGCTCTAGACCAACCAAATTTTACAAAAGTTGTTGGCATGTAACTCGACACCTCTTTACTAAATTTCAGATTCCTAGCTTCAATAAACACTGAGTTATTCTCATTTAAACGGAGAAGTTGTATGGCAGCTACCCGAACCCGCTGCACCAGCACAACCAAATTTTACAGAAGTTGTTGCCATAAAACTTGATCATCATTTGCAAAATTTCAGAAACCTAGCTTGAATAGATACTGAGTTATTTCTATATAAAGATAGAAGTTGTATGGCAGCTACTCGAACCGGCCAACCGAAAATGTTGGATTTAAATAGCAAAACTAACAATTTTGCAAAAGTGACGTAAAAAAAATTTCAGCCCCCTAGCTCCTTTAGTTTTTGAGTTATCGTGCGGACGGACGGACGGACGGACGTACATGGCTTAATCGACTCAGAATTCGATTCTGAGCCGATCCATACCTTTGACACTATATCTAGCTCGACTCCTTTAAGGTGTCACAAACGTAATGGCAAATTTATTATACCCTTGAACATAGTTCATACGGGTATAAAAATGTGTTATATTGAAAGTACCGTTATATTGATGTTTGCAATAAAAAATAAAAAAATGTAAATTAAAAAAAAAATGCTTTTGACTTTAAGCAGTCTCCACTCAAATGACCTGTACTTAAAATATATACATATATCGTATATATACCGTCTTTTTTAGAGTTTTTATACACCCATCTTTTGTAACCATAACGGTGTAAAAAGTTCTATCAATTTTCGAAATATGTACCGTTATTGAAGATTATACTTAAAATATTCAAAGTATTGTTAGAGCTCCTTAGACCATGTTAGAGCTTGGGACCATCACAGAAGTTCATTATTTTTGCTAAATTTTAATTGTGCGAAATTGCAAAAAAAATCGTATACCCAAAATTCCTTCTAATTTTTTTTTTAAATAAAAATTTTAAAACCAAAACACTTAAAATAGTGAGGACTACCACAAAAGCATTTTAGTGTATTTTAGATTTTTGATACTGTATTACTTTAGAATTATTAGATGTTTCGCTGCGAATAATGAAGTATAATTTATCTTAAAAGAATATTGAAATCATGTTAAAATTCTTAACCAGCTTAACATTTTGCTTTTAGTTGTTTTTTTTTAATTTTTCCATTGAGAATATGTGAAGCTTAACTGATTCATCTATTACTTACGGTAACTTAAATATTTTGTATTAAATATATACATGACTGTTAACTTGACAGAAAATAATCTGCAGTAAAACTTATCTTTAGTTTTTCTAATTCACATATATATATATATATATATATATATATATATATATATATATATAAATCGATATAATCAATATAATGTGGGTCTATGTTTATAAATCTTATATAGATCGGATTATTTATTATAATTTTTTCAATTTTTTTTTGTTTTTTTAAGTCTTTAAATTATATGCAATATTAACAGTAGTGTTCTTCCATTTTCTTCCATTTTCTTGTATACTTTTGTTAATGTTTTGAAATAAATAAATAAAAATTGTTTTAAAGAAATATGTATACATTGGTATTAAATTATATTTATTTATATATCTACAATAGAGAATTTTTATTATAGTTACTAAATTTGTTGTTATAGAAATAATTTATTCTGAAAACTTACGTTTGGGCTTCGTTTGATTACGGTTTTCTTATTCAAAAAATAATTAAATTAAGAAAAATTTTTAAATTAATAACTTCATTTGATTCTGTTCCGTTCCGAGTTAATTCCTCATATTGCTATATCAAGAAGCAATTTTTCAATAGATTAGTAATATCTTTCCTTGAATATTCAACCTAACTATGGTTTCTTTATTATAGATTATCTGATACGTTTTCCTCCTTGTATAGCTAAATTCGCTTAAATCAATTAATTTAAATTCCCTCCATGAATCACACCATCTAGTGGCTGATATCATATTTATTTAATAAGTTGCTTGCGGCGGTATTAATTTCTCTGCTGTTCGCGAACAAATGAGGTATTGGAAAAATTCGAAGAATCACTGAGTATAAGAATCACTCAGTAAAGCTATTTCACGTATACATTGAAAGAGACTAGATCAAGGTTTGAGATTTTTGAGACCATCATTAATAAATTAACACTGAGAGTCAGATTTTGTGCGAGCATGATTAACTTTCGTAGTTTCATTATTAATGATTTAATTCGGATGTGTGCAATGATAGATTCGTTGGTGTTTTGTTCTTGTCTTGAATTAGTTAATGTTTTAGCTAACATGACTAAGGCTATATAAAAAGTAACTAACATTATTTATAATTATGTAATTTAATTTTAACATTTAAAATAATTTACTAACATACTTAACTATTTTATAAATAATAACTTTCAGTTAATTGTGGTAGTTCACTAAATGAAGAATAAAACTGATACTTTTCTGAATCATTAACATTAACATTAACATAAATGAATAAATGTAAAACTTTTCAAATTTTTAACTTGTATAAAAGAAAAGAAAACTTTTATTTAATTCGATTATTTTGGATCTTAGCCGGAGCTGTCTAACCGTTTATATTAGAAAAAAAATTTACTTTAAAAAAAAAAAACTTTATGATGTAAACTCTCTCCAGTTGTTTTCTATTAAAAGCAAAACGGGACGACAAATATCATAAACTAGAGCATATATATCCGTATTCCGTACGACCTAAATCTGTTTCCAAAATAAATTATTTTTAGGATCCCAAGCCCAAGCCCAAAACCAAGATCTATATTAATAACTCATGACATCAACTTTTTTTTTTCTATGATTGCAATACTTTTCTTATATTGCGAAAATAAAATAATGAAAAAATGGTTTATTAAAATTATATTCCATATATAACATACAATTTGCACGAAATGAACAAATTTAATATAAGTTTCCGGTACGCAATCGTATTTTAGCAGAGGTCAAAAATAGCATTAATCATTGAAATGTGGGAGTTCAGATTTTATTTTATTTTTTTTTTATTTTTTGTATATTAAAATATCATCTAATATAATATTGCTGATTAATGAGAACTTTGTTCTTCAAGAAAACAAAAAACATTTAATAAAGTTAACATAAAGTTCATTAAAACATTCATAAGTCATTTAACATACTCAGGGTTATAATAAAATTAATTAAACAAAAAAAATTTGTTTTTGCATTTGATGCGCTTCTTAACTTGCTTTTAAAATTAATTATATTTTAATTATATATTTCGAAATAAAAATTATATAAGTTATAATTTTTATATATATAATTTAAATAAAAAATTGTATATTAATAAAAAACATGGTGAATTTCCAGGGACCATTCAATTAGTCTTTATAATTTATAGTATCCTTATTTAGGATTATTTTAGAAGAAAGTTTTAACTTTAAAATTTCTTATAATAAAAATAAGATAAAAGTAAGATAAATGTTTAAGTTATTTTAAGTCAGTAATTTATGTAATAAAATATACACTCTTAAAATTATTATCCCCCTCTTAAAAATATTATACTCGTCCAATTAGGGACTCCTAACTGGAAGCGCTTATATTCTTATAGTTGTTTGTGTCGCGCCAGCATCAAAATAATATTGGAATTAAATCCGTTTATGCAGATACTTTAGGGGGCACTTGCTAATGTTTAAATAAAAACAAAGTTTGAAAATTTTCGATGATAGTTTTTGCCCAAAGTCGGTGGTGTTGGTTCATTTTATATATATTTATATAGCATTTTAAAATTTTTAAGATGTTTTGACTGAATTGCTAAAAGAAACTCTATATTACCAAATAGTCATAAATATAATGCCTTCTCCAATATGTGTGCAAGATCAAAAAGTGTTTGTCCAAAAGAGTTGAATTTAATTTTTTAGTTTCTGAAATTATTACCAAAAGTAAGCACTTTTTTATATAAGTAATTTTTAGTAAGTATTTTTTATATCAATTGCAAATTTGATCATTACTTCAATTTTGTCCCTCCATTCCAAAAAAAAGTATACCTACCTCTCATTTTTTTGGAATATTCCTTTTTTCTTCGACTTTTTCTTTGACTTTGAAAGAGCAGACGTTTTTTTTTTTATTAGATATTTCATATACATGAGCTAAAGGCCACACCGTTATCCAATAAATTCAGTAGCATCCATAAACCAACTTCCATTTTTGTCTTCAAACCACTTCAAACCACTTCAAATCACTTCAAACTATCAACAACAAATAACTGAAACTTTTAATGTACGCGCACAATTATAAAATAGATTGTACATAATATGCCACCTCTATGAACAAAAATTACTGCAGAGAAAATTTCTGTATGCACATAAGCATGATTCAACTTATGAATCTTGCCTGTTCCTTTTAGGTTCTCTTATATTGGTCATATTCTTTCAATTTTTATATAACAAGTTAATGTAACAACTTGTAATTAAATTTTTTACCTAAGCTTTGTTAGTTGTCCATCCTATAAGTTTGCAATTTTTGTGTTTCTGTACCCATAAATAGTATTGTTTTACTGAAATGTAAATATTTTAAATTAAAGTATCAGAACATAAAAAAAAAATAAAATCTTCCTAAATATTCATCCTCCACGTATTTTAAATGATTGGATAATTGTAAATCTTTTTTCTCTGTATATTCGGTTAATTAATTTGTTGACTTATTCTGACATCACAAGTAACATTTTTCATAATCTGTCCACTTATCCTCTTTCTTTTAAGAAAAAATATATAAAAAGTAAAAAAGAAAACCCCATTTATGGAATCATCGTAAAAATAAATGATTCTTTCCCCAATGACGCCATTTAAGGAATTACGATATAACTTGATTTACAATTAAAAAAAAAAAGAAATAAATGGAAGTGAAGTTTAAATTTTAAATATGTATATGTACTAATTTAAAATTATTTTTTTTTTTTACTGCTAAAGTTATATCACCACGCATTCCTTTTGTTTTTTAAAATTATTCAAGTATATTTTCCTTCGACATAAAAATCAAGCAGGAAATTTTCTTCAAAATTTTGAACTAAATTAAAATAAAAAACAAAAAAGAGAAAGAATACAGTTGCCTTTGTCAACTCTTAGATACCCGTACGAACCGTTAGTATGTTCACAGCCTGTCACTCTGCTTACAATATTATTTTTTTAATATTTTAGTATTTTAAAATAATTTGAGTGAATTTTATAATTTCTAGAACTATGGGTTGTACATATATTCAAACTATATGTTTATACATTCTTCAAAAGCAGATTCTAACCTTCCACATAACGATTATCAATCCAAAACTCTATCAAATATTCTATAGTACCATTTAATACTAAGCGGTAAATATATATTAAATTAACTAAGTACAAAATAGTAAATATAATTTTAAATATTATATTATATTAATGCGCACATAGTATATTTATATTGTTATAAGTATATCGCCATACATTGCAATATCTCTCTAAAAATATTTCCATTCATAAAATAATTTCTTATAAATACAATAAAATACATATATGTATGTAAATACGGCGCTAATTTAATATACATCTATACTCTTATCATCATTCACATATACGATATGTAAATAAACATAATATTATATAAGTATGTATGTATATCAATATCATATAAATAAAAATTCTTCAAGCAACCGTTATGTTGTTTATTTTTTTACATTTTTTTGTACTACGCATTATATGCTCAACAATTTCAAATTATCGAGTAAAACAAATGCAAAAAATTCGTTAAAGAAATTTGTTAGAAAATTTGAAAAAATCAAGTAACACTTTCGTAAATTATAAAGTAAACCTATATAATTAAAAAAAGTTGTTAACAGAATAAGAGTATAATGTTGAAGCTTTAATTTTTATGTATTACTTCAAAAAAATTTTAACAGGTGTTCAAGTTACAAGTGTTTAAAAATAGGAAATTTTCAGTTTTTGACTGCTTACAGTTCCTAAACGGGGAGTGATACAAAAAAAAATTCTGAAATGACTAATACTTATTTTCAAACATCTAACTTCTGTCAAATTTTCAAGTTTCCAACTTAAACCGTTTAGAAGATAGAAGGGTTAAAGGATTTTGCAATAATTCAGTTTCGCATAACGGTAAATTAAGACACCGTATATCAAAAGTATATATTTATTATATAAGTACATGTTTGTAAAGCTCATAATAGCACCTATCGTCTGAAATTTTCAGATTGAAGGTATACCTTATAGAGCTTGTGTTATAACAATTTAAATATAGAGATTTTTCGAACCTACAAATTGCTCCCAGAATATTTTGTGTAAATTTCAAGATTCTAGCTTTCTTAGTTTTTGAGTTGACGGACGGACGGACATGGCTTAATCTACTCAGAATTTGATTCTGATCCGATCCATACATTTGAAGGTATATCTAGCTCGCTTATTTCGAGGTGTTACAAACGGAGGAGTAATTTTATTATACCCGATACTTATCGTACGGGTATAATAAAACTCATTTAATTAAAAGTTATATTGATTACAATAATTAAAGAAAGTATCTCCCTTTCAGTTACCTTCAAATCAATGTCAATTAATATTTCAATTAAAGGTTAAATAACTAAAAGTAGTCACTTAAACACTTTACCACTACTTAATGTCCACCAGTAAATCAATTAAATAAGGCCAAACAAAAAAAAAATCATTTCTTTTATTTTTTCTTAATTTCCTTTTCTTTTTTTAAGTTTCCAAGAAAGCAAACAAAAAAAAATATATATAATTTTTTGTTATGCCTTGGGGGGATGACAGCAGCTCTTCTTTTTATTTTTATTATTCCCTTTGTATGATGTTGATGAGATCGGGAGCGTCAAATCTATTTGAATGAATTTTTAACACGTACATACGTTTATTTTAAGATTGCATATATGTATGTATATATATGTTCAGGTATCTTTGTTAAAATTTTTTTAAGGCGTTTTGATCATAGATATCACAGATCGACGTGTTGGTATTATGTTTAAATTTGATCTATGTTGGATCACTATCCATTCCTATGTCAAAATGCATAATATTTTAAAAGTAATATTTTAAAAAAAAAATGTTTTTTTTTTTTGCAAATCATGCACTTAAGGAAATCTTTCTTTTTTTAAAGAAAACGCTTGTAACATTTTGTATTATAAATTAATTTTTTGCGTAAAAATTATGGGAAAAGTTTTTTTTTTGTGTCAACATATATATAGAGGAGATATGATTTAATTAACAAGAGTCAAAAGGCAGTTAAAGGTTTGGAAAACATTTAAAATCTAATTAATACAAAATATGGAATATAATTTTTTTTTTAAATTGTTTTAAGTTTATTTTACATTATGGTTATTTTTTTCATGTGTAATCCTGGAATTATTTTTTCAGAAAAATTTAGAAAATAAGAACACGACACTAGTCTTATATCCACAATCAGTTTTCAAGCAAATCATTATCTGTTTTAATTTATTTTTAGATCAAAAGTTGTTTTCAAAATCTCATCATTTCTACATTTAGTTACTTTTGATTTTCTTAATTGGTATTTAATTATTCGTTCTAGCCAAAAAAAAAATTTAAATAGAACAAGTCAAATCTTTAATTTTTGTGAAGATTAAACCTTCAATTTTTATACCCGTATATGAACGTTCAAAGGTATAATAAATTTGCCATTACGTTTGTGACACCTTAACGGATCGAGCTAGATATAAGCTCAAAGGTATAAATCGACTCATCGAATCGAATTCTGAGTCAATTAAGCCATATATGTTCGCCCGTCCTTCCGTCCGCACAATAACTCAAAAAAATAAAAGAGCTAGGAGGATGAAATTTGTTTTACGTCACTTTTACAAAATTATTAGTTCCGCTTTAAAATCCAGCATCTTTGACGTACGGGTTCAAGTATAGCCACCATACAACACCTTTCTTTATATGGAAATATCTTATAGTGTCTATTGAAGCTGGGTGTCTGAAATTTCGCAAAAAGGTGTCGAATTATAGACGAACAATATCTATAAAATTTGATTGTGCTAGTGCAACAGGTTCGGGTAACTGCCATATAATTTATCTTTTTAACTGAAAATAACTCAGTGTCTATTGAAACTAGGTGTCTCAAATTTTGTTATATGCCAACAACTGTTGTTGTATTTGGGTTGTCTAGAGCAGCCAGCTTAGAGAACTGCCATAAAATTCCATTTTCCATATAAGCATAATTTATATCTCCATAACTTTGTATCTAATAAAGCTTAGATATCTGAAATTTTCTGAAAAATTATCAAGTTTAATGGCAATCACTTTTATGAAGTGCGGTTGCTCTAGTTCAGCAGGTTTAGGCTTCTTGCATACATCTTGGAACTTGAAGCTATAGGCGTCTGAAATCTTACAAAAGATGATCAAGTTTTACACCAATAACTTCTCTAAAATTTGATTGTACTGGTGCAACAGATCCGTGTAGCTGTCATACAACTCCAAAATTTTATACATATATCTCGGTACTTATTATCGGTACTTAACATCGGTACTAAATCATCTGAAATTTTGTCAAAAAGTTTTATGGAAATAGCATATTACATTCATACGGATATATCAGAGTTGACACAGTCTACTCTACTACACTGTTCCTTGTCCTAGAAGGAAAAATGTTTTAATCGTTATTATTTCATATACATATGTATATGTACCTAATTTATTAACAATTTTAAATTTAATTTATTTACTTTGGTACTTCCGCCACATACAATGGTATAAATAACCATTTACAATTTTGTATTTTAAATTTCAAATTTTAAACATTATACAACACGAAATAAGGGATGTCCAAATAGTTACCATATTTCCATATTTTAATATCATGTATTTCCGTACATGATCGCCTTTAGTAAAAAATTAAATAATACTTTTTATTTCAATTATTTCCAAATTTATTTAAAACAAAAAATTTATGTAAAGAAAATGAATAATAGAATTTTTTTAACTCCTCTTAAATATTGAAATAATTTAAAAAATAAAATACATACATACATATGTACATATTATGAAAATAAGTACAAAATTTAATTGAATTTTCAATAAATAAAAATAAAATTGCTTAAGAATTAAAAAATAAAATAAAATAAAATTCACTAAACATAATTACAGTTTATAACTTAGAGCGCGGTTTATATATAATTTAGACATTAATGTTTTTCTTTCATGTTTCATCAATTTTTTATGCATAGGCAATGAAAAAATGAAGAAGATAAATCAGTTTTCTCCACCACAGAACCGACCGCTATTAAACAAAAAGCATAATGTGAAATTTCATAGATTTTTTACATAATTTATATTAAAGCAAATTAACTTTTAATAATTTAACAACATTTTTTTTATTCAATAACTATAATAGGCAATAAATTAATTCTAAAAAAATAAGTACATTCATACATACATCCATACATATGTACGTATATTTTGTTTCATTCAAAAATATTAAAAGCAAAAAATAATAAAAAGTGTAAACAAATTTATTTATTACATGTGCATACAAAACAAACAAATTTTTATATTTAAATATTAATATTGAATCAGCAAGAGAATATGCATAGATATAAATAATTTTTGAGATTTAAGATAAAAAAGCAAAAAAAAATGGTTCATATAATGCATATGGATGGCGAATTTTTTTTCTTTAATTCTTCAGTATATCCAACTGACAAATAAACAAGAAAACAAGGAAATGTGACAAGGAAATTAAACAGCATTTCCTTTTCAGGCGTGTCTGCAATTGTCGTATGGAATTCGTACCCAGACTACCTCGGTCTTCACAACATATTTCATACGCTCCTCGCTCTTTATTAGACCACCGAGGTCTTATTATAGCGTTTTATAATTTGTATGAAATTTAGACTTAGAAAAAAATATGTTGTTTAATTAAATGAAACTTAAAGTTAGTCTAATCAAAAAATGTTCTATGGCAAAATAGTTGTTGTTCTTTACTTATATAACAACTTTTTCCTAATAAGTTTTGTCGCATAATATTTTGCTGATACGAAATATTCGTAAAAAACTACACTAGTAAACTACCACTTGCAGTTGTCGGATTTGCTCTAAAAGCTTATAAATCTGAGGTATTTACATATCGAAACCTTAAATATGACATTTTAAAAAATTCCGCTCAGTTGTTTAGGAATAGGATGTACACGTGCCCACAGACACACACAGACATCACGCTAAAAAAAATTTTGCAGCCTTCTTCGCACCGGAATGCATATTTGCAAAAATCTCGTGTACAAATTTTTGATATGAAAATAATACCTACCGTATACATTCATGTATGCGGTCTGCAAAAATTTTGGCGAGTAACAATTTTCATTATTGACATATTTTGTTATAGTAATAAACATTAGTTTGATTTTTTTAATTTTTGAAAATAATCTCAAATTGATAAGCATTTTTATGTATATCGTTAAATTTTTAAAGCCACAAATAATGAATAAAATATTGACGAAATAAGTATATTATGTAAATGAAAATTTTGATGATTAACCGCTATGCTCCACTTCTAATATAAGTTTTAAAGTTTGTTGGTTAACATTCTTTTTCAACGGTTGTTTTTTTTTCATTTTTTATGTTCATTTTCATCTGCATCTTTTTCCAAAATTATTATAATGCTCTACACTTGCACTTAATTTAAAACTTATCTGCTGTTACTGTTAGCTGTTAGCACATTTTTTAAAAAAAATTTGAATCAATCCGACTGCTTGTGTGCTTACAAAACTTTTACACCTTTCTGGATAGAAAACTGAAATTTTAAACATGAAATAGGTTTCTTAAAAATATTGTAGTCTCTCAATAATATCTAATATTATAAAACAACTCTTTTGTGCAGCCTCACCCAATACAAAGCTGCAGCCCGTCAAAATTTATAAAATGTCCTATTTTCAAATGTGTATAGTTTACGTTCTGCTTAATAACGGTATATATTTAAATAACGGTATTTATTTAAATATATAAATATATACCGTTATATTAAAACAAAATTATGCAAGATTTTTTCTTCCTTCATATCTCAGTAAAGGTTTTAGATAAAACTTTGAAATTTTAAGATTTTGTAAAATTATAGAAGCAACATATTCTAAGAAATATTTCTTCGTCCCACCCCTTGTTTAAAAGTTTTGAAAAGTTACAATTTGTATACAACTGTAACTTGTGCACTTGCATCAATTCTTTCAAAGTAGCAATAACATTAAACTCAAAGTTTCAACTTTATAACTTTACATGTGTTAAGGGTTTTACATAATTATATATAGGGTTTCTTTAAAATTGAAGAAAATGTCTTTTGATTTTTCACATTTATTTTACTATGTACATACTATAAAATTCTAAGAAAATTTTCAAAATTTTGATTAAACTCACTTTAAAGTTTTCATTGTCTTTTGGAAAATGTACACTTTTGAAAACACTTGGATTTACATTCTGCCTTTTTTTTCTTAATCGTGTCAATTGCAAATCAGAATGAAATTTTGAAATACCAGCATATTCAATTTTTTCATAATAGGTAATATTAAATAACTTAATATTAATAGTGTCTTAACTTAAAATATAAAATTTTTCATTTTAACATCATCTTTATTAAAATATTATTTTTCTTTAAATAATTTTCAGTGAAAAATAATTTTTTCTACAATAGATACATACATGTACATATTTGTAAACTATAATTCATATTCTGGCCCAGATCTATCTAAAAATGATCTGAACTGAATAGTGTTTCCGTTTTACCGACCGCATACAATTATGTATAAGGTAGGTATTGTTTTCATACTAAAAATTTGTACCCGAGATTTTGGCAAATATGCACTACTCCAATGCGAAAAATTATTAAGAAAAAATTGTTGCAAAAGTAAAGAGCAATAAATTTGCCATAGAACATTTCTTATCCGAATAACTTTAACTTTTATTTAATTTTTTTTCTAAGTCCAAATTTCATACATATTATTATAACACGCCAAATGAACAAATTTTTTTTGTTTTTGTTTTATATCTCTAAAAATTTATAAACTTATCTCTATGCATATGCAAGAATAATACACATAGAGATACTCTTGTTGATGGCACAAAATTCAAACTGTAAAATTTTTGTTAGCATATTCAATATTATAATCTTATGTTTGTTTTGTATTTGTTTAGTTTTTAGATCATCATATGTAAATGGATGTATGAATGAATGTACATATATTGTTATGATTTCATTGCTTATTATTGTTATTGAATAAAAAAAATACTTTTCGTATAATAGCGGTCGGTCCTGTGATGGAGACAGCTGATTTTCTATTTTCAGATTATTTATGTACTACTTAAATACATATATATGTACATATGTATGTAGGTATATTAATTTTTTTGATTTAAAATTTTATTCGGATAGGTTTTTTTCCCCTGTTACTCCACTTGAGAGCATATGGCTTTTATTTGAAATCTCCATTATTCTCTATTTGTTACTGCTTGCGTTATTTAATTCCAGAACATTTCACATCTGCTTAATTCTTCGAGCACTCTTCTGCTCCATATCGTTGTGGGTCTTCCTTTTCTTCTGGACCTACCTTGATGAGGATTACAATTTAGCGCCATCCTAATGATGCGGTCTTCACTCTTTCCAATTCCTTCGGCTTATTTCCTTCACTATAGTTTCTTCATTTGTTAATACCCACAAATTCGTATTCCTTAATAATTTGAATTCCTGACCGGGAGTTGCGCATCGTGTGCGATGTCAAAATATGTGCACGTTTCATGTGTACGTTTTCTGCTTAAATATTATTTGTGTCATCAAAATATTTGAATGAGATTGCATGACTACCTGCACCGTCAAAATAGTAAAATTGTAGTATAGCTTGTTAATACAATCGTAATATTTATATAGAAAGCTCTAACAAAGTAATTTAGCATTTGTTTTTTTTTTTTTTTTAAATACTTGGATTTATGTGGAAAACAATTAAATTTTTAGAGATTCATCGATTAATCGAAAATAATTTTGAATACTTTTAATTTGTCATTTTTGAACTATAACTTTATTGAATTCTACGAGTATTTTATAAAGAAGAGATTATATATGTAAGTACTATATAAAGAAGTAATTATATCTATAGTTCACACCTCAAAACATTTCAATAATTTTATTATAATACTTGTTAATTGGATTTTAATTTATTAAATATATTTATACATTTGCACTTTTACACCAAGATTTTTTGTCTCTGGATCTAAAAAACATTAAAACAAAAAATACTTTTAATCATACATTAAAATTTTTGATCGCTTTTAAGATGTTTTCCATGAAAAAGCAAAAAAAAAATTATACAATTTTTTATTTCATTTTTATTAGGTTTTTTTCTTCTTCTTTTTATTCTTCTTTTCCTCATAAAAGTGGAAACAAAAATTGAATTAAATTGAATTAATTAAATATAAAATAAATTTATAGGAAATGTAATTGAAGTAAAAACGTTTAATGAAGAAAAAAAAAAGTTGAATTGATAAATTTTTAATTCATATTTTTATTTTCGCTTTGAGAAAATATTGCAAAACTTTATAAAATTTTAAATTTAATTTTTTTTTTTTTTTATTTAAACATAACTACAATATAAGTAAAATTAAAGCCTAAAGTGTTTTAAATGATTTCATTGAAATTTAAAATCATAAAAAAAAAAAATAATGTTTTTTTTTTTTTTAATTATTTGAGTGATAAAAAAAATTGCACGTGTGAAAAATCTCAGCACTAACAATAAAATAACAATGAATAAAGGTGAAATCGTTGTATTTTGTTAAATTCATTTTGTATTTAAAATTTTAATATTTTACTTTAAATTACAATTCATTTAAAAGGTTGAGGTTAAATTGATAATTTTTTTTTACATAAAACTTAAATTTTAATCTATAAAAAACAGTATGTATTTTTATTTCTTCTTTCGACGGTTCTATCTTCTTCCACGAGTTGCACATCCTCCTTTGAGAATCTAGGAATTTAGCAAGATAAAATTTTCTTTAACGAAAAATCAAACTTCAGTTTTATTATTTTAAATTATGCAAAACTGGTTCAAAGATGACCACATCACATTTAAATATCTTTTTCAGTTTCCATTTTTTAACGGAAGTAAAATAAATCCTAGTTTTTTTTATTTTTATTAGACTTTTTATAAAGAATTTAAGAAAAATGCAGAAATTATTTTTTTTTTTAAATTCCTCTAGTGTATTTTCTAAAATTACATGGTATAATAATAGTTTATTTCAAAATTTTCATTAAATTCACAAGTAGTTTAGTCGTGAATTTAAAAACATTCACAATATTAAAGTTTAATCTGCAAACGTCAAAGTCGTTATAGATTGTATCTCCAAATGATTTCATCATAGATTTCAGAAATAAGTCAATTATAGAAAAATAAGATTGTAGAGAGGAACTGCTATAGACAAAATTGATGAATTGAAAAAAAAAAAAACTGACTTCCAAGGACAAATACGTGACATATGACGAAAATTATATAAAATATATGTATATGTATGTATATGTATGTAATAAAATAACTATATTATTTTAATCTAAATTCTAAAGCAAAAGAAAAAAAAAAGATTATAGAAGAAATCGTGAATGACGACAAAAAATACTCATTTCTATTCTATTTATATTTATTAAATTTTGTATTGGAAGTTTGAAAAATTTAGAGTTGTCTCGTTTTTGTGAGTGATTTTTCATAATTTAAAATTAATCCAACAAATAATTTTATAGTATTGGCCCACATCCGAAAGGAAAAGGGCCCACCCTTTATGGGTATATTTATATATCCATTTTAAGTCCAATAAAAAAAAAAAAAAATTTTATAGTGATATACTTAAGAATGTATGTATCTATGGACTATTATATATGTAATGCTGCCCATACACGGCGGACTAGGTTGTAAACTTGGTACGCTGACAGGTTTTAGAACCATAACACACACTTTTCCAAACTATCATCCAACCATTGTAATTATGTATTTTATATTTTTATTATTTTCTCAAATAAAAAAATCTCAATGTTAAAATGACATTTAAGTTGTACAACATGCCCATACACGATACAACTTATCAAGTCCTCGTACCAAGTATTCAACCTAGTCCACCGTGGATGGTAAGCATAAGTACCTAAAAATAAAATTGTTTTAAACTAGGGTTGGAATTTGCAAAATATCTTTCAACAAAAATTTTTTTTCCATTTTACAAAAGAAAATCATTCTAAAAATTTTCTGTTTACAAAAACCCATTTGATAAAAGTTGACATTTTGCAAAAAACGCTACAAATTTAACAAAAAGTATACTTATATATGTACTTACATATTTGACAAAACAAAAAGACGGAGTACATACGGAATTATGTATTTATTTTTCAAAAATAAAAATAACGACAATAACTGAGATTGCAAATTTGTTTCTATTGAAATAAAAGTGGGAAATATAGCATCTTACAGCATGCTGGCAGGAACAACTGCAACAAAGATATTGATGTTACTCTTAAATTTATCAATATTATACACGTTTTTTTTCCAACTTTTGGGATATACTTCCGGTGTCAAGCTATTCCATATTCGCACTATACGTATTATAAGCGAATTTCCATGTAATGCGTTGTGCCATGTGGGGGTCTTTGAGTTACTTTGAGTTAAAAAAAAAAAGCTTTAAAAACAAAATATTTATATTTTAGTTTTTTTAATAATTAAATTATTTTAAAATTGTATAAAAATATAATAAATAAAATACTTAACCTTAGTTTAAATTACTTAATATAGATAACATCATTACAAAAATAGTTTAAACACTTTTTTTTATATCCATTTTAAAATATAACAAAATTTTAAATTACGATAAGTACATACATATGTATATTATTTTAAATGATGTATGTATGTATGTCAATATCATGAAATGAAAAACTTAAACAAATATAGAAACCATTTTAAGAAAAATAAATGTCAATATTAAGACAATTTTTATATAATCTTCTAACTGGCACTAATTAAATTTGGAATTATTTTCTTAATTATTTTATTTTTAAAGTTCAAAATACTATGATTGCACTAACCTTTTTATTTTTTTATTTTTTGATATCCATATTAGTACAGAAAATATTATTAAAAATACACTAATTATTACTCTATCAAATAAACACTTCTTCAACAACATTCCGCCATAAATATAAATATATACATATGTGTTATATGTACATATGCATACATACATAAAAAAATATGGGAAAAAATACTTCAAATATACTATCGAAAATTACTAAAAATGGAAAGCACTTATGTATGTGTTATTTATTAATTACTATCTTAATAAAAAAATAAAATTTAAGAATCACAATCTTGAACATCTTCTAGATATATTATATACCTATATACATTGCAACATCATCTTAATTACCATCATGTTTTTTAGGCCAACAACAAATCAAACTTTTTAAATCTTCATTTAACAAGCTCAAAAACAAACGATAACTTTAAATTCGTACGTAAACCTATATAGTAATTTTGAAGTGTTATTTTCTATAGGCTTTTTTTCCGAAGATAGATGGAAATCTCGAAAGACACCACTTTCTTTGATAGTGTTTAATTTGAATAAACTAAATTCCCAAAAATTAAACTAAAAAATAGATTAGAACCTATGATAAAATGTACTGTTTAATTTGAAAATTGCGAAAAATAGAAATAAAGGAAACTATGGGAAATATGTTAAGTTACAGCATGTTGAGAAGAGGGTTTAGAAAAAAAATGTGTTCTTCTTGAATTTATTAATATTATACATGAATGATTGAATGATATCAAAGTTTTGGGATTTACTTCCGGTGACAAGTTATTTCATATTTGCGCTGTACTCATTACAAACAAATTTCCATGTGAGGAGTTGGGCTCATCTGGGGATTTTTAAATTATAGAAGTTAGCCTGTGCATCCCTTCTTATATCTTGATAAAAAATTTTAAGTTGAGGGTTTAAAGCTTTTAATTTCTTCTGAACAGGTTCCTATATTACTAATTTCAAAAAAATAATATTTCTAAAACACCAGATTTCCACATTACAATTTTTTTTTTTAAGTGAATGTTAAGTTATATAAATGTAACAAGGAATGTAAACAGCCTTTCTTTTCAGGTTTTTGTGTAACTGTCGTAGGAGGGAATTATTCTTACGACGTGCGTGGGATTCGAACCCATACTACCTCGGTGTTTACAATGTATTTCATATATCTTACCCATTAGGCCACTGAGGCTCCCATCTGAAGATGAATAACGTGGTTGTTTATTTTGATTTATTTTGGTGACTTAGATTATTTACTTTTAGTATAGTTTTTAGTATGATTATACCATTGTGTAGTTTTAGCATAGCATTAAAAATAAAACATTGAGAATTTTTTTTACGAATTTTTTTTGTTTCTTATTTTCTTTTTTCAAGTCCGAATTTTTACTTCGCCAATAAGATAAATTCTATACTGCTGCTACACTGTTTAACAGATTTGTCGAAAACTCTTCCTCAAAAATGTTCTAAATTGGTCTGATACTCTGATCAAATTAAGTCGACATCGTATGCTATATACATATATTTAACGGAGACGTTTATGCAACATTATATTTCAGCAAACCTTTAAATTTAAAAAGCCAAATCACAACTTTTTTCTTCAAAAACGCCCGACATTATTACGTTGAATGTTTCTTAAGTAACAGAGATAATACATTTATTTAAAATGAATATCTAAAAGTTTTAAAAAAACTTTTAACAAACAGTACATGAACTGTAAATTAACATCATTGAAATATACTACCAGATATTACTATATGCATAGTTTATTTCTTAATTTAATTTTTCTTATTAATTCATTTGTTCTTTTTTTTTTGTTTTTATAGGTGGTGATGAACCAGTTGGGGCGCAAATTCCATCAATGTTTCTTAATTTTATTGGATCTGATATTGATTGGAGGTATAATACAGAACCAGAAACAAATGCATGTTTAAACTCACCTGAACAAAGGTATATGGTCAAAATAATATTATATACAATGACTTGGTATTTTATTTTTAAAAATTCAAAAATTAATTTTCTTCTATTATTTTTTCTGTTAGATGTTACTGGCCTCGAGGTAAAGTATTAGGTGGAACATCTGTTCTCAATGGTATGATGTATATAAGAGGTAATCGTGAAGATTATGATGAGTGGGAAGCTATGGGTAATCCAGGATGGAAATATGAAGATGTTTTACCATTCTTTAAAATGTCTGAAGATAATTTAAATATTGATGAAGTTGGTAATAAATATCATGCTACTGGTGGACAATTACCAGTTGGAAAATTTACATATAATCCTCCAATGTCATATGCATTATTAAAAGCTGGTCAAGAACTTGGTAAAGATTTTTTTTTTTTTGGTTTTTAATATAGTAAACATTTTATCTCTACTATGAAATTTTTAATTTTGGGTTAATAGGTTTTAATATACAAGATTTAAATGGTGAAAATGCAACTGGTTTTATGATAGCACAAATGACATCTCGTAATGGTATACGTTATAGTTCAGCACGTTCATTTTTACGTCCAGCTCGAGATCGTTCAAATTTACAAATATTATTAAATACAACTGTTACCAAAGTTCTTATTAATCCACAATCAAAAACTGCTCATGGTGTTGAAGTAATTGATCAATTTGGTAATACAAGGAAAATTCTTGTTAAAAAAGAAGTGATTGTTAGTGGTGGAGCAGTAAATTCTCCACAAATTTTATTATTAAGTGGTATAGGGCCAGCTGATGAATTACAAAAGGTAAATTTTAATTTTTCTATTTAATTTTTTTTCTTTTTTTTTTTCTTTGACAAAATGCATTTAACTTTTAAACTTTTCTTGATATTTCCTGATCTGATATAATACAATTTGTTTTCATTTTTTTTTCGTGAATCATGATTTATTTATACATTTTTGATTATATTTGTTAAATATACATACATATATATATATATATATACATATTTAATTTATAGGTTGGTGTAAGACCAGTTCATAATTTACCTGGCGTTGGAAAAAATCTTCATAATCATGTTGCATATTTTACAAATTTTTTTGTTGATGATGCTGATACACGACCACTTAATTGGGCTACTGCCATGGAATATTTACTTTTCCGTGATGGTTTAATGTCTGGTACTGGTATATCTGATGTTACTGCAAAAATATCTAGTTCGTTAGCTGATTCATCAACTTCTCCTGATTTACAATTTTATTTTGGTGGTTATTTAGCTGATTGTGCAAAAACAGGACAAGTTGGTGAATTAGCATCAAATAGTACCAGAGCAGTACAAATTTTTCCAGCTGTTTTACATCCAAAAAGTCGTGGTTATATAACATTAGGATCAAATGATCCATTAGCACCACCAAAAATATTTGCAAATTACTTAACAAATAATGATGATATTAAAGTTTTGATTGAAGGTAAATATTTATTATGTTTTCTTTTTTTTTTTTACTATTCTTATTTGTGAATAATTTCTTTTAAAGATATGATTAACAAAAATAAATAAAAAAAAAATAAATTTTTCTTTTTTATTTCCTGCAATGCAATGCAAATGCAATGAAAATAATGAAACTATAAAGTGTAAATAGTTAAAAATGACCATTTTAATATTTTCTTTTTTTCTTTTTTTTTCTTTTTTAATTAGGTATTAAATTTGCAATTAAATTGTCTGAAACAAATGCAATGAAACCATATGGTATTAGATTGGATACAACACCAGTACCAGGTTGTGAAAATATACGTTTTGGTACAGATGAATATTGGAATTGTGCTGTTACGAGAAATACTGGACCTGAAAATCATCAAGCTGGCTCTTGTAAAATGGGTCCTGCAAATGATCCATTGGCAGTTGTTGATCATGAATTACGTGTACGTGGTATACGTAATTTAAGAATAATGGATACATCAATTATGCCTAAAGTAACATCTGGTAATACACATGCACCAGCTGTTATGATTGCTGATAAAGGTGTTCATCATATTAAAAGAGCATGGGGTGCTCCAACAAATCCAAATGATAATGTTAATATTTATTATAATCAACAACAACAACCACCATTACCACAACAATCAAATCAATTCCATAATCATCATCATCATCCAAGTTATCATTCTTAGATTTTTTTTATTTTATGTAGTACTTTTTTTTTTGTTTATTTTTTTTTTTTTTTTTTGTTTTTTGATAAAAGCAGAGCAGAAAATAAAATAAATTCATAAAGATCCGAAAAAAAAAGAAAAATTAATTTCTTTTAATTAATGAATATAGACGTATGTATGTATGTATGTTTTCGTTTTTTTGTGGAAAACTATTTGTGGTAACACAAACACACATAGCTATATTTGATAAATTATTTGTAAATTTTTATAATAAAATCAGCCTCGCAAAAAAATTAACAACCAATAATGAGGAATAAATATGTTATGTGGTGTTACCAACTAGTTGTCAATTCCACTATTTTATAAAAAAAAATAAAATAAAAAAAATTTTGTTTTAGATTTAATTTATATGCGTATAATAAGCTTTAAGTTTTTAATTTTATTTAATTTACATTTGATAAAAAAAAAAACAACCAGAACATTTTAAATATAATAATTTAGATGTCATTATGTCACGATTTTATAAAAATTTAAAATAAATTAAAATTTTAAAATATAATATTTTAGACTTTTAATAAATATTTTAGTTTTCAGATTTGTGAACTCAAGACAATTAGGTATCACATTGTTTTCTTCATTATATAGGCATAACAGACATTTTTCATGTTTTCGCTTTTATATCTCTCACCGTTCCCTTTCGATTTTTTTGCTTAAGTGCCAATATGTTTTTCTTAAATCCAACAACACTTGCTATACTTCTTCAATTTCGCTAGGACTGAAAATGACGAATTCAGTGGTGTGAGGAAACGTGCGAACTAAATTTTAGTGATAGAAAACATATCAAATAAAAACTGCTATCTGACTCATAGCGTAGTGGTTAAGTCGTCAACCTTTCAATCGGAAAATCTTGGTTCAAGTCATATAAATAAAAAAACAAAAATGTAGTAATTTCATATCGTAATAATGTATATCGTATAATTAATAGTAATAATAATAATAATAATAGTAAAAATAATAATAGCAATAATAATAATTATAATAATTATAATAATAGCTGCTACAGTGAAGCTATACTTTGGTTATACCATGCACGAAGGTGTTATATACTACTACACGTTGTAATCCACTGATGACCCTAACTCTGTAGTAAAATAATAATAATACTAATAAGTTATACTAATACCAATAATAATAGCTGCTACAGTGACAGTGGGGATTGCCTTCAATAATTACCTCATACAGTAAGGTGTTATATACTACTGCATCTTGTAACTGTCGTAACGGCTATAGTCACTGTTAATAGTAATAATAATAGGCGGATTCATTATTTTCTTACAGTCCCACTTCCAATTCAATGTTTCCGCATCCTTTTTCCTATCCTTTTCTATTCCTACTCCATAGCCAATACACTGCGTTGCCAGGTACAAGGGTTTCATCCCATTATATTGACTAAAGGGGGAGGTGGATTTAGTGAGTAAGAATCTGACACTACCAAGGGGAAATTCTTTGTGTCTTTGGAAGATTCGCACCTCCCTTAGGGAAAAAAAAATACATTTAAATCAAAATTTTCGTCCGCAGTAACATTTATTGATAAATTATATTCATATTTGATATAAAAGCGGTTTTGTAGGTGGAAAATATTCAAAACAGTACAAACAGGCAAAAGGTTTCAAAAATAGACATTATTTTTGAGATGAACAAATATCATCAAAACGGGACTGTCACTCTCTAAACAGTACTTTTTGCCAGCCTTATATACGCTATTAATTGTCAGTGAATCAATGGATTGATTACGAAGCAATTTACTTTTATACAAAAAAAAAACAAAACCATTTTATACTCAACTTTGATGTTATATTATTTTTATTTTCTAAAATTATTTTTTAGGATGCATCAAAATTAAAATTTTATTTTAAAAAATACAACACAAAATCATATTTTATTTCAAATTTTTAATTTATTCCTAGCATCAACTATAGCTCTTAACATCAAACATTTCGCAATGTGATATGTTTTCACACAAGGATTTTCTTCATTATCTATTAAATTAGTTAAATATTTATTTTATTATTAATTAAATAAATAACAAAACTTTCCTTCTTACCTCCTTCCTTTTGACAAACTTCAACTGAATCACCAGTTGCAGGCCACATTAATTTAATAATTTGTGATTTATTAAGAATTCCATCTTTAATCATACCAGTTCTTTCAAACATACATCTAATAAAACACTATAATACAAATTATTATATTATATTAAAGAAAGTACGAAATGTAGTTTTTATTGTAAATAGTATATGGATATTTAAATGAAACCTAATACAAAATTAATTAAAAATAATTGAACAAAATATTTCAGATACGAGTTAATACTTACCATAGGAGTTTTATCTGTTTCATCGGGAAATTCTGCTGTTGTATTAAATGCTTCGAAAAACTCTTTAATTATAGAAAAAACATACGAATTTTTCAAATAAAATATAAATATTCTTTTCTGTTTTTGGATTCAAATTCAATTAAAATTTAAAAACTAATATTATCAAAATATTTATTTGTACCATTATGCAAAAGTGTTTTGTCGTGATTTTTTCCAAACAAAATTCATCGTTATTTACACCAATATCATATTAAATTTGGGATACGAGGACTTAAGCCATAGAGGTTTTAATTGGATGAGTATCATAATTCCAAAAAAAAAAAAAAAACTTCCGTACAGTTACAAAATTCTGAACAGGAAAAAAATTGTATTCTAAAAAAAAAATTCCACAAATTTAAAAACACTAATATTGTAGAATTTGGAAATACTAGCTCCCACTATCTTAAGTGGTTAATTGTCAAATAATATGTACAAATATAAAAAAGTTATTTGGAGGGATCTTGCAATTTGTTACAAAATCAGGGTTATATGATTTTTTCAGAATATGTATATATAAATATGAATTAGGAAGCATTTTTCAATTGTGGTTACAAAATCAGGGTTTCAATAATTTGTTTATCGGGGCTTTAGCCCACACTATTCTAAATGCCTTGTTGTTGAAATATGTATGTGTAAAACAATTAATTAGGAGGGATTTTACAGTTGGTTACAAAATCAGAGACCAAATAATTTGTTTAGCTAGGGTTTTTAGAACTATTTAAAGTATTTGTCATTAAATTTTGTTTGAATTGTTTTTGGAAAGTACGTCTAACCCATTTTAATTTTGTTTGGACATGCTAAAAAAACTTAAATGTATGCTTCTGAAATGGCTTATTGTGCCAAAATAGAATTAACAGTTCTATATAGTTTAGCTTTTAGATTTAGAATTAAATTTTGGTGACACGTATCAGAAGTCTACAGACTTCAGTTTATTAAAGTATATCAAAAATTTATCTATATACAAACTCGCAATATTAAATATTCTATTATTCATATTTAAATATTGGTATTACCCTTTTTCTTTTGTATTATTAGTCATAACTTGCTATAAATTTTTCACATTCAAATTGTCTATTTTTTTATAAATTTCAAAGAACAGAGTCCCAAAATCTAAAATTTAATAACAATATTATATTTTATTATCTATAGTCTAAGTCTATTTCATTACATTTTATTACCGTATCAGTATGTCAATATTTTTAAAAATAAATATAGCACCTATATATAGGGTCCCGATAATATAGCATCTATATAGGACCCCCATATAGGTATATGTCATCGTAAATAAAATGACACGTTAAAAGAATATTACATATATATTGATTATGAATATTTAAGATATAACTATAAATATACATATATTATGTATATATATATATATATATATATATATATATATTCTTTTATTATTTAAAATCTTACCCATGGTAATTTTATAACTATCATTGCAGCTATTTATAATGTAATTAACATCAATGATTTCTGTATTATCCTTAATTTCATCAGTGTTCAAATATTGTTTTTCATTTAATGCTATTTCAACAGCTTCCACTTTTTCTGATGGCTTAAAAGTAAATAAATCTAAAGAGACAAATATTGAAATTAAAAGCAAAATGAATTTTAAAATAAACATTTTTTTCTGTTTTTTTTTTTTTTTACGTTTAAAATCATTTAAAACTTTTTTATTCTTTTTAGCATTTATTTAGCATGTTAACTGAATGTTAAATACTAAACCTAAAATAACGAAGAGAACTACTTTATATACATATAAGTGCAATGAATATAACGTAAAAGCTTCATAATATATTAATTTTATTATATAAAAAAAAAAAAAAATAGAAAAATAGTTATTTAATTTAAAAAAATTTTATTAACACGAAATTCTAAATTGATCCAACAAAATTGAACAAAAATTATTAAGCAATTGAAAAACTTTATATCCATACATAATACATACATACATAATATATGTATGTCAAATAATAGAACACAACATGAATTTACTAAAATTATATAAAAAAAAATAAATTTTTAATAAATATTATTCTGATTATTTTAACCAAACTATCTGTTTATATCTGTTATAATTGCAACAATTAATCTTTTGAATAAAATATATAAACATACATATCCATATACATATGTATGCATTTTATATTTTACATTTTAAAAATATTTTATAGAAATGTTTGAATTATTTTTTTTTTTCCCTTGTAATCTGTTGGGGAATGGGAATTTTACCAAAAATATGGATTTTTTTTTTTTTTTTAAATAAATTTCTCAAAAATATTCAACAAGTCAACGACGTCTCAAGTTACTATAGAGTCCACGTGTTACATTATTTAATTAATGTAGTTCCCCCATCAACATTACATTATATTATTATATTTTATATAATATTTTGACCTAACCGAGGTTTGAATTCCAGACCTTTCGCTTAAATGTACGGCGATTTACACACTACGCCATTGGTTATTATGTTGTTCCTAGAAAATTCGCTTACCTAGCGTCAACTAAAATAATATCAAGTTCTTTTTTTCAATCAGAACTAATTCAGATGGTGAATAATTAAGCATGCATTTTAAATTTTAAAAATTTTAAAATAATCTTTAATCCTGATTAGACAACCTACAAAGTATCTAATATTAACCTATACGACCATTATTAAAAAGAATTAATCTCGAATTTAACAAAACAAAATATTTTCTGTTTGCATATAGAATCTTAATTTTTATATTGTTATACCACTTGATATAAAAATGAGCTCTATACAAATGAATTAAAATTAAAATTAAAGAATCATTAGGTATGTTGTTCTAATATTTTCAAATGTTATTAATCCAATTTTTACTTTCTCAAAGTAATATCGAAATTTTGAGCTACCCTATGGTTCCGAATTTTCTATATACCGGTAAGATAAGTATCGAATATAATAAAATTACTCCTCTGTTTGTAACACTTCGAAATAACCAAACCAGATACACCTTCAAATGTCTGGATCGAATCAGAATCAAATTCTGAGTCGATTAAAATTTGTCCGTCCGTCCATCAGAACGATAACTCAAAAACTAAAAAAGCTACGCAGTCTTGAAATTAACACAAAATATTATTGGATCAATTTCTAGGTTCCCCATTTTTTTTTTGGTTAAGATCTGACCAAAACTTCGGATACCTTTCGAACAATTAACTTTTTGAACTACAGATTTTTCATAAAAATTTTTCAAAAGTTCTACATCATAATACCAATTGTACTTATATTTCTGTTATCAACTTTTCTTAATAATATAAGGTTACCTTAAAATTGACAAAAGTGTGACTTGATTTTTCTCAATTTCTTTACTGATTTTTTGGAATTTTTTTTTACTCGATAATTCAAAATTGTTGAGGATGATAATGCGTATTGCGTAGTACAAAAAAATTTGAATAAATAAAAAATTAAGGGTTGCTTGAAAAATTTATATTTATATGATATTGGTATACATAATTTATATTAATACCTATATTGTATCATGTTTATTTACATACCGTATATGTCACTGATCAATGAATGATGTATAATAAGAATATTGAATTGATGTATTGAATAAGAAATTTTTAAAGAAATAATACAATGTATTTGGCGATGTATAATAATAACATACGCACATGAATACATATGCATATTAATATATATTTGGTATTTTGTAGTAAGTTTAGTATAAATTCCAGCTTGAAAAAGAAGCATTCCAGCATGCATGCTGGAAGCATTCCCAATAAGGTAAGAAGCGCTTCCTGTCCCATTCTTTTATTGCTTCTTTTTTCATATAGATGTCCGCAAAAAGAAACAACACATTCGTACTTTTACTTCGTAAGCTTTCCTTTGAGTGATTCAGAATGCATGACTGGGAAGGCATCTAGAAGGCATGACTGGAAAGGCATGTAGAAGGCATGACAGGGAAGGTATCTAGAAGGCATGACTGAGAAGGCATATAGAATGCA
Source organism: Poecilobothrus nobilitatus (assembly GCA_947095535.1). Taxonomy (NCBI): domain Eukaryota; kingdom Metazoa; phylum Arthropoda; class Insecta; order Diptera; family Dolichopodidae; genus Poecilobothrus; species Poecilobothrus nobilitatus. Next base: position 253,060,010 of record OX352773.1, on the reverse strand, counting down.
TGACTTTGATAGCATGTAGAATGCTATGCATTAATAAATTATAGATGGCTATATTTCAATCTCATAAGTGTACCAATTAAGAACAAAAACGAGTTTTTCTTTTAATATGTACATATATAAGAGTTGCTTTATTTTATACTTTTTTATGAAGCATTTTAAATTAAACTAATTTAATTTGATTAAAATTATATAACAGTAAATAATTTTATTGACATAGGTACATATTATATAAATAAAATAAAAAAAACAAATAAAAAAAATAGATACATTATTAATTTAAATATTATTAAATTTAATATTATTAATTTAAAAAGTTTAAACATTTTTAGATCAAATTGATCGTTTATAAAATTATCCCGATTGAATCATCTAATAATTTTTTTTAACAATTATTATTTAAACGAAAAACAAGCAGAAACGTAACGTACATACGTAACGGTATCATCGAAAACAACAAAAATTCATAACCATGATAATAATATGTATGTATATGCATTTCACAAGGTATACAAAAAGATTTCATTCGCTTCGGTTTAAAAAAAAAATAAACAAAAAACGATCTCATTTGCTTCGAAAGCGCTTCATTAGAATGCATGATTTATTGCTTTTCATTCATCACACGATTTTTTTGGTTTTAAATGAGTGTTTCTAGATACCTTCCAGAGGAAGCGCTTCTCTTTTATCCAGTTGGGTTACTATACATTTGTATTAGTATTAGAGTAATTGCTTAGTATTAAATAGTATTGAGTATATCATATTTGGAAAAGTTTTGGATTGATAATGGTTTCTAATCGAAGGTTAAATCTGCTTTTGAAAAATGTTTAAACATATAGTTTAAATCATATAGTTTAATACCATATAGTTTAATACCATAGTTCTAGAAATTATAAAATTCAACCAAATTATTTTAAAATACTGAAAAATTAAAAAAAAATAATATTATGATTTATGAGTAAAGTGACAAACTGTGAACATATGAAAGGGTTCGTACGGGTATCTAAAAGTTGACAAAAGCAATTGTATTCTTACGCATTTTTTGGAAACATTTCTGCGAATCGTGTCGTATTTACATATGAATATGTTTTGAAAATATACTTTTGGTGAATAAAATTTGGTATTTAATACATTAAATACGTCTACATATACTTTTGAAAAACATATTTACATAGTTTCCTTTAAATTTTGGGAAAGGTTGAAATGTCAACAGAAAAATATACATATAAAAGAAAGATTTAAGAAAAAATTTAGATTTGATCAAAAAATTTCGTGAAAAAATAAAAGTGCTTTTATATACACATACGCATCTTTAATGTTGAATGCCAATGGGTCGTAACTAGGATCGGCTTAGGAGCGATGCACAAATGCCATATGCATAGGGCGCCATGATTAAGGGGCGGCAAATTCCTCAAAAAAATTTTTAATGTTTTTTTAAATTATATATAGGTATATTATACCTACATATTATAAAATATTTTCTGCCAAATTTATTTTACCTACGTATACATCTTTATAAAATGTAGAAATTATATTAATAATTTGGGGTAGTTTTAATATAAATTTGTATACAAAAAATACATAAGGCTAGATATCTACCAGTTTACATAATATGTACATTATATTAGACTTTATGTCATGTACATTGCACATCTATATTCTATATACATTTTTTATTCAGTTTTTTATTTTTTTCAACAAGCACCCAAACTCATCTAAAACAATATACCTATAGAATATATTATCTTTAACTCTATATAATTATTTTCATTTTTCTATGCAGTATATCTAGCATTATCTGGCCAGACCATAGACGATAAGGCTCAAACAGAAGCATTTAAGTTGGATCTTATTTGTTTTTCTATACAAGTCTCATAGGAGTTTTTAAAAAAAATTAAGTGCAACTAGTCGTTCTTATTTTACATATCTATATCTGCATCAGAAAATTCCTATTTAACTTCAAGTTATAAAGTTAAACTGCAAACTTGAACGCGACCACATTATCTACCTGTTCTGAAAATTTCATTAAAAAATATTTTTATTCAAAATTTTTAATTTAAAAAAAATGAATCAGAAATCCATGGGCAATGCCCTAATTATTTTAGATAATGATATAAATATTTTATGGGCAATGGCCTAAATATTTTAAATTTAAATATTCAATCAAGATCTTTTTAAATTATAGAATAAATCTTTTTTTAACAAAAAAGAAAAAATCAAAACAAAAAATATCTATAAAACGGGAAGTGGGGCGCAAAAATTTAATTGTACATAGGGCACCACAATACTTGAGCCGGCGCTGGTCGCAACTCATAATGCAATAATATTCTCTGAAAAAATCTAAGCGAAATTTCACATAGTTTTTTGTCTTTTCAATTATTATATATTTGGTTATAAGTTTAAATCAAACCTAAATATTATTTTATATGTAAGTATAATATATTTTTTATTACTTTTTGATTCCAATATTTTATTGTAGTGTAATATTTATTTTAATGACCATTTATTAGTAATTATACACACTTGGTTATATAAATGATCTAAATATTGTTTACACTAAGTGTGTAATTATTGTAAGTTAGCTTTAATTTTACTAGAACTTTTATAAAAAATAATATAAAATTGATATATAATTTATAAAGTAAATAACATTTGAAAACAACTAATTTTTTTTAAATTAATGGAAAAAGTCACTACATTCAAATTATTAAACCGTTTAATTTGGATATTCTTTATACACATTTCACTATTACGTATTCGTTTACCAATAAACTTATTTTATGGTAGATATTTTTATTGTTCAAATCGAGACTCACATCAATTAGGTCTTGGTCCAAACCAAAATTATTTTAGTCGAATTTTGACATACATTTACCATATTATAGAATAAAAATGAAATTAAAACTACCAACGTATATATATATACAGTTTAAACCTTTCTTTTGAATATAAAAAGTTGATTAAAAAAAATAATTGTTTTTACGCAATAATTAAGCTAGCAACATTTTTTTAAACAACAAAACATACGCAACAATAAAAATTAACAAAACAAAATAACGAGACTCGATTGAACAAAATTTTCTAATTTCACAAAATTTTTTAACTTTTACTTATATAAAGTCATTTTCAGCTGATTTGGCATTGTCATTTGTTTAATTTGGTTGGTTTAATAACGAAACGGATTCTAACTTAATTTTCACTTGATATATGCGCAACTTATATTAATAAATTAAATATTTAAAATATTGTTATAAATTTTATTAATATTTTTTATTGTATTGTATTAATAAAACAAGCACCATTTCGCTAACACAAAAAATGACACCATCCCGTCCTCAGGTATATAAAAATGAATTATAAAATAATTAAAAACAAAAAAAAAACAAATTATTTCATTAAAGGGATCGGCAAATCCTCCAGCTCATGTACAGGAATTTAAAATTCGTGTACCAAAAAATTCAAGAAAGAAACATCATGTAATGCGCTTTAACGCAACTTTAAATGTTGATTTTGGTAAATGGAATGCTGTTCGCATGGAAAGAGAAAATAATATGAAAGAATTTAAAACTTTAGATGAAGATATGCCTAAATTTGGAGCTGGATCTGAATATAATCGTGATTTACGTGAAGAAGTAAGGCGTAAAAAATTTGGTATTATTGCTAAACGTTATAAACCAGAAGCTCAACCTTGGATTCTTAAAGTTGGTGGTAAATCTGGCAAGAAATTTAAAGGTATTAGAGAAGGTGGTGTAAGTGAAAATGCAGCTTTCTATGTTTTTACTCATGCTCCTGATGGTGCCATTGAAGCTTATCCTTTACCTGAATGGTATAATTTCCAACCAATTCAACGTTATAAATCACTTTCAGCCGAAGAAGCTGAACAAGAATTCGGTCGTAGAAGAAGAGTAATGAATTATTTTTCTTTAATGTTACGTCGTAGATTAAAGGCTGATGATGAACCAGAAGATCCAGAAGAAAAAGCTAATGCTAAAGTTGGTGGTTCGAAAAAAAAAGAATTACAAATAAGTGATATGGACGAATGGATCGATTCCGACGAGGAGTCTGAATCTGAAGATGAAGAAAAGGAAAAAAAGAAAGAAGAAAGTGATGATGATGGAAATGCTAAAAAGAAGAAAGGTAAAAAAGGTGGTGAAAAAAAAAAGAAGAAAGATCGTGATTTAGAAGACGAAGCATTTGAAGAGTCTGATAACGGAGATGAAGAAGGTCGTGAATTAGATTACATTTCAGATTCAAGTGATGATGAACCAGATCCAGAAACTAAAGCTGGTAAAGAACTTATTTCGGTTGGTGAAGAAGATGCATTAAAATCATCTGAAAGTGAAGATGAAGAAGAGAAAAAATCAGATGAATCTGATAAAGATGATGATGAGAAAAAGAAAGAAGGTAAAGATAAAGACAAAGATTCAAAAGATAAAAAGAAAAAGAAGAATAAGAAAAAGGGCAAAGAAGAGAAAAAGGAATCATCAAGTGATATTTCATCTGATAGCAGCGATTCGGATTCAGAATCTAAAAACAAAAAGAAAAAAGAATCTGATAAAGGTAGTAATTCAAAAGATTCTCGACAATCTGCCCCATCAACTTCTAATCAAGAAGCTAATAAACGAAAATTTAATAATATGCCTTCAGATCTTACAGGATCTGATAATAGTAATAGTCCGGTGAGTACTCCAGCTAAAAAACCTAAAATGGAAACACCTTCATTCCCACCAACATTTGCATCTGTAGTTAATATGAATAATGCCAAAGAGTAAGTAATTTCTATAATTTTTGAATACATATTCATATTTTTATTTTCATTGTAGTGATTTTGGAATAACAGAAGAAGCTGTCAGACGTTACCTAATGCGTAAACCAATGACAGCAACAGAATTGTTGACTAAATTCAAAAATAAGAAAACAGGAGTTTCGAGTGAAAGGCTCGTCGAAACAATGACACAAATTCTGAAGAAAATTAATCCTGTTAAACAAACTATACAAGGAAAAATGTATTTAAGTATTAAGGCAACCAAGTAATGTTTTTTAATATTGTAATAAAAATGCAAAAATTATCTAATTAAAACACTTTATATTTAACGTTTTTTATATATGCATGGTTTTAATTTACAATCAACAACATTCAATAGATTTTTTTCAACTTTTTCAACTTTTTTGAAATCAAAAAAATAAAAATAGTTTTTTTTGTCTACATCCTGTCTCAACAATTCAAATCCTAAACGCTCCCACATCGTTTTAAAGTCTCTAAGTTTTTCAAATCTTGAACCAATTTCTGCAACATAAACAATTCCATCAGGTTTAAGAACTCGGTTTGCTTCAAAAATGAAATCTTTTAAATTGACCCCCATTAAAGATAAACAAAATATCACTACATCTACGCTTTCTGTTTTTAATGGTGTATTTGCCATATCACAAGCTATAACACCTGGTTTGGAGCATACTAAATCTATCGAAAAGCATTTATGTGGAATAGATTCAGCAAGTTTTGCTTCTCCACAACCAAAATCAGCTATATTCATATGTTTTGGTAATCTTCGTACACGTTTTATTATCCTGTCTAGAGGATTAAAAGGCCATTTTTCTACTTGTTGACGATATCCTTGATGATAGACTTTAAAGGCATCTTCGTCTTGTTCAAAAATTTGTCTAGCTTTGCTTCCAGGTATCGTATATAGTTGTTCATTTAAAAATCGAAATCGTCCACCAAGAAGATTTTCTCTTAATTTATTTGCAAAATTTTCATTTTTGAAATTTTTATCATCAGAACTCTCTTTTACTTTACCATTCGAAACATTTTCTTCATATTTTACTTTTTTACTTTTATCGTCGTCTTCAAAATTATTTTTACGTTTTTTGGATTTCTTTTTCTTTAAGGTAGAATTTATATCTTTTCGTTCAGGCTCAACTTCTTTTATTTGTTTTTCCTTTGCAGCTCCGAATTTTCCATTGTCAAATGTATTTTTACGTAAAAGAGGTGTGAATTTACAAATTCCATCAAAGTCTGCCGTAAATTCGTTATTTGATTTTATTGTTTTTTTTCTTTTTTTATTTACTGCAATTTCAGCTTCATAATTAACAATGGATGGCGCCGTGACTCCAATTTTAATTTTATTTTTTTTATTCTTTTTATTTAATAAATTGGTAATTAATTTGTCTTGTTTCTCTTCGGAGGCAATGTCTATTTTATTTTTAGTTTCAATTTTCGATTTTACTTTTGTATTAAATTTTAAAGATCCGGAATCATCACCCCAATCGTCACTAGTTTTAAATAATACCTTCATTTTATAAATGTTTTATTATTAACTTATTTTGAAAGAAATAAAATAAATATTTGAACAATTTTATAAAGTTGAGTACAATAACTCCTTATTCCGACCACGTTATTTTTATTTTGTTTATAAAATGAATGTCAAAAACAATGCTACCAGTGTCTCTAAAAAAAGTGCTGAAAACTATTTTGCCTAGATATATAAGCAAATTCTACACAGGTTAAATTCTGGTATAATTTCTATGTTGGATACAATTATATTTTAAATAAAAAGAAAAACAAAAACTAGATGTGTTTAAAATTATTGAATCAATTTTCTGCTATCAAACCTAAATTTTTGGATGAATTCTTAATAAATTCACAAAAACAAATAATAAGCTTTGAAGTTCTCAGAGTTTATAGAACAGTTTGAGTTTACATTCAAGCTCTGGCTTTCAAACTAAAAATAAACCACTTTTATATAAAAAAAAATATATGTACTTCATGTTTAAAAAAATTTACAAATATAATTCTAAAATGGCAACACTAAACAAAAACATATGAATTATGATTATTATACCAATTACCAACCAGATAAAAACAAAAATAAAGTATGTATGTTATTTAAATTTTTTTAGCATATTTTAAAAGTTTATTTAAATATGTTTTAGAGATTATAAGTGAATTTAATGTCATTGAAAATTTTAAACAATTTTAAAAATGTCATCCGTGCAAGTTCAACCTTTAAAAAAGATATTTTGCCAGAGGTGACCGAAATTCGTAAAATTACACAAGAAGATCTTAATAAATTTTCATCACTATGTGGTGATTTAAATCCAATTCATTCTGAAAAGATACCAGAAAATGAACGTTATGTCCATGGAGCATTTTTGAATAGTTTGGTTTCTGGATTGATGGGTACAAAAATTCCTGGTCCAGGAAGTATTGTTATATCACAAAAATTTAAATTTCTTCGAAAATGTTTAATTAACAAAGATATAGAAATAAATGTAAAATTAATAGAAAATCGTAAAATAATGAAAGCTTCTTATTATATTAAGCAAGACGAACATATTATATTTCAAGGAGAAGCAAATTTAATCAAAACATCATTAAAATAACCAGATTATAAATAAATTATTATTAAAAATGATTCGATTTTCTTTTTTTAATATTTATGCTACAGCAAAAACTCCCAAAATCAAAATTATGAGTTTCGATGTTACATAATATGCCTTTATAGTTTCTTTTGATCATAATTTTTGTCAGATATATTTTAGAATATCCAACATAATTCACTAACAATTGTTATTCTATGAACAATTTAAATTTATCCCTGCATTTAATTTTGGTATTTATAAATATTAATAGAATCTTTTAAATCTTGAGAGTACTATTACTTAATGATAAATATGGAATGTTACATAGTTGATAAATAAAATATGTAACAGTATTGCAACTTAAGTTGCTTTACCGCGTAGTGCTACTTTCGCTAAACGAAAATCGCATTTACAAATTTGACTCTGAAAATGGATAATCGTAGAATTGGGAATGCGAAATTTAAATTTTGATACTGGTGCCTAACTGTGTAAGCATTATACAGTATTAAAATTTTAATTTCGCATTTACCACTCCGATTTTCGATTTTTAAAGTATCAAATTTTGCAATGCGACTTTCGCCTAGCGAAAGTAGCAGTACGCGGTAAGGGCCAAGGTTTCGGCCAATTTATTAAATCAGTTTTTAAGCATGCTCGTTCCCAACAAGTATGTTAAATTTTTTACTGTATCTTTGGAATATCGTCCTAAAAAAGAGGAGCCATTGTTCTCAAAAAAAAAAACTAGCTTGTGAAAAGATGACCAACTTTTCAGCACAACAATTCTAACTATTATATTGCAGATTATTAATATTAAAATATTTGTAAATTGATAAATAAATTTATAAAAAAAAAAAAACTAAAATTACAATATTTTAAATATTTTTAATTTATTTTTATTTTTCCATGTACATCTATATAATAGAATTTTTTTTTTTTTTGTTTTCTTAATACTAAAATAAAAATAACAATTTAGCATTTTATGAGTTTTGAAAAAAAAAAAAAAATTATAACATACGCATTATATTCTAAAAAAAAAAAAAAAACGAATTAAAAAAATTAAAGTCTAAAAATATTTAAAAAAGGAAAAAATTAAATTAGAATAAAACAATGGAACAACCTTATATTTATGGTTTATAAGAAAAATTAGACAAAACTTATTTAAAATTCTTTGTTTTTTTTTATTTCAATAAAGAAATTTTTTACTTTCCTTTTTTTTTTTAATTTGTGTTTTAGTTAATCTTAAATACCTCATAATTTTTTTTTTTTTTTTTATTATTTTGTAATATTTCTTTTTTTTTTTGTTTTGCTTTTATATTTTTTTTTTCCCAATAACTTTTATATTTCTGCTTTTTTTTTTAACATTAAAAAGTACACTAAAATGTGTTTTAAATATGGTTTTATTTTTTTGTAATTTGTTTGATTTTTTTTTTAAATTAAATTAATAATTCTTCCTACAAAAAAAAAAAAAAATAATTAAATAATAAAACCAGAAATTTCGGACCCTTAAATAACAAAATCGTTATGACGTAATAGTATTTTCTCTATTTTTTTTTTTTGTTTTTTTTTTCTTTATTTCTAATATTGGTCAAGGTCATCCAAGTGATTTTTAAACATCAAGTTGGATGAATTTTTATAATAGAAAAAATAAATATGCTTACAGGAAATTTAAATTTTAACCAAAAGATTTTCGGATTTTCATTAAAAAAAAAAAATAAATAAAAACCTCATTGTAATCCATTATATTTATAAGATACATAAAAAATTTTAATGATTTTTTATAAATTTTGAAACTAATTTGATAATTTCTATATAAGTTATATACATATTTCTTTTTTGGAAATATTATTTTTGTTTAAACGGTCTATTTTAAAGTTAATAGATAAAATGTTAGTTATGATGAATCTTGCGAATCTTGCGAAAAAAATCATATACTCACTTCATTTTTAAATAAACTCAGTGTAGTCTGTTTCAAATTTTAAATAACGACAATAATTTTGTCTGAGTCGTTTAATATAATTTTGCTGTAAGTAATTGACTTACGAGTTCCCGGGTTGAACTAAACAGTAAAAAGACAACCAAAATTCTAATATTTAATAGAATAGATTTCGACTTTTTACGAGAATAAGCACAGACCATCTGATTATAAGAAAAAACTGTCGAGAAAATAGGCATAGCAGAAACAACCACATGCAGAGAGCATGCGACAAAAAGGCAGAAAGGTTCTTCATATTCTGTTACAATGCACTAACTTTAGTATTCAAAGAAGTAGAATCTTTGGAGAAAAATACTGGGAAAGCTTCTCTTAAAGTGAAAATGCTCAACCAGGGAGATATAATACTTTTCATGAAGGATACAGATTGGTTTGACGCTGTAAGAGGTCAGCGGATTCATTGATTAGGAGAGCACAACGAGTCATAAGGCCTAATTGTAAGGGCAGTGATAAGCCCTCCTTCGAAACAACAACAACTAATAATTGCCTAAATTTATGTTAAATTAATACATAACTAAAATTACTTTTAAAGCATTATAAAAACTTTAATATTTCAACATTTTAAGAGATTTGAATTCAAAAAAAAAAAAATTTTAAATAATTTATTGATTGATTTGATAATAATTGAATTGAAATTCAATGAAACAGAAATGAAAAAGTTGAATTTAATAATTTTAAATATATTAAACTATTTAAGGGTTAAAATAATTTTCCAAAAATGATATAATTATATTATCAGAATTTTTATTACATCATAACAATTTAAAATCTGAGGATTACGAAGTTTCCTCTTTGGAAGAATCTGTTTTTTTTTTTTTTTATATATATATATAATATCAATATTTGTTATTATTATATATAATATAATATCAATATATGTAATATTTTTTTTTTTTTTTGTTAATTTTCTACACTATTTTTTTCCTTTTCTTAATTCTTTTGATTTTTTTTTTTTTTTTTTTATATTTTTATGTGTTTTAGTTTTTTTTTTTTTTTTTCTTGCTGCAGTTAATTATTACTACACATTGGTTGTATAATTTCAAATGTTGTATAATTTGTTTAATTTAGATTTTTTTTTTTTGTTTTTTAATTATTAATAATATGCTATTTCTTGCTTTTATTTTTTTAATTATATTTAATCAATAAATTTTTGTTTTTTCAGTTTAAATATATTTTGAACACTCAATAATACTGTAATTAAAAATTATTTAATTTCTTTTTTTTTTTATTAAATTTTTATTTTTTTTTTTCTTTATTACGGTAATTATTAATAAATACTATTTGATTTAAATAATTTTTTTTTTTTTTTTTTTTGATTTTTGTTATCCAACTATGAAAAGATATGGGTTTTTGTTTTTTTTGTTTCTTTAAATCAAAAGATTAATTAATTAGATAAATTATAAAATGCTCTGAATTTAAAAAAAAACTTCCTTAATTTTATAAAAAAAAAAAAAAAAAATTTATTTGTTCCTACTGAAAATTTAAAATATTAAATGAATTTTTTTTTTTTTTTCCGCCTCACTATGAAAAATTGGATAATAATTACTATGGATTAGTAAACTTTTTCGCATTAAATAAAAATCATTTCTCTAATCTATAAAATGAATAAAATATTTCATTTTAAAAAAAAAAGTTAAAATTTAAATATTAAATTTTTTTTTTTTTGTGTTGAGCAGAAAAAATTCTGTTAAAAAATAAAATTCTAATATCGTTTAAGATCGAGTTTAATAAATAACAACCCATCTTGTATAATTGATCAGATCCATTAAATGTATCTTCTGTATAAGTCAAGATTTAAATGTGAAAAAAAAAAAATGCATTTTAAATGTAAAACCAAGTAAAACTATATAATATCTTGTAAATGGAAATATTATAATATCGTAAATTATTAATTATTTAAATGGAAAACTATAATATTCATGCAAAACATATTCTTTAAAAAATAGTAAAAAAAAGTAAAAAAAAAAAACCTATAAACTAAATTTCAAATAGCAAAATATTTAGTAATTCATATTTATTTTATGTTTTCTAAACTGTTGTGCGCTTAAGAAAAATATGTAATTTTGTAGTTATTACTTATTTTTAAAATATAGCAAATATTTTTTTTTTTTTATAATAAATATTAACTATTAACTAAAATAAAATTGTTGAAAATTGTGACATTTTATTTTTCTGACATATTTTTTTTTTATTAAAAGTAAAATTTAATAATTAGCACAGATAATCCATAATATCAATAATATTTCATTTTTGTTGATTTTATTTAATTTAATTTTTTTTTGTCCTTTATCATTGTTTATTATCAAAGTAAGATTGAACATGTAATAAAAAAAAAAACTACGATTGGAACTTTATTTAATTAAAATTATTATTATTAATTTATAACGTAAATATTTTGCAATTAAACTACTCAATTAATACATTATTATTTGCAAGATTTCAGATTCCATTATTAATGGTATACAACACAATATAATTATTGTATTTATATGGTTCATAAATTTTTTATTAATCTTCTAAGCACAATTGAGTGTAGCTATCACGATCACTTAGAAATACTAAGTTAAATATTTGATGAAAAATAATATAAATGCACACATTGGGCCTTTCCACACGAGTAGTACCCTCTTTCGTCATTTTTTACTTTTACCTTCGTTTCATACCCTCTTGCCTATAAACTAAATTTGTGGTGGGGATTTTTAGGAGTAATTTTTTAAACCAAAATTTTAGAGTTTAAAAATTTAGTCCACTAACACAAACAAAAACTCAAATAAAAATTTTTATGAGGGTCAAAAAAATTTTATGTGTACATAACGTTTCATTCTCGTTTGGAAAATTAAAGAAAAAAGTTTTTGAAACGGTCGCAGCAAATTTTTAAAAAAGTAAAGTGATTTTTGATCTTTCACTTGATGAAATTATTAAAAAATCTAAAAACATAAAATCTATTGACAAAAAGAAATTATGTGCACAGTACAGAGTTTATTCTATTTCTAGGTACATACATATATAATATATATTATTTAAAAATTACAGGCAAAAAAATCTTATGTTACTTAAATACAAAAAAAAATTTATTTGTTTTATGCGTGCTTTTTTTTTATATTTATTATCTACCTCTCGCAACAAATTTTGTTTTAAAATGAAATATTTACACACACATATAAAAGTAACGACTATCGAGAGGAACAGTGTGGAAATAAAAAAAAGAGGAAAGTAGTCACGAAACGAAAGAGGACACTACTCGTGTGGAAAGGCCCAATGAAAGTAACCATTAAGTTTTCATTGCAGTCATTGCGAAAAAGTTAATCAACTTTTAAATTTAACGCAGAATTTCAACTTTGACAACTAAATTGTTACCATTGTTCAGTGTTATTTTTATTTGTTTTAATCTCAATAAGTCATCTAATGACTAAATAAAAGTAATTAAATTTGACCAAAAGATATTTTTCAAATTTGGAATTAATTATAGTTTAGATATAAATATTTTATAAATATGGAGTTTATTTTAGTACTTTATTTATTTTATGCACTTTTTTTTTCTACTTTTTTTCATTTAAATGTCATTCTAACACTTTCAACGTTTTGTATTGTATTAGACAAATTTGATGACTACTTTTTTTTTTTTGACATTTTGCAACTTTATGGCTGCGTAATGGCTACATTCATTGTGCTCAAGACAAAATCTTAAAACGATTTATGTTTTAATTTTTCAAGAATTTCAAGAACAGAAATATTAAAATTTGTAATAATCTGGCAAATAGAAAACTAATCAGTACGTTCATACGGTAAATAAAACCTATTATTAAATGAATATAATTTCCAAAAAAATGTATTATTTATTGTATCCTTATTTCAGAATAGAATCCATCAGGCATATAAATTTGCAACTTATACACAAAATTCTCGTTAAAAATATATATTGAACAAATAATAATTGCAAAAGTTAAATAGACATTTTAATTTTATTTTATTATAGTAAAAACATTTAAAAATTTTTTCTGTTAAATATTATGCATCGAAAAAAATTAATTTGAATTTAAAATTGAATAAATTATATTATTATCTCCTGTATATTGAAATATTTCATATAATTATAGGCATTTTATATATATTTCATTAATTGTTTAACTTTTTTTTTTTTCCATTTATTTTATTTAATTAAATAATAAATATCTTTGGCTTATTGGTTTTTGTTTTTTGTTATTTAATGAAAAAATGTTTATTATATTTTACTTTTATATATGTAATTTGAAATTGTTTGTTTTTTTTTTTTTTTTTTTGTTTGATTTTTACTTTTTTTTTTAATTTTTTTTAATTTAAAATATTTAAGGATTTTACTTTCTTTGTTTTTTTTTTTTGTTTTTCTCATTATAAATTATTGGCATTAACAAAATAAATATAATTTTCATTTTAGGTTTTGGTGGTAAATTCTAAATATTGCTAGAGTAATTTTTTGTACAAATTTTATGACTTTTTTTATTTTTTAAATTTTTTTTTTTTTGTTTTTTTTTTTTTTAAGTTTTTATGTTTTGGTTTTAGAAAATATAATTTATGGTTTTATATGGTATGGGCTTGATTTTTTTTTTTTTTTTTCTTGTTTTAAGTTATTTAATTTAATTTGAAACGAATTTATTTACTAGTTAATATATTTAATAAATATATATAGTTTTTAGAAGCATCTAAATATTTTACTTTTTTTTCTTTCTTTTTTTTTTTTTTTTTTTGTTGTATTAAAGAGTAATTTGATTTTGTCTATGATAGTGTATAATAAATAGTATGATTGTAATAATTAAGAATGAAAGAATTATTTATTTAAAAAAAAAGAAAAAAAAAAAGTAAAAAAAAAGAAATGAATATTTTCAAATAATTTTGTGTTAAATAAAGTAAGTATTATCTAATTAAAATAAAACTAAACCAAACATCTAATATTAGTTACGGTTAAAATCGATTGTCAAATTTCTGTTGCACAAATGTTTGAATGTTTAATTAATTTTCAGATTTCTTTTACAAATAAATAAACTAAATTTTATAATACATAACATACTGAATAATTGCTCACATTATAATTCTTTAACTTAAAAACAGTATATACTTTTTTTTTTTTTTGAATCATAAAGAAATTTTTCTGTTTACTTTACTATTTCATTGTTATGATATTTTATTTTAAATTATTTTTAATTAAATATTTTCTTGTTATTTTTCTTTTTCAATTTTACTATTTTATTTTTTATACATATTTAATATTTTCCTTATAGTTTAACCGTAACATAATTTTTCGAATAAAAAACAATTGATTTTTTTTTAAGTTAAATTAAATAATGGCTCTTTAATGTAATTACACCATTTATATGATATAAGACATAAAAGTCTTCTTAATATTAAAAAAAATATTTTAAGATTTTTATGAGCAAAAAGTAAATATGATTTTAATTAAAAAAAAAAATTTCAATGTTTTTGCAGTCAACTTTTTTGATTTTAATATTAATTTTTAATTTAAATACATAATTAACTTATTTTATACAACAGTTGTTAGTTAAAGAGAATATATAGTACTTATGAGTAAAAAAAATATATATATAAAAAAAAAAATAGTTAGTATTTAAAATTTAAAAAAAAAAAAAATTAATAAAAATTGTACAAAGAAAAAAATTGAGTATTCATTAAAAACACTTAAAAGTTACTTTTGCATAAAACAAAAATGATTCTTAAACTATGCTTAAAAAATAATATATTAAAAATATTGAAAATTTGTTTTTTTCTTTTTGTAAATTTTGTATTTTGTTCAGAAAATTCATATTTAATTTAAATTAAATGAATGATTTTTTAAATGGTACTAGTCTCAAAAATTATTTATAAAATTATATAATAAAAAGGAAAATATTATGTTTTTTTTTTTTTAGATGTAAGTAATTATATTATTTTTTTAACTTTTTTTATTTTTTTTTTTTGTTTTTTTTTATTTTTTATTTTAATTACACTGATTAAAACATGATACAATTTTAACATTTATATCATATTTTTTATTTAATTATTTCCTATTTTGTTCTCATTTATTTTTTCAATGTCTCTAATTTGGACCAAGATTTGCATTAATTTTAAGAAAAATTAAATATTAATTAATAATTATTTATTCTTGTTTTAATTTCTGATTTATGATTTGGTGATAGCATGCTTACTTGTTTTAAATTTTTTTTTTTTTTTTTAACACAGATACAAAATTTGTTTATTTTTTTTTTTTTATATATGTATGCCCTTAAGTAATTTTAATAAATTTGTTTTTTTTTTCTTTTTTTGTTTAATTAAATTTAATAATTTTTTTATTTTTTTAAGGTACGATTTTGCTGGAATTTAATATACTTACCAATAAATTTCAATAAAATTTTTCCTAAATATTATATTTAAAAATAATTTTTCATTCGTTTTTAACTCATTTAGTTTTTTTTTTTTTGTTTTTCTTAAATTTCAATTAAATTATTTTTTTTTTTTTTGTAAGATATATTCATCTTCCTTAAAGAAGATGAGATAAATCTCATTCGTTTATTTCTTCATCAGAAGATGAACTAGCTGGAATTGATGAGAACCATGTTTCACGATTATTTTTTATATTTCTACAAAAAAAAAAAAAACAAAGAATTGAAAATAATTCTATTCTTTTGTTGTAATTGTAAAAAAAAAATTTTAAAATCTATCTTACGTTGTTTTTTTAGTATTTGTTGGTAACGTTAAAGAAGTTCTATAATAAGCTTGTTCATCTTCTTTATCTTGATCCTTATTACGTTGTAATGTCATTGTTTCTTGTGGCGGTTCTTCAGTTTCTTCATCATTTAAATAATATTTCGAGCTATGGGCAGTTTTACAGTTTTCACATTCACTTAAATAATCGTCATCTAGACTAGTATCATTTGGTAAAAAATGTTCTTTTGGATTTGAACAGTTTTTTGAAGTTGTGCATACTGGTAGTGATTTATCATTTTCATTATTATTTTTAAAATCTGAATGGGTGGGAATTTTATCATGATGTTGTTGTTGTTGGTTTTTAATAACCTTTGGCAATGTTGAGCGTTTACATTCACTGGTGGGCTGCATATGTTCGATAATTTTTGATGTTATCATTTCCCTTTCATTTATATTTGTTGCAGCTGCAACTAAAGATAATGTTGCATTTTCTAATGCAATCATTGAAGTTGATGGAATACTAATAACTGACGGAACCTTACTAACAACACTTGCAATTGTGCTATTTAAAGATTGTTTACCATTTGAATGATGTTTAGGTAATGTATATGTAACATGACTATTTTGCATTGGATAAAATGTTGAAGAATTTATTTTACCCAAACTTTGACTTTTACTTTCAATATTTAATTGAGTACTACAATTTGATGATGGCAAAGTCAATGCTGGTGTAATTGATTTTAATTCATTATCTTTACGTGATAATGATTTTGTATACGAATTTGAAGAATTTGAACTTGCCAATAGACCATTTGCAGTACAACGTGATGTTGAAGAGCTACGTTGAGGTCCAGAATGGTAATGATGTGAATGATGATGATTATGAGCATTTGTAATAATACTGTTATCATTTGGTTTGGAAATTGTATGAATTTTCGAAACAGCTGTGTATACATGTTGCTGTTGTGATTTTGAGCAATTTGATTGGGACGTTTTATACATTTTCGGTGGCAAAACTGGATTACCCTCGGTTGATATTTTTGAAAGTGATTCCATTAATTGCATTGGAAATGATGAAGAATTATATAAATCAGCAGTGTCTCCATTTCTTAAAATATTTACTGATGAACTGTTATGTGGTATTTGATGATGATGAGAACTATTACTAGTATTAATCTTTGGCTTTAGAACAGGTGTAGATTTTAACATTATCTGATGATTCGTAGATGGATGTAATTCTCCAACATGTTTCGAAATTGTTGATATTTTACTATTATTCGGAGTAGATGAACTGAAAAATGAAATTAATTATTTATCTTTTTACAAATATAATAAAATAAATATACCAATTCGAATTATTTGAGCTTATATGGTGACTATTTGAAGAATTACTAGACCGTTTTAAAGTACTATTACGCGAAGATTCATTTAAGGAATCTTTTGATTGTGACAATGATTTTGATCCACATGGTGATTTAGATTTATAATTTGTATTATTGTTTGAACTGTTATTACTGTTGCAATGGCTATTGTTACTAGCTAATTTATTAGTTATAGTTGATAAAAATATATTACTGTTTTGAGCTTGATTTGAAATATGGTTCGTTCCCATATACGACATTGGAACATGCTGAACTGGACATTGACATGTAGGCTTTTTACTGTTAGATGAAGAATTTTTATCAGAATTGGAAGAAGATCCTGCTGTATTCGATGTATTTAACATATTTTTTGAAATTTGCATATTATTACTGCCATCAGATGAATATTTTAAATTAGAAGCTGACGATCCTGCAGGAAGAGTTCCTGATCCAGAAATATTAACGGTTGAAATTAAAGGATCCATCGCAGTTAAATGACGTGGTATAGTACGATGATACCGTCTAGATGATGAAGGAGTTTTTAAATTTGTTCCAGACGATACATTATTAGTATTATTTACTACATTGTTTTCATTTGCACATGAATTTTGTTGATCAACATTAATGTTATTTGCTGTAGCCCCTTCGTCAAATAAAGGTGGGGGTAAAATTGTTGTATATTTATTTTGATTTGAAGCACTACAGTTATTATTACTATTAGTATTAATAATACTCCCACCAGTTATTTGAGAAGAAGCCTCAGTTGCTGCTGCCGCCGCAGCTACAGCAGCATTATATTGACTAATATTATCTGGGGCAGTAATTCGATGTGATTTTGAAGAACTTAAAATTTTCGATGTTGAAGAAGATGTGGTGGATGAGTTATTTAAAGTACAATTTTTGTATGAACATTCTATTGTTTGTATTTGAGCAATTTGATGTTGTGGAGCTGATTGGAGAGACTGGTGTTGATTCAAAGATGAAGCTCCTCCAAGTAACGAAGTAGAAGCAATTGTATTTATTGAGCTTTGTTGTGATGTATGATGCTGAATTGTTTGATCAACTGGTTGCATTTGGGATTGATAAGTGTATGGTTGCAATGACTGTAACGTTGAACTATGAAGAGTTGATTGCTGGGATGGTTGCACAACAGTTTGAAGGGGACCTGATGCTTGTACACAAACTGAATTATTTGCTGCCATTATTTGGTTGTTACGTTGGACTGGATGATGTTGTAAATGCATATTGGATGGTTCGCCGATGCTGCTAGAAGATGACGAACAAGTTGATTGAGTTTGTGTTGCACGCGGTTGGTGACTTAAAGATTGCGTAACGCAACTAATTTTTATGAGACGATTTTATATTTAAAATGTTAACATAATATTTTATATAACTATATGCAAAATTATAAAATTAAAAAATTCTGAACAGAAATACCAAAATCAAAAACTTTCGTCAACTAAAATAAAACAAAATCAAAACAAATAAATAAATTATAACTAAACGAAAATTAATAAAAACTTAATAAATATGTGCTATACAAGAAAATATTGCAAAATTCGGAAAATGTGTAATACTTTTTTCTCGTAAATATAAAATACCTGTACGGTGGTTGGTGACTTTCTCCTGTGGCTACAGTAGTAACATTTCCGCCACTGTTTATATTTATATTGATTAAATTTGTTGTACTAGTTGTTATATTTTGTTGTTGAGAGTTTTGCGGCTGATGAATTTCGCCTTCTGCTGTATTTAATGTACTTATTGGTAACGATCTATGTGTTGTGGTTGCAACACTAACAGTACATTGCGCAGCACTTAGGGCTTCTGCTTGGGATAGAGCTACTGCTTCTTCATAAGGTGGTGGAGCCTCACCTCTAGGAAAATAACCACTAGGTGGTTTCCATAATGGATAATGAGAAGAATTTCCATAGGTGTAATCCATGCCATTTATGTTACCTTCCATATAGCCCATATTACCAGTAATATAACTACAAAAGAAAAATGTTTTTTTTTTATATTAGATTAAATTAAGCATATGATTTTCTTACCCAATACTACCAACAATACTTCTCTCGTCTGATGTTGTTTGGCGATTTTCTCTCCCTCGAATTTTTCGTTGTCTTAAACGGTTTACTAAGAAAAAAAGCAATGAAAGCGACAAAGTAGCAGTAATGCCACTAGCCACTAGTCATATACCAAAATCAGTTGTTCTTTCTGCCAAAGTATCATCCAAACAAACATATTCACAGCAATTATTACCAAGTTGAAAAGATTTACATTCACTTGGTGCCGTACATAGAACCATTTTACAACCTTTTGGTTCTCCATTATCACAAATGCATAAATTGCACATATCTAAAATAAGAAGCAAAAATCTTTTTATTCACTTCTTTTTAATTGAATAATTCATTTTCAAATTGTTTAATTAAAAATATTCAAAGGAATTGAAATTTTAATTAAGTCATTTAATTATAAGCTTTTTTAATTGAAAAAAAAAATTGAATGAAAAAATTATCAATTTATGAATAAAATATTTAAAAATTAGTTTTTCAACAATGTCAAGTAATTTTATAAATACTTTAAATTTTTTTTTAATTAATTAATTAAAAGATTTAAATAATAATAATAAACTATAAATATCAATATGTCACCTGGTTTTTCAATTTAAATATAACTCATTTAAGTACACCCATCACAGTGGGTGGAGGTGATAAAAATATATTTAAGTAGGTATACCTATTTGACATTACAAAAAAAAAAGAAAATTTAAATATATGAAACTTACTTTTTGGCATATAATGCATCCCATGTTCATAAATTCTTCCACTATAATCCGTACAATGAGAATCTAATGCGCCTAATGAACTAGTACCAGCTGCTAATCCATCTAAAAAAGAATTTTTAATCATTATTCTGTTTTTCCACTAAGAACACTTAACACAATTATTCAACTTTTTGAACAAATTGTACAGAAGAACTAAACTAGGACACAACAAAATTTTCTCGACCTTTTTTTCCTTTTATTTTTTTTTTCTTTTTTGTTTAATCTAAACACATATTTACCTTTAATTTCTTTCATTAAGAATAAAACTAATGCTGTAATTTTTAACATTATGATTTTTTTTTTAATTTAAATATTTAAACTTATTTTAATTAGGAATTTATTAAATAAAAAAAATTAAAAATTATTTTGAATTAAATTCTATTTTTTATATCCTCTTATCTAAAAATTTTCTGGTACTTTGCATAAAAAAAAACCCTTTCTAAACAGTTCTACCAACATAACAATCATATGGCAGTCAGCTATCAAAAGTCAAAAGTTTTAAAAATTTGACACTAGGTGCTTGAATGTACGAATAAATATGGTTTTGGAAAAAGGTTTTATTTAGTGACAACAGAAATTTCTTTTGAGGTTGTAATTTTGTTCATTAAATAAATTATAAAAAATAAGTAATTATTTTAGTATCTAGATAGGTATTTAAGAAAAATTAAAGAAACAAAAATAAATAGAATTTCTTTATTTTCAAATAATATATACATAAATATATAACATATATACATAAATTTATTCTTATTTTTGTCACTATATGTCGCTTAAGTCTTATTATAATGGTTCAAAACTGACTGTTAAAATTTAACAAGCTTAACAAGGTTCTTTAGGTTAAAAAATTCAAATAAAAATATGTAAATTTTTATCTTATAAAATATATTCATAAAAAAACAAGTAAAAATAACAGTAAGTCGATGCAACCGACTTATTTATACCCTACACCTAAAAAATTCAAATTAAATTAAAAATCCATAAGTTATTTTAGTTAGGTATTTAATACAAGCTAAAAAAAATAAATGCTGTTACAACCTTTGTACAAAATTTCAGGTTTCTATCTTTATTAAATTCGAAAATGTGATTGTTAGGTCTTGGGAAGTGTGTGAAGACACGCGGACCACCACCCCAATTCATCTCAAATTTTAGAGACATCAACAGGGTAGAACATTCTAATATCAAATTTCAAGTTTATATATTTATTAATTTCGAAGATATGCTTGTTTGGTCTTAGGAGTTGTGTGGCAGATACCCGAACAACTATTCTAATTCATCTTAAATTTTGGACAAATCAGGGATTCAGGAAACAACACCCTAGTACCAAATTTGAAGTTTCTGTCTTTATTAATTTCGAAGATATGCTTGCTCGGTTTTGGGAGTTGTATGGGAGGTACCCGAACGACCACTCCAATTCCTCTCAAATTTTAGACAAATCAGGGATTTAGGAAACAGCACCCTCGTATCAAATTTGAAGTTCCTATCTTTATTAATTTCGAAGATATGCATGTTCGGTTTTGGGAGTTGTATGGGAGGTACCCGAACAGCTCCACCAATTCATCTCAAATTTTGGGGATATCAGGGATTCCTGATATTCATCTCAAATTTTGGGGATTGGGGATATCAGGGAAAAACACACCCTCGTACAAAATTTTAAGTTTCTATCTTTATTAATTTCGAAAATATGCGTATTAGGTTTTGGAAGTTGTATGGGAGGTACTCGAACGCATGGTCCGATTTCGCCCATTTACAATCCCCGCCTTACCTTAGTCATTGTTAACCTACAGTATAAATTTCATCAAGATAGCATCATTACTTTTTGAGTTATCGTGCGTACGGACGGACGGACGGACATCGCTAAATCGACTCCGGCGGTGATCCTGATTCAGAATATATATACATGTCTATACCTAACTCGCTTCCTTTTGGTGGTTACAAACACCATACCAAAGTTAATATACCCTATACTTAATGTGTAGGGTATAAAAACAAATAAAATTTCAAGCATGTTTTGAAGAAAATTGTTGTAGGCAATAAAATTTTTTCCAAAAATAATTTGATTTTCATATATACATACTTTTATTGCGAATAGATTCAACACTTAAATTGTAATGTCCTTTTAAAAATTTAAATAAGTATCTAATTAAACCATAATTTAAAAATAAACTATAAATAAACTATAGTTTAATAATATTTTATTAAGTAAATTTACAAATTTGTAAAAATATCGTTTTTTTTTTTATATATTATATTACTTACTTCTATACATTCATAATTAAAGTTTATTATTTATTATATTATTATTTTAATAGACAAGTGTAAGGTTTGGAATTTTTATTCTCGACCAGTTACTAAATTTGAATTATACCATTTGTTATCACAATTTTGTATAAATAAATGTGCTTTTAATTTATATATATTTTCGTTGATTAGACCACATATAATCTCGCCTGATTTTGGTAAATATTTAATCATCTGCTCATAAAAAAAAAAAAAAAATAAATATATAAAATATTTTATTAAAAATTATTCTTATATAATTTATATATTATTAATTTATATAATTAATATTTAAAATATTTACCGTTTGAAAACAATCATTCTGACATTGTCGCACTCCCAATTTAGTACATGGATATTTTTTTTCTAATTCTTGTGTGAAAGTTGGCTCTTCATCATCTACTAATATTTTTTGTTTTTCAACTTTATTACTTAAAAATATTCCACATGTGCATGGCCGAATTTCATTTTTATCATTATCATCAACATTTTTTTCTTCTTGTTGTTGTTGTTCTATAGGTTGTTCGACAGGTTTGTCACTTTGTTTATCATTTTTTTCTGTTGTATTTGTTAATAATTTATCAACTTGATCGTTTATCTTTTCATTGTTATTACTTTCAGGAGTTTTATGATTTTGTTTTTTGAGTTCTTGAGTTCTTTTGAGTTCTTGAGTTTTTTGAGTTCTTTCTGCCAAAGTATCATCCAAACAAACATATTCACAGCGATTATTACCAAGTTGAAAAGATTTACATTCACTTAGTGCCGTACATAGAACCATTTTACAACCTTTTGGTTCTCCATTATCACAAATGCATAAATTGCATATATCTAAAATAAGAAGCAAAAATCTTTTTATTCACTTCTTTTTAATTGAATAATTCATTTTCAAATTGTTTAATTAAAAATATTCAAAGGAATTGAAATTTTAATTAAGTCATTTAATTATAAGCTTTTTTAATTGAAAAAATTGAATGAAAAAATTATCAATTTATGAATAAAATATTTAAAAATTAGTTTTTCAACAATGTCAAGTAATTTTATAAATACTTAAAATTAAATTTTTTTTTAATTAATTAATTAAAAGATTTAAATAATAATAATAAACTATAAATATCAATATGTCACCTGGTTTTTCAATTTAAATATAACTCATTTAAGTACACCCATCACAGTGGGTGGAGGTGATAAAAATATATTTAAGTAGGTATACCTATTTGACATTACAAAAAAAAAAGAAAATTTAAATATATGAAACTTACTTTCTGGCATATAATGCATCCCATGTTCATAAATTCTTCCACTATAATCCGTACAATGAGAATCTAATGCGCCTAATGAACTAGTACCAGTTGCTAATCCATCTAAAAAAGAATTTATAATCATTATTCTGTTTTTCCACTAAGAACACTTAACACAATTATTCAACTTTTTGAACAAATTGTACAGAAGAACTAAACTAGGACACAACAAAATTTTCTCGACCTTTTTTTCTTTTATTTTTTTTTCTTTTTTGATTAATCTAAACACATATTTACCTTTAATTTCTTTCATTAAGAATAAAACTAATGCTGTAATTTTTAACATTATGATTTTTTTTTTAATTTAAATATTTAAACTTATTTTAATTAGGAATTTATTAAATAAAAAAAATTAAAAATTATTTTAAATTAAATTCTATTTTTTACATCCTCTTATCTAAAAATTTTCTGGTCTTTGCATAAAAAAAAAACCCTTTCTAAACAGTTCTACCAACATAACAATCATATGGCAGGCAGCTATCAAAAGTCAAAAGTTTTAAAAATTTGACACTAGGTGCTTGAATGTACGAATAAATATGGTTTTGGAAAAAGGTTTTATTTAGTGACAACAGAAATTTCTTTTGATGTTGTAATTTTGTTCATTAAATAAATTATAAAAAATAAGTAATTATTTTAGTATCTAGGTAGGTATTTAAGAAAAATTAAAGAAACAAAAATAAATAGAATTTCTTTATTTTCAAATAATATATACATAAATATATAACATATATACATAAATTTATTCTTATTTTTGTCACTATATGTCGCTTAAGTCTTATTATAATGGTTCAAAACTGACTGTTAAAATTTAACAAGCTTAACAAGGTTCTTTAGGTTAAAAAATTCAAATAAAAATATGTAAATTTTTATCTTATAAAATATATTCATAAAAAAAAAACAAATAAAATTTCAAGCATGTTTTGAAGAAAATTGTTGTAGGCAATAAAATTTTTTCCAAAAATAATTTGATTTTCATATATACATACTTTTATTGCGAATAGATTCAACACTTAAATTGTAATGTCCTTTTAAAAATTTAAATAAGTATATAATTAAACCATAATTTAAAAATAAACTATAAATAAACTATAGTTTAATAATATTTTATTAAGTAAATTTACAAATTTGTAAAAATATCGTTTTTTTTTTTTATATATTATATTACTTACTTCTATACATTCATAATTAAAGTTTATTATTTATTATATTATTATTTTAATGGACAAGTGTAAGGTTTAGAATTTTTACAACAGTATTCTCGACCAGTTACTAAATTTGAATTGTACCATTTGTTATCACAATTTTGTATAAATAAATGTGCTTTTAATTTATATATATCTTCGTTGATTAGACCACATATAATTTCGCCTGATTTTGGTAAATATTTAATCATCTGCTCAATATAAAAAAAAAAAAAAAATAAATATATAAAATATTTTATTAAAAATTATTCTTATATAATTTATATAATTAATATTTAAAATATTTACCGTTTGAAAACAATCATTCTGACATTGTCGCACTCCCAATTTAGTACATGGATATTTTTTTTCTAATTCTTGTGTGAAAGTTGGCTCTTCATCATCTACTAATATTTTTTGTTTTTCAACTTTATTACTTAAAAATATTCCACATGTGCATGGCCGAATTTCATTTTTATCATTATCATCAACATTTTTTTCTTCTTGTTGTTGTTGTTCTATAGGTTGTTCGACAGGTTTGTCACTTTGTTTATCATTTTTTTCTGTTGTATTTGTTAATAATTTATCAACTTGATCGTTTATCTTTTCATTGTTATTACTTTCAGGAGTTTTATGATTTTGATCAGGAATTTCCGCTGGTACATCTCGTTTTATTTTTCTATTAGAATTGGTTAAAACGGATCCAATTAAAGCACATATTAGAACAAAAAGTTCAATTCTTCGACAATCTAAGAAATATTTAATATAAAATAAAATTATTTGTACAAAATATTATAACACAGTATGTATTACAAAATAATTACTTACAAGCCATGTTTTGTAGATTTAAAAAAAAAAAATAATAATTTATTTTATATATTTATTATTTCAAATCAACAGTCACTGTTTTCTTCAATTTATCAATATAAAATGCAAGCGCCGATTCATAACAGTTCTTTTATTTAATTGTTTTTGAATGTCGAGTAATTTTTTTTTTTCTTTTAAAAAATTATATGTAGACAACTTCAAGTTCAAAGTTTTTTTTAATTATAACTAAGTATATAGAATGTTTGTATGAATTTGTAGATATGATTGTAGAATGTGCAGAAACTGCATTTTTTTTTTTTTAAGAAAAAAAAAAACATTTTTCAAGAGTAGTATTAAATTTTTGTATAAACATATTTACATATTTTTTAATTTTTTGTTATATTATTTATTAGGTAAAAAAACAACGTTTTGCTAAATGATATTAATGGAAAAATTTATATTTACGAAGTTTGTCCAATTAAATAATTGAACCGTTAAACTTCACATGAAAAGATGAACTTAAAATAGCAGATCACATATCTTTATATGGTTGTATATTACGCTAAAATAAATACAAAAGTAAATTCTCTTTTTTCATAGTTTTGTAAAGGTAGAATTCGAAAATGACACGAAAAGAAAAGTCCAAGAGAAAACGTAAAACATACAATATATTACATATTTACATAAAAATGGCCATACATATTGTCCGACGACTCTAAATGATATATTTAAATGATGATTTAAGTACACTGTGATACAATTTAATGTTTATATTTCTTTTATTTTTTTTTATTTTATATATGTATTATCTTGAAAACGGTAATTTTATTTTATATATGTATCTCAAAAACGGTAAAAGATATCATTCAAATGAGAGAACATTAAAGCTGAAAACATCAAAAATTTAAAAATAAAATTTGTATATTAATAATGGTTTTCTTCTTATGAAAAAAAAACACAATTATTCAAAAAGTATAAAATTATGACAATTTTGCTAATTTAAAAAAATTTTAATTTTGCAAATAAAATAATTAATTTTATAGATAATCTGATAATCTTAATATTTGAGGAATAATAAATAGGAAATTATCAAGATGCCGAAATACATCTTATAACTTTAAGTTTTTAACGTTTGTTATGCACACGTCTCGTTTGTGGAACCATATACCATCACATGTGTTCTCTAAAGTTGGTAATTCATATGTGTACGATTTACTTAAGTTTAAGAAGAACATTAACATCTTCCTTCAAAATATCCCTTCAAATTTTCCTACCTACCCCCCATAAAATGTCCGAAATTTCCCAATTCCAATTTCTCCAGTCATCTTTCCCACATTCCTATTCCCAAAACCAAGCTGTAAATTTGTATTAAAGGTTGTATCCTAAAGTTTGGTTTTAAAAGGGGGATTGTTTTGATTGGTTAAAGTCGAATACTACCCTGAGGAATCACGTGCAGTGCCTCTTGGTTACTTTCGAGTTTTCCACCAACCCTCGTAAAATAAAAAAATAGGAACGTCTTAAAACAAGTTCCTATATTTTATATGCACGGAAAAAGATATGACTTTCTAAGATATGTATTACATATTATATATATACGGAAAATTTTAAATATATCGATATTTCGAAAATCGTTAAGAATTATTTTTTTTGTTTGTATAATTGACATTACTGATTACTGACTTCAACGAAAATGATTGAGTATCAGACACCCTGTATACAAAACTACCTATACACTATATAAATGTTAAATCATAAAATTTTGAACCATAAACTAAGTGACGTATCTTACATTTCGGAGTAAATCTTTACTAAAAGTAAACATTGCATATTTTCTGATAAAGATTTTCTATAAAAGTAAAAAATATTTTTTTTAATGTCAATAATGGCTGTCAACAGTATAAACAAAATGTTAAATTGTATCGTTATGAATATGTTCGGTTTCTATAAGCCTTTTCTGAGAGATGAAATCTCATCTAAAGTTTGTGTTAGGTACTCTTTATAGTTCAAAATTGAGGTATCATTTTGATTTTGCCGCCATTTTTTTTCTACCTGGAATTTTTATACGAGGTTTCTTTAGGTATATTCTAAATACATTCCGGTTAGTTAATATGGAACGTTACACGAAAGAACAACGTGTTTTTGTTATTACAACATTTTTTGAAAATGGTAAAAGTTTTCAAGATGTAATTAGGAAATTTCGAACAAAATTTGGTAGAGAAAATGCTCCAACAAATCGTGCCATCAAGCTGATGGTTGATAAATTTCTAGAAACTGGATCTGTCCTTGATAACAGAGGCAACATTTATCAACGTAGTGGCCGTTCAACCGAGAATGTAGCAGAAGTGTTGAAGAAGATCCAAAAACTTCCATTCGTCATCGTTCGCAGCAATTAAACATCAAACCATCCACATTATTCAACATTTTGCATCGTGATCTCCATTTAAAGGCTTATAAGATCCAGCTGACGCAAGAATTAAAACCAACTGACCATGCATTACGTCGGCAATTCGTTTCTTGGACAATTGAAACACAAAAAGAAAATGAGAATTTTTTTAACAAAATAATCTTCACCGACGAAGCTCATTTCCAGCTCAATGGCTACGTCAATAAACAGAATTGCCTCATTTGGGGTGAAGAGAATCCAAGGGTTTTCTTAGAGCAACCAGTACATCCACAAAAAGTTACGGTTTGGTGTGGTTTGTGGTCAGGAGGAATTATCGGACCATATTTTTTTGAAAACGCAAATGGAAATGTGATTACGGTCAATGGAAATCGCTACAGGGAGATGATCCGAAGCTTTTTGTGGCGGGAAATTGATGATTTGGACGTAGAGAATATGTGGTTTCAACAGGACGATGCCACTTGCCACACAGCAAGAGAAACAATGGATCTTTTGAAGGAAAAGTTCGAAGATTGCATTATTTCTCGTAGAGGAGGAGTGATGTGGCCACCAAGATCGTGCGACACCGGATTTTATTTTGTGGAGTTTTTTTAAATCGAAAGTGTACAGCAATAATCCCACAACAATTCAAGAGCTTAAAAAGAAAAAAAACAACATTATCGAGCAGATTTCAACCATTGAGAACAGTTTATTGAACAACGTGATTCAGAATTTTGGTAAAAGATTGGAAGTCTGCCGAAGTAGTAGAGGAGGTCACTTGGCCGACATAATTTTTCATTATTAACCGGAACCTATTTGTAATAAATTTGTAATAAATGATACCTCAATTTTGAACACCCTATATTTATATTATTAAAGATTATTGACACCGAAGCAGCTATGTGTTGGTATGAAATTATAAGGAACCAACATATAAATTAGACTAGTAAATTATTATCAAAATAAAGACTAGTAAATTATTATTTAAAGCATAAACCGAGATCTCATTGCAGAATTTTAATTTTTTTTTCATTATTATTTTTGACTGAAATTTAATTTTTAATGTATTATTATTTTTGACTGAAATATGCTGTTGTATTTTATTTTAATAACTTGCTATTAATTTTAGAAAATTGGTGGATTATGAGTGAAATGTTGACTAATAAATAATATATGTTTTTTTGACTTACATATCAACTTTGTTTATTAGTCAGTAAGCGGCTAATTATTTTACATGTTAAATGGTCCACATCTGAAAAGAAAAGACTCCATCCTATTTATGGATATATTTATATAGGTACATAATAAAACCTTAAAAGAAATGTTAATTATTCTATATTTCATTCAATTTCTAAAAAAAAAAAATTCTTTATATCGATCCAGAAATTCACTTTAATTTATTTTAATCAATTGTTTTAAATTTAAATTTTTTATTTTAATATTCATACTAAATAAGAAACATTTCTTTCAGGTTAAAGTTCGATAAACTTTTGATAACCCTATGTATAGAATTGATATACATTACATATGTATATAGATTTAGGTAACTTTTATTATTTTATAACGTCTAAGAAAAAGGATTACTTAATAAAAATAAAGTTATCATTATGTGAATAAAAAAATTGTTTTTTCAATTTTCTTTTCTAACGATTGCACAACATAATGACATTTTTTCAGTTCATTTACTTTAATATTCTATTAAAGATACGAATAAAAAGAAACATAAATGTTCAAATCATAATTTTATCTTCATTTGGTCGGATAAATCTCTATATACATATATAATATATTTTATAGTCAGCAGGTATAGTAGTAAATGATTTTTATTATTACCTATAGTTCTCTAAATTGTATGTATGTTTTCCTTTAAGAATTTCGGTTTATATTTGATGTAAAATAAATTTTTATAAATTATGTATAGTAAATTTGGTATATATATATACGTAAACCTAAATTGTAAAACTTTTTTTCTCTTTTATTTTTTTTTTTCCTATAATAAAACAAATATCCAGAAATTCTCTTCAAATTCTT
The DNA here is from genome assembly GCA_947095535.1 of Poecilobothrus nobilitatus. Taxonomy (NCBI): domain Eukaryota; kingdom Metazoa; phylum Arthropoda; class Insecta; order Diptera; family Dolichopodidae; genus Poecilobothrus; species Poecilobothrus nobilitatus. The sequence goes on along the minus strand of OX352773.1, from coordinate 253,029,833 downwards.
TTCAAATTCTATTTTAATTCCTGACCTGTGACGAATGATGAACTGAAATATAAGTATAGTACTCGTATGTATTTGTCTTTAAAAAAAAAAAAAAAAATTTGTCATACATTCCTGATTATATTCAAAATCAACATAATAAAATATGTAGCAGTATATTGATGGTTCGGTTCTTTATTAAGTGGATATAATACACCTATATAATATATACTATAACTATACTAATATATATATATAAAGTTATAAGTAAATATTTTTATTTTTTATAAAAATGTATAAATTAGGATTTGCTAACAACTATTTTGTTTTTTATTTTAGCATAAATATAGGTAATACACATTATATTCAAAGTTATAGATTTTTTATAAAGAACAGAATTCAAAGAACATACACATTTTTTAAACGACACTGTAGAAATTTATATTTGTTAAGATTTTTAAGTTGGTGTTCTAATGTTCAAGTTATTTGTCGTTCTAATTTTGAAGTTAATGTATGTATAATTAATTATATTATAGCTGAATTTTTAGCATATTTTTCAAAAAAAAAAAAAAAAAAATTTAAAAAAGTGCTTATTAGTTTTATTCTATCCGTCTGTTCGTCCGTCCGTTTACAAAACTTATACATAGTTTAAGATAGAAAAATTATGTTTTAATCATAGATAAGTCTTTTAAAAAATGAATGTTATGTATAGAACAACTTTTTTAAGTAATCCCAACCGTTATGGTGTTACAGTCCCTCAATGTTGAAAAAAGTCCTATTTTTAAATCTCAAGTTCGGGTTAAAATTTTTGCCATCTGAAACTCCCAAACAATAAAACTTTAGTAATCAATATCAAAATGATAGAATTTTTTGAAATTTAAAATTTAAATTTTGCAAAAATTTTGCTTTCTTCATATCTCAATCTCCAAAACGCTTTTAGATAATATCTTAAAATTTTGAGAGAAGAAATACCTTTTAGAAATAGCATGAATTCAGAATTAACTCAGGAAATTTTTTTGTACTACCCCTTCAGGGTATTTAGATACCCCTTTAAACAGATAAATAGGCATTCTGTGTAAAAGCTATTAGGGCTGAAAAATTGAAAATATGCTAATTTTAGATATCTTTTGGTAACTTAGGCACTCGCACAATTTTTTTTTTTAAATTAAACGCAAAAATTAAAGCTTCAACATATTTTACATGGTGTTAAGTTTTCTTAATTATATAGCATTTCCTTAAAATTGAAGAAATGTACATATAAATGTACATATGTATATATATATATATAATGTACATATAAATATCGTAAAAAAAGTTTATTTTGTAAATTACAAGTAAGATTTGCTTTCAATATTTTATATATCTTCGCTTTTGAGCGTTTTAACTACTGCTTGAAATAAAATAATTACACAAAGTATGCATGATCCCTGTAGAACTGTAACACTTTTAACAGTACACCTATTTCTATATAATTATTGTAAAATATTTAAGATTTTTTAAAAATTAGTTTATTAATACTAAACAGTATCTAAAATACTTTCTTCAATCTGCGATTAATAAAAAAAAAAAAAGTATAATATGGAATAAAAATTTCACTTTACTACAAACATAATTAATTGTAATAAACAAAATAAATTCAGAAGTCTATAGATAAATTGCTCACTAAAAATTTTATTGTTTTTCTTTATATGAATAAAAAAAATAATTTAGGTACAAATAAAATTGAATGAATTCTTCACTCTTTCACTACCGAATCATTTACTGGTATAATTCATGTACTGAATTTAAGTGTTATTGTTTTATATATTTATTTTCTCTAATTAAAGTAATTTTAATCTTAAATACAGATGAATATATTTGTTATTTACTTAAAAATTTCAAATCACATATATAGGAACTTATGCTTTTCAAATGAATCATTCAATAAAATTTAAATTATATAATATTGCATACTGCACGGCAAATTAAAAAATAACCATTATCTATTATGATTTCTTTTTATATCCAAAGCTTAAAGCTAATATTTAACTTAACTTAAACTATTAAAATAAAAAAAGAAGAAAACTTTTCATTATTTATTATAAAAAAAGAAAAAAATTAAATAAAATAAATCTTTAAAAATATTAACGATAATAATTGAAGAGAAATCAGAATTTATCACCATATTATGTTTTATTTATTTATATACACTAATATTACATCATTACATACCACATAGGATATAGCCAAAACGATGGTAAGGCCATTAATTTAAAGTTATTATAGGTTAATATAAGTTATTATATTATTTTGTTTATATTCAAAAATTCATGTTTTCAAAAATTTAATTATTATTATTAAGTTGCATATTTTTAGGAGGAATCAAAGGAAAAAATTTTAATTAATTGTTCGACTTAAATTTAAATTATAAAAATTAAATTTTTTTTTTTATTAATATTAATTTTTTATATTAAAATATTAACACATGTATATATTATGTACATATATATATATATAAAATTTATGAGGACAAGCTTTTAAAGAACATATTATGATATATTATTTGTTGTGTTTCATGGTTTTTTTTTATTTTTTCTTTATTAAAAAAAATTTAAAGAAAATTTTCTACATTTATTTATTTAATGCTTTTCATACTTACTTTATTTTCCTAATTTGTTCTGATTATTAAATTCTTTTATTGCTTCCATTTATTTTTCCGTTTTTTTTCTTTTCTTTTAAATTTCTCTTATTATTTTTTTGTTTTTTAAAATTCTGGATGGACTTTAACATCATGATAAGCATAATGGGGATAATATATATATTGTACATAAAATGTTAGTATGGTTCTTCTTTTGTTTTTATTATTTTTATTTTAATGTTAGCATTAATTTGATGATAGTGTAGTGATGTTATTGGTTGATGATAATCAAAAATGTTGATGAACATACATATATTTATAATATGGGGATATGAATGATGATTTTTGTGAATCAAGGTTCATTGGTCTTTTCATTTGACCTCTGAGTAAAGGAAGGTAATTCAAATTTTTGTTAATTTTATTATATTTTTTTTTTTTTTTCTTTATAAAATTAACTTTGAATGTGTATGTATTTTGAGTTTTTAGAATTATTCCTTTTTGATTATTTTTTTTTGTTTTATTTTTCCCAAAAATCTTTTAATACTTTAATTCCTATGAAACCGAAGAAGAAGAGTACAATAAAAAAAAAACAAAAAAGAAACAAAAAAGGAAATTACATTAAAAAGAAAAGAAAGAAAAAAAAAAATAAATAAATAAATAAAATGGAATATTATCAAAATAAAAAAAGAATTTGAAAATAAAGAAATGATAGAAATTATCATTTCATATGTTTTTTTGTTCTTGTTTTTTTTTTTTTTTTGTATATGACAAATACATGTGAGATTAAAATTATATATTTTTATATAGAATTTTGATTTTTTTGTTGGGACATGTAGAATAGATTTCTTTTTCCTTTTTTTTTTTCTTTAATTTAATAGAAAGTTCCTTGAACTTTTATGATACCAAAATATACATACATATATAGTTTTGAGCAAAATTTAAAAATTTTATCTTAATATAATAAGTAAATAACCGTTTTATATAACGTGAATAATTTTAAACTGGTAAAAATAGAACATATATATACATATATAGATAATTTGAAATATTGTTTGTTTTTGGTTTTTTTATTTAATTCTATTCATTTTTAATTTAATAAAATATTTTTTTTTTTTCATGTTACGTCTAAGTTTACTTATACTGACAGATACAGCCAGATCCTACACACAAAACTATTGCCAATCATCTCGATTTGATCAGATTTTTTTTTTTTTTTGTTTTTCGTTTTTTTTTTTAATTGATTTCTATAAAATGATGGCCTTTGGGATGAGGTCACCTTAACCAAATTATTTAAAAAATATATTGATTCGATAAACTAATTCATTTAAATTTTAATGAACAGGAAAAAAAAAAAAAAAGCTTTAATTAAATCTAATAAAAGTTTAAAAAAATATTTCGACTTACTATGGAAATTTTAATTAAAAAAAAAAAAAAATATTCTGTATAGGTATGAATTAAATTTTAAAAGTTAATTTCTTACTAAATTTTAAATAAAATTAAGACAAAACTTCATTGATAATTTTTTTTTTTGTTTTGAATGATCATGAAAACAATTTTATTTTTAACAATAATTAGGTATCTTACCTATTTAATAAAAAAAAAAAACCCTGAGTCTGTAATAGACACCTATTTTTTTTATTCACATAATATATGTACATAGTACATACATAGGCATATATTTACTTAACTTACAAGTTTTTCTTTTTATATTTTTTTTGTTGAGAAATTTTCTCAGCTGATTTTTACAAAAAAAAAAAAAAAAAACCATTTGTTTACAAACAATAAATAACAATTATTCTTATAATAACAAATCATATATGAACATTATCATGCGGCACACATACACACACACACACACACACATTTTATATAAAAGATCATAGGTACATTATTTACTTAATAATTTTATTATAACTAACAATTAAACTACTATTATATTTTGAAGTATGAAAAGAAAAAAAAAAGAAAATAATTCTAGAAAGCTTCTACTGTATCTATAAATTTTTCAAATTGTTTCCAAGTGAAGTTGAAAACTTTTTTTTTTTCTTTTTAGAAATACCTATTACTAATTAATACTTATTTCTGGGTTTTTTTTTGTTTTTTTTTTTTTCTATTTTTTTTGATTAGTAGGAATTTATACATATTATATAAATTAAGTAGATATAATGTGTATCTTTAAGTAAAAGAAATATGGAATAAAGCAATCGGTAAATAACTAATAATTAAATATAGGTATATTATCATAATACTTTGTATATATAATATTATGATGTAAACACAATATACCTATTAATAATGCTTCAAAAGGCAGTCAGTCAGCAGATAATAAATTTAATAAGTTAAAAAGAAAATTGGTAATTATTAGCTCTTTTCTTGAAACTTTTTATTACATATTTCAAAAGTTTTCTAGAAAAATAAGAAAAATTCTCATATATTTTATTAAAGTTTATTTTTTTTTTTTATAAAAAGCTTCTTTTTATTTTTAAACTTTTCATTTGGTACGAATGTGTTTTCATATAAATTTTTGAAATTTTCTACGTTTATTTTATTGTTTCTCTGTAACCTTTTTGTTTTTTTTTTTTTACATACTATCTAATCAGAATTATATGCCTTTAGATATATACGAGTATATATATACAAGTATAAGATACAAAATTTTTGCTTTAGTACATACATATATGATAAAATTACATTTTTATATTAATATAAGGTTGTGCAATTAAAAGATGTTTTTTTTTTATTTTAAAATTTTAATTTTCATAAAATATGTTTAGAAAATTTTATTTATATGATATATGACGGATATGTATGTAATATGTGTATTTATTTTTTTATTTATTTTTTCTATTGATGAAGGCTTAGCTAATACGTCAGTTATCACTAGATTCTATAAGTCCGTAATTTATTTTTTCTATTGATGAAGGCTTAGCTAATACATCAGTTATCACTAGATTCTAGGCCCGTAGTGTAAAACATTTAGTTTGGGAACCTATTTGGTCAGAGTTGGTGTTAAGATTCCTTGCATTTATACCTCAACGATATATCATTCTGATGGAAAAACCTTTGAACATTTTTCAGATCCTTGTTAGAGCTTTCATCTAAATCTTGGTAAAACAAAACTACCGAGATATTACCGAGATATATGTAAGTTTGAAATGAAATTTTTAGAGACTGCAAATAATGACCCAGACTATAAGCCGAATCCGATTTATTTCCTTTCGATGCTAAAATGAAGCTGAAATCGCCAATTTTCCAAATTCGGTCTTATTATCGTTTTATAAAGGAAATAAAGTTAAAATTACAAAGGAAATAAAATCGAATTTTATTTTATAATAAAAAAACAAAATTTCTAAAATTCCGTTCTGAAAATTTAATTTAAGTAAAATCAAAATACATATATATATAAGTAAAATAATATGTTTGGGAACAAAGACCGACATTTTTAATTCCACTTTTTCGAAACCCGTCTTTCAAAAATCCCGCCAAGGCAAAATTCCGCTAAATAAATTATTGAACTCTGATTTTGTAACCAATTCAAAAATCCTTCCTAATAATTTTTTGCTTACAAATATTTAAACAACAAAGCATTTCAAATGGCGAGGACTGCATTGAAAATAGAAATAAAACCGATTCGAATTTATTGCCTGGGGCATTATTTCCTGTCATCAAATAATTTTTAATTTTTATTGATATTGAATTGATCTTAAGAAGTTAAATTACTTTGTAAGGTAGTAATGGCATATGAAATTATTCGAATAATCCATGGACTCTTCTAACAAATAACAAATTAATGTAAACAAAAGTTTTTTAATTTTTATATTATAACTCACAATATGAACAGCGTATATAGAATTAAATAAAAACATATAATATAAAAATTAAAAAATTTTTCATTACATTAATTTGTTATTCATTTGAAGGAATGATGAATAAAAGCTTAATCCAACAAAAAAAAAATAAAATTAAAATTAATTATAGGATTCAATTTTCTATGATTCGAATGAGTAAATGTGGCATTTTACATACTGAATCATCCTCCCTTTGTTTTATATTTTGGCCATCACTTTTACATTTTTCTTATTTGATTTATTTTAGATGATTTTTTTTTTTTTTTTTACTATTTTATAAACCAATGACAAGGGATGTGAAGAAAAAGAAGATATGGATGTATGGATAATTAAAAATGCAATATTTGATATTGATTGATAATAAGTTTAGATATTTGAGTAATTTTTCAAATTATTTTAAATAATATAATTTATTGATTGAAATATTTCACTTTTAATTTTATTTTGAATTTAAAATATTTAGATTTTATTTTTAATGAAAAGTTAAAGATTTCATGTGTGTATTTTTGTTTCTTAACAGGTCGTCTAAGCTTTATTTAAACTATAGTAGCAATATAAAGAAGAAAAAAAGAAGAAGCAGAAATAACAATTACTGTTTCTTATAATAATTTAAGTGTACGCTCCTTTATTCAATGAGTATATATTTGAATATACATATACATATATATATCTATATATATATATCATATATGTATTCATATAAAATATGTTATATGGAATTTTTTTTATTTTTTTTATTTGTTAGAAATAAAAATGAGCATAAATAAAATGCATAACAGAATCACCGAAAAAGAAATAGAAAAAAAAAAAAAAAAACAAATAAATCTATAGATATTTTTAAGTATATAGTATGTAAGATATATACAATATACTATATACTAAAATATAAGCACTGAAGAATTTATTAACAAAAAATAAAAAAAATAAAAAACGGTGGAAATGAAAAAAAAAAATATATATATATAAAACCACACTATCAAATCCATTCAATATGTGCGCTTTCTAGGTCAATACAATGAAGCTAAGCTTAAGGTTTCAACTTTAACATATAAATTTTAATTGTTTTTATTTTCAAATAATATGTATATGTATATATGGAATTATGTATGTACATATGTATAAATATCAAAACATCTATATCTATATAATAAATTTATATATTATGTATATACTTAAAATGTATGTATGTATATAGATAAATTCCATTTTCATTGATTGAGAACAGTATTATGAGATTGTTATGTAGGAAAACTAAGAAAAAAATAAAAATAAAAAAGTTATTAGCGTTTTGCTTTTTGTTATTTATTTGGTTAGGGAAATAATAAATTACAAAAACAATATAAGCATTTTAGTTGAGAAATAAAATAATAATAAAAAATATTCATTACAAAAATTAACCAGGATTATTTTTTTAAATAAAAAATATTTAAAAATTTGAAAAATAAATTAAAATTTTTTATTATAAATACCTATATTTATATATTGATGTAATTAGTAAAGGAATTGAGTTTTAAGATCTCTTTTGATTTATAAAAATACTAGCACAAACATTTCTCTGATAAGGAGGGTGGTATATAGTCTTAAAAAAACATTGAAAATTACTAAACCTTCTATAATAGTTTTACTTACTTATTTAATTTGCCCCTGTTCCCAGTATAATTAAAAGCTTACGAAGTTTTATAATGTTTCATATTTAGTACAGGAGAATTTTTTTAAATTACAAAAGTATAAAGTTAAGGGAAGTTGTTAGTGACGGTCTTTTTTTTTTTTTTAAAAAATGATTTGTCAAATCTGCATAAAAGTATAACTTTAAGTTTTATTAACTTCACTGATACTATTTTGTAAAATTAGTTTTCCCAATTTTTTCCAATTTTATTTATTTTGTTCAATTTCAATTTTTCTCTAATCTTCACTTGATTATTCTGGTGGTCCAGAGTATCCAGAGTATTTATTTATATCAAAGGTAAAAACAAAAATTCTTGATTTTAAAACAAAGTCACAAAAATCTGAAAATCTACTACTTTTAATATGAATCACTAGAAACAAATTTATAAAATGGACTTCTGGAAGACGGACTTCTTTCTACTGACGAGCCAATATTATAAAGCATTGAATATAACGAAATAGTTAAATTATTAAATTTTAGAAAACATCTCATTTTTTTTTTAATTTCGATAGGTAAGTTATTATTTATTAGCAATTATAGCAGATGATGCAATTAAAAAAAAAAATCACAATTTCTTTAAGACTTTTGGGATAGTTTTTTTTTTAGGCAAATTGTATCGGTATAGTTTAAGATTATGCTTATAAATTAGTGATTAATACTAATGAAATTGAACGAAATCAAAATTATATTTTTTCAAAAATTACTTCTATTACGGACTTCAAAATAGATTCTGCAGTGTATTTTCAAAATATGCGGAACTCTAACTTTAAATTTTCATTTTAATACGATTGGAATAAACTGAAAATGTTTAATATATGAGATTTGTTTACTTTAATTTTTGCAATTATACTACTTAAAATCTTGTAAAATTTTTAATATTTTATAAAAATGTTCAAAATTTTTTAAGCCTTTCAAAGAAAACGAAGGAGACGTTCATTTGTTTATCCCTGCATGTTGTTTAAATTCCATAATTACATAATTTGGCTTACTGAAATTCATTTTTGATACGAACAACGCGAATATTGTGGATTGTATATATACTATATCTAAAGATTCAAGAATTACATATATAAGTGAAAAATAAGAATTTCATTTGTAATATTCCTATCAATTTCGATTCCTTAGCCTTACCTACCTTATCAAAACAGTAGTTTTTAATAGGATAAAGTTCAAAACGCTTATGGAGCATTTATGATTGTTCCATTTCTATATATATGGTGTTTTTTTGGATATTATCCTCCCCTTATTATCACTTATCCTCGCAAATAAAAGTAAAAAAAAACACATTTTAGGACTTGTGGAAATCTTTTGGAACAATAACTTGCCTACTTAAAGTACCAACCTTTTAATCATTTCCTACAGATAAAAAAAAAAACTTTTGAAAAACTTTATTCGTTATGGTATTTTCTTATAAGTTAAACAATTCTGTACGAATAGAAAAACTTTTTCCACTATTCATTTATTAAATTAATATTTTGTGGTGTTGGGCTAAATTTTTTTTTACAACATTTTATTATATATGTATAATTATTGTAAATGAAAAAAAAATCTCAACTTTAGAAAAGAAAAAGTATTTCCTAACATGTACATTTTTATTTTCTAAAATCTCTCTATATATAACATATATATGTATATTATGTATGTATATAAGTTTAGTTTATATTTATAAATTCTTTTTTTTTTTTTTATTATAGTCAAGTTGCAGATATTAATTTTTCTTATTCAAATTCTTTATGATATTCTATTTAACGCTCTTCTATTACAAGGAAATTAAAGTGTCTTGAAGGAACATTTGACTTGAAACGGTTTTGTAATAATACATGAAACACTTTAATGGTTTTTTCTCATCATCATTAAAATGATTAATATCAATATCATTACTATCATCATCATTAATATAGAGGTTTTATTTTTTTACATTCTTTTATTTTTGTTTTTTGTTTTTTTTTTTTTTTTTTGTTACCTCTCTTCAATTTCAGAAGCCTTTTTACTTGGTACGATTTCATATTTTAATTTTTTTAACACTATTTTTTAATACATGTTTTCTTTTTTTTTTTGTGTTTTTTTTTGTTTTCATTTTACAAAACTTTTTCTTTTCCTATTTCTCCTTTTGTATTTCTACGGAGACCTTCTTTTAGAGAATGCAGATAATATTAGTACCGTAATTATACTTAACTAAAAATATGAAAAGTTTTTACTGGAGAATGGGAGTTTTTACTGGTGTTGAATTCCTGTTAAAATTAATAATTATTTATGATTAAAAAAATTTATCTAAACAACAAACAATTTCATTTCATACTTATATATCACAAAATTAATTTATAAAATAAAAAATCATAATTAAGAACTATAATAAAAGTATTTTAGGAATCATGTGATTCATTTATTGTTTAAGTATTTGCATTAAAAGTAAAAATAATTTTTTGGAATATAAGGGTAAACTATTTGTTATATAGAATAGTAGAAAGCTTGAATATCTCGCTTTTCATCTTTTTAGCAGGTTAAAATAGTTTAATTCGTTTAATTAAAAAATCAAAGAAAACTCACTATAATTTTCATGGCAAAAAAATAAAAAAATGATATTTGTTAAGAATGTCTTATTAGGGGAACGACCAAAACTTTAATGGCCTTTAAAACAATGTGCAACTAAATTAATCATGTTCAAAAATATGAATATTCGAATGAAAAAGGTACGAATTTACACTAATTTCTCAGAACCAGATCTTAATCAATAGACAAATTTAAAATGTGGACACTAACATCGGATATTTCGAATTCTCTAAGTATGAGTTTAATGCAATTATACAATACGACTTAGTTTTCCAGACTTAGATACAGACTTAGGAGGGCTTTTTTCCTCCAATTTTTCTTTAAATGAATTGTATTAGAGCGACAAAAAGTCCTGATTGGCATCCAGTTAAAAGATCCTATAGGCCTAAACAGCAAATATAATTATATATGTAATTCACTTCTTTTATAGACTTATAATTCTGTTTCGAACAGATGGAAAAATTGTATTGTGGATTGTCTTCAGTAGTGTGACATTTGTGCCGGTGTGATGACAGAATGCCCGCGGACTTTAATTCCAAAATTTTTGAATATATATTATGTATATGAGAAATTCTGAATTAGGAGATATTTCATAGTTGGGTAAAGACTCATTATAGTAATCTTTGTGTTACTAAGGACTTTAATTCTTTTTCGAAATGAACTTAAACTCCTCGATCTAATGGGATTAAGACCGGTGAGCTTTAATTCTTTTTTGAAAAGCAAATAAAGCCTATCCGGGCGTTCTGTCGACTGTCACTCAATGTTTGTGTCAAATCTAATTATATAACAGTTTTTTTTTTTTAATGTCTAATCTCTCTGTTGATCCTACTTAAATTATTTTTTTTAAATACATATCAAACAATTAAAATAAAATAAACATTTAAATAGACTGACACATAAATAATAATTTAATACATAAAACATTTAAAATCATCTATAAAATATTTCTACAGAATATTAAACAAAACAACAAAAATATTATAACATAAAGGTAAAATCAGTTAGTTGGAAATTATTATATTGCTTCTGCTACCCGAAAGGTATTAAGGAAAGAGAAAAATGAAAAAAAAAAAAAAAACAAGTTAAAAAAATAACAGTTAGGGGTTGTCGACCTTCACAATCAGTTACTGTTGGATGGGTTATAATATTTTATTTTTTTTTGTTATATATATAATAGTAAACGTGGTTTTACATTTTACTGTTCTTGTTGGTCTATTACTCTATTCTATGGTTAAATTTGAAGTTTGCTTTTCTTTTTTTTTTTCTTTTTTTACTTTTTATTTACTTGATTTAAAGACTATGTGCCATGTCATATTTTAAGGTGGAATAATATGTCATCATGCGTCTTTGCCTCTAGTTTGTGTTTTCTATTTGTTTTATTTTTTTTTTTGTATATTTATAAATTATATTAGAAAAGCAATATTTATTGGAATACCAAAAGATAAGAAAAGAAATATGGGAGGCTATTTAACTAATATACAATTTATTTTTTGTTATGTGCAAAAAAGAAAAATATACAGTACAAATGAAAGGTATATATAGGTATATATATGTACTTATATATAACTCGATAATATGACAAGTACATAAGTACCTACATTAAAGAATTCGTGTTATGAATTAATAAACAGATTTGTACTAAATTCCATAAATTTTCAAATAAATATTGTAACTTTTAAGGTTGTACAATAAAAAAATTTTTTTTTGTTTTTGTTTGATCACAATAATTATGATGAAAAATATAAAAGATTTAAATGATTATTATAAGTATTAAAATTTTATTATAAATTGTTTATACATTGCATAAAAAAGATTAAATAAAATCAATGGATACGTTTAAAAACTAAACCGTTACATTTAATTTTTCATTCTATAAAATAATTTTTTAAATTTAAATCCTTTAATCTAACTTTAGTTCAGTTGTGCTCTTTTATTTGGTGAGTCACAAATATTATATATATATGTATATATACTTAATGTAGTGGAAATGTATATGTTTTGAACTGTTTTGGAAGTATACATACATATCAAGTAAAAAGGAAAAGTTTTCATTTGTTAAAGGTCTAATGAATTTTCATTATATTTTGATTTTATTTTGAACAAGATTGAAATCTACTTTGACCATAATAAATTGAATATTGAAACACATTGTTAAGAAAGTATTCAAATAAATGAAGTAAAATTGTCAATTGCAATCATCATCACCTACACTTACTTTATCTATGAGTTTTTAACAATCTGAAATTATGGGTTGAATGCATAAAACGGATGTTGAACTCATATTTCACTTTTGCTTACAAAAAGTATACTTGAACTTGTCATTTTATTTGAAAAAGTAAAGCTTGATCTCAAACTCAGTTTTATGCATTGGACCCTATGTCTTTTCAATATTTTTTAGATTTTTATTTTCTTTTTTGAATTTATTTATTTTCTTATCAAATAGTTTTTACAACTTCTTTGGATGTCTTCCGTTCTATTATTGCTATAAAGCAGGTTTTTTGTTGTTTACTTGGGAAGAGTGAAGCTTTCTGAAGGTTATAGTCAGATTCATTTTATAGTTTATGGGCCGAATGTATAAAATTGAACGTCGCCTTAAATCTTTCTTTTACAAACAAATCTTACCAGTTCAATAGTAGTTTCTGTTTGAACAATTGTGACAATTGAGTTCAGTTTTATGCATTCAACATTTTCTCTTCTCCTTATGATTTTTACTTTTATAATACCGTATACAAGTTTTTAACGAATTAACTATTATTAATTATTATTACAGGTTCCTTTTTTGGCCTTTTCTCCTTCGATATCTACAAAACTATTACTCTGGAATGCCTGTGTAAGGTCTGTTATCTATCCATATTAAAACAATTTTGCTTTTGATCCTTATAATTTAATTTCTAATGATTGAAATGGTATGCGTTTGATTTGGTTTGTTGGTGTTTTTGACTGTTTTAACTACACTAAAGCAATTCATTAATATGATATGACCCATATGTTGTTAATATTGTGAGTGCATTGGAATGGTTCTTTAAATTTTATATTTTTTTTTTAAATTAAAGAATTTAATATTATACAAAAATTTTTATTAATTTAATCTTTTGTAATTTGAAATTTGGTTTTTATATGAAAAAAATTTCATTATTTCATTTAACTGTTAGACTAATGACATTTAACAGAAGAAAAAAATTTTTTTTATATAATTTAATATTAATTACTAAATTAAATTAACAAATAATAACTGTCAATTAATTAATAATAAATCTTGAGTTATTATTGAAATAAATTCAAAAAAAAAAAAAAAAAAACCAATAAATAAAATAATTTTAGTCAGTTAATAGTAGATATTAAAAAATACAATGTATGTACTTATAATTGTTATATTTTTTTCAATTAAATTTACATTAAAATATCAAATTAAACATATAATTATATTCGACATCTGTTAAATATATTATTACTGTAATTTATATAAAGAAATTAAATCGTACATACATACATATATTGAAATTAATTCATTGAAAAATTAAAAAAAAAAAAAAAAAAAAAAAGAAATAAAAAAAAATTCGAATCACGAAATTAATAACAATGTTTCTTCAACTTATCATAATTTTAAAGCTTCTGAATTACAATTAATAAAATTATGTTTAGATACATTTGTAATAAGTATGAATGTATATATATACTTAATAGGTAATATAGTAACATTTATAAACAATAATATGTTCTGCTGTTATGTTTACATGTTGTGTTATATATTTATTAAAAAATATAATTTTGTTTCACTGTGAGTATATTGTATATTTTATATCATATTAAAAATAATTAAATTCTTATGATTTTTTTTTTTTTATGTATAATTTCACCTGTATTTAAAAATTGTTTACATCTATTCATATATATATCATATAGTTAATTTAAATGGTATAATAATGATTACAGAACTTTTATAATGCCCAAATATGAATGGTATGAATTGCTTAACAGATTTTAACACATTCAATTGTGTTTCGTTTTTTTAAGTCTTTATTTAATTGTACCTCGATTTACGTGCATTAATACATTAAAAAAAATTATTTGGGGTAATTGAGTTAATTGAATTAAAATGGGTTAAAGTTAATTGAATTAAAATGGGTGGGTTAAAATGCGGAAAATAATACAAAACCTAGTTTGTATAATATCTAAAATGGGAATAAGTTCTGTTTTTTTGTAAATAGAATTGTAAATTTTGATTGCTAATGTTAAATCTTGAATATACCTATATCTATTTTTAATATAAGATATACCTATTTTTAATATTAAAAGAAATGGAAGTACACTTATAATTTCATTTAAATTTTAAAAGCGGCACCCGAAATGGAAGAGCTATTACCGTTTTCTTACCGAATTGTATGTACACAATGTTAGTACTCGATATTAAATAAATGCATTAGCATTTGAATATTCAAATTAAATTAAATTTATAGTGTTTAAAAAAACGAGAAGATTATTTTTGTGATTGTAATGATTTCTAAATAATATTTTTTTTTTTTTTAATTTTTTCTATTCAAAAATTAAAGTCAGTAACAATTAGTACGATATCAAAGACTTATATATTTTCCTTTAAATTCCTCCAAGTAATATCGATTCGGATTTAAAAGTTTCTACAAACTGTAATTTATGTTGTTTTACATATTTTGAATGTGTGTTACTCAAACATTAGTGGCTGATAATATGTTCACAATTTGTAACGGTTTCAAACGATTCTTGCTCACTTTTATGTCGATTTCAGTGATTGTTTTTTTCTGTATGAATTTTAAACTCTTCTCTTTTGTTGTTTTGTTTGAAAATTTAATTTGTAATTTATACTATATTTATGATATCATATCATCAGAATGCTCTCAATTAATCAAATCAAACCAAATTAACCAAATTTATTCTCTCCTTAAAGTTAATATATAGTTTATATTGTTACATCGTTTAATAGAAGAGTATAAAAATTAAAATATACTAAAGCATAATTCTTTAAAGGCATAAGACAATTTCGACTAACGAAGAAATATTCGCACTCAAAAATTAAAACATAGGTATTAATCATTCTTATTTACTCACAATAAATTGAGACTATCGTCCTTCAAGTTAAAATTTGTCAAAATTTCAAATTTGTTTTCAATTCAACAAATTTGTTGTTGCTGATATTAAGATATTTTCTTGTTTTTTCAATGATGATCTGTTTTGACATTTATCTCTAAGTCATTCTGTTCTAAGCTGCTAAGCAACATTTTCATTCCGTTCCTACAATTATGTTTTTTTTTTTTCAAAAAATATTTCAAATCTTAAAATAACTTAACGCTTTTAAAAAAAAAAATTGTAAAAATTGTATTTAACTACTTTTTAATTTCCTTAAGATTTTAACTGTTATGATATAAGATATAAAGCCATATGCAATTTATTAATTTTGCATAAATTACAAAATGTAAAAAGAAGTTTTCAACACAATAATATTAATTATAGGTATAAAAATAAAAAAAAGCGGTAAGACGCCTCATAATTGATCGTGACAACCCATTTGTTTATTTTTAATTTTTATTTTTTGTTTTAATTTTTTATATTCTTTTATTTGTTTTGTTTTTTTCTTTATTATTTATCTTTATAGATCGCTAACAGCTTAAAATCAGTTATTTTTTTTTTATTATATATATTATTATTATTATTATTAAGGTACATATTATTATTGTTATTTTTAGTGTTTGTCAGATTACAGGTAGAAAAAGCGCGAAAATAAAAAAAGAATGAATATAAAAATCATAATCCATTTTTATGTACGTTGTATGAACCTGTAGAATTACAGTAACACCATATTGTTAAGCGATTGCTAATATGTATTTTAAATGCGAACAAAATAAAAAAAAAAAAAAAACAAAACAAAAACAAATATTTCCTTTGCGTTAAAAAAATTAGCGGTTTGATACAATGAAATATTTTGTGTTCTTATTTTTTGTTTTGTTTTTCTTTTTGTTTTTATTTACTGGTGATTTTTTTTTTTTTTTATTACACGTTCTTTTGGAAAAATTATTTTTTTTGGATATTCTTGCAGTTATGTGAATAATTTATGCGATTTTTTGATTAATTTGAATATTTTATCAATTGGATATTATTTATATTGTAGAACTAACTGATGACAAAATGTTTGTATTGAATGTTAATCTTTTAAATGAATTGTGAACTTGTGGATTAAATGTCTATATACATATATTAGATGTGTACCTATATGTACATATATTATATGTTGTGTAAGCACTTGAGTATATAATAATATGTATGAACAATAAAAAATATGTGAAATATGAATTGAAATAAAAATTTATTTTTATATTTTATTATTTATTAATAGCACTACATCAGATAGCATTCTGTTGTATAAAAAATTCATATTTTATATTAATTTTTTATTAAATGGATCACAAAACTGTTATAAATGGTTTTTGTATAGTTTGTTTGTATTTTAAAAAAGTTTATATACCTAGGTACCTTTACCTACTTATAATATTTTATATTTTAAAACAGGAGAGTAGCAAGTAAGTAATAAATGTAAACTGAGGCTTATTGTTAAAAATTTGACTTCTATCTTTCAACATTAATTCAACTCTATTAAGATTAAGATTAGAATTGAGTTTTTTGTTTAGGATTATCAGGTTTCTTCATATTTATTAAAAAGATTTTGTTTGAAAGAACATTGTGAGATATGTCGTATTTTTGTTGTATCATTATTGTTTACAAAAGAATTATAAAAATCTTTTTTTTTATTAATTTTAACGCAAAAGTTGCAAGTTAAAAAAAAAAAGGTAAACCTAAAAAAAAAAATTTAAATACAGTTTTGTTTTGTCATTTTTAAGAGTTTTCCAAATTATATTGAGTTTTTAATATTTCTATTAACTGATTATTCTAACTTAAATGTTATTCTATTTATTGTTTATAAATTTTTATAAGGAACAATTCAAATTTTGTTTATCTTGGGTACTCAATTTTGACAATTCACTAAAAGTATTGAAGATTTTCTTCAGAAATGATCCTGTGAATTATTTTATTTATTTATTTATTTATATTAATATTACATACATAAATGTAATGCTATATTATTGAACCATCGGCTACCAAAGCCATTATAGGTTTTTATACTATTATTAAATTATATACTAATATTATTTATTTTGTTTATATTATATACTATATATTTACATTATATTTGGTCGTAAGGGGGTATGTAAAAAAAAACTCTTACGACCTGTGCAGGGATCGAACCCACACTCCTTCGGTTAATACACCACACGCCTACCCACTAGGCTACCGAAGCCCCTCTGTGAATTATATTTTTAATAATAAAAAAACTTGACTTGAACATATTTTTAGGCGCCCACAAAACATTATTTAGATATTCAAGTACATAACTGTATTCACAATATTGAACCGTTAACTTGAACAAAGTAAAGAAATACCAAGAAGAAAATAAACAAAAAAACATTTGAAAAAAGTAATCTTTAAAGAAGTCGTACGTATACGATTTTAAGTAATGTAAAAGGTATAAATTTTGTAACTGTCAAATCAGATATGAAAGGCGAAAACAAAGATATAAAAAATTTATAACAACTGTTCTTAAAGGTTAGAAAATACAATAAAATAAACTTTTCAATTAATTCACACAAAAAAAAAAAAATTCAAATAATAATTCTTATTTAATACAAGGATTGTATCCCTCCTTCTGGTATAAAAAAAATAAAATTTTACTTTTTTTGTTTTCCTCTTTCTTTTTTGTGTTTTTTTAAATTAAACCATTGATGATATATTAAGTCAATAATCCATAAATTTTATTATAAATTTTTTTTTATTTTATCTTTGATATCTTATTTTATGCTAGAATAAAATACGAATAAACAAACAAAATAAAAAAAGAAAAAAAAACAGTTAAAAGAAAGTCCTTCTTTTAACAATAAAATTGTAATTGAATACAGAAATTGGTAATTTTTCGTCTTTCTTTTTTTTTGCAATCGTGTCGAATCGAATATTTATGGATTTTGGAAGTTTGTATCCAGAATTTTTTATTTTATTTTAATTAATATGTATCAATAATATTTGACAAAAATACTGTTTTTTAAATTTAAACCATGATTTTAATGTGCTTTGAATATTTTATTTCTTTCTGGACTTCTTCTGTTTTTTTTTTTTGCCTTTGGACTTTGAATCCCTCAAAAAAAAAAACAAAAAAAAAACACATTTATTTAAGGAACATTTGCATGAATAAAGTATGTAAATATTATAAATAAATATTTAAATATGTATAGGTACAATAAAATAAAATAAAATTAACAGTTAACCATAGTTTCAATTGAAAATATTGTTGTGTTCTTCTTTTTAAGAAATTTTCAATTGTTTTATAAAATATGAGTTTATTGATTGTTGGAAAAATATTTCGGCCATTGTATATTTAAGTTTGTTTATTGTAAATTTAAAGTGATTTTATTATAGAACAATTAATTTTTACTTTATGAAGAAAATAATAATTATGATTACATTTTTTTTTTTTTTAAATAACAAAAATAAACCCGTAATTATGTCAATTTTCATGTAAGCATATATACTGTAGGTATAGTAATTAATACTCGGTATAAAATCAATTATCAAAAATGTTCGAAAAAAATATATACCTATGTATAAAAATATGATCAATCAAAAAAACCAATCCTATTTTTTATGTAGATAATCCTAAAAGCCATCTCTCAGACCAAAGAAGACTAAAGTCCTAGTCTAGGAAACACATCTATCCGTAGAAACAAAGGAACTTGTATATAAAAATATATAAAAAGAAATTTTCTATAATGTCAAATCGCAAATGGTAAATTTTAAGTAACGTAACCATTTTGGTGTGAGATTTTTTCTAATAAAAAATACCAATACTTTAAAAAATAAATCAGGTCGCCGATCAAGTTTGATTTGGTTTTATCAATTTAACAATTACGTAAAAATATTACATATAAGCAAAAATCGACGAAAATTTGACTTGACATTTTTAGACATAATGGCATCTTATTCCATTTGTGAGGTGTGTGTAAACTTGAAAAAAAAAAATGTAAAAGGACGAAACTAATAAACGTAAATAGCAAAAGAAATTAAATTCATATGGAATTGAAGGAAAATTAAACAAAATATTGTAACGAGGAAGAATACAGTTGCCTTTGTCAACTCTTAGATACCCGTACGAATCGTTAGTATGTTCACAGCCTGTCACTCTGCTTACAATATTATTTTTTTAATATTTTAGTATTTTATAATAATTTGGGTGAATTTTATAATTTCTAGAACTATGGGGTGTACATATATTCAAACTATATGTTTATACATTCTTCAAAAGAAGATTTTAACCTTCCACATAACGATTATCAACCCAAAACTTTTTCAAATATTCTATAGTACCATTTAATGGAAAAAATCAAGTAACACTTTCATCAATTATAAAGTAACCCTATACTATTAAAAAAAGTTGTTAACAGAAATAAGAGTATAATGTGGAAGCTTTAATTTTTGTATATTACTTCAAAAAAATTTTAACAGGTGTTCAAGCTACAAGTGTTTAAAAATAGGAAATTTTCAGTTTTTGACCCCTTACAGCTCCTAAACGGGGAGAGATATAAAAAAAATTTCTGAAATGACTTATTTTCAAAGATCTAACTTCTGTCAAAATTTCAAGTTTCCAACTTAAACCGTTTAGAAGATAGAAGGGTTAAAGGATTTTGCAAAATTTTAGTTTCGCATAACGGTAAATTAAGACAGCGTATGCCACAAATATATATTTATTGTATATATATTTTTAAAGCTAATAAAAGTAATAATCGTTTAGCGTTTTCAAAATGATATAAGATATACCTTATCAACTTGTGCTATAACAATTTAAATATAGAGCTTTTTTGAACCTTTGGGGAGCTCTAGCTCCGTAACGGGTGGGGCTAGAAAAAAAAGTTATTAAAAATAAAATTAATATTTTTGTGTGATCTATCAGTAGTTAAAATTTCATAGCTCTATTTCAAAAAAAATGTAGGGATCTAAAAGTTAGGTGTTCGAGAGCTACCTTAAGGTTTGGCCCAAACTCAACCAAAAATCAACTATCAAATAGGGAACCTACAAATTACTCCCAGAATATTTTGTGTAAATTGCAAGATTCTAGCTTTCTTAGTTTTTGAGTTAGGGTGATGACGGACGGGCATGGCTCAAAAGTCTTAGAATTTTTTTCTGATCCGATCCATACCTTTGAAGGTATATCTAGCTCGCTTATTTCGAGGTGTTACAAACGGAGGAGTAATTTTATTATACCCGATCCTATCGTACGGGTATAATAATGGATACTCTTAATCATAAAGGCTATATAAATCCTTCTTGTCTGAATTAACCAACTGACTATTTGTTTTAAATAAAAAGTTATTATAAATCATTTTTCCAATCATATAAATTGTATACATTGTTAAATTAGGAACCCCATGCAAATTTGTCTATTGAAAAGCTTTAATTTCTAAAAAAGACAATTTTCTATAGAAATTTTTAAGGAATCTGCTTTATAACATAATTAACAAACTAACGTAAAATTGATTGAATAAAAAATTATACTTTTAACATTCAGTTAAAACATATAATATAATATTGTTTGTAAATAATATGACATCATATAAATTTTGTTTTTAAAATTATATATAAATAATTATTATTAAAAAATTTCAAAACAAAACACTTATGTAGATATAATTGATCTTTTGCAGCGAATTAAAGGAATATGAACGCCAATTCAATCTTTAAAAAGCATAAACCAGATATAATCAAACAAAAAATAATAATAATAAAAAAAAAAAAAAAAAAAACTATTAAAAATATGGTTTTTATAATTTTTCAACACATTTTTATGAAATTTTTTTTTTTTTTTTTAATAAAAAACAGATGAAATTTTTTTTTGATTATTAAATTACTAGGAAAAATTTTTAAACCATCACTTAAAAAAAAAAAATTTAGTTAAATATAATTTAATTAGTCATATAATATGTATAATTTAAAAAAAAAAAAAAAAAAAATGTTATTTTGTAAAATATATGGAAAAGGGAAAAGTGGGGTTTTGTTTCTCTTCTATAAAATGTATTAATAAGCCTCCTCATTTTTAAATCTTTTAATTGAAAAATAAAAGTATTGAACAATCTTTGATTTGTAATTTTTATGTTTTAATTCAAATTATAGGAAACTTCCTTTTTCTTAGCTTCTTTCTGGGTGAAATGTCCTGGTAGCCACTTAAAACCATTACAGGTAATAATTAATATAAAATTTATAAAATTTTATTAAACAATTTTACTCTGTGATACATAATATGAATTAAAAATTATTTTAAAAGAAGTGGCTGCGTTTCGTCCTAGTTCAGTTTATTCAACTTCTCATTGCATATATAAACTAAACTTTACCTAGAGATAACTTCTGAATTTTTTCTTAAAACTCACAAGCCTTATATTAAAAATTAATAAATGATCTGTGAGTTGAGAGAATAATTCATAAAAACTCAAAAAGTTTGGATATAAATCAACTACATTATTAATATTTTTTTATTGTTAGTATTAAGTTATTCGTAAGATATTTTGCAAAAATTAGGCTGAAAAATTTAAGAAAATTTTTTTTTTTTTTTATGAAAATAAAATATCTTTTGTTTGATAACAATCAGAAAAAAAATCAAAGAAATAATAAATTAATTATTAGGCCAGTTTTTAAAATGGATTCTAAGGAAATATATATACATACATATGTACATTATTTTATTTATTCATTTTATCAAACATCCTGTTAAACCTAACTTATTTCTAGAAACAAAAAAAAAAAAAATTAATTTTAAATAACATCAATTTAAAAATATTTTTATTTATTTATTTTTTAATCGCATTAAAATTGAAAAAATTAAACAAAAACCGAAAAAAAAAATAAATAAATAAATAAAAAAAACTTTATGTTATACATTTCCCTCCATATTTAAATATTTAATGACGTGTCCCTATTTTTGAACATTTATAAGTTTGTGGATTATACTTTGTTTTTTCAATTTTTTTTTTTTAAGGATGTTAAAAAGGATGGGTGCGGTTCTTTCCAAAAATTAAAAGAAAAAAACAATAAAAAACTGATTTTAGAATTAATTTTATAGTAAAACAAAAAAAAAAAAAACAAAAACAAGAAAACAAAAACCCACTAAAAAGACCATTTGTGCATATATATATATGTATGGAATATGTATATAGTTATTTATATAAAACAAATATTGCGAAACTAAAACTCAAATATATTATTATAGTACACAAATATTTTGGTATGATGATGATGATGATGTTGATGATGATGACGATGATGATGACGATGATAGTGATAATGATAGTATATATACAGATGTTGGTGGTTGTGATGACAGTTTAAAACTAGGTGATTTAATCAGAAATATTTTGGAAAAAAAAAAAAAACAACTTTATTTACAATTTATTTTACTTTAAGAATAAGATACCACCTATTATAATATCTTATAAAATAATAATATATGTATATATAAAAACGATTTTATGTATAATTGTCGCCATATCCGCATTTGGATATAGTTTTGGTATATACATACATATAATATGTATTTATAAATTTTTCGAATGGTTTTGTTTATTTTTTCTCATTTTTTTTGAATGTGACGCATATTTTTTTGAAATCAAATAATAATTATAGCTATTATATATACCTATATATATATATACATAAATTATGTGGGTAATATAAGTGGGTAATAGGTATATATATATATATACATATTGAGTAAATCATATATGACAATTAATAAAAACAACACTACATATATTTAAAATTAATTATTTTTTAGAAATCTGTTTCTAATATATTTTCTAAGAAATAATTTGAATAAAAAAAAGGCTTACCAAAAGGATCCTGTTTATATATTGTGTTATGATTGATAATTATGCATGATCAGTAAATCATTTAAAGTTTTTAACGTATATGTTATGATTTTTTTTAGTTTTTAAAAGTTTTTTTTTTTTTTTTAACGTATATAATGATTTTTTTTTAAAGATTTTTAAAGGATTTGTTATATTTAGGAAAGGATATCAAATGTGTTTTTAAGAAATTTTTATTATTTGGATACTATTAAAATTTTAATAAAATCAATCAATCCTATTATAGGATAAGTGATACACCAAATAATAAAAAAAAAACTTAAAGTATTTTAAAAATTAACACAATTTCAACTTATAGAACAGAAAAGTCTATTTATATATTAAGCATAAAAAGTGAGATACAACCATATTTTAACTTCTTTAGTAGTAAAAATAAGGAGATATAAATAAATTGTTTAAAATTGGTCAGTATGTACATAAATCTGTTGTTTGTATCTGTATTGTCTATTTAAAAATAAATTCTTATATTCCTAATTTTTATTTTGTTATAATGTTGCATTGTATCTAAAATTGATTGCTATATATATATATATATATATATATATACTATAAATTAAAGACAATTACACCCACACCTAATTTCTTATTATTGAGCAACAAAAATTCTTTTTTTTTTCAAAACTTTTTTAATATTTAACACCTGATGTGATTAAGATGTATTTTTCATTCAATAGAAGATTGTATCTGTAGGTTGTATATATATATAAATATAAGTCATTTTTGTTTACTTTTAAATTTTAAATAAAAAGTACCTTATAATTATTAACATGCAATTTTATTTATATTTTATATAAAAGAATAATTTGTGACGGCGAGTAATAATTCCTTTACTTTTCAACTTTAAAATTATATTATATACATACATACGTACATATTTATAATTCTTATACAATTCTACAAAAATCTTCTAAATATTATTGGGTAATTTTTATAATATATCTTTTTATTGTATTTTCCAATTAAGAAATTTTCTCATCTGTGAATCACTCAATTTTTAGTTTAAGGCTTAATAATTATAGATGTTAATTATTTTTATTCTTACCTAAAAAAAAAAACCATTTTTTAATAACAAATTAAAGTTTGTAATATTAAATAAAATATTGTGAAATTTGTTGATGAATTATTAGAAAAATAAAATTATCATTAATAATTAATAAAAAAAAATGTGTAAAAAATAAAATTTAAAATAAAACGTGTTGCACAATAGTAATTAAAGGTGAATTCCCCCTCCCTCATTAATTATTACTAAATCTAATAATAGTTCAGGTTTTAGTTTTACAAATAAAATGACAACCAATATATATCCTATAGTATATATATTAATATGTATATATATATAAATCTATGTATGTAAAATTAACTTAATAATATAAATTTTTTTGTACTTGGAAATACTTTTACATCAAACGCTGTTAAACCATGACACTTTGTTTGGAGAAAAATGGAGAAAGCTTTCAATCAATTGATTAATTTATTTCAGATCTTGTTTTTTTTTTTTTAAATAAATAACAAACCCTTATAAATTTTTATTATAAATTAATTGATCAATTAATGGCAATAAGAATATAAACAACTTCATTCAGCTTTTTAAATTGACGATTAAAAAAAAAAAAAGATAGAAAAGATACATCAGATAAATAACAAAAACGACAGCAAAAATACAATAAGGGCCTCGGTGGCCTAGTGGGTAATGGCGTATAAAATACGCTATAAACACCGAGGGAGTGTGGGTTCAAATCCCACACACGTCGTAAGAGTTATTCCCCCTTACGACATTTACAGCCACGCCTGTAAAGAAAAGGCTGTGTAATTTCCTGTTCACATTTATGTGGCAGAGAAATGCACTAAAAAAAAAAAAAACAATACAAAAAATTTATAGTCAAATAATGGAAATAATAAAAGTTAGAAGCTAGAAGAAGAAGAAGATTGCAAAAGTGAAGATTTTTAAGGAAATTACAAAATAGGCAATTAAATTAGACGGGTTTTAGAAGATTTTCAAATATTATTTTAGTTTGTAATTT
Source organism: Poecilobothrus nobilitatus (assembly GCA_947095535.1). Classification (NCBI taxonomy): domain Eukaryota; kingdom Metazoa; phylum Arthropoda; class Insecta; order Diptera; family Dolichopodidae; genus Poecilobothrus; species Poecilobothrus nobilitatus. Next base: position 253,004,172 of record OX352773.1, on the reverse strand, counting down.
AGTTTGTAATATATAAAAAGAAAAAGAAATAGAACAGTTGAGTTTTAGGACAGTTCCACTATTATAAATAGAAAGATTCCTTCCACTTAATATGCTAATAGTAACAAATAATCTGATCCTATCATTTTACTTGTAGTATAAATGCTATGAGTGTTGTGATGGGTTTTCGAAAAAAAAAAAAAAAATACATTTCGCTGGAATTTATTTTCTGGACAGTTTTAATGGTGAATCCAAAAGAAAAAGAAAAAAAAAAATTTTTTTTTTGGAAATTCTGCGTTCGCGTTTGTGTTCTTATTCATGTCCGTCTCCGCCTGCGCGTCCGCAAAAACTTGTTTTTCATATGAGTATGCCAATCTCTTGTAAAGATGACTTTACTTACATTATTTAGCAAATGTTGTTTGGTAGCCAAAGTAATTGGTTGAACATTCTGTATATTACAATATACATATATTATATATTTACATACACCCAAATAAATGACTAAGAAATTATAGATATTCGAAATTTGGGTGATTGGGTGAGGCTTTAAGATTAAGAGAGTTGGAATAGTATAAAAAAGTTATTTGTATTAAAGTAAGATATTATAAAAGTAAGTTATTAAAGTTATTATCCCTAATGTAAAACTAAAGTACATATATATATATATGTATTAAGAAAGAATTTTTACATAACAAGGCTCTAGTTCAAACCTTTTATTCCATATAGAATACAACTTTAATAAATTTTTTATTTATTATTTCATATACTTGTAGGTTGTAGATATTATATAAATTTTGTTTACAATTCCAACATACATATACACATTTTACATATATAATATATTCAACTATTTGATCATCTTAAGGCATCAATTTCATTCGTATACATACATATATGTGAATATATCTTTAATATATTTTTTTAGCACATTTAAAAAAAAAAAATATTTGTTTATTTATTATTTTTTTTTTTTTAATACCACTTGATCCAAATTATAAAAATTAACCCTGTATATTTTAGTTATTTATATAATACATAATTAAACTTTATTTTAAAAACAAAAATTATCATAATTTTTTTTTTTTATAGTATACCTATATTAATATATAATATAAGTAGATACCTACTATATAAAGTATAAAATATGTAGTTACAAATCAAATATGGAAATTTATGTTACTATCACAATCTTATTAGATATGACAAAATTCAAGAAAAAAAAAAAAAAAAAACAAAAAAATAAAATATTGAAGAAGATTGTTTAGGTATAAACAATTTCCAAAAATCAACCTACAATAATCATCATTCATTGAAAATATATTATATATTATTATTTAAAAAAAAAAAAAAAAAAACTGATAATAATGATTGTTATCATGATGATTATAATGATGATGATAATAATAATATTGATAATAGGTATACCAAGATAGATATTTTTTATTTTTGTTTTTTAATTTTTTTTTTTTTTTTTTTTGTAAACTATTTATCTTTGAATGAACGAACGACTATTATAGTTACAAAATTTGCCTTGACTTTCTAGTTATAGGTTAACTATTCATCTTCATATTAAAAAAAAAAAAGAAAAACAAAACAGAAAAATAATAATAATAAATACTTATACATATAAACACACACACACAAAACAAACTACATACAATGTATTATACTATAATTAAATGATTATGCATTTTTATTGGTCTATATATTGTTAATTTGTATAATTATGCATAAGAAAAAACAAAAAATCAAAAAAAAATAAAAAATAATAATCATAATAAAATCAAAATCCCGTTAAACAAAAAGTTAACTTTAATTTTGTTACCTTGAAAAATATTTTTCTTCTTCTAAGTTTTGAGATTTTATTTTAATTTTTATATGATTTTGTGTCTCTTATTACTTATTTATTATCATGTCTATTTTTTTTTTCTTTTTAAAGTTTATAAATTTTGTTTTTTTTTTTTTTTTTGTTTTTATTCCCCAAGTATACAGTTTTTATGTATACATAATACTATAATCTATACATAGTACCTATTATAATAGTTATAATTTTATATATATGTATATATACATATGTAGGTACAGATATATGCAGATTACCATGACTAGATACATATTTCTATCATTTTATATTATATTTTTCTACTATTTATTCTTTTATTCATCAAAAACTAATTTTTTAATTTTTTTTTTTTTTTCAAACCAATCCATCTATTCCGACCATTCAAATATTTTTCACATCCTCCGCAGAATAAAAATAGGAAGTTGAATATAATAGTAATAATAATAATAACAATAACAAAAGGTGAGGAAAATGATAATTTTATAACTTGAAACTATAAGATCATTGTTTGTTTTGTTTTTTTTTTTTTTGGGATTTTTCTTATAAATGTTTTATAGTTTAATTTTTTTTTTTTTTTGTTTTAAGGATTTTATTAATGCATCGGGAATTCATTAAAATTAATATTAATCAATATATTCTATTAATTGATTGCATAAGATTCATTTTGTTATTTAATTTATTTAATTTTTATATTAAAGTGTCCTTTATTTCAAAATTACTGTTACCAACATTTCTATATAAACATTACTTTGTAACGATACATTTTTTGTTGCTTACTTATAAAGCATGCTTTACTTTTATATTTTGATGGAGTACTGAGCTTTTACAATTCTTAATATCCTTCCTCTAAATCTCTAAATATTTTCTTTTGCAAACTTACCATCTCGGAAAATTTTTTTATGATAACAATTTTTCGATGTTTCTATTCTTATTATGTAAAATGATTTTTTTCTACAATTTTAAAAATTATATGAATAAGAATTTTTATCTGCAGATGATTTTCCTAAGCAATTCTTATTTTGAAGATTAAAGATTAAAGAAGATTAATATGGCAGAAACTAAAATTTAATTTTTAATTTTTATCTTTTGTCAAAGAGTTTTAATTTATTTCAAATTTTCGTACATATTTTTTTTTATGTTGCAACATGGATTCTATACTGATTTGATATTGCGATAATGGAGTTTCATGCTTCAAATTAAAGTCATAAGTTTTTCAATTTTTTAAATTTCCATTATTATATATTAAATATAAAAAATGTTTGAAATCTATATTTCATATTTATAAATTTGCACAAATATAATTAATGTTTATTTTCCACTCAAACAAATAAACAAATAATACCTTTACATAATTTTATTTATAATCCTTGAAAAATGATTATAAAATAATAAAAGTTTTTAAAATATAAAAAAAATTCAACTTTATAAATTCTAAACTTAATAACAAATTCATAATGCTCATATAAAAATTTTACGTGTATGTAATACGAGTATTTGATAAAAAAAAAAAAAAATAATGATAGCATGTTGGGTAGAAGAGCTCTACAATATAAAGAATCAAATAAAAAAAAGCTTCATGGTCGTCACTTCTAAATTAAAAAAAAAAAACAAAAACAGAAACAGAAAAAAAAAAAAAACAATATGACAGAGCACGCAGTTATAGCGCAACTCACCACATCACCAATAGAAAATAGAAGTAAAACATGCAACAAATAAAAAAACAAAAACAAAAAAAAATAATAATACAAAATGAAATAAAAAATTTGAACAAAAAAAAAAAAAAAGAAAATTCCAAAAAGGCTTTTTTCACACAAATAAATCCATAAAGTTATGGCGACATCAGCCTCACTCTTGTTTCATTACTCCTCTTTTTGTTTGTGTTTTTTTTGTTTTTTTTTTTTTTTTAGTAGATGGGAGAATTTTATTTAGTTAGTTGTCTAGTTAAAGCCTTCGTATGGTATAATTGTTGGTTGTCGGATTTCAAAATAAAAATAACGAGTGAATGGATATGGAGTTTTTGTAAAATACCATATAACAAAAAGAGTAGAAAAAAAAAAAATAAATAAATAAATAAAACAAAATTGAAAAATAAAATAACTTTGAAATAAAACAAAAAAATAGAACATAAAAATAAAAAAAAAATTAAAGAAGGCGGATGAGCTGAATAGATACTGCGCAATAGATAGATGAATAGATATAGATACAAGCAATATATGTACATACATACATAAATGTTGTAAGATATTATTTACAATACAAAAGGTATATAAAAGTATATAATATTATGTATATATAAATATGTATGTTTGCATATCTATTGGCTGTATCTAAATATTTGTTAGAAGAGTATAAAATATAATATGAATGCATGTATTAATAGAAATAAAATTTAAGTTTTCTTTCTAAAACTAAAATAACTTTTATAAGGGTTGTTTTAAATTATTGTTCAATTGTTATTTTAGTAACTGTTTAATATAAACCTCGTATAATAATTTTTATCATTTGGCTAAATGAATAATTTCAATTTTATTAATTGATAAAAACGATTGGATATTTTATAGGATATCCGGATGAATAGTTACTCCATATTTAATAAAATGGCAAAAAAAATCAATTTCGAGAGGTAAAGGATCGTTTTCCATCCTTTACGCCAAATTATTTAAAGAATGCAAAAAAAACTATGAAATTATGTTTTTGAAAAATTAAAATAAAGGGATTTAATTAAACCAAAAAATATGTTTCAGCGATTTCAAAGGAATTTAAAAAAGAAAATATATATAGGTATATTTTTTTGATAGATTTTTATGTTTTTGGAAGTCCTTTGCAATGTCTTTTCACATCAAACTATAATTTTTGATAATTTTAACTATATAAAATTTTGTATACTTTTAAACAATTTCAGTGTTGTTTGAAAAGTTCAAGCCTATATAAAATATGAAGATTTTGCGGTAAAGATTTTGGAGTGATCAAAGTATAAATATATAGCTTGAAAAACCGTTAGATATATCCAAGTTTTCTTCAAAGATTTTTTTTCTTCTTTATGCATTTGAAATGTTGCAATATTTGATATTGTGTCCAAATTAAGGCTAAATATTTTCAATTCAAAGTATATTTTCAGACAATCTTGAAATACAGTAAAATTTAAAACAGTATTAACACTCAAAAAATTGTGTTGACCTTATCCCTTTCATTGTCCCTTTTTATATGTTTATTTATGTAACTGGAAATATTTTATAGCTAAAACAAAATTTGTATACTCTTTTCTGAATTTAAGCATAGTTAGAGAAATTTTGGAGTAAAATTACTTCTCTTTGTAGTAGTTGATAAATCAAATCACTGTCGGCTGAACCAAGAAGTCAATAGTTTTCTTTGAAGCAAACACAGTGATAAAAATTATTATTTAGTAGATAAAAAATTGATTTTTTTGAAAATACTTTATGAACACGCCCATTCCTCTTAACTTAAGCAACGAAATTGAACTTGTTCACGTTATCGTGTGGCTATATTATAAATGAAATAGACTTCATCAATTTATTTATCTTCAAAAAAGCTTTCAAAATCCGAAAATAGATATTATAGATTCTTTTAGTTATCAGAGATAATTATTTCTTTAAACAAGTTTATTCTATGAATTCAAATTCTTATCCATATATGTAACATCCATCCATTTTTTTTTTTTTTCTTGTTTTCATCATTAACATTCAAATATTCAAGAGACATATATGGCAACTTATTGCAAACATTAGATATTTTCATATATTGTGCATATGTACAAACTATTAAGTATATAATATACTACATATGTACTTCATCTCTTAGAGTACAAAAAAAAAGGAGTCTCTTGAAGTTCGTAAAAATACTTAGTGCGTAAGATAAAAAACAAAAAAAATAACAACAAAAATTACAAATTATAATTGAAACAAACATAAAGAAAAAGTAGAGAAAAAAAAAATGGATTACGCAAGTCTTCCTTTCTTTTCAGTTTTTTCAATTTTTTTTATTTTTATTTTAGGCGACAATAAGGGGCCACCACATGATACCATTACAATATAATATAACATAAAAAACATTAATTTAATTTGTATATATATGTACCTACCTACCTATATACAAATAAATATATGTACATAATATATGTATGTAATATATATATGTACATTTATGTATGGGTAATATATAATGATAGAAAATTGTGAAAATCATAGATGGAAGTTTGAAAAAACCTTCATCTTCTATAGTCATGATCACGAAAGATGAATAAAAAAAAAAATCTAGTAAGTAGTTATACATAATTATGTTATATAAATATATGTACATATGTACTTATAGAGGTGTATATTTTATAATGTAATATTATAACCTACAAGGGTTTTACTTAAGGCCTTAAAAATATTTTTAACTATTTTACAATAAATATTATCTATAGATACATACATACTAATATTAAAATATATGTAGATAAATTTTAAGATACATGTGTATTTATGTATGTATATATTAAGTTAAGTATAATTTTTTTTTTTTTTTAATTAGATTGATATTAGGTACAAAAGTTATAAAAAAAAAGTTTTTTTATTAATTTTTGGTCTGAAGCTTATTTTTTTATGGTAAAGTAACTATACTAATATTTAAAAAAAAAAAAAAAAATGATTTTGATGGTGGGTAACAGTAATTTTTTAGATTGTCTTCTATAAGGTCAAATTTTTATATATAATTTGTGAACAGTTTATGGTGTAGGTGTTCAAGGAATTTTTTTTTTTTTCTGTTGGTTATTTTTTCCTTGAATTGGAATCAATTTACAATTTTATGAAACTTTATATATGTCGATATGTAAATATATATGTATATATATATATGTATCTATATGTGTATGTATGTACTATGTTTGTTTTTTGTTTTTATAATTTGACAAGAATTCTTTTTTCTAAATTTTCTAAGAAACGCACTGAATGAATAAGTAAAAGGAAATTTAATTGATAAAGTTTGTAACTTCACATTTTATCTTTAAAATTTAAATAATGATATCTAAAAGATTGTGTTTTTTTTTTTTATCATAAGACTAAACAAAGAACAGAGATAAAATACATTTTTATATTTAATCATTTTTTGTTTATGTAAATAGATTAATTATTAATTTCTTTTTTTAATCATTTAAGTACCTATATATTATATTTTAACTTCTTTTCTTCCTTAAACAAAATTGATGAAGGACGTCAAAATTGGTTTTACTTTGCAATTTTGCTATGAAGTTGACAATAATGATTTTCATAAATCTAGACATAATGGTTAAATTTTTAGCTTTTTCAACTATTAAAATTTGTCCAATTATTTTTATAACACATTTTCTCTAGCTTAAACAATTTATAAATTTTCAGTGCATTTATAGAATGCATAAGCTACATTTTTTTGTTTTCATTATGACTACACTTTATGACATTTATCTAACGTAAAGAAAATATCAAACATAATATAATGTAGGTATATAATGAAAAGAAAAAAAAAAACATAATATAACGTATATAAATAGGCTGAGATATGGATTTCCAAAACAAAAATTTATTTACAATATATTCACAATGTATTTACATGTATTTACATGTCCCCCCTGTGATTTTAAAATAGAAACTAATTTGTGATAATGTATCAGTTGATACACTATCAATTGTAACTTGTAAGCAGTGGACATGTAGATGTTACAGCTGGTAGTTTTCAAACACCTCAAAAAGATATATCACTCTAAGAACAGATAACGCCTTTTCCAAAATTACAACAACGGCAAAAGAAGATGACAAGAGAACAAGGAAACAGTCGTAAATGCACATATAAATCAGAAAAAGACATCATTCAAAAATAAATAAAAATCTTAGCAAGCAAAATCTAAAAAACTATAAATAAACCTAAATGTACAAAACAGAAGTTATCATCAGATACAGAATTATCAGAAGTTCCAAATGTAACCGATTCTGTAGAAGATTTTTTTGAAATTTTATCAGATGAGCAACGAGATCACAATAATAAATCAAAAGATTTATTAGATGACACTGATATAAAAAATATTGAATTTTTTCTAGTCAATTTCCTCACAAAATAAAAGATCTATTCCAAATTGGTTCCATTGTTAAAGTTTTATATCCTCTTTAAGAAGGCATAATCAAATATATGTTTTCCCTGATAAATCTCAAATTGCCGGAAGTGATATATATATAGTTTCATTATTGGCGACACCTGTAAAATTAGCTGGCACTACTAGAAGCCTCCAACAATATAGATTTGAAATTGAATTATCAAATTATAAATATGCGTTAGTGTATTACAAGTGTACTAAGACTGAAATATTTAATTAATAATAAAGAACAAAAAATGAATTTATAAATTTTTTAATTTAACCTTTTTATTTTATAATTAACCTTTTTTTTACTTTTTTTTTATGCTTTTATTTTCTGTTACAAATGAATACAATGTTAAGTTTTTAATTGAAATTAATTGTGTTTTATTTGTTTTAACTAATAAAATTATAGAATTAATTATAGCAAATGTCCAATGTAACTATACTAAGAAATACCCCATTAGTACGGAGTAGCCCCGAGCAAGGCATAGTTCAGAAAAGAAAAGTAGGTCACCATACTTTAAGATAATAAAAAAGAACCGTTAGACTTGTAATTTTTTTAGTTTCTATTTTTCAATTTTCTTCTAATGGCCGATATATATAAATTTAATATAAAACAACAAACGGTTTAAAATATCTGATAAGATATCGATGTAAAGGCAAAAAACGTCCAAATTATCCCCGATCTCTCCTACAAGTATAAATTGTCTAAATTGAACAAAACATAGTGTGGTAATTTTAATGTCATGTTAATAATATATAAACCTAATCTGTTATTCCCCATTCAATTTCGTATATTATGTACATATATTACATATATGAATATGTATATTGACAATCCGATAAAAAAAATTCCAATTGACAATTTGTTAATTTCTATTTCATACAAAAATTGTTAATATTATTGTAATGAAAACTTGACAAATGTTGTCACCTGTCAATTTTTGTATAAAAAATAAAATTGTTAGACAATTGAGACAATTTTGTCATATTACCTGTCAATTGTGCTTCTGCTGAAATAAGGCAGAGAACACTGTCAGTTAGAACAAGATGCTAATGGTTATTTTTTAAATAAATGTCTACAATAAAAGTTTACATAATACATTTATCATCAAAACGAGGAAGAATACAGTTGCCTTTGTCAACTCTTAGATACCCGTACGAACCGTTAGTATGTTCACAGCCTGTCACTCTGCTCACAATATTATTTTGTTAATATTTTAGTATTTTAAAATAATTTGGGTGAATTTTATAATTTCTAGAACTATGGGTTCTACATATATTCAAACTATATGTTTATATGTACATTCTTCAAAAGCAGATTCTAACCTTTCACATAACGATTATCAATCCAAAACTTTTTCAAATATTCTATAGTACCATTTAATACTAAGCGGTAAATGTATATTAAATTTACTTAGTACAAAATAGTAAATATAATTTTAAATATTATATTATATTATATTTAAATATTCCATTGACAGAATAATTTCTTATAAGTACAATAAAATTCATATATGTATGTAAATACGGCGCTATATAATATACATCTATACTCTTATCATTCATTCACTAGTGACATATACGATATCTAAATAAACATGATATTATATAAGTATGTATATATATTAATATCATATAAATAAAAAAATTCTTCAAGCAACCGTTATGTTGTTTATTTATTTGCATTTTTATGTACTACGCATTATATCCTCAACAATTTCAAATTATCGAGTAAAACAAATGCAAAAAATTTGTTGAAGAAATTTGTTAGAAAATTTGAAAAAATCAAGTAACACTTTCGTCAATTATAAAGTAACCCAACATTATTAAAAAAAGTTGTTAAGAGAAATAAGAATATAATGTTGAAGCTTTAATTTTTATGTATTACTTCAAACAAATTTTAACAGGTGTTCAAGTTACAGGTGTTTAAAAATAGGAAATTTTCAGTTTTTGACCCCTTACAGCTCCTAAACGGGGGGTGATACAAAAAAATTTTCTGAAATGACTCATACTTATTTTTAAAGATCTAACTTCTGTCAAAATTTTCTGAAATGACTCATACTTATTTTTAAAGATCTAACTTCTGTTTCCAACTTAAACCGTTTAGAAGATAGAAGGGTTGAAGGATTTTGCAAAATTTGAGTTTCACATAACGGTAAATTAAGACACCGTATGCCACAAATATATATTTATTGTATATATACTTTTAAAGCTAATAAAAGTAGTAATTGTTTGGCGTTTTCAAAATGAAGATATACCTTATACAACTTGTGCTATAACAATTTAAATATAGAGCTTTTTTGAACCTTTGGGGAGCTGTAGCTCCGTAACGGGTGGGGCTACAAAAAAAAGTTATTAAAAATAAAATTAATATTTTTGTGAGATCTATCAGCAATTAAAATTTCATAGCTCTATGGCAAAAAAAATGTCGGGATCTAAAAGTTAGGTGTTCGAGAGCTACCCTAAGGCTTGGTCCAAACTCAACCAAAAAAAATAGGGAACCTACAAATTACTCCCAGAATATTTTGTGTAAATTTCAAGATTCTAGCTTTCTTAGTTTTTGAGTTAGCGTGCTGACGGACGGACGGACATGGCTCAAAAGTCTTAGAATTTTTTTCTGATCCGATCCATACCTTTGAAGGTATATCTAGCTCGCTTATTTCGAGGTGTTACAAACGGAGGAGTAATTTTATTATACCCGATCCTATCGTACGGGTATAAAAAGATGTACAAAAAACTTAATTTGAATTTTTAAATTGTTTCTTTATTATTTTAATCATCAAGTATTTTTCCTATAATTTGTAAAGCTTTCATTTGAATATATTCTGATTTTAACTTTTTAAATTTTTTTAAAGTAGTCAAAAAGACGTCAATAATTATATTAAGTGCGTAATTAGAATTTAGAGTACACTGCAAATATATAATTAAACTTCCTTGAATTTAATTAGAAATTTTAGTCAAATATTCAATGTTAGGTTATATTTTGCCAATTGTGTATAGTAAAATAGATTACGCAATATGCATATCTTCATTAATTTTTTATAAATTTTCAATATTGATTTTTATATTGTTAAATATATTTATGCAAATGTATATCAGTAAATTTAATTTTATACTTTTATACATAACAATACATGTGTAATTTTAATCATATCATAACCTAATTTGAATATAACTGTGCAATAAAACAAGCCTATATATTTAATATATATTATGTATTTAGTTATTTTATAATATTGTATAGGTTATTGTATAGGTAATTTAAAAGGAAACATATAATACTATTAATTAATATTTGTTATTCATTAGATATTACAAAGAAATTTAAGCAACCTAATTAGAGGAAAGTTAATTTAAGAATAAGAAAATTTTATATCCAATACATACTAATATTTGAATAAAAGCTAATTGACGCACTTTAAATTCGTCACAATATATGTATTCAAATATGCATATTGTAGCTTAAATAAAACTTAAATAATATTTTGTTTTGATTTTTTGTTAGTTTTGGTTTTTTTTTTTTTCATTGATGACAAAACTTTTACTACAAAGTTGTTTAACCGTTAATTTGATTTTATTGAGAAAAAAAAAAGAAAAAAATTTAATTGATGATTAATTCACGAAACACGATAAACAAAACGAAGTCAAAGATTAAAAAATTATTTCATTATGAAAGTTGTCTTATTTGAAAAAAAGTCGAATTTAAAAATGTCATTATATGGAATGTTAAATTACTATCTAGCTTTTATATGCAGGGTTTAAAATGCTGTGCTTTTTTTTTTGTTTTGCGCTTTTACTTTTTTCAAACCCGAATTTCATGTTATACTTTTAGGGAAATAAGATTATAAAAAATATTATTTGTGAATGCAAAACCTAGTTTTTCCTGATATGAACGTATCTGTCGAGATTTTGAAAATTAATTCTTACTTAAAGTCTGAGATACATATATAAGATTTCAGGATATTTCGTGAGTAATCTTTTAAAGGTTGTCAGAACCAATGGTTAAAAACAAAAACCATGGTCATAAACAAATAAATAATGGTTGTGAAGGCTGTCAAACAAGTTGAGATAATAGTTAGAAGGCTTCGGTATTATGTAGTAGACAGTAATAAGCAATTCACTGCGACTAATAACTGAACTGAAATTTTTCTATATAGATTCTGAATTCAAAAATTTTGACGTTTCATATATGACGTTTAATATATGATTTATCTTTTAATGAAATGATAATAACAGAACAGATAATAACGGAAAATATCTAGTAAAGGAAGGCAACTAAACTTATTTTAAAAACGGAACTTGGAGAAATCACACAAATTTCAATCAAAAATGTGGAGGAATTTCTTAAACTTTTGACACTTCAGTTGTTAATTTTTATATTTTTAAATTCAAAGATTAACTATATTACTTTACTTTTTTTGTAATAATTGCAGTTTCTCATTATTAAATTTTGTGAATTTGGCCTCTTTTTTTATATTCTTATAAATTTGTTTCACTTCATGTCACTTGACATCTAGCAAAAAAGGACAGACAAAAAATTTAGTGAAAAACAAAAAGTTTTTTGTTTAAATAAAATCAAATGCATAGTAAAAATAAAAAATAAAACAAAATAGAAAAACTAAAAAAAAAAAAAAAAAAACAATCTTAAGGCCAATTTTTATATTAGAAACTTATTTTTTTAATATATTTTTTTATTTTTAAGGTTTTGTATTCCCCTTTGACAATCAACAAAACTTAAAAAAAAAAAAAAACACTAAAATGTGTTGTGATATTATTTTGGTCTTTATTGGTAGATTCCGAATTTTAAAGGTTTATATTTATGATGTTGTTTCTTTTTCTCCACAATTCTATTGAATTTTAATTGTAGATTTATTTATCTAAAAAAAAAAAAATACCGAATGGCAGTAAAACTTTAAAAAACAGTTATAATCCGTTTTTTTTTCATTTTAAGTTTTTATTTTCCTATTAGTACGTTAAGGTGATATCTATAGTGAATTAAATTAATATAAAAATAAAAAAAAAAAACAAAAAAATAAAATGTGTATTAAAAGGAAAAAACATAAAAGACACAAGATATTGAATAGAGTTGAATTTTTCAATAAAAATTTTTAATTTTTTATGATTTTATTTAAAATTTTATAACTATATATAGAAAAAAATTAACATTGTCGTGTACAACATTTTGTAAATCGATAAAAGCTATAATAGTTAATTGATTATGGTTTACTAATTTCTAAAAAACAAAAAATAAATATTTGAAAAAAATAAAAATTGATTTCTTTTTGATAAGCAAAAATATTGACTAAATTTCTTAGTAAAAGTGGTGGTTTTTATTACTCATCATTACGCAAAATAGAAACTAAAAAGAGTATAAAAAAATGACTGTCTAATTATTTTTTGTTTTAGAATGTTCTTTGTAGCCGCATGAAAAAAAAAAAAAAATTGTTTTTGTATACTCGGCAACACTAACTGAGGATTAAAAAATTTTTTTTTTGCTGGGACGATATTTAACCACAAATATAGACCAGTAATATGACTCTATAGTTTAAATGCATGAGAAAATGTTAAGAATCAATTATGTTAAGATTTTAAGAAGAATTAAATTAAATTTTTTTTTTTTTTTTGTAAATTTAGATAATAAAATATGAAGGGAAAATTATGATCTAAGAGCCTAAGTATGTAATTGGAATGTTAATTTTTTGGTGCTAAACATTTGAGTGATAAACATTGTCAGTTTATTTGAAAGTAATAAACTCATAATTAAATATGGCGATGGCAAATAATCCTCCCAAAATGATATATGGCTACCGCACAAATATTTTTTTTTTTTTAAACATGCGCTTTACATGAATAAACTAGTCCCAATCGACAATCCCATGCTCTCAATTAACAGTATGTAACGCAAATTACTATTTCTTAAATGTAGGAAAAAATATTATATGGTAAGATATATGGGTGGTGCTCAGAATATTAATATTTTTTATTAAAATTATAAGTTGATTTATTAAAAAGTTCATATGTAATCGAAATAGATAAATTTGGAACTCAATGTAAGGATCTCTTAAGATTAATCTCAATTTTTATCTTAAATTTCACTCAGCAAGTTATAAGATATCAATATGGCAACTATTCTACAGTGTTGTTATTATAACAGATTGTACATTTTCTAATAATAGCATAAAGAAACTATACTATACTATATATAGTTTCTTTATAGTATAGTTTCTTTATGATAATAGATAGAAAAATCTTTGAGGATATTGTTTAAATTATATTTATATATATTCTGTTTAAATTGGAATATAATGGTGAAAGATAACTAAATTAGGCTAAAACTCGAAGTGATAGATAAGTTGCCTAATTACCTGATTCACGGCGTTTCCCAACTTATTGCACTATCACTTGACACTTCTTTTCTTACATTTATTATACTCTTTTAGTGCGAAGATCTAGTGTATGTGTAGTCGAGAGTACACAAAAAATTTAACATATAATCAAGAGCAATCAGAAAATTTAATGCTATATTTTCGAAAACACTAAAAAAATTTCGAAGTTTTTCGGAATTAATTAAGTCCAATTAGTAGTATTTAATGATAGGTTCGGAAATTCACTTAATAGGTGCATAAAAAAGTTTGGAGCTTCGACAAATTTTCCTTTAATTATCAATTTCTTCTGAGTAAATTATTTACATTGTTATTTCAAACTCATTTTGAATAAAATAAAAGAATATTCTGTTGTTACCAACAGAGAATTAATTTATATGGTAAGTTTTTATACGATATTGAAAAAAAAAATTTTTTTTTTTTGCATTTAACCACTTGTAATTGAAATATCTCATACAGGTACTTAATAATTCTGTTCTTTGAAGTTTTTTTTAACTATAATAATATATTTTTTTTATATTATAAATATGATTACTACAAATGATGAGATATTAACTGACATAAAAATATTTTATATTCAATATACTTATTTAGCTTTATGTAGGTATGAAAATCAAGGTAAAATTAAAACAGTCAACTTAATCATATTATGCACGTAATCCATATAAGTCATCTTATATACATATACATAATATTATATACATTTATATTAAAAAAATTCAACATGAAAGTGGAAAATCATTGAAATTATAAAAAGCAAAAAAAAAAAAAATCACCGTTTTTGTAGCCAGGTTTCTTAACGGATGAGTAATTTTTCTTGATTTCCTGTTCATTTATATTTTTCTTTTATTTTTTATTTTTTGTTTAATTTAGAGCATAACATTTTAATTTATGAAAATAAATGCACTTGTTCAAAAATTTAATCCTTTATATTATTTTATTAATTAAAGTCTAGCAGCCCTTATAATAGCATAAAAGAAATGAATATTTTTAATTAAATTTATGTTTTTTGTTTTTTTGGCCGGATTAAAATAAATTATAAATATCATTAACCACAAATTAAAATAAAGAACGTCAGAATGATTAATTTCCGAATATCAAATATAAATTTTAGTAAAGAGCCCTTAAAACATCTTTTTTTTTTTAATTTTGATAGATGAAATCTAAAGTCTACAGTGAAACAGACTTTGTGTAGTATGACTTACATATAAATATAATACATATATATAAGATATATAGATAAATAAAGTAAAAGATAAAAAATATAATGTTATTATTATTTATTTTAAACATTTATTTGTAAGAAGAACATATTACATATTATTTTTATAAAGCATTAGAATATGTTCAATTTAAAAGGCTAATATTTCGATTCCAAAGATATTCTGTAATAGTAAATTCCGTTTGAATTCACATATCAAATAGAAAATAATACAAAAAGTTAGTACATACACAGGGTGTTTGAAGAATACGCCACATAACTTGAAGAAGTATGATAGAGTCAAAACAAGCAAAAACACCTTGTAATTGTGGGGGGGAGGCGGGGTGCATATTTCCAACCGTTATTGAAATAATTGGGCCTAAAGATTTTTTTTATTTTTTAAATACATACGCTGCTTAATTTTTTTATTTATAATTTTAGACCTATTAGACCCCCCAATTATCAGGTGATTTTATAGCTTTTTTCTGACCATCCCTATCACTCCTTGATGTATAGAATAGAAGAACATAAAATTAACTAAAAGCTTTCACTAATAGTTTTAGCATAAAGCTTCAAAGGTTTTAAAAGTTACACCCTAATAAAAGTTTGTTAACTCTGCCGTTATATACCTGATGGTATTAAAATGCTTCATTAAAGTTTTTATTTTAAATTTTTTACTGTATAGTGTTGACATATAAAATTTAACAAAGTGATTAAACATCTTCTAATTAATTAACTCAGCTATTAATTTACAAGTTTTAATTTAAATATATTTTTTTAAAATCAATTTTATCATTTTCCGAATTGGTAATTTCCTAAACAGCTGATCAGTGATCAGTAATTTTGCATATGAAATAAAATTATTCTAATGATATACATATGTTTCATTCCTCCTCATTTCTGTCTGTCATTAAAAATAAATGTATAATGCAAATATGCAATCTAACAATAAAATTACTTTAATTTGACATCTAATTTTTCTGATTGTTATAACCACCCTTACGTGCCCTTACGTAAAAAAATGTAAGTTTTCAATGAAATGAATTTTAATAATAGCTTTAACTGCAACCTAAAAGAAAGCATAATTAATTATATGTATATATTATTCACAAAAAAAAAATTCTAATATTATTTTAATATTTCAAATTTGTATCTCAAATAAGAAAAATACATCTAAAGTGAAATGCAAGTTTTAATACAGAAAAGTGGTTAGATTATAATCAACAGTCAAAATTATATTATAGGTGTACAGGTGTCAGATATATAAATAGAAAATATCATAATTCAAAAGAATTAATTTGAATTGAGGTGTAAAAATCATTTAGAAATATTTAAACTTAAAAATCTTTTATTGTTTTATTAGAATGCATTATCTAATTAAAAAGTTGAAAAAATAAAAAAATTAAAACAATTGAATTTCAAATTAGTTATTAGCACGAAATCTAATATACACATGTAGGTATACAATATACATATATTAATTTAATGTTTGCTCCTTTCAAGAGATTTTTTGTTTTTCTATTTTTTTGTAAAAACTTTTATAAGTTATGTAATTTTTTTATCATGTTTTAAATTGGAAAAAAAAAAAAAAAACAATTTCAAATTCAAAATAACATTTAAAGAACGTTCAAAGTTCATTTTTTGAACAACTGGCACGCCTAGATGAAGTTTAGTTTAGTTTTTTCTTTATTTTGTTGGTTTTATTTTTCTTTCTCGAGTCTCAATTAATTATAACCTTACATATAAAATAGTAAAAATAAGAAAAAACAATTTTTTTCTAAGGTAGGATGATTTTCTACGCCCTGTGTGTGCATATATAACCTCTATATATTTCCTGTCTAATATTACAATTTACCACATTATATGAATTTTAAATTTATCTAATACTTCTATACGGGATATAAAATTTTTTTTTTTTTATATATATATTACCTACCATCTACGTTCGGAAACTTAAAATAAAAATTTTGAGCTTATCCCCATTTTTTTTATTTATTTTTTTATTTTATTTTTCTTTTTATTTACACATATTATTTTATCTATCGCTAGGAATCTATCTCTTTCTTACCTGCTCTACCTTTTATAATAAAAAAAAAAATACAAAAAACAAAAAAAAATAAAATTCCTTTCTTCTTTGTTAAAATGCTAAAAATAACATCTCTAAGATCACAGCTTTTTAACTTGTTTTTATATATGTATACCTATAAATTTTTCTATTTTAAAATCTAACAGGGTTTTTTCTTTTTTTTTTTACATATGTAACAAAATATATTATGTTAGTATTTAATCATATTTTATTCTTATTTTAATAAAATTCTTGTTGTTTTTTTTTATTGTTATCTTTTACTAAGAAAAAAGTAAAATAATAAAAAAAATTAAATTAAAGACACAACAAAAAAAAAAAACAATGTAATCGAAACTCTTCTCTTCTTTTCTGATTTATACACAATGCTTTATTGGCACTGTTACACCAAGTGATGAAATTTTAATCAATGACCGGTTCGATACGCTATACTAATAGAAATTATAATAATTAATTAGCAATTGGTGTCTTCTTTTTGTTATTCGTAATTTAATATATTTAATTTTACATATTTAATAATAAATTTTTTAAATCAATTTAATGATCAAAAGGAAATCATCAAAATTTTACAAAGTTCTTATGGGAATTATTTCAATTAGACGAAATTGGAAAAGCACTTATCCGATGCTTGAACATTCTTATCATACTTACTTATTTATGTTATTATTATTATAAATGAACATTTTATTACTATCTAATGTAAACAAACACAAACACACATAAGCAGCTTAAATTATGGTTTTATGAATGCATGCATAAAAAACCAAATGCATGATAGTAAGCCGAAAAAAGACACCATTCCTAACAGGGACAATCACTGTCAATTATCTGCAAATTGAATGGTTTTCCAGTTTTAAAGTCAGGAGCTGGCTACATGAAGATTGGAGTTGCGAAAAGGAAATTAGATGTCGTAATGAGATAGGTAGAAGTAGAAGTGCTTTTTTTTTAAGTACAGAAAGATACTTTGTGCCCGGAAGCTTAATCTTAACGTGCGCTTACGATATACAAAATGCTATCTATGGTTTTATTTTATTATACGGAACAAAAGAATGAACTTTAATAGTTAGGAATATGAATAAGCTTTAAGCTTTTGTAATGTCAATTTACCGACGAATATGAAAAATCATGGACGGAACATATGAACCAATGAAAAAGTTCTTCAAAAATTTACGCAACCAAATAATTACTGACAAATATGTTAAACGCCGTACAACATTCTTAATCCTGGCCACATTATAAGGGGATAAATTATCAATTGCACCAGGTAATTGTTTAGGGAAAAATTGAAGGAAGAAGAGATATTGATAGAAAACAAGTGTCTGACTAATAAACATAAGAAATTTAGGAAATTGAATGCATTTAGTGGCACATTTAAAATGTTCGTCAACTTTCAGAATAACAGTAGAAGAAGAATGTAAACAAATAATTTTAATTAATATTTTCCAACTCACAGTAGGTATATTATAATAAACAGTAATAAATTTTAAATCGAATATTATTGTATGTAAATAACAGGAATTTTTCAAATAGCAATGATGTTTAATACAACTCTTGTTATATTTATAAAGTAAACTATTCTAGACTTTTTTGTGGTAATAAATTTTGTATTTTATTTAAACAATTCACCGGTTGAATTAAATACCGATCGGTTTTTATTTTATATCCAAATGAAAACACTCTACACAAAGCAAAAATTGCAAAAAAGAAAAGAAGGAACGATAAAAAAAAAACTATTTTTGCGCAAAACTTTAAAAATATTTATAAAAATATGCAAGCTTGTTGATTGTATTTACGACTAACAAATCTGCAATTATAGTTAGTCGATACTGACTGACTACGAGTATAGTTTTCTATTGTAAAAATTTATTTAGGATAAAGAAAAAAATTTTGATTTTAAGAGTAAATAAATTCGATAAAAAAAAAAAAATTTTAAAATATTTGAATTAATTTTTTGTTAACAATTCACGTCAACTTTGTTATTCATGACAGATCAGCGATTACACGGATTTAACGCGAACCAATTAAATATAACATCACTGCATATACCCTGTTTACATAAATGATGTTTACATCTAACTATCATTTATTTTTTTTTTTGTTTTTGTTTTTATAGTCATCTTTGATAGGAAATACTTAGGTATGAAGGCAGTAAGGTTGGCATAAAAATACATACCTACGTACATAATATATATATATACCTATAAAATGTATTATTCCTACGTAGTATATTTGAAAACAAATTACGCTCATAAAGTCTTAGTTTATATATATATATTTTTTTTTTTATTTTTTTCTTTAATTTAGGGGGCTTTTAATGCTGTGTCTAATATTATAATTTTTTTTAAGGTTTTTCCTTTCAAGTTTTATTCTGTTGTTTGGTTACTTGAATAAATGAATCGAGATAGAAAACAACAAAAAAAAAAAAAAAAAAGAAGTTAAATCAATGGTTACTAAATAACAAAATTTTAAAAGTTCCCTGGGCTAGATTGCGTGTACAATAAATAAAATGTTTTTTTTTTTTTTTAAGATAAACTTTTTATGTATTTTATTTTATAGGAAAGGCAACACAAATTAAAACAAAAATAATAACAAAAACGAAATTGTCAAAAAAAAAAAAAAATTTTTTTTTGTATCTATTTTACTTTTCTTTGATGTGAAGGTAAATTTTTGTTTTTTTTTTTTGTAAGAGGAATAAAGTTAAGAAATCAACGTTATAAAATTTAAAAACAAAAAAAAAAAAAAATAATTTTATTATAAAAAATAAAAGCTTTCGAAGGTTGAAAATATCTATCAATTTTGAACACAATTTTTTAAATATTACAGTGGTGGTAAATTTTTTTTTTATATTTTAATTGTACCCTTATTTGCTAGAACTTGCTTATAACTTTCATAGCTGTTTGAGTTTTCTTTTATTTATTTTTTTTATTATTGTTCCGAATAAAAAATGTTAGTATTAAATTTAAAATGTTTTCAACGTTCAAATTAAATCCTCAAAAAAAAAAAAAAAAAAAAAAAAAACATTTAACTAGAAAAGTAAAATTATAGTTTGTGAAAGTGGTATCTATAAATATTTATAGCAAATGTTAAAAACTTTATTATTCTTACTATAAATAATTAGATTTTAGACTATAATAGGTAATGTATTTTTGGATTACTATATTAAGCTTACTGAAATTATAACTATACACTTTAATAATATAAGCTATTATACATACATCGTCATCTAACTAATAGCGTAATGGTTGCCTCAAAACCCTGTCAGATCATATTCAAAAGTAGTATAATTTATATAGTAATTGTTTATAGGTAATAAAAATCTATATGTAGTATAAACCATATTATAAAAATAATTAATAAATAAATAATTCTTGTATAAGATAAATAATTCTTGATGGCACACACATAATATATGAGTCTTGTAATCTTGTACAATATAATTACTGCATTAATTCAAAATAATCAATGGCTTAATGAAGATAATGAATCAAAAAACTGAAGTTAAGTTTAATATGAATAGCAGTGACTTAGTGAATGTGCTAAGGTCTTTATAGGGGTCAAAAAATTATCAACTTTAAAGTTTAAATAACACAAAACTTTTTATAAAACATTGGATTTTTGTTATTACCAAAAGAATATTTCGTTTCTATTTTTATGAATACCTTTAGCATTAGTTTGATTTGCTTCCTAAAATCAAAAACTAATAGGAGCCATTTTGATTTTTTTGAGTGAGAGTCAAAATTAGTTTTTGGCTTTAATGTTGAATATAGAAGAGAGGAGTTTGCTTTAATTTGGTTTTGGCTGTGTATGCTAGAATTTTATTTTCAATAATTTTTTTAGGTGGGGATATTTTTAGATTTATATTTTAAATTAGTATTTATCTGAGCTGCTGGAACTTTACTTCGATTTCGTATTAAAGTTAATGTGAATTGTTTACGATTTTCTTCAAATTTTTTAATTTAGTTAATTATTTTTAGTAAATCCATAAGTAATATCTATATAATTATTTTACCATGTCTGTAAAAATTCCTTATAATAATAATTATTCATTTATATGTAAAAAATTAAATTACTAACGCACTCATTCCCTCAATTCAATCAAAAAGCAAAAAAAAAAAAAAAAACAAAACAAGAAAACAACAATAATAACACAAAAAAAAAAAAAAAAGAATTAAAACTTTTTAAATTTTCTTATTGTGGATTAAAATTTTTGTGGGACAAAAACTATATAACTATAAAATGAAATAAATGGGCATCTCTTGGATCCATCTTTAAGGGAATGGATATTTTTTTTCTGTTTTTGTTGTAGTTATTATTTTTATTTTTTGGTTGATTTTTTGGTTTGTTGAGGTCAATGATAGTTTTTACGATTTTTTTTTGTTTTCTTTTTTTTTTTTGTTTCTTAATTTTTTTGAAGGCTTTTTTCTGAAATCTTTTACGCGCATGAATTATGATAACCCCCTAAAAATGTGAAATAGCTAAAGATATATTTTTTATATTCTTTTTTTGTTATTCTTGTTTTTTTTTTTTTTTTTTTTTGTATTTCTGTAACTCCTAGTTAACAATCACTTTATTTTGGACAGAAAAAGATATATGTATATTATATGTATATGAAGAAATAAATATGAACAAGCTCTCCATCTAGCCTTAATAGCTAACCTATGGTAAATTGCGATTTTTTATGATAGTTGGTTTTTTTCTTTTATGATTATTATTATTATGGAAATTTTTTAAGGTGAATCAAACACAAGCGCCTAGATTATGCTGTGTCCATATTAATCTTTAAGTTTTAAATTTAGTTGCTTTTTTTTTAAGTTTAAAATTTCATAATAAATGGTGGTGTTTTATGGAAACGAAAAAAAAAAAAAATAAAAAAAACTGCTGTGAAGAGTTTAAGAAACAATTTTAACGTTTTTTTAAATGTTTTTCTGTGTGATTTTTTGAATATTTTAAAACCAAAAAAAAAAAAATTTAAGCTTTTATTTTTTGTGTTGGTGCTCTGATGGTGCTGCTGATTTCTATAGTCATGATGCTGCTGCTTTTTTTTTTTTTATTTTTTTCTTGATATCTTGATGACTGAATGTGGGTATTAACTTTTAGTTAATAGATTTTTGTTTTTTTTTTCATATCAAAAAATTTAAAAAGAGGACATTTTATATTATTATAATTGAAAAAATAAATACCGAGTGTTTTAAAATGGCTTTGTATGACTTATAATTCAGTTGGATTTTTTTTCTTTTTCTTATCCCGAATTTGCAATTATTATTAAATAGTTCTTTTTCTTGTTTATAACATTTAACTATATGTATTTATTATATAGATAATTACGGTCTGGTAATGAAATTTATTAACAAGTATCTAAGATTCTTGTACTATCGTCTACAAAATTATAAATTTAATTCGATGGGGAGAAAAAGACAATCATTAAGTAAATAAAGTTTTTCAGTTTTTTTTTTGGAAATGTTCAAATATGCGAGGTAAGAACTCAAATTGAACGATTCAAAAGAAAATCCTTAAGCTTAAAACCTATTTGGAAAAATACAAATAATTTTAGGATCAATTATTACACATTTTGTTAATAACATGCCACGCTCTATCAAAACTGATAAAGAGAATAAATTGTATCAAGATTAAAAGATAATGTAATATATATTTTTTTAGCCAAGACTGTTCAGCTGAATTGTTTTTTTATACTGAGGCCTATAATTGTTATAAATTTCATCATATTCTAAAATAAAAATTTAGCCTGTAGTAGTGATGCCAATTTAAATTTATTTGATCGCTAGT
Source organism: Poecilobothrus nobilitatus (assembly GCA_947095535.1). Classification (NCBI taxonomy): domain Eukaryota; kingdom Metazoa; phylum Arthropoda; class Insecta; order Diptera; family Dolichopodidae; genus Poecilobothrus; species Poecilobothrus nobilitatus. The sequence continues at coordinate 252,980,790 of OX352773.1, read as the reverse complement.
TTTGCAGCCGGCCGTTTTTTTAACTGTATATGAACGCCCAGCCTTTTTTAAATCAATAAAAATTATGTAAATATACTTATTTAAATTTAAAAATTTTTACTAGTAACTGTAGCCTAGTAATAGAACTTTATCGTAAATTACCTTCCAATTTACCTATATTAGAAAAGGTAAGTTTGTTATCTGTATAAATAAATGCCGAATAGGGAATAAACTATATCTATTTTACCATTATTAACATTTTTTTTTTAAATTTTACAAGTCAGATATTCAAAAAAACGCAGTGGGACAAATATATAATGAAGAAGTGAAAAATACAAATAATACTGCATATTTTATTTTGTCTGGTAAATAAATTTCTACAATTGGATGCATGCAATGAGAATTCCTTTAAATTTATTTTATTTTGCAGAGTCTATTTTAACTTTACCAATTACTAACGCTGAAATATAGAAAGAAAATTTAATTTTTAAGTTTTTTTTTTTTTTTTAAATAAGTGTTTATTCGAATAATAATCCTTGTGTACAAGCCTCGGTGACGTAGTATATGGGTAAGGGCGTATAAAATACACTCTGAACACTGAGAGGAGTGGATTTGATTCCTAAACATATCTTAAAAATAATCCTGGTATATTAACTTGTACATTTCATTAAGAAATTAGCATTGTTATTGTAAATATTGTTAAGTTTTAAGATATACTTAAATAATTTAACCGGAAATTACTGCAGTGAATGGAATTTTCGTCAGTATTCATATTGAATCCTTCCAGCTATCCTGTTAAATTTAGCTGGATCACTTTTGCAACACATAATCTTTATATTAAGGTTTATGTAATTTATATAGAGGAAAATAATCTCCACATTCTGTATGTCCTATTGCTTATCATTTGTATACCATATCGTGCTATCATATACTATATATATACTTAAATAATTAGTATTTAAGATAATTATAGAAATAAATTTGAATTGTCATATTTTATATTTCTTTTCACATATAACAAGGAACGATAATTAAATTCGATTTTAATATTGAGATGTTATAATATCTATTTATATATAGGAAAAAAGTTTAATATATATCTTATAGGGCCTTGTAACAAATTTCTAAAATATAGAAAAAAAAAAAATAAAATAAAAAAAGATAATCATAAATTATAAAGGAACATAAATGTTGAACTAATTTTTCATAATTAATATCATAGCATAAAATATAATTTATACAACCAACACTCTGTTTAAACACAATATAATTACAAGGAGAAAAAGACAAAAAACAAAAATAAAAGATGATTGACCAAAAAAAAAAAAATTTTAACGCGCTTCTCAAAACAAAAAAAAAATATATATGTATATACATATGTATATAAATAAAATCTTTAAAATTTCAAATTGATAAATTTATGTGAAAAATTTAAATTTTTAAAATGGATATTTAAACGCGGAGGTTGCTCGATATTATCTTTAATTTTTCTTTTCTTTTCTTATTATTATACTTTTTTTATGCATTTTATGCTCATTTTGTGAAATGTTGATGATATTGATTCGATCATATTATAATTTGATTGTTTTTGTTGTTGGTCTTGTTTGTATATTTGTACAATTTAAATGTTGATTATACTATCTATGATTTCGAAATTACATGTCCAGTGATTAGATTTATGTACAAATGTTATTTATTTATTTTTTTTTTTTTTCTATTTTTATGATTTTTATGCCATCAATATAACTTTAACATTAATTTTTAAAATATTTTTTTTTTTTTTTATACATAATGAAAGCTTTGCACTATAATTTAAGCTTTAAAAAAAAAAATTATTTGAATGTTTTAAAGTATTTTTATTTTTTTTTTTTTTGAATGTACATTTTTATGGTATGCTCGTTAATTGTGCCCTAATTGAAAACAATTTATCATTCAAAAATAAAAGAAATCGAAATGATTTTATTTTTTTTCGATATAATTTTAAAGTGACATCTTAAAGATTTAACACTTGAAGTAACAAAAAAAAAAATATTTCATCTACAGGTTGTTAAATTTTTTTTTTTTTTTATTTTTTTTTTTATTTTTCATTATGATGATAATTAACAAAATGAAATCACCTGATTCAAGGAAAATTAATTTTTAAATGTACCTATAATAGATATGATTTGGATTTTTAAATTATTGCTGTATATATGTATATATGTATGTTATAATTTTTGTATGTTGTTTGTATGTTAAAATTTTGAAATTATTGAAAGATTGAGTGCTTTTCTATTGAAGTAGGGTACAAATAAATTTTAAAATAAATTTTAATTTAATTTTTTTAAAATTTTCATACAAATGATTTATGTGATTTTTTTTTTTGAAAAATTTTTATAAATTGATCATCCTGATTTAATGAAGAAGAGAGTGTGTGTGTGTGTGTGTGTGAAGAAAAAGATATATAACATAGAATTTTATTATAAACTTATTAAAAATGAAATGGATAGAATTAATGTTAAAAGATATATGTAATTTACAAAAGCATAATATAGGATAGGATAAATCCTGAGAAATCATTTATTCCAATTTTAAATTTATTTCCAAATTCTTTTTATTTCCAATTTCAATATTCCAATTTTAAAATTTTTAAACGATTAAAATCAAATAAAATCTGATAATATCAAACTTAAACCAATAGATTTGAAAAAAAAAAAATTACTTTATCAAACCGTCATTGCCAGTCATTAAGTCATTGATAATTTTTAGTCAAGATTTATATAGGGAATTCTTCTGCCATATAAAAAAAAGCAATTTTAACTTTCTCATTATGAATTCTTGAACCTAGAAATTTAGAAAATCAATATTATTATAAAATATCTTTAGATATAAATCTATAGATATAGATATAAAGACTATACAAGTTATTTATAAAAATGCGTACAAGAAGTTCAGATAGTCGTAATAGTCCTGTTGATGAATTTATATGATATTGTATTCCATTATATATGTATATGTTTTTTAAATTTACATCCTTAAAGGTAATACTTTCACCATTTGTGGTATTTCGTTTTTTACATATACATATATGTTTTGTAGTCATATTATTAACATAGCTATATGTTTTTTTTTTTTTTTACGAGGGTTGGTGGAAAACTCGAAAGTCACCAAGAGGAACTGCACGTGCTTCCTCAGGGTAGTGTTGGACTTTAACTAACCAAAACCACCCCCCTTTTAAAACCAAACTTTAGGATGGAACCTTTAATACGAATGTACAGTTTGGTTTTGGGGATAGGGATGTGGGAAAGATAATTGGGAAAATTGGAATTGGGAAATTTGGATTATGGGGGATAGGTAGAAAAATTTTGAGGGACATTTTGAAGAAAGATGTTGATGTTCTTCTTAAACTTAATTAAAGCTATATGTGATTTTTAATCAACAAAATTGAAATATAGTCTAAATTCAATAGGAAAAGGATTAAATTTGAACTTTTTTAATTAAATTAATCATTTTAAGGAAATCTAAACAACATTTCTTTTTCCCTGGACAATAAAAATTTTCTGTTCAAGAGTTTATTAATAAACTTTTTTTTTTTTTTTTTATTTTTTTATATATATATCTATACATATTTAGATTTTTAATTGAAAAATTTTTTTTTTGCCTATATAAAACTTAAATTTTACAAAAACTTTCGATTTAGAATATGCGTATAATATTTCGACATAGCTCTGGAGTCTCGGTGACTTAATGAGTTAGAGCATATATAAAATACATTGTAAACACCGAGAAAGTGTGGGTGCGAATTTCTCACATGACGTAGGAATTTCCCCTTACAACATTTATAATCATATCTGAAAAGGAAAGACTGTACGTAATAAACTAAAAGGCCGAGAAATAAACTAAAAACAAACAAAAAAAAAAAACAGAGCTCTAAAAAGTGTTCTGAATTGAAATCCATAACCATACTTAAATAACATTATAAATTAAAGTGCTGTATTAGTTTAAAATGTTGTGCATACATATATGTGTATATTTTCTACTTTTCTTGGTTTCCTTCTTGGTACATTTTTCTATATAAAAAAAAAAAAACCAACAAAATTAGATTGCATGTCTACACCTATAAGATATTATTTATTTAATTTTGTTCTATGTTATTTTAATTTTTCTTTTTCATAACTTACTTGATACAGGATTAACAGTCCGTAACGTTTCTATCTTTATATTTTTTCTACATACTTTTTATTAAAATGTTGTTGTTTATGATTTTTGTTTTAATTCTCTGTTGTTATTACATTTAAGTGATATTTAAAAATACAAAACAAAATATTTTTTCATTATATGTCTTTATCTTTCATTATATATTTCATGTTTCCTTTTTGACTTAAGAAATTTACAAAATAAAAAACCATCTATGTGTATATATTAATAAAAAAATATATATATATATATATACTTATGTATGTATATATTTTAAAATATTAAATATATACATTTAAAAAGGATCTGCGCATCCTGTTTGGATGAGTAATGGCATTAAAACATATTCAGACATTAAAAATAATACAATTAACAATGACTTTATATGTTAATTGAACTTTTATTTGTAAATACGAGGATAGACTTATAATTTAGTAATTTTTAAAATTGAAAAATTGAAAAATTTTGTATTTATTTTTATGAAGTTGATGAAGTTTGTGAAGTACTTTGTGCCTTTCAGTTTATTTGTTCTAACTAAAGAACAAATTTTTCAAAATTTCGATTTCAAAAATATTCGGAAGATTTAGAAAATGTTAAGAAAAAAGTGAAAAGTATTAGTATAAAATAATATAAGAAAATGAAAAAAAAAAAAAAAATAAAAATCGGAAAAGAAGAGCTAAGTAATTCAGCTGAATAAATGTATAATTTTAAACAAAACTTTAAAGGACATCAGCTCCTAATGGCCGTAGCAGTCAAGCACTTAATTAATATTGTTTACTTCCTATATATGTGTTTATGCAATATTAGAGTAAATAAATAAACAACAATGATATACAAAACGATATAACAACATACATAAAAACTGTATTAAATAACATTTTAAATAAGATGAGAACAGTTCTAATTAACAATTTTTACAATGCTTATATAGTATACATGACTTATTACATAAATTATCTTGACATTTAAGGGGTATAAATAACATTGCGACCTTTTGATGTAGATCTATTATGCTTCCCTTGTTAAGTGTAGCATAACTTATAACACTTCTGTCCGCCCTACTGTCTCTAAGACATTAAAGATTTGTAGCTGGCAGTTCATCTTCGGCAAAACAATATGCTCCTATCTTATAAAGTCGAAATTTTGAGTATGTGACCTGGAACCCTTTGTCCTTCTTGGGTTATTGCTTACAAAGACAACTTTTGATTTGAAGCATTTTATACTTTTAGCAAGGTTCTTAACTCATGAATATAGCAATTTCTTTTTGAAACTGTTCAATACAAGTTCTTGTGTATATAATATTGTTCTTTAAATTTTTTTTTAATAAATACAGATGAGCTTTATAAGTTTTAGTACTTTAAAAATGAAAAGTTATCTGTAATTAACAAACAGATATTATTTATTTTCAATTCTCTTCAAAATTCTAAAAATGTAAAATAATTGAAGAAGCATATTATCTTCCGGGGGAACAAAAACAGCAATATTAATAACTAAAAAACCACTATCCCATCCTCGTATCACTAGACTATACAAAAAAATTTTTTTTTTTTAATTTTTTTTACAATTTATTCAATTGTTGCATGTGAAGTCATTCGTTGAATTTTTGTGTTTTGTTTTGTTTTTAAAAGCAATTTTAATTCAACAAAAAACGGAAAAAAAAGGGCGATGTACCCTCTCTCCCAATAATATTTTATTATTGTTTTTCTGATAATATTTTAAAGAATTTTTTTTTTTCGTATCCTATATATAGGAAGTAAGAGAACAGGGCTAAAATAGATAGTGAACGTCCCTTATTTATTCATATTTGATCGACGTAAATGTATAATATCAGATTTACATTTGAATGTGTTTTTTTTTTTTGAATTTTTAATAGAAAATTACAGTGCTTTTTAAAATTGTTTTCATTGTGTGGGTAACAAACTAATATACTTTTAATATACGTAAAGCATTAAACATATATACTAAAACTAATAGGTATACGTATACTTTTTTGCCATGTTGTACTTTTCTCATAAGGGAGGTGGGAATCTTCCAAAGCCACCAAGAATATTTCTTTGATAATATCAGATTCTTACTGGCTAAATCCACCTCATCCTTTAGCTGATATAATGGGATAAAACCTCTTACTGTTAACGCAGTATATTGTTTATGTAGGGAGTTAAGATGAGCATGGATAAAACATGGATGCGGAAACTTGGAATTGAAAAATGCGACTGTAAGGGAATAATGAATTCACTATTTTAGTTATTATTGCTATTTTAAGACAGTGACAAAGTCACTGGTGCTGATTAAAAGTTAATAAATGTTTTCTTGCTAATATAATAAAAGAAAACTAACTATAAAGAGATGAGAGATTTGTGAGGTATTACTGAAAAGGAGAGAAATCATATAGCGAAGAAAGTCAAGACTGACTTCAGATGTACCCATGTAGCAAATAACAACAATGCCAACAAAATAATTTTGAAAAGGACATCTAGTCATTGGAACTAATAAAATATATAATACAAAACAATAAATTTTGACATCCTAATATTACCACCTAAAATTAGAAAAATTAATTCAATAACCATTTGAACATTGTTCATGTGACAGAAGAAAAGAAAATCTGACTTTTTTTTTAATACTTTTATCAACTTTTATTAAAAAAATTTGAAAAAAGTATTCGTAAATTTTAATAAAATACTGTAAAGTGTAGATCATATTATATACAAATTCAACAAAATTTATAATGTATAGTTATTTTATATTGAAATAATTATGCTGGTATATTTATACCCACATTTTTTTTTTTTTTTATACATATTTTTTTTTGTGCATAAAAATTTTTGAAAAAAAAAAATAAAAGCAAAAAATAGGCGCGTACACATAAAATACAATTACTATTTTACATTCATACATTTACATATATACAAATGGAACATTTCTTGTTACTCATTCTAAAATCAAAAAAAAAAAAAAGGAATTGAACTACTTTTTTTTAAATTTTTTTTTTATACATAGTTATTGTATATATTTTAAGTAAATATATACTGTATATATATGATTGAAAATTTATACTTTATGCGTATGTACACAAAATTGTGAATAGTTTTTCTTCAATATGAATATTTCAATGTTCATTTCTTTAGCCCTTTTCATTATCCCTATAGTCTATACAATAAATCTGCTATTTATTGATAGAAAAATTTAATATATATATGTATATACATTGATATATATATATATATATAATATGTTTATTTCTTCCTTTATCTGTATTCATTGATTATTGAATCTATTCCCCTTCCTTTTAAAATTCTCCTATACTATACATATTTATACATATATATAAATACATAAAAAATATCAATTGTATATAAATTGTATATAAGTGTAACAAAAAAAAAAAAAATGAATATAAGATACAATGATTTTCCTGTTGCTCACCCTTTGAATAAGTTTTTCTTTTAAAAAAAAAAAAAATAAAAATAAAATTTAATAGATTCAGACCGCTGAATATACAAGTTTTTACTCATGTCTGAAAAACTATACATATAAATATCTATAGCATATTCCTAAAAATAAATGTACATAGATATATACATACATAGGTAGCTGGTAGGTATATACATTAAGAAAAAATAAATAGAGAGAAAAAATTATTAAATATATACATATTTATATATATATATAAGATAGATTACAAAAGAAAAATCATTGCATTGAAAAATTATGTTAGTAGAGAAGCACCGCATTATTATAAAATTTTTAATAGAAAATAATAGATATATATATTTTTTTTTTTTTTTCAGTACAAATAAAAATATATAGATGTATACAATTATTTATATACATATATATATAATATATATGTATATCATTATATATATTAGCATATATATGCAATAGTAATTGAAGTTAATGTATTATTGTGTATATTGAAAATTGTCGGACCGTAGATTTTTTTTTTTTTTTTTATCGAATTAAATTTTCCGCGGTGGTGGTTTTTTTCGGGATTTGTTTACAACAAAAACTAAAAAAAAAAAATAAAAATTATCTTGCATGTTCGGTGAAATTTTTAAATTTTATTATAAAATTAAATAAAGGGGGTTTTAGGATATTATATATATGTATATGTATATATACAAATAAAATGTTTGGAAATTGTAGATTCTGTGTGAAAGAAAAATTACAAAAAAAAAAAAAAAACTTTCTGTAAATGTACATAAGACTTTATATATATGTATACATATATGCACTTTTTTATTAAATTAATAGATTTATTATTTTTTCTATTAGACAATTCTATTTCTATTATTAATTTTTTTAAGATACAAGGAAAGTTAAGACATTTGCATAAATATAGAAAATTTTGATGTACATTTTAATATTAGCACGGAAGAATATTATTCGGCCTTTATGGTCCCATTCATTTTATAAACCAGTAATTTGCATAAATTTCATTTATTTTATTTCCAATTGTGAACGGTAACTGATCAAAAATTAGATACAGGAAAGCCGAATACCAGGGGAAAATTTTCAAAATGAAGATGCAAAATACAGTCCTAACATTATATTAGTCCACATTATGGTAACCCACATTATGGTATAAATTACGACTTTCGTTTTAATTTTTCATAAATTTCTTCATAGAAAATTCTTTCATCCCATCCCATCCCCCCATCTAAATATTGTAAAATTCAATTTAAAATAACTTACTATTCTTTTTTTCTACTATAGGAGACCTTTTATATTTATAGTTTCTGCTGGCTTAGTCTTATATTTCTCCATATGGTAAAAAAGATTTATTCGATGGCATATCTTACAGAAAGTTAAATCACTTTTTTAGTATGTATTAAGAAGCAGTTTTATTGTTTTCTATTTGTGACAGGTATTGTTAGAGTACGATTTTAAGATATTTATTAAGTATTTTACTTAAGACAATTTTTTTTATCTTTTTTAGCTATTAAAGTGTTATCAAAGTTGCAAAAAATTTTACATTATCAACTTCAAAATAATTAGAAACATAACAACAATAAATAATTAACAATAAAATAAATCAAATGGTCATTATACAGAATTTTCAGGAAAATTAACTAATTCTAAAAGATATATGTCTATATATATATACATATGTTATTCACGTAAATCTAAAGATACATGCGTATCTATTCAAATCTAACTATACATATATATAACAAAAGGGAAAATGATAAATTACTCTAATTCTGAATTAATTTTCTAAAATTGAACGGAACAAAAATTGAACCAGGAAGTATCTGATTACCTTTACAATATATGTGGATAATATTTATACAATATATGTAATTTTCTGTATAAAAAGTATATATTTATACATTGTATATATATATATGTATGTATACATATAGAATAAATAGTTTTATATTATAAATTTTATTGTTATATTTTTTTTATTATTGTATTGAAGTTAGTTCTGTTATTCTTGTATAGTCATCAATTTGTACACCTGTGGAGCCTTTCAGTTTTTTTCTTTTCTTCTTTTTTTTTTTTTAATGTTATTTCTTTTTTCTTTTTTGTTTTTGTGTTTGAATTGAAATTATTATTTGAATGCAAATTTCGGTCATATCCTAATTTGAATATATATGTAGGTACTTAATGTATATTTTAAGTTGGGTGTAGATTTTTAAATAATATATAATATTTCTATCTATGGATATATGAAAGGTAAATTTGATGGAAAATTTTTATAAAATTGTAAAAGGAAGTGATAATTTCTTTTATTTGTTTTTTTTTTTTGTTTCTTTTTTTATTTTAATTTTCCTTCAATTTCTGTAGAATCAAATCGTTATTTTTTTTTTTGTTTATTGTTCTGCATTTATGAATAAAATTACGTTAAAATGAGGAAGTTCAACAGGTTAGGGTTGTCAAAGAAAAGGAAAAAAGAAAAAAAAAAATTGTTAGAAATTGATTAATTTTTTTTTTTTTTTTGTTTTTTTTTCAATAAATTAATAAATTATGATATAACACAGTAAAACAATTAACTTTTAATTTTATATAAAAACTTTAATGATTGTAGAAAATTTTGATTTCTTATATATTTTATAACTAAATGGATTGGCATGAGGAAGCAATCAATTTTAAGTATACTATCTAGTCTACTACTACTACTAGTCTACTACTTAGTATTTAATATAATTTATTAGAAGTGATCATTACTTTGTAATGCAATGCAATATTATATATTCAAAAAAATATTTTGCACGAGATTAATAACATTTGAGGGCAGTAATGACCAATAAACTATACTCAAATGGCGAAACTAATTGATATTTTTGAAATATCTCTTTTTTTCTATAGTATGTATCATTTCTCAATTTTTCGTGAAAATAATTATAGATAGTAGTAAAAAAGTCTCACAGTATAGTTGAATCGCTATACAGAACACGCAGAAAAGCGGTGTTTGAAGTAGAATAGAATTTATTTATATGTTTAAAACTTATATACGATATACTTTTGGTTTTGATTATACCTAAAATTTTAGCATAATTGTGAAAATTTCTTTTACTTTTTTGATTTTCAAAAATTAAGCATGATAAAAGATTGTCATATAAAGCATAATATCGACTTAAGATGGACTACAAATCTCATATTTTGACTCATGCTTCACAAACTTCACTGATTTATTTCAAAATCGCACCTTACTATAAGCGACCTTGGCGTTCAAAAACATCTTACTCCTCTTATTGTTCTTTGAAATATTGAAGCATTATAATACTTTATATAGATTTATAATGTATGTATAATGAATGATATATTATAATGTTTACACTTAAAAAATTCTAAGAAAAACTCAAAATAGTGTTAAACGTACATATATAATGCTTCGTATATCGTAGAAATTCGTAGGTAGAGTTTAAAATGGGTTATAAGAACTCATTTGGTATTTGTTTTTATATAATATGTGACAAAGAAATTACAAAGACTTTACTTTCCAGAAGTGGCTCAAAGTATATGAAGTTAAAGTAAATCTCGTAAGGGGGAATTATTCTTAGAAGGTGTATGGGATTCGAACCTGCACTCCCTTATGTTTACAGTGTATTTCGTATACATTTTTATCCACTAGACCACCGAGGTCCCCTCATTTGTTATTAGAACTACTAAAGTGTGGAAAATTCTTTCATCTAATATGTTCCCCTCTGTTGTCGCTAATATTGCATTCTACAATTTTCAATTATTTTCAAAAAGAACGTTTTGAAATTTTTTGCCAATTTACTTATCAATTCCCGTCTATTATCCCATTTTCATCCTATTTTATTACAACTTTTGTCTTCATTTTACTAACTTTACAAAAATTTTAAATTCGATGAGAATTTTTTTTTTGTTTTAACGAAAAAAAACTATTGTTGCTCTTTGTTTGAGTTAATTATTTTCAATATTTTTAGAACAAATGATGCCAACAAGTCAACTAAACCTTAAAAGGATTTATAAAACCCTTTTGTTTCAAATTTTTTTGTTTTTGTTTTTTTCTCTTTGTTTTCCGTTGTTTATTTCTTCCTTGGAATTTTTATTTCTTTTAATCCAACTATGGTGCAATGACCCCGAAAAAAAAAAAGAGAAAATCTATTTTAAAGATATACCTATTTTTGAGCCTTTTTTTTTAACATTACAACAATTGATAAGACTCACAAAATAAAAAGAAAAAAAAGAGAAAAAGAAAGAAAATAAAATAAAATCACAAATAATCTCATAAAAACACAACTCGGTATATTTTCTTCTTTTTTTGTTTTCTTTCTTTTTTATTTATTTTTATGGATTGTGTTAGAGTAGGTGAAAGAGAACTAAATAATCTAAAAAAGGAAACAATTTATTATTATATGGTGTATATTCTTAAAGGATATGGTATTTTATCTATATATTATTGTATATACATATATATAAATTATTTATTTTACATATTATATTATATTGCAGTGTTGCATGTATTGCATTTATTTATATCTAAAAATTTATATTATTATATCGGTGGCGATTGCGTATACCATTACCAATATATAACATGAACTGACTTTACCTTCTTCAATAGATACAAAAAGTAGGTAGTTGTGATTGTTAATTTAATTCTTTGAAATATAAAAGCAATCTAATAGCATTCCTTGAAGCGCTTGATCTGTTAATTTTTTTTGTTTTCTACTAACAAATATATAGTTTTTTCAGGAATATGATTATAGAGTTGTGATTACATTTACAATATTCTTAGATAACATATATTCAGTCTATCATTCAGTCTTATTAAACAGTTTTTATTCATTTAAAAATAATCTTTTATTAAATAAACATACATATGTACATATTGTTTTTATTTCAAAAATTAAAAATTTCAGTAAGCTGCTACACATTTTTTTTTTTAATTTAAGCCAAAAACAATGGAATATTTATCTTAACATCGAATTATCAATTTTATTTTTTTAATATATGAGATAAAATTATGTTACTGATTCTCTTCTAGCGGTAAAATTACCGATGATAAGTTAGAGATGCTAAAAATATGTTAAAAACTGAAGAAAATTTTAAGAAAGAATATAATAAAACCTGGTATACCACTTTAAATATTTTAAAAAAAAAAAAAAACCTTACAGGTGACAAGAATAAAAATATATATTACATGTTATGTATCTACTCCTTATTAAATAGTTGAAACTGTTGGAAGTGGCCTGTTATTTTTTTTTGCGTTTTTTCTAAATATACAATAAAAAGTGATTATAAAAGTGTAAATACGCCTGTGGCTTTGTCCAGTACATAGATGACACCAACAACAGAGAAACAAAAAGATACAAATATAAAAAGAGAACGAGAAAGAAGTGGAGTAAGAAAAGGAAAAACATTTTTGTTTGTTTTTCTGTTGAAATGTTTTTTTTTTTTTTTACATTTTTTAATCTTAAAATCCAATAAGGATGAAAAGTCTATTTCTAATACAAAAAAAAAAAAAAAAAAAAATGTAGGTATTAGATGTATAAAAGAGTAGGATATTTTGTAGTTGTTTTTTCTTCTTATATAAAACTATTTAATTTTTTTTTTATCGTAAAGTGACAATTTCCTGTTTTTTTTTTTTTTAACTTTTGCAACATAAGGTTTAGATTTGTAATTAACTTGAAACAGTAAAAGGCTTATAATTAGCTATATATATGTATATGTATTTAGGGATATATAGGGATATGTTTAGTTATTTAATAGTAATTAAATCAAAGAATCTGTAATATTGTGTATACATAGTTAAAATTATTATAAAGATTTTTTTTTTTCTTTAACTGCGGTTACAAATATTATTTTACTTATACTGAATCAATAATTTTTATGCAAGTTAAATAAAATTGAACTGTTTGGCTCCTTCTAGGAATATAAGTATAATTTTTATTTTTTAAAGTGTCAATTGAAATTTTAAACCTAATTCTTTAACTGGTCAAGAAAGATACTTAAAATTAGTGTGCGTTATATTCTAGATCCATTAAATAAAATTAAAATAGTGAATACGTTTGCAGTGGAAAAATAATGTAAAAATCGCCCTTATAAGTATATGGGAATCGAACTAACAATCGATATACAGAAATGTATATAAAAATATAGAAAGAGCTAGAATATCTATTATAGTAGGGCCGCGATAGCCTGGTGCATAACAGCATATAAAATACTCTGTAAGCACCGAGGAAGTGTGGGTTCAAATCGCACATACATCGTAAGAATAATGGCCCCTATGGCATTTATATCCACGCACCTAGAAAGGAAAAGCTATGTAATTTCCTTCTTAGATTTATGTGGCAGAAAAATAAATTAAAAGCAAAAAAATGTAGTATACTATTAAGAATTAACAATACAAGTTTTCGCTATAATCTAAGCTTTTTTTTATATAATTTTTATATACAAGCTTTAACTTGTGGAACTTGTGGAAAAACATTATAAGGCGTGTTAAACTAAAAGATTATGAAGGCCAAACAGTTATACTTATATACCTATATATATAGGGAAAAAACCAAGTTCGTAATATTAAGAAGAAAAAGGAGATGTGATGGAAGGAGTTTGTGATTGCAATTATGTCGTCGGTGTTGGGGTAAAAGTGAGTAAACATGTTTTCTGTAAATTTGTGATAATAAATTGAGAAAAAGGTGACTGAATGCTATGTAGTATATGAACTAAATGCTTCGATTCTTGAATTATTAAAGAAACCCTATATAAGATATATAAAATTGAGTATAATTGGAGCGCATACAAGAAAATTTATCCTAATGAAAAGGTACCTGATATTTAGATGTCGCGTCAATTAAATATGAAAAAAAAACATATAATCTATTTTTTTTTTCTTCTAATAAAATAAAAATTACGTAATAAATACACAAGTGTATGTCCATTTATGAATATGTACATATAAAATATATTTTGTATGTATATTTATCTTTAGTAATTGTAGTATGGCTATACATATAAATTGTATTAAAATTGCGCTTCCACTCCACGTCTTCTTATATGTATCTCTGGAATACAAGGCATTGCAATTTAATAGAAAAGGAAAACTAGAAAAACTAAGGAATCAAAATATGTATTAGAATTTTTAATTTGCTTTTCATTTTTAAATACATATGTATATAAACATAAACATTATTATATATATATTTGTATATATAATTTCATATATACTTATAGTTTACGTATACGGATGTTTTAATTTTTCTCAGGTTAGCGTGGTGAGGTCTATGACCTTTGATTATTTTATTTTTTCTTTGCTTTTTTTTTTTTGTTTTTTGTGGTATAAAAACATAGTGGTGTATATATTTATACAGTTTGAATCTTATTTTATGTAAGTATGAATGAATGTACATATATATATATCTACATTAAAAAAAAATTATTTTGAAAAAATTTTCTTAACATATGTGAAGAAAAAGAAAAACAAAGAAAGAGAGAAAAGAAAATAGAAAATTTTTTTTTTTTTTTTGTTTTTAAGAAAAATATTAAAGAGTGCGCGCGCAGTTAAAGGGTACATACTACCATTAAAATTCACCACTATATTCCATATATTATATTAACAACTTCTATGTTATAGAAATGGGGAGATGGGTAAATAGTGATAATAATATAATGATAATGATTAAATTGATGATTCGGTTTAATTTCGATGGGGAGTTTTAGATTTAATGTATAAAGTATAAGGTGTCCCCCAATAACAATATGTATATATGTACTGTGGTAGGCCAACTATAATAAAAAACTGGGTTTCAAGATAAGGTATATCTTCAATGGAAGTTTTTTTTTCATTTTTGCTTGATATTTGCAAGTTGTTATACTGATAAACCTGCTTGCGTTACAGGTTCAATTTAAAACAATACGGAAAATATCAAAAAATTGGGAACATTATATGTAATATAGTTAAAATTGTATAGGGGCAAGTAAAAATATTGTGCAATTTCAATCATAAAAATTTTAAAAACTTTGCACTGCAAAATTCATTACCAGGTTCTTATCAAGAGTAAAATTGTTTAAATTACAATTAATGCAAAAATTGACTATTTTCTAATTATTTTTTTAATTATTTGTTCGTTCTATAACCCATAACTACAAAAATTTTTAGCTATCATATGAATATTCGAGAAATTTTCGATATGCTCTCTTTCGTATTCTAATCCTGACGAATGCTTTTTACTAGACTAGCCGAATAATTTTAAGTGAAAACGAATGACGATTATATTTATATTTTTGTATATTTTTGATACATGTATATATATGTATATACTTTACACTTTAATTCATTATTTGCAATTTATTTTAACCCAATGGCGAAAGATACCGGAATTAGTTCGAAATCTAGATAAAAAAAAAAAATGTGCTCACCTTTAGCTTGTTTTGTTATTCCTTACTATCTTCTGTAATAAGTTCATGTCCATTTATAGTATGTATATATAAATTAATAACATATAATATTTTATATATGTACATATATAAATATAAGCATTCATGCGCCTCTTAGATGAATTTTTTTTTCTTTCACAGTTTATTGTTGGTTCTTCTTAGAAAATATTTGAAAAATAGGGAAAAGTAAAACAAAAAAAAAAACTGCTTTTCCCGTTCATTTTTCTAAATATTTGTTCCCTTTTTCCCAAAACTATTAATTTTTGTTTTTTTCCTACCTCTATTGTGATATGGATTGACTGATCAGCTTTAAGAGAGGAAAAGAGAAAAACCAAAGTATTGTGTTTCGTTTCTTTATATATATTTTATATGTATATATATATATATTATATATAAAAAAAAAAAAGAATATAAGAATAATATATAACAATAAGTATTTGATTCTTAGTTATAGTATGCCCTATTCTCTATATTTGTTATTGTTATTGTCGTTTATTTGTTTGTTTGAGGACCATTAGTTAGAAAAGTGTTTGAAATTAGAAAAACAAAAAATGTGCTCTTTTTTTTGTTGTTGTTTTTGTTGCTTTTTTAGGTGCTCTTTTTGGTTGTGTTTAATGTGTATATAGGTGCATATCTGTAAGGTAATAAAATATTTTTTTTTTTTCTCTTCAATTCGTTTGTGCACCACGTGTACGTACACAGGTAGAAGCAACGAGGTCATTCCTCCTAAAACCAACAACTTGTTGATATTTATTTTTCAAATAAAAATGAAGAAAATAAATCAAAAAAAAAAAAAAGCTTAAAGTAAAAAAAAAAAAAACTGATCATAGAAGAAAGGATTGAAATGGTTAGAAATGACCAAATTTGAATTTATTTGCCTGTTTTTTTTTTTTGTTTTTTTTTAAAGATGAAGTACATAGTAGTAAAATTTTTAAGTTAAAAAATTTATAACTAAAAAAGTATAGTTATTTTCAAATTACTTTGACATACATATATATAAATTAATTTTCTGAGACTTTGATTCAAATGCATAAAACTGAGCTTGACCTTAAATTTCGTTTTTTCAAACAAAATCCTCGCATTATTATTTGAAAAAGTGAGATTTGAGTTCAAGCTTAATTTTATGCATTCGATCCTTTGTTTATTGTTACATTTTTGATTAAAATTTATTTACTTACTATTTAGATCAATTTTTATATCTTAAATTATTATAAATCTAAGGGAGAATATGACAATTTTATTATTAATATTTTCAACAATATAAATCCTTTCTATATTTCTTAATTGCATTTAAATGAATTAGAACCCTTATAATAAAACAGTCTTTTTTCTTAATACATATCAAAGTATACACATTTAAAGGTACATATATATACGTATATATATATATATATTATAAAAGATATATGATTTCCCACATAAATTTGCATATATTTCAAATTTGATTCGATATATTAAAAGTTTCCGGTCAAGAAGGAATATTATAAAAAAAAAAAATATATATATATATATATCCTATATGTAAGAAAAAAGGGATACTTAAATTCATTAAACTGATCAGACATATACGTATGTATTACCATTTATGTATATTAAATGTTTTTTTTTTTTTAATCGTGACTTTTTATTCTTATATAAAAGTGTATAAATACATATATGAGTACTTATCAAATAATTTAAAGACTTTTAAACTTACTTAACCATAAAATGAATAACTATATATATCTTATGTACAAATATATGTATATATATATATTTATATAGGGCCCAATATTATGTTTTATTGATATGAAATTCTTTTTGATGATAAGTATAGAGTGTTTTCAGTTAATGTCTATTAATATATATTATATATATATATATATATATATACATATATATATATATTATATAAAATGTTATATAATTTTATATCCTTTTTTATAGCAACATTCATATAAATATATAGTAACAGAAAAATTAATTGTAAAGATAAAGACAACTTGCGATGCGCAAATATCCAAATCATATTCCTGTATGTTAGGCTTCCGCTCTCAAAGAATTTATTTTTATATTTTTTTTTTCCTTTTTTTTTTTTTTTTGTTTGTAATTTTAAAGGAAATTCAGTAAATTGATTTGAATTTTTAATTTAGTTTTAATCTTTTGCACAGTATACCGCCATTTATATTTTAAGCGTTTATATACTTATTTTGAATAAGAGCTTTATTTTTTACTCATCATTCTTATAATTGATTTTAGATCATTATTAACTTTTAATTATTGAAAAATAATTGTTAATTTTATGTTGAAGGAGTTACTGTAAAACGAACCAACTTTCGAAGAAAATAGTATTTTGGTAGTAAAATATGTTTTTAAGAAAAATATTTCTAACTAATGGTCCTCAAACAAACAAATAAACGGCAAAGATTTATCTCGAATTGGGACAAAATATATTTGAGTGTTGTTTTTTTTTTTAGAGAACCAATCATCAAATTTGAAAGGTTCGATAAGATTTGATTTAAATACTACCCAACATAGAAACTGTTGTGAGTTCTCTGTGTTTTGAACTGTTGTGAAGTTTTATAAAGAAGCTTGGAATAATTAACTTTAGTATTAAAAGAAAGTATTTTTTCATTTTAAAATAAATTTTGCGTACTATTAGAAATACTAGAACTAGAATACCGAATCTGTCTATATATAGGCTGATATGCTGCTAGGATTAGGCTATTTTCATAATTTAATAAATTTATTAAAAGTAACATACATATATGTCTAATATATATATAGGTATGTATATATTTTAAAATAATTTATTTCAAATAACAGTTAAATAAAAACTATGTATTAATTCTTTTTACCAAGCGTATGACTAGATAGTTTAAAATTTAATTTTTTTTTATTGATCATAAAAACGACTAGGGAAATTATTTTTGACATATTATCCAAATTAACACGATTTTGAAAGATTGTTTTGACATTTCTAAATACAAATTAGAAAATATAAAATGGATTTGAATGAAAGTGCAAAACTTTATTTTTTTTTTTTAACAAAAAGAATAGTAAAATATGTATATATTTTTTTAGGAAGTTTGGGACAAGCAAAAGCTCTGTTTTATAATTTATTAATTTTTTAAAAACACAAAAATAAACAATATTATATTTTTATTAAATGTTCAACAATTTTATTTTGATTTGTTTATGCTTGTTATGCTTGTTAACTATCATTTTAAAACCTGTCAAAAGTGAAATTTATAAACTTCAGAAGATCTGCATAGAGGTCATGATGAAAACCGTTGTGAACGATTTGTATGTAAACTTATAAAATCTCTTTAATCGAAACAATAAAAAACACAGCTAAAATATTTAATTGTTTCTATTTGTCATGATTCTTTAAACTTATAAGTTTAGATATTTTAAGTGATTGTCCTGAAATTTTCACGTTATCTTCGAACTCAAAAAGAAACACATGGAATTCAATAAAAATAATATTTCTCATTATTTGCTGATATTCACCTCAAATGAATTATTAGGATTGTTTTTTTTTTTTTTCGTATATATATTTTAAATCCTTTCACATAATAGAACGATCACCAATTTATAAAAATAAAATGAAATACATACATTGATATCACGGGAGGGAGTTAATTTAATTTTTCAGAAAAAAAAAAAAAAAAAAATTCAGAAAAGAGGGTGAATTCTTAATAATATTTTAAGATTGAATTTTACATTAAAAATCAAAATATAGAAAAAAAAAACAAAAAATTTCAAAACAAACAAAAAAAAAAAATTGCTGAATAATTTCATGGTTAATGATCGTTTGTTATATTTACCAAAAAGTTAATTTACTCTGGACAGAAAAAACAAAAAACCATATTAGAAATAATTAAATTCAATATTTTTTTTTTTTTTTTTGTTTTGTTTTAAATTAATGATTAAGTGTATCCTTTTTATTAAATATGTAATAAATATATTGTATAACTTAACTTTTGAACATACATATGTATTATGTACATACAAACTTACGTACATCCATATTATGTATATGGTCAATAAATGGAACGTTGTCTTCCTTTCATATCTCACGAAATTTTGATGTTTAGGTTTTTAGGTATAAACAGGCACAAATAAAAAAGTTTTATAACCTTTAGGGAACATTAAATTAATCAAATATTCATAGTGATTTCTCACGGTTTTTTTGTTTTTTTTTTGTTTTTTTTTTTTTTTAATAATAGATCAAACATACATACAAATTTACACATTTAATGTACATAAATATTTTAATTTTTTTAACTTTGCTTTATATTTTATTATAATTTTGATTTTTGTTTTTTCGGTTTCGGTTTCACGATTATGTGATAAATTTATGATCACGTTTATAAAAAACATTAATTTACAATATGGTAAAGTAAAATAATATACATTTATTTCCTTCTGGTATTTGAAAATTGAAGAAAAAAAAAAATAAAATTATAGAAAATAAAAATATTTACTTTTATTCAAAAAACAAAAAAAAAATATATATATTTTTAATTGATTTTAATTAAAACAATAAAATTTAAAAAAAAAATAAGGATTGAACTGATATATGTATAAATACATTATTATGAATCAATTAAATAAATATAACCTCTTTTTTAACTTCTTAAAAATTTTTGATGTAATTTACATGATGAAAGTAATTTTAATCAAATTTTAGGTATTATATTATAAAATCTTAAAGGACACAGACATAGGAAACCGATAACAATGTCATAATAACAACAAAATACTTTACATGTATAACTAAAATTAGAAACAGAAGTTGGGACTGCAGAATAAGCAAGGAATAATTAAATAAAAAAAAAAACTAAAGTATTAACTATTAAGCATCTGAGATTAAAATTAAGTATTAAGCATTTTTCACATAACCTCAGCTATTAAAGGAAAAATTTGAAAAAATTGCCGGGTAAAGAAGAAAATCAAAATTATCGTCAAACACATTTTATGATTCAAAAGATAAAATCAAAAAGTACCACGAAAAACATAAATGATTACAATTGAATCAGATATTCTTAAAACAAACTACACATATACATAAATGATAATATAGACAGACATAAATAGTGTACCGGCATGCAATGCAACCCGCCATGGCAGAGAATACAAAAACATCATCAGGAAACTTTGTGAGATATAGATTAAAAGATAGGTTTAAATGGAAGCTCTAATAATGGACAAAAAAAAAATAATGTATCACTTAACAAAAGTATAGTAGAAGTCGATCCCGTGTTGAAATTATTTCCGTCAAAAGAAGAAAAACAAGTCGTATTGTAAGGAAGTTAATTACTCATTAATTATTAACCAATCTAACAAAATATTTACAAGGCCATAAAGGAAAATAAAAAAGATTTTGTAATATTTTGAAAAAATTAAAAATACTTACTTACATTCTAATATAAATACTATTATATATGTAGATATAAGTATACTTTGAATTTTAGCAAAAAAAAATTATGTTTTAGTTATAAATAAGACATAAGAAAAATTAAAATATATTTATGTATTCTTCGTTTTTCAAATTTAGTTTTTATTTACTAAACCCTTGAGCAATTTTAACCCGTATTTCGTTTAATATTGAATAGGGCAAAATAATTAACTATACATAATATATGTACTTTAAAAGTATATAATATTATCCATAAAATTTAGCTTTCTAAAAATGAAAAAAAATATATATATATATATTTTTTTTTGAATTAAACATAATATAAGTAACATAAATAATTAACAACCACCATAAGCTAAGAGAAGGCAACCAACAGCAAGTTTTTTCTTAAATAAAACAAAATTCTAAATAATATCTAAACTTTTTTTTTTTTTTTTATTTGTACATAAAATGTTGCGCTCTAATCAAATTTGAAATAATTTGTAATGACCTCTTTTAAGTTCAAAAACCCTTTTTTTTCCCTCTTGTAAGACGTTATTTTTTTTTTTTTTTATTTTATATTTTTTACTTAGAAAGAAAACCAAATAAAAAAAAATATATTATATTATATACATTTATTTTTTTTTCTTTTCCACCTCTATACCATCATTATATACATTAGATACGACTATGAAGTATGAACTTACTATAAGTAAAATACAAATTCTAATGAATTTTTGTATATCTAACTTAACTTTACTCTCATACAAATAAAACAAAAAAGAAAAACAAACAAACAAACAAACATACAAATAAAAAAATAAAATATCTATGTTTTTCTTATTGTATCTACACCATAATTACTTATATTTTGAAGTACTAACATATAATAAAGGAAAAACATCACTTAAGATAGATTTAGAGAAGCATATAGAAGAATTCAACAAACAAAAACAATACAAAAAAAAAAAAAAAATTAAAAAAGAGAAGAGCGGCGTAAAAAAATATCCATTAGATTAAAAAAATCAAAAACAAAATTTAAAAAGAAAAAAAAAAAACTAGGTAGAGTTATACCCCACATATAAAACTGTGCAACAACACAAGAAAAAACAAAACCAAAAACAAAATATATATATATATATATATATTTAATATAACAACCACCACTATCATCACCACAAAAACCACCACTACCAGTTTTCTTCAACAGATCCAAATCTTATTCTAATGGTTACATAGTTACTTTATTTTTTTTTTTTTTTTTATATTTCTATTATGTATGTATGAATGAATATCAAAGAGAACTCTATGGTTAAAGTCAGTTCGGTTTCGGTTATCGGTATATATATGTATATATATATATGATCATATTTTCTAATGTTATAAATTATGTATTGTAGTTGGTGTTGTTGTTGTTATGGTTGTATGGTTGTTATTTACTATCGTGGTGGTTGAAGTTGTTGTTGGATTCATTGTTAATCGACTAAAATTTACACTAGAAAAGCAAAATAGAATAAAATATAAATAAATAAAACCTGCTTATTTCAATGTTTTTTTTTTATTGTTGTTTTTTTGTTTTTTTTTTTGTTTTTATATTTCTAATGCTCCTCTGTCATGCATGCAGATCACACAGAAAAACAAAATCATCGTCCTCCAAAATGGAATTTAAATTGTAGCTGTGAAGTATATAGAAAAGAAAAAAAGATTTACTTCTATGTAAATATTATATATTTATATATAATATGTACATATTGTATATATAGAAGAAAAATGGGAACGTAATGGAAATAAAATTCGTATTATCGTTTGTATCTTTACAATACTTTTTTTTTTTTTTTTTTTGTTTTGTCATTTTCTATTTGATTTTTGCTTATTCATTGGTAAACCGAGAAATTTTAAATAAATATTAACCCTAACTAAATCATAAAATTTAAAAAAAAAAAAAAAAAAAAACAGGTAAACTTTAAATAAAAAATTTTAAAAGAATTGAGTTGTTTTTGGGATGGGGAACATAATATATACATCTAAATATATTATAGATTATTTTTTTTTTTTTGGACTAAGGCGATTCAGTTCAATGTACACCTAAAGGATTAATTGACTATAATATAAATAAAAAAAAAACGTGATTTTAATGATTTTTATTTAATACTTTTACAAAAATTTAATTTCCAAATTAAAGAAAATATGTGTTTTTATTAGGTACCTACAATTTAACAGATTATTTTATTTAAAATTCACTCACTCTATTGATGATCTGGAGTATTCATGTAATACTTTAGAGTGTATAGTAATTAAGCTACCGATAAAAACATAAATAAGTAATAAGTTACAATAAATATAAACTTTTATTTAAGACGAATTTTACATAGGTAGATATAGCTACGATATGTATTTAATATTCATATAGACAACTATCTAACAGATCTAACAATCTAAATAAACCGAAACAATTAAATTTTTATAGAGAATGCTTCATGGGGTTATTCTGAAGGCTAAAACTAAAAATAAAATCATATCGAGAAGGATGCGGTCTATTCTAAATCGTTTTTGGGATATTGGCACTTTTATGCTTTTTTTTTTTTTTGTTTTACATTATTGATTTCCGCATAACTCTCAACTCATGTGTTCTATAGAAACTAACTTAGATTTGTTTGAAATATTTTTGTTCTTCTAAGGTCTCATATGCTGCAGGAGTTGTTATGCTGAGCTAATTACTTTTTAAATTAGAGCTAAAACATACGAACATTATATTTTTTAAGAAAAATAATAATTTTTATGAGATTTTCTATGTGAAAAACCATTTTTGTCTTAACATTATTTAAGTTCTAGTTACATATTTATAGGCTGTCAGCTTATTTTACTGATCAAATTCTTCACAAAATTTGTTTTTATTTTAAAATTCAAAAATATTGTATCTAAATTTTGGCTTATATCTGCGAAACGGTTAAACTTAGAGAAAAAGTTATCTATATATATACAATTCAAGAATTTTACATAATCACGGTACCTTAATAGAGCATTTTTGAAGGAAAACCCGTTATTTTTCAAAAATATAAATATTCAAATATATAAAGTTCGCATGTTTTTGATTGTAATTTAAAAAGTTGCTACTTCAGCATAACACATCTCTTCGGACGTTTCAGTCAGGAATTTTTTGGAAATTCTTAATGTAAAACAAATGTTCCAATATCTCGAAAACAACTGAAACTAAGCTCACCTCTCAAATGATATTTTTTTTTTTTGGTTTTAGCATCTCAGAAATTATCCCGTGAATAATTTTTACAGTCTTATTCTAAACACCCTGCATATTTTTAGTAATTCTCTTTTGTTCTTAAATATTTATAGGGTGAATTTGCAGACTAAAATGAATTAAAAATTGTTCTATATGCGAAGGGAGGGAATCAAAAAAATCAATTTCCCTCGATTTTTGAGATAATTGCATAATAATGATTATTTAATTTGATTATAAATCTCAATTAAAAAATTTTTATTAAATTTAATTAAATCTTAACTTTAAAAATTCATCATCATTCTACAAATAATTTAAACTATACAAAAAGAAAAAGGTTTCAAAAGCCTCACATTAACACATTAATGGTTAATAACTATATCAATCACTTCAAATAATGAATTTAAAAAAATCGAATTCAAAGCTTTACTCTACATCAATATTATTCTATATATAAATAATAAATACAATTGTTTGTTAAAATATTCAATTTTAGTTTTTTAAATAAAATAAAAAAGAAAATAATAGATTATAAATAGGTTTTGATTGATAGAATGATTGGTTAGTGGTTGAAAAATTATTATCATATTTTTTTTTTACAGTTTACTTTTTATTTATTTTGCAATTTAAGGTTTCTATAATTTCTATAAAAAAGTTGAATCGAAAAGTATGGTAAGTAGGAATTCTTTTTTATTAGTATACATATAAATATAATTACCTACAATTTTCTTATTTTCCTACAATTTTCTTATTTTCAACAAGGAATAAATACTTAGTATATATTTTCGGAAAAACTTTTCTCTATTTATAAAATAGGTACAGTAAAAAAATTTTTAAATAGCCAAGTTGATAAGAGCGTATAAAATAAGCTGTAAACACCGATGGAGTATGGGTTCGAATCCCATATACTTCCTAATAATAATTCCCCCTTACGGTACTAACAACCACGCCTAAAAATGAAAGGCTATGTAAATTCCTTGTCACATTTATGTGGCAGGGAATAAACTAAAAAAAAAAAAAAATTTTAATCCTAAAAAAAATCTTAAAGCTTGATATCGTTTTAGAACTGCGCGGGCACTTCATATACATTTTATTCGATATAGGGAGAAATTTTCGTCATATATTCGTCAAGTGATATGAATTTTCTAATTACATATTTAACAAAAGCATTTCTAAATAAAAAAAAAAACAAATTCTTTAAGCAAAAGAAAATAGTCTTTGTTAAAAGTTTCAGAGCAAAATATATCAAATTCGATAGTAATTAATCGATAGGCGCACAATTTAATGCCTTTGTTTTTTGACGAATATTTTTAAATCATCATAATTTTAATGTCAATTTTTCTTATTAGAAAATTTTAATACATAATTTTATTAGTTACTATAATACGTGACTTTGTCAGTCAATCAGTAACTATATGCACATATATGTAATATATATATGTTCCATTTTTCATTTATTATTCGTCCTCATCTTGTGTATTGCTCTAAGAATTATTTTTAAATTTTTAATGTAAATAGAAAACTATTTTATCTACTTATATCTACTACTTATGTATACCTTTCTATACAAATAAATCTATTTTTGTATATATGTATGTAATAAATATATTTATATAACTAGGAATTGTAAAATGTAATCTAATATTACCTAAGATTCTTTTTAAATGAAACCAAATAAAAAATAATAAAAAAAAATCTGTCGTTTAAAATATTTATTTCATTTGACTTTGTTTTTTTTTTTTTGTTTTTCTTTTCTATGATTTTTGTTTATTTAAGCAACTTCTAACTTGATTCCTAATAGCAACAGGTACATAATAATAAAACACTTTATATGGATAAATCAAAATATATGTATATACATACATATATATATATATTTTTTTTTACCGCACGAGGTAAGTAAACATAGTCGACCTCATTTCCAAAAAAAAAAAAAAACACAAAATAAGAAACCTTTAATTATTTTTATATTCTCCTAATATTTATTTTTTAGTCTTTGCATTTTAACTATGACTACTAATTCCTGTATAGTTATTGTTGTTACTTTTTAAATGTAATATACTATAATAGTTGATGATATTAGAAATTGACTGTTATTAGGTTTTAATTTGATGATTATTTTTTCATTTTAATGTTAAACATCGTATTTCGAAGACTACATTTTATGTCTTGAAAACTTTGATTGAAACCAAGCTTAAATAAAACTAAGTTTTGCTGAAATTATATTTTTTAAAATTAGTAATAATTAATAAGGATAGATTACCAGCATATACGAAATGCACAATAGGAGGTAGAGCCTAAGTGTAAGAATAGTTGTCGATCCCCCCTACCAAACAACAACAAATAAGTAGAGTAGCCAATGAATTTACTTAGATTCATTTTAAGATCAGACAGAATATACATATATGCATAGAGACTTGTTTCTGTTTTAGAAAAGCAAACCACCTCTTACCATAATGATCTTCATTCTAAACGTTATTTAAAAATACTAAAAACCCATGCATTTTTTTTCAATTCTTGAATTAGGATTTGATTAAACTTTGATGTGCTACTATCTTGCTACTTCAACTTCTACTTCTGTAGCTACTTCTTTGCTATACCTAATTAATTTATTCCTTTGTGTTTATTCATCAAGTTAAGCTATAACTGTTCATTTCCAAAAATATACAAAGTATGGCCAGATATCAAATATCTATCAAATACCCAGAGGGCCAATAACGATGTTCCTAATGTCAGTTGTCAAGATGTGATAGAAAGAAAATCAGTGAATGCGTTTTTTATTTTTTTTTGAAGTTAGGGTACGAAAATCATTGAAAGATACTATAGAGAAGTGGAACGAGCACGAGTCCTTATGAGTTTATGACACTTTAACCTACTAAACACGATACTAACCAAACAACAGTTTCATGTACTGCTTATTCAAAGCAAATTGGGTTAAGGAATAAAAATTTATTTCAAATTGGATGGAATATTGTGAACAAAGTTGTTAATATTCATCTTGAATCGTTAAACGTTGTACTTGTAATCATCGTCAACTCTGGGGAACACATGAGGACGAATAAGCTGGGAGATACTTCCACATTTACGTTGTTTTTTGCGAGGGTAATGGGAATCATTGAAAATACTATAGAGGTGTGAAACCAGCACAAGTCCTCTATAAGTGTATGGGACTTTATTCAAACAATAGGTTATACGATCATTAGTAGTTATGTACTGCTTAGTCAAAGGAAGTTGTGTTAGGGAATGAAAATTGATTTCAAATTGGCAGCTATGTATATTGTGACCAAAGTTGTTAATATTCATCTTGTATTTTTGCAAATGTTGTAAATGTAATCATCATCAATTCTGGAGAACACATGAGGTGGTCATGTCCGTACTGCAAACGAATTTCCATAAGTCAAATTATGTCATCTGGGAATTTTAACTACATAGTAGTGAACAGTAAAAGCTCTCCTTGTTTCACTTTGGAATACTTTGAGAAGAGGCATCAAACTTTTAATCTCGTTAGAATAAGAACCCACTTCTATAAGGTATCTATAAAATAGGGTAAGTATTCATGTTAGGCGACGGGGACCAACTGGAGAGATCGTAGGGGTGCATTGGGGTCGTTTATTAGATGAATTACTTTGTTTTGCACTTTATCGAGAAATCTCAATGCGGTTTTGGAGGCTCTCGTCCAAATATGTGCATTGTAGCTATAGTTACATTTTCTAGCTCTACAAACGAATTTTTATTATTTGAATTATCCCAGATTAGGAATTTGAAAAGAGTTTTGTGAGTGTAATAACTAATCATTATATATACGGTAGGTTTTTTTTTCATAAACCTGTTTAACATTTTCATGTTCAATTACTAATCACCTTTTGTTAAATCTCAAAAATCCTTCTAATTAAGCCTAACCTATAAAATTTATATACATTATGGTTATAGATGAGTTGCTCAAATTATACAATCTCTCTTAAAAGTATCTTTTCAAAGCGATGTTATAAATAATTTTTCTTTGCGTAAACAGAACAAATCATGATCTTACCATAATTTGATTGTATATAATACCGCATAATGTTATCTATCCATTTTTAGTAAATGTTGTACATAAAGTTCCTTTACATTTAAGTTAATCAAGATTTTTTCTTTCCATTTTAAAACAAATTTAAAATTTATTTTAACTTATAACGTATTAAACTTTTATAAACGTAAACTATTAGCATTTCAGTTAATACAGCAATTCTTAAAAGTCTTAATTCAAACATTCAAATCCACTGAAGCAAAAAGCTGTAGTGAAATAACATATAGACATTTAAAGTACTTTTAAATAAAAATAAAATAAAAATGTTGAAAAAAGAAAAAAACAAACTAAATAAAAAACTAAAAATTAATTTTCATTGACATTCCATCATTGCGTCATTCATCCGTAACCATCGTGTACCAAAAAGAGGCTATTCAAAACCTCAAAGGAGTTTCTGTGTTTCGTTTTTTTTTTTTTTTGTTGTATTTTTTTGTAATGATATTAATTTACGTATTAGTATCACAGATTTATTTTTTTTTTAGCTTTTTATACAAGTATACGAGAACTAACTGATAATTAATTTGTTGATAAACAAAGTTTGTTAATAAATTTGAAGATAAAACAAAGTTAAAAGATAATTTTATAATAAGTTTACCCTTCAAATAAATCTCGAAATATAAGGCGATATTACATTGCATACCTAAATTATTTCATACTTACATTATTCCAATCCTATATTAGGTAAATTTATTTTTAAGGAAATTTCCACACGGATTAAATATTTTATAAAAAAGATCCGGAATAACGGCTTAATTTTGCTTCACAAGAATATTAATTTATATTCAGAATAAATTAATAGAAAATGAGAATAGGGGCCTAGGGTAGGGTAGCGGTTAAACACGTGGCTTATTAATAATATTAGTGTATAATTTAATAATAATATTCGACCTATAATGGCCTTAGTAGCCGATGGTTTTGTAATATTGCAATATCCTATGTGATTTGTAATATTAATATAAATAAAATAAAATAGAAAATGAGAAATTAAAAAAAATAAATGGACACTCTAAGGTACATACCAACAACTTGCTATTCTAAACAAAATGCCTGATAACGCTATTTTATAAAAAAATATAAATGTTATTTCGTTCTTCAACATTACTGAACTAGTAAGTATGTTCTAAGTAAGTAAACTAGTAGGTAGACAACTAGGTAGGTAGTTGCTTAGACAACTTCTAAATTTTAAATTAGTCTTATATATAAAAATTTACAGAAATCTGCTCTACGTTAATAGAACTAGAACTAATTAACTATTTTTAACAAATTATATTAAAAAGAAAACTACTCCCAAACTGAACTAGGAAACGCCATAATGGCCTAATAGTTAAGCGCATGACGTATTAAACAAGAGAGAGTACTGGTTCAAATTCTGCATAAGTCAGAAGTGTTCTTGATGAATTCTCCTACATTTGAATTTCACTACGAATCTAGAGTCTAGTAATCACTAATTACCTAGCTCAGCGTTTATTAACGAAAAAAAAATTGAATAGAAAAGTTTTCAAAGTATAAAATAAAATTATAAAGATGATGGTCATCAACAAATTTATTATTATACTAAGATACATACAAAAAATGAACTATGGGATAAAAAACAATTATATAATTTTATCATTCTCACCTCGTATTTATTAGTAAGCAATTTATATTCCATGATAAATTTATAAGTACAAAAAACCAAAAATAATAATTGTATTTCTTAACAATTTAATTTACTTAAACCTTATATTTTTTTGTTTTGAAATGTATTTGAAGCCTTTTATTTTATTTTTTTTTCGCTTTTAATTTTTGCTTTTTTTTTGTAATAGATAGATAGAAAACTCCTATACAGGATTTCAATTTAAAAAAAAAAAAAATTCAATTACAAACAGAGTTTATATCTATAAATATTATTCATCGCTCATATTTTAACATACTAGATAAAGAAAATAGAACAAGCACTGATATAAAATGACCTAAAGAGTTGATGCCATAGGGTAAATCAACTGACATAGCAAAATATAATTTTATATGCTATATAAATTGGTATGTATATAAATTTCATAAATGAGGGCATCCAAGATATCATATCAAGAGGGCATGTGGATATTAAAACGTAGAATACTTCAATATCGCCCATAAAAGGCGAAAAAAATTAGTGGATCAAATTCATCATAGTTGTTATAAAAATTAATTTCAATTAATTGCTTAAATGTAAAACAGATTTAAAAATTTGTGTGAGTCTTGCAAAAAAGCTAAAAATATCTAAAATACTAAATATTTTTTGTTTGTGTAATAGATGATATAGTTAAAATATGAGGTGAACATGGCCATTCTCTAAAAGTTTTTTGCTTTAATGCACTTTTATTGTGCATTAATGTAAAACAAATTAGTTTGGAAGTATATATGTAGTGTAGTAAGTGTAGTAAAGTAATCTTCTACTCGGTGCTCAGGTAGGTATAGAAGGAAATGAGGAATAGGATCGACTTGCAATAGAAAGAGTTGCAACTTCCTTTGTAGGTCCCAAACCTTTAAACCAAACAGATAAACCTAAGATAAAAAAGTACTCAAAATCGAAAAGAAAATCTGTAGGAGCATATACTATGGGATGAAAAATCCCGGCGTAGACAATTTACAGAACCTTTGCGAAACAATAACCGGTAGATATGCAAAAATCATACTATATAATAAGAAGTAACTGAGAATTCTAACAGAATTCCTGTCGGAACACTGTCAGTTAAATGGACATTTAAAGAAAATTTGAATAGAAAATTACAGTATATGTACATACAAATTCTGTCAAGAAGAAGAAGAGACTCCAGGACGCATACTCAAAAATTGCGGAGCTTTAATGCTAGCAAGATGCACATATTCTAGCAGCATATTGCTTTGTAGAAGATGAACTTCCAGCACTAAGCTCTTTATAGATCTCTACTTTCTTGAAGGTAGTAGTATCTACAATGGGCGTAGAGGTAGAAGGTATCTACAATGGTGGTCAATTTGAGATAGAAGGTATTTACATCAAAAGATCCCATTGTCAATTATACCTTATAAATTACAATTATCTAACAATAATCTAACTAATACACTAATTAGGTTCTCTTCGGTATATTAATATACCGAGTAAGCAAAGAATGGGAAAATAAGGATCGATTTAAGAGAAAAATTATGCAAAATGATTTAGCACAGTTTTAAACTTTTCATCGTTTTGACAACAAAGCAAACAAAGAACGTTCTATAATAAAATGCAAAAAAAAAGAAACCTTTAACAAACAATAGAATACAGATTTTACAATAACTACAAAAAAAAAAATAATTTTTTTTTTCCTTATTATTAGGTACCATATTTTAGCACACCTATTCACAATAGATTGTATATAATATAATAAGATTCTAACATTATTATTTTTAGTAATTACATTAGTAAACATTTCACATACAATCTTTACTTAAATAATCTGCATCTTAAGATAAAGAACATAAAAATTATTATATATATGTATATAAATAAGTATATATATAATATATTAATATATATATATTATATATAGATTGTTCACCTGTACGATGTTTCATAAATTATTACATACAAGTTAAAATAAATAATAACAAAAAAATAAAAAAAAAACAAACTTAGTATGTATAATATTATATAAATATATATGTATATATATATGTACATATAACTCTTGTACTATAATAAGCTTTCAAGTTAATGTTTATGTCAATCGTCTTTTTAATATTTTTGTTGTTCATTTTAAAGTTTCTATTCGGTCTTTAATCAAAATGAATGGAAAAAATGGATAAGAACATAAATGAAAAAAAAAAAACAAAAAAAGTGAAAAAACAAAAAATAAAAACTAGAAAAAAAAATAGTTGTTGCCTTAAGAATGATTGGTATTCGGGTCTAATTTAAAAGCAATTTGCTAGAACTTGTCAAGGATTTGTTTTTTTTTTTTTTTTGTTTTTCTTTTCTTTGAAATTTATTTTTTTTTTTTTTTAATTTTAATCTTTTTTAAAAGTTTGAAGCATCGTTGTTTGTTACTATAAAAATAATTATTTTTATATGGTATAACTAAGCTAATCCATATACAATATAATAAAACTTTGTAATAGAAAATTGTAATTAAATTCAGTTTTAAGCTTCGCAATTAGAATTATTAACTTTTATTTTTTTTTTGTTTTTCTTAATTTATTATGAATGGATCTAAGAATATTGTAACTATTAAAAATTTTTTTTTGTTTTTAATCTATGTATTATGTATGATTCAAATAAAATTAAATAAATTTCTATATGTAATTAATATTAATTAGGAATAATAGTATTTTTTATTTTTTTTTTTTTATGAAATTACCTGTAACCGTGTCAAATATATAAATTTCCGTTTAAAAATTTCTAAAAATCTTTTAAAAATACAGACAAATGTACATATTATATAGGGGTTTAAGATATTATCAAACCAACACATTCCGCAGTATAATTTTTCTTTCCTAAGGTAGTTGGGCTTTACCCCCTTGCTAGTGTTTTACTGTTTTCAGGTATGTCTTCAGGTTTTACTGTTCACAGATCTTCTTACTGATCAAATCCACCGTTTAGCCAATACAATGCGGGATGAAAACCCCAAATGCTAGCATAGTATATTGGGTTGGGGGAGTGATATAGTAGAGGTTAGGATAAGCATCCAAAAACATTGAATAGGGGAGTGACTCTAAGAGAACAATTAATCAGCCTATTATTACTATTATTTTCCGCCTATCGGTAACAAAACCATCAAAAGTTACAACATGCAATAGAATATAACATCTTCCTGCATGAGGTAATAATTGAAGGTAACTCCGCACCGTCACTATAGCAGCTCTTATTATTATTATTATTATTACTATTAATTACTATTATTATTATTACAAAGTCGAGGCCAAGGCTGGCGACTTAATCCCTACACGATGAGTGATATAGTTAAACGTTTATCAGTTCATGGAATAAAGGCTATCACTTTACTCTTCAGATACATTAGATTTACAACTTTACTCCATTCTTCTTGTAACACATATAAAGAGTAAACTAATAATATATCTAAAAAATCTTGCATTTAAGATTTACAAAAATAAAACTAAGGTAATGTGAATTAAATTGACAACAACTTCACCGAACATTTTCAAACAAATTAACCACAGATTGAGTTTATAAATAATTGAGAAGAAATTTAAATTCTGAATTTAAGATAAACATTTAAAAAACAAAAAATTACGAATATTGTTTTTATATAAGAAAACTATTCTAATGCACAGTTATGATATCTAGCTAATAATAAAAAAAATAAAGTTTAGATATTTATGTCTTGAGAATCTTTAATTTGATAGAGAAACGTAATCAATAAGAATTTGCCAGCAAACAACCTGCAATTCTTATAGAGATGCGAACAAAAAATATTAGTTGAGAAATCCAATTGAGTTAGATGGAAACTCGCTATTCTCCTAAGAGGAGTATAGGGAATGTTTCGCTACATGTAATTTACCTATGTTATTATTTATGTTATTTTAGAAATAGAAAACCTATAGAAATATGTGTCCGTCGCGATAACGTGGTATACTTACATTAGAATTTTCACTAACGTGTGAGTCAAATTTCGATCACTAATATGTGTTTCGAATTGTTGAAAAATAAAAGTTGAATAAAAAAATTTTTGAATACAAAAAAAAATAAAAAAAAATGTCGGAAAAAATAAGTCGTTAGCGAAAAATGGATTTAAAAAAAAACAAGGTAGAATGTAGACCAAGGGTTTTTAAAAGCGCACATTTCCAAAAGACAATACAAACTGTTTAGAATTGTGACTTGCACAAAAATTTTAAAATTTCATGAAATAATAAAAAATGTGAAAATAGGACTTTCATGGAATTTTGAGGGGCTATAAGTGCAGAACCTTATATAACTAAAAAAAACCTTTAACACACGTGAAAACACATTACTGAAGCTTTAATTTTTGTGTCTTGCCGAAGAAAAATTTGTACAAGTGCTTAAGTTACAGGTGCCTAAAAATAGCAAATTTTCAATTTTTGAGCCCTAATAGCTCTTAAACAGGGGGTGGTACAAAAAAATTTTCTAAGAAAACTCATTCTAAAAGTTCTTTCTTGTCTCAAAATTTCAAGTTCTTACATAAAGGCCTGCCGGAGTTGTGAAAAAAGAAATTTCATGCAAAATGTGATTTTCAAATAAATTACAAAATATTGCATAATTTTGATATTAATTTACAAAGGAAAAAAAAAAATACCTATGACGTTTCCAGATTGAAAAATTGTTAAGCAGAACATAAGATATACGCATTTAAAAATAGCGCTTTTTCAAAGTTTGAAATTTAAACTAGGGCTGTAACTCCGTAATGAATGGGGCTACATGAAAAAGTTGTTCCACAAAATTAATTTTTTTATGAGACCTACACTTGGTTTTTTTTCTCTGTCTTTAACGATGTAGTTTTGTAATAAGTTTTGTAAACAGACGGACGGACGGATGGACATAGTGAAACTAATAAGAATATTTTTTCAAAATTTTTTGGAAATGTGCTAAAAACGGTTTTGTTTAACCCGTATTTTTCTAAAAAAAAAATTTTAATTTAGAATTTAGACTTCATATAGCTAAATCAATTATTGAAACACTTTCTGTAACCTATATAAAATAACCTGTATAACCTGTATAAAATACGCTGTAAACACCGAGGGAGTGTGAGTTCGAGTCCCACAAACGTCGTAAGAGTTATTGCCCCTTACGACATTTACAGCCACGCCTGGGCAGCAAAAGCTGTGTAATTTCCTGTCCACATTTATGTGGCAGAAAAATGCAATTTAAAAAAAAAAAAAATTATATAGAATCCCCCTTAATTTCAAATCTAGAAATCTAATTATATTTTTTACATAAAACTACACCTACTTCATTTGTTGTTAAAATATACTTTTAAAAAAAATATCTGAAAATTTTTATTTTCAATATTTTTTTGCTATTCGACTAAATATTTTACATTCAAAATTTGGTTTTTTTTTGTCCAGTAAAAAGGTTGGCCCCCTTTTAACTACTATACTGAATTAACATTACAAAACTGCAGTTAATCAACCATTGTAAAAAAGAATCTATAAAAGAAAACATATTAGAATCATGTATTCAGAACGGAGTAACATGAAAATTTAATACTCATAGATAATACAATCATAGAACAAATGTTGAAAAATTAAATAAAAGATAATTTTTTTTTTTTCTTTCATAATAATGGATTATAACAGTTTTGATAAAAAATAGTTAAAGCTTAAGCATCACTCTGAAAGTTAAAACACTGTAAATATATAAAAAATGAACACTGTTTTAGAAACATAAAAATTTATTTAAAAAATTTAAATAACAATTTATTTTATTTAATGTGAATTTCAAAATACAGATATAATAAAATTTTATTCCTTGATCAATTACGTATCTATATCTTATCTTTTTCTAATTTTATACTTAACTAATAAATACTGATTTATAGTTATTATTTAAATATGCATGGTAGTTGTTAGCCTTGAATTAAAAAAAAAAAAAACTTCATAATAAATTTTTTGTTTGTTACAATTTTATTTTTTGTTCTTATTTTATTTGAAAATATACCAAGTCATTTTTACAAAAAAAAAATCTAATAATTTTACTTTTCTCCAATTAGTTTACATACGTACATACTTAAAATCCAATTACTTTAAAAATAAAAGCATTATGTGGTAATTGATAAACAACAACTTAACACATTAAAATTAATTTTTTTAAGATCATGAATATAGTTTTAAATAAATATTGAAACCTTGGGCAACACAGGATTCCAATAAAACCTATACTTAATAAGATTCAATCAAAAACAAATTTTAGATTAATACAAAATGAAAGTAACAATTTAAGAGTCAATAGATATTTGATAGGTATAGGATAATAAAATTTTAATTAAATACATTCTCAATTTTGTAGTTAATTTAAAGTCATACATTTGTAGTTATTTTAAAGTCATAAAACAGTTAAATTATTAGTGGGCTTTTATTGTATGAAGGTAGTGGAGAATCTCGAAGAACATTAATAACAATAACGGATAAAGTCTCTTTGATAGAATTGATAAAATTCCATTTTAACTGTAACCAAACGGTTGGGTCAAGTCTTTAATAACCTCAATAATAATTTAAAATTTTTTTTGTACGAAGTAAGTGATCAATCAAAATAAGTTTATTCCGAATACACTGACCTTCCTATCTTATATCTGTGTAATCTCCCTAATATATCTGTTTTCATTCAGTTCTGTGTGTAACGCTATTATAGTGCGTTACACTGATAGCGTTACACTATTATAGTGCTATCATCTCTTTTAAACTTTACTATAATCCTGTTATTTTGCTATTTAATTCCGTTAATTCCGAACTTTGCTGTAATCTTTTTATTCTGGCTACCAAGGCAGGTGATTTATCGGTAAAAATTAACACTAAACAAAGGGACTCAGATTTTCTTAATGTTTTATGAAGGAAATACCTTTCATAGGAATAGAAAAACATTTTTTTTAAACATTTTTCACCAATTTCGTTATTCACAATTCATCAATTTAAATTTTCTAGCAATTCTTTTCTATCTATGTTTCTATAAATTTGTTACTATTATATGTTATAATAAATCGTAGTAAAATGAATTGAAGACACACAAACCATATAAGAAAATATATAGATTGTGACGTTTATAATACACTTTTCTATACTTATAAAATTCATAGTTTAAAACTTCTTTTTTGTTATTTTTTCTGTAACACATAAATGTGACAAGGAAATTACACAGCCTTTCCTTTTCAGGTGTGGCTGTAAATGTCATAAGGGGGAATTATTATTTAGAGCGTACTTTATACGCTTTTACTGACTAAGCCAACGAGGCCCCGTTTGAAACTTGAAAAAACAACTTATGATTTATGAATTTAATGAAATTTCAAAAAACATTTTGATTGTAAATAAGAGAATGACAAAAAAAAAATTTGCATTTGTTTTTAAATATGGAACAAAAAGTTTAAAAATTGAAAAAGAAACTACAGGATTAATTTTACTTGAAGTTAGTGCGATATATTAAAAAAAAAAAAATTGTCAATCTAAACATATTTTCACATTTTTTGTACATCTATTGCACATGATTTCAATGACTGCATTTTCGAATCAGTTCAGAATTTCAGAAACTATGTATGATTGATTTAAAATCTAAAGGATTCGATTTCTCTATATGCATTGTATTGGCAGTATGTATATAAAAGTATAAAATGTATATTAAAATATGTTTGTAAACATTGTAAAATATCATAAACAAATAAAGTGTCATTGTTAAAAATAAAAGAAAAAACCGCATCAAAATCATACCGCATCTTACCCAAATAAAGTGAATTTCGCTTGTTTGAAATAATTTTAAAGTTTTTTGGTAAAAATATTAATTAATTAATATAGTAACTAAAAATGAATTAATTAAAACAAAATTTAACTTTCTGATGACAAGATAGTTCCTGGCCCACCTAATATATGCAATGGATAAGCATTTATCTACTAATTTATTTTCTTTGACTTATTTATATAGACTTGTTAGGTTGGTGACGAAATCAACAATCAAAACTCCATAAATAAAAATCAAAAAGCCAAAATCCACAAAAAAAAATTCACAAATTAGAATCCACAAAAACCTGCGAATAATATTCTGAAAAAGAATTTTTTTGTGGCAAAAAATCATTATGGATTTTGTTTTTTTTTTTGCGATTATTGCCTTTACTCAAATTTATATTCTACTAGCATTCTATAGAACCCAAGTTCCTAGCTTAAGTATTTTATAGAACTTTTTAACGGTTAATTGTCTTCTTATTTCTCAGACTGTATCATTCTTATTTTTTAATAAAAAAAAATAACAGATCCCAACTTAACATCAATAATATGTACTGTATGTATATAGTAAGCATGTAGGGATTACTCATTTTGCATAAAAATTTAAATTGATTAAAAGAAGAATATTCCTTTTTAAAATTAACCAGTAAATGAAAAATAAAGCAAAAAACAAAAAAAAACAAAACCGTCGTGATTTAATCATTTAATTTCTTTATTTTTTTTATCTTTTTTTTCATTTTGTATTCAAAATCGCTTAAGATCATTTTTGTTTGTTGTTATGGTATCTCTTCAAGATACATATATTTCATATTCTGTAAGCATATACCCATTAATTTTTTTTTTTTTTTTCTTTTTCTTTATTTAATTTTTTGTTACCGTTTTATACTTAGTTTTTGGATCCTTTATTTATACTTAATTATAATATCCTGTATGCTAAAATAAAAAAAAAAATAAAAAAATTAACACAAAGAATATTATGTTATGTATATATGCTTTCGTTTTGTAATTTCAAAATGGATCATAAAAATTCCATAACTATAGTTACCCCAAAAAAAAAAAGCCAAAAAAAAAAACAATTCTTGAATTCCAACCAAGCCTTGAAAATTCACTTTCGCGTATAATTTTTGAAACACATAAAAACGTATCATATCATATTCGTATCGTATTGCTTGCAGCACACATTAATTATAACTCACATTAAGAAAAAGTCAAACTTCAATAAATGAGACTCAATTCGATGGAATAATTTTTTTTCTTTTTTTTTTTAAGTTTAGTTTATTAGTTTTTAAACTTGTCAATTTTGACAGTTTTTACAACTAATTTAGTAAATATATAATTAGTATTTTAATGAATAAGTATTAATATACAAATAAATATTGTATAAAATATAAAATTTCATTTCATTCTTATATATCACAGTTTAAATTTTAATTAATTGAATTTTTAAATAGTATTAAATATATTGACTAATCTTAATTTTCTAAACTTTAATATGTTTCTGAATATTAATGACAAGTGGTACACAAAATAGGTCCTGCGGTCAGACGAATTAGGACAAGATAACACATATACATTTTTGAGAATAGAATTTAAATTTTTTAAACTAAACTACTTTTTCTACTAGCTAGTAATTTAGCTAAGTGTAGTAATTTGTCATTTCATATATTTCAAAATTGCGAAAAATGAAAAAAAGTAATCGTCAACATGTCATAATTGTCATAATTGTCATAATTTGTAACGTATTTGATATTATGCTGTTTAGTTTTAGATTTGATAGTATGTTTTATGTTAGTTTAGTGTCTTACAATGGAGAGTACAAAAATAATGAACCGGTACATTTAACTTCAAATTTATAAATAATTGAACTGTTAACAAACTTTATAATAATTTTTCATTCAAAAATATTCAAAAAATCTGAATTCTACTGTATTAAATTAAACTTAAAATGAACAGCTACTTTAATCAGTTAGCGCTAAAAGTCGCAAAGTCAATCCGTCAACTCTTTTTTTTTTTAATTTTTTTTACTTTTTAATTTTTCAAAAGAATAAAACGCTTCCTTTATTATAAATATTAGATATATATTATATATATGTACACAGTTGCTATATATATTTATAATAATATATAAGAATAAGAATATAAGCGCTGTTGACTTATTGTATTCATCTTTTTTTCGTGTTTCCTTTTCTTGTATTTTATTCAATCCTTTATATACGAACAAAAGAAGCAATTTTAATGCCTTTTTCTCTTCTTAATGGAATTAATTTTTATTCTTTTCATGGTCTGAATGAACAAATTTAATCTAAATGCACTTTTATGCCATTGATTTTACTTATGTATATAGATAGGGTATTGAGAAAAATGTTGAAAAGTTATCATGCCATATTTGTATATTTCCTTTTATTCGAAAAAAAAGCTATTATCAGAGGGATTTAGAGTTTAATTTAAACAAAAAAGGAAAAAAGGTTCCCTCAAGTTAAAAAAAGGATAAAAAAGTAAAATTTAATATTGTACAGAATAAGGTAAAATAGAATAGGATGTATTTAAATTTTTTCACTAACCATTAATATATAATTAACTTTTATAGGTGTACTGAAATTGACGAATCCTGGGAAGATGATCTTTGCGTTTATCGCAATCTCTAGGGACGTAGTTCTTAAAAATCTTCTATTGTCATTTTCAGAATCTTATGTTTATATCTTATGAAAATCTTATGTCTATATTAGTGTATATTTTTTTATTTTTTGGTTCACCTATATACTTCTTCATCCTATACTTCTATGTAAATCGTAATTTCATACGTACCAAGAAGAAGTGGAAAATTCAACCCCATGACTGTGTTAGATAAGAAAAAACAAATAGTTAGATAAGAAAAATTTTATATTCTATTGATAATATATAAAGTTTCGACCTAGAAATTAATACATTTCTCTATATATTTCGATTCTAGTTTTACTTTTTTCTTTTTGACATGCTATTTTCATCTAATGTCATTCTTAGGTGTTTTCCCTTGTTTTCTTCGGTTATATCTACTTCATTTAAGTTTACGACTGGTGAATTTTTGTACGATTTTATTTTTAAAATATGTCTTTAAGTGAACTATTCAAAATTGAAAATTCAAAACAATTAAATACACAATCTTTAATTATAACATTATTAAAATGGTATATTAATTTTTTCAGAGCTGGTTGCGAACAACGAAAATTCTATTTAATAAAATTTATTTTAATGTTGAATAGAAGAATAGCTCTATAAAACGGTTTCTATTAAGATCCTTTTCAATTTTTAGTTTCAAATTAATGGATTTTGCATGACAGGTTCTATACTGTTTATCCGAATTCGGGTTCATTTACAGTTTTTGTTAAATCCTTTCAA
This sequence comes from Poecilobothrus nobilitatus, assembly GCA_947095535.1. NCBI lineage: Eukaryota > Metazoa > Arthropoda > Insecta > Diptera > Dolichopodidae > Poecilobothrus > Poecilobothrus nobilitatus. Next base: position 252,939,351 of record OX352773.1, on the reverse strand, counting down.
CTTTTCATAAACTCAAATTAATAGTAAAATTAAACAAGATTAGATATGTGATGATCTAAATAAATACCTGTATTTCTAAATAATATTTTAAAATCTTCATTATATTAATATTAACTTTAACTGACGCATTCACAAAAAACTATATATTTAAACTGTGCGAAAAATAAATACACAATTCAATTGTTTTATACTTATATTAGGATCATATTACACAAGCATACGGTATGCAATGATGTCTGCCTCCTTGTTTGCATCATAGAAAAATTCTTCTATAATATCAACAAATATAAGACCACAACAACGTTAACGATAACAAGAAAATCTAAATAAAAAATAAAAAAAAAAATAAATAAAACAAAACAACAATAATTTTAACAATCTTAAGATTTGACGATCCATAAACAAAAGTTTAGTGCCCCCTACGTACATATCTATCTATGTATATTTATATATGAACCATACAATAATCACAGTATTAAAGGCGGCAGTGATCACATAACATCATAATATATATTCTAGTTTCTACTAATGTGCGGTATCTATACACAAATGTATATTTTTATATACGTGTGTCTATGTATAAATATTGTTAGGAAAATATAAATAAAAATATAATGTGTATATTCCTCTAGGATTTAATATGTAGATAAAAAAAACAGATTTGGTCTAATAATGGAATACGTGGTGAAATAAAATCTTATATATATATACTATATGTAAAATGCCTTTAGAATGCAACAAATACAAATATATATACATATATATACAAATATTATATGTATTTATATTACGAAGGATTCAATTTTGATAATATGTATTTTAAAACCAGCATATAGCAATTGTCTACTGATATGGTATGTTTTTTTGTTTTCGTTGTTAATTGTTTTTTATTTAACATTTCGATCGGGGAGAACGATCGGCATAAGTCGATGTTTGTATTGTTAATGCAATCAACAAAAAAAAAAAAAAAAAAAAGTAAAAAGGAAAAATCAAAAAGTTATCCTTCCACTGTCAGCTATAAATAAATAAAAAAAAAAAGGCTCTTGGCTTTTTTTTTTTTTTTGATTACTTAAACAAAGAAAAAAGGGAAACCAATCAGATTTATTTTACAACTAAAGGATATATTCAGATTCAGAAAGTCTTTGTAATAGTATATAATATTATATTGAAGGATTTTTATTTTATTATGAATATAATGTCAAAAATTTTTGAATTTATGTACAACTAATTTTAAGGAAGTCTGGATCGAAGTGAAGATCGTCAACGATATTTTGAATACTTTGTTAGTTAAATTAAATTTTTAGAATACTATATCTGCTATCTACGTTTTTTTTTGTATATTTCGTAAATTAAATGAAAATTTTTATTTCAAAAAGGTATAAACTAGGTAAATAAATTGAAATATGAAATTGTCTGTATTATGTCTGAAATATGAAATTGTCTGATAAATGTTAATATGCCTGCCAATAAATTTTTTTGAGGTTATATTATGTTCTTTAATATATCATTCTGCTTTCTTTAATTTTCTTTGTTATCTGGTTCACAAAGCTGAATTTTAATACATTTACATTTTATACAAGTACATTTACGGTATCGACAATACAATTACGGTAAACGATCTACTCCTTTTGATACCATTTCCTTGGAACCTTAGTTATCAACTATATGTTCTGTAACCAGTCTAAAATTCACCATAAAGTTTAAAAATTCTATTAATAAATGTTCTTAATCTATACTTAATCTTTATATCCTCATATACTTAATTATTGGCATTTAGTCAGTTTTTCTTTATAGCTTTTCTTTTTTTCTTTTATCCTAGCATATTGAAATGACTTAATCGTTTTGAGATTAAAAAAATTCCATGTCGTTTCTGCCATATATTATTGGAATTGGGAATATGTGTAATGATATTTTTCTTTGATTTAGTTGCAAACCAATGTAACATTTTCTTAACTTAATTGAACTTTATAGAACAAACCAAATATGCCCGTTTTTTATTAAATATTCTTAACACTTTTTATTTCTTAACAAAAAATAAATAAAAGCCCTTGCAGATTTCTTCTTTTTATAAAAAAAAAAAAAAAACAAAATCAAATTATCTTATGCATATTAGAGAGAAAAACTCTTGCATTCAAAGCGTATTGATCTTTTTATAATACATATTAAATTGCACGATTCAAAGCACGTACATATACGATCTATATGTGGGTTTCATGATAATATGATAATAATATTATCCTTAAATTGACTTTTCGATGGAAGGGTCTTAAATACGAATATTCGTGCATATAATTTAATATCTATAGATAAAATTAAATGTATATGCATATGCGTATATCGTGAATTATCTTTACATACATACTTACATACAATATAATAGTATACTCAATAATTATCAATCTATAAATAGAATGTAATGTTTAAAGGATCAATACGAAATACACAAAAAAAAAAAAAACAAGGGAGACTGGTTTTATGTATTGACACGTTATCAAAATGAAAAATAAAATTAGTTTTAGTCCTTTTTTTTTTCTTCAAAAATTAAATAAAAATTTTTATTTTTATGTAAACATTTAATTTGTAATTTATCGCGTTGCAATTGACAAATAGAGCTTATATTGAAAAAAAAAAAAAAAATTAAAAATATTCATATTTGTTTTGAAACTCCATTTGAATCTAAACTATGAAATATGGAATCATAATGTCTATCTTTTTTTTAATGTTAATTCTATTTTTTTTTTTTTTTTAATTTTAAATGTAAACAAAATATTTGTTATCCTTTTTATTATTTTCAGAGAAAATCCTTTATTTATTTTATAAAGGTACACTGTTTTTTTTTTTTTTTTTTTCTAAATGTGTTTTAAATTAATGTTGAATCAAATCCAGACGATTGGTAAACAATTTAAACGTTCAAATTTTATATTTGTTTTTTTTTTTTTTTGTGTTTTGAATGTCCTGTTCTAAATGATTAGTATTTAAAAAAATATTTTTAAAATTTTTTTTTAGATATAAGAAAAATTTATTTTGAAATACAAAAAAAAAAAACAACCGAGATCAAGAGTTTATGAGTGATGCACGTGCATCGTTATAAAGTACATTGACTTTTTTAAGTCATAATTTTTTAACGCTTGGGTTTAAAATTTTAAAATGCTAAAAAAAAAAAAAAATTTTTATGGATATTAAATGATTTTATTGAAACGAATTGATCGTGAAAATATATTATATGTATATTGAATGATTTTATTAAGTAATTAATATTAAAAATTTGTTGTTTGGTTTCAATGCGGATTAGTTTCTGCGTTTATGAAATATGAAATAAACGAAATAATTTTTAAGTTATTTTTAATATTTTCTTATTTAATTAATGTGAAATAATACAATATTATAGAAGACTATTCAAACACCGAAATTTTAAAAACTTATAACTTGGGATTTTAAAATTTTCAATTTCTTTTCCAAGAGTTTTGTTTTTTTGGTATTCTTTGGGATTTTATATTATTTTGTACTTCTTTGTTTTGGGATTTCGTTTAGCTTCCAAAAAAAAAAATGATGCTGTCGCACTAAACATATTTTTTTCTTTTTTTTTTTTTTAGTATATTCCAACAAAAATGTGATAAGGAAATTACACAGCCTTTCCGTTTCAGGCGGAGCTGTAAATGTCGTATAAGGGAAAATTATTGTTACGACGTGTGTGGAATTTGAACCCACACTTCCTCGGTGTTTACAACGTATTTCATACGCTTTTACCCACTAGGCCACCAAGGCCACCATAAACAAATTATTGAAATCTTTATTTTGTACAACCAATTCAATTTTTTATTTGTTATGAAAAAAAAGGGAAATTTTTTCTTAAAAAAGGAAATTTTCAAAAACGGTTTTTTTTCAAGGAGTTTAATTTTGAACCACTGAATATTTCTATATTGTTGAAACTCTGCTTGTACCCTATGGAGTTTAATTACGTATATGTCTAAACTCCAGAATACATTTGTAGATCGAAGATTTATTTTGCAGTTAAGTTAAGCGATCTTTTATTTAATAACCAGTGAATATTATTTAGTTTAGCTCGAAGCTGTTTACTTTATTAAAAATATGTGTACGCCGCATGTTAATTTTTGATCGAGATATAGATATATTTAGCTAAATTTAGTGGTGGAATGATAATATTATTTAATTTATTATATAGTTTAAAAAAAAAAAATAAAAATATATTTAGCTTAAGTAAGAGAATATTATAGAAATTATTAGCTAGCATAAAAATTAAACAACTTTTATATAAAAATCAAAACAGGAAATATTATGTTATATGTATTAATAATTGGTGAAATTCTAAATAGAAGTCATTTTGATATGAAATTTAATAAAATCATTTTAAATGTAAAAGAAAACTGCAGTCTACTTATTCTGAAGACAGGTTTTATATAGAATATTTTAATGTTAAATTTTGTTGTTTCTTTTCATAATATTTTTTTTTATTTTTTATTTTTACTCATTAATGAAGGTTGTGCTAACGCGTCAGTATTCCATAGACTCTATAAGTCCGTAATTCAACTTAAAAAAAGTAGGATAAGTTGGTTTTAATAAAGTAGAATTAGACCAAAGTTGGCTTTAAGTTTATCAAAATTTATGAGACAATTATACTACTTTCTTGAAAAAATCAAAGCTTCACAAATCGATGTCAGAAAGTTCACATAAATTTTGAAAAAAGAAACTACCGAAATATTTCCACGCCTGACTATTTGACTGACTATGGGGCAAGTTCATAATATTAGTACAGAACTTAAATGTCCAATGTCTTTTAAATGTCCAATTAAATGATTTGTTAAACTTTTGTTTTATTTATTTTAAGTGAAATTTAATGATTTTGTATAAAAGATTCTTCATCATTCATGTTAATCTATTATATTGTCTTTTTAATCTATAACAGATTTCAATAGGAACAAAGGATCTACGATTAGTTACTTATTTAACTTTTGAATTTATTATACATTTTAATATTAAAAAAAATTCAAAGTTAAAAGAGTTCAGTCCTTTATTTTTTAATGTTAAATATTAAAAAAACTCTCAAATATTTTTCTCTATTACATACACTTAAAAAACACTTAATTCATTTTATGTAATTAAATCGTTTTTTTTACTTTTTTAACTAAAAGAAATACCCACCATTTTTAAAAAAAAAACTTTAATAATAAAAAAAATATATATATATATAGCTACATAAATGTAAGGATAAAGAGAAAATTTTGACCTCCCTATTTATAAATAAATACTCTAATATCCTCTTACCCTTCATATTTTTTTTTTGCTTCTATAACTTTACATCATTCTTAGTTTTTTTTTTTTTTTTTTCTCTTTTCTTCTTAAAGTTTCACTTTACTTGCATACATTTACTTTTAACATACATAGCTACATATCTATACATTAATTTTTTTTTTTCCATAACACAAAAAAAAAAAAAAAATTACAAAAACGAAAAAAATTTACCGACCCCCTTTTGATTTTTCAAAAAGAAAAATAAACACAAAAAACAAAAATTAAATTCCATGAAATTAAAAATAAAAATTTAATAATTTTTTTTTTTTTCTTTTTTCGATTCTCACAGAAAAAGGAGACAAACAAGTTTTCTTTTGATACAATTACATTTAATATTAGTATATATGTACATATATATATAGATTTATATCCAAATATACATATTATGATCAAAATATGTGTATATACACAAATATCTACTATACGTAAAGGACATGGTATGCAAGTAAAATAACAAAAACAAAAAAAAAAAAAAAATTAATTTGTATACACTTTGGAATGACGAAGTATTTTTGTTACACAAACAACTATACAATTTGTTTTTTTTTGTTTTTTGTTTTGTTTTCTTAATTTTTTTTTTTTTTTTTTTGATCTGGGGATAAGATGATTATAACAAATGATAATGATGATCATAAGAATGATTAAAATTATGACGATGATGTTTCCATTTTATCCAATGCTCCACCACCATTTTTTTTTTTTTTTTTTTCGGAATTTTATTTTGTATTGTCCTAAAAATAAAAATAAATGTTGACTGTTATTGTTATTGTTGTTATAAATTTTAAAATGATGCGATCCTTTTTTTCATTTAAATTTACTTCAATGATATGAATTTTTATTTTTATATCGAAAATATCTTTCGTGAATTTTATGGATCCCAGGAGATTGAGAGAAAAATATATTAAAAACATAAATACATGTCTAAGACATTTTTGTTGAGGATCCTACATTAAATTCTTTCCTTGTTTTGTACCTGAAAACAAGAAAAATGTCTACAGTTTCTTTTTTGTTTTTTTTTTGTTTAAGGTTTTTTTTTTTTTGTAACCTGTTCAATTCAATCCTTTTTTTCCATTCTAATATTGATCCACCATCATCATCATCATAATCATCATCAACATTATCAAAATCATTAGTTTTAAATTGATGATGGTGAAACTATAAGTATATATATATACGTATAATATATAACATTTATTCCTTTTTATTCCTGAAAAAGGAAAAGGAAAGGAAAAATAAAAAAAAAAACATAAAAAATACATAAAAGCCTTAAGCGTCGCTTAGAAAACTTTTTTTTTTCCTTTTTATTATTTTTGTTATTGTTTCTTCTTTGTTGTTACAGTCATCTCGCATGAAAAGTATGATTCAATAATTTCAAGATCCACAAAAAGGTTCAATATATATCCATGTTTGCATTCATTTTTGTATATTTAGTATAAGGTGTATTATGTATATATATATATTATGTTGATATTATATAGGATATTTGAGTACCTGATTATATATTGGATACAAGGATGATGATTTAAAATGAAAAAAGAAAAAGAGTTACTATACTAAAAATAAAAGATATTTGATTTTTATTTTTTGTTTTTTTTTTTCAAGAAATTGACTTGACTGTACCTTTTTAGTGCTTATTATTTTTTTTTTGTTCTTAAATTTATAAAGTAAATAGATGAGAAAACTAGATTTCAGTTGGAGGACTTTGTTGGAGGACTTGGAGGATATTTTTTTTTTTTGTTTTCAAATTCAAGTTAAAAAAAAAATAAGAGCATTTTTAAGAAGAAAAATGAAGGAAAAAAAAAAACGTTTTTTTATTTGTTGTGTCAATAATAACGATTAAAACGAAAAAATAAGCATTTAAAAAATGAATTACTCAAAATTTTAGGAACATAAGCAAATTCTAAATAAAAACAGTTTAATGTATAATTTTATAAGATCTTAAGATTGCCTATTTATTTGATTTTTTTATTTTTCACCTTTAGTAATATGATTTTTTAAGCTATCTTATGAGTATTTTGTATATATATATATTATCTATAGAAATTTAGTCCATAGATTTTTACTAGATATACTTTAAGACTTTAGTCTATATTTTGTTACACATATTTTTTGCTTCCAATGTCATTTTTACTTATGCTTTTTTCATAGTGACGGTTTCCATGAGCGAAAATTATATTTACTTGATTTGTCTTGAAAAAGTTTATTAATTTCTCTTATTGTACTATTTATCTTCTCTATTTTCTATTGCGATAGAAATAGAGATATATAGTATTTAAGTATAATAGGCATCTGAAAAATTAAATTGCATATTTATGAAAATAACGATATTTTTACTTCGGAACCTTTACGGTCTGAACAGTTCAGTTGGTTGATTTGATTCTTGTAATCAGTTTCTATTATATCTTTTAAGTTGCTCCATTATCCTGAATTGGATTAAGCTAACAATATTAAATGTAAAATATAAACATAACATATTTAGTTAATATATGGTTATAGAAAACTCATATGAAAGGCTGGAAAGTCTTATATATGTAGTTTCATAAAACAGAAATCAAAACAATAATGGAAAAAAAGATACGGTATTCAACGTTGGGGTAAAGAATAAAATATGATCAATTTTATAAGGTTTTTAGCTTACTATTTTATAGAGAAAAGAAATTTATTATATAGTGAGGTTAAGATGAAATAGATAGGGTTGGAAAATATAAGATGATTCTACAAAAATTATGAAAATCTTAATTTATTTTATTTTTGAACTTTTATACTACATTGTTGTTAAAAGACTTTCTGACATCTCTGTCATCTGAAAGGATCATGTTATTAAATAATTTACATCGTAATAATTCAACATAATATCGTAAATTTTTTTAATATCGAAAATTTTATAATATCGTAATTGTATTTTCAAAAGTGTGATGAATAAGTCTTTTCATTTTTATCTTAAAAAAACTAATTTGGGTACATCAAAAATTTGCTCTTCCTTAAAGTATCTATTTTTCTTTTCGAACACTTTTTGGATTTAACTAAAAAATTAAATTATATCAAATTCCTAACCAAAAAATGTGTATTTAGATCAGATTTTAAAAATTTTAAATATAGATATATTTAAATATTATACTTTTAAAAAGCATTTAATATTATGTTGGTCTTGTATAAACCATCATGATTGCATGATTGTTATATTGAGATTTTATATATTAAAAATCCTTTAAATATATTTCTTTTTTTTTGTTTTTAAATTAAAATTTGAACCCCGTCAGCGAATTTTATTTTTATTTTTTTTCACCATTGTTCATTTTAAAAAAACATTTTCTTGATTTTTTATTTCTCTTTGATTTTTAAAGTCACTCCTATGACCATTAACTACCAACAACGCCTTGTTTTAACTACCAATTTTCATTCCAAGGATCGCGTTTTCTTTTATATTATTGATAATGTATAAATATATATATATATATATGTACCTAATAGATACATATATATATTTTTATATGAGAAATACAAAACATAAATATTGTTTTGGGGGGATACAAAAAAAAAAAAAAAAATTTTTTTTTTCTACCCAACCCAAGAAAATTTGAAAATATTTTTAATTTTTTTTTTTTTTGTTTTTGTTTCAAATACTTGTTTTGTCATCGTTATCGTCGTATTCGGTTATAAAGTAACCGATGTCGAAAGGAATCTTATTACGTTTTAAAATGTTCTTCTCAACTGGTTCCTATATATATATATATATATAAATATATAGTATATATACTTATTATTATTTTTGTTTACTTTTTTACATGATTATATATATATATATTTGTATATATATTTACTTATAATTTTTATAAAAATATTGTATACTTTTCCATTACACTTGAAAGCATTCGGATCGTTTATTTTATTTTATTTTTTTTTTGTTTTTTTTTTTCAAGTTATTTTAAGTCAATAGTTCTCATACTACCACTTTTATTGTCTTGTGTATATTTATTTTGAATCATTCAAGCCAAGATTCAAGCAACAGAAAAATGAATGAAACAACCAACCAACTGATCAACCAACGAACCTATAAGTATATATTGTATTCTTTTTTTTCTTTTTTTTTTTTTTTTTTTTTGAATTTTGAAATTTTGCCTTCTCCTTTTACAAATTCTAGTTCTGTGTTTCGTTTAATTTTCAGTGCTTTCTGATAAATCAGAGCAAAAAATGAAAAAAAAAAAATCTTTATTTTAAATTGTTTCTACTCATGTACATATACATATTTTCAGGTTCCTTTTTCAAGTTTTATAGCCTCACTTGGCTATTTTTCTTCAAACATACTATATACCAATCGTATATAACATACAAGATGAGGAACAACGTGTGTTGCCTTGAATTTTAAAATGATAAAAAAAAAAAGTAAATCTTTCGTTACATGAAGTTATTTCTGTATATTTATTATGCATATACGAGTATATATATATATATGATGGTTATATTTTTAACTTGAATATTTACATATAACATACAAATTTACATATGTACGTACATATTAAAGTATACACATTTGTTGGCCCCAATGATCCTTTTCATGAACCCCTTTTTTTTTTTCATCTCATTTTTTTTACGACAACAATTTTAAATTTGGGATTATGAATATTTTTTTTTTTTTTTTTGTAAACTTTAAACAAACAAAGATTTATAGTTATTCTTATATACATATATACGATAAAAATGTAGAGTTGCAGTGGAATAAAAGGAAGATCAGAAGATCACTATGTAAAAATGATTGGTTATATATTTGACATGTACTGTATATACATATATATATTAAGATGATGTATAGTATATGCAGTACAATACTCCTTTCGAATAAATTTAAGATGCATTTAAAAAATCATAAAAATATTTTTTTTCTTTTTTTTATTTTTTTTATTTTTTTGCTTCATGTTATGTTGTTGTTATTGTTTGCTCCTTTCTTTATTCAATTGTTGTTTATCCGTTTAAAACAGAAATTTCTGTATTTCCCTTTTATGAAAAACTTGTTGTTTCTTAACGTCTCCTGTTTTTCTTTTTTTATTTTAAATTAAAATAAACGGCGTTCCCAATTTTTTGGTTTTTTTTTTTTGTGTTTTTGTTATATTTTGGATTTCGAAAAAAACAAAAAAAAAAAAAAATGTTTCTGTTGATGTTTTGACATTGATCTGGAATACTAAACTAAAAAAAAGAAATAAAAATTAAACCAGACTTATCGTTCGTTTATCCTTTTGATAAGTATCAAATTTTATTGTTCATGGTTTTACTTTTTTAAAAAAATTAAGGAAAGTTTTTTTGTTTTTGTTTTTGTTTTTAGTTGATAATTCTTTAGTAATTTTTCAAAGGATAAATATAGAAATCCATTTTGAAATTTATTTCGAATATGCCGCAAACAAAACTTTAAATCAACCGAATGAAAAAAAAGTAAAAAAAACCATTTATTAAATTTAAGGATAAGAAAAATTTTGCAGAGGAATTGACGGAATAGAGAGCGTGGAGTTTTTTTTTATCTCTATCAATTCTCTAATAGCCTGTCAATGAAAAGACGAAACTACTTATGTAGTTTCTTTTTCCAAGATTTAGGTGAACTTCTGATAGCGATCAGAGAAGCTTTCAAAGTTTCTTCCGTTAGAATGGTATCATTGTGGCATAAATTTAATAGGAACTTAATACAAACTCTGATCGAATTGGTTCCCCTACGTTTTTAGGGTACACTACGGATTTAGAACCTAGTGGTTACTGACGCATTAGCACATCAGCTTTCATCAATAAAAAAAAGGAAAACAAAACTTATGTTTTCTTTTCCTTATGTTTTGTTTTTTACCACTGTTTTTTTTTAATTACGTACATGATCTAAATGATCTAAACTCCATATAGATTAGATTAAATTTATTAAAGAGATATAAATGATTCTGCGACCTTTTGATATAGATCTGTTGTGCTCCCCCTGTTACTACGTGCTGTGGATCTCACCTTCACTTATAATACTTCTGTCAGCCTTACTGACTCTAAGAAAGTAAAGATTTGAATAGGGTCTATTTCTGATAGTTCATCTTCACCAAAGAAATATGCTTCTAAGTGCACATATCTTACTTAGAGTACACCTGCGCACTTTTTGAGTATGTGACCTGAAGTTTTCTCTATTCTTAACAGAATCTGCATGTACCGTCATTTTCTATTTCAATTTTCTTTAAGTGTCCATACTCCATATAAGCTGGCCCCGTTTTTCTTTGTCGTTCAAGAAAAACGAGAAATCGTTTTAAAACTCCTTGAATTATCATTTAATATAATTCTAAACTAAATTAAATCTATGAATACTTTAATAATGAAGATCAATAACATTGTGATTGAAAAAAATTTGCAGAAAATTTCTTAAAATATTCAGATAATTTTTAGTTACCTCAAGCATAAACAGGGATCTGTTTCCATTTGATTCCGTTGTGAATAGCTGTCAAAAATTTTTCAATAACTATTATCTCCATTGCGTATAAAGTTTAAATCTTGACGATAAGAAGTTATTAAATCATAAATGACTGAAATTACATAAAGTTAATGGAAGAAACAAAGTAAAATCTTCGTAAAAATTTACAATAAGGTTTAAGAAAGGTAAAATATATTCAAACACTTAACAAAATTAGAGGAAACTTATTTTTAAAAAGATTTAGATTAGATTAAAATTAGCTCTAGATTAAAATTGACATTTTAAAGTCGGTCCTGGATTTTATTTTTTAATTAAATGGATTAAAGGTATTGAAAAAAATTCAAGAAATTTAAATAAAATAAATTACAGATAATCGGTGCAAAACGAAGAAGCAGTTGATAGACATTATTAAGGATCAGCCAATGTAAGAAAGTATTATGATAGGGCTGTATTAATTATCATATTTATCGACTTAAAATCGACAAAATAATTATATAATATAACACTCAAATACTTAAATAAATTTGGGCTATCCCAATTATATTGAAAGGCAAACACAGTATAAGTTTCAAATTTTTCTTGCATTTTAAATTCGATAATAAAAGTGTTAAACTTAACAACAATAATACTTAGAATCTCATCTTCATTACATTTTACTATTTAAATTTATCTTTAATCAAATAATCATTTCTTCTTTAACTGAGTAAATGAAAAGATATTAAGAAATTAAAATACGCCAAAAGTTATATTTATAAAATCTTTTAATCCTTTAAGTTCCAAATATTAACGTTCCAAATATTAGCTGTTAAAAAAAAAAATTCTAAAGAAAATATTTTTTATATCAGGATTATATAAAAACAATACAAATAAGAAAGGCACTCACAAAAATAAGGTAAAATTTAGATTTTAGGCAATGACGACTTTAAAAAATTTTTTACTGTGGTTAACAAATCAAATTTTATATTATTTTATTATTTTTTCGAATTCTTTCAATATCCTTCTAACATTTATACAACAAGGGATCGCAAGGGAGATTGTATAAAATAAATAAGTATTTATATGTATTTTCTAATCCAATATACTTTAAAATATTCTTGTCAATTATATCCTATCAGAAATTCAACGAAAAACAAAAAAAAAATCAAATATTGAACGTTAAAAGAAACAGTCAAAAAGCCAAAAGTAATCATCATATCCTGTAGGGGACACAAAAACTATACATAAATATATGCATATATATATATATATATATATAAATATACGTTAAAAGTCATGTTATGTTAAATATAATTTTAATGTATTTGTGTGATAATAATAAAAAAAAATATGAGGGTGAAAAATAACATATAAAAAACATTAATTTCATTGTCTGAAGATCCTTTTTTTTTTTTGTTTTTAGTTTTTTGATAATTTGATGTCTCGCTATCATAAATCTGATATTCTCATGAAAAAAAAGGATACGAAAGAATGGAAAAATTATGTTAGTACATATATACATATATATTTTAATTTACATACAAATCTAAAATAATTTATATAGGTACCAATATGTATAGCATTTTTTTTGTCCATTTGACTCTGCAAAGGAGAGGGAGTTCTTCCATTTAACATTTCTATCTCACACGATTTCCGGTTGTTGTTTTATCATTCTCTCACGTGATTGCTGAAATTCGGCTTTTATGGTGCGTCTCCAAGTCTTTTTCGGACGCCCTTGTCTTCTACTTTATTTGCACAGGGTTCTATTGCAAGGCAACGCGGTTATTTCATTTTTCAATAACAGTCCGATACTGTCTTGTTAAAACAAGAAAGTTTTTTAACTTATTTCATGTGAATGATTGGGGAAAGGGAAAGTTAATATGGCATATTCCTTTAAATATTTCTAATAGATATAGAAAGATTTCGGTCAAAAGAAACAAAGAATATTATATAGTAACTACAGAATATTTTTACGTCTACTAATTCTTATTTCAAATAAAACCCTTCCTCATTATTTCAATACAGATTGAACAGCTTAAAAATAAATTATCATTATCCTCTTGACTATAGTATAGTTTAATAAAAGAAAAACAAAATTGTTCTATTACACTACCCAATAGTTTTATTTAAGGATATTTTTATTTATTTTCACTTCTTGTTTTTTTTTTCTGTAGTTAAACAAACATAAATTTTTATGTCTCACATGAGTAATTTTTTTATTTAAAAATCAAAACACAGGAAAAAAAATTAAAAAAAAAAAAATTTTTAAAAGGCTTAAGGGAAAATTACTAAAGATTTACTACATGCATATAGTTAAATATATAAACGGATTTTAAATTATCTTCCCTCAATCATATGATCATGTGCATATGTACGAGTTCAAAAATTTGAAAAATGAGTAAAGAATTAAGAAATTCAAAAAAAAAAAAAAAAGGGATATCATATGTAGACAGGATTTCATTGGAAAAAAAAATTATTCATTTTTATCCTTTAATAACAACCCCCTACAAAATGAAATTAATATTTTAAATATTGCTCTTTTTCTTTTTATATTAACTAAACTGAAAAAATTATATAAACGTATCCTGTCAAAGGATAATATTTTTCTTTTATTTTATATATAAGAAAACTTTAAAATGGGTAAAATGATCACTTAAAATAAGAAATGTAAAAAAAAAAACAAACAAATTCAAGGATATTTATTTTTCTTTTTAAAAAAACACTATTCTTCAAGGATATCTTATTATATTTTTTTATTTATTTTTGCATAACAAAAGTTTGATTATTAAATAAAATATTTTGCAAAAGAAAGGGTTGACAAGGATCAAATCACTTGTTTTTTGATAATTATAAAAAGGTCCTTTTATATAATACATTTTTTTTTTTTTAAGATCTTTTATAGTAATGCAATAATTGTACAACATTTGATAAAACAAGATCAGGTTTAAATTTTTTTTTTTTGTATAAAAAGATTGAAGTGCTTCTTTAACCCCTATTGAAATATAAAATAATGGTTTTTATTCCTTTTTTAAAATTATTTATTTTTAAATTATTAAGGATAACCGAAAATAATTTTAGCTTTTATATGTTAATTTAACTAAAGAGACTTGTGAACATTTTGTGATCTTCAAAAAATAAATGTAAAATATTATAATATTATTTATAGATTTGATCACAGATTGATTGAACTAATTAAAAACTGATCCTATTTTAATCAGTAGATGTATAATATAATGTTCCATATGATGTATAATATAATGTGATCTTATATTGATCGTAATCGATTCTTGTATTATGTATTTTTATTGTACTGAAAAAAAATTTATTATAATAGCAAATTTCAATGAAGAACATTTTTTAAAGTATATAGCGTTTTGTGTTTGATTGTGAACTTTCTAAGACTTTAAAGTCCTATTGAGTTAATTTATTTGAGTGTTTATCTGTAAAACAGTACTTGTTATTTTTTGTATCCTTATACTAATTAATGAAAAATAAATTATAATATTAAATGTCATTCGAAAAGTGATTAAATTAAGTTCAAAATATTTTTTAAATAAATAGTTAGAAATTTTTAATTAAATTATCTCGAAATGAGTTGAAATCACATATCCTTTATTTTAGAAATTTAATTCTATTTAAACAAATTAACTTCTGGTTGTTATACAAGAAAATATATCACTTAAACATTTATTATAGTATTTTAATAAACTATTTGATTAGTATATAATATCAAAATAACATAAACAAAAATAAAAAAAAAAAAAACGCATTAGAATATATATAGGGTGTGTAAATGTAATAATTTTAAGAGTTACATGACTAAAAACTTTAAGGACTAAATTAAAACAGATATGAATATATATCTGGTATCTGATGCCAACTTAACATTTATACTTCTACAAATAATATGGCGGTTATTTAAACAAACCTTAAACAAAACTGACATTATATTTATTTTTTGAAAATTTACCTTTGAACAAAAAAATGCATAGTTAACCCCAATGTATAATTTTTTTTATTTGCTTCTTTTTTTTTTTGTACAACAAAATTATCTGGAAATTTTATAAATATATTTTATTTTCTCTTAATTCCTTTATTTTATTTTTAATATTTATTCCTTGTAAGGATTTTTCTCTTTATCCCCCCACGCTGTACAAAAAATTCCGATCATACTACACATAAGTGCTATTTTTAAACATTAACAATATACATATATTATTATGTATATAGAATAAAGTTTGTTTTACAAATGTATTATGAATATCTTATTCCTACTGAAATATTTGAATAAATAATCAATGATCAAATTTTTGTATTGAATTAATATAATAATTAGGGTAGGAATTTCGCTCGGTAATTTAAAACCCTTTATTTTCTTTTATATAGGTACTCTTAAGCCTTTTACAAAACTCTACTTAAATCTCTACTAGCTATAATATATGTATATAAAGGCCAACTAAATATAGACACCGGAACACTTTTTGTTGGACATGCTGTTTATATTTTACTTATATGGAATATGATCTCTATAAGTTTTCGACTCAAATAAAAAGTTTCAATTTCAATTTCAATTCCCGTTTCAACATTCAACTTTTACAAAATTTTCTTAGTTACTATAATATATGATGAACTTTTCTTAAAAATAGTTTTTTCTTAATTTTTCTTATCTACAAAAATAAGAAATTTTTATAAAAATAAAATAAATATCTTATCTTTTTTTAAAAAATAATAAACATACAATTACCAAATAACATATAAAAATTAATGCTATATATAATCAGAACAGAACACCACTAATGCTGCTAACAATAAAAATCACTGAATCAACAATGAATGGCACTGTAAATATTCACAGAAGGGATCCTTTCATATATACACTTATAAACAGAATAAAAACGATCAAAAATTAAAATTTAAAAATTCCTTTGAATTAATTTATTTATAAAAATACAATAACAAAAATTTATAAAGTTTTATAATAACGTTTCCTTCAAGGAACCCCTCTATGAATTTTTAAAAGTCAACAGGCAATGAAAAAGAAAACAATAATTTTTTTTCCAATGAAAAATAACAACAACAACAGAAACAACAATAAAATAAAATTTAAATGACAACTATTTATATGACGTATAATAATGCATAGAGGGCGGGGGGGACAATGAAAGTAATCAGAGTTAGCAAGATAAAGATCCTTTAAAAGAAACAACAACCAAAACTGGTTACATTACGTTACATATTAATACACATATATGTATGTATAGCAAATAAGTAACATGTACCCATATACATATTATGTACTTATTTATGAAAAAAACAAAAAATTATAAATAGCGTTGCAAGGATTTTTTATTTATTTTTATTTTTTTTTTTTTTATAACCAAAACAAAATACCGAATCTGAATCACAAATATTATTACCTATAATGATATGGTAAATATAAATTTTCTGCATAATATACCAAAATGATATAATTGTATATATGTATCCCAGGTCACTTTACATTTACACTACACCATTATCACTACCACCAAAAGAAATTAAAAATTATATTATATTAGCTTAATTCATTTCTTTTTATCATTAATATCATTGTATGCAATTTTATCAAAAAAGAAAGAGTACACGTTTGTTATCCACAAACTCAAATACACATACATATATTTCTTTAAATCATACACAAATACTTAGAATCACATCATTTAAATAATATTATGTAGAAAAGTTCACCGACCTAAATCATGGCCATAAAAATTATTTGGTTTACAAGGTAGGTATGTATTATATTATTTGAATGGATATTATGAAAATAAAAAGGAAGAATTTTTCCCAACACACCACTAAAATACACCACACCACACAACAAAAAGAAATTGTCGCTGTCAATATAATATGTATATATATATGTATATATTATAAAATAAAATCTTAAATAAAATAAAATCTATTTATCTTTCACCGTATACAATCCCTATAACTACAATAGCGCGTCAAACTACAAAATATATACTTACATACATAGGTTATGTATATAGAAAACAATTTAAATTTTGACGGACGAAAAATTTTTAACAAGTAAAACAAAAACAAAAAATGTCATGATAGGAAACGCAATTAAATGACGTGTAGCCAATCTTTTTTTTCTTTTTATTTTTATTTTCATATTATACATATTTTGGTTGCTCTCAAATCTTAATTTTTTTTTTTTTTTTGTTACTTTTTATATCTTTTTTAATTTTTGTTTTTTTTTTTTGTTTTTTCTTTTTGTTTTTCATTATCAGTTTTTTATTTATGTCCTAAAAAGTCAAAAAAATTAAAAATTAAAAAAAAAAAAATGAGAAAATTAAAAAAGGAATGAATATGGGGATAAGAATATCCTATATAAGTATATTATATGAAAAGGCAAAGCAATGCAACAAAAATAAAACAATTACGAGAAAAAAATACAGAAATAATTTTTTTTTTCAAAAAAAAAGGCTCTATTTGATTTTCTTTTTCTTTTTTACCTCCTCAATAAACAGTATAGTGGCTCCATACCTCCTCATACAATACAATATAAGATCGAGAAATACATTTTCCACCATAAAAAGAAAACAACTTCAATTAGTATTCGATCATGGAATCAACGAAATCATTTAAGAAGGAACCCTATATTATAAAAATATACAAAATATAATATGTATACATATATATATATATATAATTAGTAAGGAGCAACAGAGAAGGAGGAGTATATATTTTGTTGTTCCTTTTTTTTTTCTTTTGTATTTAAGGAATTGAAAAAGATTCCAACAACAACAACAAAAAAAAACTTAATAGAATTTTTTTCCTCTTACGTATTTTTTGTTTTTTTAATTTTTTGTTTATTTATAGGTGGATTCATGTTACAAAAATAAACTCAATACGATACCAAAGGATTGAAATAAAAATTTATATATATGTATATATATATATATATATAAGTATGTAATATCACTTATCTATGCTCATGTAAACTAAATATTTTAAAGGAGACTTAATATTTTTATATGTAGTACACATATTCATGAATGAATGTATGTATGTAACGTATCTGTAGGCTTAAGAGAATTGAGGATTTTCTGCCTTTGGTTTGTTTTTTTTTTTATTTTTAATCCTAGTATTGAACTTTAACTATCATGGTATTTGTGTAATTGTGTATATAACTAATAATAATTTGTAGATAAAAATAGTTCAAAACATTATTCTAAATAGAATTTATTTATTAATAGAAATATATATGTATATATATTTGAGTACTTGTATGTATAACATGTATGTAAATTTATCGATTTTTATATATTTAACTTGTATTAATAGTTATAGAAAGGACTATATTGATTAGTATTAGAATTTAAAATTAATGTTTAAAAATGTAAATGTTAAAAGAAATTGACATAAAAAATAATAAGAAAAAAAAAAAAGAAAAGGAATCCAGTTGTTATTTTTTTTTTTATTTGTTTGTTTTTGAATTCTAAATCATGAGAAATACAATTTAAAAATTGTTGAGACAGGTTCAAAGGTCATTGAAAGGATTTTTGTTTTTTTTTGTGTTTTTATTTTATTAGATTTGATAAATACGATTAGAAATACTGTTTTTAAATCTTTTGAAGGTTTCCCATTATACATAAATTATATTTTATATAAATGTATAGTTATATGTATATGTATATAATGAGAATATAATTTAAAAAAATTACTAAGTATATATGTATATATGAAAATTAAAAAAATCATATAGGACATTTACAAATTTAATCAAAGTTACAATGTAATGTAAATTAATGATCTCCTGTCGATTGGAATATATTATTTAATAATAATTAAAATGCTACATTGATTTAGAAGAGATAAGAGAAAGTAAATAAAAAAGAACTGAAATGTAATTTTAAAATAAATTAATAAATGTTTAATAATGTATTATAATTTTTTTTCCTAAGAGAGATAAGAATCTTCCAAAGACTCCAAAGAATACCACTTTAGGTAGTGTCAGATTCTTACTGACTAAACCCCCTTTTACCAATATAATGGGGAGTGACTCTTAAATACAAACGCACTATGTTGGCTAGGCAGTGGGGATAGAAGGTGACAGGACAAGCAACCGGAAACATTGAATTGGGGAGTGGGACTGTAAGCGAACTGTGTATCGGCCTATTATTATTACTATTTTGCTATGAGTGACGAAGCCATCAACAGTATAACATAAGATGGAACTATAACATAACCATATGAACTATAACAATATGGATAGTATATGCATGATATAACTGTCACTGTAGCAATAATACTACTGTCTATAATAATAATACCACTGTCAATGTAGCAATAATACTTAAGCCCTTTAAATTAAAAACTTAAAAATTTTTCGAATGAAATTAAACAGATTCACGCATGAACTAGATTAAATGGTTCCTAAAAATACTTTTTCAGTAGTAATTTATGGCCTTGAAAAAAAAATTTAATTTCCAGGACAGACCTTATACGAATTTCAATTTTATGATTTTAACAAAGAAATAAAAATATTTTTGAAATTTCTTGAAAATCAAAATTTCTAATAAATAACTAAATTTTAACTTTAAAAGTTTTAAAGCTTTATAAGTTTTACAGATTGGTTCTAAATTTAAATCATTGTTTCCTTTAAACAAATTTTAAAAATTTACAAAAAAGGAACCTAAAATTTTTTCTATATAAACAGTTACATTATAGCTCATTTTTTAAATATATCATTTTGTTATAAACTATTTTTTATAAAGAAAACAACAGAGATATGGGCCTAGTGGGTAAAAGCGTATAAACTATGCTGTAAATGCCAAGGTAGTGTGGATTCGAATTTCACAAACGTCGTAAGAATAATACGCCCTTACGACATTTACAACCACGCTAGAAAAGGAAAGGCTGAATAATTTCTTTGTCACATTTATGTGGCAAGGAAATTAATTTTTAAAAAAAAACAAAAAAAAATAGATATAATGTAATACTATCCTATATTGTATCTCTAATACCAATAGTCTATTATATTTTTTGTTTAGCTAGGTATATAATATTGTGAAATTCTTTAAAAACTCTTCGATCAATTTACTTTAAATTAAAATTAAAGAAGTGATTGTCTTAGACCTCTTCTTAACATTATCAAATCACAATTAGTTCCTTTATTTTATTATTCCCCTTTTGGTATGCCAATGTAATTGAGTTAAAAATAAAAAAAAAAATCATTTCTTATAAACCTTTGGTTTTTATATACATACATATATATATATTTTTTTTATTTATTTCCTAGAATTACAATCCCCCTTTTGTTTTTCGTTTTTTTTCTACAAAAACAAAAACTGCAATAGTTGCAATTTTCTTTTTTTTTATTTTTTTGTTTTTTCTTTAAATTATTGTGGAAAAATTTTCTATCATTCAACGAATTGCTATAAGCTATTTAATTCACCCTATTCCTTTTCTCCATTAAAAAAAAAAAAATACAAAAAAAAAAAAGAAAACAAAATCGTTATAGCAAAATTCCATATGATATTCTATACAACATATAATATAGTTTATTTTTGATTCGTTTGCATAGAATGGATCTTGATCTTTTCATTCCCTTTTATAAGATATATCCAAAAGAAAATAATACTGGAAATAAAGAAAAAAAAAAAACACTTAAATTTTCTTCTAATGCATTGATCCTCTATTAATGGTATAAAAGGCATGAGGCATGACTTTTGTAGTCAATTCACAAACCAGTAATAACAACAATACTTAATATATTGCAATGCTTAACCACTATATTTTTTTCTTTTTATCACAGATTTCCATTTCAATTGTCCGCATATACTTATATATTTATATATACACATATATATATATAAAATATAAGTATATAAACTTATAAAAAAAAAAAATTATTATATACATTGTTGCAATATTATTTTATTCCTTCAATGTGATTTTATTTAACAACAGGATATGCATGATGAAAAAGATTTGTTGTTAATCACAAAAATAATAAAGAAAATGAGAAAAAAAAAAAGAAAATGATCCCCCTTTTATATTCAATAAATAAAAACAGCAGAGGGAATGTTTTATTTTTTTTTTGGTTGTTTTTTTTTTTTTTTTTTTTTTTGTTTTAAACAAAGGTTTACAATAATAACACTTAACTATTAAAAAATATTTGTTGCATTAGCACGTTTATTTATTCCATTTGCTTTCATATTGAATTTTATTCGTGAATAAAAATTTTTCCTTTTATTAAAAAAGAACAAAAAAAAAAAAACAAATTATTCGGTTTAAAGTTCAATATAATTTAAATAAAACAAAAAAAATTGAAATTATACAGTACAAATCAATTCTTCAAAATTAAAGGTAGTGATTTATACTATTAAAGTACAGTAGAATTTATTTTCAGTTTTTTTTTCAAGCTTGATTTTTATATTATGTAATTTATTCTATTTATATACTATATATATATTATAAATATATTAAAAATTAAAAATTTTTCAAAGTTATATATATAAAAAAAAAAAAAAAAAAAATTAAATAATATTTTATCCCACAACTAAAACATTAATAACTAATGATACTGTCAAATATTTTGATATAACGAGTACTTTAAGTTTAAGAAAATTATAATTGAAAAAGCCTATATATGTAAGACAAAACCTAAAGTTTTACATCTTGTTGATATTTTAACAAGGAGTATACATTGGTTAAGCTCATATGTATTATCACCATCTTTATCTTCAATATCTATGCTATTTTCTGAAAAAGGTTCAGGTTTCCAACACAATTCATTAAATAATATTTTTACTAAAAGCACTCCTCTCCTCAAAACCCCATAATATATTGAACAAGGAACAAGGAATTAGATATTCCTTTAATTAAACTCCTTCCTAATTTATTAAAATTTCTATTTTTAAAATATCAGATGATTGTGTGAAGTATACATTAAATGATAATATGTCATGTCTTTATTATTGTTTTAGAAAAAAAAAATATATATTATCACAGAGAATCAAAGAGAAAAATAAATTTGATGAAATAATAATGAAAAATATCTTAAATAATAACTGAAATTTTGAATTAACAAAAAAATATATGGCAAACATATAAACATTAAACATAATGCCAATATGTTTGATATTCGGAAATGTACAGTTAAATAAAGTACTTTATTTTTATTATGTCACGTAATCATATCCTTTCAATATTTTTCACAATACTATACAACAAAACTGTTTTTACAACCATTTTTGAATGTACCAATAAATAAATTTACCTTCATTCTAAATTGTAACAAATAAAAACTTCCAACAGAAAAATAATATTTGGTAAATGTCTTTTTAATATTTATCTACAATATTCCTATAACTTTGAAATGAATTTTCATTCCCTAAACTTCACTTTTCATGACCAAGCAATACATGAATACTAAAAGTCAAACAACCTATTGTTGGGTCAGAAAATGGAACAATATTACATAACAAATCATAGAGGACTCGTCTTGGTTTCACGTCTTTATAGTGTTTTCCGATAATTCCGATATATTCTTCGAAAAAAAAAAATAAACAAAATAAAAATTATTCAATACACCATTATTGAAAAAGCCAGCCATTAGCAATTCACCACAATAACTTCATATATGACTCATATTCATCTGATAGAGGCTATGGTAATATTTTTCCAAATTTTGTTCTACCGAAACTGAACGGGAAACTAAGTCACATTAACATTATCTTGGAATATTAAGTATTGCCAGATTCTAACTATAGCATTTGTTTAGCTTATAGAATCTTGAATTGTAACTTTAGTTGGTTATGGTCTAATAATATTAAAAAATATTTAATTGGTTTTTTTCTTGAACTCGTTACAGTCCTTTATTTATATTTGCAAAAGCAAAAATTACATTTTTATGATGTTCTACTACTGCTCATTTTACTTAGCCAAAAACAAAAAAAAAAAAAACAAACCATTCCAATTCTAATTCAGAATTTGGAAAATTGTCTTACCATTATATTAAATTTTTATTTAAAGAAAAATTTCCTAAATCGATAACAATATTTAATAACTATACAAAATGAATATTTATCTTTTAATAAATTATTATTATATTTTCTATCTATACGACATTTTAATGAAAAAAAAAGGATCAATAATTTTTATTTTTATCAATAATTTTTTTTTTTATTCTAATGCTTCCTTTATCAGTTTACATCAATATTTTATGAATTATTTTTGTATATCAGTACAAATATCCTTTTATTTTTAATTACTTTTATTCCTTATCTTATCAAAAATTTTATTTTCAACTTTCATTCTTTTTTTTTATGACAGTATCCTGATTAAAGAAATTACGTTTCTTTTTTATTATTATTATTATTATTATTATTATTGTTAATTCCCTTTATTGACACCATATTCAAAATAATAATAACAGTACCATAATAAACGAGGAAGAGTACAGTAGGGTAGACTATGTCAACTCTGGGATACCTATATGAAGGTAATATATCCTGTTTCTATATAACTTGATCATCTTTTAAACAATTTCAATTGTTTTAGTGCCGACGTTATAACTACCGAGATATATTTATGTAAATTTTAAATACCTAGCTTCAATAGACACTGAGCTATTTTCATTTAAACAGAGAAGTTGTATGGCAATTACCCGAAACCAGTCGCATCACCACAACCAAATTTTACAGAAGTTGTTGCCATAAAACTTAATCATCATTTGCAAGATTTCAGACGCCTAGTTTTATTAAGTTTCAAGAAGTGCAAGAAGTCTAAACCGGCTACTCTAGACCAACCAAAGTTTACCAAAGTTTTTGGCATGTAACTCAACACCTCTTCACAAAATTTCAGATATCAGGCTTTAATAGACACTGAGTTATTTACGAGAAGTTTAAAAAGAGAAGTTGTATGGCAGCTATTCGAATCCGGAGTCCGAAAAAGCTGGATTTAAATAGCAAAACTAACAATTTTGCAAAAATAACGTAAAAAAAATTTCAGCCTCCTAGCTCCCTTATTTTTTGAGTTATCGTGAGGACGGACGGACGGATGGACAGACGTACATGGCTTAATCTACTCAGAATTCGGTTCTGAGCCGATCCATACCTTTGACACTATATCTAGCTCGACTTCTTTAAGGTGTCACAAACGTAATGGTAAATTTATTATACCCTTGAACATAGTTCATACGGGTATAAAAAAAATTTCTACATTTAATAATATAATAAATTTAAATCCTATAGTGAAAAATAAATAAATTTTCATGACACCTTATCATAGAAATTATTTTATCACTAATATTAAAAGTACTATATGTATATGTATATTTATGTATATATATGTATATATATATACCATATTTGTGAAAAGGATTTATTATAGGAACATCTGAATTTAAAAGGTTTTTGATTAACGGGTTTTTTTTTATACCAACTACAAGATAATAAAAATTTATTTTAATAATGTGTAACTATCATTAAGCGTTATCCTTCATTTAGGGGTTACAGGAGGAAGTAGAGGTATACTTACTGATCTAAGTGAACTCACGAATATTGTTGATATTATTAATATTTTTGCCTTAGAGCAAGCTAAAAACCGTTCTAAAGTAAAAGAAAATTATTCAATAATACCACAACTCACAATATGGATGATAGTTATTAGCCCTAATACGGACTAGGTGACTATATATTTGAGACCGTCTTTTCTATCGACCTGGTTTGCCTCGATTATGCCTAATAATATTAATAGATAAAATTTATTTTTACCTTGGTTTAAAATTTATAATTTTATATTATCAAATATAGGTGTAGAGCCAAAGCTCCTAGCGCCAGAAGTCCTATGGTACTTATGACTATATAATGTCCCATATAACCTTTGACTCGCCACTGCAAGGCAAAAGTCCAACAAAAAAAAAGTTAAAAGTCCCATGAGAGCTTTGGCTTGGAAATTCCAGATTCTAAATTTGGAGGGATTTTATAGTTAATTAGAAAATCAGGATTACCCTTTTTCAGGAATATATGTACATATGAAAGTGTAATACAAGATTCTGAATTTGGAGGGATTTTATGGTGGGCAACGAGGGTTATCGCTTTTCCAGAATATTTATAAATACTTATACACATAATTCAGAAATCTCACCAGGACTTCTGTCCTTTGCAGTAAGACCAATATTTCATAAAACTTCTGCTCATTAAAGTGGGGGGAATTGCGAATTCTGGCGCCGGGAGTTTTGTCCATGCACCTCAAATATACTTACATACACCTACATATCTATATATCATATATGGTGTATATCCCTGATATTATGGGATAATAATTCAAAGTCAAATATACTAATGTTAACAAAATAACACTGAGAGAAAATTACACAGTCTTAAAGTGAGCATTATTAACTCTCATAGTTTGCATGATTAATTTCACTTTGCAATTTAACTTACATATTTGCATTGCTATAGATTCTATTTGGTGAGTAGTTAAGGTTTTCCGATTATTTTAAATTAGTTAGTAAGTATATTACTTTAACATTCCTAACATTAATCAGTAGTATAAATAGAACAGTATAGTAATAATTATTAGAACTCAATTTCGAATATGTAATAGGATTTACTAATATACGAATCCTTGTAAATGATGACTTTTCAATTAATTGTAATTAAATAGTTCTCTAAATGTAACTAATTCTTGGATCAAGCATATAATATCTATAATATATAATATAGTTGATTTATTTTTTACTTTATGTAGTAGAACACATAACAGATTACATATACATATACATAAATTCGAACTATTTAGTTTTCAAAAAAATGTTATTATTTTCCTGTTAAGCTTAACTGCTATACGAAAATAATTAAGTTTTTCGAAATAATTTCTATATATTAAGTTCCAGAATGGTGTCAAAAAGGAAGATAGTGTTAAGTGGGTTTAAAGTCCCACGTGTTAATAGATTAATCGTGATTATACCGCTTCTCTTTACCGCATCTTCCATGATTCACGCCAATCCTTGCAAAAAAAACGAAAAAGTTGTAAAATTCGATATATGTTTATATGAATATTTCAAAACTCTCTGCCAAATAGACATATATACCTACAGACTATAACCGTGTAGGTGAAAAAAAAAAAACATTTTCCTGTTTTACTTTTGTACCAATAAATTCTATGTATACAAAATATTTTACATGATTTCAATCAAAATAATTCTCCTGATAACAAAAATTTCATATTAAATGATAAGAAAATTGATATAATAGGGATTTTTTTTTTGTTTTGCTTTTTGAGGATAAATTATTAAGTAAAAGTTTTTAATTTAAGTCCTTATTTTGTTTAATATGAGTATAGGTGTGAATTTGTTAATAATTTGGTAATGTATAATGATAAATTTAATTATAAACAAAAAGATGAATTAATAATAATTTTTTCTAATAATAAAGATAATAATAATGAATTCATTCGGCTTATCAACTAAATAAATATGATAAAATTATATTTTTTTAAATTGGAATTACTTAAGAAAAATAACAATCAATCAATGTTTATATAAAAGTCATGTTGTTTTATATATAAGCGTTCCTTTTACAGAATAAACTATACTCTTTTTTATTACAAACTATACACCAACCTTTGAAGAAAGTGTAGATAGGAAAGAATAGATAAATATAGTTATGTTGAATTATCGTTCCATTTACCAACTACTCCCAAGTCCCAATTACTATTTTCGTGTAAAAAAAAAAAGCAAACATTAGAAGGTAAAATTTTTTAGTAAATTTATTAAATAAATTTTTATGTTGGACAATTTTGTTTGTTTAGTTGAGAACTATATAAAAATTTGTTCCATTTTTATTAGAATTCAAATCTGTCAGTATCCTAACTAATTTAGCAGTCAGCTGTGAGGCGGCTAAATTTCGAAAAAAAAATCTATAGATATATGACAGCAGTAGAAAACGTTAATCATAACTTGAAATGTTAATAAAAACTAAAATGTAATCCGGAAACTTACTTTGATTTGATAGGTTACACTGAAATTTAACAACAATCATGATGATGATCTTACCTATTTTTTCTTTTATTGTATATGTGATTTACTTTTACTTTGAAAAACTTTTTGACTGTCAAATTTTTTATTCCAAATGATTTAGACGATGACGATGACGATGACGATTCAGATTCCAAATGATGACGATCAGATCAGCGTAACTTTCGTTATCAAATCAAATTTATTTTAAACCCGATGAAAAATGTTAGGAAACATAATAAGTATTATAATGCAAATTAAAAGTTATACTTGTAAAATTTAATTACTGCCTGTGATTTATTAACCCAGAGATATAGGATCAAAATTTAAAAACAAAAATATTAAAAATATTTGAATATTATACAAATTCACATCATTTTTATTATTAATAAAATATGTAAAATCTTTTTAATTTATTTTTGTGTTAAAACCCTTTCAAAACTTCATTATTCTGATGCCATATAGGTGTACAAACACACAAAGCATAAATTTATATAAAAATAAATTAAATAAAGATCAATTATTGTAACAATGATTTGAATACATTATGATCCTACAATTTATAACTTTTTAAAAAAAAGAAAAAAAAAAAACAACTAAAAAGAAAATATAAAAAAAAAAAAAAATACAAAACCAAAATGCTGGTTGGTATGTGAATGACTGACTTCTTCATATTATGAATAAAATTAAACCTTCATACAAAATATAAAAGTCAATGACCTCATTGAAAAATAGAATATATAAGATGGAATTCATATCCTGTAATGAATAGCATATTATACGAAGTCAATAGCATATTATTTTATACTCATATCACAACTTCAAAAAAATAAAAAAAAAAAATTTCCAACAGTCCATGTAATGGTAATCTTCTAAATGAATTTGTACTTTAAAATAAAAAAAAAAAAAAAACTATAAGGAATCCTTTACTTTTTATATTTAAAAAATTTAAAAAAAAAACCAAAAAAAAAATGTTTTTTTTCTCATGAAATAAATTGGACACATAGGCAAAGCTCCAAAAAATTTAAAATCATAAAAAGAAAAAAGGAAAAAAAAACAACGAATAGAAAACTTTACAAAAAAAAAAAGTAACTATAAAAAATAAAAAAATTAAAATCATCCGATTTCGAAAAAAATTACGTCATTTCGCTCTGGAATATTTCATAACCCTTTTTTGGGATTTTCTATACACACATAATCATTTTTTCATGTACAAAAAATAAAAAAAAAAACTTTTTATTTTTCTTTGAAGTAACAATCAGGAATACAAAAAGAAACGATAAAATAACACAACAGGCCTGTGGGAATTTCATCTATTCAAACTTTATTTTTTTTTTTTTTTATTTCTTTTTCAAAATTTTATCTTTTCTAATATGCCTTCTATGTATATAGTGATTGAATAGAAATAGTTCAACCAATCAAACAACCAACCAACCACCAAAAACAATAACAAAAACAATAGAATAAGCAAAAAACAAAAAAAAAAAACAACACACAAAATTCCAAGGCTCACCAAGAAAAATAAGAAGGGCAGCATGAATACAAAATTAAAAATAACATTATTGTTATCCCCGCACAACTTTGATTCTTTGTTAAAAAAAAAAAAATTATTATAATTCTTGTGAGAAGCTCATCAAGAGAATAAAGTACCTATAAAAAAAAAAAAAAAAAAAAACAACAAAACAACAAAAATTTGAAATAAATAATAGAAAATAGTTCTGTTACACTCACGACATCTATTTGAATTATAGTAAATATATTCAGCATATTGTATAACATAATAACATAATCGACAAAATAAAAAAAATTCAATACAGTATCTAACAAAAAATATTAAACATTAATATTTTTTTTTGTTTTCCTTGCCACTCCAAAGAGGAGTATAGGGCATCCACTTGATCATTTATTGTTCATATTTGACTAGGCTTCAGTTTCGTGAATCATTAATTTCACTAAGCCGTTGATTACTCGGCTGTAGCTATTATACAAGACTAAAACGTTTCTATTATTTCTACGCCATCTATTACCTTATACAAGAATTAAATATGATATTAATAATAATTTATAAGACATATATATTTATTTTTATATTCTACTAATTATGTATTATAAGAAAAATCTATATTATTTTTTATTAATTTATTTTACTAATATATTAATTCAGCAGGGGTTTGAACCCGAGACCTTTCGTATAAAAATCCGGTGTCTTAACAACTACACCATTAGGTGGATAAATTAAACATTAATATTAGTAATTTTATATTTTTTGTGGAAATCAAAAAAAAAATTTTCATACACGTCACTATTATTTAACGTGTTAATCAAATTTTAAGAAAAAACATTAGTTGAAGATCATCAAACATCAAACATATTAACAAGAAATGTCAAAAATAATCAGTAATCTAATCACAAATGACTTTTGTAACTGTATTTTTTTTTTTATTTTATTGTTAAATATCATTTGATTTGCAAAAAATTTTAATATTAAACTTAGATTATATTTTATATGTACAATTTATTTGATCTTAAATCAGAATTTTTTTATTTTATAAATAAATAACATATTGTAGTACATATTTTATTATTTTTATTGGTTTAAATTTTAAATTGTAAATCTTTTCGAAAGTGACAGTAAAAACGCTTAAAAATTTTTTATTTTTTTTATTAATATAAGTTCTAAAGACAAGTTGTAGTTAATATTTATATTAATTTTGTGTTGAAAAAACCAATACATTAGGAAATCTCGACTAATTCTTATTGCATAAAAAGGTAGTATTAATGTATAACTTTTAAAATTCCTAATATTCCACAAAATTGGTTGTGATACCAATAATATTTATAACTCTCTAATATAATAATTCACTAAAATACTTTTAAAAATGTAGGCAGATGTTGTATTGTTGAAAATTTTGATTTAAATTCAAAAAATGGTTTTTTAACAACTATAATTAAAATTTCAGTCAAGTAAATTTCGCATCTTAGTAACAGATTAATTATCGCATCTTAGTAACAGAATTAATTTCAACAAACATGGTAATTAAGTTATTGAAGTTAGGATTGATTTTAATGTCTCACAATTTTGTATCACTATAAAATTTAACGCACTAGAATAGAGTTAAATAATATTGTCATTAGTCATCATCATCATAAAGGCCATAAAGTCTAAAAACTAGGAAAACTTATTTTTGGTTTTTATTATTTTTAAAACCGGTTTGATAATATTGATAATGTTGAAAGCATACTTATAGGCGTGACATTTAATTATTTTTTATTCAAAATTTATTTGTTGTTTTTTGAATCCAAATAAATTAGTCTTGTACATTATTTGAAGTCTTGTACATTACAAATTACAATAAGTTAGTAAGAAAAAATTTTGAAATATTATTTTTTTATAGATATTAAATTTCTTAAAATATATTTTAGATTTTTTTCCATTACTGTTAGTTTCCATATAAAAAATCTGAAAAATTAAAAAAAAAAAACAAAATTTAAAGATTTTATATTTCTGTTCTTCTTTTTTTGCCTTTTCTTAAATTTTTGTTTTATTTTTTCTTTTTTTTTTGTTTTTGTTTTTTTTTTACTTGACTTTATCTATGTTCTTATAATAGTTTTTTTTTTTTTGGTTTTCTGTTTCTATTTACTAACTAACTGTCTACGATTTTGTGCTGCTTTCTATATTGTTGTCGTCCCATTTGGGATAGATTGCCTTTTGTAGCGCAACACACTAAATTTGTTATTATTTTTGTTTTTACTTTATTTTAAATTTTTTTTTTATTTATCGCTCTTTTTGTATTGTTGCTTTTTCTTACATTTTGCCATATATGTATCTAAGCATGTTTTTGTATATGTGTGTGTGTATAGAAAAACATTTGATTAGACATTTCCTAACAAAAAATAAATTTTATTTTACAACTATAGCTAGTAAAGAAAGAAAAAATTAAAATTAAGGAAATTAAAACAACAACAAAAAAAAACAGAAATAATATACAACCATCCATCCAACCAACCAACCAACCAACTAAACAACCATCCATCCATCCAACAACCCAACCATCCACTTCATATAGAGCCGTAGTAATCAGTGAGTATAGTGAAACCAAAAAAAAAAAAAAAACTTAAGAAAGAAAAAAAAAAAGCGGAGAAAGTTCACTGACCGACCAAGATTCCGCTAGTAAATTTTCGCTCTGTTATCGCGTTTATTTTACTCGATCGTTTATTTATATATATATGTTATATATATATACATATTTATATATGTGATGTATTATTTTCTTCTCTTTCTTTCTTTCTTTCTTTCTCATTTTCTTTTCTTTCGTTGATTCGGTTTTTTAAGACATGAAAACGAACTAACGAATTGAATGTTGTTGATCCCTTTTGAGAAATTTCTGAGGAATAAAAAGAAAATTATTTAATTTTTTTATTTATATATATATGTATATATACCTACATATATAAAATAAGAAAGTATGTATATATATTTTTACTTATATATAAGTACATATGTATATATATATCAATAAAAAAATTTAATTGTAATTCTGTTTAAGTTGTAATATTAACTTTTTTTTTTCTATTCCTTTTTCTTTACTTACAAAAATGATGATGATGATATCCATGATAATAGTGATAATGATAATCATTATCAAATATCATATGGAATTGATAATCATTTTGTTTTGAATTAATTTTTGAGTGCATAGAATATAACATTCACATATACTTATATTGTGCACACTATACAGGCCACAGTACACATAAAATATGAACTGTGGTGTGTTATAGTCACTGATATGAAATATTCTCTTGATTTTTTTTTTTTCTTTTTTCTTTATAGCATTGAGTTTAGATATAGTTAAAACCTTAATATTAATATCGAATAAATGCCTTTGGACAATTTTTTTTTTAAGGAAGTAATAAGAATAAAAATGAATTTTTATAAACTGTAAATAAGTTCCATTTTAAAATGAAAATATCCTTCATAGTAAAGTTGATGCTGTTAAGGTTAAAAAAAAATTTTAAAATTACTTTTTATATTCATACATAACTGGATGACTGCAAAAGGCATTCAGTAGCAAAATAATTCCAAACTATCAGGAAAAACAAGTCTAAAGAACATTTTCTGTAAGAGGAAAAATGAAAACAAAAAAAAAAAAATTAATATGATAATGGTCCCTATTATTTCAAGTATGTATTAATAAAAAAATTTATAGAACCATTTTTTCAATTTCCAATTAATATAAAAAGCTTGCAGAATTAACAAATCTAACAAAATATTTAGAGATTATTATATAAAATTGCCAACATTTTTTAGTAAATATGACAGCACTGCAAAACTCATTAATTTATACGAAAGGATTACAGGAATTTTAGCTTACTGACTGAAGTATGGTGTTAATTGTTAATTAATATACAGTCATACTTTATTATCATATAATATCCTATACATGGTTCTACTATATATTAGCATTACATTAAATGATATAGCTTTAAATTACCTAGTCTAACAGGGTTAGCACGAATAATATGTTCATAGTTTCAAAAATAAATTAAATTACAAGCCCTAGTAAAAGAAACATTATTAGCTTGTACTGTTTTCTTTGGAATTTTGAAGAAAGAACTTACGAACACGTGGTAGTGCTATGCAGCGCTTTATAAGTATATGATAAAAATTTTAATGAAAATCAAATAAAGGCGGAACCTTCATTAGAATTACCTAAACAATA
Source organism: Poecilobothrus nobilitatus (assembly GCA_947095535.1). Lineage (NCBI taxonomy): Eukaryota > Metazoa > Arthropoda > Insecta > Diptera > Dolichopodidae > Poecilobothrus > Poecilobothrus nobilitatus. The sequence continues at coordinate 252,905,903 of OX352773.1, read as the reverse complement.
TAGATAAAACCCTGCAAGTAGAATTAAGAGTAAAATAGCCCCCGGTTAAATACAACATATTAAATACAAGATACAAGATTTGTGTCCATATACCAAAATTTAAAAAAAAATTTATAATTAAAACCAAATTAAAGTCATGTTTTTACAATAATAACTGAAACAACAGCTTAATTTCAAATCTGAATGTAGTAAAATAAACACTCTAATAATTCAGTATGTCTTGCATTTAATTCAGAGCATTTGATTTATACTTTTTAATTTCAATAGCATTATAATGGTTAAGTTATTTTTCTCAGTAGTTAAAAAATTATTTGCTATATGACCACCCTAAATTTCAACCACCACACTATTTATATAAAATTATACAAGCATTACAACAACCCTTATAAAACCAAAATATTATTTAAAATCTACTTGAACGAGTGCCATTATTTTTTTCCTTTCTTAAAGATCATTAAAATACCACCAGTTAAAACCAAACTTTATAATACCCTTTTAGAATGAACTCATAAATTTCAATAATTCATTCAAAATAGGCAATCATTCAATTGTTTTCTAATAAAAAAAAAAACTAAAATTGAACTACATTAAATTGAAGTATAATAAAAAAAAACCATATCCCATTTCATTCTTCCACACGTGATATTCGAAATTTAAAAAAAAAAAATCATTGAATAAAAAACCCTTCGTAATCAATAAATATTTTTTACCCAAAAAATACACATTACCTCTTTTACAAATTTTTGAAATTTATTTGACCTTTAAAGTTCAAACAAATTAAAAAAAAAAAAAAATTGGAATAAAATTTAGGGATTGAAAATTTATGGTTATAAACGGTATTTCACTAACTGTTTGTCGTTTTATTTTTATTCAAACGTAGATCTGTTATTAACGATTCTTTTAAACTTAAAGATAAGAGGTCTTCGATATTTTATTTTCGTTCGTCAATATTTTTTATATTTCCTCTTCGTTCGTCGATGTTTCCTCCTCGGTTAATAGTCTAACGATAGTTTGTCATTTAATGGGTTCCTTTTACTTTCAGTGATGATTTCTCGTGATGGTTTTATCATTTTTACTTCATCTTTATTTAATAAATTGACTACAAGCTAAACATTGACCGTTTTGGGTTTGGAACATTAGCCTTTGTTCGGGTTCTGATCTGTTAGTGTCAATTATTAAAACATTATTTAAGAAGACTGAAACGTACATTGTACATTTATATTGCCAATTTTAAATCAAAAATTTATATATAAACATTTTTTACCTATATACAATTAATAAGCCTATCCATTTCTGTTTTTATAACCAAAAATTAAATTTAATGCAAGTATTTGGGCAGGAGCTTTTAAAACGACATTGGAATTTTTTTGATAAAGTACAAAATAGAGCAATTCGTTTAATAAATCATTCCAATGTTACTTCAACTTTCTCTTCCACTAGGCTTCCGACTTTTAGTAGGTTCTTTTATTTTGTTTTAAAGATATCTAGTAGAAAAGAGAATTTGTTACGACGAAATAAAAATCTGGTGTCTCCTCCAGTTCGTTTGTGACCCGAATATCGAGAGTATGAACTATCTTCCACATGAAGTATTACATGAGTATTAAACTATCTTCTGATGTGTTCCTCAAAATTGGGGATGATTACATTTCCATTTTATAAGGGTTTAAGAAGAACGTCAACATCTTCATTCATTCTTATCACATTCTTATAAACCTTAAACCTATTTTTTTACAGTTCAATAGTACTAAAAGTCTCCTAACCTATTGTTTTATCAAAAAAGGAAGGGGAGGTTGTATTTAGTGGGTTAAAGTTCCACATGTTGATAGAGGAAACGTCCTCTTAGTGCTCTTCTTTAGCATCTTCCAATGATTCCGAACTATCCACCTAACCTTTTGTATTTTGTTCTACTTTGTTGTCATGTTTATAAGTGATCCAAATTGTTAAAAATAAAAGTGTTAACTGAAAATTTAAATTTTACACTTAATTTAACAACTAAATACTGCAATTAAATAAACGAAATAAAATTTTAATCTAAATGTAAAATTGCTATTACTGCAGACTTTTGTATTATATTTGAATAAAGCGTAAGAATAGTAACTATCTATTATTTTAAAATAGTGCTCCTGTTTTTCTACACAATAACTTAAAATTCTTAAAAAAAAAAAAAAAAACAAAAACAGCCAATTAATATCATTAACAACAACTTACAATTTCACTTAATCAGTTTAGTTTTTAATTTTGGTTTTTTTTCTTTGTGGAAAATTCTGCTGGTGTTATACACGTTTTACAGTCCTTTCATGATAATATCCTCATAAATGTTTTTCACATTATTTTCTTTTTTTTTTTTTTTGTATTTGCAATTAATTTTAATTTAAAGCAATCAACAAATAATAGTAAAATGTTGCCGATCACCAAACAATCAACTAAACAATAACACAAACAAAACTACAAACATTAAAATTAAGGGGTTTCCTTTTTATATAAAAGAAAAGAAGAAATGAATGGGAATATCGAAAATATTTAAGTTTTTAAGTTTTTTTTTTTTATCTTAATAAAAATCCTTATATAATTGCATATGTATTCAAAACACGTACATATATAGTTGTATTAATATATAAAATTTATAAAATGATTAAAATACCATATTATCAGGGATGAGGGTGAGATCGATATTGATATTATAAATGTTTTGTTTGATACCTATATGTATATAATTATTATATATATATATATATATATATACATAGTGGTTGGTTTTCAGTAGAATTAGAAATGCAAATATCGATATTTATTACTTTAGAAATGAAAAAACCAAGCGTATACATATTTATACATTCATACATACAAATCTGTATTACAAAAAATTTTGAATACTATATCAAAACGGATATCATCTTGATTTTATAAGGGTTGTTGGCAATGGTTGGGTGATTTTCTTATGATTATAATTATTTCTTCTTTTTTTTTTTTTTAAATAGAAAATAATAGGTTGATGATGATGATGGTTAAAAAAAATAAAAACATTCAATATTTTTAAACCCCAAAAATAAAATATAAAATAAATTGTATGTATCTCCGAAAGGGATGGTGAGTCAGAGAGCAATAATTTCCAAAATCCAAATACTGTTTTTACTTCAGTTTTTCACAATAAGATCCCTTTTAATTGCAAAGTGAAACATTGTGATCATATAGGTCATTGACTTAAGTAAGTAGAAAACTATTAGATTATCCCGTATAATAACTTATTTTTTATTCTTACTAACGTGTTTTTGACATTTAATATTTCCACTATTATTCAATAAAGCATAGTTATTTTTAGTGTCACTTAATGGTGGATTTAATGGAGAATTTAAAGGATTGTCTACCTTTGAAATTAAACTGTTCTTATGTATTTTACGATCAATTTTCCGAAATTAAATGTTAACTCTTTAAAATGGAAGAGGTTAAAAAATTATGTTTAAAAACTTGCCTAAAACTGTCAATAGTATAAGAGCAGAAAGGTAAGACGAGTTAGGGTGGGCAGTTGTTAGCCTTTCCTTCTCTTTTAAAATAGTTGAAGAGTAGGCATTAGATTTTTTATTCTTTTAGAAAGTTATATCTGATGTACAATGTCGCAGTTTATAAGTCACCGGTTACCGTTCAGACTTACGGTATCTAAAAATTCCAGCTAACAAATTTAATGAAAATAAAGAGCCTTAAATGTTTACAAAATTGTTTAATATAAACTTAAAATATATTTAAAAAAAAAATGATTAGAATTTTTAATTATGAAATTTAAATATTCAAATAATTAAAAACTTTTCTTAAGAAAGGATTAATGGAGTTGTTGTTAAAAAATTATATTTTCTTTAAATTTTTTATTCTGTATAATATTTTACTGCTATCGTTTCATTTTTTCTCTCTTCTTACGTGATCATTTTCTTATGGTATATATTTTTTTTTCTTTTTTTTTTTTGTGTTTCTGTTTTGACTTCACCTCATAAAAGGTAAAACACAAAGTAATGTACAGTAAAGAAAAATATCGTTGTTCTTATCTATTATAAGATACAATTTTGATGATTCAAAATGTTATATTGTGTAAATTAATATGAAAATTCCAGATGTTAAGTTTGGAAAAAAGTATTTTCGTAATATATCTTATACATAAATGTTTTCTGCGTATGAATAACTTTTGAGTGTTTTCTGCGTATGAGTAACTTATATAGTATTAATATAATATTAGATTAATATTCTTAATGTCATATAAAAAGCTTGCATACTACAATTGTACTACAAAAAAAAATTATGGAAAACAGAAACACACTTAAGACACTTAAATTATAGGCTACACTATGAACTTGAGGAAAACTGAGAGTGAGAATTAAACTAATATGGACTTGAGTAAAACTGAGACTGAGAATAGACTACTATAGATATGGAAAAAACTGAGACTAAGAATAAACTAAACTGTATAGACCTGAGAAAAACTGGAGTATTAGAATGAGAGTGACACTTAATGCATCGAATGCATAAAACTGAACATGAGCTCAAAACTCTCTTTTTCAAACAAAAATTCGTTCGAGCTCGTACGTTTTATTTGAAAAAATTAGATTTGAGTTAAAGCTCAGTTTTATGTATACGACCTATTATCTTGAGTAAAACTGAAACTGAGAACAAGACTAAAGAAAAAAATAAAACATAATCTTAAATTGTTTTTTTTTTTTCTTTCTTTTTGGCAGTTTATAAATGGAGAATAAAGTTCATTATAACTTTAGAACTACATTTATATACAGATTAACTTATCAAAGAGAAGAAAACAAAAACATCAGTATATGTATATTAAGCTGAAAATGGTCAAGGTAAGGAATAAACATTTATGTTTTGCAATTTTCTTTTTTTTTTTTTTTATTTGTTCATTTTGTTATTATAAATGCAATTTGTATGCAGTGTCAACAAATTTACTGTCGTGATTTTCTCTGGAAATTGAACATTGTCCAACTTTTTTTTTCTTTTTCTTTTATTTGCTTGCTTCATTTTTGCAACAATCGTACAATTTTTTTTTTTTTTGTTATTTTATTTATTTTTGTAGCATTATTATGAATATTTTTTCTATCCTAAAAACCAAACAAATTCAACGAACGACATCTCCAACTGTTTTTATATTATGTATGTATTATAATTTATATACAAATATATTTACTTTATATACAAGTTGGAACGACTAAATCGTGTTACTTTTGGTTTTATGTTTTAAGTGAAAAATTTTTAAAAGGCGTACGGATGCGTGAAAACAAAAAATAAAAAAACAAAAAAAACACAAAAACGGACAATAAACTAACTGATTTTCTTTGAACCTAAACGTTTTTTACTTTAAATACATAAATGAATATATGTGTTGTAATGTTTGTAATGTATTCATAAAAACATATATGAAAAGTTTTTTTTTTTTGTTTTGGTTTTTCTTTTAAATTTTTGCAATAAAATTAACGCGCAAAAACAGTTACAAAAAGGTACCCGTGCCACAAATACTGAAAAAAAAAAAAAACTAAAAAAACTGTAGTTGAAATCATTGGAGCCACATATGAATGCAAATTTTTAATTTTTGTATTTCAATTTTAAATAAGGTACTTGTATGTTTGTATATGTACTTTATATGTACGCATTTTGGCAATAGTTTTGATTTTTATTTTCTTGCGAAAGTCAAAAAAAAAAATTAATGAAAAATTTAATAGTCGCGTTCTTTAAAAGAGTTTTTAAATATGTTAAAATAAAACTTAAACACATTCATTTAAATTCTAAAACAGTATAAGAAATAACAAATTTATTTTAAATTAAAAAAAATATTTAAGAAATTAATTATTCTTTTTGGAATTTCTTACAACCCAGCCTATAATGCTGTATACACCATTCATAGTCTAAATTTTGATGTTCCTTCCTTCTGTATATTTCGTCTTAGGGCCGCTTGAAAATAATTTTAAAAAATAATAAGTTCTTAGCTATGTATGTATATTGAGGGAGCGTTCGATTAAATTTTATACTCGAAATAGCTTTTCAACCTAATACAGTGACTCACTTAAGTAATATTAGGAGGGTTTAGTGCAAATTCCAAAAACATAACAGAAGAAATAAAATTACAAAAAAAAAAAAGGAAAAAGCAAAACAGAAAAGCAAAAATTAATCAAATTTTCACAAATGGAAAAGATGAAAATCGAAGAATGATCAAATAATAAAAGGTTTTACTATTACCAATCACTACAAAAATTCAATTGGAGGCTATAGCTACCTTAATATCTCTAAACTGTCTATGACTACGGTAATATACCCAGAGGTAAAAAATTTTCTGAACTTCTGTACAAAACAATTTAATGAAATTATCTCTTTCGGCAGTCTGTTACTCATCAGTATCTTTCCTTGAAAATTTCCCTTACTGATGATAACGGGGAAATAGAGTTCCTATAATTATGATTCAATTTATGTTTTTTCTTGTTTTTAGACTTAAATTTTTACTTAAATTCATAACCGTTAAATGTTATAAAAAAGAAATGCAATATTATATTATTATGGTTTAAATGTTAAAAAAAAAAAAACTGAAAATTTAAATAAGAAAAAAACAAACGAACGAAAGTTATTTTATTGTCTGTTTAAAGTGAATGGTGGTGCCCTTTTAATAGTCATGAAATAAAATAAAAAATTAAAGGGAAAAAAAAAATACTTTAAAATATTCTTAAGTCCTCAAGTCATAATAAAAATATAATAAAAAAAAAAAAAAAAATTAATCAGTTGGATTACAAAGTGTACCTCTCAATTCTTTTCTTCTTTCCTTTTTTTTCCTTTTTATAATTTCCCGTATACTCAAGCTGTACTGAAATTTTTTTCTTTTTTTTTTTGGATTTTATTTGCGTAATTTTATCGAAGGAAATTAAAATTACACAAATTTTGATGCTTTTTGTATTTGCACAAAAAAAAAAAAAAAAAAACTTTTATACTGTGCAAATAAAGAAATGCGTGTATTATAATATACTAAGATACATTTAAAGGATTATATTAAAGTATTTGGTTGGTTCAAATATCCAAAAATTTCAATGTTATCAAAATAAATTGGGAATAAATCTGGAATTCGATCTTGACATAAATTTAAAAGGAATTAAAAACTGGAACTTAAGTTAAAATATAAGATGTGAAAACAAATATTTAAGTTTACGATACACTGGTATATAAGAAATTAGAGTATAGTATTCTAAGGAAATTTAAAGTGGAAATCTTTAAAAGGGACTAAAAAAACTTATATCCTTTTAGAAGGTCATATTTTTACGTATTTTAAAATCCTCTGCTTCTGTATGGTCAATACAATGCCGTGATATCAAAACTACTTTCACAGTATAGGTTAGTTGTGGATTAACAGTAAGGATCAAATGGAATTGGATAGGACAGCGGCTTTTTTTTTTTAAATTGGGATATTTGGATTTTAAGGGCATTGCAACAGAAAAATTGTGTGATAAAAAACGTAACAAGAGACCGAAAAAAACATATCCAAATTAAGCGTAATTTGCAAATATGTATCCATATAAGATAAAGTATAGAACATTTTCTCTATTTAAAATTTTAATAAATTTTTAATGATTAAATCCTTAGTCCTTACCTATAATGGAGCTTATGCAAGTTAATATTTTATATTGTCATTATAAACCAAAATTTCAATTAGGTAACAAACTAAGAAAAAAAAAATTTTTTTTTTTAACTATATAGATTAATAAAAATGCATTTTTGATGGTCAGTTCAACTTTGCAGAGATCTTGTCATTAAAATCGGTTTATTATTTATGTTGAGATTTTTATTTTTTTGTTTTTTGTATTTTTTTGTTTTTTAAACAAATATTCTTATCTCTATGTAATTTTTTATTATTCTTTATTGTATGTATAATTCGATATAGTTGACTTTTTTTTTTTTTGTCTTTTTACAAATGTTTTTTATTTTTGTTTTTAGTGTTTCTTTCTTAACAATTCCTGAATTGTGATTTTGAGTTCATAACAGTAATGACATCCACAAAAAAAAAAAAAAAAAAAGGTTACTTTTCAGGTTAGTTACTTTTATTTCTTAACGTTATTGAGATATTGAAACTTTGTGGGTAATTGTATGTGAAAGTTTTTTCAAATTGCTAATAAATTTTATGAAATTATTATTAATGTTATGAAAAGATTTTTTTTTTTTTTTTTTTTTTATAAGTATGTAATTCAATTAGGACTGATCTAAAGATTCGATTTTATATCCCGAAATTTCACCAAACATTCATTAATTTGTTAATCTTTTTATTCATTAATTCGTAACATATAATTCAATATCTTTTATTTTTTATTATTGTTTTTTTTTTTTTTTTTCATTTAATAAGATGATAATTTTATATTTTAATTGAATGTAAATTAAGTCCTTGTTTTTCGTAGATAATTTTCCCCTGTCAAAAAAATCCGGTATTATATAAAAGATAATTGCCGGTTGAGCCTGTGATTTTGTATACGTTTTTTTTTTTTTAAATATTAAAGTTAATGTACATATTAAATGTAATATTAACATAAACATTAACACACTTTATAAATGATTTCCGCTATTTGTAAAAACATAACCTTTATACAACTCTAAAACATTAGGATGTTAATTGCCGAAATAACAATAAAATATTAAATTTAAAAATAAAGTTCTTAGAAAATAGACTGAAAAATTTCTAAATAGACTAAAATTATAATACCATTTAATAAGAATAAATTCAGGACTAAGGAAGAATTTTAATAATGCACAAGTAAGCATGAGTTAAAACTGAAGCTGAACCTTTTTCAAGTTTTCGGATTACAAATATATGACTTAAATTAAAAATTTTAAATAACATTTTATATCTGACAGTTTCCCGAAATACCATAATTACAAAATAAAAAAAAATCTCAATATTATAATCCTAAAGCACAGAATGCAAAATTTCAAAATCCCAAAATTGTAAATTTTAAATATAATTATATTTTTGTATAGGTACTATTTTATTTTAAATATAGGGCGGGCCATTACAGAATAATTTGTTTTTTTTTTTTTATCTATAAATGTTGAAAAATAATATCATTTGAATTGCCTCAATTTTCTTATTAACACATAATAGCTCTTTCTAATGCATTTTTTGTTACATCAGGCAACGTTTCAGGCTTCAAACTTAATATTTTTTCATGAATATTTTGCTTAAACTGATTTATAGTTTGAAGTTTATTCAGATAAACCAACGGCCCTACGGTAAGTAGATCCACAACAAGAAATTAGACACTGTAAAATTTTGGGAAAATGAAGCCCAGACGCACTCTGAATTTTTCGTAATAATTCGGTTAACGAAAAGTTGTAGAAAATTCTTCATTGTCGCTTTCGTCAATATCATCCCATTTTGTTGGAACCTATGGTTCATAACCTCTGAAACGACTTGTCACAAAACGGCTTATAAATATCCATTACCATTTTCTAAAAAAAAATGAACCGATGACTATACTGCACATAATTCCACATCAAACAGTACATTTAACAAGATGTAATTGAAGTTGATTCAACACTCTGGACTTTTATTTAAAAAATAAAGAAGAAAAATGATTTTAGAGTTGATTACATTATATTAAGGTTTCTCTGAGTAGAGTACTTCAATGTACAAGAATGAGATTTCGAGTTTTGTGATTTTGTAATTTGAAATTTTGTGATTTAGAATTCTGTGACAAATTGAAAATTTTACGTGATTTTGTAATTTACGATTTTCTTTTTGTGATACGATGCAAGGATATTCAAGGGCATAGATTTACCATTAATTGTTCAGAATTACATTCTCAGTCGATTTATCTGAGTGTATCCACTTGCGTTCGCCTAAAAAATAATCGAGCTAGAATTTTGAAATTTTTATTATTTCATTTTTATGTAAATGCCAGTTTCGTTATTGAAGTTCAACTGATAGGTTCGAGTAGCTATCATACAACTCCGAAATTTATATATATGTCAGCATTTAATTTAGTTAGATATCTTAAATTTTCTAAAAAATTATTTATTTATTTATATACAGTTACCGTACATAAATGTGCCATAAATGTGCAGGTACATAAATGGTACATGGTACATAAATGTACCAGGTAGCTATAACCCCTGTTTCCTGGTATTATACCATTTCCTGATTTTATGGAAATGATGTAATATATGCGGGTATTTTACAGTTGACTCACTTGTTTTTTTTAACCTTAAAAGTCTAAAAAAAATTCCAACTTCACTAATTTATTAAAGCCTGGAATTTATTGAATCAGAATTTTTTTGGTCAGTATTATATACACAAAAAAGAGTGAGTGGTTTTTTATAAATACCTGCGGTGTAAATATCTGTTATTACCCTGGATTGTATATTAGAACTTAAACCATCATCTAGACTTTTATCTCGGAATCGAAGCAATATCGTTAAGGTAATAAGATTTTTAACGGGACACTATCTGATTGACAAACGTACCAGAAAATTAGAACTTTTCTCCTATGACTTTTGAAGTAAAATCAATAATTTGTGAAAAATATCGCAGCTATTTTGATTTTTGAAAAAAAAAAATTTCATTTCTATTCAATCTTGTTTCTATAGAAAAGAAAAATTAACATTATACAGTTTAAAAATTAAAAGGATATATTAATTCATACAAGTTTTCCGTTTCAAAACGTATATATTATTCCTATTTTGAAAATATATGTACCTATATATTTTTATATTTTTAATTCTTTTTTTTTTTTTTTGTATTTCGTTTCAAATTTTTGTTATTATTTTCTTCATGTATCTGCTAAAATCAGATCAAAAGAAATGAAGAATTAAAAAAATAAAAATCAAGAAAGACAAAAAATAAAATGATAATAAAACTGAATTTGAACTGATCTGGTCTGGATATTTTTTCTTTTTTCAGTAGTATGTGATTGCGCATGAAATCTTTTTTTTTTTACACTTCCGTTTTAGCCTTTTATAATATATATATATATATATATATTTTTTTTTTTCATTTTATTTTAATTTTATTTATACTTTTGCTTTATTTTTTTTTTTTATTATTATTATTAAAAAAAGAAATGAGATTTCAGCAGAAAATTACTTCACCATATTAAAATAATGGAAAATCAACAATCAGCTTAAATCAAAACAATAATCAAAAAAAAAAAAAAGAAAAAGAAATTATAAAAAAATTATAAAAACAAAATTAAAATCAACAATTAAGTAAATTAAAATGATACAAATATGAAAAAAATATATTATAGTATTAACAAAATAACAAATAAAACAATTAAAATAAATTCTTATTGTTATTTCAATAACAGTGCATTATAATAAATTTGATCCTTTTTTGTACAAATTTGCACTATATATTTCATATTTTTTAGTCATGGATTCTTCTAGAACTCAGTCCTCTAAATGTAATTCTATATTTATTTGTTATTTTAACAATATTAGCTTTCTATATGTTTCGATTAGATTAGATTATTATTTAAGAGATATAAATAAAATTGCGATTTTTTGATGTAGATGTAATGTGCTCCCCCTTTTACTTACTACAAGGTGTGGATTTTGCTTACACTTATCTATGTAGAGGATATATTACTGGCACTTCATCTTCATCGTTAAATCAGCGTGCTATTAAGGTCACATATCATGCTCTGCAGTTTTTGAATATGTGTCCTGGAGATTCTTTTTCTTCTTCTTCTGATAGAATTTGTATATGTATCGTTAAATTCTATTCTAATTGTTTTTAGGTACCCCTTTAGTTGACAGTGCCCCCGTCGACAGAAAGTCTATTAGAATTCCCAATTATTATTTACCTTAACCTGTATTATATGATTTTTCATATTTTTTCCTTTTATAATTTTCTAGAAGCTCCCAGAAGATTGCCTCAGCCGTTGATTGCTTTTCACTTCATAGATTACTCCTATACAGTTTTCCTGATTTTTAGTTCTTTTCTTATTTTGTGTCCTACCTATACCAGAAAAAGTTTCTAGATCTGCAAACGAAGTTGCAGCTCCTTCTTTTACAAGTCAATCCGCTTTATCATTTCCCTTTATATATTTTGATGGTTACTTTTAAATGTATTTTTGAAAACACTAACTAATTCGAATTTGTTTATAGTTATTTTTCTTTTTGTTTTTCTAAACCAGAAATTTAATATTCTTCAATATACCTTTATTGTATGCCATATGCGAATTTTATACCTTAGTAGTTTTTAAAACTGGAGACATTTCTTTTTAAAAAAAAACAAAAAGCAGTACTAGAAGGTTTTCCTTTCTTCAGTTTCCATAAGTCAGATTTTATAAAATTCGAAAAAATCCTTAAATACTTCTAAAAAAATCTGATAGATTTTTGTTTTATCCAACTTAGGGGGTAACGTCCTTCATCAGTTATTGCTTATTTCAAATCAGCTTACTTTGTCAATATCATGGAGGATATTCTTTAGTATCATACAACATAATTACATTAAAAGATTCAACTGTACAACTTTTTATTTAGACATTTTATAAAGCGATCATGTGAAAGATGACCTAGATCCTACAGATTTGTTTTAAGAACTAAAAACTTAAAAATTATTTAAATACTTATAATTTATTTTAATAGTTCAGATATCAAAAGATGTCTTATATATATTAATTTATCTCTATGCCATATTTTAAATATTATATATACATTATGTAACCAACAGATAGACAGTAGAACTGAACATAATAATATAAATTATAAAAAATGTTTAACTGATTAAAAACAAAAAAAATAAATATGAACTATATACAAAAAGAAAGAAACAACCAGAAAACAATTATTAAATATATACGTATATACAAGAGGAGTTCAAAAAGACCATCATAACTTGGTCCATTTTGGATAAGATCAAGTTCATAACTCACTATTTCTTAAAACATCTATACAAATTATTTCTTATTTTCAGATTGAGTAATTCGACCGTATAAAATTTTATATTTTGTATTTGTTATACAGGAAAACCATTTAAAAAAACAAAAAATGCATTTTTTTTTTTTTACATTATTTCTGTTACAATTTTATTTCTGTTTTTTATAAGTGTTTCCTCAAAAAATTATGGAAGTGGTCATGATAGAAAAAGACTTTTAAGATTATACTTGTAAGAGAAGAAATGTTAAAATTAAATTCAAAAATTTTTTAATTTTTATTTTTTTTTTAATTTCCTTATGTAAAATTAATTTTTATAATGGCTACATGATAAAATGATACAGGAGAATTTTATACAAAAAAAAAAATTACTTCCTTTTTACATAGTAGTGATTTTTTTAAAAATCAAATCGGGATGATAGGTTTAATGTTGGTACTTTTAAATTATGCTAAAAATTATTACCCTTTAAAATAATTGTGATAATGTATTCAAAAGAATTTTGATGCAAAAACCCATTTTATATATATAAGTTTTTCCCATAGCTCAACTTTATTTTAGTTTGAATAACAAAGTAATTTTCATGATCAGTATCTTTTGCATCAATTCTTCTACAAAATCTACAGTTGAGAACCACATGTCTATTGAATCTTTTAGCATATCTAGCGATCAGGCAATGGCCCCTAATAACACCAACCAATTTGTTTCACTTCTCGTTTTAGAGAATATATACATTGAAAAAAATGAAAAATATTAATAATAAACATGTCAGGGGATGCCCGATCCTATATGACATTTATAGGAATCAAAAAGAAAAACACAAACAAATATGTTTCGTTTATCGTTTTCATGTACATTTGCAGGACGTCCCTGAAAGTATCTAATAGTATATAATGTTATTTTTAATAAAAATAATTTAGACAATGAATGAATGACTGAAACCAGCAAAAGAATAATTTGAGAATTAATAAAATTTACCAATATTTTAATAAAACATACGCGTGTACGTTGAAAAATATTTCATTCCTTTACACCAAAAGAACAGTTGAGAATAGTTGGGAGTAGTTAGCTTTAAACACTAATTCTTTTTTAAAAAAATTTGATTAAAGTCATCTGTAGGAAAACTTTTGCGTATTTACTCCTATCATCAACCCTTTTTTAAAGGCTAGCGTAGTTGAGAGTAAAAAAAGGTAGTTTACTCTATAAAAGGAACGAAAACAATATTTGCCTCAAAACTAATTCTATACTAAACAATTTTTTAAACATTTTAACTTATCCCTTATAATCTCTCTTCCGAAACATAACCATGATGGTTATAGTTGTTGATTATGTATAATATAGTTATAGTTTTTAATTTTCTTATGAATTTTCTTATGAAAAAACGTTAAAAAACATTAAAAAAATAATAAAATAATATAAAAATACTAAATGGACCCTACATTATAATTTACAAAACCTGGATGTGACTACATAAGAAAAAATAACCATACATAGTTATTATAATCCTTTTTTTTTTGTCAGGACCCTTTATAAAAGCACCCTCCAAACAAAAACCGAAAAAAAATTTCCCACACTTGTTTTTTTAACCTTAACATTAAAATTATATTCCTCTCTATAGACACAACCATTAAGATTTGTTAACCATCTATTTAAGGACTCAAACATGTACCTGTACATTATTTATATTAACATATTATGTATGGAAATGATATGTTGGTCATGTATAAAAATCTATTTAGTGTATAACTGCCCTTATGAATAAAAAAATTTGATTTGATTGACCATTTTATTTGACAGTCTGTTTAATTTAACTGACTTAAAATCAGATTCTATTAAACAAATTTTTATGTTTAAGCTAAAATATAAAAGAGGATGAACTTATATAGACCTATCAAATCAAATTAAACTTTATAAGGGTGGCTGCCCTATTAAACTATGTAAGGGTGGCTCGGAAAGATGAATTTAAATGTAATTCATGAATAAGAAGATAATCTGAAAGATAAGCAGAAAATTAGAAGAAGAAGCAGACTTCGTTTTCGTTATTTATCAAAGAAGAAGTGATAATAACATGGTCGATCGTAATAATAAGAAAATTTTAAATATTAATGAAGCAGCAGAAAAAGAAATCATTCAACTCTTTCTTTGTTTATAACTGTAAAAGATAAAAGGTATAACAAAATAAGAACTATGTTTCATCTAAACAACACATCTACAAACTAAATTGATCATCTTCACGCAATTAAAGAAAAAATTTACTCCTCAAAAGGGACAAAATAGAAACCAACTGCAATTCCGATATGGATAATGAAAAAATTTAACTTACTATGATGATTTTTTTTAACGTTTATAATCGATGATCATTTCTAGGATTTTAAGTAAGGGTCATTCACATATTTTTATTATAAAATGTAATAAAAAGAAAAATGACTAAGAAATTAAAGGAATATATACATATGTTGTATGTGATAATTTAAAAATATCATTTAGAACAGGTGAACGATTACTTTATTTTTAATGAAATCAAAGAAAAATAAAAACACCATTTTGAATTTTTTTTTTTTTGTTTCTTCCAGATTTTTCAACCCTTTTACAACTAACAACATTGTCTACTAGAATCGTTGATAAGGAAATCAAGCACAACCGTGTGCAACCAAAAAAAAAAAACAAAAACAAAAACAAAATTATCTTAAGATATTATATTTTAATGTTTTTATTTTTTATTTCATTGTTTTGCATGTGTAGTTGTAATTTAAATTCAAGTTAAATACTATGTTCGTTCACCTCTTTTTATTCCTTTTATTATTCTGATGTTTTTTTTATTTTTTGGGATTCTCGCAGGTATTTTAATTATGTTTAATTTTTTTTTTGTTTTTTTCATTTTTGTAGTTTTTAGGTTGAGCTACTTTTCAGATGAAATGCGAAGATGAAATATTTCAATCTATTCAGTCATTGACTTTTCTAGAAAAAAAAAAAAATCAAATAAATAGAAATTGAAACAGAAACAGAAAAATAAAACAATAACAAAATAAAATACAACATAAAAAATACATGAGAAAGAAATAAAAAAAAAAAAATAGAAATAGGAATAAATAGGATAAGAAATACATTAAAGAATTGACGTATCATATACTTAAAGTATATTTTGATTTAGTTTTTATTATTTATTTATTATACATTGTCTAAGCTAACATCTAGTGATTTTTTTAACTCAACTTAACATATACACATATACATGGTTATGTACACATTTCCTTGTAGAAAGAACAGAAAAAAAAAACTTCAAAAACAACAATAACAAAAATATATACGAATGAAACGGGAATGAGTTCAATTAAGGTTGAGTAACAGGTATATACGCCAGAATAAAATTGATATCCATTTATTAAATGAGAATTACCTGTAATAAAAATCTTAGCACTTATAAAGATTGATATGTGAATATTGAAAAATTCACTTCTGGAATAGGTACAGAAAAAAAAAAAAATATGTACTTATATGAATATAATAAAATATGATTGATTTTGAATTGATTGAATTTGAAGACAGTTACGATCAGTTTATTTTTATTTAACTTCCTTAAAAAATATTCTTAAAGTTATTTTTAAATATTAAATATTGGTATTGTATGATATGATAAGATTTAATAAGGTTATAAATGTAACTGTATAGTATATATAGTATAGAACGAGTACGTCAAATTTGGTTTTATAAATTTTCGAACTTTTTACTTTTGTTTGATTATTTGGAACTATTTTGGAAGTTCATGATTTCTATATATTTTGTTCTTTCCTTTATGGAACTTTTAAAGAAATGTGTATTAAGGTCTAAGAAATAAATTTTCTTAAAAACATCCTAATTTTGAAGACATATATTTTGATTTTTAAAAATTTCGGATACATTTATTATCATCAGAGACCGTATTTATATGCATTTGCATATTTTCACGCTTATTTTCCATTTATTACATATTTTACATAAAAATGTGCATATCAACGCATATTTTCTAACATTTTTGCAAAAATTAAAAATAATTAGGGTTTCGGATACTGAGTATCCTTAAAAAAAACTTCTTAAATTAATCACCAGAAGCCTCTTAAGAAATTACACAACCCTGTAGTAATTTAAATTTGTTTTTTAGTATGTAATTACTTTTTGATAATTAATTTACTTATAATTTTTGATATTATTTGTCACTTTAAAATTGAATGTTAAAGATAAAATGATGAATTTCAAAGAAGAGAGTATTAGACATCATTTAATAATCCAATGTAATACTGTAACTGAAGCGGATAACTGAAGATTTTGTTTTAAAACTTATTCCAATTTTGATTTTTTTTTTGTTTTGTTTTATAAATGAATGTAATGTTACATTTTCGTTTTTATTATGCTTACATTATAAATTAAATTATTAAAAATAAAGTTCACATTATTTAACCATTATTATAAAGGAGAAAAAAAGCCGAAAGATATTAAAAATATTGAATGATATTTCATTTTTTGCCTAATGTTAAGCTAATTTTTAATCCATATTTTACTGCATATTTAGTGCATATTTATGTGCATATTTTGCTTTTCTTAAATGCATATAAATTCGATCTTTAATTATCATTCTTGAATATTATATTTTTAAGCCATGTATTAAAATACTTATTTTTGTTTTTTAAGATATGTCTTCCTTTTTTTTCATAGGGCAAATATTTGCAGTCATAATAAATTTTCATTCTAAAATTATAACAAAACGAAAATAAAAGTATGTATTTCAATTGTGCTTTAAAGGTTATGTTTATCCATAATTATTTATTTAAACTGTTTTTTTTTTTTAATTTGAGCTGTGTCTATAGATTTAAGATTATATTTCTAGCTTTGAATTAAAGGATTCACATAAAATATCAAACTGCATATAACGCATAATATCTAGCATATTTTATAAAAATGCTAAAATGAATTCTTTAATTTTACTTTCTGATAATTATATAGTTTAACTAGTCTAGGAAAGTTGGATTTCATATTTTCAGTGTGTGCTTAAACTCTGATAAAAAATCTGTGGAAAAAGGAAGGTGTGCATCTTCTTTACAACTTTTACATTAAGTGTTGTAAAGTACACCCATGCTGGCTGAATAGTGTTCTTACCGGCCACTGACCCTTATTCTTTGCAACGCTTTTAATAGAATTTATACGCGTACAGAATAAAAATTAATTAATTTCACTTTATTTATCAGTAGGTCACAGCTTTCTTGATCTTTTACAACTCTTTATAGACTACACCACCAATGCCTTGCACCTACATAGATATAGAACTACAATTTCATATTGTTTAATTTAAGTGAACGAACTCTTTTTACGTATTATGATATTACGTGAATATCAACACAGATTTTAATGTTGACTGTTGAGTGTTGTGTTTTGTATTATGATTTTGAATTCTTCAATGACAGCTAGTACTTCGGCCTTGACTAATATAAAAAATATGATTAATATAAAGAACTAACAATAAAAAAATTTGATTATTTGTAGAGAGTGATTCAACTGTAATATATCATATATCTACCTACAATCATATACATATACATATATATTTATATGACTTTAATAGAAATTGTCCTACAAAAAATATTCATCCAAAAATCATTTACAATGTAAATATTAAACAATTAGAACTATGGTATATTAACATTTTTAAAAGAATCCAGCTGGCACCATTTCTAATTTAACTCTTACTTATTAAAAGGAGGAAACTCTCTATATATCTACACTCTTGTAATTTTTTTTTTATTAAAATTAAATAAATTTTTTTTCTGAATTATTAATTAAAATATACATAATAAATATGTAATACATAAAAATTTCTCTTTTTTTTTTACAATATTCAAAAAAATTCTCAAATTTTTCCTTAGATTTTCATCTTTATTTTCCATCATTCTAATTTAAATAAAATACATAAGACTATGGCTTATTTTAAGAATGACAGACTAATAAACAGAAATAAGAAAATAAAAATGATCGTAAGAGATAATAGTTGAATGGATGGCAGGGTTGAGAACTTGAAAGTTTAAATGAATTGTATAAAATAAATAAATATATTAAAATGATGACTAGATGGAAAGATGGATAAAAACTATGGCATTTTATTCTTATTGCGTTTCTTCCTCTTTTTAATAAATTTTATTTTTCTATTATTGCGTAGGTATGCACGTTATACATTTAAAAAAAAAAAAAAAAGAAAACAAAACAAAAACATTTTTTATACACGCATCTACAAATATTCTGCATCTGTAAATACAACTGCACCACTATATTTTATATATTTTGTTATTAAATAGTGCCAGTGCCATTCAACCAACTTGATAAAAAATAAAAACATGTTGTACTATTTTTTTTTATATATACATAGGTACATATAATAGTATCTATCTAATAAAAAAAAAAATAAAAAAAAAAGAATAAAACAGAATGTGTTCCACATTATTATAGGGATACAACATAGAAAAAATAAAACAAAAATAAAAAAAAACGTAAAAATAAAATAAACATGTATAGTTGATAGTATGCATCATATTTTGTATCTTTTTTTAATTCGTTCATAAACATTAGTTCAATGACCTAATATTGCATCCACGCGTGTACCTTCTTCATAAAATATCTCTATATGTATACAAAACATACAATAAGATATGTTGTATAAGTGAAAACTATATAATATGATCATATCTATAAAAAAAAAAAAAAATTGAAAAGAATAAACATTATAATATATATCTATATGTACCTATATAGTTTATGTCTGTGAGTACAAGTAATCTAAATTTTCACACATTCTTTATGTACATATTATATACTATATAGTATATTACATAAGGAAGGAAATATTATATTATACTATAATGTCTATATAATTTCGATGATATTAATATATGATATAAGTGAGAATATAACATTCTAATGAAAATGCAATATTTATATGTGTATATATATATATATATACATTTTATTTTTCCGAAAAAATTAAAGTAAATAAAATTTTCTTTTTTTATTTTCTATGTAAAAAATAAGTTTATCTTTATGGTAATTCGTATGTTACTTAAGTTGTTATAATAAATATTTACATACATATGGATATGACACATATAGGTATAGATATATATATTATATTCTATATATACCATTATTATAAAATACACGATACTTTTCTATAATAGCTCTCTTTTTTTTTCTTTCTCTCCTTTTCTCTTTATATTATCTTTAGATCTTTTAGTCTATGGCTATATGCAAAAGACAATGATCATATGTTTCATTTAACAAATTCTAAATTATCTAAAATTTAACTTTTTATGTTCTTTTTTTTTTCTTTTTAGTACTCGTATAATGAAATAGTATAGTTTTAAATGAATGAAAATTAAATCTATTAGTATATGTATTAAATGTATATCTACTATATATAAATTATTATGTATAGACATATTGTATAAAGGGAAATCCCATAGGGAATTTCGTTATTGTTTTGTATTTTTTTTTTTTTTTTTTTTGATAATTTTCTTATTTTATGATGTAAATTTTTTTAAATAGTTCATAATTTCTTTATACCCTATTTAATGATAAGATGATGTTTTATATAGTGTTAGAAATGTTTTAAATGCATAATATTTATTTATAAATAATGTTTTAGAATAAATGCAAATTTTAAAGTAATCAGACGAAATAGTACAGCTGTTGAGTTACAGGTCTTTTAGGGAAAATGTTTCATGTTCAAATGCGCTGGAGATTTCAGTCAGATGATATTCAAATAACTAATACTACCATATTATATAAAATTAATAATAGTAGCTTGTCTACATGGCAAAACTCCATAATATGTATACGAGTAATATCGAATATATTATACTGATATCAGTACAACAGTACAAAATAAATCAATAAATAAAATTTAAAGATGTAAATCGCCCTTTAATCAATTAAATGGTTTTCAAATCTTTTGATTTTAAAATGGAATAAATTAAAGGCAAAAAATTTGAAGTATCTTTTGACAAAAATTTAGGATGTTTGATATTTAATTTTTAAGAATAATAATGACTCTTGTATAAACACAAAGTTTGAGTGTCAACGTGTGATGCAAATTACATTGTTATATTTTATAAACTTTTTTTTTCTTTTGAAAGTATACAATAGGTAGTTAATTTTTTCAATAATATCAAAACTTTTTAAAGATTTGTTAAGAGTTAAAGGCTAGTAACAAAAATAAAAACTGTGTAACCAAATACCCGACGATAGATATAAAGTTATAGAATATTAATTGCTGAAAAATTAAAAAAAGGAAGTGCATAACAAGCATATAGTTCTTAAATATTTGAAACCGGAAAAATTTCATACGATTAATAAACAAGGGAAAATAAAAAAGAAAAAGATAATATAAACTGTTTAGAATTGTAATGTGCCAAAATTTAAAAATTTCATAAAAGAAAAAATGTGAAAATATATTACTGCTTTTTCGCAATTTTGGGGGTTGTAGCATATAAGTTCGGAACTCTACATAACAAAAAGAAACCGTTAACACATGTAAAAATATATTACTGGAGTTTTAATATTTATGTTATGCCGAAGTAAACTGTGTACAGGTGCCTAAGTTACAGATGTTTAAAAATAGCAAATTTTCAATTTTTGAGCCCTAACAGTTTATAAAGAGGGGATGGTCCAAAAAAATTTCTGAAGAAATATATATACTAATTCTAAAAGTTCTTTCTTATACCTCAAAATTTCAAGTCCCTATATAAAAAAAATGTATAATTTTGATATTAATTTACAAAGATAAAAAAAAATCCCGTCGAATGGCGTTTTAAAATGTTAAGTAGAACATGAGATATACGCATTTAAAAATAGGGATTTTTCAACGTTAGAGGGGCTGCAGCTCCGTAACGGATGGGGCTACATGAAAAAGTTGTTCTACAACATTAATTTTTTTATGAGACCAATACCCATGGTTAACATTTTTTTGCTTTATCTTTAACGGTGTAGAAGTTTTGTAAACAGATGAACCGACGGACAGAGTGAAACTAATATATATTTTATATATATATATTTTTTGAATTTTTTTTTGGAAATGTGTTAAAAATTTTTAAAAGTTTAAAAGGCATGTACACTGATTTCTTTCTCCTCTTATTAGAAAGTTTAAAACTACAGGAGTTACATAGAAAATAAACTTTCTAATTTCTTACAAAAGATTCTAAGTGAAATTCATAACAATTCCTTTTATTTTTAATTTCTTTATCTTTCACCAGTTACTAAAAATACTTAACTGTACTAAAATGATCGCTTACAACAAAAAAAAAAACTAACTTTCTAAATAGTTCGTTTTAAAAACAAATTAAATATTTAATTTTAGTTTATTTTATTTTTCTTTTTTTAACATACCTACAACTTATTTCCTTTATTTATTTATTTCCTTTATTCTAACCTCAATATTAATTTTCTATAATTGAATCGGATGCAATCATTTACATTTCCTTTAAAAATATTATTTCCAACCCTTCAAATATAAATAAAAAAAAAATTTATTTCCATTGACTTGTCAAAATTTCACGATCCTTGATTTCAAATTTATTCTTTTTCCTTTGATTTGAAATTGTAAAATAGCGATAATTTTACGTGTTTTCATAAATAAATATATTCGTAAATATATTCAACAATCAGTTTAAGGAAGCGGAAAAAAATGACTCCTTTTACTGCTGACCATCGAACCATTGTACTCATTCAAAAATAAACAACCATTTATTAAAGGATCTTCATTTTATTTTTCATAACAAAACAAAAAAAAAGAAACACGAAATTATTATTACATTTTGATCCCTGTTTTATTTTCTCCCCCATTATTAAATTTTTATACATAATTTTTTACCCCCACTCATTCGTCCTTAATTGTATTAATTTATCGTCACAGAGAATTATTTTGTAAGATTTTCACATGATTATTATTCAAGACAAAATTAATATATTCTAGTACATAACTCCTTTTTTTTTAGGATCTTTTTACATTACCATAACCTCAAAAGGCAAAAAAGAAAGAGAAAACTTAATCAAAATTTTAGGATGAATAAGAATAAAAAACAAAAAAAAAACAAAAATTGCACTGTCCCTTAAACATGTACATATATAGTATATACATATCAACAAGTAGCATTCAAAGAAACTTGTTTTTAACTTCTTAAATTTCAACCCTCATATTTTTCCCCCTATCCTTTTACCACCATTTAAAGAAATAAAATAAGAAAAAAAATATCGTTACACGTTAGTTACTTCAGGTGTATTTAAGTGTTCTCGTCCTTCCAACCATAACGATTATAATGATGATAAATAAATCTTCAGGTGAAAAAACTATTTTTTTTTTATTATTCGTTTTTCTTCCCCAGGGACTGTAATTATTAATCTGAGAATTTATTCAAAGGGATTGATTCCCTCTAAAATGAGTGATTTTTTTTACCCTTCTTACTTTTTTAAAATTTGTAATTTATACAGCAATATACAGCTATGTTCAATCAAAATAGGTGCATTGCATTGTTATTTCTCTCATTATTTTCTAAAAATTTACAACATAATCTTAACTTTCTTTTATTGATATTCAGACTCTGTACGAAAACTAATAGTTAATTTTCATTACCTTCTGTTATCTGACTAATAGCGTACAGATTAATTTAAGCTGGTAGCTGGTCTTTTAATCGAAAGGTTTAAGGTTTAAGGTTCCAACTCCGGTCAGATCATATCGAAGTTTATATCGTAATATAGGTCGTAATAGTCTGTATCATAATATAAAAATAATTCTTGTATCAGAAAATAGATGGCGCGCAAATAAAATATTTGTGTCTCATAATTGTCATTAATATATTATTTCTTGTTTTCTTTTATTGCCTAACCATGGTTTGCCAAGATGTGCTCTTCAATATCAACTCCTTTGTTTTATTTGAAACTAGTCTTGTTATAGTTTCTCACTTCATTCCCAAAATGTGTTTGCTTCGCAACTGCTTCCTTTTTCGTATTAGAAAGTATTTCTTTATCTTTACCAATTTTAGAATTTTCGAAATTGGATATTAAAAAAAAAATCTACATATGTACCTTCCGTACAATCATTCAATAACAAAAACATGAAAATCAACTTTTCAAAATCACAGTATCATGTAGCAAAAAACTTTAAAATCCAACATCTTGAAGCAAAAAAAAAAAAATTACGCTGTAAACACCGAGGGAGTGTGGGTTCGAATCCCACACATGTCGTAAGAGTTATTCCCCCTTACGACATTTACAACCACGTCTGAACAAAAAAGGCTGTGTAATTTCCTGTCCACATTTATGTGGCAGAGAAATGCATTAAAAAAAAAAAAGGAAAAAAAATTGTACTTATTATTTTGATCATAACTGTAAATGCGCAACAATTGAAAAGGTAATTTAAATTTTGTTAAAAAATCATTGTATAGAAAGTAAGGGAATATATTTTTTATTTTTTATTCTTGTATAACAAAACCATAAAAAATTAACACTGTCTTTTTTTTATTATCTTTTAAAATTTTATCATTGGACACATCCTTTTTATAAAATAAAAGGAATATTGGGATTCACTGAAGGATTTCAGTTACAACTTTTTTGTTTTGTTCTAAGACCCCATTGTTAAGCTTGTCTGAAATGTAAATCTACCCCTAAAAATGAAATCTTTTGTTAATTTTGAAGAAAAAATGAAAGTCACAAAAAAAAATAAAACAAAGTCTTTAATATCAGTTTTGATTCCTTGTTTTTTTTGTTTATGAGATTTTTTCCTCAGGTGTTTTATTAGATTCAACACTTTTCAAATTTTTACAGAGTCACCAACTGGAAGATTAAAATCGAAAACAAAAAATTACTTCCTTTATATGGTTTCTTGCAGTATATCTTAATAAATAAAAGGACATGAAAGAAGTACCTATATCAAAAAGCTGCAATCCTGTCAAAATTAAAATCCTTTTTTAGAAATTAGATCTGAATTTCGTAACAAGAAACCAAATTTAAAATGTAAGATTTTAAATAAAAAATAAAGTATTTGAAAAGGTTTATTTCTTGCACAGTGTCATCAAAAAGATTCTTATTTCTCTAAAATAAAAGTTTAATATTTCAAGCTATTGGATCATATAAATTTCTTTTACGCACTTTTAATTCTCGTTACAAAATAAATGAACGATTTATAATATTCTTCGTTGACTCCGTTGACCCCATATAACTCCTTTGTCTTTCTTCCAATGGTCATATATTAGTTA
This sequence comes from Poecilobothrus nobilitatus, assembly GCA_947095535.1. Lineage (NCBI taxonomy): Eukaryota > Metazoa > Arthropoda > Insecta > Diptera > Dolichopodidae > Poecilobothrus > Poecilobothrus nobilitatus. The sequence continues at coordinate 252,880,745 of OX352773.1, read as the reverse complement.
TGCTCTTAATCAGACCTTAAGATGGTGTTCGCAGATTATAGAAATTTGTTTATGAAGCACTCGTCTCATGAAGGGAAACATTAGCAATCTCAATTCAATTGGCAATCGTGTACTTTAAAGTTGGTAATTGATATTTGGCATTCGTATCATACGATGTAATGAAGTTTAAGAAGAACATTAACATTTTTCTTCACAATACCCCTCCAAATGTTCCTCTCCATTCATCATAATTCTTAAATTTCCCAAACTCCATACCCCAAGGTTTCTTCCGAAAATATCAACAATAAAAAAAAATATATTTGTATTAAAGACCCATTCTAAAGTTTTTTTTTAAAGGGGCTTGGTGTCACAATTCAATACTATCCAGAGTAACCTCGTGCAGCTCCTCTTGGTGACTTTTAATATTTTCCACCGAGCCATCTAAAAATTAAATAAATAAAATACATATCAAAACCTATCATTCTTTTAATTTTTCTCATGTACTTGTAAGTTTTGTATTTTTAATTTGTATTTCTTAAAACTTAAATCAATTTGGTAACCTTAACAGAAATAATATAAAATAAAATGAATCTACCAAATACAAATAAACCACCATATTATAAAGGGTTTATTTTTTCTCAAGTTTTAAAAACCCTTAGGACAGGTAATTATTATTGTATTGTATCATAATGATACAGAAAAAAAAGGGATTTTTATTCCCTTCGAAATATTAAATAACCTTTATTGGATTGGTTAATTGTTGTTATATCAGTTATAAATGCAACAGTTAAATTTCATTTCAATTTGAATTTCAGTATTTTGAAGTTTATGGTTTCATCAAAATCTTTGTTTCCTTTTTTTTTCTTTCTCTTTTCTTCATACCTTTTTGCATCGTATTATATGATTATGTCTGTCTCTCTGTGATGTGATGATCTCTGATGTTGTATAGAAGGCAATAAAACAATCAAACGAAAACATCCTGTTGCTCACTCTACCCTAACGTCATACAGGATGCCGATGCAATCAAAAAAAAAAAAATTGTTTTCTTTTCTTTATTCCCTTTTGTTTTGAAATTTTAATAAAAAAAACAGAAAACTAATTCTGATACAGATAATATATGTATAAATATAATAGGGGAATTATTAGATATAGATATATTTATATATATATTTACATATAGGAAAAAAACGGAGTTTAAAGAAATATAGCATTAAAATAAAAAAAAATAAATAAAAAGTTAAGAGGATTTCAATAAAAATGAAATGAATGTGCAAATGAACAAATTATGTAATATACGTACATAATGTAGTATATATACTATATAATATTATATTTGTTGAATATTGTCATTTTTCCAGTTGGACACGCCTGATAAATATTTTTAAATAAATGTCTTTGACCCCATACTTTTTTTCATACCTACATGAACATTATATGAATATTTTGATGAGATCAGAATGTATTGTATAAATACAGAAGAAACTGATAATATATATACATATGTATACATATGACATATTAAGTACATTTAACTGAAATACATATATGTATATGTATAAAAAAATACTATATGATTTTTAATAATTTTATTTCTCGTATATTTACTGTTAATTAGCACAATATACCTGTAAAAGTACCGTTAAATTTTTATGATTTTTATAAATATTAATAACGTTATACTTAACAACTCAAGTACATACATACTTATGTATATCGCTATTATTATTTTATATATACATATGAAAGTACGTAAATTAATACCGTTATTTTAAAAAGGGGTGGTAATTTTGAAGATAACAAATCTAATTATTCTCGTACAATATTTTTATTTTCAATTTTAAAACCCTATTATTTTATGTTATGGCACAGACTGGTAAATGATTTTTAGTATTTATACAATTTTAATTGAACTTTCTGACAAGCTTTTGTCAAAATTATAAAATTTCTTCATTGCAATATTCTGTTTATGAATCTTGACTTACTGAATTTACATGTTTTGTTTTATTAAGTCACCTTCTAAAATATAATTTTTATTAATGTCTGTATTACTTTCTTGATTTGGTTTTGTGACATATATTCGCTTTCGTGACATATAACTTCCGAAAATCATATTCAAACATAAAATAATACATGTTATGTACATTAAAAGTAAGGTTAAAGTTTAACTTTCGTTTGAAAGACCACCTTAAATCAACAACTAAGTTTACGCTCAAAAAAAATAATTTGGGATTCTGACATTTTATAATTTATTATATATTTTATATTGTTCATGTTCAATAAAAAGTTAAAAGTTTAGGTTATATTTTGCAATGAAAAAATGTCTAAAAATTTTGGTGAAATAAAAGCATTATAAACGAAATATCTAAATATAATATTCAAATAAAATTAAATTTAAAAATTAAAAAAACGAAATTAAAAATTAAAAAAACATGAAATAAGATCCAAAACAAAATCAATTTTTCAAAAATCAAAGCAAAACCAAAGTTTTATATCATAATTTTACATAAAACCTTGCAAATAATCTTACACAGTGACTTGGGGGCCCGGACAAGAAAAGGTCGTTAAAGTTCTGTCCGCTATGCTGTTTGTGTGAGTTTTTGGTTTCTCAAAATCCCAATCAGAAACTTCTAAATATAATATAAAAGGAGCCGTATAAAATAATCCCAAAACGTTGTAAGAGTTATTCCCCCTTACGACATTTACAGCCACGCCTGAACAGGAAAGGCTGTGTAATTTCCTGTCCACATTTATGTAGCAGAGAAATGCGTTAAAAAAAAAAAAAATTATAATATAATAAATTTTGAAAAAGGCATATAACGCTGATTTTGTAACCAGCTCTCAAATCCGGGTTCCCATCAATATTCTGAAAAAAAAATCTTGAAAAAGAAAAACCTGAAAAAAATAATCTAGAAAAGATCTTGAAAATAAAATCGTGAATTAAAATCTTTTTTTTTTTTGGAAATGATGATTTGAAAAGAAAAAAATGGGGGCTGCCGGCCCCAAACGCTAAACAAATTACTGGAATCCTGATTTCGTAAACAACTCTAAAATCATTCCTAATTATTTTTTTACATACATATTTCAACAGCAAAGCATTTTAGATTTTGTTTTTTCAGGAAAACGGCGTGCTCCCCTCAATTCCTTCTTAATTATTTTTTTACATATATGTATGTATGTGCATACTTCAACATCAAATTATTCAACATTCGACATTTTTTTCTCAAAATATATTTTTTTCGACAAAAAGGCTAGCTACAGCAAAAATCTTAAGCAAGTTTCCCATTTTTAACTTCATATTGACAACGTAGCTCTTAATGCTCGTCCTCTTTGTATTATTAACTCTACCTCAAAAAAAATTATATAATAAATTTATTAAGTAACATATAATCTAAATACATATATATACACAGGAAATCAAAAAAAAATTATTATCAAATGTTTTTTTAAAAAAAAGTCAAAACTGTCAAAAAGTTACTTGAAGTTATCTGCATTTAAATGTATTCAAAAATTACAAAATAATTGTAACAACTAATGAAAGAAAATTTTAATCAGAGTATAAATAAACAAGTTTTAAAATCAAATAAATATAACAATTGAATAATTACAAAATATTTTAAAATAATTTTTCTTTTCTTTCTTTCTCTATATTACGAATAATCAGAGATCGTAAGTTCAGAAAACTCGTACTATATAGATATAATTTTTTATCCATGGTTAACAATGTTATCAATTTCAGTCTTAATTTTTTACCAAATTTTCAAAAAAAAAAAAAAAAAATTAATAATGGTCCTCTAAAAAACCAAAACAACAAAAAAAAAAAAATAATAATAAATAAGACAATTAAAAATTACCATTCAAATGTAATTTTATGTCCAATACAAAATTTAACCAATTGAGAACACTTAATCTTTCCTTTTCAGATCATCATCCAGCCTATTACATTATATTTCATTTCCGATATATAAAAATTAAAACAAAAAAAAAAAGAAAAACGTTAAGAATAAAGATTACAAGATATGTTAAGTTGGAAAAAACAAAAAAGTTTAAAAGAAAATTTTAAAGGAAAAGAAAAATGTAATTATCACCACTGTAATAACTCTTAACAGTCCAGTACTTTAAAAGTTACTGTTGTTTTGTTGTTGTTGTTTTTTTTTTTTTTTTTAAATTATAGCAATCACAATCAGTCTGAAATAATGAATGGTGAATATATTTAAACACTTAAAAATAACCAGCTACTGTAAAATTTTAACAAATTACTTAAATTTAATTTAAATTACAATAATGTCAAAAAAGAAAATTATATACAAACACAAAAAAAATATATTTTACATACATAAGTATATATGTATATAAATTTAAAGTGTATTAATTTTAAATTTGTGTGATTATATATATGTATATAGTAATTTCTATCTGATAATTTTATTCACTCAATATTTACATTTTTAATAATTTTTTTTCTTTTTTAGGTTATAATTAGTCCATTAGTCAGAATTGTCCGAATTTGCAGTTATAATAACATTATTATAATTCTTAAAAGCCGAATGTCAACCATTTTTCTTAATTGAGTTTAAATTAATACATAATTATACATTGCAGTAATATTCAAATTATGTATTATAGGCTAACAAATAATCAAAAGTTACAAAATTGTATTGAGATTTATTTTTAAAGTTCGAACTATAAGAGTTCATAAAATAAATCATTCGAATAATAATTTTACATATTTTACATTCGACCACAATATGTATGTCATTGAAATATTAACCTTTTTTTTATACATAATTTAGAGAAGAACAAGGCACCTTTTTTTAGATAAATTAAAAATCTTATATTTCGATTAAAAATTTCCTAAGGATAGATAAGAAGTCTATCCTTACACAGTTAAAATCATAAAATGGAAATATTTAACCTATAAAGTTTCGAAAATTATGAAAGTTATGCACAACACAAATGTAAAACATGTTTTCAAAAATTACGACTTCTACGAGAACACACAACTAAATTGTATAAAATAAAAGAGAATAGAGGCCTCGGTGGCCTAATGGGTAAAAGCGTATAAAATACGCTGTAAACACTGAGGGAGTGTGGGTTAAAATCCTACACACGTCATAAAAGTGATTCCTCCTTACGACATTTACAGCCACGCCTGAACAGGAAAAGCTGTGTAATTTCCTGTCCACATTTATGTGGCAGAGAAATGCATTAAAAAAAAGTAAATAAATAAATAAAAGAGAACATTAAAGAATATAAGCAGTATATATATTAGTACCAGATATTCTTTAATCAATTTCTGGTCAAAAATAACTGAGATGTTTCAATTCACAACGAGTACTAGGCTATAATTAAAAAATATCATTAGATATGTTTTTATGATTCCTATAATTTTATAAAAACTAAATACCTATATTCAATATATATAATTTTAAATATTCTAAAATATAAATAAATATAAATAAAATTATTTATATTCAATATAAATAATTTTAGCTCATATTTATATCTCACATATTAAAAAAACAATAAATTGTCAAACTTAATTTATATTATGCAAATGTTAGTTTTTCTATAACTAAAATTATTTAAGCATATACAATTATTATTCTTGAATATAAAATTCAATCTTAGAAGCGTTAATGAAATAAATCAGAAATTCCAAATATGTAATTGCTTGTTAAATTTTTTTAATTAATCACGTCAAAAGATGGAAACATCTAAAATCGTAACGACAACGGGCGAAAATATTTGACTTCATCCTTTCCAAAAGCCATGAGAAGGAAAAATCATTGTGAAATATCTACAGCATACCAGTCATCTTACTAAGCAAATAAAAATGAGTCACGAAACTGATACAAACTCTCGGATATTAGCAGTTTTGTGAAAGCCCTATGATCCATCAAGGAGTGAAGTAGGAATAAAAAAATAATATACAATAAAACCCAATAGTTCCAATCTATTAAAAGTTCAGTTATCTTTTTATAGTAATTTTCATTAAATTTTTGTATAAAAAAAAAATTATGAGAACATTACATGTGTTTCACAAAAACAGGGTTTTTTCAAAAATGAAAATAAAGCCTAAACTTAAAAATGTATTGTTTTGGCTTTAAAATACTTGACTTTATTTCTATTTACCGAAATGACTTACTATAATAGTAGAACTGCATGCAAAACATTACAGGTTTGATAACTAATTTTTATCAGATCATGGGGATGCTTTACAATGGGATGAGTTTTCATAATGCAATAAAATATTAAACCACTTCTATTGTAATAACGGTAAGTAATTAAATTCCGTTATATTAAGATTTTTATTTTTTTGTTATAATGATAACACTTTTTTAATCGAAAAAATTTATTATCAACCGCAGATATTCAAAAAAAAAAAAAATTTTAATGTTGTTGTGATTTTAGAGCGCGTTGATATAATAAATATTATTGGAGGCTCCTTAATTACGCGTGAATTTTGTTTTATTTTTTTCATTCTTTAAAAATAAAAAACAAAAAATTAAAAAACAGATTAAAATTAACCATAATCTTACCTTTTTATTTATTTTTTTTTTTTTTTGTTAAAATAAATAAAATGTTTACTTAAACGTTGATCATATTTTTTATTCTAGTTATTTTTATTTTTTTTTTTTTTATTTTAAACTTTATATTACCTCATACTCTCTTTTATCCATTTGATTCTTACTGTGCGCGATTTCTAAAAACGAATAAAAAAATAAAAAAAACTTTTTTTTTATCTCATATACAGTAAAAACAGCTATTAAGGATGACAAGCCTAAATCATTCCAAAATTGACCATATGAAGTCTTCCTGTTTAATCATGATTTTTTACCATTTTAAGAGTTTTAAAAACAAAGTGAACGGGATTATTTGATGCGTTGGAAGGATGGATGAATTGGATGGATCAATTTATAAAATGCGCTTAGCCCAGCTTATAAAAAAGAAAATAAAAAAAAAAACTTTCTTTTATTTTTTTTAACTAAATTCATTTTTTTTTTTTTGTTTTTATTGCTTTAAATGAATTTAAATGAATGTAACATTTTATATTTACAGACAAGTTCTCTGAATTGTATATATATGAAACTGGACTGAGTGACTAGCCTTAAAAAAAAAAAAATTTTTTTTGTGAATTGTACCACTTAAATTTGATGGTTTTTTCTCATCATCATCATATCCATGATGCTGTCATGTTCAGTTTTTTTTTCTAATTTTTCTGTTTTTGATTTTGGAAATTGCAATGTTCTGGATTTCAAAATAATATTTTGTTGTTCCTGTGTTTTTTTTGGTTTTTGAGTTTCAGTGTCATATTTTTTGTCTCATATATAGTTACAAATAATATTTACCATATATGAATGTATGTATGTATATAATTTTGTTTTTTTTTAAATTTTTTATTAACGTTTGAATTTTGATTTTTATCCTAAACATATCGCAGTCATAATTTTTACAAAAATTTAAGCCATTACAAAAAGTAGCTACCCAATCACGTAGAGATGTCATATAATGTAACCTACGGATAGTATTAGAAATATGAAAAAAATTGACATTTTCAAAAATAAAGAAAATTTAATATAGTGGTAGATAATAAACTTATATTACGTTACGATATACCACTATAATTGGGTTGGCCACGAAATCCCAAATACAAAATCCCAAAATCCCAAAATCCCAAATACCAAAATCCCAAACCACTTTTGTTATCATAATTCGTTTTGAATTTTTTTATTTCAGTCCCACATCGATATCCTGAAATGAAACTGAAACAAAAAAAAATCTTCAATCAAGAAAAATCTTGAATTAAAATTATTTATTTTTGAAATGATGATTTGAAAAGAAAAAAGTCGTGACTGCCTCACCCAAACCCCCGCTAAACAAATTACTGGGACCCTGATTTTGTAACCAACTCTAAAATCATTCTTAATTTTTTTTTTTATATACATTTTAACAACAACGCATTTAGAGTAGTGGGAGCTGCCACCCCCAAATCCCCGCTAAACAAATTACTGGAATCCTGATTTTGTATACAACTATAATATCCCTCCTAATTCTGAATCTGGCATATACATATATATACATATTTTGGAAAAAGCGACAATCCTGGTTTTGAATCCAACTCTAAATTCAAAACGAACTATAATATCAAAACTACTTTGGGATTTGGGAATTTGGGATTTTGGTATTTTAGAATTTGGGATTCTGGAATTTTGGGATTTTGGAATTTGGGATTTTTTTTTTTTTTGGGGATTTTGTGGCGCCCCTCTATAATTCTGTGTCAATTCAATTAAAAAATAGAATATATGAAACATTATCATTAGATCAGAGGCTTAGCAATGTAGAATAGAAAAAAGAAGGTTAAAAAAAATTAAATTTAACCGAAATTACTGATAAAATTATGAGTATATACTGAAACACAACTAAATGGCACAATTTTCCTAAATTCTTCTATAGAATAAGAACGTCATCTCAATTTCATTCTGTTTTATACTGAAATAGTACACTGTCCCTTATTAAAAATTCATTTGTCTTAAATAGTATTAGTGACATAATGAGAGAAAGTTAATAAGGATTCTAATATTCTTTTTATACAAATTGATCAATTTATAATGTTGACAACATTTTATTCATAAAGTTTAATTGATTTCAAAGAGTTGATGATCCTCAAACAGAATTATTATTAGTATGCAAAAGAATTTAAAAAGATTTTATGTAAAGAGTATAATTTATTTAGCATAATATAACATAACATATACATAAAAAAATATACATAAGATATACACAATATAATACATATAGTATTTTACATATGTACATAGTATATACATATGTATATCATAAAGATCTTAAATTCTTATGTAACATAAAGTACATTTTAAAAATGTATACCTATGTTTTTTAATACACTAAGATTCGTAAATAAACAGATATTGTGAAATAATTTAAATTATTCTATTAAAGTTTTAAATTAACATAAAAAGCTAAGCTAATTATAAAATGATAATATTTATTGCAATCACACTATCAAAATTTTTTAAATAATAATTAAACTGTTAAAAAGTATAACTATAGAGAAACAGGGGTTTACACCTTAATTGACAAAAAATTGACAGTATATTGAATTGGCAATATATCATTTAGTGTAAATGAAGTATTAGATGTTTCCTTTTATAAAATCTTTAATTAATAAGATATTTTTAATGCAACAAGTTTTCATGGTTTAGCCATAGTTAAAGGATAAATAGTTTTTTTTTTATAGGCATTTAATAAAAAAATGCTCGTTATTTTGATTTTATTAATCCAAATTTAATTTATGGATTAAGAGTTAACAGTTATTTTTAAGTAGATTTTTAAAATAAAAATTTAAAATATTAAAGCTTCTGTAAAAAGAAAAAGATGAAAATTATTTGAAAAAAACCCTATCAATTTAAGTTCAAAATTCCTTTGCTTTTTTCCCCTTTCATTTTCTCATCCTATTCCTCAGCCATTATTCTATTTTGTAGTTAAGATGCATATCCCTTAATGCAAGCTACGGGTAGAGGTGCTTTCAACGGAGAAAAATTCTACACTATCAAGGAAACTTAAGTTTTCTTGATGTCTATTGAAGATCTACACCTTCCACTAGAAAAAAATATAAAAATTGTAAAATTGTAATATAAAAAATGTATCATTTTTACTGTAACTTACTGAATAGATGAAAAAATATGTTTGCATACTAGTGTAATTATATATTATATATGTATATATATAAATAACGGTAACATAATTTTTATATAAGTACAATACTGTTGATTACCAAATTTTGTATATTATATTCATTTTTATTTTATTAATAATTCTCATAATGTATACAGAGTGCATGCTTTTCAAAACTTGGAGGTCAATATTTCAAAATTCACCTCAATTTTTTTTTTTTTTTTTTGTCTTTTTAAATTTAAAGAAATAAAATTTTGTAAGAACAGCATTTTTCTTTCTTTCTTTCTTTTTTTTTTTTATTTAAATTTAACTTCCATAATTTTGATACTTAAATTACTAAAGCATTTATAAATTTAGGTAAGATTTCAATATACGCTAAATACCTTATTTTATACCTTATAAATTGTAATACTCGAATGTAAGTACATATATACATATATTGTAATTACAATGAAAATTTATTTTTTTCATCAGCATTAAAAATTTCCAAAAAAAAAAAAAAAAAAACGGAAAGTACGCAAGAAAATGACAAAAAAATCACAATAAAAAAAAAATAAAAAGAAAATCGTGAGTTTTTCATGTAACATAATTTGAGAATTTTGACCACCATATATAAAATTTTTTAACTATAAAAAAATAGGTCGATCGGACCTACATCGGATTAATTTTCCAAGGTTTGAATTTTATTTTTTTTTATATTAAAACCTTGTCGTGCTAATGTAATCTAATAACAACCACTAACCAGAGTTAAAGAATCAAATAACACATTTATATTTGAAATTTTTTTTTGAAATAACATTAAAATTATTATATGTATATGTATCTTAAAATTCAAGGATATAATTTAATAAAAACTATTTTGTAAAATGATAAAGAAAACTTTTTAGTTTAATTTTATATTCATCAAGGTGATTAAGATAGAATTGAATCAAATTGGATTGAGATTTGGATTAGAACAATATGTGATTATCGATACATAAATAAATAATGTAATATTAGTATGGAACCATATGGAACTATAATATAGTAAAGCTTGTGCAGATATTTTAAAATAGTCGATCAATAATCTGCTATTGATTGGCAATACTCTTTCAGATATTTGCGAGAAGTAGATCCTAAAAAAATTTGTCATTTTTAGTAGAAAATTTTTCATTTATATCCTTGAATATGATCTGCAGCATCTTTATATGAATGCTTAATTTCTTTATTTTCAATTTAATGTAACCAATCAAATTAATTAATGTTTTATTATTTGATAAGTGATAACTGATAACCATATAACAACAAACAACTCAGTATCTTAAAATCAATGCTCGAGAGGAAGCCCAAACATTGTTCCAGAAAAAAAGGTGGAAATTAGTTGAGAAAAAAATGTATGCCCATTTTTTTGTCAAACTTCTTTTTCACCGTTTTTAATTGAATCGTACCATTGTAGAACATTGTGACTGATTCTCGCATGGTGTAATAGAAATATATAGTTTTTATATGATGAGAGTCCACATCATTACAGTTTTATATTTTGAACTAATTCTTAATTTTTCCGAACAATTTTTTTTTTTTTTTGCGAGGGTAGGTGGGAGTCATCGAAAGACACTATAGAGAAGTGAAAACGAGCACGATTCCTCTATGAGTGTGTGGGACTTTAACCCACTAAACATCACCTCCCTTTTTTGACCAAACTATAGGTTATAAAGGTCCACATTCGCGATGTTCGTACTACAAATGAATTTCCATAAGCCGAATTATACCATCTGGGAATTTGAACTACATAGGGATGGGCAGCAGAGGCTCTCCTTGTTTCTCTTTGGAATGCTTTGAGAGGAGGCATCAAACTTTTAATCCCGTTAGAGCAAGAACCCAACCCTAGGCGCCGTAGACCGAGTGGAGAAAGCGTAGAGGTAATTGCCGATTTTTTTTTTTAGACCAATGTCATATCACCCTGATCACTTATTTAGTACTTTTTTAATATGAATAATATTCGAATCCAAGACACCATATGATAATCCAAAAAATGGAAGTAGGAGTACGGAAACGAGAAAAGGCTTTCTTTATCGAGAACATATATGTATAGACTTCGGCAATATCGAGTACATAGACATAATTTACATATAGATATAATACCTATCGAGTACATGGACATAATTTCAGGACATAAGAACTATATAGGTCTGTAGGTGAATAATCAAGAAGTTTTTTTCTTAATAGTATAGAGGATATGGTTATTTTAGAGATCGATCCAAAATAAATCTAAGAAATATATTGGGACTAATAAACTAAATAGTGTTGAAACTAAAAAAATAATTTCTAATGATAATCCCAATTTTTTTTCTATTCCCCGGCTACTCATATTTAGTTTATATTAGTTAACTTTTTCTAAGTATATGGTGATCTTCAAAAGACATCAAAAATTGCTAAGTTCCTTGATATTATGTTAAAGTTTTATTTGTTTTTAGAGTCATTAATATAATTATACTCATACGAATGTAGTTTATAGTAAATTTACAGAGTATAGTAAATTTACCATTGCGTTTGTGATACCTTAAAGTTTACGAGATAGATATGAAGCAGTATATAATATTTTTGCTTAGGAGCGAATACTGAATCGATTAAGAGATGAACATCCGACCGCACGATACCTCAAAAAATGGAACCTGAAATTTTCTGAAATTTCACCTTTGTGAAATTTTTAGTTTCCCTATACAAATTCGGCAAACTCAACGGTCGGATTCAAATAGGTGCCATATAACATCTTTCTTCATTAATAATAATTTGGTATACAACTTCAATAAAAAGCTATCTAGTATCTGAAGTTTTGTGAAAAGAATTAAAGTATATTATTCCAATGACAATTTGTTTAGTTTAGTAGAAGAGGATCGGATAACTGTCACAAAACTTCTTCTTTTTAATTAAAATAACACGAAGTCTGTTAAATTTCAGTATAGATATCTGAAATTTTGTTAAAAAAAGTAAAGTTTTATGCCAACAATTTTAGTAAAATTCGATTACTCTAGTGTAACACCTACATAGTTAGCTACCATATACAGCTGCAAAATTTACATAAATATATCTTGATTCTTAATTAAAACAGATATCGTATATATCAAATTTTCTAAAAGAGAATTATAGTAACAGCATGACTTAAGTTCGTAGTGGTATCCTACAGTTGACACTATGTTTTCTTTGTTTGCATAAAATTAGAGCATATTCTCTGGAAAACTATTTTGTTGTAAATGAAAAAATCAATTGTTGTTTTTTTTTTTTTTTTATTATTATGTTTCAGTTAATTTTAAAAACTTGTAATTATTAATTTTTATTATTGAGTAAATATAATGAAATTAGTATTGGCCAATGACGCAATATTACATACTATATATAAAATGATATTAAATACAAAAATTTCTATTATTATTTGTATTTAAAGAGCAAAAGGTAGTTATTATTTTTTTTTTTTTTTTTGTATGACTTCAATTCTGAAAAACTGTTCCAAATGAATTTAACACACGTACAAAGATATATGATTGGTATGGTATAATAAAAAGATTAAAAATAAAATCTGTGATTTTTTTTTTTCTTTCGTTTTTGTTTTATTTTTTTATAATATCATTTCTGGAATCATATCTTAATGTTGATCAGCAGTTAACGAATAAAATACGGTTTTTTTGTTTTTTTTTTAAGTAGAAATGTAAAACTGCGTACTGGTAATGATAATGAGAAGCACAGAGGATTCAACAAAAAAAAGAAAAAAAATTTCATGCTATATTATTCTTTAATAAATAAAAAATAAATTAAAAATTAGCACAATATTTTTTTTTTTTTTTTTGTAATTTAAAAAAAGGTATTAAATATACATATTAAAACAAAAACAAAACATTATTTAATATTCCTTACACAATTATATTATTTGTAACCTTAAATTAACAAAGCCTTTTGCCCTCTTCCGGAATTAAAGAGAACCAAAAAAAAAAATAAAATACAGTTTTATTTTATTTTTGTTTATTTTTTATGTGAAAAGTTTATTTTTTTTATTAACATTTAAATTTAAATGAGAAAGTTAATTAAGAAATTATTTTACATGGTTTTCCTTTTGAATTCTGTATTCGTTTTTTTGTTTTTTTTTTTTTTTTTTTGAATTAAATTGAATGCCGCTTTTTGTATTTTAAAGTTCTCTATTGTTAACTTCTTAAAAATGAAAAATAAAAAATTAAAAAAATTAATTTTTTTTTTGTAAATGACTTCCTTTATGAAATATTTTTTTTTACAACAAATTTATGTATTTAATTTTTTTTTTTTTTGGCAAGTCTATTAGATAAGATATTAATATATGTCGTAAGATATGTATACATATGTGTAATTTCGAATCTTAACATAGATATGTATGTTTATGTATTTACAAAATAAAAACTTACACCTAATATAAAAAGTAATTAATTAAATAGGAAAGAAATTAACACCCATACCCAAACTGTACAAATTATTTTTGAAATTTAACATTATTAAATAAACACATCACATTTATTTGTCATTATAAGGCCGCCATTTTAATCTAATATAATTACAGCCTACAGCGCGTATCTTAATAATTAATAAATAATTGAAAATTTAAACGACCATTTTCAATTTGTAAGATATTTTTTATTTCTGTTTAAATAATTTTAAGTCCACCAACTGATGAGTCTTGTATTACTTAAACAGTGATTTCAATTCTTCTAAAAACTTTAATATCAAGAATAAAATTTAGAAAAAGAAAAAAAAATTTCAAAAATTATATTGAAACATCAGTTAACCCATATATAACTTATTATTTATTTATAAATTAGTTAACCCATATATAACTATTATTTATTTTTAATAAATGATTATATTTTTTATTCATAGGGTTAATCAGAAAGACAACATTTTCGTTCAATACATTTCTACCAGATTGCAAATCCATTTTTATTTTAAACCAGAATTTCCTCTTGCTCAAACAGTACAATTGTACTAAAGGTCTTTTAATCTATTGTTCGGTCAAAAATAGATGTAGTGTTTAGTGGGTTAAAGATCCACATGTTAATAGAGGAATCGCCGTAATCCTATTTAACTTCTTTGGACAATTTACACCTACCACCCAAAAAAAAAAGAATAAAAACTAAGTTAACTTATTCATTAAAAATTGACACAACAGTTGATACAATTCGTTGGCGTCCTCCGAAAACTCAGTATAATCAGATTTCATTATTTTTGTATACGAGCTATTTAAATTTTAAAATCCTACTTCCTAAAAACTTTGTTTTTTGGTTATTTCATAAAATTTCCGTTATTACTAAGTATTATTACTTAAATGCAAAATATTTCATTAAATACCTGTTTAAAAGCATTTACTAGCTTTTCCTCCTAAAAAATAAAAAGGTAAAATAGATTTACAAAGTTTTCGTTAAATTTTATTTAACAAAAAAAACAAAATAAATTCAATAATTCAATTCAATAAATATTTTATGATATCTGCGATAAGCAGGAAACACAATAAATAAAACAACGTTATACTACTAAACTTCAATGTGAAACTATGGATTTATAATTACGTTTGCGAGTTTTTAGGAAAATTCCCGAATTTACGAGTACATATTAGTTTTTTAAATTTTTTTCACCCTTATCGGTGTTGATTTTTAAAATTATTAATTTTTATACTAAATTTAACTACATTTATCTGTCGATAGAAACAATAATATAATTTTTGGAAAAAAATGGATTTAAGAGGTTTGCATCCTAAGCCAACGACATACGCATTATTAAACATACCAACGGTTATATCTTTAAAAAAAATACTCTGGTAAGCATGTGTGTGTTAAATTTCCTAGGCAACTCCTAATTTATTTTATAAAATTTCATAATTTTATATATAATTGTACGAAAGTTTAAACTAAATTTAATATTTTAATTTCAACTTCTGTATAATACGAACTGTTCCTCTTGTGTGCCCAATTTCATAGATAACGACAGGCAACAATTTGGCATAAAATTTACTTTTTATTTTATTTCCTATTTCTATTTTTTTAAATCATATAAATAACATAGCAAACATACCCTTAGTCCTGAATTATCTGTAAGAAATTATTATTATAACTTAGCATCTTTGTTCAATTGTAAGTTTTGTTGTCAAAAAAATAATTTAACAACAAATTTGTCAAGAAAACTTTTTTCAGAAAAATTTTTTCACACCTTTTCATAAATGTTTGTGAAACCGAAATTGACATATTACAAAATTGCAAATTTTACAATTTTGCAGGTTGTCAATATCTATGATTAAATAGGGCCTGGAGCCACAGGTTCTCAACGAATTATAAATAATATTGCAGTATTTTTCCATTGAAACATACATACGTCAGATTATGTACTAAAATGAAGCACGTTTTTAGCACATTTATATATCCCAAAATCTATTGAAAACGAGGAAGAATGCAGTTGCCTTTGTCAACTCTTAGATACCCGTACGAACCGTTAGTATGTTCACAGCCTGTCACTCTGCTTACAATATTATTTTTTTAATATTTTAGTATTTTAAAATAATTTGGGTGAATTTTATAATTTCTAGAACTATGGGTTGTATATATATTCAAACTATATATTTATACATTCTTCAAAAGCAGATTTTAACCTGCCACATAACGATTATCAATCCAAAACTTTTTCAAATATTCTATAGTACCATTTAATACTAAGCGGTAAATGTATATTAAATTTACTTAGTACAAAATAGTAAATATAATTTTAAATATTATAATATATTATATTTAAATATTCCATTGACAGAATAATTTCTTATAAGTACAATAAAATACATATATGTATGTAAATACGGCGTTATATAATATACATCTATACTCTTATCATTCATTCACTAGTGACATATACGATAATGTAAATAAACATGATATTATATAAGTATGTATATATATCAATATCATATAAATAAAAATTCTACAAGCAACCGTTATGTTGTTTATTTGTTTACATTTTTTTGTACTACGCATTATATCCTCAAGAATTTCAAATTATCGAGTAAAACAAAATGGAAAAAATTCGTTAAAAAAATTTGTTAGAAAATTTGAAAAAATCAAGTAACACTTTCGTCAATTATAAAGTAACCCTATATTATTAAAAAAAAGTTGTTAACAGAAATAAAAGTATAATGTTGAAGCTTTAATTTTTGTGTATTACTTCAAAAAAATTTTAACAGGTGTTCAAGTTACAGGTGTTTAAAAATAGGAAACTTTCAGTTTTTGACCCCTTACAGCTCCTAAAAGGGGGATGATACAAAAAAAATTTCTGAAATGACTCATACTTATTTTTAAAGATCTAACTTCTGTCAAAATTTCAAGTCTCCAACTTAAACCGTTTAGAAGGTAGAAGGAAAGGATTTTGCTAAATTTTAGTTTCGCATAACGGTAAATTAAGACACCGTATGCCACAACTATATATTTATTGTATATACACTTTTAAAGCTAATAAAAGTGGTAATCGTTTGACGTTTTCAAAATGAAGATATACCTTATACAACTTGTGCTATAACAATTTAAATATAAAGCTTTTTTGAACCTTTGGGAAGCTGTAGCTCCGTAACGGGTGGGGCTACAAAAAAAAGTTATTAAAAATAAAATTAATATTTTTGTGATATCTATCAGCAGTTAAAATTTCATAGCTCTATTTCAAAAAAAATGTGGGGATCTAAAAGTTAGGTGTTCGAGAGCTACCCTAAGGTTTGGTCCAAACTCAACCAAAAAAAATAGGGAACCTACAAATTATTCCCAGAATATTTTGTGTAAATTTCAAGATTCTAGCTTTCTTAGTTTTTGAGTTAGCGTGCTGACGGACGGACGGACATGGCTCAAAAGTCTTAGAATTTTTTTCTGATCCGATCCATACCTTTGAAGGTATATCTAGCTCGCTTATTTCGAGGTGTTACAAACGGAGGAGTAATTTTATTATACCCGATCCTATCGTACGGGTATAAAAAGAAAACTTTATATGCTTAAAGGATTATGTTTAAGCTTAGTTTTGCTTAAATGCTCTTCTAATCTCAAAGCTCTTAAAATTCTTCCAATCCTAAAAAATTAAAATAAAATCTTTTTAACATTCTAACCTAATTCACACATATACTTTACATATTTACTTATTTTTAGTATAATATATGCCGTAGGAATAAATTTAATAATAGTTATATGTATATAGTGTTAATATGATTTTTAGTTATTTTGGGAGCGGCACCCCGCATACTTATTTAATGTACATCGGGTACAACCATTTAAATAATAAAACTTCTTTAAAACAGTTTAAGTATATATTATAAAGAAAATTGAAGTTTGTATAAAGTTAAAACTTAATTTTTTTTAAAGTAAAGCTACCACCTCCAGTTTCCACTCTTTATTAATATATAAATATCCAATAAGAATTTTTTATTGTTGTGAAAATATGCAAAATTTGAAATTTAATAAAAAAAAAAAAAATTTTTCAGTTTTGACTGATACACAATTTTTAAGTATGCCAAAAAAGATTTTTCCTTCTTTGGAACAACTCACTATAATAGTTTAAAGATTTACTCAAAAAATATTTAAAAAAAAAAACATAGGTATACCTTATAGAATTAAAGATTTATATACTTTTATAGATACAACTTATCATTGGTCAACTATAATATTTTATATATACACAATTTCGAACTATATAAATACTTTAAAATCTCAATAATATTTCTAAAAACAATTACTGTTCCATGTTTTTTCTTTTTATGGATTTTTACCATATTTTTGAAAAAAAAAAAATTTAAAAATTTGTTTTGTTAGTTTCACTTTTTCGTCCGTCTGTCTGTTTGCCTACTATTTACAAAATTTCCACACCGATAGAACTATGAAATTTTAATTATGACCATAGGTGTTTTAAAAAAACTTAATGTTTTAGAATAAAGTTTTTATGCAGCGCCATCCATTGTTGAACTACAGTCTCTCAAAATTTGAAATGCCCTATATTCAAAAATTTGTTCAATTTACAGTCATTTAAATTTTTGACAATTTTGCTACCTTCATATCTCCTCATTACTTCTTTTTTTATATCTCCTCATTACATTACAGATAGAACGTTAAGATATAAAGTGAAATTTCTTAGGGAAGAACTTTAAGAATTAGTCTAAGTACCCAAGAACCCTCCTCCCATTTAAAGAACTATTGGGAGTCAAAAATTGTAACTTTTTTTTTAGACACCTGTAACTTAGGCATTTGCACAAATTCTTTTAAAGTAAAACGCAAAATTTAAAGCTTGAAGATTTTATTTTAATTGTGTTAACAGCTTTTCTTAATTATATAGGTAATTTCTTAAAATTTTCTTAAAATTGAAGAAAATGTCTGTCCATTTTGCACATTTTTTCCTTAGACATAAAATTCTAAGAAATTTAGAAATTTTGGTGAAAATCAAAATCACAAAATTCTAGATTGAACCAAAAAAACTCATTCTTTTAGAAAATGCGCTTCTTTAAAAACCATTGGTTTTATATTATGCCTTGTCTTTATATATTTTAAAAATTTTTTTAATTTTAATATATATAGGTATTAGAGACATTTTGTACTATAGACAGAGACACCTTTTATCAAAGACATAAATTAAAATTATTGAAAGTTAATTTAACATTAATAACATTTCATTAATTAATTGATTATATATTCTAGTTTAGGTCAAACTTAATTATCTTTTTTGTTACATTTAAAAAAAAAAAGAAAAAAATCTTTATAATTAAGTATATTTAAAAAAAAAAAAATTTAAAATTATTTTAATTTAAATCTAATACATATTTACGCAAAATATTGAAACTAATTTATTATAATTTAACTGAATATCATTAACTTTCTAGATTAAATATAATTGCAATCCTATAAATATTTAAAAATTGATTTTAAAATTCTTATTAATCACACTCTAATTACATTCTACTTGTAATTAATTCATTTACATTTAAAAACTATTAAATAATCCTTTAGGGCATAAAAGTCAAACAAGTCAAAAATGTTATATGGTAACGGTAATTAGGATTATATTATTTTAGGATTAAAAGTATCTATACAATGTAAATAATTTACTAGAAATACTTACTAACAGGTCCTCCTTAAACAATAACATATTACATTTTCGGAATAAGAAAGTTAATTTTAAATTGATCCTCGTTTTATGACTTTTATTGCATATAACAAAAATACTTGTTTTGACAAGTTAAGAAACTCAAAAGGAATAATAACGGGTATATTCAGGTAAGAAATTCAAAAATTACTTAAGAATGTTTAGCAAAAAAAAAAAATTTTAAACCAAAAACTAAAGAGTTTTGACAGGTAATTATTATAAACCTTAAACCAGAAATATATTAAGAATTTAAAAAAAAAAATAGATAATATTGTTAGTGTATATAATTACCAAAATTTTATCACCTAGGGCTAATCGTGTACAAAATATGTTTTTTTTTTTTTAATCTTAAATCATTTATTAATAATTGATATAAGAATAGATATACTATAGATAAATATTGTGGGAATGTATAGTGTACTTATATTTTATTAACATGTTCATTCACTTTTTTGGCAAACCTCGTTAGAATTAATGATTAAAAGGCAAAGTGAAGTGTAGAGTTGTACAGTTTTTAACATTAAAGCCTTTGTAATGTAAGTTTGAGATACTGTTTGAAATATTTGTTTTTAAAATTAAGTGCGGATGGGCATACCGAATGTAAACCCAGTGAGATATATTTAGCAAATTACGTTCATCCTTTTTTAGAGAAAATACTTGGTGCGATTGGAAATCACAGCTTTTGGATTACCTTACCTAGATTTGTTAATCTAACCTAAAAAAAACTTCCTATATATGATCTGGGATCCTTACTTTATGTAAACTTCCATTAAGTCAGTCGACTGACAAAATGTCGATTTTCTTTCTAACAAAAATGTCGATTGTACTAAATGGCGTCTTCTAAAATGTTGACTGAGAAAATGTCGACTCTTGGAATATCGACAAAAACGACGATTTTTACAATTTTTTAATATTATTATTTGTTTTATGAAATACATATGGATATATTATTATAAGTATTTATTTTAGAGTTGGATTCAATGTCAGGGTTCAATTGTTTTAATTGCGAGAGTTTGGGGGCGGTAGCCAAAATTTTTACAAAATTTCTAGCTTTCACTAGCTTTCATATATAGGGAAAAGTTAAAATTTAATACTTTTGTATGGAAGCTTATAAGAATTGATATACTATTAGTATTGATTTTAGAGTTGTATTCAAAATCAGGATTGTCCATTTTTCCAGAATATTTATATATATATGTACACGTGAGATTCTGCATTAGGAGCAACTTTAGAGTTGGATTCAAAAACAGAATTGCCCCATTTTTTAAAATACTATGTATTATGTGTATTATATGTACTATGTGCTATATATGTATACGTGAGATTCTGAATTAGAAGGGATTTTACAGTAAGCTACACAATCATTTATTTAGTCGAAAATTCTTTAATTTTTGAAAGTTAACATTTTGTCTATGACGACATTTTAAAAATCGACATTTTTGCTATGTCAACATTTTAGAATCGCTAAATATTACAAGTCAACATATTTGTCGTTCACATTTTTGAATCGATGTAACTTAGCAAACCCATATGATCTTCATCAAAATAATTCTGCACTATCCACATCCATGTGCCCTTTCTGTCCCTGCTAAAATGTATAAAATGTAATAATTAAAAACATTATTTAAAATAAAATAATTTTTATTAAATAATTAAAAACTTAAAAATTTTCTCTTAATTTTAAGTTAATATAAAAATTGGTGTAATAATTATGTGGAATAAAAAATATTTATATATTTATATCAAAAAAAATATTAAAAAATGAGGAAGAGTATAATGTTCTATGTGACAACTCTAGGTTACTATAGAGCATAAACAAAATATATTCCCTTTCCATAAAATGTACTTATCATTTTTCTAAGGACAGAACTAAAACTGTCGATGCTCTTACAGTCAAATCTATTTGAAAAATTTACATTATTTTTTAATTAGCGTGCTTCTTTTTCGCAAATAAGGGAGAAAGTTGGGAAGGAAAATAATGTAACAAAAAAATTTGGTATAAATTAAAAACGAACCTAATAAATTATTAATACTAATTATTTCAAATAACTGCAAATAATAAAATATAACATTGTCGACACAATGTCAATAACATTTGATGGAAGCATGTTTCAATGTTGCATGTTTTGATAGTTCTCACAACAAATGAGTACCCATAATAAATTTTAAACCATCTAGGAATTTCCACCGTGTAGAAATAGACGCACTTGATTTTGTGTTTTGCTGGAATTGTTTAAGAGGAGGCTTTGTACATTTTAAGTTAGTAGAACAAATGTCATTATTTACCTATCTATCTAAAACAAAAAAGCACAAAAGTATCTAAACAAAAAAGCACAATACTCTAATATTTAGACCAACGTTAAGAGTAGTTATTATACGTATAGGTTAGTTTGAGACTTTTTTCAGCACACTGTGGAAAAGGTAAATTAATTACTCCTATACATCTCAACTTCCAATTCAAAATTTCAGCATGCTTGTCAAAATCGTTTTCTACCCCTGTTCCCTACCAGTCAATATATATACTGATCAGTTAAGAGTTTTGTCTTATTATATTGTCTAAAGGGGGAGGTGAGTTATATCAGTCAGTCAGTAAAAATCTGAAATTACCAAGAAGGTCTTTAAAAAATTTCCATATCCTTTAAGCAAAAAAAACAAATCTTTATAATGGCAAAGTACAAACCCAAACATTTGGCAGCATTCTATTAGCAACATTAAAAATATGCTCATTCCAAAACATTTTTTAATTGAGCTGTATATCTAAAATGTTAAGATTTATATTATGTAATTGGGTTAGATTGATTTATTATTTAGGAAAAATCCCTTAGCTTTGAGTTTTAAAAATGTTCATGTTATTTGCTAAACCCTCATGAATAATTGTGAGAAATTTCTTAACAATAATATATAGGTACCAATCAACAAATTCAATATGTATACATACACTTACTGTTAAAAATAATTTTAATTCTGAATTCTTTAATTCAATTGCATACAATGCTTATTGTACTCTTGCTCCATATTGTACTTCATTATATTTTAATGTAAATAACGTTATTTACCTGTATTTTCTTTTTTAACGTTTATTTTCATATATATTTAATGTATTAATTTTATTACATTAAACTGTTGATAAGCCGTTATAATATCATTTATGCTGGTCAAGGATTCATTTATTCAATAAAAAAAAAAGAAAAAAAATTTTTTTTTCTTTCATTTCTGAATTGAGTTGCATAATTAGCATTTTGATATCGTTGCTGTCATTGTCATCGTCATCGTCACTGTCTTCATCATTATCAACATCTTGATAGTATTGATTATCATTATTATTAAAAGTAAAGCTAAAATTATACCCATCATCACATTATAAATTCATTCCGTGATTTTTTTTCTTTTTTTTTTTTTGTACATTCTTTTTTATAAGAAAGGTGTATAAAATATATACAACGTGTAACTAATGGAGAAATTATTATTAAAAACCATTTCTTTCTCTTTCCTTTAATATTAGCTGTTTCGTTTTTTTTTTTCTGTTCTTTATTCTTTTAAAGTTTACATTATTTTAATTTTTATTTGATGAATTCATTAAAATATTTATTCGTACCTTTTTATAATATTATTATGTCTTTTTGACTTCCTTTAATTTTTATTTTTTATACTTTTTTTATTCTATATAGGTTCAAAAAAAAAAAAAAACGGTCTTAACTTATAGAATATAAAATGAAATACCGATTTTTCTTTTTTTTCTTTCACTAAAATATTTTTAATAGACACATTCTAAGAAACAAGGAAAAGATTTATTAAATGACTATAGTTTATAGAACTGACAAATTTTTGAATCGAAAAAATATTAAAAGTATCTTATATTTCATTTTGAAAAACTAAAAGAAGATATTCATATAAATACTTATGTATATAGTGTTACAATCAATAATATTGGAAAAGAAAGTTATAGTAATAAAACTTAAGGAGTATAGATATATTTCATAATCTTAATGTTAATTAGAACTTGTCATCTAATGTCGAAAAATCTAATGTTGAGTCGAATTAAAAATGAAAGGATTGTATTTTGTGTACTCAAAAATTGATTCAATCATCACAGAATTAATCTTTCCATATATACCTATAGTCAGTTTTGTGTATATGACGTTGAAATACAAAACTTAAAAATTATAGTGATAAATTACGAAACTATAAAGAAATTGCTGAATCCAGAGATTTTCCAATGACGAAAATATTTAAAAAAGATTAACAAGAAATATAAGTTCATCATAAAATAAAATAAAATTGGGCATATTTTGATCCACTTGTTAATAACTAAAATTACCAATTATTACATTTATTAATAAAAAAAAAAAATATTTATTTTTTTATCGA
Source organism: Poecilobothrus nobilitatus (assembly GCA_947095535.1). NCBI lineage: Eukaryota > Metazoa > Arthropoda > Insecta > Diptera > Dolichopodidae > Poecilobothrus > Poecilobothrus nobilitatus. The sequence goes on along the minus strand of OX352773.1, from coordinate 252,856,562 downwards.
TAAAAACTGAGCTAACGCTTCAGTAATTGCTCGACTCTACGTCAGTATAATGAATTGTCAAAACCTAGGAAACCTATTCGACAAGAATTACGTTTTTCTATGATTTATGACAGAGTTCACCTAAATCCCTGAAAAAGATACTATTGAGATATTTTGCCCATTTTCTGGTCCGACCTACTAGGGCAGGAAAAAAAAGGAAAATATAATACATAACAGTATTTTATAATTTTTTTAAATCAATTAGATTTTTTTATTTTAGAGAGTTAAAATTTCTTACAAACTATAGCTGTCATTAAAACCTTTCTTGACTTCAATTTATGACTTACATCTGACTCATAAATTCCGGCATGTTTACAATTGTTTTTCATTGTGTACCTATTCAAATTACTTTATAACATTTACATACTTATAGGATTATTCTCTATTATCTTCTAAGGGTTATAAAATTGTCTACATCAATTTCTAAGGTTAAGCGCTACATATTATATAAAGATTCATTTAATACTCTGGTAAGCTGAAACTTCTCTATTATTTTTAACCAGTTCATCACCAGAAAAATTTTATTTGTTACCATATAATTATAAATAATAGCTCTTCCTTTCAACTCAAATCTATTCTATAGGAATTATTTCCATAGTCTTTATAATTTCTATATAGGTTTTTTAATTTAGTTCCATTACTTACTCTTTCCTTTCTAAATACAAACAAATTACTGAATATTATACATAAGGCGTAATCAAATTTTTGATTGGTATCAAAACATTTTCAATCAAAAAAATCCTATCCAAGAATACTAATATATCTTAAATGCAGCAAAACTTATGTACAGTAGATATAATACACATATACCTATATTACCTAATACCCATATGTATATTTAAAAAATTAAATTTTTAATATATTCATAAATAAATTAATTTAACAAAACCTCTTTTATAATATCTTTCATACCCTTAAACAAAACAAGAACAACAACAATTTTCTACATAATAATATAATAATTTTTATTATAGGAATATTATTACTAAATTTCAAGTATTTTTTTTTTTTTTTTTTTTTGTACATAGTATATTTATTTAACAATACCAGATTTATGGCGTAACATAACTGCAAAACCTAATTCTTAATTGTAAAATATTCTTTATTCATATGATATTAATATATGTATATATACACATATATACGAAATTATACATTACATATTTTTATTTTATGCAACTATATTATACCTTTAAAAATCTACCTACAAATCAACCTACATAATAATATAAAATTCACATTATTACAATTTCCTTCCCTATTTTATGGTACCACCATAAGTGCACGATTTGCTTAAAAACCAAAAAAAAAAAAAAAGAAAAACCAACAACGAACGAATTATTCAAAACGCAATGTTAGCGAAAAAAAAGAAAGAAAAACTAAATTAAAACCACAGTACTGCAAAAAAAAAAAAAATTCTTAGCACAATTTATAACTAGCACCTTTTCATACCTTATTTTAACTTAAAAAAAAACAAAAAGAAAAAGAAAAAAAAGTATGCGCAACATAAAATTCTGTCTCTATTACTTTATTTTTAGTTTTATTTATTCTTTCTTATTTCACTTTTTTCAGTTTTTTTTTTTATTTTATTTTTTTTTTTGTAAATGCCATCAGCAATAACTTCTCTATTATTTGACCTCATTTCAATAACGAGTTGCAACTTAAACAGTTTTTGTTTTTTTTTCTTTTTTCTTTAAATGGAGTACCTGTTAATTCATTGTTTTATGTTAAAATGTTAAAGTTGAACAGTACTCTGTAATAAAATTAAATTGTCACTTTAAAACCAAAGAATAGGGTACTCATCCTCGTAATTTATAATTTATTTATTTTTTTTATTAAATCTGATGTTATGAATTATGAAATGCTATGTATGTACCCTTTAGTTATATTGTGAATATATAATTGTAATTAGATGAAAAGAGAAATTTATGAAAAACGTTAAGTGTAGCTAAGCTTTTATAAAATTTGGAGCTACTATAACATAAAACTAGCCTTAACGTACTAATTACAAAGGCTTTCATTTAATTGACTGATGAAGGGATGAATAATTTTGTAATAATTCTGGAAAATAAAATTACTCCATTTTTTTTGAATTTATTACTTATGCTGGATCTACAGTTAACGCTGTCGTTTCGCTCTTTATACGATGTACGTCTTTAGTCTTTACGCAACTCAGAAAAGAGTATAAAGCACGAAATTAGACTTTTTTTTGATTTTTTTTTCCTATTTTTAACTAATCTTCAATATTTTGTTTTTTGAATATTTTCAATTGAATTTCTTCAAAACTAAATTTTTTATTCTGATTTTTCAATTATTTAAAAAAAGCAGTGGCGTATTTTTATTTTGATACTATTCAATTACTAGACACTTAAATTCATATAAAGAAAACGAAAAAAGTTATAAAATTTAAATATCATTTGAAACGACTACATTGATTGTAAATGCATTCTTTAATACAATTTAATACATTTTAACTTTACCTTGTCAATTCGCTGCGTAAAGAGTGCGAACAAGAGCGTTCATAATAAATGTTGCATTATACAATTATGAATATTGATAAAATATTTAAGATAGATAAAATTTACAAATCTATTTATTCAAAATTTGTTTATGCAAAATTCTGTTTTTTATGTTTCTAGACTAAACTGTATAATAATTTTTTTCAAAAGTATATTATTAAAATAACAATAAACTAACAATTCACTGATATGGACATTGTCAAAGTGTCAAAGTGACTGTCAAGTGTCAAAACAACTTTATTTTATAATTTTCTTCAAAATCTTCATAAGACAATTGCATTAAAATCACAGCTTTTGAAAGTCAAGTAAAAAATATAAATAAATATAAATAAATTAAAACAAATAAATATTTTTCATTCAGACTTTATAACTCACAATAAAATAATACTAAAATATACATAAAATAAATTATTTCTCTATTACTTATATCACAATTATCACCCAATTGAGCGTACTAATTGTTAAATTTAAGTAGTAAAATATTTTTATTGAATTTTTCATTATGTTTATTACAGTTTTCATAATATGTAAATGTCGTACATAAAATTTTATAAAATATTCGAATTCTTTTAAATAGACAAAAAAAAAAACAACAACAAAAAATGTACCATAATTCATTATCATCTTTAAATAAGAAGTTATTAGAATTGCACTACTGATTTCACCATTATACTAAAAAAAAAAAAAACTCATAAATTTACATATTATATTTTTCTTTTAAAATATACATACATATGTGTATATATACATATTACAAACGCATGTACTTACATTTTTCTTATATATAAATCCTAAATTTTCATGTATCTACAAATGTTATTCATTCAACGGTTCAATAGAATTACTTACCATTAATATATTGTTATAAAATCTCACAATTAGTTTTATGTAATATTTTGTATATGTATTTATATGTATGTAACGATGTATTAATTACCATATACAATTTAGCAATACATACTTTTTTTTTCTTTAAAATGTACGTTTTTAAAGACAATTTTGATGAGATTTTATTTTATGTATTGTCATCTTCATTAATGAATTTATGATGATAACTTAAGTGAAGGTAATAATGATATACGGACAAAGTAAAAAAAAAAAAAAACAAAAAAAAAAATCATAAATTTATTAAACACCTTGTTATTTCCAATTTAAAAGTGATTAAAAAAAAATAAAACAGAGAGGAATAGATGATATAAGACCTTTTAAAAAAGGAAAATTTTTATAAAGTGTTTAAAATGATCATATTATGACAATAATATGCAAGGGTCAAAATTACTGCTGTATATAAAATTACAAAAATTACTTAATAAAAGTCATAATAATTATAAAATATAAATAACTTTATTATACAATATTAAAATACAATTAAATTTAAATGACTGTTTTAAAAATAAATTATAAACATATTAGTAGACTGTAGAAATGTGCAAAAGATATTTTTATTATATTATTAAAATAATATAAAATACAATTTTCTTCGTCCTTATAAAAAAAAAAAAAAATTTCAGCTTTTATCTTTTGTATAATTCAAATTGTAAGGGGCATCGGTGGCCTACTAGTGGATAAGAGCGTATATAAAATACGCTATAAACATCGAGGCAGTGTGGGTTCGAATTCCACAAATCTCGTAAGAGTAATTCCCCCTTAAGACATTTACAGCCATCGGCCATGCCTGAACAGGAAAGGCTGTGTTCCTTGTTACTAAATAAAAAAAATTGTAATGTCAGAAACTTAATTATATTATATGTCATTACCATTAGTATATAATATATGAAGTATAAAAAGGACTAAATTGAATGTTAAAAGTTTAAAAAAATTCAATATATATTGGACCAAAAGTATTATGTAGTTTTTGTTAGCAATGTACCTAACTAATAAATACTATATATATCAAATAAGAAAATGGTGGTTAAGTTGTCAACCTTTCAAATACGAAGTCTTGGGTTCAAACCTCGGTCAGTTTCTATATAAAAAAAAATTAGTATGTAGTAATTTGATATCATATATCATATCATATATATCATATCATATATTATTGATATCATATAATATATTGTATAATAATAATAAAAACAATAATAGCTGCTATAGACAGCGGAGTCTTTGATTACCTCATCATGAGGTAAGAGCGTATAAAGGTCATCATGCTAGAATATGTTATGTATACCTGCTTGTTATAACTAGGGCTAGGATTTTTATGTTCAAGCATATAAATGAATATTTTCCTTACAAAAACCTTTTTTGGTATATTTCTTTAAAACAGAATAATTTAACATATTTTTACGTTAAGAACCTAAAGTCAAGCATTTTTATATTCTAACTTTTCTGAAATATGCCAAAAATACAATATTGTTAAGTATTTAGTATTAACTAATAGCCAAATTATTTTCGTACTAATGCTATCTATGAAAATATAAGTCTCCAAATTTTTATATCTCCCTTCATTAAAAAATAAAGATTTAGAAATATTAAAAGCTATAGGAGATATTTGAGAAGGAAAAGTCAATGAATTGGCAAATATCTCTAAATACTCACCATCAGAAATATCTGTATTGAAGTATGCTCCAATAACATCAGTCGATGACAAAAAATGTTTCAGAATGTACAAAACTTTGTTGAGATTTAACCGGTAATCTTTTATTTTTGAAAATTTATAAAACCTATTTGTAATTTATTGTAATAATGCTTTAAATTAATTTTTTAGCGATGTTGAATTATGCTTCACTATGAACTATGTGATTTTTTTTATTATGTTAAATTATGGAAATACATAAAGGCTATATGAATTCAATTTTATGAACATATTTTTCATTCAAGAATATATTTACATTTTTTTAGAGAAATTTAAGTGCATATGTATTTTTAAATTTTAACGACCTAAAAATCCGAGCCCAAATTATAATTGCTCATTGCTTTGTTACTGTTAGCAAAATAGTAATAACACCATAGGCTCTAACGTAATGTTTGGTTTAAAAGAAAGATGGTGTTTGATTGGTAATCCTACATTATCAGAGATAGTTTCCGCGTTGATCTGGTGTCTCTTGAAATTCCCACCTAACCTCACCAAAAAAAAATTGTTATTGTGTAACAACATTTTTATGTAACCCCATTACAGAAGATAAAGTTTTAAAAAGCCCTATTTGAAATTTTGTACCTATATCATAGATTATATACATTTTTTTTAATATGAACACGTTAAATGACAGAAATTTTTTTTATCAATAGCAATTTTAGTACCTATTTGAATTTACCGTTATATGATAACATAATTTTGCTACTTTTTATAATTTTTATTGACTATTGGAAAAGTCTCTAGAATCTTTAGTTTTACGTGACGCCTTGTTTTTTTTTTTTAAATTTAATAATTACATTTACAATTTTTATTTTAGAAATTTTTTAAAACATTCAAAACCTTATTTATGGTATGGCTTGTATGTATGCTATGGTATGTCTTAAACATCTGCAAGATTTGATCTTAAGGATTCTGTATAAAGTGTCATGCTACCACATTTATATTTAAGCTTTTTTCAAAGAATATTTTAAATACAGGATTTAGGTTAAAAATAAAAAAGTAAGGATATGTTGACGGTTTTTTCAATATCAATGTTTCAATATTAAATATCTTTTAAATATTTCTTACCCTCTTCGCAATCTGAAATTTTTATTCACTAAATCCACCAGCCGTTCTGTATGGATGATAATAAGATGATCCCACTTAATGATCACTTAATGATTTAGAACATATCAACATATATTGAATACTTAACTTTTATAATAATTGCGTATAATTTTGCCTAGAAGACATCGATCAGACACAAATCCCATTATTATGTTTAAATTGATGTTCAAATATCAAGAAATATAATAACTAAGCAATTTTTGCAAATATTTTTTGATATACCACAAGAAACACGAAAAAAAAAAATAATTGTAAAATGCATTAAATAATTTCTTTTATTATTGTTTTATTTTTTTTTTTTAAATTCCTTTCAAATGATTCTTTTGAATTTGAACTTCAAGTTTTCTTTACTCCTTATATTTTTTTATTGAAATTTTATCTTCCCCCCTACTATTAAATTTTTATTATTTTTATATATTTATTTTCTCAAAATGTCCTCATATATTTTGAATATTTTTCCATTCCAAAACATAAAGTAATTTTTTATTTAATCAGTTTTACAAAAAAAAAAAAAAAGTTCTACGTTTTTTTTTTGTTTGTTTTTCATTTTATTTACTTTGACTTTCATACAAAGTCAAATGATTTCTCAGGAGTCATCAAGGCTTAAGAAATAAAAAAAAAAAAAACAAATGTTTTTTTTCAATTTCTGAATTCAATTTATCTTAGTCCCCAACCTGATACGGGGACTTCAATATATATATTTTTTTTTGTTTCATTTTTTTTCATTTAGCACTTTTTTATCCTTCATTCAATTTTTATTTATATACAAACAACACTTATACTTACATACATAATGATAATAAAAAATAAAAAAAATGCTGATACGTGTTTTTATTTTTTTTTTTGTGAAATACCTTTGATGTGGTTTCACTACTTTGAATATTTTGTTTTTTGTTTGTGATCGCAGGGATTTTTTTTTTTTTTTTTTTTTGCGAGCGAAATACAAAAATGAAGCAGGAGAAAAGTATCTAAATATAAGGGAGAAAAGAAGCACAAAAAAAACAAAAAATACATAAGTAAATTTGTGTCCCAAAATAAAGAATTGCGCGCCTTTAATATTTTATTTCAAAAAAAAAAAAAAAAATATGCATATACCAGCCGTATGATAAACATTTTGAAAATGTCGGTTGGGTTGATCGATACTAAAAAATAAACAATAAGATCCTTGTTGTGGTCATTAGTTACTCATAGGGGACCATATACATATATATTTTTTATGGAATAATGCTATATATTTATACATACATGTACTGTTAATATTTTTTACTACAAAACAAAAAAAAAAAACAGAAAAACTAAAATTAAATAAAATAAAAATCGAAAATTTTAAACATGCCTTTCTTTGTAACTTGATTATATTTCGAGAGCAGGGACTCTAAATATAATCGTAATATGAAATATATTGGACAAACAATAATTCTTATTTTGCAATAACAATAATAATATTATTAAGGAGAGGTGCAGTTTTAAGTAATACCAATAATATTATACACAAGAATGAAAATAAGGAGATATAAAAATAAAAAAAAAAGTTGAATACAATCATTTTTGTTGTGCAAAAAAGGAGTTGGTTGGTTACTTTATTTGCGGTACATAATATTAATAAATTGTTATATAGTTTTTATTATACGTTTGTTCGTGCATATATAATATATATGTGTATATGTATATAAAGATTTTCAAGAAACGCTTCAATAAAGTAAACAAGGGGTGCAAAAAAAAAAAAAACAATTATTATTATTGCTTTTAACCCACAGCGTATCCCAATGTTGGTGGAAAGTAAGGAGCATATATAAAATCATAGTAAAGATCAAAAATAAATTTAAATTTGTAAGATCAGGAGTATCTTCGTTCGTTTCTTACTCTAAAGTTGTTAGAGTTACTCTATGACAGATAAAGTCGTTTCGAAATGATCGGAGTATAGAGTTTAATTAACTTCATGACGTGGATTAGACTAAATTAACTTTGCCAATTCTACGCTGGCGCTGAGTTAACAAATGTTACAAACGTCAAAGTTTTATTAAGCACAGTTAACAAGTGTTACAAATATCAAAATCTTATGAAGTATTATTATTCTTTTTTATTATTTTGAAAAATTTCAAATTTTTAATATTATAAACTTACATATTGAAATACTATTGTAAACAAAATCGTTTAGTTTAACTTCTAATACTTCATAAAATTCAAATTTTTTTTTTTGAAGATACCATTATTTGTTTGAAATAACTAAATGTTCCCATCTAATTTTGACAGTTCAATTTAATATTTAACTCTAGTCGTTTCAAAATGGCAGAGTAAAATTAACTAGTGTGTAGTGGTAGTTAATAGTATAAACGCATAAACTATACTCAGAGTAAAAAACGCACTCCACTTAATTTCAAAGATCTTATATGACGAGTGTCATATATTGAAGTGAAAAATATAATAAAGTTTTGTAACTTTTCTTTTTAAAAAACCATCATTTTTAATGTATACCATATTATTACTCCAATTGTATTTTTAAATCTCTAAGATTCTCAAATGATCTACAACTAACTTTTATGTATTTTTAATCTTATAATGTTTACACAATTTATTCACTTTTTGTGCTTTTAAATTACACTCGTGAGATATCCTGTATTCTAAATTATGTATGTATATAAAACAAATAAATTCAATTTACTGTGTGGTTTTTTGCATAAAAAAAAATTCCAAGTTTGATTTAAAATTGACTTTAAATTAAATAAATTATTTCATTTTTTTTTTTCTTTTTTACAAGAAATAAAAATAACATTAAATTTAAATTAGAAAAAAAGATTTTTAAATGAAACAAAATCCTGTTTAATTTTTAATTTATGTATTTAAAAAATTATTTTAATAAACCAAATTTAACATTATTTTAAAATTCAGTTTTTATATAGAAGAGAATAGAATTGAAAGTTAAAGAAATTTTAGTTGTTTGGTGTAAAATTAAATACCAATTACTAATAGAAGAAAATATATGTAAAATCTGGTAAAATGATTAATATGAAGTTTTCTAATATGAAATTTTTAAGGTTAGTTGTTAAAAGTAGTTTTTTTGGGCAATTTCTAAATAATATAAAGCCCAATATATAAAACTGAGCTTAAACTCAAATCTCACTTTTTATAAAAACAGCTCTCAGTTCAAACAGCAACTCAGTCAAAACTGAGCTCAAACTTAGTTTTATGCATTTGATTCATAATATCAATTGAAAAAATTCTGCGGCAGCGTAGCGAAATCTTAAATTTTTCTTATTCTAATCTTATTATTTCAATTAATTTTTTCTATATCTTAATTTTTCAATATTTTCTAAAAAGTTAATTTTTGGGGCCTTGTGGGTAAGAGCGTATAAAATACGCTGAAAACATCGAGGGAGTGTGGGTTCGAATCCCACACACTTCGTAAGAGTTATTTCGCCCCTTATTATATTCCCATTTACAGCCACCCCTAAACATAAACAAAAATTTATTTTTATTACAAAATATCTTATTTTTTCTTTAAAAAATCCTAATTTTTTCTTAAAAAATCTTAGTTTTTTCTTAAAAAATCTTATTTTTCGAAAGAAATCGAATTTTTTCCCAAAAAATTGTATTTAATACAGGATTTCAAAAACTTGATTAGGGGGGCTTTGATTAATAAAGTAGTAATGCTTGAATGTTGAAATATGTATGTAAAAAATAGTTTAGTTACAAAATCAGAGAAATACGTTTTTTTTTTCCAAAATATACATATTATTAAATAGATAATATATATACGTATAAGCAGGATTCTGAATTAGAAGGGATTTTATAAGCAGTTTATTACAAAATTGGGACTTACGCTTTATTTAGAATTTTATTTATTTACATTTTTATTTTGGTTTCTCAACCTCACACAATGCAATAAAGAAATTAATTAAACTTTCCTTTTTAGGGGCTGTTGCAGCACAAGTATTAAATTATAATACATACATATATTTTTTATTTTGAATACTTTATATTATTATATTTTATATAATATTTTGACCTGACCCAAAATCGAACTCAAGACGCTACTCACTGTGTCATTAAACAGATCATTTTGAAAAATAAGATTTTGAAAAAATAAAATTGCAGTGTATATCTAACTTTTCCGGACAACTTTGGTTTTGAAAGGGAACTATTGCAAAATAATTTACTAAGTTATATATGATGACATTTATTTAAAGCCTACAATCAATGTATAAATAGATATGAAGTAAGTAAAGAACAAATTACATGATCCAATATACCTATCGGACAGAAAGTAACATAACAGCACTTTATAAACAAAACTGAAAAGTATTTTAAATCAATTTTAGAAAAGAGGATATTTTGTTTAGGACTTTTAAGTACTGACGTTTTAAGTTAATCAAAGAATCAATGAAATAACATTGAAAACTATAAATAAATTTAAGAACTGGAATTTTAAAATTTCCTTCAATGTTTCTACCTATTTATTTTTATTTATTTATTTATTTTATTTATTATTTCCAATAGTAAATAGTTTCCAATAGAATTTTTTTTATTTCCACTAATTTATTTATTTTATTTATTATTTCCAATGTCAATATTATTTATTGACATTATAAAAATCGAAATAATTCAGAAAAAAAATAATTCAAAAAATACTTTGAAATTTTTATTATGTATTTAACGTTCTACCATTCAATCAAACTAAAAGAAAACATAATATTATGTTATCATTTGTAAATACATAGGTATCTATAGATAGGTATAATATATAATATATATAATTTACAATCAGGAAAAAGGGTTTTTAAAAATACTTACATACCTACATTACCTACATACATACATATTTAAAAAAAACAAAATTTTAGATGTCACAAAAAAAAAAAAAAATGTGATTTGACTTATAAATTATTATGTTTTTAACATGATCCCCCCAATTTTAAGAACTACATATTAGGTATAAACATTTAAAAAAAAAAAAAGAAACATTTTAAAAGGAATAAAATGTAAAAAAAAAAAAACAAAAAAAATAAACTAATTGGGGTTAAACAGTAGGTACCTATACACACAATTTTAAATAATACAAAATATACATAAATATACATACATACGTATATATAAAAAGAATAAGCAGAAATTAAAAAAATTAAATTATTTATCAGAAGTCAATTTTATTTAACCATTAAACTTATAAAAAAAAAAAAATAACAAGAAAAAAACAATTTTCCCGTTATTAAATTTGCAAACGCATCGATCCTCGCGAAATATTTTCTTCATATATTTTACATATACCTATTAACATATTATATTATATGGATATGCTTTTCTTATGTTCAACATACATACTTACTATATAACTATATCTAGAACAGAAAATTTTATATATTACATCAAAGTTGTATTCCTTTTAGCGGTTATATGAAAAAAAAAAAATATTTTTCACCACTTTACAATAACAGTTCCTCGCAACAAATACCAACAATTACAACAATAAATATATATATATAGGTATATATGTGTACATATAACTTTTAACAATTACCTACAACTTTTTTAACTGAGACTAAGTAAGATGAGCCTTAATGAAGTCATGCAGAATTACAAATGATAATAATGCCATTTGAATGATCCCAATAATAATAAAAAATATCAAATATAAAATAATAAAAAAAAACAAAAAAAAACAATAAAAAAACTACAATAAAAAATTTAAAAATTAAATCGTACAAAACAACAATAATATTGGTGATGACCTCATTTTACAACAATATTATAATATTATGTACTATATATTGTATATATATAAATACTACATAATATAGATATGTATTTATATCTGTATATAAATGTGTACCTTAATACTTTTGGGATATCACAATTGAAATTCAAAGGAAAATACGATTATTACCAATAAAACCAAAAAGAGAATTCAAAAATTGAAAAATAAAACATCCATTTATTGATATCTCTCGTCGTACAATACAACACATAGTGAAACTCTTCATAAAACAACACACCTAAAAAAAACAAAAAAAAAAAAAAAACTATTTAAAATAAAAACAAAACAAAAAGTTAACAACAAATAACTTCTTTTTTGCTTTTTATTTAGAATTTAAAGAAAAACTTTAGAACAAACCCTTCCCATTTTATCTTTCAACTCACATATAAAATGTGAAAAATTTTTTTTAAAACTAAAAAAGAAACTTAAATGACCGTTATTCAAAAAATTTAAATTCAAGTTATCCATTAAATATTTATAATATTTTATCAGTCCATATATTAAAAATATATTAATTAAATTTCATTTAAAAAAAAAATAAGAATTAAACAAAAAAAAAGAGTAGACACCATACCTAGGTATAAAGAAATATTCAAAATAATTTTTTGACACCTAATAATAGAAATAAATTAAGTGGGCAACACCATTGGACGCATGTAACTATCTTATATTCGAAGTCGCATTATATTAGACTTGAGCTATACTTTTTTTGTTAATATAAATTAAGTACCTTTTGAAGTAATTATAATTTAACTTATTGCAAAATAAATTTGATTTAGCCTTTTTTATACAATCTCTAAAGACTCTTTAGGGCATAATTTTTACATAATTTCTCTATTCTTAGGTATAGTTTCTCTTTTCTGATACAATCTGTATTAATTTAAAAAAAAAAAAACAAAGCATTATAGATTTGCAAACTATTCTTCAAATATTCAACTATTCTGTCACCGTTAATTGTTTTTGTTGTAATCCATCCATTCCATTTTGTAAAAAATCTCCTCTAAGTTTTTGGATAGTATGTATCAATAAAATTTAAAATTTTTTCTCTAATACTTACTAAGATATAATTATTTGTATTGAATAGAAGAAATGATAAATGGTAACTATAGTATAAACATTATATTCTAAGCCCTGTTCTTTTCATCATTTAGTACAAGTTTTTAATAATCAATAATATTTTCTTACCCTTATTTCTCTTGTAAACATAGAGTCTAGTCTAGACTCTAGACATTTCCTTTTTGAAGTCAGTTCGCAGCTATTATTTAGCCATTTTCCCTGGATATATTAATATTATTGAGCTTCAGAAGAATTGTGAATTGCCAGGGGTTGATCGGTCGACCGCGTTCCTGCACCATCCTGGCGACATTCTCGCTATATTTTTGGTTGTTTTCTAAGCGAGTGTCCTATCAACCTCTATTTCCATTGCATTATTTGTTCAAAACTATAGTTACTCACTTGTTATATTTCACAGAGCATCTTGTTCAACGTATAGGTAATATGATTCTGCATATGAGGTCTGCATATGATTCATTTAGCACTTATTGATAAATACTGCTTGCAATCTGTTTCCCATTAAGTTTTATGTTTGGCGACTTCCGCTACCATATAATAGAATAGATTTTTAGACACGGATTACAATCTTCCAAAGGCTGTTCTAGCTTTCTTTAATTTGTTCTCAAGATCTTCTTAGGCTTCTCTGCTAATTGATATTATTCTGCTCAGATAACAGAAGTCTATTACAAACTCATTTTGCTGACAATTGTTATTGAATTCTATCGCTTTCTTTTTACTTATGTTGATTTCAAGTTCAATGTTAGGTGTGAGACTTTGTTGGTGCTCTAGTTTGCTCTACATATCAATACAAAAATTCAGCAGTGGCTTAAGAGTAATAATAAAATAATGTAACTTAAACTTTTCAGTTGCTAAAACTTTATAAATAAGTGTTTGAAGAAAAGAATCTTCCGTACCCAGATAGGTACACGAGCAGAAAATTAGGGTGTGGTTAAGAGGAATATGACAAACAGATATATTAATGTTCTCTTTGAGTCATTAGTCAATAAGTGAGTCTTTTTGAGTCAATAAGATTTGATTTTCATTTTGTTTTTTCAAATAGATTAAAAATTTTCAAAACAAATGATTTCTATTTTGAATATTAAATTTTAAAATCTATTTTATCAAACAATTCCCAAATCAATTTGGGATGCTCTAAAAAGTCGTCGGCTTTGATAAATTTTATCTATAATCTGCAAAAATTCTTTAGAAAAATGTCATTTAAAAAAACACAAAATTAATACTAGTTTTCTTATCAATGAAGTTCTTAAAATTCAAAAGCCATTAAAAATGTTATTCCAAATTTATGTTGGATGTAGATATTATATAAATCGAATAGAAACATGTGTCAATTACATACGTCTAATTTTTTCAAATAACAGTTACAGCTTTTACATATAAATAAATTATTACTTAGAAAATTTAACAGTTATTTTATTATGATGATGGCGGCACGCATGTTTCGGTATACACTAATATAAAACGCATCCATCTACTATTAATGTAATGAAATTTTTTTTCTAAATCATAAAACAAAACAAATCACATTTCAAAAAACTTTAAAATAGTTACCGTTATTGCGATAATAGTATTTTTTTATTTACAATAATTTGAATTCTTATTTATACATGGGAATCATCAAAAGACACTTAAGGGGAGCGATATAAACACATTTCTTTATTAACATGTTGGTCTTTAAAACACTAAACACTACCTCCCTTTTTGATCAAACAATAGGTTAGGGAACCTTTAGTACTTTATTTTACTATTTGTACAAGAGAAATTTCTATGCTATGGAGAAAAAAACATTTAAGGTTTACAAGAATGTGATGAACGAAGATGTTAACGTTCTCTTATTAAGCTGTAATTAAACGGGAGATGGTCCGATAGGCAGACATGCTAGAAGGTTAGGACTTCCGTTATATGATTTTTGCAGAAGCTGGAAACATAAAGAAGAAGAAAAATTAATGCTTCATCTATTGTGTGAAAGTCCTGTTCTTGCTCTAACAAAAATAAAGTTTCTGCGGAAATTATTCTTTGTGATTTACCGAAAGTGAACTTCATTGATTTACATCGGTTAGTATGTAATGGTTTAATTAGGATAAAAACTGATCTAGACTATAACAACGGGCTTAAACTAAGTATGCATCTGTATCCTCTTTCTACCTACCAATCTATATATCTCTAATTATAGTTCTAATATACCGTTCTAACCGAATGAGATATTATCAAGTTTCAACACTAAACGTACAGGATTTAACTTTTTACTATGCAAGCATATTATTAAAAACCATTCTGACATGTAGTTTTAAATATGGTCTAACCTGACCAATAACTTTAAAAATCTTTCATAAGCTACCTACAACTATTTTTCAACATATGAAATATGAATGGATAGAACTCACGCTAAAAAAACGAGCATCGAATAAAACTAAGAAAAGATATTTGACTAAAACATCTTAGACAACAAAAAAACGCGTTACTCCAGCAAAATCTGTGAAATTCCCAGAAAACACTAAACAACTCCTCTAAAATTCATTTACATTTAGGTCTGGTTTCCCAATAATAACTTGAAAGCCCTAAAAAAGCAACTAAAATAGTAAAATAAAATCTAAATAATAGTAGTGAAAATCATGAAATTTTATAACAACTCTGTATAAAAATATAAATTTTAGATTGATTAGATGTTTTATACTCCATTTACATACATATTACATAGTTATTTTGTCAATATATAAACAACGAAATGAATGAAAACTTAAACAATCAAATAGAAAAAAAAAAAAAACTAACAAATGAATAAATTTCTACTAAAAAGTAAACGAATAAACGGATGAACAAAACAGTTGACCGTTGCAATCAAATTCAAAAACAAACTGTATATTCTTTATAAATATATTAACTTTAGAAAAAAAAAAAATAAATAAAAGAAAAACTAAATAAAATTTCTGGATCAAATTTAGGGTCAAATACCTCATTAAAAAAATCAGTCTCCTGTTACAAACTTTCAATTAAATACAAATTCATATAAAAATTTTTTTAAAGTATATTTGTGTGTATGTATATATTGTACTATACTTTAAAATTTTTGAAAAATACTAAAAATTTACTAGATATATATGTATATACATAGGTAGGTATACTAATAATGGTAAAAATATTTAGAAGAGCATAAGTTTAAAAATTCATAGAAAAAGAGAAGTATGCCTTTTCATGGGTAGTAAATGATTATGTTAGTTTTAGTTGTGCCCATCAAAATTAAAAGCTTTAAATCTATTTTTTTTTCTGTTGTATGTTTTTATATTAATGATCATCATTGGAATAGTATGTATGTATTATTATTTTTTTTTTTTTATATTGTATGATATGTACATATAGACATAGATATACCTTTATATTAAACACGTACTAGATAGTACTGTATTACACCATGTAACCGATATGTTTAATATAGCCTTTTTTGTATATTGGAATGTAAAACAGAAAAAAAAAAAAAAAAACCAAAGAAAATCACTGTTGCACTCATTAGCCTTAATGTTATATTATACGTTATAGTATATTTAGTAAACCCTTTCTTTTATAGGTATACATACATATTATGGTATGTGGATTTATATTTAAAACGTCAATAATATTTTTTTTGAAAATAGTATTAATTAAACAAATGTACACATCCCTATATAAAAATACTAAGTATACAAGATGTCTAAAAAATGTAATAACGGTTTAGAGTTTTTTTCAATTCGAAATGATGTTTCTATGATAATAAAGGATCATATAATTATATAGGGCATGATTCCACAATGTAAGACATTAAAACAATAACATAAAAACAAATACAAGAATTCACCTAAGAAACAAAAGATTTACAAAAATATGGAGATCATATCGAACTGATAATCTCACAAAAAAAAAAAAAAATTATAAAAAATCCATAAATCTCACAAGAACTCAGGCGAGTTGTATTAATACTTTATAAGAATTCAACACAATATGAGGGGAGTACATATGTATGTAGTTACAAATTGTTTTTAACATAGCTTCTTTTTGTCTCAGACTTTTCTCACAAAGGCGATTACACGGGTAATTTTAAATTTATGACAAGGCATTAAAAATTTACATCTGAATCTAAGGTGCAGATATTTATGACAAGAAACCATGAAAAGTCTAAGGAATACACTAAAAAACAAAACATAATTTATAAAAAGAAAAAGATAACTTAAAGTATATTTATAGGACACCCTGTTTATTTAAATATTAAAAGTATATAAAAAATATATAATAAATATGTAGTATAATCTAAAAGCATGAAAAAATTTAAAACTGCATAGGTACGCATACCTATAATATATATTTGGTTGATATTATAGTAGGCTTTTTTTGTTTTTATCTTTATTAACTATTTTTTTATACTACACATTTAGTATTTACAAAAAAAAAAAAGAAAAAAAATAGAAAAAAAAATTTTTCTAAATGACCGCAATGCCACACCATGAATTTAAAATAATGATGAATTTCTATTTTATTTTTATTATTTGTAGTATTTCTTGTGAAACTTTTTAACTGTTAGATGATGGGATGCGTTCACAAAAACTAATAACTATCGCACAATTTTCCGTTATAACAGGTAGGATGATTTTAATAGTTGAGCGACATAGGTACTTTTGGGTATACATAATAAATGTATCTGTATAGATAGAAAAATACAATAGATATATCATGTAATATGAATAAACCTTTTTTTTTAGTTTTTTTTTGAACTTTTGAAAATAAAATTAAAAAAAAAATACAGTTAGGATTTTTATGTATTGAAATTTTTTTTTAATTCAAATAAGTTCCATTAATTATTTAAATTCATATGTATTTCATTCGCAGCTTTTATTTCAACTTTATAAAATCTAGATTTTATAAAAAAAAAAATTTAAGAATTATTCTAAGAACTCTTTATAGACTTGCTGTGGGTTTTTATTTTTTTTTTTCTTCAAAATAATCTGAAGTCTTTAGAGAAAAAAAAACTTTTTTAGAGATTAAAAATAGAGAGAGTCTTGATACAGACAAGAAATTGATACAGACCATAGAATTTCATACAATTCATTATATTATACCTATCTAGTATCTAAATAAATATACATATTAATTGTAATTTATAACTAAAAATTTTGAAACCTTGATGAATTAATAAGCACAAAACATCTAAACTACAACTTTCATGTATAGTGTACGTCTTGAACGGCATATATAAATGTAAATTACTACTGTGTATTTTTAAATATTTTTAACTAATTAATGTACTAATGTCCTAAGAGAACATAACAGTCAACTTAAATGTCAACTGTTATGATTATAGAAAATCATATCAAGGCTTAAAAGGACAAGTGAAGTTTAGATAGTAAAAATCCAAAACCCAAGAAAAAAAAACAAAATTTTTTCCCACCCAATGTACATAATATGTACATACAAAAATATATATTCTTTTATCTCTTGCTATTAAATTTTAAACAAAAGTATGTACCAATTGATTTACATTAATAATATGTATATTTTATCTAAAATTAGGAGACGCTTGATGTACTATTATTGATAAAAAACAGTAAAACTTAAGCTCTGTTATAATTATTAATATAAAGATCTAGTAGGTAGTCCTTTTTTTCTAATTAATCGAAAAATTCTAATGTATTTTTTTATTTTTTTTTTTATTTTCTAAGAACTTTTGGTTTAATTTCCAATTCACATATAATAGGTTTAAGAACAACGTTAGCATCTTCGTTCATCATATTTCTACAAACCTTAACCCTATTTTTACTTCGTAGCAGAATGTTTCTTTGCCAAAACAATAAAGTTCCCTTAACCTATTGTTTGGTCCAAAAGGGGGGTGGTGTTTAGTGAATTAAGGTACTACACTTTAATAGAGGAATTGCGTTTGTACCGTTTTTCTTCGCAGCATCTTTCGATCATTTCCACCTATCTCCGTAAAAAAAAAATTTGTAGATAAGCTTATTTTTTCTAGTTTCAAAAATATAAGTACCTATATACAGCGAAAAAATCCCAAAAAATATTCAATTCTAGGCTGTTTCAAAATTTTTAAATAATAACTGTATCTATCCATATATAATCAAAGCAACAATTTATTTATGTTGTTCCATAATAAATGGAAAGACAGGTAACTGATTAAGTATCTAATTCATAATCTTGCAAAGAAATGATTTTATTTTAGATAATAAGTATTTTTCAAATTAATTTAACTTTAACATTTAGTTGTTTCTGGGAAATGGAAAATTTAAAAAATTTCAAATACATACATTCACACTTGCATATGTATTTTTCCGATTAATTATGACAGATCAGGCTTTAAAAAATCTATATGTACACATAGTATAATACTAATATGTAGCTATTTTGTGGAAAAAAAAAACTTTACTTCATTATTATGACAAGTAAATATTGCGTGAAACAAATTTGTATATAAAATAAAATTTAAAACATTAAATGTAACGGTACTAAATATTTATAAGTTTAGTAATAAATGTCAGGAAAAAAAAACATCGAATTCAGGTACGATAATTAGTCTTACAAAATAAAAAACAAAAAAAAAAAATATGTAAACTATAGGTCCGTAAATATGATAACAAATTTATGATTTTATATCGTAATAACTACAAATTTTTAAAATCAAAACTAAGAATTAACAATAAAAAAAAAACAAATCTTACATATTATGTACATAACTATTAACTACTTGTTTTTTTTTTTACTTGTTTTTTTTTGAAATCTCGTTGAAAATGTGGAATGTGGATATCTTTGCATTAAAAAATTTATACAAAAAGCTTTACGCATATTTTATTTTATTTTTTTTTTTTTATATTAACATTTAAGTTGACTGTTATGTTCTCTTAGGACATTAGCACTTTAATTAGTTTAAAAATATTTAAATATACATAGTAGTAATCAACGTATGTATATACTTACATATATGTATGAACATAATAATAAATTCCAATTTAATTTAAAACTAACATTTATGATTTGAGAAAGAACAGAAGAACGACCACAACCAGAATAACAAAACAAAAACAATATTATTAAAAATCATAAATCTTTCCAGAAATAACATAAATTTTTTCTTATTTGGGACACACAAACACACACACACGCACATATTTTTCAAACAAACAAACAAACAACTATATTATTACATTATGTATATGTATATAATGAATTTTGATATGAGCATGGAATAAAATATTTGTATATGTACATATGTATATGTATGAAGCATATCCTAATGCAAAGCATAACATTAACACACCTTACAAAAAAAAAAAAAAAAAAAAACTTAACTTTACAGATTTAAATTCGCTTCTACTACTAATCAAATTTTTATTTTTTTTTTTTTAATTTTTTTTTTTTCCTTTTCTATTCCTAAAAAAAAAACAGATTTTAGACAAAATACTAAAGTTTTTTTTTTTTTTTTACTAATATTAGGAATAAATTTATTAGAAATAAAAATATAACAATAATAAAAAAAAAAAAAAAGCGATATCAACAGCAGCAGCAAAACTAAAAACATATGTGGGTCGTATAACCCCCAGAACCATTTTTATTGTGGTTATATTATATACTAATCATAAAATATGAACGTTTTTTAAGTTTAACGAAAAAAAAAAAAAAAATCAACTTTTGATGTTTAAAAACAAATCTGTTATTTTAATATATAATAATATCTACTATACGTATGTAAATATGTATGTATAAATGGATGTGCAACATACAAAATATGTTGCACATGTTAAAATATCTTATGTTTAACATTCATGAACTTATTTGTTTCACATCACTTAAAAAATCACTTCGTTTTTTCACTAAAAATATAGGTTTTAGATAATTTCTTAAGATTGTATTAATTCCTATATGAATATAATGTCGGTCCAATTGTTTTATTCTTCAATTAGTTATTTATTTACCTTAGAGAAGTCCTACAATTCTAAAAAATTACAATATAGATATTTATTAGTTTTACCAGATTTTACCATTAATTTTATACCATATTTATTAGTTTTAAAAGGGGTAGGTGAAATTTAATCACGGAGAAAAAGGTATCGATGATATTTAGTAAAGATTAAAATTTTACACTACAATTTGAAAGTTAATTTTAAATTTTACCATTCTTTTATATTCATTTTGAAACTACCCTAAAGAAATAGTTATTTAAAAATATTGTATAGAATTCAGTATGTATATTCCAAATTATTCAATATAGGCACCTTTATTAAGTTATTCTAAATCGAACTCTTTTCCATTAACAGTATAACAATATAACAGTACACTGTACAAGTTCATCTTAACTATGTTGTATTTTAAATTTCTTTTTTTTTTAGTTTATTCCTCTGCCGCATAAATGTGACAAGGTATGTGTGCCTTTCCTTTTTAAATGTGTCCTTCCTTTTCAAATGTGTCATTCCTTTTCAAATGTGTCCTTCCTTTTCAAATGTGTCCTTCCTTTTCAAATGTGTCCTTCCTTTTCAAATGTGTCCTTCCTTTTCAAATGTATCCTTCCTTTTCAGGTGGGGCTGTAAATGTCGTAAGGAGGAATTATTCTATACGACGTGTGTGGAATTTGAATCCATCCTCACTCGGTGTTTACAACGTATTTTATACGCTCTTACCCACTAGACCACTGAGGCTCCTTTAAATTTATTTTCTTTATTTAAATTTATTTTTAGATTAATAATTTAAAATTTTATAACATAAAGCTTTGAAAGTTATTTTAAGCCATTATCTCATTACAATGTAATAAGCAAAAATAAACCTCTAAGACTATATATACAACCGGATGGCAGAAAATCGAAAATATCAAATAAACAAAATACAATATCATGTGTACTGTAAGCGATATATTATGCAATAATTACCAATTAGTATAACATACAATAGTTTAATATAAAGTGAATGAGCAGCTAAACAACTAAATCCATAATTTTTCCTTTTGACCAGTGAGAATCTTCTAAAGATGCCATAAACACCCTCTTGGTATTGTCAGAGTCTTATTGATTAAACCTATCTACCTCTTTCGCCAATATAATGGGATGAAACATATAACTGTAAACCTAGTATGTTGGCTGAGAAGTAGAGAAAGGAAGAAAGGATAAGACAGGGAAGCGAATACAGTTCTTGAGGAAGTTCTTAATGCGAAAAAGAAATCAATAGGAAAAACAAAGAATTTTGTAACTGAGGACTATATTCTATAACTAAAATAATACAAAATCAAATTACATTATGTAGTTAGAAAGTGTGATTGAGTGACAGTTATTTGTGCAATAAATCTATAAAAATTAATATAATGTTAGGAAATAAATAAAATTTAACTTAAATAAATAATAAGATTTAATATTATAAAATATGAAATTTTTCTGATATATGTTATTATAAAAATTTTAAAATAAATTTAAAATGTTAAATGGAAATGTTTAAACATCAAGTTAAAATTAATTTAATTAAAATGAATTTAACAGAACTCATTTACCACAATGATTATTGCAACCTTTACTACACAGAGGTAAGTGCAACTACTTTAAACTAAAGCAACTAATAATAATTATATTTAAAATTGTCTTATTATTGACCACTGTCATTTTTATAACGGTAAAAATTTTATTTTTATGTTGTATGTAGAATATAAATACCTATATATATATATTTATATACATATAAATTTAATTATACTAAATATTATACAATTTAGAAAATTGACAGCCTAAAAAAGTCATAAATGCAAGAAAAAAACAAAAATACGAAATCAACAAAAGTAAAAAATAAAACTGTTTTTTTTTTTATTTTTTTTTTTTTGTTTCTTAGTTTTTTAAATTGTGTAGAAAGGAAGTCAAGGAGGCATAGAAATAAAAAACCGAAAACAAAAAAAAAACACTGAAGTTGAAATTCGTTTATTTCAATTTAATGACCCCCATATTCAAGCTCCCACTTTAGTTTTTCATAGGTTTTATATAGAATTTTGTTATTGTTGTTTAAATATTTTTTTTTATTTTTATTTTTATTTTGGTTTTGTTTCTTCTCCTTTGGTAACTCAAAAAATCAAAGCCACGAATATTTGGTTTCTATTTCTATCTCTTTTTTTTCTTATGTTGTTTCTTTCGTTCCTTTGTTTTTTTATTTTTTTTTGCTTTTAGTTTTTGTTGGTTACCTACCAGTTGTTTTTGTCTTTTAACAGCTTCGCACGTTTGTCATTTTTTTTATTGTTATTATATAGGTATATATGCATACAAACATACATATATTTTTTCTGTTATGCCTAGTTATAGTTTTTTTTTAACTTTAACTGTTGTAAGTTTTTTTTTATCTGTACTACGATAGCTCTTAAATATATATCTATGTACATACATATGTACTTAATAGATACTCGCATATTATATATACCTAGTATGGGTACAACTTAAGTTTCCAATAATGAATGATGATGAATCCATCTTTATGGAAGCAGAAAAATAAAATGTCTGTAATAGGAAAGGAACTAAAATAAAAATGCAGTATGTAGTATGTACTATAAGCCCACAAAAACCACTTTCCGTGATGGGTGAAGATATTTACGTATATTTATACTTAAGTTGATATGTACATATATTTTTGGGTTTATATCTATCTATACAGACATAATATATATACATATATATATATATATATATATATATATATCTATATGTATCTATAAAATGGCGAAATCTTACAATCCTATTTGGTAATAGAAAGAAAAATAAAAAAAATAAAACCAAAAGTTTTAAAAAAGAAATATGTTTCGTAACTTTTTGTCGTTTTTAAAAAAAAAAATTGTTTTTAAAATTACAAACAAGGTGCATGTAATATGGTGTAATTCTTAAGACTCTGAAAAACAAAAGAAAACAGAAAAAAACAAAATGAGGGCATAATATTTTTAGCACAGATTAATTAAATACATATTTTAAAATGTTTAAATAAGTTAATTTTGTAAAATTGTTTAAGTAAAACAAGGATTCAAAAGTACATAACATAACTTATATGACAATTTATTTATTTATTTATATTTATTTATATTAATATTACATATATAAATGTAATGCAATATTATTGAACCATCGCCTACCAAGACCATTACAGGTTTTTATACTATTATTAAATTATATACTAATATTATTTATTTTGTTTATATTATATACTATATATTTACATTATATTTGGTCGTAAGGGGGGGAATGTAAAAAAAAAACACTTACGACCTGTGCAGGGGTCGATCCCACACTCCTTCGGTTAATATGCCACACGCCTACCCACTAGGCTACCGAAGCCCCTATGACAATTTAATTTTTGTTACATATTTAAAATTAAAACTGTATAATTAAGTACTTATGTACATAATATATGAACTTTTCTGAATATTTTTCAAAATAAAAATAAAATTTCATAAAAAAATAATTAACAAATTAAAAACTTTAAAAAACCTGTTAGAAAAATAAAACCTTTAAAACATGTTAACTAGAAAAATAAATTAAATATGCATACATACATATATATGTATGAATGTATGTATGGAATTAACAAGAAGAATGCAAACTGTTAAGCTGTTTAACAAAAATTTAAATAGAATGAATAGAATCCTTAAAGTGGTGGACTAGGATTAGAATTGTAAAACTTTAAATAAAAATAAAGGTGCATATATCCAGCCAATGTTGTAGTTGTTAAGACACCCGCCTTTCATACGAAAGGTCTCGGGTTCAAACCCCGGCTGGATCATATAGATTAATAAAAAATAATATAGATTTTTCTTATAGTACATAATTAGTAGAATATAATTAAATTAAAAATAAGTATATATTATGTCTTATTAATTATAATTAATATCATATTGTAATATGTAGCTATATTATAATAAAACAATAATAAACCACAATTCTTGTATTAGATAATACTTGGCGTAGAAATAATAGAAACGTCTTAGTCTTGTACAATAGCTACAGCCGAGTAATCAACGGCTTAATGAAATTAATGATTCACGAAACTGAAGCCTAGTCAAATATGAATAATAAATGACTTAGTGGAATCCCTATACTCCTCTTTGGGGTGGCAGAAAAAAAAAAGCTGCATACATGTATATTAATATAAACAAATATTATTTACCGACAAAACTCAAATAATTAGAAGAATATTATAGAGATATGGGTTGAATCGTAAAATTGGTAGTTACTTACAAACGATACACTGCAGCTATCTATATAAGTATACACTTTTATTTGTAAAAAAAAAATTTACAGAAATTGTACGAAAATATATAACGGAGATTTTGAAAGTAAATTTAAAGAGATTCTGATTCCTTTTCGAAAGTTGCAAATTATGTAGTGGACCATATCATTTATTCTCACAATGTGAAATAACTTGCCATAATCAGTTTTAAACCATCTATATAATATATAGTTAATTTCAAGCTGTAAAGAAATGAGCACTTGTATCTTCCCTAAGTGTTACGTTAAAGGAGCATTATTAATTTTTGTCCAATAGAACAAGTATCATTACCTACAAGATATCTATAAAAGACAGAAAATGCTTATATGTTAAGAGGAGTAAAAAAAAATTACAAAAGTAATTACCAATTAGTAACATTTTCGAATCTATCGCACTATAACACTTGACATTAGACACTTGACACTTTTTTTCTCACGTATATTATTCTGTTAGTGTGAGTATCTAGTGTAGTCGAGATTACACTAAAAATTTGATAGATAATCAAGTGCGTTCAGCTAATTTAGTGCAATATTTTCGAATTCCCTAAAAATATTTCGGACTTTTTCAAAATTAATTAAATGCTATTAGCTAGTAGTATACTTAGTGCGAAATGCGGTAAATTTGAAAATGTCTAAAAAGTTATATTTTATAACATATCCCTCACTTATTTTAAGGTATTTTAATATCAGTTTTATTGTACTTCCGTGATTATTTTAAAATCTCTGTTTGGAATCGCTACAGAGCAACACCTTATCTCTAAGAACCTTTTCTTTTCACTTCTTTCAAATACGCTACGATCGTTCCCATTGCTACGGTTGATGGCATCCTGTATATAAATCTATTTTGTAATAATAATATGTATATTTCTTTAATTTTTCTTTTATATTTAGTTTGAACTTTGTTGCTTATACCCTACTCCCTCAAAATTTTTGATTCACCAAAATACAAACTAAATTCCTTCTAAAACAAAAACAAACTTTGTGTTGTTGTATAGGAAAAATAATTTTTTTTTTAAATATTTAAGTATCTATTAATAGCTATGTTACTTTAAAAATTACATTAAATAAACATATTAATATTTTGTTTTTTTTAATATTCAAATATCTAATTTGAATAAATAAAATATAAGGTAAGAAAATACTTCCGACTTTAAGCTTTTTGTTATTTTCAATGGAAAAAAAATCAAAAAAAAAAACAAAAAAACTAGTTAATATGTAATTTAATTATTTATGGGAATATTTGAAGTTCAGATTTAATTTAAACATTAAATAAAAAATAGTTACTTAATAATTATTCAAGATTGATTCCTAAATATTTCCTTTATTATTCTTATAATTATGTATTTTATACATACATATTAAATTTTATGTTTAAAATGCTTTTTTCAAAAAAAAAAAAACAACTAAATTGTACTTATCAAAATTATTAAGAAATTTACTTCACAATTTCTAAATTACAACATGTTGAATTTCTTTAGAAAATAAAAAAACAAAACAGTTTATTATTTAAGTAGAAATTTATTTAAAAGAAATATTAGTTATTTATTAGCACAATATATCATTATAAAAGTTGTGTTGATTCAGAGTAAAGTTGAAATATAAATCCAAGTAATTATACAAAAAAAAACAATTAGCGGTCAGTAAAATATAATTATTATATCGATTATGACTAAAGTCTAAATCTACTTAAGATAAGTGACTTATAATGAATAGTTTTCTATTTTATTTTATCGAATGTTGTATCAAAAAATTGATTTAGTTCAGTTACTTTTGAATACGATAAAAATACATAATATAATATATAAAACACAACATTGCTAAGCCAAGACCAAGAAAAACATAGAGTAGGACAGTTTTAACTGAAGCAGAAGCGCAAAAAAAACATGGCCACAACTAAAAAGAATTGCTGCAGATCGTACAAAGTGGAAGGAATTTGTAAACGACCTCTATGCTCCAATTATGGGTTAAAGGATCCCAGAAGAAGATAGTAAAACTAAAATAACTTTTATCCGTTCATTCAATAAATTTAATTTTAAACCTTTAACGGGGTTAACCTAATAAATACTATATACAATATTACCTAAATGTAACAATTTTTTTAAAAGAATACTATGAATAAAAGACGTCGGTGGCCTAGTGGATAAGAGCGTATAAAATACGCTCTAAACAGCGAGGGAGTGTGGGTTCGAATCCCACACACGCCGTTAAAATAATTCTCCCTTATAAGGCATTTACAGTTACGGGTGAAAAGTAAAAACTGTGTAATTTCCTTGTCACATTTATTTGGCAGGGGAATAAGCCAAAAAAAAAACAATACTATGATTTTTCAATATTTAATAGGACATGATTAAAATATCTACAAACAAATTTTAGGATGTAAAACTCCTTTTGAAAGGAACGAGGTAGAAAAAAAAACGAAAAGAGTAAAAAATATTCAAAATTCAGAAATATTAGTTTTGTTTTAAACTTAATGTTTTATACTTTATACGTGGTATACTGACATGCATTGTTTTTTAGACATCGATTTATACGAATGCCGAAATTTAGCCAAGCTTTGAAAAACTACATAATTCGTTTTAATGAAATTACTGAATAAATAGGGGCTTCGGTAGTCTAGTGGGTAGGCGTGTGGCGTATTAACGGAAGGAGTGTGGGTTCGATCCCTGCACAGGTGGTAAGTTTTTTTCTTTACATACCCCCCTTACGACCTAATATAATGTAAATATATAGAATATAATATAAACAAAATAAATAATATTAGCATATAATTTAATAATAGTATAAAAACCTGTAATGGTCTTGGTAGGCGATGGTTCAATAATATTGCATTACATTTATGTATGTAATATTAATATAAATAAATAAATAAATAAATGAATAAATAAAAATTACAAAAATTTAATTTTGTAAATATTCTAACCGAAAAACATATTTTTGCATAAGTTTACTTTTATAAATAAGGAGTATAAAATATAATATGTATTTCCAACCTACTTTATGAAAAATAAAAATTAATATGTAACTATAATATATAGTAAAATCAACAAAACGGCATCAAATGATCGTTTAAACAGAGAAAATTTTAAATTTCATATTTTAAATAAAACGCAAACTGATCTGTGAAAAAAACTTGGGATTGGAAAAAATACGTACGTTACTCTCTCTTCTAATTGGCTAACTTCGACCATTACGAAAATAAGTTTTCTAACTAAAAATTATTCCCTTGCCCTTCTATGCTGTTAAATAAAATAAATTTCTTATAACAGTGAACAGATCTTAAAATCTGAACTAAATTTTGGTATTAATTACATCTAAAATTTTATAAAAAAAAAAAACAATAAACTGACAGTTTTCTGTTATTAAAATAATTATCATCAAAACAGTCCTAAAATTTCTTCTCATCTAAACAAAGCATTAGTGATATTCAAGTTATTACACCAAATTTAAGCTAAAGACGGTTATAAAGATGCTAAGACAAATTATAATGCGTATATCTTTCTTTTATACATTATAACTCATTGATCATCATAGAACTTTGACTTTTTATAATAGAGCTGTTTCAAATTTGATATTTTTAAAGATTTTTATACCCGTACCAAAATACTTTTCAATATTATTTATGAAAATTATAAAAATCATGAATTAATAATAGATCATTATTTTTTTTATTCCAAAGTTTCTCATTATTTATTTCTGTTTTGACACTTGACTATCACAATAGTAACGACTAACGCACCGCCTACCTCAAAAATAAGTAATATTTTAACAACTATAGTATGTACTTACGTATATGACATTTCCCTTGCAGCTTGTGTAATGTTACTAAGCTTTGCAATAGTAAATAAATAGGAATCTCTCAAGTCAAGAAGACTCTTGTAGTCTGGAGAATGAAGAAAAAAGAGAAATATTTAACTGAAATACAAAAAAAAAGAAAGAAGCTAATATTATTATTATATAAAAAATTACAAGAAAAATTCTCTTATTCGCTTATTTTTTATTCTTACTTATAACTTATAAGTTATAATAAATTATATTTCATTTCAATCATAATTATTATTATCATTATTATTATTATTTTTATTACTATTATTTTTGAATGGAAATTGTCTATCTACGATATCAACATCTAAATATGGTAAATAAAAACAAAAAGAAGAAAATGGAAATAAAAAAAAAAACAAAAATGAATTAAAAAATAAAAAAAAAAAACTAAAATAAAAAAACAAAATATGCTCAAGGTCATCACGATGGCTTGCACATATGAGCGCAACTTCCACATTAACTTAAAGTATATTGAAGTATGTATATAATATATTATTATACTATTAAATATTTATATTCAAGTATATACTAATGTATATAATATATAATTTATGTATATACATATATTTATATACCTATCTAGTATGATTATCATACATATATTTTGCTCTTGCTCTTGTACTATTGTAAATATTTTTTTCTTTTTTTTTTTTCAATTTACTCATATTTTATGAATCTAACAAAAAAAAAAAAAAACAAAGAATTAGCGCACCTAGCGGAATAAAAAAAATTAAAAATAAAAATTTGTAAAAAAGTAAATAGAAATCAAAATAAAAAAAAAAAAAAAAGAAAATTAGTTTTAAATTTTAATTAGAAATCGTGTTGTACATATATACCTACATACATACATATGTATGTCCATAAAAATATGTACTCGTAGTAAAAAAAAAATCATAAAGAAAATTTAATTATTTTTATTCACATTTCTTTCTTATATCAAACAACATAATTACATACATACATACATATATACATATGATACTAATATAATATTTTAAATTTTAATCTGGCAAAAAAAAAGTAATCATTTTTATGTAATTTGCAATATTTGCAAAAAATAAAACAAAAATTATTATGTAAATAATTTAATATGTACTCGTATTACAATTAAAAAATAAAAAACGCAAGTGAAAGAAGGGGTCAAACGTTAAAATAATTTTTGCGGAAATGAAATTAATTTGTAATAAAATGATAAAATTTAAAACTTTAAGAATTTATAAATTTTAAAAAGTAAAAAATCACAAAAAATTACTTTTTTTAAATTAATGAGTAATGAAAGTTATATAAAATAAACTGATATGTAACTACGACAGCCTTAAAATTAAAGTTTTATACATATAATATATTTATGGATAGGTATCTATTTAAATTAAATATATATATACATATATATATATACACAGATTATTCAAATTATAGATTATGCATAAAAATTATTCTAGATCTTTTTCATCTTTAAACGCCAAGTCACGTGTGTATTTATGAGAAACCGTTTACTCTTCCTTTGATAACCTCTTTCCTTAAAGATCAAAATTAATATATAGGAAAGAGGATATATGTAACGAAAACATTCCTTAAAAATACTCGTATAGCTTGAAGCAAATGAAATGAAATATGATTAAATTATGATGCGCGGAAATAATGCCCTAGGAAATAGGACTCAGTAGCCTTTATTTCCCTTTCGATGCGGAGAAAAAGCAAATTCGGTTTTATTATCGCTTTAAAAAGCAAATAAAGTCGAATCGACGTTATTTCCGTTTTAAAAATATATTCTTTTTTTTTTGGCATTGACTTGACATCAGTGGTATGTGTGGGATTTCTGTTGAAATACGTATGTATAAATATGTTAAAAATAATTAGCAGAAATTTTAGAGTTGGATACAAAATCAGAGTATTCCATTTTTTCAGAACACATTAATTAAATACTCTAAAAAAAAGGGGCAAACCCTGTTTTTATAACTAACTCGAAAATCCCTTCTTATTGGGCTGGCCAGAATATAGAAAATAAATATATGTACTTGCTAAAAATATTCAGATTTTATAGTCGGTAGCTGTTAACGATTTTTACAGAATATATGCTTTGGAAATGCTTTTTTGTTGAATTTTTGAATTATTTTCAAAATCAGAGTTCAACTACTTCTTTAGTGGAATTTTGACTTGGCAGCATTTTGGAAAGTAAGATTAAAAATATCCGCCTTTTGTACCAGCCCTAATATTTTACTTATATATTTTGATTTTTTGATATGACACTTTTCAAAACCGTAATAAGGCCGAATTTGAAAAATTCGAATTCATGATTTTCGATGCAAAAATAAAGCCGATTTCCGATTGCCGATTACAACGAAATTTTTCAATGTTATTGTTTTGTTTGGTATGTGAGATAGACAATTAATCTTTCACCTGGGTCTCATGACCAAGTTGGGCACTCCAACTCCATGAGACGCTCTTTTTCTATACTGTTCTTGTTCTTTATTTATAAATCCTTAATCACTTTAAGTTCACTTTTTGGTAACATACAAATTCAGAAAATTTTCTTTATGTATATGTATGTATTTAATATGTATTGTTTTATGTATTTATTGACAATTAATATTCAGTATAAATAATTCTTAAATGCTATTAATAATTGTCCTTTAATTTCAATGCATTTATACTTATTTCCATTAGTATAAGTATATTTATTTCTCTTAATCATTTAACACTTACAAATTTAATCAAAAACTAAGAGAAATATTTCTAACTTAAACATCATGTACCATATTTTTAAAAATGATAAATCGAAACAAACTAAGGAGAAGACGTCCTATTATTCAAGCGGAAGTTGGAAGGAAGTGGAATTTATAGAATGTTAAAATCTCATTCATTACCAAATTTCAACATAATTTTTGAAATATAACGAGCCCATGATATTCCTTGTTATTCACAAAATATATTGAAGGATAATTAACGTTAGTTTAGAAATCTAAAGTTATGATAAGATAGTGATTAGATTATATTGTCTTACTGATTAGTTACTAAATTAATTTTAATTTTATTTTAAATGTTTTAAAATTACATATGTATATTGTTTAAAAGATAATAAGTTTTCATTTAAAGAAAAACAGAGTATTATAATCATCTTTTGAAAAATAATTATTATACACTTTAATTTTTTTTAATTGTTTTTTAAATATTTACGTAAATAGTGCATAAAAACTAAATTAATTTCATTTTAAATACTTATATCTATTAAATTATCCTTTAATGGTTATTAAAACAAAAAACAAAAAAAAAACGCATATAATAATTTCTTAACAAAAAATTTCAAGATTTTTAGACAGACCGAACTAATTGTTTTCTAAGTATCGTCAGTTGTCATATCATAGCAAATTTTATGAATTACATATTATAATATCTGAAAAAAAAAAAAATTAATTAATATAATAAAATTAATGTATATGTATATAGATATTATTTTTAATTAAGTTTACAGAAAAAAAAAAACTACATATTTTTATTTCAAGAAAAATACACTGTACATATTAGGAATTTCATTAATAAAACCAGCTATAGAAATAAATAAAGTAAGTATCAAAATTGAATAACTATTAAAATAGATTACATTTACAATAAAATTTAATAAAATATAATATAACTTTTTTCTAATTATAATTTTGAAAAAGTTTTATTATTTGTACTTACATCTCTGATCTATTATTTTATATAATATTTCAATAACGTGTTTTTATACACAATATAAAATGCTTTATTCCTGCTGAAAATGAAATTCCTTTAGTATTTCGTCGTTTAAATTTTGACTTGCAGTATAGAAATGTTGATTCTAAAAGTAACAAGGATATAGAAATTTATGTGGTATAGCCACATAATATTAAGAAATACCTATATCCTATATAGATTCATAAGGTTTTACAATAATCAAGGGATAAAAAGCTCAGAACAAAATCGAATAAACCCAATAATTTACATAAAACAAATGAAAACGGAATATTTTGACCAAATGCTAAGAAAAAATTTAGGATTAATATGGTATATGCAAAAAAAATATATCATATTTGTCAATATTTCAGTCATTACAGAGTAAAAAAAATTACTCTATTAAGCAAATACGTTTTTATATTACAAAAAATTATCAACAATATTATTGGACAGACCCATAATCGTTAAGTTCAAAATCGTATTATATACGCATGAATAACTTAAACAATTTAATTTTTTAATAAGAAAAACATCTTATCGCAGTCCTTAAGTTGTTGGCCTTTCAATTCAAAGCCTTGTCCGGTTCTATTCATTTATGTATAGTTAAAACAAAAATATAATTTATATAAAATTAATAATAAAAACCGACCGCCCACATTTATAATAATCAAAGAGCTTATAAAATACGTCAACCATTCCAGTATAGTACTTATTAACAATATCGGTACAAAATAAATAACTAAATAAATATCCGTATAATTTTTAAATTCCAGTATATTTATAAATTATTTTTAAAATCATATAGGTATGTAAATTTCAAAAATTGTTTATTCACTTTTGTTTGTCACTGTATCTGACTTCTTTTTGATTAAAATTAAAAATAAATTTTTAAACAAAACATGTTAGTGTTATGTTTGTATATAAACTATTGTATTAGAAATATGTACATACATATTATATATATATATATATATATATATATATGTATCTAAATGTATCTATATTTACATGATGTAAAAATTTTGTTGTCGCCTAAGGTTGAAAAGCCCCTTTAGTAAATAATATTAGAAGACTGACTAGTGAAGTGACTACCATCATAATATAATATACTTTAAGATTGAAAAAAAAGAAAAAAAAAAATAGCATAAAACAACCATATAAAACATAAAAAAAGCTTGCGAAGAAGTTAAGCATAAAAAATGGTTATTATAAAAAAAAAAAAAACAACTTCCACATCATATAATAAAAAGAAGAAAACAAAATAAAAAAAAAAACTTTTTATTGAGGTCACCACAAATCGTTGGTTGAATTTTGTTTTTTATTTTTTATTTTTTTTTTTTTCATTTTTCTTTTATTTCACATCAGGTTTCCAATATCTAAATATCTATTATTTCAAATTTTAAAATACTAATATTATATTATACAAAAGCTAAATAGAAGCGGGGATATTTTATGTATGCTGAAGGTACCTCTTACTTATTCTATTCATGTTGTTATTTTTTTCTATCACAAAAACAAAAAAAAAAAAAAACAATTCAGTACGTTTCTATACTATGTAGGTATTTTCCTATTTTTTTTTTTTTTTTGGTTTTCTTTTCTCATTCGTAAAAAGTGGAGGTCGTGTCAAAAAAAAAAAAAAAAACAAAAAACAATAGAAATAAAACGTAGGTACTAGACTACAATAAAAAGAAAAAAAATATATTTTTAGATAGTATCTGTAGATACTAGAATAATTTTACGTAAATGTATTGAGTAACTACCAATGAAATCCTTTAAATTTATACAAAAAAAAAAAAAAAATTAGAAGCTTTTAAAAAAAAAAATATTTTATTTTCATAATGTTTCAATTTTTATCTTTTTTTTTTTTATCTTTTTTAGTTCTTTATATATTCTTTACAATATAGTTCTCTAAAAGATCTAGGATGCTTTAGAAGTGCTTTTAAATTGATCAAAATCTAAATAAAGGTATGTACACATTTACTAAAATAAAGTTTTATTTTGAGTGTTTGAAGTGACAAGTGATCCTTCAGTTTTACAATATTTAAATAATACACTATTTTTGTAATATTACATTTACACGATATTGCTAAAGTTACACAGCTCTTATTAAACAGTTTTTGACATTTTTTGTATGATTGTTTAAGAATTATATAAAACCAAAACTAAATCTAAAGTTATATAGATTCAAGTTGCCTATAGGTAAGATGTCCTTCAATTTATTCAATTCACAATTTCAAGAAATAGTAAAATGGTGAAAACTAATTTTAAAAAGACTTGCAGAGTTTAGATTTTTTTTATCTTGAATGTTGAGTAAAAATATTTAAAAAAATATTTACATTTGTACAAACATGTTATGTATTCTGCATATTATAACATAATTCTTAGTTACATTTTTAGTTTTCAGTTAAGTTATGTTTTTAAAAGTTTTATTTATAGAAAATAATTTTACTATGTACCTATGTATCTACATAGGTATGTATAAGTATTTATGTATCTATTATATGCACATACATTTTCGGTTTTTTTTTTTTATTGTTTTACTTTTCTTACATCAAATTGTAATGTTTTTTAATTTATGTAAAGTTTAGTTAATATTTTATTTTTATACTAAACATGTGAATCTCTGTCCATACATTCATATAATAGGTTGAATGGTATCACCTACATATATATACCTATACCTACATGATATGTACCTATTTGTAATAAAATTTCCAAAATAAAATTTTACAAGATCCTAATTTCAATTATATGGTTGTTTCACCTGAACTAGAACCTAGGATCCTTTTTTGAACATACATATAAAATTTCTTTGAAAATTTTTTTTAGTAACTCTATGTACAGAAGACTAGGTGTTGCTCTCTACGTAGAGAAGACTCTGTGTATTGGGAAATTTCCTTAGAATAACATTCTAGATACCTACATACATCCTACATACATATGTATGTATGTAATACACATTATTTTTACTGTCCATTACTAAATAAAAAGATAAATAACATATTATTAGATATTCATAAACTTCTTACTTAAGTCTAAGTAGCTGCTAATAGGTACCAAAATTTTAAAAAAATTTTCATTTATTTTGGAATGTATCTTTGTATTTCTTAAAAAAAAAAATAATAATATTTGTACCTAGGTATACCTTATGAAAATTTTCATATTTTTTTTTATTTCATTTCTTTGAAAAATTTCTTTACCGTTTTTATTTTTAATTTTTTTTTTCTTTTTAAAATACAAAAACAAAAGTCTCATGCATTCTTAACGACCTCGAAATCAACCATGTAAAGAAATCTGTTTATTACATTACTACAGCCAACTGCATATAGTACAGAAACAAAACAATAGAAAAAAATAAAATATCTATCTAGCAGCTACACATATATCTATCTTTAAATCTATGAATGTAAATAAGTATGTATGTATATAACAAAAGATTAAAGAATTGTATAGTGTAGCCTGGTTAATTTAGTGATAAATAAATATAATATCAGATATAATTTCATATATAATTATTAATTAATATTATATATACAATATACCTATGAAGATTTTACTACTACTACACTACTGTAGATAATTTTACAGAGATGAGAGAGAGAGCACAACACAACACAACTCCTTAATAATAGAAAAAATACAATCCCAAAACCTAAACACTTAAATATTGAATAGATTTTTTTTTTTTTTGAAATGGGGTGAAATAACATAATACTGCACACATCTCTACTTACTTTTTATAGTCCTCTTCTTATACAAATAAACATAAGAATACTAAAGCTACAAATCTACAAATTATTTTATATACAATTGTACAAAAATGATCGTGGTGAAAACAGAAATTTTTATCTGCACTACTACAATGAAATGATAATCTAGTGCAAATTATCATAGTAAATTTGTAATTCCATACATATTTTAAAATCTATTTATATACGTTTCACACAAACACATTGACAAAAGAAATTCTTTGTATTGTTGTGTTGTTTTTTGTTACGAAAAAAAATCCTAAATGAAGGAATTCCAATTTATTATTCATCCATATCCAATTTAAAATTTCCCAATATGATTACTTTTCCCCAAATACAAACAAAATGAAAAAAATATTATTTATATGTGTGTATATTATTATACATTATTTAACTGTGATCATATATGAATACAATTTTAGAATTTGTGTGTACTACCGAGTACCACTGACTACTGTTGATATTAAAATTTATATGTATATCAAAAGAAAAATATAACAGGGTGGGGGTAGAAAAATTAAAGAGGAAGATACTAATTTATAAATGTACAGACTTTATGATAGTTCATATAGATCACAATACAAATGCAAACACATATATTTTCTTTTGTTTTGTTAGTTCAAATTGGTTCAAATAAGTAGGATTTAGAAAATTTGTAGTTAGTACAAACATACCATAATAATACATATGTATTAATTTTTATTTATTTAACTTATTTGATTAATGGCTATGTGTAAGTGAATAGAGAATTAATAATTTGAAAAAGATCGTGGCACACAGGCAGTAACAGAACTGACAGTAAATTCCAAATAAAATTGATGATTCTTGTTTAATATATTGTATAACCAAGAATAGAAATCAACAATAATATTCTACATATAGTGCTGTAAAAAACATAGAGATTTGTATGAATTGTTACATTTATCTATAATCGTATATGTATGTATATTGTATATAAACGTTGGCGTTTGAATGCCAATTGCCAAATTATAATAATAATAGAGAGAAAATCCAAATAAAATTTATCATTTAAAATATGATTGTATTGAATTATTTTGTAAGAATGATTTTTGAAAATGACATCTCAAATAAATAGGATTCCCAAATCCCAATTCCAACTAAATATTATGTACATATACATACATACATATGTAATGTACTTACATGCATACATATGTACATATTTTAAAAATATGAAATATTAAATTCTAATTTTTTAAAAGAAATAATAATTTTTAACTACATAATGTATGTATGTATGACAAAAAATTATTATATGCCTATACAATGTACATAGGTATATTTTTTTCAATACAGTTGGCAACATTATTATACGAGAGAAAAATAACAAATATCATGTAGGTATGTATGTACATATGTAGGACGTAGGCTCATATTTATGAACTAAAATGAAAATTCAGTACGAAACGAAGTGATCAGTGATCACTATGATTATTGATGAATGATGAATGATGTGTGATAATGATGACCACTATATATAAATTATGATGATCACGAAACGAACCCATTGTCCTATTCGTATACATTATACAATGGTTTAAAGCTCCTAGAATCTAGATTAATAATAAACTATATTAGTATTAGACAGGGAAATAAAAAACAAAAAATAATATCTATAAATTTAGCAAATTTATACTATGTATATATGTATGTACATATATGTACATACATATATATCACCTATTTACATTATATACTACATAATACATATTAATAAATTAACTATACAGAACTCAGTAGTAAGAACTCAAAGCAATACGGTACAGAGGTAGTATACACGTTTTTATTCTTCCATAAGAAAAAATTTTATTTCTTTTCTTACTGTATCAAATCTAATATTCAACAGTATAAATATATATAATTTCTGGTATAAAATAAACAAAATACATTAAAAATTTTAATAATAAATGCTAACATAAACCTTTTTCATGTATTTAATTGTTTTTTCTTTTCTATTTATTTATTTTCTTAGAAATATTACACAATCCTAATTCCTAAAACTTAAAAAAATATATATATATTATGTATACGTATATAATAAATAATAATCCATTGACGATTTTTCCATTCAAAATAAAATACAAGTATGTAAAAATCTAATGTCACACAAATATTTCCTTTTCAACACATAACACAATTGAGTTGGTTTGACAGTATTACTGTTAAATAACTCAACGCAAACTGTACAGTAGATTATAGAAATACATCCATATGCCTCTTTTTTTTTTTTTTTATCGTGTCGCGTTGATTACTTCAGGCAGGCAGAGCAGATTGCAGAATACAAAATACAAAATAATTACAATACAATTTACAAATTACTACAATACAATATTTTTGAATGTAAACACACATGCATATACATTTGTATATAAATAAAATATGTTTTGTGTGGAAATTTTTTGGGTTTTTTCATTTGTATTGTGTTAAATATAAAATAAAATGTAATAGCATTTAGCAATGTAGTTGTTATTTTTGTATATAACATGTACTTTTGTTTTTTTTTTTTTTTTGTTGAGTTTACTCCGCTCATATAGTTTTGTGGCTTTGTAGTTTTGTTTGTTTTTGAATTTTGATGGCATGGCATGGCATGGCAGGGCGAGGCAACAGGCAAATCAAATGGCAAAAATTGGAAAATACAAATATACAAAATACAAAAACAATATGTAAAATGTAAATAAAAAAAAAATAAGAATTCACTATTTAGTATTTTATTTACTATTTAGTCAATTCAATTGAGTAATGATTTGAATTAAATAAATGCATTCTTATGTAGCGTTGCTCTTAAATTTTGTTTTTTTTTTTATTTATTTCCTTTAACTTATTATGCATATATATACATATATATGTATATATATTACATGTATATATATCACATATATAATATATATTTATATACATAATGTTAATCTATATAAAGAAATTTCTTTTAAATGTTCATTTTTTTTTTTCTTTTTCACTAACACTATAATAATATGTTGAAATAACAATAAAATAAGAAAAATAAAAAGCGTAGCCTTGTTGATTTAACAAATTTATTTCTTTTATTTTTTTTTTTTTGTTTTTTACTTATATATATTTTTTTTTTCTTCGTCTGATTATTTTTAGTCCGATTGACTAATTTATATCCCTACGAACATTCAGTTACGAGTTTTGCTAGCCGCTGGAGCGGTGGTTTAAATTGAATTAAAACTAAAAAGGAAGGAAAGAAAGGATTTGAAAACGGACATTTGATTTTATTATTTTTTGTAGATAATTTTTTTATTTTTATGTTATTTAAATTTTTATTTTTTTTTTTAAATTTTGTTCATTTTACTTTTTAATAAAAAAAAAATATTAATAACTCTTTAAAATTTTCGTGAATTAAAATAAAAAAAAAAAAGTTTTAAACGGATTAAAACTTAAAAGGAATATTGTTTTTTTTTTTTTTTTTTTTTTTTAAATAATTAAACAAAAGTTAAAAGCACTCTGTCTAAAAAAAAAATTCTTGACTTAAGGAGAAAAATTAAAAAAAAAAATTTGCTCAAAATAAAATTTGGATAATAATTGAAATTAAAAAATAAAAAAAAAAAAAAAAGGTGAAATGTATGAAAAAAAAAAAAATAACATATGTGATAATCAAATAAAGTTTATTTAAGATAAATGAAATAAAAATACCGTTAGTTTAAGAAAAACAAAACAGAACAGAATATTATTATGCATATTTATTTTTACACATATAAAAAAAAATTCAATTCAACAAGTTTTCAATTAAAAATAAGAAAAATAAAAGTCAAATTGGAATAAAAAAAAATAAAAAAGTTTTTGTACATTACATATACTTACATACCTATACACTTGATCTAATAAGAAAACTAAAGAATAAAAATAATGAAATAAATTGTCAAAAAAAAAAAAAAATATAATTGATTGATAACGTGAAAAAAAAAAAATGTGTTAATATTAATATTTTTTTATTTTTTTATTTTTTTTTTTGATAATATAACAAGTGCTCATTTATAAATTTTTGTTGTAATTTAAATTCTAAATTTTACAATTAATTTTTTGTCTCGAGAATAATGTATAGAAATTTTAAAATTACATAAATATTCACAATAAAATTATAAATTAAAAAAAAAAATACATAAAAAAAAAAAAAAATAAAAAGGAAAAATAAATTTATATTAAATTGATTCAAAATATATGAATTTAAATAATTCACAAATAATTAAAAAAAAAAAAAAATAATAGAAAAAATAAAAATAGTGTAAAAAAATTATTTGTGACTATATTTATTGTTTGTTAACAACTTAAAAATATATATAATTTTTTTCATTATCTATTGGATATATATATATATATATACATTTGTATGTATGTACAAGGTACATATTTGATATTATGAACATATTTTTAATTTATTCGAACATTTTCTATTTTGTACAAAATTAAAAAAAAATAAAATAAAATACATAAGTAATAAAATTAAATAAAAATATCAACTTTTGGGATTTACCTGGAATTTAAATTTTCAAAAATTTTAAATAAACAAAATAGTACATATATATAACAAATTTAAAGGTAAGTGTCTAAATAAAACTTAAAAAAAAAAAAAAATTAAATAATTTGTTTATTAAAAAAAATTTCTTTTTTTTTTTTTTGTCGTCGAAAATATGAATGAAATTTTGACATTTGAATAATTATTTTTTCTATCGTTGAATTAATAATCAGTATCTATAATTATTAAAGATTAATCTATAAATTATCTAGATTATTTAAAGTTTAACAATTAATTATAAATTATAGTTTTTCTTTTTTTTTGCACATATGCATATGTATAGTTAAATAAATGTTTATAATACATATTATTCTTATTAAAAAGTGTGTGAAAATCTATTATAAGTATACAAATATATATGTATGTAGATATTTAAATCGAAAAAAGTAATCG
This sequence comes from Poecilobothrus nobilitatus, assembly GCA_947095535.1. NCBI lineage: Eukaryota > Metazoa > Arthropoda > Insecta > Diptera > Dolichopodidae > Poecilobothrus > Poecilobothrus nobilitatus. The sequence goes on along the minus strand of OX352773.1, from coordinate 252,815,045 downwards.
TTTTACTTTATTGACTAATTAAATTAATTTCAAAATTAAACATAATTACATTTGTAATTTTTAATAAAATAGGTACATAATAAAATAATAATCATTTTTAATTTTATTCTAGAGTTCTTACATATAGTTTTTACTTTTATTTTAATTTTTATTATTAAAATTAAAAGTCATCTTTGTTTTTTTTTTTTTTTAAATTATTATTAAAATACTTTACAGAAGTTTATATACCTAAGTACAATACTATATCTACTTTAAATCAATCAATCAAAGCAATCAATTCAATTTTTTAAATTATTTTAATCAAAAGGATTAGGTTGTTTTTATACTTAATTAAAATAATTAAATAGGAAATATGTAGGAGCTTAAAAATTATGATAAAAAAATTACACATTACAAAATTATGTACGTACCACTACATAAATTTAAAAAAATTAATTACTAAATCATCCCTTCTTTAAAAAAAAAAAAAAAAATAATATCTTATGTTTTTTTATTATTGTTATTATTTTTTTTCAAAACAATGTAACCTACCTAAATTGTAATATTTAATTAATTACACTTGTTTTACTCTCTAGTATAATATTAAGAAATAAGAACATATGAAAAGATATGTATGTATTGGTAAAAGTACATAAAATTATTATAATACAATACATATCAATTTTTTTTTTTTTTGTATTGTTTTTTTCTGAAACTTGAATTTTTTTTATAGGTATATTATTTACTTAGTGTAGTACCTACATGCTATATTGATATATATATAAGTAAATATAATATTAATATAAATAAAATGTGAATATGACTTAAAGGTGTAAATTGTAATGTAATTTGTAATTGTAGTACTCATATAAGTGTTCAGTTTAATTTCAGTCATTTCGGTGTTCTTCTTATAAATTTTTTTTTTTTTTTTGTTGAGAAATGTCAAAAAATTAAACTTTTTATTTTCTCACGTAATACATTGACACATTTGACATTAGATATTATATTATACATGAATTGAGAACTTTTAACATTTATTTAATTAATAATGATATTCGGTTTTTTTTCCTTATAATAAAATTAATAAAATTTCAAAATTTCTTCTTATAATACACATACATAATGTAGATAATTAAAATTTATCTAAAAAAAAAAAAAGGAAATAATTTGGATTTTCTTTTTTCTGTTAAATTTTTTTTTTTTTTTTTTCATAAATAAATAAGCTACGTGTAAACTTATAGGTTATGTTTTTATAAAATTTAGAAAAAAAAAAATTGACTTTATACATTTGTATATAAATTATATACTACTTATGTACTTTTATATAAATATATATGTCTATACTTTAAAATATGTATGTACCTATAAGATATATGTATATTTTTTTATAAGAAATATTAACTACAAAAAATTTATGTACATACTAAATTTGAGTTTTTATATCGCGATCAATTTACCAAGTATCTCATCAGAATTCAGAAGAACCATGTAATAAAAAGCATACATATAAAATGAGTCCTCCTAGGCTCTAAGGCAAGTATATAATATAATATGTATCAGTATTTCATACCAATTATTAGGTATATACAATTATTTAAATACATAATACATTTAACATTCCATATTTATAAAATCAAACGAATAAAAAAGCTTTAATGTTTGTAGAAGAGAAAAAAAAAATTTAAAAAAGAAAAGAGAATATAAATTTTTTTAATTTTTAAATTTTATTCTCTCAAGTTTTTCTTCAAGTCAAAAAAAAAGTTAATCAAATTTTTTATTCTATTTTAGATTGTGTTTTAAAAACACACTAAACTAAAAATCTATACACATAATTTTCTTTTGACTTATAGTACCTACATACGTTTAATGGTTAGGTATAATGAATTAAAAATACCTATATATAAACAATTTTCAATAAAATGATTTGAATTTAAAAAAAAATTTTACACATTTTTTGAAGTTGTAAGAGTTATATTATAAGGTATGTACATAAATTCGTTAAAAATTCTACTATAACCCAATTATGTACTTATATAAGTACTTATAAATAATATAATGTATAACTTAAGGTACTTCTATCTAACCTACCAATATTTTAGAAAAGTGTTCATTAAAATAAATAAAAAAAAATAAACAACAAAATATGAATGTACATTGTACGTATATATAAAAATATTAAATATAGAATTTGACATTTCTTTTGGTTATTAGGGTTACCAGCATTTCTAATTTATTAATTTTATTTTAATGTAATGAAAATCTAATCAATTTAAATTTAAGCCTGATATTATTATATTGCATAATAAAAATGTCCATGTTGTAAAAAAAAAAAAATTTGGGTGTAAAATGTATAGAGTAATAGTTATTTAGGTGGGGTTTCACAATTTACCCTAGTAGTTACAATAATTACAATTATATATATAAATAATAAATGGGCGTATAAATTCATTTTGGAATGAATTAACAATTAAGTACTTACATAAATTATGTCAGCAATTTTATTTTTTTCTGTTTAATTTTATCTAAATTTTTTTTTTTACATACTTATTTAATAGTTTCATATATATTTATTATTTATTGATAACTTTGAATAAAATTTAACATAAGTTATTTTAATTAATAACTTCATGTTATGTTTCTTTTTCAAGTAAAATGTAGGTACATACGTGCATATTTACGAATTACGATATATGATATAGAATTATAGAAACCACATTACATAGGTATAATAAAAAGAAAAAAAATTGATAAATATGTACAGAATGATAATAATATGATCTTAATTTTTTAATATACAATTATTTATTAGTATATATATGTATTAATTATAATATGTAGACACATCATTATGTACCTAAGTATATTCTTTATATATATATATACATAAGTACTAAAATATTGTGTATATATTTTTGAAACAAAAAAAAAAAAAAATATCAACATAATTTGGTCAGTGACCTCATCAAATATGTACATACTAACATATATATATGCATATTTTATAGTGTTTCAATATTTCAATTAATTCATTTGTATGAAATTTTTTTGTTATTATTTTATGATATTTTATTTTATTTATTTACAAACCAATAAACATTAATATTTTTATTTATTTATAATTTAGAAAAAAGGAATTTCTTTTTCTTTTTTTTTTTTTTTTTATAAAAATAATTAAATAGAAATTATAAATACATATGTATCTACATAGGTATCCACTACTTATATAAAAAAAAAAAAAATTTAAATTACGTTTTAAATGTGCATTTAATTACTCTAATTTACTTTTGGTCAATATTGTCTTATTAATTCGTTTTTTCTTTAGCTAGCACTAATAAATTCTAGCTTAAAAGTCCAATAAATGTCAGACAAATATATTTCGAATGTCATATTACCATCCCCATCATAAACAAATAAGTGGTATGACACGACTAAATCGACGACAAGATTTTGATCAAAATTGACCGTTTGACGCAGTGGGACATTTCATTTTGACAGTTCAAAATCAAAATAAGTAAATAATAAAAATGTTAAAATATGTTTTGTTTTGTTAAAATAGAAATGTTTTTGAAAATGTCATATTTATTGGACATGTTTTTGCTTTGCGACATTCTATGCCGCAAACTTAGGACGACAATGTCGTGTCATATTAATTGGACTTCAGAGTTTAGGCTTTAATCTATCTTATATTATATATTCATAATCTCATGTGCGATCATTCAATTAATTACACGAAATTTCTTAATATAAAAAATTTGACATGTTATATTTAAATCTTCCTTGTAAAATGACTTAAGTAAATAAAATAAATTTTTAACAAAATTACCATAACCTTTTCCTTGAATAAGAATATACGACTGTATAGGTATTATATGTATCTAACTTATTATTATAGTTTTATTAAAAATATATTCCATAGTAACTTAACATTTAATTAATAATTACTTTAAAATTAATGCAAATGCATAGGTCACTTGGTTTTGTTTTTTCTGTGTACCATTGAACGTTCTTTCAATTTGTCCAGTAAATTAAAACGAAATAAGTTTTTAAAATTAAAAAAAAAATTACGATTTTAATAATTTATGTTTAAAACGAACAAAAACTAGATCAAGATCGAAAAGTGCACATTTTAAAGTATTCTTTAAAATCAGATAAGTCTTTTAATTTTAAATAAAAATCATATTAATACTATAAGGGGGATAAGGAAAAATATTTTCGAATACGAGTACAAAAAATAGAAAATTTGTTGATAGGTACCTACCTAAGTACACATTAATTGTATTTATTTAGTTTAGAAATACATATATTATTGGCACATATTGCATAAAATAACTAATATATCGCGTCGAAATAAAAGAAATATTTACGTATCATACCGTTCTTTTACATTGATCTTCTCAAATGCGAATCCACTTTTTTCATTACGCTTCACTCTTCTTTCCCATTAACTAATTGTCGTTTTTTTTGTAGTTTAAAATTAGTTTTTGGGAAAGAAAGGTGAAACGTAATGAAAAAAGTAGATTCGCATTTGAGAAGATCAATGTTCAAAAGAACGGTATGATACGTAAATATTTTTTTTATTTCGAAAAAGTAGATTCGAGAAGGCTAATGTAAACGGACGGATAGCCTTGTACAATGCAGTCGAGTAATCAACGGCTTAGTGAAATTAATTAGTCAAATATGAATAATAAATGGCTTAGTGGATGCCCTATGCTCCTTAAAGAAGTGACAAGGAAACAAATAATTGGGCATACATATTAAAATGAATAGATACAATTATGTATAAAAAAAAATATTACTTACCCCTAAATTTGTAATAATTTAAATTATTTTTATTTCAATAAAATTCCATACATATAATTTTCATATAATTTAAATACCTAATTAAAAACAAAAAAAAAAAAAAAAAATCAAGCCAAATAAAAAGTAGCGAACGCCAACAAAATGAATGAAGCAACAGGTAGATATTGCAAATATTTTATAATAAATATACAATATTCAATAAAAGATAAAACTTTTTTTTTTTTTTTTTTTTTAATATATTATATAAATATTTAAATTATATACATATTTGTATTTACATATGTATATATATGTAAATATATAAAAAAAAAAAACTTCAAATTTTATGCTAAATTACAAATACAAATAGATATAAACTTACTGATATGATAATATAATTATAAAAATAATAAAAAAAATAAAAATAGCATAGAAAATAATGCTAATGGTCGCCATAAAATTAAGAAGAAACAAAAAAAAAAAAAAGAACAAAAAGAAGTTCCACTAATGTGAATTGTGAATGATAAACAAAAAAAAAAAAAAAAACAAAAAAAAGAAGAAAAAGAAAAGAAGATAAAATGAGATGTGAATTTGATGCTTGTTGAAATATTTTTTTTTTTTTTTTATTTTATTTCTTTTCATTTTGGCATATTTGAATAAATAATAAGGCAATTTATGTTTTTAATATGGGACAACGAATTCATGAACTACATATTATTTTAAATGTAATAAAAAAAATTTTTTTTTGTTTTATTATTTTTTTTTTTTTTTTTTAATTTTTAATATAAAATAAAATTATTAGTGGATTACGCTATTATATTAATAGGTATTATAGTTATGTTTATATGTATGTATTCTTATTTATTATTATAATTAATAGGTGAAACTTGAAGGTTATTTTTACCTTATTTCTTTTAAAAGGTAAAAAACGAAAAAAAAACTAATAAATAAATAAATGCACGTGTAAAGTTTATTTTTTTTGCCTAATAAAAAAAAAAAACTTTAATTATTTTTTGAGGACAAAGTTAAATGCATACATATATGTATGCATGTATATTGTATATAATATAATGCATAAGTTATATAGGTACATTTATTTAGATATTAAATATTTTTGGATAATAATTTGAATTTTATTATTATTTAGGATTAATGTTAATATTATTTTAGTTTTTTAATGTAATTTATCATGAAATTTGATTGTTTTTTTTTTTTTATAATTTTTTTATGCTGTTTTAGTGTGTAGATATTTATTTATTTTAATTTTTTTGTCAAAATTTTTTTTTTTTATATGTATGTATGTATAAATATTCAAGGTAAAATGCAACATTAAAAAAAATGTATGTTCATTTCTTAAACAATAAGTAAAATAAGTAAAAAAAAAATGTTAATTTTGTACCTACCTCATAGGAAGTACAGTAAAAACTCTATATAATAAACCGTTTAAATTCACATATTTTTGTTCATAATATAGAGAAGTTAGGTGCGCTAAATAGAGAAGCAAAAAAAAAAAAATTAATAACTTACGTTCTTTTCCTATTCTTTCACAAATTTTTTTTTATGAAGATAAAAAGTTTAAAAATTAATGAAAAATAATCTTACATTGCACATTTTTACATAAATATTTTTTCCGAAACAAATTTTAAATTTGAATTGATATTTGACATAATTGTTATTTTTTTTTTATAATTTTGCTAACAAGTTATCAAAGATTTCATAAATATGTACCTATGTAGATTTTTTAAGATTTTGAAAATATTTAAAAAATTTTTGTGAATAGTTCGTAAAATAGAATAACAATGTTCGTTAAATAATGAATAAGATGTTGGTTAAATAGAAGTTTGTTATATAGAGATTTTTTGTTCTAAAAGATGTAGTAATGCTAATGCAGTATAAATTGTTCCTTAAATGAAAATGATCGCTAAATAGAAGGTTCGCTATATGGAGTTTTTACTGTATGTATATGTATTTAATGGAAATTTTGTTCAATATAATATGAGCCTTATATGTACTTAAATGTATTTTCTAGCACTTATTTTAATAGTGATGTAGGTATCTATTTTCTTTTTATTCAGATTGGTTTACAATACTAATTCAAAAATGTATCTATTACTTATTTCAATAATGAGTAATAATGTATCTATTGTTATCCATCTAACTGTTGTAATTAAGTTTAAAAAATATTAAATAAAGTATGTTTTATGCAGATATTATCTTCTTATATTAGGTATATTATGTAGAAAGAAAAATATATATATGTTTGGGTTCCTTTAACATGAAAAGAATAAGTACTTAATTGATAAACGGAACGTTAGTTTAACATAATCGTATTTACTTGTTTCAGAAAGAATAGATCAAAGGATGATGTAGTTCGGAGTAGAAAAAAATAGTTCACTCTGCAAAAGGTATCTACATAAGCAATATATTAGTCATTTGTAATAAGTATTATTAATTAATTGCACTTTTGGTACATTTGAACAAAAAAATTACGTATACTTACCTATAACTATTTTCTACATATTTGATTATAAGTATATACTTAATTGTTTATTATTATTATAATGTACTTACTTAAACTACTTATATTTGAATAATTTGAATTTTTTTTTTTTTTAATTATTTTACTAAAAATTTAAAAATGCCGTAAAGAATTATAAAAATTAATAAAATGGTATAATTAAGTGTGGTAAAAGGTCGTTTAAAAATAAAATATAAAGTAAATAAGTATTTATATAACCTACTTATATATAAATAAATAGTATATATAAAAATAAATATTTTAAATTATATTTTTATATTAAGTACTAATATATATATATGTATTTAAAAACGAGGGAGAAAAAAAGCTAAAAAGACATATTTTTTTTTTGGTGCTTTTTCCTGCCAAATGTAACAAGGAAATTTCATAGTCTTTCCTATTCAGGGGTGGCTGTACATGTCCTAAGGAGGTATTACTCTTACGACGTATGTGGGATTCAAATTCACACTCCCTCGGTGTTTGCAGCGTATTTTATACGCTCTTACCCACTAGGCCACCAAGGCCCCTGATAAAAAAAAAAAATTTTAAACAAATTACTATATACATACTTATGTAGGTACTAAACATTTTTTTTATTAGAATTTATTAAATCCATGAGTAAGTAATTCTTTGCGTATTTTATTTATAAAAAAAAAACAAAATTATAAGAATAAGTTGGTACATAAATAATTTATAAAATCGAAATAAATATTTACAGTTTCTAATAAGGATGTTTAATTTAAAGTACTTATATATATATACAATGTATATAAATTCTTATACTTATGTTTTTTTTTTATGATAAGTTATTTTTATATTGAAAATTTCTGCGCTAATTAAATTAGGTATACCCATCTATACATTCTCGAATAGGTATACTTATAGTTTAAGTTTATATGACTTATTAAAAAATGAATGCAATATAATATTATATAACTATATAATATATATACATATATATATAATTATTATGTTTTTTTTTATATTTAAATATTACATTGACTTTACCTCTTTCCTTTGTTGCCTTATTTTTTTTTTTTGTTTTTCTTTCTTTTTCTTTTTAAGTTCTATTCAATTCCTATAATCCTATAAAGAGGATTTTAGAGCCTCAAGGAAACTAAAAAAAAAAAAAAAAACCAAAAAACCACCTTACAAACTTAAAAACAAATATGTCTACCTATATATGTATTATTATTATAATATATTTGTATATAAGTAAATGTATTTTGCATAATATAATAAATGACATGCAAAAAGTGTAGCCTCAAAAGTTTCCTAATGCCTGTCTATCGAATATAGAAATGCAAAAAAAAAAAAAGCAAAAAAAAAAATGTTCTATAACCCGCTTAACTTCTGCAACAAAACATAATGGTAAATATTCTTCCTTTATGTCCATGTGTCCATTTAGCCTTTTTTTTTTATTTTTATTTTTTTATTATTGTGTATTGTGAACTGGTGCAGGAGGGATTTAGTTTTTTGTTCGCTAATTTAATTTAGAAGAATTTATTTTAAGCATATCGTAGGTACGTATATAAGTATATATATAACTATATTTAATATTTATGTACATGATTAAATAAAATTTTTTTAAAAAATATTGCATAATTCTTTTTAAATTGTTATTATATACTGATATATATATTTAAATATGTACGTAACTATATGCAATAATAATATGTTCTTGTTCCAAAAATAAAATTTATTAATATAATTATAAGGAAATATAAAACATTGTGATTTTTTATTAAGAAATATAGTTAAGTTACAACTACAACTAATTATATTTTTATAATTAAATTCTTTGTTAATTTTATAAAATTTAACTTGTGCAGGAATAGTAGTTCAGAAGTCAATAAGACAATGATTCTGATAATTGGCAAAAATATATAATAACCTATCTATGTACTTATTTAATTTAATTTTGTATCTTTAAAATGATTATAATGTACACTTAAGTAAAACCTGAAAAGCCAAAATTTAATTCATCTTTAAAAGAAAATAGTTTCAAAACTTCAGAATTTTCGATAGGTTCTATAAGTACAGTTAGTGTTAAAGTAACTTTTTTTCTGAACTATTGTTGAACAAAATGAAAGATTTTGATCTTAAGGCAGAAGTCCTTAATTTTTTGCTTTTTAAATTATCCTAAGAAAAAATTGTGTTTATCGTTAAGGAACGTATATGTTTAATTAATGTTTTATTCTTACTCTATTAAATATACATTAAGTATGTAGATATTTTTTTTTTTTTTTTTTTGCTTCACTTTTTTTTTTTTTTTTTATAACTATACAATAAGTATGAAATTATTTGCTTTATTTCATATAATTGATGTTATTCATCCTGTTCATATTATTGTTACAATTTAATAATAAGTAAATGATTAGAAAAGCAAAATATTGAAAGCATCAAGTTAATATGATATATTATGATTTCATCAAAATAATGTTGCATGTTATAGAATAGTTACTATAAAAAACTAGGACGTTAATGTATTTTTGTTGTTATTAAAAAATCTTTTCTGTTTTTATTTTTTGTAATTTATTATTATTTTTATATTTGATTATTTGTGCTATTCGGTCTATCAGTCAAGCATTAATAACACAAAAAAAAAAAAACTTGCAATTCTAAATAAAAATAATTTTATATTGAATATATATTTTTTTTTAATGTAAAGTAAATATTTGATAAAAATGTATTAAAAAATGTTATAGGATCAGTATTTTATATTTTGAATTAACTAAATATATATTTTAATATTATTTTGATTATTAAGTGCCTATATATATGCAATAACGAATCTATTAAATACTAATATTTGCGTTCCTTTTACAGAGTAAATTATTCTTTTCTACTCTCAACTACACCAGCCTAAGAGAAAGTGTAGATATAGGAGTAAAAAACTGTTATGAGCGTTAAATGAGCGTTCAATTTATTAATTACACCCAACTATCAACTTTTCCATGTAAAAGGAACACAAACAATATAATTTTAAATTTTAATAATTTATTTACTGTTATATGAGGGGGAGGATTGAGAACTATCCTTGCACCTAATAAACTCTGCAAACTATTGTGCACTCAAAATTATTTACTTAACTTTTTTAAAATTAAAAATAATGAAGTCTATAAAATAAAAAGCCTTAACCGACTTCATAAGAATAAATCTTTAATACGTATACATATGTAATATATAATAGGAAAAGGCTCCAAATTTATTAATTCAGGCGCGATAAGCTATATTTTGCTTTATTATACAGTATTAAGTATATAAAAGAGCTGCCACAAGTGATGGACAAAAGCACTTAGATTATACTTAGAATTATCGTTTGAAATAAAAAAATCATTGAGTTAAGTGAAATTTTAGTATAAACACTTCATAAATAACATATTAATTATGTACATATATAAAATTACTACTCCATTAACAGTGTGCAGTGCACCTATAACTCACGATTTCTTTTAATTTAAAAAAAAAAAAGCATTATATATATCTCTGTATATAGATGTATATATATATGCAGATATATAAAACAATATGATGTTTCATAAAAAGCAAAACGTAGTTTTAACAACTAAACTTTATCTAGAGTTGTTGGTTAAGAAAAAAACTTTTTTTTCCTAAAAAAAAAAAAAAAGTTTTAAATATGTATTAGAAATTCTTAAAATTCTTTCATATTTGTTAAAATTATTAAATATTATTTTTTCTAAGTACATACATATTTATATAAGTAAGTATGTATATATCTGTATATTATAATAATCCATCTAATATCTAATTTACAATAAAAATCGTCGTTATAATTTTTGTTTTGAAGGCAAACTAGTAATTTTATGAATTTACCTCACACGCGCTTAATATACGCGAAAAGGAATGGAATAGAAGAGAAGAGAAAAAAAACATTGTATTCAACTTAAATAAAATAAATAAGTAGAGGAAATTAACAAATAAATAATGAATTATTCAATCTGTGCTATCCCTTCTCTATTTCAGATTTATATATTAGTTATACAAAGTTTTACAAGTGCATTAAAAAAATAATAATAAAATATATTGAATGCACTTGTATAGTATTTAAAGAAACAAGTAAATAAACGAATACAGTAATAAACAAAAAAAAAATATCCATTTATTTTTTTTTTTTTTGAAATTCAGGCCAAAGTTTTAGCAAAAAAAAAAAAAATGTACAATTAATTAAATTGTCATTTTAATTATATTTCAAATTCAAAATAATGTCAAAAATTAGTATTAATATAATTAATATTGTGTATACAGTCGAATCTATTTAAAAAAAAAGAAAAAACTTTAAAAACAAATTTCTAATAAGCAAATATTTTATACGACCCCATTATCTATTTAAAATTTTTTTATTCTTATTCTAATCAGATTTTTCTTTTATGTGAGTTTTTTATAATCGGATTTGACTGTATATTAAATAATAAAATAAAATGGTTCCTTAATTTTATAAATACATATTTATAAAATTTTCATAGAAAAAAATTTTAAAGAATTTTCCAGTTAAAATATTTTAATATGTATGTAAGTATATATTTGTTTACATACATTAAGTAAGTAACATTCATGCAAAAATATTGTACCATACTTATAAAGAAACCAATTCAATCTGGTATTCATTCAGAGTAGTAGAAAAAAAAAGGTGGGTTACATAGTGATGTTAGATATATTTTATTATGTTACATTCTTTTTTTTTTTTTTTTCTTCTTTCATTAACTAGGAATTTAATCTTTTTTTTTCTCGGTTTTGTATTTATATAAAGCATTTGTATATAATTTAATGTATGTATATAAGTACATATGTATTTATAGATATACATTATATCGATATATCGTATTTGTATACCATATGATCATGCCGTGCCTGTTAGCCTTGCCCTATTACGTGTTTATTTGTTGGTTGAAAGCGTAAAAAAAACATAGAAAAACTTGTATAATATATATATAGCAATATCCCCTATATATGCATAAGCATAGTACATACATCCATATATGTATATAATGTATAATGTATAAATTGTAATTTTAATTTTTATTGTAATACATATAATGAATTACATTGTAACTTTGACATTTTCCTATAAAAAAACTGAATTTCAAGTATATAGGTAATATAATAATAATATGTAGGTATATATATGCATTATTTACATAATATTATATACATATGAATGTAGTTAAACTATCCCAATGGCTATATATAATATGTGACTATGCTATCAATTTAACAAGATTTATCAATTATTCTTTATATACATATGTACAAAAAAAACAAAATATTAAAGGAAATATATGTATATATATATATATATATATATATATATATATAATACATATATACATATGTACATAAATATATAATATGTATGTATTTATATTTGTAGTTAAATATGTGTTCTAGGATCTATTTAGCTTTTATACATATACATATAAGAATACGAATCCGATCATCAACAACACTTTAGAATCTATAGATTCTTTTTATTCTTTCATATACTATATCTACACGCTTTTTATTGTTGTACCTACTTTGTTGTTTTTTAAGACATAAGGTATTTTTTCTATTGGGGGATTTTTATTCTTTTAGTTAGAATTTATTTTACTTCTTTTTAGTTTGTTGCTTACGTGTAAAGGAATTTTAATTTTTTTTGTTTGTTTTTTTACTTTTTTTTCTAATCACGGGATATTTTTGCCCCGTTCATAAATAGATGTTTTTTTTTTTTTTAATTTTTTCAATTTTCGTTTACACTTGTGTATGTATTTATGTATGTGCTATAATTATATATTTTTGTTGTAAAATTTCTTTTTACATAAATACTTACCTATATAATATAATATTATATAATTAGATATGTATGCTTACATATCTACACAGGGATATATGTATCTATTAATGTATAAGTATGTCAATTCATATAAAATATGTATAGTATATATTTTATATTATTTAGAAATATAGAATTTATCATAATACATCCTAGAGAGTTGCGTAACAGATGATGATTTGACTTTTTTTTAAATTAAGTAAATTAAAAAATGTACATACCTATTGTAAATTCAAAAATTAAAAATGTACATTTAAGTAGTCAGTATAGGTAGTCAAAATTATTTAACATTAATTAAAAAGTTAAAGAAATATGTTATAGGTATGAATAAATTGAAAAAGAAATATGTAATATAAAAGTATATACCTATATGTACAATATTATGAAAATATATACTTACTTAAGTATGTATGTCTGTTCATATGCTAAAACATATTATCAGTTAAAAGAGAAAAATCAAATCAAAGGAGGAAATCAAAGGTGTGAAGAAAAATAAAATAAAAATATCTACAAGTAAATCAGTTCTTACAAGTAAACACTAATTGTATTTTATTAACATATATGTACATATGTACATACATATTTCTTAGAAGAAAATGTAATTCCAATAAGTTTTTTCTTTAATTCCAAAAATGACTAAATATCGATAATTATTAATTTAATACATACCTTATAGTTGTCATTATTTATGTTAAATGTTTGATTTTACAAATTTTTTTCCAAACTATAAAGCTTCAATTTTTTTTTTTTTTTTTTGTATTATTGTTATTACGTATATATGTACATAGATAGGTACCTATTATAATATTTAGCATACGAAATTCGTTACCAGCTATTAAATAGGTATTCATTTTTCAATTTTTGTAATTTCCAACCTTATGAAAAATTATTTGAAATTAGGTAATGTAGGTAATTAAAATACTTATGCATATGTATTATGTACTTTTATTTACATTTCTATGTTTCCCAAGACATTAACTATGTTATATCATATGTTTTATGTATATTTCCTTTCATTATACCTATGTATAATACTATAAATCTTCAAGAATTTTTTTATTTACATTAAAAAATTGAAGACTACTTTTGGTTAAAACTACTTAAAATAATTTCGCTTTTTTCTTATATCTTATGATACTGCAGAAATAAAAAAAAAATTAACTTTTTAACAAAAAGTAGAAAAAAATTATCCATTTTTATTTTTCTGTGTGTGGATCCTAGATTTATTTCATTGCAAAAGAAAACAGTAAAGTATAGATAATATTTATATAATAATGTATGTATTAATGGTACATATATATTTATAGAATAGAAAAAAAAGGGGAGTAAAATGATCACTATTATTATAACTCGCTTGAAAATGAAATGAAAACAAGAAAAAATAAATATGTACATGATAAATATAATATACATCTCTTTCTACATAATATATATAAAATGTATACATATACTACATAATATATTATATATACATGCTTAGATGATTATAGATGTGAAATATATATAGATATGTATTTTACAAGTGTATTATAAATAGAATATTACATATTATTTATCTACATGTATATTATGTGTTTTCATATAGATCTATTTGTATTATAATAATATAGAAAAAACAGCCAGTGGCAAAAAAAAAAACAAATAATACAACAATAATAACAAAAAAATAAATATAGTAAAAAGGAATATTAGAAGAACATAATACATATATTGATATGATGTTTTTAAAAGTATATACATATGTAATAGGATCAGGTGAAGATCGGAGAGGACAAACAATGATATAAATGTTTTTAGTAATATTATGATATGTATAAAAATGTATTCGTATTATTTACGTACTTATATTTTTTTTAGGAATATAAAGAATAGGAAAGAAAATTAAAAAAAAGTTTAAAAAAAAATTTTTTTTAAATAAGCCATGAGGATCATTTTTTTGTTTTGTTACTTTTTTTTCATATTGCGTTACATAAAAATACAATATATTATATATAAATATATGTATATATTATATTATATATATATATATGTATCCACTTGTAAAACAAAATTATAGCATTAGTTAGTAGGTATATATGTATACATCTTTACTTATATAAAACGAAAAAAAAAAATGTAAAGCCTGAATGATTATATAGATTATAGAGAATTGTACTACATGTTACCATTTGAAATTTACAAACATTTTTCTAGTAGGAATGTACATACATACATATGTATATGTATATTACATACTTATTTATCTAATATAGAATTAAGTAGGACGTATATAACTTTATATATTCAGAAATATTACTTACATAGTTATTATATAAATTGTGATTATGTACATATATATTTATGTATGTATATCATCTTATGTATTTACATATTTAAATAAAGAGGAGTATTTTATACTATGTAACTACATATGTATGTAGGTATTTCTTTTCATTTCAATTTTTTCTTTTATTTTTTCTTATTTCATAATATGAAGCCTCTGCTTTGCCTGGCTGACTGCTTTTGTTGATTAGTTCACTTTTATATGTGCATAATGTACTGGAATTTAAAAAAGAAATAAAAAAGAAAAAATGTTTAGGGAGCGGTTAAAGGGTATATTGTATTTCTTATTAAATATTTTCTGTAATCATCAACAAAGTTAATGATAAAAAAAAAAAAAAAACATGATGCTGATGATGAAATGATAATAATGTTGGATAATTTTTCTATTTGATTTTTGTTAGTTTAATATCTATTATTATTACTTATACGATAGGAACTTATGCTAAGCAAAATTGTTCGTGGGGTAGGTATAATAAAAGAAATGTGTAGGTACATATTATGTATTTTACGTATGACAGACAAGACAGAATAGATATTTGTAAAGAGGATAATAATGCATATCTATATACATATTATATGTAGGTACATATGTAAGTATATATGTATGTCTATCTAAAATATATTATGTCTATCTAAAATATATATGTATATCTATTTAAAAATATTATTATTATTAATTAATATGTAGGTACATATGTATATACTATGTACATATCTATTTAATTTATATAGTAATTTAATGTACCTATTCAGAATTAGCATTCTATAATAATAATATACTATACCTACATAAAATATGCAGTAATAACTTAATAAGTATATATTATAGACTAGTCAGTAATACCATCTTATTAAATGTATAAGTAAGTATACAGTGAATATTCAATTATTTGAACTTAAAAAAAAAAAAAAATACCTATATAGGTACCTATCTATTAATTATTAATAGATTTTGTATTAAAATTAAATTAATAAAAAAAATTAAAAAAAAAAAAACAAGGATTTAACCCCAAAAATGATAAAGTTTTCAAATTATTTTGCCTTCAAAATGTAATTTAAAACTACATATGTACATATTTAGCTTCGTGGCTGTTTTGATAAATATTTTAAGGTGTGTTTAGTTCATAATAATTAATTTTTGTTGATGTTCTACTGTATTGTATTTATTACCTATTATTATAAAAAAAAAAATTTTTTTATACATTTGATATCATTTTTCATTTCATTGATTTTGTGGTTTTATTTGATTTGATATGTTTTTTTTTTTATTGTTTTTAAGTTTTCTTACACATATAGGTAAGCTTATGTATGTATTTAAATTATTTAAAATGATACAAAATATGACTTCAGTTTTCTTTTTTTTTTTTTTTTGAAGGAAAAATACATACCTACATAATAAATTTTTTTTTTTATAAATTAAAGGAGGCGTACTACCCAACTTACTTTTGTTATACGTAATGTGACAGTATGACAGTTTCTTTGCCATATTCATAAAATCTAGTTACATACATTCCTATTATATGAATGTAGATATATAGGTACATCATTTGTTTATTTACCAGATTTTATACAGTTTTTTTTTTTTTTTTTCAATTTTAGTTGAACAATTTGAGGAAATATTAAAAAAAAAATTAGAAAAACAGCAAGAAAAAAAAGATATGTCTTGATTCTAAAAAGGAAACATTTTTTTATTTTTATTATGCAAAGAATTATAATTTATTTAAATCTATTGTTTTAACAACTATAATAAGCTTTGTACCTATATACATACATATATACAGGGTGAAACTGTAATAAATTTTTAAAAATATGGATCGATAACTCTATCAGCCATAATTTCACACCAAACAGTGCATATGAGAGGATGTAATTGTCGTTGATACACTGCTATCGGATTCTCCGTACCTCAAATTCGGCAGTTTTATTTATTGACATGACATATCCATTTAAATGAAAATGTGTTTCATCGCTCATAATAAGATTGTTCAAAAAAATGATCGTCCGAAAACATAATAAAATTTTCCAATTTCTAGACGTTCTTGCACTTAGTACCTATGATGACATTATAAAATTTTATAAAATTCTTTATTATCTACAAAAAAAAATATAAAAAACTTTAAAAATAAAAAGCATTTCAAATCAATCAGTTCAAGTTGGCTCACTCTGTATACATGTAGGTATATATGTATATAATATATTAAAGTAAAAATATATATTTTTATACATACATATATAATAGTTCTAACTTCAAAATAAATGTACATACCTATTTACGGAACAATATTTAAATTTGGTGTGTAGGAGTTAATTTAAGATTCTGATGTTTCCGTATCTTCAAAAAGATAATACTTATATACCTACATATAATATATTTAATGTTTATATACATACTTAGGTATAATTTAACTCTATTTTCTTCAGATCTATCTATTTATTATAGTTATTTTTTATTCATACATATTTTTAAATTATGCGATATATTAAATTATAAAAGTAATTTTGAAGAAAAATCGGAAGTATAAAGAAAGTATGTATAGTTATTTATATAAAAGGATAATAAATTATAATAAATAAATTATAAAAATATGTATACCGATTATGTAAAATGTATTATATACTTAAGTATAGGTACATATTAATTCCATATTTTCAAAATTTTAATTAAACCATGACTTAATTCATAGAAAATTGAAACATTTGTTGAATATTTGATCTGAATAACTAGAATAAATACATATACATACATACATATATTGAACTTTGCACTTATATATACTCTATAAATTAAAAAATAAAAAAACAAAAGGTTATTTTTCTTATTTTTGAAAATAAATTTTAATTAATTATTTTTAGAAGCAAGTAGTAACAAATTAAAATATAGCTATTCCCTTTAGAAAATTAGATATATGTATCTATAAATTGGTTATAAGTAAGTACCTACTCGTACATTTAATTTACATACATTCATATGTATACCTATATAATTCAAATAGAAGCGATCGAATTGATTAATTCACCTGACAGGATTAGGTATATTAAATAAATTATCTTATGATTATTATCTCGCGATTAAATTAATTTTGAACAAGTAAATTAATACTTATTTTGTTTTTTTTTGTACATATTTGTATTTT
The DNA here is from genome assembly GCA_947095535.1 of Poecilobothrus nobilitatus. Lineage (NCBI taxonomy): Eukaryota > Metazoa > Arthropoda > Insecta > Diptera > Dolichopodidae > Poecilobothrus > Poecilobothrus nobilitatus. Next base: position 252,796,480 of record OX352773.1, on the reverse strand, counting down.
TTTTTTTTTTTATTGTCTACTATTACTTATACAATTTATTTTGTATTGTAAAAAAAAATGAACTTCAATCCAAATAATACGCTCTTTTTATACCTATTTTATTTATTTAATTTTTTTTTTTTTTTTAATTTTACTATACATACAATTATACCTAATAAGTAAGTACATGTTTTCATCCAAAAGACTCACCCCGTTTTTTATCGCGAATAAATACAACAAAAAAAAAAATAAAGTAGAAATTTAAAATATTTTTTTTTTTTATTTTTTGCTTACTTGGCACAAGTGTAATCTTTTTATATTTTGCAGGAATATTTAAAAGAAAAAAATGTAATAAAAAAAAAAGCTATCTTCTATTTTCTTTGGTTATATCGTCGCCAGTTGGTAAATATCCGTGAATAAAAGGAAAGAAAAAAAAAAAGTATAAAGAATTTAATTTATTATTTGTACTTACCATATACCGTACCGATCGACTTATTATTATATTACTCCTATAATAACAAACAATGTAAGTATGTGTATAAAAATAAATATTAATATTATACATACATATTTACTCCACCCTGTGGCCTGTTGCTGTTCAATTTGCAAACAATTAGGTGCTATTTATATTATTTATTATTATAGGGATGTAAATATACTCTTATATATTTTGAAATATATATTATAAAAATTATTTGTTATGTATGCATACTTGTTTATGTATTTGTTTGTATAAAAATTTAATTTTAAACTGACTAGGTACATCCATGTATTGTACATTTGTATCTATAAATTGATCATATGTCCCTATCCTAATATAAGACATATGAATTGTAAATTTAATTATTTTTACCTCTAATAATTATAGGTATATTATAATAATAATACCTATATACAATTAATGCATATAAATTTTACATTCCTTTGTATAATATAGTATATACGTATGTACATATGTGTAGTATCGATACTTTATGTGTACGAATAAAATATAAGCAAATCGGAATTGAAATAAAGAAAAAAAACCAAACCAACCTAAAAAAAAACCCAGAAAAGCAAAACATTATATAGGTACCTATTTATTTTTTTCCTCTTATAAATATAGATACATATATATGTACTTTATTAGAAATATATGCATATACAAAGGTATATATTCATATACAAACATAACTATTTATAAAGTTTATACCCTTTCTGCCCCCAATGTGATCTTCACCTTTTTGATCTATTCCTTTTGACAAACCTTGGCTGTTTTTTTTTTTTTATTTGATTTAAATGTTATATTTTTTATTTTTTACTTTTTGTTTCCTTTCATTTTCTAGATTTTTGTTACTTTTCTAATTTTAATTTTAAAATACAAAATAACATAAAAAAAAAGAAGAAAAAAAAAATGGTTTTGTTGTTTTTCATTTTGAACTTTACACGATTTATATTTTGTAATGTGGCCTAATGAAAATTATGAATATCCGTTTTTTTTTGTTCTTATACTAATACGTACATACACACTTAACAAAATTTATACAGTACTGGTACCAAAAAAAAAAAAAATAACTTAGGCGAATTTTATTTTTTCTTCAGTAAGTATAGAAATTTTTAAGGCAACAATTTTCTTCTATAGTAATTAAACTACATATACATATAAGTATACATTAATTTATGTTTTATACTTGTATATATAATATGTGTACCTACATAAACAAAATTAAATATAAAAGCTTTTTTTTTTAAAGAGACTATACATATTCTATCATTTACAAATGTATTTTTTAAGTAACGACATAAGTAACAAGTACAAGAAATTTGATTATAAACTTATCTATAGATATTAGATAAAGACGCGGGCCGGTGAGACAATATGAAAAGAAAAGAGAAAATTATTATTTCTTATTCATTATTTTTAAAAAAGACACATATACATACATATGCATACAATAGTATAATTAAATTCAATACAATACAAACAATTAATATTGAATAATAACGTGGAAAATTAAAAAAAAAAAGAACAAAAAGGAAATTTTTTAAAATCTTACACAAAAGAATAAAATATATGTATGTATGTATATATTTCTTATATTTATACCTATACATATTATGTATAAAATAGTATGTTCTTAGCTAAAATCGAAACATTCAATTTTTTTATTACATATTGACTTATTTCATTTTTTTTTTCTATAAATTTTACTCCTTTGAAAGCAAAATCCAAATTCCGAGTCCAAAATTATATTGAAAAAAAAGAGAGATAATTAAAAAAAAAAAATTGATAATTTTTCTCAACAAAATTTTTTGTTTTTGTTTGCTTTTTTTACTCGGTCGGCAGCAGAGCCAGAGACAATCAAAAAGAAAGAAAGAAAGAGAAGGTATGTATTATGAACTTATGAGTAAATGTTTACTACGTCTAGAAGCTTTAATTTTAAATAAGATGGAGTTAATTTATTTTTAATATTTATATATTTAAAATCTATTATTTTCCATTTTGTTCGTTCTAAAGTATCCTTCCTCATTGTTTAAATACTTATGTTTTTCTCAAGTAAGGAGTAAGGATTTGTTTATGAGTTTAACCGTTAAAATTTCAATTACTTATATTGGAATAAAAAATTAATTAGGTAGGTACATAAAATATTATTTAACTAATTTTACAATATAAGTTGGAGAATAATATTAATTTAAAGCACATTTCTTTAAGGCACTGATCAGAGGTCAATGTTTTCTATCCCTTTTTTTTAATACCTTTTCTTTCCATTTTTTTTAAAATGACAGGAATGTAACTTTTTTGAAATGTTTAAATAATAGAATTATTAAAATTAAAGAAATTCCATTTTTTGATGTATTTATTTATATATTTATTTTTTAAAGTTTTGACTTGTTTATTTTGTTTATGTTTATTCTTATGCTTTGTACCTGATCAAAACAAAAATATTTTACTTTCAAAACGTTTTGAAGTTTAAAAAATTTTTCCAAGTTTTCACCGTATTTAATAACAGCTAAAAATGTCAAAAAATATGTTTAAAAGAAATGTCAAAAAGAAGTAAAAGTGGAGGCAAAATAGAAAAATTTCTATTTTTCAGTTTCAAAAAAAAGCGAACAAACAGGGATAAAATGGTGTCGCTTTGAGTATAAAAAGAGATAAAAAGACATCTGACATCTAACCGCTAAGTAAAGTATTTTTTTTTGTTTTGATGATACATATCAACTTAAATACATATTCTAGTATATAAAGTTATCATATAACGATATTTTTGGTAGGTATTTTGTTGTATTTTGCTCTTAAATTATTAGGTCGCCATTGGAATCATTTTCTTCACTTTCCATATCCAATATACATAATAATAATTTTACCTTATCTAACATACTTACTTTGGTACAGATGAGAGTGGTTTTTTATTTAGGTTTGCAAATACTTCCTGAAAATTCTTCATAAAAATCAATTAACGCAGCTTGTTAACCTAATGATAAAATTACTTCGTCAATTTTTTTTTTATTGTTGTAAGAGGATAATATCGTTAAATAGAAATAAAGAGGTCGAACAGGTCAATATATGTACATGTCCTTGTACCGTGTGTCGTTATAGAAGGATATACTGAATTTAACTTTTTTATTACTAAGTTAGACTTTAAGTCAATTTTTTATTATAAATTTTTGTTTTAGATATTGTTAAACTTTTTTTTTTTTATAGATATTTATATATCTACAAAATTGGTATATATTATATAATATAGTTATGTGTCGTTTCTTTTATGTACACAATATTAAAACCAAGTGTAAAATTTAATTAAGATATCTTACATAATTTTATATAAAAAATTTTTAAGCACTTAAAAAAGTTTTTTAAACAATCTCAAATCTCATTCTCAAATTAACAATTTGAAAGAGAAAAGGAATATAAAATTTTTTACTCCATCCCAATTAAAAATGATCTAAGTGATCTTATTCTTAATTAAATATTTTTAAAAAGAGTATTAAAGTATTTTCTTTTCTTTTTGTATATATATACGACCTATATGTATGTATGTATATTCTGAAATGAAACTGATTTCTATATTTCTATTTAATAATATATATACATACATATTATATAATATATATATATATATATACTTATATCTCGATAATATTAACATGTTTTTTATTTTTTTCTCTAGAAAAATTATTTTACTGTTTTATATATATATATATATATATATATATTATATATATTATATACCTATATCTACATTTATTTTTATTTCATGGTATCATATATTTTTTCTATTTGTATTAGTTATAGGGATACAATTATCAGAATCGCGTGGATTTATTTTCTTCTCCGACAAGACACAAACCCTTAGTATACATTTTGAATATAAGTATAATGTAATTGTAGCTTTTTTTTTTCCAACTGTACAAAAACAGAAAAATAAATAAAATAAAAAAAAAAAAATTAAAATAAATTCCGATAATGTGACAAGTTGTTTTTTTAAAATTCTTTAATTTAAGACATATTAATTTTGTTATAAATTCATAATTTATTCAAAAATAAATTAACAAAAACGAAAAAACAAAATAAGTAAAGGAATATTTATATGTTATTTATTTATATTTATTAAAAATAAGTAAATAATTAATATTAATTTATAATATTATTTATTAATTCATTTTTAACTTTAGTTTATAAAGGTGAGATTATTTTAAAAATTCATAAAAATCAAAATTAAAAATAGAAAATAAAACTAATAATTAAATTAAATAAATTCAGTAAAAAAAAAAAAACAAATTAAAAATAATTATCCTTAACTTGTTAAGCTTTTTTTTTTTTATTCAATAAAAATTTTTTATTTATAGAAAATTAAAATTAAAATACCTAATTTAAATGTTCTTTTGGCATGTGTCTAACAAACAAAATAATATGTAATTATTGATACTATTAATATACATTTCAATTTAATACCTATTCAATTTTGTTATTAATCTGTCCCACTTATATAAATATCAATATATATATATATATATACATATATGTATATATATTAAATAACATAATGTATATGAAATATATATTAAGATATATATATTTTTTCTATATTAGGTATATACTTTTGAAGAAGTAAAACTACATAATTGAATCCTTTCAAATATAACCTCGATTTTTTTTTTAAATCAAAAAACAGATATACATATATGTATATAACAGATAACAAGCCTTCTTTTTAAATCAGTCCATTAAACATTAAGGATCAAAATTTAAAAAAAATTATATAAATAAAAAAAACAATGTCAATAAATGTTATTAAATTTTTGCTGGTAACTGTATATATAAATTAATTAAAAATATATATGTATAAGGATCAATATAAGTATGTATGTATACGTATTATAAGTATAAGTATATAATTTAAAAACAAAATTTGGCTTATTTTCAATTTTTTTTTTTATTTATTTAGTATCTTAAGTAGATATTTTAAATTTAATTTTTATACTAAGTTTTTAATATTAATTTTTTTTTTTTTTTTTTTTAATTTTAAATAACAGTTCCTTTTTTTTCATATCAATTTTACTCTCCTTTTAAAATGTATAAATATTTATATATACAAAAAATTGTATATATGTGTATATGCTATATGCATATGAAATAAAATTAATCTAAAAATACATTTTTTAAAAAAATATTTTGTTTTAATATAATACTTGAAAACCAAAAAAAAAAAAAAAGAAACAATATTGCCAGTACCTATTAAATTCTGTTTTTTTTTTTCTTTTGAATATCGCTTTTTCCAAAATTGATTTCCTGAAAATGGATTTTTTTTTTTTTCTTTTGATATTTTTAGTTTTTGTTGCATATATATACGCATATTTTAGTACAAAATGTATTTTTCCTTTCAAAATGATATTTATACATATATCAATAGACATACAATACGTATATATACATAGATATAGGCATACATTTTTGTACATAAATAAAAATAATTTTCCTTTTGCGCAGCAACTCCTGCATTTAGATTTATTTTATATGTAAAAAAAAAAAAAATATGTACATATATATTTTGGGGAAAAACAAAAATAAATTTTCTTTCAATATTTTTCTTTTTTGATTATTTAAAAAAAAAAAAATTTTTTTTTTTTTTTAATTTTTAAAATCCTTTTTGGGAATTTCTATTTTTAGTTTTTCTATTCAGTTTCTATTTGTTTTTATTTTACTTTTTTTTATTTGTTTTTTGTTTTTTATATAAAGCTTTGTCGTGTTTTAAAATTTTTTGCCAGATCATTATGGAGCTGTCTAAAAACGAAAAACTAAGTAAAAATATGACACAACACAAAAAAAAAAAAAAAAGAAATGGTTTATTTGAAAATATTAGTGAAATGTTTTATAGTTGTTTTGGTTTTTTTTTTGTTGTTTTTTTTTAATTCGGCGCACGATCAGGAATATTATTTTATATTTTAAAATCTAAAAAGATTTAAAAATTAAAAAAAAAAAAAAGAAAAGGAAAAGATAAAGATAAAAGAAAACAGACATTCGTTCATTTTTGAAACGTCCATATGGTTTTTATATTTTTTTTTTCTTCATAAAGTGAATATTGCGTAAATCTCCTTTAAAAATTTTTTTTTTTCATTTACTTTGGCAGACCATAAGATAGGAATGTTTTATTATATGTATTTTCTTTGGTCATTTAATCAAATGGATTTTTTATTTTATTTTAGTTTTTTTTATCTATTGTAAAAAAAAAAAGAAAAAAATTTTTTTAATAAAAATTTAGTTTCAACTATAATATTAAACCACAATAAAAATAAAGATAAAGATGTAGAAAAAAAAATTTAGTGTATTTTAAGAATTAAGATGAGAATGTATAAGGAAAAGTTATTATAAATTTTAGAATTATATATTTTGTTAAAAGTTTATTTATTTTTATCTTTAGAGAAATAGTTTTGTTTAAAAAAAAAAAAAAAACACTTTTTTTTTTGTCCAAGTAAATCTTTTTTTTTTTCTGTCAATGGAGAATCAATTTAACTAAGCTCTTGATTACTCTACTGTATCAGATAAATAATTAACGTCCCCCTGAAATGACCTTTGAACTTTTTATAAATTAACGAGTTTTTTAACCTTTCATCTAGTTTAGTATAATAATATATCTTAACATTAAAAGAAAAAATTATCCCAATTAGGCCATAATATTATACTAAAAAAAATTTGAATGCTTGAATTTGAGTGTCTATTAAGAAATTAATATGTTAATTTCATTCATGTTCGATTCATGTGTTAAATTTCAAATTAAATAAAAAAAAAAAAAATGTATTTTTTAATTGATTATAGGTAAGGTACCTATTAGTTTTAAAAATAAATTTATTTAAAGATAACAAAAATCGGTCGAATTTGATAAAAATCATATGAGTCCTTAACTTTTCATATACCTAATGCTTGAATTAAAACAAATCAAAAATGTATTATTTAAAATAAATTTAAATCTTATTTTGAACATTTTGTTAAAAAAAAAAAAAAAAGAAAGAAAAAGAATTCTTTCTATACTATTAGTATCTAAAAATACATATTTTAATTATCTCAAAATTTATAAATTTAAAAAGACAAAAAACCATAGTTTCCTCTTTATATTTTTTTTGCTGCGTTTTCTTTTTTTTTTTTTTTTATATATAAGTATGTTTGAATTTAGAACGGAAACAATACTAAACATAACTGAATCCTACTTGTATATATAAATTAAGTATATAATGTATGGTCATCCAACACCTCCTACGTTCTATATAAGTTAAATGAACCTAAAATTCGTTAATGAATCTCCCCGTCTAATAAATTCAAATTTAATAGAACAAAAATTCATTTCTGCACAATATTTATGTACATACTTATAAATAAATAAATATATTTATGTATATTTCTACATATTATGTGTATATACATAAAGTATTATGTACATATATATAGTATAACTATAAAGAAAATATGAAAAAAATATCCTCTTTTTTTTTTTTTCTTAAATGAAATATCATGTGATCTTTTTTAAAAATATTCTGCGTCATCCATATTTTTTTATTTTTGTTATTTTTCCTCTGCTAAAATGCGATAAAAATCCATATTGTACCCCAAAAGTCAAACAAAAAATTAAAATTTAAAAAAAAAAAAAAAAAAAACATATTTTTCCAAGTATTTAAAATTTTCTTCTCTTATTTTTGTTTGCCTTTAAATATTTATTTTTTTTTTTTTTTTTTTTGTTTGGGTTCGTTCGTATATAAATTTGCGCCCCAACCCCTACATGTTTTCAACGATAACAAAACACAAAAAGAAAAAAAAAAAATACAATTATAGCTAATAATAAATTTTTATTGTTGATTCTGAGGGTCTGTTTAATCAGAGAAGGAGATGTAAAAATAAAAAAATAAAAAAGGAAATGTGGTCCGCTATTTTTCTACACGAATATCAAATGGTTGGTATATGCTCATAGATAGATACATTAAATTTAAATTAAAAAAAAAAAAATATTTAAGTATGTATGTATACAATAAATAATATAGGTATATAATTATATATGTATATACATATATGTAAAAGTATATATTCAGTTTTGTAGATAAAAAAATTTTTTTTTTTTTTTAATAAGTATCCTCTTTCATATGATCATTTTGCATATTGTTTTTTTTTTTTTTTGTTGTTCTTTTGAAGTGATTTAAGTTAATTTTAAATTTTTATTTAAAGTTGCTTTTGTTTTTTTTTTCTTTTGTTTTTTGTTTCCTTTCATTTGTATAATCATTGAGTCATATTGCATTTTATACAAAATAAAAATAAAAGAAAAAAAAATATATATATATAACCAGGAATTTAAATATGTATGTATGTACATATATGTATATTTAATGGCTTTGTTTATTTCTACAATTTTTTTTTTATTGAAGAAAAACAAATTTTTTTAAGTATACTATATAATATTACATAATCAATGACAAATTAAAAAAAGAAAAAAAAAAATGATTAATATTAATCCTTTTAAAATTTTTATATTTATATATGTATATTATAAAGAATGACTAAGTATATTATGTGTTATATATTCATTTTTTATTTAATAACTCGAATCATCATTATTCATTATAATTTTATTATAAAGTATAGATATTTTAATAAAAGCTTAAAAGATATTTTTTGTTTTTTTTTTTGTTTTTATAGATTAATCAAAAAAATACTTTGCGTAAACAAAATTTAAGTTCATTTTTATGTTTTTGAATTTTTATTAAGGATCTTATCGAATTTCATCATTATTTCAAATATGAATATCTTCTAATCGCAATAGTCATAACTCATAACAATCATTTATTGTCATTTAAAAAAAACATTGGTTCAGTCAAATCATTAGTATATGAGAGAGAGAGAGAGAGAGAAGAGAGAAGAGAGCGAAGAAATCATATGTAATCATTTTAGTAATATGACGTTTTCCAAATAATTTGTTATGATTATTTAGTTACAATTGTGATTTTGTATATAATGTAATATGTATAATAATATCAAAAATTCATATGACTATCATAGCTATTGTGACCAAAGTTGCCGTTTTTACTCCAATTGGAGCAATTTATTTTCAATTTTGTAATGAAAATTTGTTGTGATCTACTCTCTTTTCGATCAATTTACTTCTTTTTCTCTAAAACAATTTTTGAATTCCTTTTTATTTCAGAGTACCTATAGGTATAATAACTTTAACTTTTTAACGGTTTTTTCTCTACCACATAGCTCATAGCAACAGCTGAAAGAAAATTTTCATCACTAAACTTGATTAAAACTAATTTTTGGAGTAAATTAATCATTGAAACCGTAGAAAATTTAATTTTAACGAAAAAATTTGATATGAAGAAATCTTCCTCAGAGCTTTTAGATTTTGCAAAAAAAAATTTAAGTATTTTTGCAATTTACTCTTATCTACTTATGTGATATTTGATAATTTTTTTAAATGAATTTATTTTAGTTTACCTTCAAAATGAAAAAAAAAAGAAATTATTTCAACGTTATAAAAAAATGAAATACATTATTATAGTTAAATACATATTATGTTTCTGGTTGTTTTTCAATTTCAAATTTTGCTCCTTTTTTAGCTAATTTACTCCACTTTTTTGATCCATTTACTTCAAAAACTTTATGTTGAAGTGGCAACGCCAATTATCTATCTCTGTTATAGTTATGGATAAATTTAATCTATTTTGTTCTCTTTCTTTCTTGATGACCAAAATCCAATTCAGATCGTTTCTTTGTTCAATTAGAACCTTTTAAAATATTCTATGTTTGTTTGTCAAATAATTTTTAGGTTGATATCCTTAATTTCTTTTTGAATGGTATTTTAAGAAGGGATTTATTATTTGAAATTTTAAAGTTATATCCATTATATACATGTATACATATACATATGGCTTCGTTATAATCTATATATACATATATTCTTTGAATTTTTCTGCTGTCTTCATTGTATTTTGAAACTTTGAAAGTTCCTTTTTTATTTACATTTTGAATCCTAGTTTTTTTTTGCATCTGATTTAATCAATCTTAACTTTTACGGTTCTAATTATGTACGGTTTATTGAAATTTTTAAAAAATAAAATTAATTTTATTTTTAAAACTTAACGAAACGTTTTAATAATAGAATGTATGTATTTAATATAAAAATAATATGTACTGTAAATTAATTCAATTATTTTTGACTATTACTTTTATATTATGATATAAATTGTACATATAACTATATATTTAATATAAAAATATATTTCCATTAATAATTTCAAGGAATTATTAAATATTTTTTTAAGATAAAGAACTCCTTTGTTAAAAAAAAAAATAAAATGAAATAAAATTATATGGATTCTTTATTATTTTTGTACTTACATTGTATAGTCAATTTATACTTGAGACTTTGTTTGTTCTGATGTTGGGTGTATTTTTTTTTTTTTTTTTTTTATATTATATACTAATATTATATTCTTTTATTCTTTGAGTGATAACAAAAGGAAATTCAAAATATTTATTTAAAGAATTTAACGAATTGATATAATAAATTTTAATTGAAAAAAAAAAAGAAGATTTTTTCTTTATTTTTTGTGTTTGAAAGGAGAATTTTTTTTGCTGTAGTCTTTCTTATCAAAAAGGAATTATTTTTTAAATTTATTTTAAATCAGAAAATATTCAAAATTAATCATATAATAATCTTTTACTTAAATAAAAAACGAGAACAATTTAGTTAATACTCCTTTCAGAACTACTGTTTTTTTTTTAATCTTTATCTACTTTTAATCATTAGTTTTTCAGTTTGTGGATTAATATATCCACAATATTGTTTCGAAATGATAAATTTTTTCTTATTACGAGGTTGTATTTATCTTATTTTAAATTTATAGTACTTATTTAACTATATATGAATTATTAACCAATATCAATTTACATTGCATTGGGTCTACTATTATTATTAATTTCGAGATCTACTCTGCTACTGACTACATATACATATATAATTATTACATATAGTATTATTAATTTTATATATAACTAGTTCGATATTATTTATTAGGACCTGATCCGGGATTTGTACCATCACACATATATAAAAAATTCTGTTTCATTTTTTAAACAATTATTTAAAATTAATTAATTTAAATTACAAAAACAAAATGTTCCATTCTTATTCTCAGAAGAACCAGAGTCAGGAAAAATATTATACATATATTTATTTTTTTATTTAGATTTGATCTCCTTTCATATTGCATGGCGGAATGAAACCCGCCTTTCTCTTACAGTTGTGACAGTAAATAATATACATTATAGTTAACCATTACACAAACAAACCTTTAAAAATTTTTCTTATCTAAAGTATTGTGAATTATGTCCCATTATTAATTAGTCCCATTTGATTGATTTCATTAAAAAGGGAAAATAAAGCAAAAATAAATAAATGAATAACCTTGGAAATTGTATTTGAAAATTTTATAATTATATCGTATTTATAAAATTATCTATATATGTATCTATAACTATGTATTATTTACATAATTAATAAGTATAGATAGGTATATAATATATATATATATATATATATATATATACAATGTAAAAGAAAAAAATCTTTTTCAAAATGGTAACAATAGATGTTTTTATTTTTTTTTTTTTTTTCATTGTTACAACTAATTTTTGTGGCAATAAATAAAAACGTACATACTTATATATGTAATATTATATACCAACATTGAAGATCTTGACTGTAAAAAATAAAAATGTATATAATAAGTCGAAAAATTTAAATTAATTTTTCCATCCAAAAATAAATTTTTTATTTTTTTTTTTAAAGTATATGTTATGTTATATACGAATACATATAATATGTATATATCAGTAATTGGTCAAGGATTTTCCATTAATTTAATACATACATTATTATTTATTATATATTAAATACTTAGTAAGATTATAAGTATATCAAAAAAAAAAAAGTATAAAATAAAAATGCATAATTAAGTAATATGACTATTATTATATTATTTCTTATTATTGTTGTTGCTGTTTTTGCTGTTACTGTTGCTGTTTTTATTATTATTATTATTATTATTATTGTCGTTACTAATGAATGATGGTGATATTAAGTTAAGTATATTATTATAATAATAAATCTTGAATGCATATTATACTAACCTGTACTTAAAATATATCAATGTATATAATAAATACAACATTATCTATAAGTATAACTATATAAACTTATTTTATTGTTTATTTTTCAATAATATCTAACAAATATTCTTTTGTTTTTCTGAAAGGAAGTTATATTTTTATATACAATATATTTTTATACAACTAAATAGATATATATGTTATGAATGTATGTATGTTTGTATTTATATCCATTTAGGTTTTTCTTTAATATCATATTTTTTTATAATTATTTTTGAATGTAGGCAGAGATCTATTGGACTTGACAGAAAAGCTTTTAAACTGTTTTCTTTTTTTTTTTTTATCTTTTAGTAATTCTTGAAAAATAAAATAAAAATAAAAACAATTTGTATGAGTTTTTAATAAAATTACGAAGTTTCTTTTATATATAGTATAGTAAATATACAGTGATGATCGAAAATCGTTGTGAACTATTCTAGAAAAGTCTAGAATTGGAACAGAATTTATTCAATTTCTCAATTTTTTTTTTTTTTTTTTGGTTTATGAAAGAAAATAAACTCTTTTAACTTCAAAGTTTTCAGTTTCTTCTAATGATAAAAAAAAAAAAAACTAAAAAGAATATTTATATATAACTTGGTACGTACTACCTACATATGTATATATTCTCAAAAATAATATTTTTTGAAATTTTAACTCAATATTCTTTAAATAATGTAAATTTTAATTTTCTAATTTTTGTAATTTAACAGGCTAACCCATTTCATAAATGCAAATAGCGTCTTGCATAAAGATCAATATGGCTTTGAGGTAAACTCCTAACACAACTGCCGCTTGTTTAGCTCTAATCGATTTCATATTAAAGAGTATAGACGATGGAAAATATACAGCTTTCTTATTTTTGTTTGCATAACCGTTAAAATTGACTTAAAGGAAAAATGAGTTAAGCCATACCATATAAGGTTGCACGTATTGAAATTTATATGCTAACAAATTTGCATGTTGTTATCTTTATTTGTACAGAAGGATATTTTTTTCTCATACGAAATGAAAAACCGCCCGCCTAAAATAAACTTAAAATTTATTCCAAACTGTTAAAAAAATTTTTTTAAATAAACTTTTGTTTTTATACGATATTAAAAATTTGAAAAAAACTAATTAATAAATAATTACTTAAACCGCTAAAGAGAATTTTGGCTCTTAATTTATTTTGAAATTAGCTAGCAATAACAGCTAAAGTCGATTATAACGGTAAAAATACACAATATTATATTATTAAACGAATAAGTATAAAAAAACCGATATTTTACAAAATTTTAAGCCTTTAAGTCAAAATTAATTTTTTTTTTTATACTTTTATCACAATTTACAATATTACTTAGTATATTACTTACTTATATTACTTATATATAAGTAGTAATAAATTGCAAGTTATTTTACCAGAGTTAAAAATTTTGTTTATCACTGTTAATATAGTAAAGAAAGATTATCTAGCAAGTATCATATAATTTAATTTATATGACTATAATTTCCTTATTTAATCAATATTTTATATTATATTTAAATTAATTTTTTTTTTTTTTTAGTTTTTTATTTTTTTTATTTTTTATTTTGTCATGATCAAAAAAAGGTGTAGGTATTTAAAGTAACTTTATATAACGATTCAATATGTATAAAATATATAACTACATATTATTAGTTACTATATCTTTTCTATTTCTTCATTAAAAAAAAAAAAAAAAAATGTTGGTTGTTTTTTCAAGGATTTTGTTTTATTCAATTTTTATTTTTATACATATTTAATTTGTTATTTATTTATTCTTGTTTTGTTTTTTAATCATTTTTTTAATAGCATTGCTTTTATACAAGTTATAAACAATAAATAATTAAATTCCTTTATTTAAGTATATACAAAATATAAATTTGAAAATGTTAAATATACACTTATGAGCAAGAATATACATATATATATACAACAACTCCTATTTTATTAATTTATTTATACTTAGTTAATTATTTCCTATATTTTAATTTACTTATTTTGTTTAATTATTTTCAAAACTCTCTGTAAACATTTAGTGTTTAAAATTGTATGACATTGGATTAAATATAAATTTTTTAAAACATAAGTATGTAATTAATTCAGCTTTTCTTCTAAATTAATGTTTCAAAATAAACAGGATGGTAAATAATTGCAAATACTTCTAGTTGTAATTTTTGTCAACACTGTTAATTTACATTTTTATATCATCTGAAGATTAATTCCGTTTATATATACTTTATTAGATGTTATATTATAATTTATGACTATATAGATTGAAATTGACTTTACTTAGGTTGAAAAATTATTTACTTATGAATTGAATCATAGATGAAATACCTATTTAATAAAAACAAAATGTAGTGAATTTGTTTATTTTACGACATTATATGCTGGATTCATTCCAGTTTGGAATAAAAGTTCTGAATTCATAATCGGCCATTTAAGTATATATATTGAATTTTTGAACTGACTTATTTTTTAAAAAAGTGCAGAAATTTTGTTTTCTTTCTCTATAAACAACAACTTTTTAGTTCGAACTTCGGAACTATTTTTTTTACTGTTATTTTTATGACATACATATTTTATTTGAAAAAAAAAAAATGTAATAAGTAGGAAGCATAAAAATAATAATAAAATTGGAATTTTTTTCCGTTCGTCAAAAACAATGAATGGTCGATCCAAGAGAGAATTCCAAAAAAGGGCGGTAAAAATATACCGAAGTAATAAATCTAACATTATTATACTATATACCTACATATTATAAGTATATACTAATAGGTAAATGTACCAAAAACATTTGTCTGAATTATTACCGAGGATTTAAAGAGGTCGCAACCATAATTTTAATTGAAAGTAGAATTACTGAAGAAGGCGGTTTCGCTGGTCTAGTGGGTAAGAGCATATAAAATACGTTCTAAAAACACCGAGAAAGTGTGGGTTCGAATCCACTTACAATGTGTATGGTAAGAATTATTCCCCCTTATGACATTTTTTAGCCACGCCTAAAAAGGAAACGCTGTGTAATTTCCTTGTCACATTTATGTGCACTAAATGCACAAAAAAAAAAATTACTGAAAAATTAATTTTTTCTTAATAAATCTATTGAAATCGAGAAATGTAAATATGTATATATTATAATATAATATATTCAAAATAAATCTTATATATGTAGTATTTATGTTGTTATATTAATTATATAATTTATTAATTAAAAATAGTATTTAATTTGTAATATCAATTTCTTTTAATCAGAAAACAATAATAGTCTAAAAACATCAAAAAGTAATGCTTGTATATATCTTTTCGCACACTAGAATACTATATTATACGCCTTTAAAAATACTATCTAGTACCTATTTAATATTAAATGTAATAATTTAAGCATATATATATATAGGTATGTATTATAATAAATAGTTTTTATTTATATATATGTATATCTATAAATATATGTTTATCTATATATGTAATATATAAAATAAGTAAATAAGTAGGTATATAAAAAATAAAAATAAAAACCCATTACTTACTTATGATGCTTTTTGAAGATCACGATTAATTTTAAATATATTTTAGTAAGTATATTGTTTTTTTATTTCATAGGTATTTTTTACAAAGGTGAATAATTGTAAAGATTGTTTTTATTATTGTTTTTTTTTTTTGCTTTTTTTTTTTTTATTATCATTATTATTAATATTAATTTCATAATATTTGTAAGTTTTTTTTTTTTATTTATATACATATGTACGTGCATAAATTACTGAATAAAAAAAAAATGTTTTAAGTATATAATGTATGTATAGGTATAGTAGGTCAGTAGAAATACTACTATTAAAATAGTATTTATTATTAGTAGCCTACGTAGTTTATTGATAAATAAATTTCATTCATTAAAATTCTTATTTTTATTTTTTTTATTTTCGTTTTTTTTTTTGTTTTTAAATGTTTTATTTCTTGTTTTTGATCAATTTGCTCGTGTTAATATACATATATATTTTTAATTTTTTTTTTTTTATTATAATTGTTGAAAAAAATATATATAATAGATTTGTCACAATTTATATTGTAAATAATAGAAAATAAATATAACTGTTTATTTTCAAGTTTATTTATTATTATTTCATATTTAAAAATTTTAAATAAATTAAAAAATATATAGGTACATATACATTATATACTTACCTATACTTATCTGTAATATGAAATTTTAAATTGTAAATCTTTCGTGTAATAAAAGTAATGGTCCAATATTTTAAGTACTTTCCTTGAATAGTTTGACAAGTTGAAATGAATTACTTTTTTTCTTATATGATATTTGAATAAATATACAAAAAAAAAAGTACTTGAGGTAAGCAAAAAAGATGCATAACATTAAATTGACAAATTTTTATAATATGTAATATGATTTATTGACATTTTGATGTTTGAATATTTTGTATCTTTGTGATATTAAATAAAGTTTAAATAGATTAAAAGTTTTTAATTAAACAGAAAAAAAGAGTATTTCATTTTAATTAATTTTTACTTTTTTATAAAAAAAAAAAAAAAATAACATAATAAATTTATTTCCAAACAATTTTTCAAAAATATGAATTTAATTTAACCCTACTTTAATTATGTTCTTTTTGTTTCCTTTGAATATTTTGTAAAATAAATGAGGTAAAGAAAAGTAAGCATTCGGAAAGCATATACATATTATATGCTAATTTTTTATTTGTTTATGCTTGGGCTACAAAAGTCCAATATATTTCACGGTCGGTAAGAGGTAATACTGATGCTGATTGTACTCAATATTTTGTATAATTAGGGACTTGAAAGTTTCTTTTTAATTAATTTAAATTTTTTTTTTAAATTTAATATAGTAATTAAAATTTAATAGTAATTTGGGCAAAGGGTAACTGGTCTAGGTATAAGAATAGTTGTTTATCCCGCTCTACCCAAACAACAACATTATAAAAATTAGGCTTAATGATGATTATGCAAGTGTTAGCCTTAATATTAATGATTATGCAAAAATTAGGCTTATTATTAATGTTATTCTATATGCAAGTGAAATTTTCATCATTAATTATGAGGTACATATATTTACATTTGTCTCTATAAGTAATCGTTAATTAGTTAATTACACCTATAAAGTTTTCAAGAAAAAATATTGGAAACATTCAAAATATTATATTAATTTTTATTTGATTTTATTAAATTTATTTAGTTACAGCAACTAGACCTAGTTTACTTAAATTTAATAAATAGAAAAGGAATAACTAATCAATTTTAATAACTATTTAATATTATGTAATTAAGTACATTTAAATTACGAATTAAACAATTTTTTTAATTAATTTTAATTTATTGTAAATAAAAATTTTTTTTTAAATAAAATAAAATTATCATAAAATAAATTATTATTAAAATTTATATATAAATGATTATAATCTAAGATAATAGAAAATATTACAGTACCTATACCCACTATAGGATTTAAAAGGAAACTTAATATAAGTATGAGTATAATATTACTTATATATATGTATATATGATTTTAATTTTCAGTATAACATATAAGTATATATGTTTATAGGTACTTAGTTACTATATATTCAACAATTTTTCATTATATTGTTTAAAAACATATGTGTTTAACTTTAAATTACTACTTATATGAAGAAAAAAAGAATGTTTTTTTTTTTTGTTTTAATATTAAATGTACGGATATTAAAACAAACAAAAAAATCTGCAGTTTCTTTTTTTTTTTATAATTTCATGCAATACCAATATTTACAATTTTTGTACCTATTCTATTATATATATATACCTTATATATATATTTTTTTTATAATATTTATTTATTTGTTAATTTCAAAAACACCTGCAAAATATATGATTGGTTTAACAAATATAAAATACACAAAATTTTATATCAATGATAGAAAAAAAAAAAAACGAAAAAATTTAAAAAAAAAGACAGGAAGAAAAGAATTAAAATGGGTAAAAACAGTTATTTTACACTATAAATAAAATAACAATATGTATTTTTGCACAATAATAATAAAACAAAGAGGATATCTAAAAGTTTGCTTTTTTGTTTTTCTTTTTCTGTTGTGCAGAAATTAATATTGTTAATTTTTTTTTTTAAATTTTACATTCAAGGAGGCTCTTTAAAAAAAAAAAATTTTTAATTAAGTAATTGCATTTTTTTTTTTTCTATTTACTAGATTTTTTTTTTTTATATTATTTAATACATAAATTTTAACATTATTTAGTATATAAATACACCGAGTACATAAACATTTATTAATTATATTTTTTTTCTTTTTTTTTATTTCAGATAAATTTTTTTCGAAAAGTATCTTTTTTTTTGGAACTCAATAAGACTCAATATAAAAAAAAATAGTAGTTATAAGAAATTTTTTAAAATATTGTTATAAATTTAATATCGTAAAAAAAAAAGAGCAAAAACAAAAATTATTTTTCTACAAAAATTTTTACACATAAAGACTTTTATATATGATATATATATATAACGAGAATTAATCAAAAATAAAAAATTATAATATAAAAATAAATATTATAATAATAAAAAAATAATCATTTATTTAAAATAAATGAAAATGGCATCTCAAAGATTTTGTTTAAGATGGAATAACCATCAAAGTAATATGCTATCAGTTTTTGATCAATTATTACATGCTGAAACATTTACGGATGTAACGCTGGCCGTTGAAGGACAATATTTAAAAGCACATAAAATGGTTTTATCAGCTTGCAGTCCATATTTCAATGCATTATTTATAAATCATGAAGAGAAACATCCAATTGTTATATTAAAAGATGTACCATATACAGATATGAAAAGTTTATTAGATTTTATGTATCGTGGTGAGGTTTCTGTTGATCAGGAACGTTTAACTGCATTCCTTAGAGTAGCAGAAACATTAAGAATAAAAGGATTAACAGAAGTTAATGATGATAAACCAACAGGCAATAATAATACTACAAATAATAATAATAGTAACAATAATAATAATAATAATAACAATAATAGCAGTAATATTAATAATAATAACAATAATAATAGTACTAATAATAATAATAATAATAATAATAATATTAGTAATAATACTAGTAATAATCGTGCAATAACCCCACCTCCACCACAATTACATAGAATACAACCATCACCATTTTTAGTGCAACAACAACAGCAACAACAACAACAACAGCAGCAGCAGCAACAACAACAACCATCTACACAACAACAACCACAAAATTTACAAACTGTTGCAGCAGCAGTACAAAGACAAATTAAAATAACTGGTAATATTGTTAGTGGTGGTAATACTACGAGTGGTAACAATTTACTAAGTGGTAATACAAATAATCTTGGTCAAAATATCGGTTCATTATTGAATAGTCCATTATTAGGTTCGGCATTATCTGGGCCCAAACGTAAACGGGGTCGTCCTAGAAAATTATCTGGTAGTTCAAATGGTACTGGTAATGATTTTGATGAATTTGATCGTGATAATGCAATGCAAGTAAGTAAAAAATAATTTTTTTTTTTGTTTTTGTTGTTTTTTTAAATATACTCTAAACATTATAAAAATTATTAATTAATAAATCCTTTTTAAATTTAATATTAATTGTTTTTTTTTTTTTTTGTTTAATTTGAAGGGATCACCAGATATACTCGATTCAAGAATGGCCGGTGATGCATTTTCTGGTAATGAAGGATCTGATGATAATCCAAGAGAAGTGAGCAATAATGATAAAGAGGTATTAAATTTCATTTATAAATTAAATATAATTATTAAAATTTTAAGGATTACTTTCAGTTTTTAAAATTTGGATGAAAATTTATAGTGTGTAATAAAAAGTAAAACTAATACAATTTTTATTTTTAGGAACCAATGGATACATCAACAAGTTCTAATAAATCAAAAGATACTGCAGCATTACAAAAGGAAAGTAGTGAAAATAACTCTTCTGGTAAGTGAAAATTTTTATTAATATTATTTTATTTTGCGAAATTTATGCTATGTTGCTTTATGGGTGTTGAAAAACTTTTTTTTTTTGGTAGATTTTGCTGTTAAAAATTTTATATCCTTTTTTTTGTTTTAATAAAATTTTAAATCTTTATAAAATAAATAAAAAAAAAAAAATCAAAATATTAAACTGAATGTAAAATTGTAAAATAAATATTTTAAGTATAATTTAATGAAGTGAAAATAAAAAAAAAAAAACAAAACAGAAAATTAATGGGAACATTATTATTTTATTAAAATAAAAGTTTACTATTATAGAAAAGATTGGATTTAATATTTATATATTTATATATCTTTTTTACTTTAACTGAAGACATTTTTACTTTAAATGAAGACTTTTTATTTTAAATGAAGAAATTTTTACTTTAAATGAAGATTTTTTTACTTTAAGTAAAGACATTTGCAATAAAAATTAAAGTGAAAAATTATATATATGTACATATATACATAAATATCAGATCTAAATATATATGATATTACATAAATTAAATAAATATATATATATTATAAAATATTTATATAACTTAAATTACTGAAGAAATAATTTCTCATTTAGAATAAAAATGTTTTCACTTAAAATCAAAATGTCTTCACTTAAAGTAGAAAATATTCACTTAAAGTAAAAAAGACTTCAATTAAAGTAAAATTGGTATATATATATATCATGTATCTATTATATCTATTATGTACTATATAATATATTCCATATAATTTAAAGATTATTGAATCAATCAAAATCTAAAAAATCAAACGATTGTCATGACTGTTTTATAATTAAGAAGTCATAACTTTTTCACGTTATATGAAATTATTGCAATTTAAATAAAAAAAAATCAATTTAGTTATAAAAATGTATCACCATTTTAAATATTTTTATCACTTTATTAGCGGGTCACGAATTTATTATTAATTTTTTCTTTTTTTTTTGATTTATTTAAGAGATTTATTATATGTATCAATTATTTAAAGATAATTTAAAGCAAAAGAAGAAGAAACAAGTAATTTCTACTAAAAAAGTAAACAAAAAAAAAAAAATTAAAGAATAAGTTAAAAGTTATAGAAATATCACTATATTCAAAGCAACTTGTATATTATTTAAGTATTTTTTTTTTTCTTTTTTTTTTAATTAAAATATTTATTTATTATTTAATTATTAATGTTTAATTATTTATAAAAAAAAAAAAATTATATATATTATATATATCGGAAAAGCTAAAAGGGATTTAATACACAACAACAACAATAACAAACATGAACACGTACAAAATATTAAAAAAAAATTCGGTAATAATAGTTTAAGTGTTACTATAATTTTTTATCGTTATAATTTTGTGATAAAAAAAAAAAAAAAAAGTTAAAAATGATAAAAATGATAAAAATAAAAATCAAATATAAAAGAAAGACTGTTTCTTAAAAAACGCAAAAAAAAAAAAAAAAAACATTCCACAATTAATTCCGTCGGCAGGTGAGTTCCCATATTAATTGGCATTAATAATTCTAAAGAATTTTACTTGAGAGAAAAAGAAAAAACAGAAAAGGAAAAAAAAAAAAAAAAATTATTAAATAATTCTGTTTTCGTTTTTGGTTTTTTATTTTAAATTGATAATAAATTTTGTAATTTTTTTTTTTTTTTTAATTATTGATAATTTTTAAAGATTTTTTTTTTTTATCCAAGAAAATTTTCAGTTTATTTTTTTTATTAGATTTAAAAAAAAAAAAAAAAAAAAGTAAAGAACTAAAAACAAACAGATTTATTTAAAAAAAAAAATTTTTTTTTTTTTTTTTTTTGTTTTTAAGTGTCGGAATGAGCATAGGGATTTTTGGCCGACGTGAAACTTACATTTCTGATTAATAAATTTTTTTTTTTTTTTTGTTTTATATATACATATTATATATAAATTTATTTTATAATAGTCTAATTTTGATAAAATAATATTTGTTATATAAAAAAAAAAAAAAAAAAAACAAATAAACTAGAAACACAAAAATTAAACCAAAAATTTACACATTATTATTATTATTATTTTTTTTTTTTTTTGGAACAATAAAAAAAACATGATATTAAAAAAAAAAAAAAAAAATGGCTTTAAATCCCTATAGCTTTTCCTAAATTTTTAATAGTTTAAGTGATGAATATTTTGTTTGAATTTAAATTAAAATGAATTTTAAATAAAATTATAAGTTTATAAGATAAAATTTTAAAATTTATAATAAAGACGTATAAAAATTATGCAGAATTTTCCATACAAACAAAATTTCCGAGCTGAGAAATGACAAAATCTTCTTTATAAAAAAAATTGTCAGGGAAACATCTTCTAACCAACAAAAAAAAAAAATTGGGAATATGAAATAGTAATAGTAGTGAATCACTGTGATATCTATTTATTCATATTACATATAAATTATGTGACAGTCTTTCATTGAAATATTGAATAAAGGATGATATTAATTAATATAAGCAAAATAAAATCATTTAAGATGCAAAGGTTCGTTTTTCTACTTCTAATAGTTTTTAAAATATATGCATATTTGCATAAATGTTTTGGATGAAATAAAAAATTTTAGCATAGTATAATACCGCTTTTAGATTTTTATACAAAATCAATTTAAAATGAGTTAATTCTACTATGGAGACACTTTAACAGTACCACTTCAATTTATTTTATTTGGAGTGTAAACTTTAAAAAAAAAACCGGAAGTGGATCTCTTCGCAAAATGTATATACCGATATTCCATATTTCCTAATGCAATTTTGGGCTAATATCTTATTTTGACATTATTTCTTCATATTATGTTGTGCGAAGTGGAAATTTTCAAAAAACACTGGAACGGCCCTCTTCGCAAAATCTTTATACCGAACTTCCATTTAATCTAATGTCATTTGGAATAATATCTTATTTTAACAAAACCTCTTCAATTTATCTTGTGTGAAGTGTAAACCTTAAAACAAAAAAATGTGAGTGACCCTCTTCGCAAAATGTATATGCAAAACTTCTATTTAGCCTAAACTACAGGCCAGACGAAACAGTACTAGCAAGATAGTGCGCAAATACATGAACATTTTTTACCATACTATTACATTTTTTCAACTGTCTTCTCTACTGTTTTGGCATTTTTCTAGCTAGTAATTGAGATAGTAATTTGACACTTCGAACAATTAAAAATGGCGACAAATGGAAAACAACATTAATTTCAAATAAATTTTTTGGGCTTGTTTTATTTGTAATTTAATATTTTGTTAGTGTCTGTTTTAAACACAAAATTTTTTGAAAAAATATAAAATATACTTGAAAAATTTTGATAATAAATAAAATGGCTTGATAGTAAAAATGCCACATACGTCACACAGACAACAATTTGACATTTCGTATTACATACTCACAAGATAGTAATACTGTCTCGTCTGGCTAGCGGGTAATGCAAATAAATTTGACTCTCATATTGCACATAATTTATTCAATCAATTAAGATACTTCATAACTAATACTTTCCACAAAAACAATAACTCACTTAACAAACAACAGCTAATTGTTACAATTCGTTCTGAATGACAACAAAAATGAGTTTAAGAAAAACAAAAAATATTTTATTTTTGAAATACATACATATGTAATATAAAAATAAAATAATAATTAGTTAGGTAGTATTTTAGGGTTGGTTACAAAATCAGTGTTATACGCTTTTTTCAAAATATAACGACCATTTTAGCAAATCAATTAATTTTTTGGAACTATATATTTACATTTTATATTTGTTGTTTCCATTTGTAATTTCCAACTGATAAAATATGCAATTTTATGAAAATCTTAAACGAAACAATTTAACTCTAACCTAAGTACAAAAATTATCTAATTTAAAATAGATAATATTTATTTAAAGCGATATAATAATTATATCAGAGCTACACAAAAAAAAAAAATTATAAAAAATTTTTAAATTTAAACAAAATATTCACACTATTAATTATTACATAATATATTACTTAGTAATTATTTTTAGGCATTTTAACTTAAATATATTTTAATATTTTTTTTTAGATGATAGTGATTCAGATGAACAAATGGATCCGGCATCATATATGGAACCACAATTAATGTTAGATGAATATGATGAACCTGTTGAATTTAAATTTGATCCAAATAATGATACAACAAATCAAAGTGGCAATAGTGGCAATAATAATAACAATAATAACAACAATAATAATAATAATTTTAATAATAATAAAAATATTAGTAGTAATAATAACAATAATAATAATAATATTTCAACTGGTAATAATAATCAACAACAACAACCACAACAACAAATTCAAGCACCTCAAATACCACAATTGACTCCAGAGAGTTTAGGACTTATTAAAAATACTTTAATTGGAGCAGCCGGTGTATTACCAGGTGTTAATTTAAATTTAATTAATCAATTGGCCGGTTTACCAAAGTTGACTCCAATAATTAAATCAGCAGCAGCAGCAGCTGTTGCTGCTTCTTCTGGTAATACAAATACTGGTAGTGGTAGAGGTGGAAGTAGTGGAAATAATCAACAATCAGGAGTAACAAAAAATGTACCAAAGTTATCATCATCTAAACGTCCAAAATTAAAACAAAATGGTTTAAATCCAAATCAATTAAAACAGGTATGTATTAAATTTTATTTAAAAAAAAAAAAAAAGTATAGTTTCGAAATTAATAATTTTTTTTTGTATTTTTTTAGCCAATGAACAACAGTGATTTTATTGATTTATTTACAAGTAATTTCTTATCAGCTTCATCACCAATTAAAAATGCTCCCGGACAAAATCAACCATTAAATACAAGTAGTGGAAGTATTGCATCACCAGTACCATCTGGTGGTTTAAATGCAACTGGAGATAATAGTAATAGTAGTTCAAAATTTGATTCAGGTAGTGTTAAATCAGAAAGTGGTGGTGGTAATAATACACCTGGTGGTAACGCTAATCAACGTACGAATAAATATATCATTGATGATTCAGAAGGTTCTGTTAGAGATTTTTGTACCAAAGAAGGTGATCATACATATCGCTGTAAAGTTTGTTCACGTGTCTATACACATATAAGTAATTTCTGTCGGCATTATGTTACATCACATAAACGTAACGTTAAAGTATATCCATGTCCATTCTGTTTCAAAGAATTTACACGAAAAGATAATATGACAGCTCATGTCAAAATAATACATAAAATTGAAAATCCATCATCAGCGATTACAGCTCAAGTTGTACCACAAATAAATAAAAATGAAAATGTATCATCGCCTAGTAATAAAAATAATAATAGTAATCAAGAAGCACAACAACAGAGTGGAGATAAATGGGATAAAGAAAATACATCATCAGTTACAACAAATTCGACAGAAAATTTAACGATATCAGCTGTATCATCATTAATAGCAAGTAAAGTTTCAACACCAACATCAGCGCAGTAAAATTAAATAAATATATATATAAACAAAAAAAAAAAAACAAATATTTATCGTTATATTATTTATTGTTTTTTTATACTGTACTGACAAAATCCATTAAATAAAAACAAATATTTAAAAGTATTTGTTTTAATTTGTTTATTCAATTATTTATTAAAATTCAATTTATAATTAATCAATAATTATTATTAAAAATAATATAAAAAAAAAAAAAAAATCAATTAACTGAATGGTTAACATTGGTTTACAATTATTCCAATAATATATTTTTCTTTTAAGTTTTTCACACACACACACACACATATTGGATTACTTTTTAATTTTTTATAACTTGTATATAAAACTGAAAAATGAAAAAAAAAAGGATTTCTTTTTTTTTTTTTTATAAATTATCACAATGTGTTTATTTAGGATTATAGACATTAGTGTTTATATTATTTTGGCTAATTATATTAATATTAGTTTAATTTTTTTTTATATTTAAATATAAAATAATATAATAAAAAAAAAAACAAAAATTTAGATTTAATTCAAAAAAAAAAATGAAATAAAAAAAATTATTAACTTATAAGATTGTTGTCTGTTTTTCTTCATTTTAATTTTATTATTATTATAATATATTGACCTAAGAATTAAATTAAATTTTAATCATTCTTATAATTATTATAGTTTAGTTCAAAAAGTTAATATTTAAAAAAAAAAAATTGTTAGTTGCAAATGAACTTTATAAAATTTTTTTTTAATTTAATTGGTTACACAAAAAAAAAAAAAAAAACTCTCCCCTAAAGAAAATATTTCATAAAAGTATTGTTTAGTTACATTAAATATTTTTGAAAATTAATTATTATATATTTTCATTGTATTAAAAAAATCTTTTTGCATAAATTTAATACCCCATTAAAGGGGTATTCATATAAACATACCGTTACATATAAATTACATGTATTTACATGTATTTACATGTGTGACGTTAAAAAAAAATCTATTTTATAAAATGAATTAAAAAATTAATTTTCATAAATTTCAAAAAAAAACTTAACTGATGATAAAAATTTAGGCTGAATGTATTTTCATTGATATTACCCCTTTAATGGGGGTAATGTCACCTTTAATTTATTGTTTGTTTGTAATACATTTTTATCATGTATAACTTGCATACACAGTCTATATATTTTTTATGCTTTCATTTAGGCACAGAAGTAATTAATTAAATTAAATTTTTTAATTTTTTTTTTTCAAATTTTTTTACATAAAACAAAAAGTAAATAGAAACTTTATATTCAATTTAATAAATTAATATTATTTTCGGCTATTTAAAATTAATAATAATTTTTAAGTCAAATGACCATGAATGTTAAAAATAAAAAACAAAAACAAAGCAATAAAATATTTGTTTGTAATAAAAAAAAAACAAAAAGAAATACAATAAAATTTAATAAATTTTAAATAATAATATAAAGTAGAAATAGATATAAAACATAACCAAAAAATACAATAATTAAATACATATATATTTTGTTTTGTACATAATTATATTTATATAAGTATTCAGATTTATATATTAAAAAACATAATCATTTTTTTTTTTTTTAATTAATTACATTTTTAAATAATTAATAATAACATTCATGGCAATTAAATAAAAATAAATTAAAATTAAAAAAATCACACACACACATACATAGTCAAATAATAGCCTCTATCAATATGTGTACGTATATAGATTGTATTTTTTTTTTTTACATAATTTTATTATTATAAATAATAAATAATAAATATTATAGCCTTAGCATTATTTTATTTTACTTCTGTTTTTTGTTTTTGTAACATTATTCTTGTTTTTTTCCTTTTTTTTTTTTTTTTTTTCATTTCATTTTTATTTAAATCACTTTTTTTCTCACAATTTTTTCAAAGTTTCATAGATTTCTTTTAAAAGTTACCATTACTTATTGTATCTGCTAAATGATATCGTACAAAATTTGAACGGTTTTATTTAGTTACATAAAAAAAAAAAAACATTTTAAAAGAAAAATCAATAGTTATTAATATTATAATTTTTTTTTTTGTTTTTTTAATGAGTTGCCAATTAAATTGTAATAATAATTAATCAAAACTTTTAAGTGCAATTTTTTTTTCTTTCTTTTTTTTTTTTTTTTTGTAAAATTACCATTATTATAGATAAGAATTAAAAACTAAAAAAAAAAAAAAAAAAAGTATGATAAGAAACAAAAAAAAAAAAAATAAAAGATAATCAGAAAACAAAATTCATGTCTTCCAGATATCCAAAAAGAAAAACGAAAAAACAAAAAAAAAAAAAAATAAAAAAAATAACAAAAGAATAATTGAAGAACAAAATTATGTTTTTTGAATTCTATATAAATAATATAATTATAAAATATATTTAAAAAATAATTTACAAAAATAATGGCAACATAAAAATTTTATTTAATCTATTTATATTAATAATTAATTTTTGTTTTGTTATAAATAATATTCTAATTTTATTTATTTATTGTTTTAATTTTATTTCATTTTTTATTTTATTTTATTTCATTTTTAATTTTAATTTTTTAATTTTAAAATCTTTAATTATTTTTACTTTCATACACATACACACACACATATAATATGTATATGTCATATTGGTTGAACCTCCGACATTCTAAATTAATGTTATATTTATTTTTTTTTTTATTATTATTATTATTATAATAATATACGAAATTCATGAAAAAAAAAAAGTAAATAAATAAATAAAAATACCTGAAAGTTTTAAATTAGTAGGTATATATAGTTGTAACATTTTTATAAAAAATAGTCAGAATGAATTTTATTAATTAAACAAATAATAATATAATATAAAATAAAATCAACTATTTATTGAGTCAAAATAAAAATTTGACAGTTGATTTGTTATGATTTCTGTCAACATTACGTCATCAATAAAAATAAATTTTTTCACATGAAAAAAAAAAAAAAATAATAATTGTATTGACATACTGTAATTGTTTTTATTTTTTAATTTCCAGATAAATTTTTATTATTTAATTAATTTATATAACTGGTAAATAAAATATTTAAAATGGAACAGATTATAAAAGTTAAAAATAATTTCTCTTTTTTTTTTTTACACCCTTTCTTTATTTTTTTGTTCAAAAAAGTTTCCTACTCTTTTTTTTTTTTTTTTTTTTTTTAGATTTATTCCAATGAACATTAATATTTTTTTTGTTTTTATAATATTTTCTCATATATTCAATCAAATAATGCAAAAAAATTAAAAACACGAAAAAAAAAAAATAGATATTAAAAGTTTAACAAAAACATTTTATCGGAGGCTAATTATAGCACCAAAGAAATATTAAATATGAAAATAGCAAAAATAATAAACAAAAAAAAAAAAGAAAAATTATATATTTATTATTATATTAAATAAATACAAATTAGAAAATAAAAAAAAAAAAAAAAAAAGCAATATTAATTATTCGAATTTTGTTTTAAATGCCTTTTGCAGTCGATAATAAATTGTAAGAGTACATTTTTATAGAAAAAGAAACAAAAAAAACGAAAAAAAAAAAATTAATACTTGAATAAAAACTTAATTTAAAATTATTTTTTTGTTTTTACAAATGAATGATACCGAATTAAAAATTATCATTATTCATTTACTATTAATATGTGCATTCAATTTAATTTATTAAAAAAAAAAATTTTTTTATTTTTATTCAATTATTAATTTTTTTTTTTTTTTTTTATTTAATAACAAGTAAAATAATAATTTGATAATTGAATTACAATTGATATAAATTGTACTAAAAATGTAAATTAAGAATTTTTTTTTTTATTATTTAGCTTTTAAAAATTAAATTAATGTTATCTTTAAAAATTTATCTAACAAGAATTATTTAATAATTTTTTTTTTTTTTTTTAATATGTATACTAAACTGAAAAAAAAAAAAAAACAAAAAATAAAAACAATCAATTTTAAATAAGATGTACTTGGGTCATCAAAAAAATTTGTTTTTCTATAAGTTTTGAATTTTTTATTTTTTTAATTTAATTTTTTTGTTTTCATTAAAAAAAATGATGTTATTTTGAGTTTTTTAGGCGGCATATAAAATTAAATCTAAATTTAACAGTTTTTTTTATTACTATTTAATAAACATTTAAAAAATTCTATCAGTTTTTTTTGTTAAATAAAACTGTAATACATTTATTTTTATTCTTAAGATTTATTATATTCTTATTCGTTTCATTTATTTCAGATCAGATCAGATTTAATTTAAAAGTTTTCATTTAAAATTTGATAACAAAAAAAAAAAAAGTTGGGTGTTCATTTATTCTAATTTAAAATTGATTGTATTTTAATTTAAAAATTTAAAAATATATTTATACTGTTGCATATTTCGTTATAAAAAAAAAAAGAAGAAATTTATTAATATAAATTTAATTAAAAAATTCACCAAAAGTGGCCTTATTAGAAAAAGTTTTATTGTAAAAATAAAAATAAAAAATAAAAAAAAAAACAAAAATATGTTTTGTATATTATTTAAATTGCAAAATAAAACTTTTTCTTTATCTTTTGATAAAATTTTTTTTTTTTTTTTAATATAAATAAATATTGTATTTACAAGTTATATTTTTGACTGCATTTAAATAAAAATTAATATAAAAAAAAAAAAACAAAATGTATTTAAGAAATAAAAATGTTTAAAATAAAAAAAAATATATATATATATATATATATATACTTATATATAATTTAAAAATAAGTACCAGGTTTTAAACAAAATTTAAAAATGAAAAATATAAATAAAAATAAATAATAATGAAGAAATTTTTTTTTATTTTTTATTAAATAGGTTTATATTAGCTAAATATGTAGATAATTTGTTCAATATTTTTTTTTTTTCCAGGACTCTTTGTTTTTTCTTTGTATTTTTATTTTGTATATTAAGAAAAATATTAAAATCTAAAATTATTTTATTATTAAAAGAAAAATAATAAAAATAAAGGTATAATTAAAAAAAAAAAAAAAAAAATTATTAAATATAACATACACTACGAAAAATTTTCATTTAATATTTTAAATTTTTCCAGGATGACATTTTGCTTTATTTCAATTTTCAGAAATGTATAAAAGTTTTTTTTTTTGTTTAGAATTCTTGAAAAAATTTAAGTGTATTTGTAGTAAAATTAACATAAATTGTGTGAAATTTATTTTATACTACATAAATATTTTTAAAAATTCTCTTTTAAGACATAAAATAACTTTAAAAAATACATAATGGTTTTATGACAATTGTTTTTTTAGAAGTGTTTAAATTCTGTAAAATTTAATAATAAATTGTATTTGTAAAAAATTTTTTTTGGAAATTTAAAAATGTATTTATTTTAAAATAACATAAAAACAGTTAACAGTTTGCAAACAGTTTAATTAATATTTTGTTTTTAGTTTAATTATTAAAAATTTTTTATAAATGTCTAAATGGAAAAATTTATTTTAGTCTTTTAAGACTGCTTTCAATTTTTTTATATTTTTATTAAAAAATAAAAATTTTCAAATTTATCTACTTTTTTTTTCTATTTAACAAACCATTATTTAATTAAACTTAAGCATCCTTTTTTTTTTTGTACAGTAGATTTTAGCTAGTGCAATTTATCAATTATTTTTCACTTTAAGTTGGTAATAATTATAACAAAATAAAAAAAAAAAAAGAATTAACAAATAAATAATAAATTAAGTAAACATTTTATACAAAAACAAAAAAATAAATAAATAAATTTATATAATATATTAATATATATATATAAACAAAAATATTAAATCCCACACGTTTTATTAATATTAAAATATATTAAAAAAAAAAAAAAAACAAAATGAATAAAAAAAAAACTTTTTTTAGTTTTGAAATGTTACCTAAATATTAAATTCTACTTCTATTCTAGATACTTTTGTTTTCATTTTTTTTTTTATTTCCTTTTTTTTTTTTTTTTGTTTTATTTCTTAACTTTATTCTTTTGTTTTGTGTTGTTAGAATTTACAATGTTAAAACAAAATCATTTATATAATGAATTAAAATAACAAAAAAAAAAAAAAAAAAAATAGACTAATAAAATTTAATTTTAGTTGTATAAAATTTAAAATAAATAATACAAAAATAATTAAAAAAAAAAAAATAAAAAAAAAAAAAAAACAAAAAGCAAATTATTAAATCAATAAATAAATATGCACAGAAATAAAATGATTTTTATTGAAAGTCTTAAAAAAAAAAGAAAAAATCCGATATTTAGAGTTACTGATTTAATATTCGGCTTTTGGGGGCCCTCTGGGTAATAAAATACATAGTTAAAAAAAAAACTAAAAATATTAATTAAAGTGTTAAGTTACAGAGTTCAGTAGAAAAATAAATAGTGTCCCTTATTTGTTGCTTTTAGTTTTTTATGTTTCAGATCATCATCAGATCAGCTGGATTCATATTACTTATAAACTACAGTCTTTATATCTTTTTATTATTGAACATTTTGTATTATTATTTCTTTTATTAATAATTAACAAAAAATAATTTCACATTTTCTCTTCTCGATTTTTTATTCAATTATTAATTGTTTTTTTTTTATTAATAAAAAAATTTTTATTTTACATTCTTTATAATATTAAAAAAAAAAAAATTTTATATTTTATTACAGATCGTAATCCTAATTCAGAATTAACTCAACGATTATTTGGTACAAAAAATAATGATAATACATCTGAAATTAAATTGAAAATTCGTGTTAATCCATCAACACAAAATCATCAACAACGTACACAACAACAAGAATCTCATATAATACGAACAAATAATATTTTATCGAATACAAATAATCTTTTACAACAACATTTAAATCAACAATCTCCAATATTAACTGATTCTCTTAAACAAACAAATAATTTAAAAAATATTAATGAAAATAATAAAACTGTTACTAATTTAAATACATCAGGTACTGGATCAAATAATACTTTACGTCATCATTATTTGTTACATTTATCAAATCAACAACAACAACAACCAACAACAAATTCTATACAAATAATTCAGAAATCATCAAAAAATGATGAAAATACAAGTAATACAAATCTTCAATCATTAACATTAAATGATAATGATAATAATAATATTTTAAATGTTGGAAATGATACAATACAAAATTCTCAAAAAATATCATCATACTCATCAAATAATATATCACGTCCAGTACAAAGACGACGTATACGTCGTAAACCAGCATCATCATTAGATGATCAAGCAGAACATTTAACTGAAATGTCTGTTCGTGGTTTAGATCTCTTCCGTTATGCCAGTATTAGTGAAGGTGTTTATCAATGTATTGAATGTGCTAAAGATAATGTTCAAAGAACATTTAAAAATAAATATAGTTTTCAAAGGCATGCATTTCTTTATCATGAAGGAAAACATCGTAAAGTTTTTCCATGTCCACAATGTGGTAAAGAATTTTCACGTCCTGATAAAATGAAAAATCATATGAAAACAACACATGAAGGTTTTATATCAAAAGAAACAACATATAATCCATTTAATTATTTAATAACAGCTGCTTCAAGTGGTGGTACAAATAGTAATAATAATGATATACAACAACAAATATTTAATAAAATTGATAATAATACTTCACAAATAAATCAAGGAAATAATAATAATAATAATAATATTAATAATAATAATAAAAATAATAATAATAACAATAATAATAGTGAAAATAATGATAATAATAAAATTAATGATATTTTGACTGATGATAAATTAATAAAAAATAAAATTATTATTAAAACACCAATAACATCACCTACAACAGTACAAAATACAATATTAACAACAGTGCCAGTATCATCATCATCATCATCAACATCATCAACAATATCATCATCATTATTATCATCTAAATTACCACCTTTAGAAAAAATTAAAATTAAAACTGAAATTCAGAAACGTGAATTAACCCCACCGCCACACATCTTATTATCTCCGTCCAGATCACGTTCTGAATCACCAGAATGCACAGAAGTTGATGTATCATCAACTCAAATACCTATGGTACAATTAGCTGCACCAGCTGCAATTGCTCAATTGACTACTTTTAAAGAAGAAGTTAAATAATTATAAAATTTATACTTTTTATTTTTAATAATGTTATATATTTATATATATATATATATATATGTATATATATAATAATATAAAAATTAGGATAATTTATAATGACTTATATTTTTACTTAATTTTTGTTTTTTATTATTATTATTATTATATTTAAGTTTTAAAACTTTGATGATCAAAGATTAGATTTTGTCTCTCTATTTAAAAAAGAAAAAAAAGATGAAATTAAATTTCGTAAAATTTTAATTTATGGTACTTTAAAACTAAATAATTATATGTATATGTATATATGTATATATACTTTATAAATAAGATACAGAAAATTATTTCCACTATATATACATATATATATACGTATATGAATATTTTTTTTTTTCGAAACGGTTTTTTTTTTGTTTTTACACGTATATTTTGAAAATGACAAATTTTTTGCCTTATTTTTTACAAAAGATAAAAAAAAAACAATGAAAATTTTAATTCACTTCTCTTAAATTTCAATTAACATTTGATTATATTTTGAAAATTTAATTAATTATTTTTACCGAAATCAGTAAGTACAATTTCAAAAATATTGAATATAAAAGGTTTGCTAAAATTTCCATTTCAAAGAAAAAATGAATACTGATGAGTGATGTGTGACATAAGTCAAAAAATAAATCGTTTTCAAAATTGTCGTTACATTTAAATTTTTACTTTAATTCATTATATAATTGTAATTTTTGTTTTTTTTTTTTTAATTATGCATATTATATGTATGGTCGAAATGTTCCCACCGACATGAATTTTTTTTTTTCATCTTTTGAAAGAAAAAAAAAAAAAAAATGGTGCTATGTACCTTAAAATAAAGGAATTTTACAAGAATTAATTTACAAAAATTAAAAATCCAATAAAAAAGCACAAAGAAATAAAAAATATACAAAACTTCTATCGGTTGTAAAAAAAAAAAAAAAATAAGGCTTTTTTTTATATTTGTAATATGTATAAAAATAATTAGTATATAAAAATTTTCCCAGTATTAATTTAATAATTTGATTTGTGACAGTTTATTTGTTTTTTTTGTTTTTTATTTGTATTCTATTTTTTTAATCTTTTTTTTTTTTTTTATTTTAATTTTAAAAAAATAACTGAATATATATATATCTTTATTTTAAAATACATAAGTATATTTTGATTCTTTTTAGCTTACAAAAAAAAAAAAAGAAATACTTTTTATTTGGTTAATTTAAGTTGATTAGTTAAAATGTAATTTTTAACCTAACCTAAATACATAATCTTGTTTAATTTTAATAAGGAAATTTATAGCAGGTGCAAAATGTTATATTAAGGTATTAAATGAATACTTATTTTTCTTTTAAGTAAAATTAAGTTTAATGATAATATTGATAAAGTTTAATCCAGAAATAATCCCAGTTTCCTAGTTTATTTTTAAATATTAAAAAAAAAAATTTTTTTATATAAAATAAGTTCAAATGTCAAATTTAAAAGATAAATAAAATTTGAGTACGAAATTTCTGAGTTCGACTTAAATTTTCAGTGAAAGTCAAAAACAAAACTTCTATTTTTTAACAATATGGTCATACTTGAATTTATTCTAACTTTTATTGAATAAAACGTCAATGATATACCTAATTAAATTGAAGATTTAGATTCATTCATTTTAAATAATTTAAATAATTTAGAAAACATTTTTTTATCTGTTTTGTTATTTTTAATAATTTTTATTTTAATAATTTTATTTAAACTGAATAAAAGCTTATTTTAAATTTCAACTATGTCCTTTCGAAGATAAAAAAAAAAAAAGGAAAAACTTTAAATGAAAATGATGTTTGCGCAATAATACATAATTTCAATGATTTTTGTAAAATTTTATTTGTAAAAAAATGTTAAGGCTACTTTACACTATGTGTATTATCATATGACTTTAAATGTGCATTGTATAAATTCCTCAAATACAAAAGGAGTCATATAGTGTGAACGTAAAAATGTGTCATTTGACATTCTTATTTTATGTAACAATTCTACTCAAATGACAAATTTAAATTTTCTCGATCATTTGAAAAAACTATTTGTATTGTCAAATGACAAAATGAAAGTGAAAAAAAAAATATAAATATACAATTTTATTATTTAATGTATAAGATATATTATAAAATATTTAAAAAAAAATTTTTTTTATTAAAAACATTTAAAATAATTGTACATTAAACCTTTAACTACCGAGAACAAAATTTACTTTCACAATACAAAAACAATAAAATACAAATGACAAGATAATACAAAATAATTAACATAAAATAGATTTCTATCGATATTAATTGAATTTTGACTGGTATGTTGTTTAACATAAGTAATACATTACAGAAAGTCATATGGACAAATACACATAGTCTGAGTTAACCTTTATAATTTGTGACATATGATTTAATAATGATTATGAAAATTTTTTTTATTGTACGTTGTTCTATTTTTGACTTATATTAAAGATAATGTATAAAACATTTATAATAGGTTTCATATTTTGTTAAACTGATTTATAAACTTGTTCAAGTAAAATATTGTGTAAAGATAGCTTCAAAATAATTTTTTAAACAATTTAAAAATATTATTTTGTTTTTTTTTTTGAATGTTTATAAACAAGTTTAGATGTGTATGTAGAAACTTTACGTAATGAAAATCAAAAATTTATACAATT
Source organism: Poecilobothrus nobilitatus (assembly GCA_947095535.1). NCBI lineage: Eukaryota > Metazoa > Arthropoda > Insecta > Diptera > Dolichopodidae > Poecilobothrus > Poecilobothrus nobilitatus. The sequence goes on along the minus strand of OX352773.1, from coordinate 252,759,495 downwards.
ATTTAGTTGAAAGTTTAATAGTGTAGTTAATCTAATATTAAACATTTTTATAAACAAGTTTAACAGTGTATGGAAACCATAAAAAATTATTCTTTTAAAGAGAAGTAAATGTCATATTCATCTTTTCGAGTAATTTTTAAAGAAGTTATTATAGATTTTTCAATTAAAAAATGGTTTTTTTAAACTAGATGGATGACCCCAGTACAATTTTATTTTTACTTTTAGTTTTTACTTTTTACTTTTTTATTTCTAATTAATAAAATCGTCACATCATTTTTGTTTTACTAATAAGAATTTAAAAGAAATATTCTTTTTTTTTTTTTTTATTTACAAAACAATTAAATATAAGTTATTATTTATTATTATTTTGAAATTCAATTTGATCTTTTACAACTATAATAATCTATACTCATAATTATATCGTCTTTTTCCGTAAAATGAACAGTAAAATAAGCGCATAAAAATATTAAAATGATTGTTGGTAAAATTTTGGTTGTGCTAAAACTCAAAAAAATAAATAAATAAATAAATGAAAAATAAAATTAAAATAAAATTAAAAAATTATAATATATAACAACAACAATAAAATAAAATATTAAAAAAAAAAAAAAGGAAAAAATGCACAAAATTTATTTAAATATTAAAACATTAATTAATATTTTTATTACTTTAATTAAATTTTATAATTTAAAGCTTTAAATTTATATGCCAGTGATTTAAAAATTAATATGTATTCTTTTAATCATATTTTTAATAAATATATACACATTTTTTTTTTTTTTTTTTTACATATTAATATTAATAAAATAATAATTGTAATAGTAATTGTGATTTTTCTTTTCAATTTATAAATGGCATTTTCTTTTTGATTTCCATCTAAAATAAAATTAAAACTCAATTAAAACTTAAAATAATAAAACTTAAATAAATATTTAAATAAAAAAAAAAAAAAAAAACAATTAAATAGTATATTATTTATTTTAAAATGTCAGTATATTTATACAATATCAGTTATATATAAATTTAAGACAATATTTAGTTTATGTAATAGAATTTAAATGATAAAACATTAAAATATTAAATACAATCAAATAATATAATTAAAATTAAAAATACATAAATATTTTTTACATATTGACAAATTTACTTAATTCCAATTTAACATATTTAAACAATTTAAGAAAAAAAAAAAAATAACAATAAATAATTTTTTCATTTTAATTCACTTAATTTTTAAGGTAACAAATTAAATAATTTTAAATAAAAATAATTAATAATAATTTATTCACTTAAATGTTACGTACAGTTTTACATCAAAAAAAGAAAAAAAACGCAAACAAAAACGCGAATTTAAATAATTAAAAAGAAAAAAACATGAAATTTTGATCTATAAATAAAATTCATATTATTTTGAATAGCTGTTGAAAGTGTTTTTAAGCTTAAAATAATAACATAGGCAAATTCTTTATTGTCATAAATCGAAAATTTGTACAAAGTTTAAAATTTTTTATTACCGCCATTGACACCTGACATCGTTATTTTTTTATTGCTAAAATGACTCTATATGATTTCTGCATTTTGTCTGTAGTTTGTTTTGTATTTTTAAAGGAAAAGGATTAATAATGAGCGGGACTGCTAATTTTTTTTATAAATTTTAAATATTTTAATATATTATTAACGAAATATTCCCAATTATTGGTATAAACTTTAACGAAAAACTAATTGCTGATGTCAAAAAAGTATCTTACATTTTATAATTAAATAATTAATAATAATATCATATTAATTAGTATTTCTTTCTTGCTCCAAAGTTTTAGAATTCTTTTAAGGGGTACAGTATTTAATTCAACTTAATGACAATTTTATCAAAAAATTTGTTTCAGCAACATTTGCGTCGTGTCATATGACAATAAAAAATTTAACTATATTGAAGAGCAGTAAATGATTAATAATTAACAGTTATAATTAAATACCTAATTAATAATAATATCAGATTAGTATTTTTGTTTTCCTTCGTATATTTTTAGTTTTTTTACGGAGTGGGTACAAAGTGTTTCCGTATTTTATTATAGCAGTGATAAATTTTGTCATATTTTTATTTTTAAAAAGAATTATTTAAAGGTGCTTTAATTTTTTATGTGTAACCAGTTTTTAAAGTTTCTAAATGTCTACAAAAAAAATGTTTTTTTTTTTTACTTAAATAAATTCAATTTTTAAAAGTTGTAATATAACATCTTATATTAAGTAACTAAAATTATATTGGGGTGTTTAGAGATGAAAAAAAAAAAAGAGTTAATTCTCAGGAAGAATTATGACTTAACCAGTGAATAAGAACCGTGTGATATTAGAAAAAGAGTAAAATGTTCCTAAATCACATTCACATATAACAGTTTGGACATATTCAATAAAAATGTATAATTTACATTTAAAAAATATACATTTTTATTATGGATAGTCATCTACTTAAGATTTTGACTTTTATAGATGTTGAGTTTTATTGATATGAAAAATTTAATTATTAGTATCGTAAATTTTTTTATTGATTTGACATTATAATTTATCAATATTTGTAAAAACTCTATTTTGTTTTTATGAAAAAAAAAAAAACAATTTTTTGAAATTCGTTTTACTTTAACTGAAGATATTTTTACTTTAAGTGAAAAGATTTTTATTTTAAAAGAAAATTTTTTTTCTTAAAGTAAAGATATTTTTACTTTAAATGAAGATTTTTTGCTTTATGTGAAGACATTTTTAACAAAAGTTAAAGTAAAAAAAATATATATTATATATGTATGTATATATACAAAATATGCATATACGCATATACAAAATACAGATACATAAATATCATGTAATTTATAACTACTGAAGTAAAGATTGTTCATTTAAAATAAAAATATCTTCAGATAAAGTAAAAAATGTTCACTTAGAATACAAATATCTTCACTTAAAGTAAAAAATACATTTTTATATGCTACTACTAGTTTTTACTGATCTTTTCATTTCTTTTAAACATCTGTGCTCTTTATTGGTGTTATAATTTACAAACTGTTATACTCGTATTTTTTTTTTTTTTTTTTGTCCTTGCCACTCGTATAAGGAGCTTAGGGCATTCATTCACTAAGTCATTTTATTATTCATATTGGACTAAGTTTCAGTTTCTGGAATCGGTTGTAGCTATTGTACAAGACTCTATGACACGTTCTACACCATCTATTATCTTATACAAGAATTATACTCGTATACCTTAAATAAAAATTTTTAAATCAAAATAATATAACATTCTTCAAATATTTGTTACCTTTTAATACAGTTTTAAGCTTTAATTTTTATTTATATATATATATATAATATATGTATACTTGTAATAATTTATGTAATAATTTATAAACAATACAACAGACGACTTAACATAAGTTCAATTTATAAAGAAAAAAAAAAAAAATCTTTGCCAGTTTTTAATTTTTTAATTAAATTTAATTTAATAAATTTTTTTAATTTAATTAAATAATAATGTTGAATATAAAATACATTTTATTATAAATAATATTTAAAAATTTAAGATTTTTTTTTTATCATTATTATAAAATTTTTATAATTAATTATATTTTTATTCTATTGCATTTTCGTTGTGATTCTATTTATATTAATTTTTCAAAAAAAAAAAAAATTTTATGAAAATATTTTATTAGATTCTTTTGTTTTCAATTTAAATATATTTAATTTTTTTTTATTATTTATATAAAGTAAATAAATAAAAGTTTTATAAATTTTAAATGAAATTTTCATCTTGGACTTAATTAATTTTTTAGTTTTTTTTTAATTATATAAATAGACATTTTTATTTTTAAGTTTTTTTTTAATATCAATTTTATGTTTATGGGAAAATATTACTTAATAGTATATAAGTATATTAAATTTATGTAATATAATATAATAATTAATTTATTAGTTACTTAAATTTTTTTTTTTATTATATTTCAAATACTCAAATATAAATTTAAAATTTTTTAATTATACATTTTTTTTTTTAGTACAATTTATATTTATTAATTTATTATATAGAAAATTATAGTTAGAAATTTATATTTTAAGAATATAATATATAATATATATGTATATACATATAGGTATATTATATGAATAATAAATATTATGTACAAAATATAATTAATTTATTGATAGTTAAAATGCAATATTGATGACGATAAATTTTAATTAATTTCACAAGATTTTTAGATTATTTTTCTCTATCTAAAATTGCAAATTTAAATTTTAACTTTTAGATTTAAGACACTTTATTTTTATTTTCTTACAAAAAAAAAAATTTCTTTTTTGATTATTGACATATTCAACGTTTTAACTGATTTTTTTAAAAAAAACTGTTTAAATAATGGAAATATTCCGTTTTAAAATTAAAAAATTGTCCAAAAGAGTTTTTTTTTTGTTTTATAAAAACAGACAAATTTGCTTTTATTCGGCTTTTATTTCTTTTTTTTTTAATTTCATTTATGATCTCAAATTTTAGATTTTAAATATATTATTTCGTTATTTTTTAAAAACGGGACATTATCAAAACTAGTTGTCAAAGTTTCTGTTGTCAATTTTTGCGTGATGACTGCCAGTGATTACTACTTCACGATTACTTTTATTGTAGTTATATTTTGTATTGATTTTAAAGCAGTATTTCTGCATAAAATTATAATCAGATCCAGAATCATACCGATGAAATTCTGCCGGCGGTCGACGAATTTCTCCAATGAAACAGAACAATGATAATGGCAACTTACGAAAACAGCTGTATATAAACATTTGCAAATCTTATTTTAAAAAAAGTGTAAAAATTGTTTGAATTATTATTTGATTGCAATAGTATTTTCTACAAAATTTATTTTTTAATTTTAATTTAATGTTAAAAAAACAAAATCGCAACGGAAAAATTAAAATTTATCTTATTTTGCCGCTAACGAAAAATCCGATGCCATTCTGGACAGTCTCATTTAAATACATGGCTGACGAAAAAAAATATATTATCCGCCGCGAAAAATCATTCAGTATATATATCATAAAGCCGCGTATTATTAATCAGTACAACAAGATATTATCGTCCTAGATTATAGCAGCATAGAATTTCGTAGACGACAGAGCACATACTCTTTGAATACGATATTTTCAGTTGATAAGAAAAAGTTATTTAAATAAATCAAATAAATGAATAAATAAAAATGTCAAAAAATTGGAAAATTATTATTAGTATTAAAAGTACGACAACAGTAAATGTATGTGCCTCCTTTAAAGTATACAAAGAAGGCTAACAAAAAAAAAATTAAAAAAAAGGGAAGATATTTGATGGAAAATATTTATTTGACCAGAAATATACGTTTAGATTTTATAATACCGGATTCAAATACATATTTAAAAGAATTTAAATTAAAAAAAAATGAGAAAATAAAGAATAAAAATTTGATATTTAGAAATTGTAACTAAATTACTTTTAAAAAATTCAACGACAAATTATGAATTTTGATCAAATTTTTGTGTTGTCATGTCGTGTATAATTTTTTTGTATTCAAAATATATTTTTTCGATTAAATGAAAATGTCGTGTCGGTATTCACATTGAACTTTTAGGCTGCTCTCACAATTTTCATCATTAAAAATTTTTTTTTAGATTTTTTTAATTTAATTATTTTAATACTTGGTTTGGTTGTTATTTCTTAGATTAAAAAAAAAATAATTTTTAATTAAAATAAAATTTACTGTAGTTAACTTATATATATATATATATATTTTAACTATCAATATATAATATATAGTGTATATTCATCTTTAATATAATATATATATAATAATTATATGTCTTTAATTATAAATGTATAGTTAATTGATTTTATATATTAAAAATATATGGAAGTTATAAGTTCGAATTATATTAAGATTTAATTTAAGAAAGACAGGAATAAGTAAAATAAAATTTTAAATTCATTACAAAACAAAATATTACCGCTTCTCATTCATAAGAGGTCTCGGGTTCGATTTCCGGCTGGGTACAATAATTATAATATAAAAAAAAAAAAAAATTCATATATCGCAATATATAAATACTTAAATATATCACATAATATCTCGTACACCCCACATTCCTTCCAGGAAACAGGGGTTATAGCTACCTGGCACATTTATGTACCATGGTAACTGTATATGTATAAATAAATAAATAAATAAACAAAATATTAATTTTTAAATAATTTTTTTTCTTTTAATTAAAATTATTTTATTATTAAATTTATTTTTTTATAGAAAATTTTCGTTTTTTAATATTTTTGTATCATATATAAATATCTAAATTTAATAATTTTAATTATTATTAAATATTAATACAAAAAACTTTATATACATATATATAATGTAATCGAACTTGTAATTTTCAAATGTAAAAAAAAAAAAAAATTAAAAACGTGTATTTAAAAGCAATAAATATAATACGAATAATTTTTAAAATCATACTTTTACTTAATCATAAAATTGACTTTACTAGAAAGTGCATTTAATATTATAATAAAAATAAAATAAAAAAAAAAAACAAAAATAAAAAACTTAATTAAAATTTATATTAAGGCAGTAGAAAACTTAATTAATTTTAAAATAAATTATTCAAGACTTTTAAAGAAAATAATTTATAATATATTGATAAAATTTTTTTAAAAATACTGCCAAGTTTCACTGCCAGTTTTCAAATTTATATAATATATAGAATTAAAAATAGTTTAAATTAAACATTCATATTATATAACAATATATATACTAGATACATACTAGATTTGTTAAGATAAATATTGTAAAATTTTTATAAATTTACCGTCTGTGCCTTTCTGTGCAATTTAGTTAATAATTAAAATTAAATACAAAAAAAAAAATATGGATTTGATTTAAATTTTATTTTAGATTTTAAGTCATTTTTTTTTTTTGTATTATTAGTTTTAGTTATTATTAATATTATATTTTTTCTTTTAAGTTGTAGTACATACATATATCATTTTTTTATTCAATAAAAAATTTTAAAATAAAAAAAAAAAAAACAAAAAAAATCAATTATGTTCAATAAAACAACAAAATTCATGAGGACTTCCAATGTAATTTGAAATAAAAAAAAAACATTTAATTTTGTTTATAAAAATTTAAATAAAATATGGATTTTATAATAATTGTAATATATTTATTAAAAAAAAAAAAAGCTTATATAGTAATAATACATCATGGATATTTTTATTTTATTTTTTTTTTTAAATTTATTTAAATAAAATTTTGGTTAATTATAGTGAAAATAAAAAATTTAGTTATTTTTTTTTATTTTGAAAATATTTGAAAACAGTTTTGTTTTTTTCTTTTTTGTGTAAATCATTTCATTTTTTTTGGGAAGGGAAAAGCGCATCACACACCTACCTATACACCTTTCTGCGACTCGTTGTCCTTCTCTGCTCATTGATCCGTCGTCATTTGTAGTATCTCATCGAGCCAATCTACACTCTTTATGAACCGTAAGACTACTACCTGATTAAGCATTCTCAATGTCTCTTGCTCGCATTCCTACAATAAGTTAGTCTTTGATATTTTTCTTCTGGTTTTATAAAATCTTCCTGGACTCTTCTTCGGTTTAGATCTCTGGCAGTGCCGTCTATTGCGATCATTTAACATTGACTTTTTTTGGGATTATATATATATGCAGTTCTTAATTTGTATAGTCTAATTTCATTCATAACAAGTCTTAGCAATGAAAGGAAAGCTCTATAAAAATCATACATAGTTTTATACAGAAATATTAAAGGGGTACAAATTTTAAAATACTGCAAAAACTACCAATTTCTTTCAATTCAGTTGGCGGATATTAAATAAAATGTCATATTATTTTATGTAAAACTAATTTATTAATAGCATTCAATTTGAAAATCAAAACATTGTAAAACTATTTTTTCGATCTCTTTCCATCACCTTTCTTTGGTGCTGCTTTTCCTCTTAATTTTCTAAGTCGTCTCATTTCTTCTCTAAAATCTTCATGTTCATCTCTAAATAATCCATATTCTCTAAGGTTTTTCATTAAAACATAAGTTTCGACATGTCTGGGATACCAATTTGTGATAATTTCTCTTTTTTGAATAGGTTCTTCGCTAAACATTTTAACAACCTACAAATTTAATTAAAAAAAAGTTACATATTTACTTATTTTTGTAAAACTTTTTATATATACCTTCATTGACTTGGAATTTGTAGTACGTGCAACATCAACAAGTAATCTATTTTTAAGAAATTCCATATGTTTTGCATATTGTGTGCCTGCTTTCATTACTTCGACATATTTATTCATTTTATATTAATTTTTTAAATCAATTGGTTATCCTATGGTAAATTTATTTGATAACAAATTAAGAAATGGTAATATTATTATGGGATGGGTTATGTCAGATTATGTCAATTGTCAGTATTAGTAGAAGTAAATTCCCATATATAATTGAGTATTGACAAGACCACCTATATAGTATTGAGATTGAACTGTCATAAGGCAGTCAATGTAGTTTACTGTAGTGTTGTCAAAAACGATTGTTTCTATAAAGTAGTGTTTTAATAAAAGCTGATTTACAAGAAAGCTATAAATAAATGGATTGTTGAAAAAGGACAAACATAAAAAAATATGTAAATATATAGGATAACTTTTGTACAATTTACAGCAATGGCAGAAGATATAAAAATACTACTGAAATTTGAAAAAAGTAAATATTGACGTTTAGTGTTTTGATCATTGTAGAAATACGACAAAATATCAAATTAATGTAAAATTTTTTCATATGGTCAGACACAAAAAGTAAAAGATAGCGAAAATTATAAAAAATAAAAAATTTTCAAATAAATATAAATAAACGCTTCAAAAAACTTAATTTCACTATTTTTTTTATTTTATATTACGATACAATACAAATTTTTTTATGTAATTTTTTTTAGGTAAGTTTATAACATAACATGCCATCTATAGATATTAATATAAATATAATATTAATTATTACCTAGATAAGCAACTACTAGAACTATAATAAAAAAAATGTAAGCCACTTTTTGAGTCAGCTGTTTTTTGCATTATTTAGTTTATCCCGAATATGTTCCCAACAATCAAAAGAAACTGACGTTTTTTTTGACTTTATAGTTTATATATATATATATATTTTTTTTTTTTCTTTATTAAATGTTTTTTATTTTTTTTTTAACGAAACCTCATACAATTATTTTTATTTCAATATAAATTTATTTTTAAAGTTTTTTTTTAAAAATAAATTTATATAATATTTATAAGATTCTTTTAAATAAAATTTTCAGATATTACGAATATAAAAAATTAATTATTATTACTACTTAGCATGTATGTATTATATTAATTAACGCCTTATACTGTACTTATATTCGGAACGTGACTCGCGAGAGTTAATGAGAGTTTGTATTAATTTGTTTGTTCGGCTACGTTATTACTTATGACTCATGAGATTGAAATGTAAAAACAGTTTTTCGTAATACATCAATTATTTGCAAAATTTATGAATTTTCAAATTTTTATTAAATTGTAAACCCAGCTTTATGCATATAATATGAATTGTGAAATAACAACAAAATTGATGCAACGCTGTTTTCATGAGAAATTTCGTGGATCTTATAGCAATTTTAGAAAGAAAAAAAAATATAATGTATTACCAACGGGATAGAGGATGAACGTTGAACAATATTTTTATTGAGTTTTCTCTTTTACACACATGTCATTTTTGTATCTTCTGAATATGCTCTATTTTCATAGTTATTTTTTCTCATGAAAACCAGCATTAAAATGTTGTGACAAGGTCATTAAAATAAAGTTAAATTAATTTGCAAACTGAAAAGTGGATAGCGAGATTGACAAGACAATTGTGAATTGATTTGTGAATTGTGGTATTGTGGATTTTGTGGACTGACTTTTTGACAATGGGAATTGACAATCAAACAAGAATTACTTTACAAGATTCTTTTGTTTGACTTTTGTAATTGGATTTTAATTTTTTAGTAGTCGAAAAAGTTCGTTTAAAGAAGTTATTCTGCATTTTTTCTAAATTAATTTGGAAAAAAGAAAGTAAAAAGTAAAATTGATTTGAGTTGAATATTGGTAAAAACAATACAAACAAAAAAAATGAATTTATTTGCTCGAGTTCGAGGTTCAAAAGCAGAAAATTTAACTGATACTTTGATTACAATTCCGTTTGACCAAGAAAATATTAGAACAAGTCAATTAAAGTCTGAAATTTCAAAAAAAGCTAATTTACATGAGGATGAAATTGGTAGAAAATTTTAAAAATGTTAATTTATTCTATTGAAAAAACTTTTTATTATAGAAATTTTATACCGGGGTAAAATATTGGAAGATGGTAATATAACAGAATTAGTATCAGATTCTTTTGTCCAAGTAATAAAAAAAACAAAAACACTAAATTATGTACCCAAAACATATACAAAAGAGGATTGTGAACAAATCGGTAAAAAATTCTATATTTTAATTTCAAATTAACTATAATAAATTGTTTTATTTTTTTAAATTCAGCCAAATTATTTGGAACCGTAACTGGAACTCAAATAAATGTTGGAATTAGAATTAATATTTTGGCAAAAATTCTCTTTGAATTTCCAGAATTTCGTAGAAATTTAGGTGCACAAGCTTTAATTAGAGATTCAGTTTTATTTCATTCATTAGACAAACCAGAAGTAATTGAAAAAGTCGCAGAAAATTATAGTATAATTTGTGATGCAGCTGAATTTATTGTTAAAACAACTAAGAAAGAATTGGCTAAAAATGTAAACAATATAACATACACAACAAGTAAGTTCAAGGAAATTTCTTTGTTTTAAAAATAGAAAAATAGAAGAAAATGCGTCGTATGAAAAATATTGTTTTTGTTTTTAAATTATAAAAATGTAATTTACGTATTAATTTGTTGGTGTTTTTTGTTCTTTTTTTTAGCTGAAGAAGTTTATTCAGATTATACATCTAGTAGTTCTGAAGAAGAAAATTCTAATAATAATGCAGACAGTCAACAAAGAATGATACGTAGAATTACTCATGATCAACTTCAAGCAGCTCTTGCAAATATGGTGTCTGGGTCTCGTAATTCTTTATCAAATATAGCACAAAGGAATGCTAACTTAGTTGAAGAACAATTACGAAATCAGCAAAGCCAAGGTCCATCTAATTCACAAGTAAATATCGCTGGTAATAGAATTTCATCATCCCTACTTAATAATGCATTACAAAGAGCTTCTTTATTAATGCGCGGTACAAATAATGATACAAACAATGATAGTCCATCTTCACAAACTGCTACTTCCAGTGCTATTGAAATGCCAGAAACACAATTAGAGAATCAAAATGATGTTGAAAATATGGATACTCAAGAGACCCCTACTGTAATAGTTGACGATAGTAATTTAGATGAATTACCACAACGTTTCAGAAATCATCAGTTTGCAAAACAAATGCGTCTAATGAGAGAAATGGGGTTGACAAATGATGAAGTAAATGGAAATGTATTAACTATCACCGGAGGAAACGTTGAAAATGCTGTTAATTTAGTTTTAACATCAAATTTTGAAAATGATTTTGGTAATTTAGGTAGTAACCAAGATAGTGCATGGTAATTATAGAGTAGATATTCGTTAGTTTTGTAAACAATTCAAAAATGAAATCCTTATTTAAAATAAAAATATGTAATAAAATATGTATTATGTATTTGATAAATATATTTTAATTTAATTTTTAACTAAAAAATAAAGCGTTTAGATATAATTTCATATACATACATCGTATAAATTAAAAAATTAACGTTTGTTTTTAGAAGAAATATATACTATAATATTAAATGATCTAATGCTTTATCCTTGTTATTATCAAACTTTAAAAGCGCTTCTGAAATTTTTTCTTCGTCAAATCCTAAATCCAACAATTCACTTAATGGTATTAAATGCTCAATAATCTGAAAAACATAGAATTTTTGATTTTTTATATTTAATTTATGTTTATATTAATTACTTTTTTATCATCAGTTCCCAACTTTTCTGCTATTTTTGAAACACGTTCAATTGGAAAACCCATTAAACTAATATTTTTAATTAAACTTTGTGAAGACGGAGATAATTTTAAAAAACTTTCAGGCAATTGATCAATTTGTTTCTTTTCCATTTGCTTACATTTTTCTGTAAAAACAAAATTTAAATGTTTTTAAAACAAATTTTATAATTTAAAAATTTAATTTGGTATACGTTTATGATCTTCTAAAGTTTGGCTATGATTTCTTGCTCTACGATTTTCTGAATCTCTAACTTCATCATCTAGTTCTTTTAAAATATCTGGAACGCTCTTAGATTTGTTTTTAATTGATTGTATTGCATCTTCATCTATTGTTAAACTTTTTAATGTTATACCTGTTTGTGGAATTTGATCATTTTTATTTATATTAAAATTATTGATTGGAACATTAGACACTATTCTTTGGTCAATATTTGGAGATCTATATTGATTAAGATTTCCATAAGTTATTGTTGGTGAACTACAAGTTACAGTTGGCGGCTGAAAATTTGTATTATATACATAGTTTACTTGATTATTAAAGTTTGAATAATTTGAATAATTAGTTGTTGAATTGGATATTTTATCCTGGGTGTTATTTGATGCGAAATTGGAAAATTGATAATTTTGATTATTCACAGGCACATTTCCATAACCACCACTAAAATAATAATTATCTGCATTTAACATATATTGTTGTGGATTAGATAAGGAACCATTCATATTTGTATAATTTTGCTGCAGCTGATAATAATGATTAATTGAAGTATTTGGTACTTCATAATTTTGTCTGGTCTGTTGCATAGCTATATTAGTATTTTGGACGTTGGAATTATGATTATTATTTTTCCAATAAATTGAAGATATTGTATCATTGTCTATTATAGTATGAATATTACTACTTTCTGTTTTGAAATTTTTTAGTTTTGTATTTTCTAATTCGCTTTGTTTCTGATTTTGATTAATTCTGAGATCTGTATTTGCTGTTATGTTTGGAGTTATTTCTTTATTTAAATATTCTGTGTTATTGGAATGTGGTATATTATAAACTTGAGCTAAAATATCTAAATCATTAATAGTTTTTAATTCTACATTATCAAATGGTGAGGAAGTATCGTTTTCAAAATCGGAATAATTAATTTTTCCACCTATATTTGATTTTAAATTATTACATAAGTTTGTTTTTAAAATTGCTGTTGGACTACTAATGAAATTATTTATAGTACTTTCAGGCAATACTGTTGGCTTCAAAATTGTATTAAAATCTTGTTGATTAAATGCTTGATTTAAGTTTTCTGGAGTGTTACATGAATTAATAGGGGTAGCTGTACGAGCAGTTGAATTAGTTGCTATTGTTGAACTATCAGATTCAGCTTCATCACCAGACGAAATTTCATCTGCATTAGGATATGAAACAGTTGTTAGTAATTGTTTTTGTTTTTCTTCTAATTCACGGGCTTGTTCTAATTCTAATTTTTGTAAACGTGATTGCCTATTAACTTTTCCTATTTCACGCACTCTCTTCCATTCTTCAATAGTTTTAATAACATTTTTTTCTAATGTAAAATCATAAGTAAAAATACCTGGTGGGTATCCAACGGAATTTAAACGATTTACTATAGTTTGAGGAATGCTTACTTTTGGTGGAGGTTTATATTTTTCTGAAATTTTAACTGGAACACCATCCATTATTTTTTCTTTCTAAACAATAATATTTGTATTAATAAATGATGTTTATTGTTATCCTTGATAAAAATAAATTAAATAGGTAACCAGTTTTAAGCAAACCGAAGGTATTTACCTAAAATAAATTTCAAGGAATATTAAATTTTCCTAAAATATTAAGATTTTTATAAAATATATTATTATATAGTAACAAGAGATAATGGAAGTAATAAAAAGATTAGAATTTGATTGTTTTTCTTACCATATAGTCTTTTTATTTTCATTACAAAGTTCTTATTTTTTTTTATTCACTAGAAAATTATGACTTTGAAATTCCTTTTAATCAAATTGTGAGTAAATGTCATTTTTATGTATTGCCATCATCACTTTGAATGACGACTGCATTCAATACACAAAAGTAATCGAAAAATGGAAGAATTGTACTTAAAAAAATTTATCTTACGTTAATTTTTTGTTCTAAAATTTGAAGTTAAAAAATAAAATAAAATTGATTTATAAAAAAAATGTTTTTGTTTTAGCATTTTTATTATATTTTATTTATTTAAAGAACACTAATCATATTTTAAATTATTAAATTTAGGTAAAATGGTAAATTTTATTTAAATTTCTTATCTTTTGATAATTTTATTTTCTTACGTCCGAGGGTCCATGGAAAACTTCAAAAGCCACCCAGAAGAAATACAAATGTTTGACAATTCTATCGCACTCCTTGTTTCGCGTAGAAAAACTTTTAGTGGAGGCACTAACTCTTTATTTAATAGTTTCTTTAGAAGAAGTGTTTGTTTAATTATTCCTACCAGATATAAATGTAAATATAAAATAAGGTCAATGACTTAAATGTACTGCGGTGGTTGGGTGGATTGAGCTTTGAGGTAATACTGTGATCGTTAATAAGACGAATAGCTCTGCTTTACACATTATCGAGATAACATAGTTCTGTTAGAGAAGCTCTCACTCAAATATATGCATTATACTACATTTTCTATCTAATGTATATTTTATAGATATTGAAAAGCTTCTTTTTAAAAGGCCAGGTTTGGAATAGTTATGGATATTTGTCGTAAGATCAAACTGCATTGGATTTTTTTGGTGTTGAAATGAAACGTGTTGATTTCTCCTCATTTTTGAATTTTTGCTAAATCTATATTTAGCTCACTAATAGTGAAATTTTTGCAGTAGTGTTACTGATTAATGTTACAGCGGCTGTCAAATTTATAGGAAGCGTTTTGTTTTCGAAAATATGGATTGGATTGGAGGTTATTGTAAAATGTAAATAGGTCATTAATAAATATTAAGAAAATGAGGGAGTTTTATTTACCACCAGCGTTTATTTTAAACTACATATGAAGTTAAATGAGTTAGGTTTAGGCTAGGTTTTGAGTTATTTTAGATTTTTTTAATCTTTTTATGGATTTCAACCTCGATATTTTAATAAAGAAACAACCAAGGGCGGCGCTAGACTTTTTAACGCCTTGTGCAATTTCAAAAACTGGCGCCCTAAAAAATCCGTTACCACATCACCCTTGAGGTAGGATTTCCAATGCATTTTTTTTAATGAGGAGTCGCACGGAGGTATATTCCTCAATTAACCCTTTACATATTTTTTTATTTTTTTAAATCTCGAATTTTTAATATTTAAAATCTAAATAATATTTTTAATAAATATATTACAAAATTAATAAATAAATAAATTTATGAAACATTTGTTAGTAAAAATGACACATATGCAAAATCATTCAAAGGGTCAATAATTGTAAAATAAATTAAATAAAAAAATATAAAAAACATAATAAAATATAAATTAAAATAAAAAGCGAAAATAACAACATAAAAAAAATTCAACAAAAATAAAAAACAATTAATAATTTGAAATAAAAATTAAACAAATTAAATTAAATTGCACCATAACTTAAATAATTCAAATAAAATTTTCAAAATTCATATACAAAAAGTTAAAACACTAATAAAAACCTAAAATCAAACATTAGCTATAAAAAAAAGTTATTGCACGTTAACTATAGACTTTTTTTTTGATAATTAATTGAAATTAATTCGCCTAGCTCCCGCATAAGCAATCATCATCAATATTATAATATTCATTGATCATTTGTTATTTTACATTTAGGAATTAAATAATAAAATATATTGTATAATAACAAAATATGATAATTTATAAATCGTTTCTATTTTTTAAAGTATGCAAGTAAAGTATGTATGAATATCGTATACTTACATAAAAAAGAATGAAAAAATAAAAAGCTGTTAAAAATACCTACATAGTTTTTTTTACTTTCCTATGAAAGCATATTAATCATAGATATATTAACTAATAGATGGGAAGTTAGGTATAGTCGTTTCTTTTCTTCTTATGTGTTTTCCTATCTTTCAGTCAAAAAAATACATATGCATTTTATAATATGTATACATTTCGTTCACTCAGCTGTTTATATCTATTAAAATAATGTAAAGCAGTTTTTCATAACCAGTTTCATTCAGAGAATTTAAATTTTTATATTGCTTAATAATTGATATATTTTGTTTTTAAAATTAAAATTTAATTTAATTAAGGTTATTCAAAATTTTAACTACTTCTAAAGTAACAAAATAAGTGATAAAATCCTTAAAAAAATTAGAAATGAATTTATTTCACCTTTTAGGAACCTATTTCTGAGGAAACTAAAGCAATACATACGCACGGTTCACTCAGCTGTTTCTCAAAATTGGCTGAAAATATTTTCTTCACTGCCTATCTATTAGTAATATATCTATGATATTAATGGATGTTATAAATCTATTATTTTTTTAAATGCACTTAAGCAAAATTCGAACAGAAATATATATAGTATAGGCAGGGTTGCCACTCAGAAAAAAATTTGTTTACCAAATTGGTTTTGGAAAGTTACCAAATTCACAAAAAAGTTCCCAAAATATGTTGGATATTGAAGCAGAATGGCTTTGCTTGATATTAAATTTTTTTGATATATTATAAAAATAAACAAAACAATTATTAATATATGCAACATAAAAAAAAAACAAACAAAACAATTCATATATGTATATATATAAAAAAGTAAAAAAAAAATTATAAAAAATGTTAAAACTTAAACTATATATTTATCAACAAACAGTATTTGAAGGAACATAAAATTATTATTAATTAAATGAGTATTTCTCAAGGAACATAAAATTTTTAAAGTTAAATATTTATTTATTCATTTATTTATTTCATTTCATTTATCAATATGTAAAACCTTTTGAACGCATAAAATTATGTATACATATATATATAACTTAAACTAAGATTAATTTTTGGCAGACAAAACTCTATGAGCCGCTTTTTTCCTTTATCCAGTTCCTTAGCCACTTTCGTTCTTCTCTTTTAGCTATGATAATTTCTCTGTCCACTGCATCTGGAATGTCCTGTAGTATTTTTCACCTTCACTACTTGCTGAACTGAACTTAATTCTTCACAATCAAATTCATCTAATTTTCTTTGCAGTCACCGAAGTAGATCCATTATCTTGTTCACCTTGCGAGTGATATTCATTCACATCCACAAGTCAAACTTTTTTCTTCACAAGATATTTTCAGGAAGTAGTTTATTTTGAATTATGTTTATTAAATTATTTTAAAGAAACGTAAAAAATTTAGATTTTTCATAAAATAAAAAAAATTGAACATTTAGTTAAGGTTTGTAATTACATTAAAGTTGTGTCGTGGTGGCTACACAATATTTTAACTTATAGTTCAATATTTTCAAAAATGGTTTTTTTTTTTTCTAAAATTGGTCCCTGATTTTCAATTTATTCCAAAAAAATACCAAATTATCAAAAAAATTACCAAATTACCAAAACAAATATTATCTGAATAGAAAATTACCAAAGTGGTAACCCTGAGTATAGGAAGCATATTGAGTATAACAGCAGAGACAATAAATATATTTAATGTCTTTGATAATATTTTGTAAAAAGTATACAAAATTTCTTCTTTTTTTGTAGTACAAATTTGTGTACTATTATACGGCGTCGTACAGATCAGAAAAAAATATAAGAAATTTATTTACAATTTTTGTTCTAGGTGAACAATCTATGTATAGGATGATCTTTGCTATTAGTTTCACTCTGTCCGCCAATCTGTCTGTCGGTCCGGATGTTTACAAAAGTACTACAGCGGTTAGAGCAATGCAATTTTAAACATCGCAAAAAAGTATTTTAATTTATTTTATTTAATAATTTTTAAATACAAAGAAGAACATATTATCTTATAGTTATAACTGTATAACAGATATTCAGAATAAAATAGAATTTAACAATTGCCTTAAAAAAATATGAATAAACTATTCTAGTCAAAAGCTAGAAAAAGTAAATAATGACAAAAGCGCACCAAACGGCTGCTGAAGAAAACACGTTACGAAGAAAGTGTTCGCCTAAATTAACGAGTAAATTACCGTAATGCGAAATTCAATTTTTAGCCCCTTCTATTTGCAAACGGTTTAATTTAGAAAGTTGAAATTTTGAGGGGAGTTGGATTTTTGGAAATAAGTACATATGTATAAGTCATTAAACATATTTTTGTGTCGCTCCATATTTATCAGCTGTAAGGAGTTAAAAACTGAAAATTTCCTATTTTTAAACATCTGTAATTTGAACACCTGTCCAAATTTTTCCGAAGTAATATAAAAAAAATTAAAGCTCCAACATACATACATATATATGGTATCTATGATATGTTAATAAACATGATATACATATACATAAGTAAGTATGTATACCAATATTATATAAATATGTATAAGTTCTTCAAACAGCCGTTATATTTTTTATTTCAATTTATTTGTATTACGCATCATCCCCAACAATTTTAAATTATCGATAGATACAAATAACAAAAGCAAACAAAAAAAACAATAAATTCTAAAAAATCGTTAAAAAAAAAACTTGTTAGAATAATTGAGAAAAATAAAGTCACACTTTCGTCAATTTTTAAGGTAATCCAGAGCCAACCATTATTGTAGGTTATGGGTAATCTTATAATTATTAAGAAAAGCTTTTAATAGAAATAAAAATAATAATAAGAGTATAGATACTTATACATATAACGACGCATTTATAAGTAATTTATTGTATTTATAAGAAATTTATGAATGAAATATTTTTTTTATTTATTTGAAATATTGTTTTATATTTTCAACTTTCATTTTTTTTAAATGATAAATATTCAGTACAGCCTTCTTACAAGATCAATATTTTTCCAAAATTTCCTGATTTTCATTATTAATTTTCCGTTTTTATAAAAAATCCATGTAAAAAATATACATATGTATCATATTGTATGTATAATCTATACCTATAATATACATACATATTCAAATAAGACGCTCTTTTATTCCGGTAAATTTTAAATTTTGTTTTTTGTTTTTACTTTTTGTTTTTTTTCCAAATGCATAAATAAAATTTTAAAATATAGTTTGCATGCTAGGAAACAGGAATTTCACAATATAAGTGAATATACATGCAAAATCATAAGAGACGGTTAAATCATAAGAGATTAACAATTAACATCTCTAAAACTGAATTCATCATATTTAAACAAAAAAATAAAGAAAACATTAATCTATCAATCAATATTAATAATCAACAAATTACAAAGAGTAAAATCGTCAAAATATCTAGGTTTACTTATTGATGAAGATCTTTCTTGGAAAATTCATATAGATAATTTCAAAAAAGCCGTTTTATCATTAACTGGTGCAATTGGAAGGTGTCCTAAACTAAGTGAAGATATAGCTAAATTGGTCTTCTACGCCCACATTCAGTCTAAAATAAGGTATTTAATTCCAGTTTGGAGTCAAAGTTGCAAATACGTTATTAGTTCAGTTAGCGCTATTATCAACAGAGCTATTAAAATCTTATACAGACTTCCATATGATTCTCCAACTACATCATTGTATTCTGATCGAAATTTACCTACCGTTGAACAAACAATATTTTTGGAAAACTGCAAGTTGATTTATAAACTATCAAATAACTTAACCAAAAGCAATTTGAAAATACAAACAAATGCTTCAATTCATAGCTACTTCACACGAAGTGAGGAACATTATCGATTAGAAGCACCCAGAACTGAAAGAGGTAAAAGAGATATTATGTTTAATGGCATAAAAAGCTTCAATAGTCTTCCTGTCTATATAAAATATGCTCCCAACATAAGGTTATTCAACAAACGTTTGAAAGCTGTACTACCCCAATTAAATAATTGAAAAATCTATAAAAAAGCAAAAAAAAAAAAAAAAAAAATGAAATGTATCTAAAATTTTAACCTGTGTATTAAATTTTATTAATATTTATTATAATTTTAAATATGAAATTAGTTTTAAGTTAGATTATAGAAGAGATTTATTCCAGTTTTACTGTCTATCTCAATTCTTTAATAAATAAAAAAAAAAATAAAAAAAAAAAAAAAATTCAGTTAAGGGTTTGGTGCAGTGGTAGAGTGGCCGTTTCTTAAAGTTATGAGTGTGGAGCTTGCAGATTCGGTTCTATTTTTTTTTTTTTTTTTGGTTGTAACGAAATAAATTCTTACATATCATCATAATATTTAATCTGTAAATGATAAGACATTTAAAATCCTTTTACTCAATTATCTAACAAACGACTTCAATTTTTTTGTTTTAAAGGATAAATATTCAGTACACCCATTTTACAATATCAATATTTTTTCAAAATTGCTAATTAAAACGCCTCGAATTTCGAGGGGCGGGCGAATACTAGTCAATATTTATTTGCTATTTTCTAGTTAAAATAATATACATTTACCGCTTAGTATTAAATGGTACTATAGCATATTTGGAAAAGTTTTGGATTGATCATGGTTAAATGGTAGAATCTGCGTTGGAAGAAATTATAAATAGTATCCAAATTATTTTAAAATAATGAAAAATTAAAAAGATTATAATATTATCACAGAGTGACGAAAAGATTATAATATTAACAGAGTGATATTATAATCTTTTCGTTTAACAGGTTCATACGGGTATTTAAAAGTTGACTAAGAGCAACGGTATTCTTCCTAATGTTTTGCAAAAACTTATGAAAATATTTTGTATGCGAAATGAACTAATTCGAATTTCGAATTAGGGAAAGTTACAGACAGACCATACATATGTATGTATGTATATTTGATTTTAAATTTACATGTTAGTAATATTTGGTGATTGGTCATACTAAAATAGTATACAATATTACCTAATTTGAAAAAAAAAAAAAAAAACCATTAAGGAGTATAAAGTATTTTGATATCGTTTTTGATGTTCAATTTTTAAAAATTTAATTGAATTTTTTTCTTTTTAGAATGCTTAATTTTGAATATTATAATAACTTTCACTTCAAGTTAAAAATTCAATTTCATTTGAAGCTGCATTTTGATTACCATTATATAACGGTATATTTCCAATTGCAACAGGAATTTTTATAATCGGGCTTTTATGTGGTAATCTTACATTTACTCTAACATTTACTTCATGTTTAACTTCAATAATTTTAACTGAAAATGATGGAATAGTCGCAGTAACTAATAAATTCACATTTATTGATTCTCTTACTAAATTTTGAATAAAATCTATATTCATTTTGTTAACTGCAATTATTTCAATTTTAATTTTTGGTGGACGTTGATCATTTTTGTAACATATAATTCTATTTAAAAATATTTCCAATTTTTGAATTTCTTTACCACTTTTATTATGTAAATTTATTGTTACTGGAATACTTTGACCAACAACATAACCCGATTTTGGTATATAAACTTCTATGTTAAGAGGTTTTCTTGTACATGGCCAACAGCAAAATCGTGTTTCTATTTGATTTTTAGCATATTCCTTAAAAGTAAAATATTTATTTTTAAAAATTTTTATAAAAATTATTAAAATTTACGATACCCTTATTGATCCACATTCATAATTTAGATCAACATTTTTGACAACTTTAAGAGTTTCAGTAAATGTAAGATCAAATCTAAATGGACGATTAAAATTAACTTTTGTAATGTATCGAATGTAACCGTATTTTCCTTCAAAAGATGATGGTGCTTCTTTTGGAATAAAAAATGTAAATGTATATGTATGTGACCCTTTCGAAAGTGTAGTTTTTCTACCTAAGATGTAAAATACATATTTTTTTTTTAAAAATATTTTCTATTAAAAGTTTTAAGTTTTACTATCAGAAGTTCCATACAAATATTCGGTTATTTGAAAATAATCTTCTTCAGCAGTAACAGTATATTGATGTTTATTATATTGGTTTTCTGCCCATTGAACCCATCCTTTGGCTTTCATTGTAAATAAAATATCTAAATTTATAAAATAATTACATTAGATTGCATTCTATACCTACTAAAACTTATCATAATTTGTAAAATAATTTAAATTAAAATCTTATCGTTCATATTTTTTTTTTATAATGTTAACTACATTAATAAATAAATGAGTTTATAAAGTATAAATTAAAACTATTTGTTTATATTCAATATTTGTTGGACGCATAATATGATTGTATTTTTCTATTTTTTATATACATATGTACATACATATGTATGTACAATGTACATACAAACTTATTTACAACATATAAGTTTGTATATTCCATTAATTGAAGCCAATGACAAACAGTAACTGAAATAGTTGGGAGTAGCACATTCAAATTTTTTTTTGACTTTTATTGCAGAATAAAAGTCGGGACTTTACAAACCGGGAACTTACAATGAAAAGTCAAAATTGTAAGAACTGTTGTAGGTACTACACAACCGTTCATACATACATATCTAAAGACAATTTAAAAATTTTAGGTTTCATATTAGAGAAATAAAATAATACATATTATAATAATTAATATTAGAGAATAGAGATCATTCTTAAAATAATAATAACGGTAAAATATCAGTAAATAATAAATACTTGCAAGACAATACTTGTATTTCCATTCACATTTTTACTGTACTGTTTTTATATATTTTTTTTTTTAGATAATTTATTCACAATTTTATTTTTACAGTTATTTTTAAAGACGCAGTTATGCAGTTAAACCTCTTTATTTTATTCAAAGTTTCTCAAATATTAAGTTAATATTATATATTCATTCATCCATAATAGAATATACGCATTTATAAACTGCGGTCAAGTGTAGTTTTAAAATATAACTTTTGTATACATAAATGTAGGTATACAAATTTTTAAAAATCAAATAAAAAAAACCAATCTAAATAAATTAAATGAACATTCTTTATAAATTCATTACTTCGAACTTGTATTGGGTTTTCCAAAAATACTTCAACATGTCCTTTCACAAATGATCCAGTATAAAAAATTCCCGAAGTATCATTTTCAAATTTCATTGTACATTTTACCATTTTTTTTAAAACGTTTTTAATATATAAAAAAAACTTTTTTTTTGTTTTTTCTTACTTAATATAACTAAATAATTAATAACTATAATAAATTCATTTTACATTTCTGGATTTAATAAAAAAATAAATTATTTTAGTTATATTTTTCTAATTTTAAAGATTTTTATTTACATTCCTAAAATAGTCAAAAAATTTTAAACTGATCATTTGTTTTGATTTTTAAAAGGGATATTTTTTTTTTTGATAATAATATTGATATATATGTATGTATGTAATATATAGATCGATATAAAATCGAAAAAAAAATCAATTTTTGAAGTAAAATATTTTTTTTTTTAGAACATAATTTCATGACGTTTATACGAACATAATTTGACGTTTTTAAATTAAAAAATTTAAATTAAATGACAAAATAAACATGCAAATAATTTTTTACAAAATTTATTTTAATATAAAAAAACAAAAAATCTTTTTTATTATATTTTACAACTTTTTATTTAATAACTGTGATGATTTAAAGCTTTAAATTAACTTAACCTAACCTAACTTAAAGGTACTATAAAAGGTACTATAAAAGTGGTATATTCTATTGAGCTTATCATGCAAACCGTACGGTTGCTTAACCGTACGTTTCTAGAGATTCACCTTACGTTTAAATTGGTATCAAGCAAACCGCGTGAACTTAGTACTTTCGGAATTAATTTCAAAGCATCAAAATTTCAAATATTTACACGTAAAAGTAACTATTTTACAATTTTAATTATAGTTGTATATATTTTTAGCTTGAAATATAATATTTTGACGTTAGTAATTATTTATATGAAGCTTGATTTACAAATATATATGGATGTACATACATATATCAGTAGTTAAACTTAAAAATAGTTGACAGGTTTTAAGAAGTAGTGACAGTATTGGAGTAATGAAGAAGAATTTTATTTCTGTTGAAGTTTTAGGTCTTTTTTTTTTGGTTTGGCAAAGACCAATGTTTTTTTTCTAATTATATGCATGCATGCATGTTATGAAAATTTTGTTTTACTTATTTTTATACCTGTGGATTTTGTGATAGAATTTATTTGTGTTATGTGTTTAGTAACTAATAAAATTAGTTTTAGGTTAGGTTTTATTTTTAACCTGAGAATTTTATTTTTAACCTGAAATGTACATTAATATTGAAGCAAACAAAAATTTTACAGTTTGAATTTTGCGTCATCAAGAAGAGAATAATATAAAACAGATAAAAAAACAAAAAAAAATTGATCATATAAGTAATGCATATGGCGTATTGTAATATGTATGAAATATGTTATTTAATTAAATAAAACTTAAAGTTAGTCGGATCAAAACATGTTTTATGGCAAAGTTGCTGCCCTTTACTTGTTTAACAACTTTTTCTTAATAATTTTCTTCATAATATTTTACTGTTAAGAAATATTCGTAAAAACCTTAAAATTTACACTAGTAAACCACCACTTGTGATTGTTCAATTTGCTCCAAAAGCTTATCAATCCAAGATAATTACGTCAAAACCTTAAATATGAAATTTCAAAAACTTTCGCTCGGTCGTTTAGGCTGTACACGTACCCACAGACATAACCACACAAACACATATACAAAAAGACATCAAGCTAAAAATACTTTTTACACATTTCTCGGGTACAAGTTTTTGGTATGAAAGCAATACCTGTTTTATACATTCATGTTAAAAATAGCTAATAAAACGAAAAGCATACTCAAAAATAACTTTTTTAAATAAAAAACTAAAAGAACCGCGAGCTAAAATATACGGTTAAAAATCCAACCGTACGGTTGCTGTTTTCATACTAGCATTTACGTTTACGGTTTGCATGATACCGAGTTTAAACTTTTATGTTTACGTTTGCGGTTTGCATGATAAGCACATTATATCTTTTGTAGACAAAGTTTATAATGCGGAAATGGAAAAGCAATTATACTAAAATTATAAATGTTTTTTTTAGATTTTTCACTTTTAATAAACTTGACGTTTTTGTTTCTCATTTTAAATAACGATTTAATGGTATAGTATAGTAAATTTGGTAATGGTAATTAAATTACGTTTGTGGTGACCCTATAAAAAAAAACAGATGAAAATAGGTATACACAATATATGCCTGGTCAAGAATAAGGATCTAGTTCAGAGTGGATTTAGTTATACCTGACAGAATAAATAATGGACCGCACGATATATATAAAGTAAATGTATTATATTTATATTATTATGAGTTTTCCTGAGAAATTAAAAAAATATAAAATTAATTTGGAAATTCAAAACTAAATCTTATAAGTATAAATTTAAATAACAGCTGATTATACTATAAAGAATAAAATACATGTTGTATGTATCTAGATTAATATTAATATTTTTCAGGTGTTTTTTCTTGTATCGTTTGGGATGTTCCTGGTACTGTTGCGTCTGTTGGTGCTGATGGTTCAAAATGAAATACTGGATATCTTGGTAGAAAATTGGATTCAGAAATAGCATTTTTATTACCATCATTTAAATTTATTCTTTCTATATAAAGTGCTTCTTCATAGGTTGGTGGTGCTAGAAAATTAAAGATTATTAATAAGTTAATAGAAAATCAAATAATATTTTACCTAAACCAAAATCAGCTGCTGAATTTTCAGGACTACTTGGACTTGGAGCATCAGCACCCATTGGAGCTGAACTAGCAATAGTTCTTTCTTCAAATTGTTGACTATTATATAAGGGAATATTTCCTATAACAAGAGGTATCACATTAGTTGGACTTATATGTGGTCCATCAATAAATGCTTTAATATGTAGTTCATAGTAAACTTGAATAATACGGCATATTGTCATTGTTGTTGTTGGAGGAATTGGTGGAACTAATAAATCAACATTCATAGTTTCTTTTGGTTCATTTTTAATAGAACCTACAATCATTTTTCTTACTGTTATTGTTTCTTTTCTAGTTTTACTTCTAGGATAATCACTGTGACAATACATATTTTTTTTCAAAGAAACGCTGACATGTTGAATACCTTTACCACTTTGATTATATAAATTTATTGTAACTGGAATATTTTGTCCTGAAACATAACCAGACTGTGGTATAGTTACTTCTAATATAAGAGGTTTACTAGCACATGCCCAACAACAAAAAGTTTTTTGTATTTCTGTATTAACTGGTAACTAAAAATAAAATTTTATTCTGGTGGTTTTAAATTTATTATATATATAGTTATCTTATTAGAAATACCCTGATTGAAGGATCTTCGGTATTTAAATTAGTTATTTTAAGAACTGTAAAAGCAACAGTAAAAGTTTTATCGAATTTCCATGGGCGATCAAAGACAACTTTTGCTGTATACCGAATGTTACCATAATGTCCTTCAATAGATGAGGGTGCTTCTAAAGGAATTAAACATGAAAAATTGTATATATGTGCTCCTTGTGGAAGAGTTATTGTGCCGCCTGATTTATAAAATAAATTTATTTTAAGGTTTTTGCTATAAGTTTTTATTTGTGATATCAAGTTTTACCATTTGGAGCTCCATAAAGATATGTTGTTGTATGTATATAGTCTTCATTAGCATAATAACTGACTGAACGCGTTGTTCGATTTTTACCCATACCATGAGATTCAGTTTCACTCCATCGCACTTTACCTTTACCTTTCATTATAAGTGAAAGACCTAAAATTATTCATTAAAAAAAGACTGGATGGTTATAAAATAAAAAATTTTGATTATCTATCTGAGTTTGTCTTATTTTCAGCTACAATTAAAAAGTCATAAGAATAGAAATTGCACATATAATACATATATATTATAATAATAATACTAATAATGATATTCTTAGCTTGTACTTCATCGCATAACGGTACTTTATGACGTCACAATTTCAAATATATGTACATACCTACATATATGACAAAAAATAAATTGCAATATTTTTAGAAAAACAGTTTTGTGCAATTTTATATGTAATTTGTGTTTAATATAATTGTGTTTTAGAAAACCTAATAAAACCTAATATTCATCGTGTTTTAGAAAACTTTTGTTTAGACAAATTAATTTTAAAAAATTGTAGGATATTCCTCTATAAGACAACAAAAAACCAATAAAATTGCAAATACTGTTATCTAAATAACGGTAAAATTATAAAAGCATTTAAAAATTCATTAAAATCGGTTTTCTTGTAAACCGGTTATTATTTTCAAATTTTCTTTCCAGAACAAAGAGACTTTGTTTTTATCTACAATTTACCGTTATGTAAAAAATTGCAAAAAACTTATTTAAAAATAAAAATTTTAATTCATTTTCGGCCAATGAATTTGATGGCATTTGTGACAATAGCGACATACATATATATATATTCGGATTTATAACGTCATACTGTACCGTTATGTGATGACAACATTTTAACAGCTCGTGCTCGTTATTTGAAAGTTTCACCTATTGTTTTCAAGCAATAAAATTGAAATGATTATATAAAACATAACAGTAATCTAAACTTGAGATATGAAAAAGAAAGTTTAAAAATATCTTTAAAATATTTAGTGTGTTCAGTTAAATCAAGTTTAATTATTAAAATGAAAATTAAACCGAAAATTGTTTTATTTTCGTATATTTAAAACTAAACTATACTATTTCTTATCATAAATGACGTAATTCACTACGATTACTAATAAAAATTTCTTTATTTTTTTTAAAATAAAAAAAATCACTGTTATCGAAACATTTGATAAGATATTGTTTCATATTAGATCATGTACAAATATATAAGTTTTAAAATATAAAACTTAGAATTTTTAAATTTCAAAGATTTTATATTATTTATAATTTTTTATATTTAAAAAATACAATGGATGCATTTCTAAATTTTTTAGTTTCGAATTTTCTATAGAACACATTTTTAAGAATAATCGATCTCTTATTGTAGAAATAATAGATACTCATCGAATTTTTTTTCTAAACAAAAATTTAGGATAGATAGCTCATATCCGAAAGGAAAAGGTTTCAACCTTTATTAGTTTATTTATACAAAAAAAAAATTTTAAGATATATGTAGGTATAAGAATTATATAAGATTTATAAAAGTCTAGGAAATAAAATACCTCTTTTTTTATTCCAAATAAGAAAATATAAAAAAATTTATTAAAATATAGAAAAATTTAAGATTCAAAAGAGTATAAGAGTATAATATTTTCTTTCTTTTCTTTTATAAATATTTGTTCTTTATGTAATATTCAAATTTATTTTTAAAGCTCTTTTTTAAGATCTCTCATAAAATCGTTAACTATTCGGATTATAGATATAATTTTAGTTTTTGAATATTTAAAGACGTAAAGACGAAGTACATATTATAGTAGTAGAAAAATAAATCATAATATTATTATAATCTAACAATAAAATATTATAATAAATAAACGATATATAATAACATTTATAACATTTCAATTACCTCGTACATCCATTGGTTTATCCAATAATATTTCAACTTTTCCATTTACAACTGATCCCGTATAATAGGTTCCCAAAGGATTACCTTCAAATTTTATTGCACATTGTACCATTTTCTATAATTTACTTATTATTAAGTTTTTTTTTTTTCTACTAATATTATATAATTAAAACCTTTTGGTTATTAAATTTGTTTTAGAACTAAATCAATTTTTGAAATATGTAAAGTATATATGTATAGAAGAAGTGTTATTAAATTATCTAATCAAAATTTTATAAGGCAAGATAACATTATTAATACTTAAGTACTATTGAACTCATATATAATTATAGTATAAGTCAATTGTTTGTTCGGATAAAATTTTAGTATTAACGAAAAAGTATAAAGTACTTTTATTGTATTAAAATATGAGGAAGCTAAATGTATCTATGTTCGGGAAATAAATCTGTATTACAAAAAAATTATATATATAAACATTATGACAGTATCTATTTTATGTTTTTTTATCATAGTGATTATAAAATATTTACCGATTAAATTTTATATCATCTAAATATAAATCAGAAAGTTTGTGTGTTTGCCTAGAATTCATTTAAAATATTCATAAAAAGCACTGATCCGATTGCAACCAAGAATTTTACAAGAATATTCTTTGGAATTCGGTAATTGTTATAATTTAAGCCGTGTTCATGGTCTATTAATCTGTTCCAGCCCCAAAATCTTTTAAAAAATATTTTGTTGTTTTTTTGTCCTGTCTAAACAGCTCAACCGATTTAGTTTTAAATTTGCTGGAGTGTTATTTCATTGTAAAGGAATTCCGTTAATTCACTCCAACACGACAATTTAAAAAATAAAATTTTTTTTGTTATTCTGATATAAGGGTTTGATCAACATTTCAGTTCAAAATAGACCCAAGTTTGCTCTTTGGCAAAAAATGCTTTGATTTTATTGAAACGCTCCAAAATTTTAATAAAATCAATTTAATTCTAATTTTCCACGTGCATTTTATAAATTTAAAGAAGATCCAAAAATCCGTTCCGATAAGCGAGCCTATCAAAAATATTTTTAAATATTTTGTTCTTCTGCCTAAACCTTCCTGCCATCTGCCTAAAAGTTAAAACTTTATAAAAACCTTATTTCTTAACAATGAAAAATTAAAGATATTGTGTAATTTTCGTTTGATTTCAAAAGTCTGTGGGGCAATTTAATTCCATGTATGTAATGTATTTTAAACCCTATAATGAATTAGTATGTATATTTCAGAGATTTGATGTAGAGCTGAAAGAGAGATTTTAGGACGGGTGTTAGGATGATTGCAGTTGATCAAAAGCATTTAACAATTTTGTAGTGTAGATCTTTAAATTATTATTTTTTTTTTTTTCAAGAAAATCAATTTTAAACTTTAACCACTTAAAATCTACAAGCTAATTTTTTAAAAAAAATTAAGAAAAACAGTTATATACTTTTCTTTTAAATTTTAATTGTATGAATTTATATGAAAGTTAGAATGTTTCGTGCGTTAGGTGATAACTTTAAAACGGCGATAGATAAAAGAATCTCTGATGCCATTTTGGAATAGGTATAAAAGGGCATTAAACACAAAGGTTAGTAAAAAGGACCGTTATAATTTTTTGATTTAAATAGCAAATTTTCGAGGTACGGTACGAAGTAAATGATGGGAGTAAATCTACTAATCAAATCAAAATAAATACAGATTTGCCACATAGAAGCATTCAAGCTTTGACATACCAACTCCTTCTCCACAACAAGTTAACTTCAATAATTAAAAAAATTTAAGCAAAAATGTCTAATTATTTTTGTTTTTTAAACAAAATTTCTAAATGGTTTAGAGGATAGCTTGTAATTGTTATACACAGTAAATTAAAACAGCGCTTGTAGGCATCTTTGTCTTTAAATTTAAGTTATTCAAAAATAAATCTGAAAGAACTATTCGTTGTTCTGTGTATTAATCTTTAAAGTTTAATAAATATTATTTATTCTTTTTCCTGCCTCAGTTAAAAGAAAAAATATCAGCAGGCGTTTAAAGTAAATAACCTAACCTAAAAATTGCTGTAAACTTTTTTGAATTAATTTTACAATTTTAATTGTTTTAATTATTTTATTTACTATTTTTTTAATTGTAAAATGTATATATTATAGTTTAAATATTATTGTTTGTATAATATATATATGTATAATATAAATATATATAGCTCTTTAGTTCGTTATATTGTATTATTTTTATTTCAATAATTTTCGGCTTTATTAATTTTAAAATTAGTTCTAAGAGATTTAAAAAATAATCAAAATAAGAGCTTAATATATTTTGAAAAAGAAAATAGACCTAATTAAAATTAACCCTAATATTTTCCACAAGCTTTTTCTTGTATCGTTTGTGAGATTTCTGATACTGCCGCGTCTGTAAATACTGCTGGTTCAAAATGGAATACTGGATATCTAGGTAGAAAACTGGATTCAGAAATAGCATTTTTATTACCATCATTTAAATTTATTCTTTTTATATAAAGTGCTTCCTCATAAGTAGGTGGTCCTAGAAAATTAAAGATTATTATAAAATAATGTAATAGAAAATAAAATAATATTTTACCTAAACCAAAATCAACTGCCGAATTTTCAGGACTAATTGAAACTGAAGCAATAGTTCTTTCTTCAAATTGTTGAGTATTATATAAGGGAATATTTCCTATAACAAGAGGTATTACAATGGTTGGGCTTATATGTGGTCCTCCAACAAATGCTTTAATACGCAGTTTATAGTGAACTTGAATAATACGGCATATTGCCGTTGTTGTTGTTGGAGGAATTGGTGGCACTAATAAATTAACATGTGTAGTTTCTTTAGGTTCATTTTTAATAGAACCTATGACCATTTTTTTTACCGTTATTGTTTCTTTTCTAGTTTTACTCATGGGATAATCACTATGACAATGCATAATTTTTTTCAAAGATACGCTAATATATTTAACATCTTTACCACTTTGATTATATAAATTTATTGTAATTGGAATATTTTGTCCTGAAACATAACCAGACTGTGGTATAGTTACTTCTAATATAAGAGGTTTACTAGCACATGGCCAACAACAAAAAGTTTTTTGTATTTCTGTATTAACTGGTAACTAAAAATAAAATTTTATTCTGGTGGTTTTAAATTTATTATATATATAGTTATCTTATTAGAAATACCCTGATTGAAGGATCTTCGGTATTTAAATTAGTTATTTTAAGAACTGTAAAACCAACAGTAAAAGTTTTATCGAATTTCCATGGGCGATCAAACACAACTTTTGCTGTATAACGAATATTGCCAAAATGTCCTTCAATAGATGAGGGTGCTCCAAACGGAATTAAACATGAAAAATTGTATATATGTGCTCCTTGTGAAAGAGTTATTGCGCTGCCTGATTTATAAAATAAATATATTTTAAATTATTTATATGCGATTTTAGGTTTCACCATTTGGAGATCCAAAAAGATACATTATTGTACGTATATAGTCTTCATTAGCATAATATCTGACTGTATATGTTATTATATTTTTGCCAGCGCCAGCAGTTTTGGTTTCACTCCATTGAACTTTACCTTTGCCTTTCATTATAAGTGAAACACCTAAATAAGAAAAAAGATTATTGTATTTACATATAATATATACATAATACTAATAATGATTAGGGTTTAGGTCATTTAACTAAAAGCATTTTTTCGTTTTTTTAAATTCTTCATAGTACAATCTAATGTTAAATAAAGTAAATTTCAGAAAGTGAAGATGAATTTCTTAAAATTTTATTTCAAAACACTGATCAACAAAATTCTGTTGATTTTAATTTTATAACTCTGACTCATTTCCATTTATGAATTTTTTGTAACAATCACACTTATATTAAATATGCAAATTATTGTTATGTATTACAATATAATTATCATATATTATTTCTTGAGATAATAATTCTAAGATTTTTGTTTTTAGCACATTTTTCAAAAATATGTTATATAATCCTATTAGTTTCACTCTGTCCGTCTCATCCGTCCGTCTGTTTAGAACAATGAAATTTTTAACCATTTAAAATTTAATTAGACTTTTAAAAAAATTAAAACAATTTTTTTATGTAGTCCGACGCGTTACGGAACACCTCTTCAAAATTTGTAAAAGGCTATTTTCAAAAGTATCCAATATCTACTTAATATTTTTTCAATCTAAAAATACTCAACAACAGGTTTTTTATTACCTTTATAATTTAATATCAAACTTATACCATTATTTGCAATTTAGTTTTTACATTTACTGTTATGTGAAGGCAAAATATTACAAAGATTTAGCTTTTTTCATAACTTTGGCAGATTTTTAGTTAGAAATTTTGAGAAAAGAAAGATCTTTCACAATTAGCATAAGTTACATCAGAACATTTTTTCTACCTTCCACTGTTTAAGATCTATTATAGGAATAAAAAATTAAAAATGTATAAATTTTTTCAAAATAAAATAAAATGAATAAAATAAATTTAAAAACTTAAAGCTTCAACATTATATTTTTACATGACGTGTTAATAGTTTTTTTATACCCGTACGATAGGATCGGGTATAATAAAATTACTCCTCCGTTTGTAACACCTCGAAATAAGCGAGCTAGATATACCTTCAAAGGTATGGATCGGATCAGAAAAAATTCTAAGACTTCTAGAAATTTTGAGCCATGTCCGTCCGTCCGTCCGTCAGCACGCTAACTCAAAAACTAAGAAAGCTAGAGTCTTGAAATTTACACAAAATATTCTGGGAGTAATTTGTAGGTTCCCTATTTTTTTTGGTTGAGTTTGGATCAAACCTTAAGGTAGATCTCGAACACCTAACTTTTAGATCCCCACATTTTTTTTGAAATAGAGCTATGAAATTTTAACTGCTGATAGATCTCATAAAAATATTAATTTTATTTGCAATAACTTTTTTTTTGTAGCCCCACCCGTTACGGAGCTACAGCTCCCCAAAGGTTTTAAATTGTAATAACACAAGTTGTATAAGGTATATCTTCATTTTGAAAACGCTAAACGATTACTACTTTTATTAGCTTTAAAAGTATATGTACAATAAATATATATTTGTGGCATACGGTGTCTTAATTTACCGTTATGCGAAACTCAAATTTTGCAAAATCCTTTAACCCTTCTATCTTCTAAACGGTTCAAGTTGGAAACTTGAAATTTGGATAGAAGTTAGATCTTTGAAAATAAGTATGACTCATTTCAGAAATTTTTTTTGTATCACTCCCTGTTTAGGAGCTGTAAGGGGTCAAAAACTGAAAATTTCCTATTTTTAAACACCTGTAACTTGAACACCTGTTAAAATTTTTTTGAAGTAATACTTAAAATAGTAATACTTTTTTAATAATATAGGGTAACTTTATAATTGACGAAAGTGTTATTTGATTTTTTCAAATTTTCTAACAAATTTCTTTAACGAATTTTTTTCCATTTTGTTTTACTCGATAATTTGAAATTGTTGAGGATATATGCGTATGTACAAAAAAATGTAATTAAATAAACAACATAACGGTTGCTTGAAGAATTTTTATTTATATGGTATTGATATACACATATACTTTTATAATATCATGCTTATTTACATATCTTATATGTCACTGATGAATGAATGATAAGATATAGATGTATATTATATAGCGCCGTATTTACATACATACATATATTATGTATTTTATTGTACTTATAAGAAATTATTCTATGAATGGAAATATTTTTAAAGAAATATTGCAATGTATGGCGATATACTTATAACAATATAAATATACTATGTGCGCATTAATATGATATAATATTTAAAATTATATTTACTATTTTGTACTAAGTAAATTTAATATACATTTACCGCTTAGTATTAAATGGTACTATAGAATATTTGAAAAAGTTTTGGATTGATAATCGTTATGTGAAAGGTTAGAATCTGCTTTTGAAGAATGTACATATAAACATATAGTTTGAATATATGTACAACCCATAGTTCTAGAAATTATAAAATTCACCCAAATTATTTTAAAATACTAAAATATTAAAAAAATAATATTATGAGCAGAGTGACAGGCTGTGAACATACTAACGGTTCGTACGGGTATCTAAGAGTTGACAAAGGCAACTGTATTCTTTCTCTTTTATCTTTAGAGAGTATGTATGCAGGTCAGTGATTAACTACTGGTGGAACTGTTTTCATAGATGATGATGAATTCATTAAATTTGAGGGGGTTTATTCTTGAAGTTTTGAAATATTTTTAACTTAAATATAACAATTTACATGGATAGGAAGGAAAAAATTCTACTAAAATTATAAATACTAATGTTACAAAACAGTATTTCCTATTAGGTAAATTTGATCAATATATAAAAACACCATGTATATTATATAGCATACAAGATACATACACAATTTAAACTATATAATATATATATTATAGTTGTACACGACCAATACTATATATCAGTGCATCTCAATTTTTTTGTGATTGCGACCCCTTTTTGGAATACAAGACTTTCAGAGACGCCCCATTACGTTTACAATTTAGAAGTAATAAATATTTGTGTAGTATAAGAAAATAATTAGTTTGTACTTTTTTATTTTTTTGTTATTTATTTGTCATAGATTTTATGCAATTAAAAATAAACTGAATCAGTATATTTGGCAATAAAATTTAAAAGTTTTATTCAAAGGTAAAAAAAAAAACAAATCTAATCGATATTTAAACGAACTTAAATTAACATTTGTATTCAAAACATAAACAAATTCAAATATACCATCAATGTGTGTGGATGAATTTGCTCCTTTTTGCACAATAAATCCAATCTTGGACTTATTTTTGATAATGCAGATCTCATTGCCTGTTCCACATTATTGATGCATGTCCGCAAATGGTAAAAGGATTGACACTGCTAATTCAGTAAGTATTGGAAATTCTGCTTTAACACTTATCCAAAAAGAACTTAAACTTATCTGACTCATGGCGCAGTGGGGAAGTCGCCAACCTTTCAATCGAAGGGTCTTGGGTTCAAACCCCGGTCAGCTCATAAATAAAAAATATGTAGTACTTTTATATCGTAGTAATGTATATCGTATAATTAATATTAGTAATAATAACAATAATAATATTAATAATAATAATAATAATAATAGTAATAATAATACCAATAATTATAATAATAATAATAATAGCTGCTACAGTAGAGCCATCTTTGGTTATATCATGCAAGTAAGGTGTTATATACTGCTGCACGTTATAATCCACTGATGGCGCTGACTCTGTGGTAAAATAATAATAATAATAATAATAATAATAATAATAATAATAATAATAATAATAATAATAATAATAATAATAATAATAATAATAATAATAGTACAATAATTAAATAGTGTAATAAATAGTACAATAATATTATAACAATAATTATAATAATAATAATAGTAATAATAATAATAGCTATTACAGTGGGGCTATCTTTGGTTATATATCATGCAAGTAAGGTGTTATATACTGCTGCACGTTGTAATCCACTGATGGCGCTGACTCTGTAGTAAAATAATAAAAATATTAATAAGAATATTAATAACAATAATAACAGCCGCTACAGTGACAGTGGGGGTTGCCTTCAATAATTACCTCATGTAGTAATATATATACTACTACTACATGTTGTAACTGTTGTGACAGCTTTAGTCACTGTTAGCAAAATAATAATAATTGGCGGACTCATTGTTTCCTTACAGTCCCACTCCCAATTCAATGTTTCCGTATCCATTTTCCTATCCTTTCCTATCCCTACTCCCTAGCCAATACACTGCGTTCGCAGGTAAGGGTTTCATCGCACTATATTGGCTAAAGGGGGAGGTGGGTTTAATTCCAAACGATAGGTGCAATTATAAGCTTTACACACATAAATAATAAATATATACTTGTGTTATACGGTGTCTTAATTTACCGTTATGCGAAACTGAATTATTGCAAAATCCTTTAACCCTTCTATCTTTTAAACGGTTTAAGTTGAAAATTTTGACTGAAGTTAGATTTTTGAAGCCAATAGCCAATACACTGCGTTCGCAGGTAAGGGTTTCATCGCACTATATTGGCTAAAGGGGGAGATGGGTTTAGTCAGTAAGAATCTGACACTACAAAGGGGTAATTCTTGGTGTCTTTGGAAGATTCCCACCTCCCCTAGGAAAAAAAAAAAAAATTCCATTTGAAAGTTTGGAATCACTCGAAAGCTCGGCTAATTCTTTTTGGACCCTCAATGAAAGATCTGTAATATTTTCTAATGATGTATTAAAAGGGTTTTGTATACCCAATAAAAAAAAATATTTTGAAGAGAATGGTACTGAAACAAATTGGCAATATTAAATTTGTACCTTCACGATGCTGCGTGAAGGCCTCAATTAGCACTAGCTTGCGCCATTTTGATAAACCTAAATAATGGTAATTTAAAATTTACATACAAAGCAAACTAACAAGCAAAAAAATATTTCTGAAACGTGTGGAATAATAAAAACTATCAAAAAAAACGAATTTTTGTTGTATTTAATTTGCTCTATTTAATCAATTGTTGTAGTTGTAAGATGTTAAAACAGCAAATGCAAAGTATCATAGAAATATATATATTGATTCGTTCGATGCAAGATAAATAGGTAAATGTTGTTTCGTGATCTCTTGCGACCCTTAGTTTGAAAAACCCCGCTATATATTATGCAAGATACACACAATATACACATCCATAATAAATAAACTCGTACTGCAACCGTTACACATTTTATTTAATTAATTTTTTTTGTATTACTTATCATAATTTATACTCATATTAAAATAAACTAAACTAATAAACAATTAATAATTCAGATATTTACATATGTATGAAAAATTTAGAGATAAAATGTTGGTTATTCGAGATCTATCCGAATTTTTATCGGATCTCAATCAAACAAACGCAAAATTAAATTTACAAATTATTTGTGTTAATTTTAGAACAATACAGAAACTATACAAATATTTTGTGTAAATTTCATGGCTTTTTTAGTTTTTAAGTTATCGTGCTGGCAAAACTTAATTGACTATTTTTTCTGTTTTTCTGTTATCTATTTCTGTTTACGTTATTCTGTTACGGAGGAGTAATTTTAATATATTCGATTGCGAGACTATCATACGACAATATATATATTTTCGCTTTTTAGATTTCTAAAGTCTTTGTTTAATATCTTACTTTCACTTTAGAGTTATATCTTTTCAGCTCTTAGGATATATTTTTATTTAATCTTATTAGGTGGATAAAATAGGAGCAGAAAAATAAACATGTAATAATCAAACAATAAATATAATAATATTATATAAATATATATATTTTTTTTTTAAATGTATTTCTCTGCCACATAAATGTGGACAGGAAATTGCACAGCCTTTCCTGTTCAGGCGTGGCTGTAAGTGTCGTAAGGGGGAATAACTCTTACGATGTGAGTGGGATTCGAACCCACACTCTCTCGGTGTTTACAGCGTATTTTATACGCTCTTACCCACTAGGCCAACGAGACCCCATATAAATATTTATTTAATAATATAACAATTTAATTACCACGAACATCCATTGGCTTATCCAATAATATTTCAACTTTTCCATTAACAACTGATCCAGTATAATATGTTCCTAAAGGGTTATCTTCAAATTTTATTGCACATTGTACCATTTTCTATAATTTACTTATGATTAAGTTTTTTTTCTACTAATATTATACATATAATTTTAAAACCTTTTCATTAATGAATTTATTTTAGGACTAAATCAATTTTTGAAATATGTAAAGTATATATGTATATGTACATAGAAGAATTGCATTATCTAATCAAAATTTTATAAGTTAAGATAACATTTTTAATACTTAAGTACAATTGAACTTCATACATAATAGTAGTACTTCAAACGTCAATTGTTTCTTATTGGATTTTAAAATTTTATTATTAATAAAACAGAAAAAATTTCTACTATTGTATTAAAATATGAAAAAACTAATAAAGTGTCATTTGGGGAAATAAATCTGTATTCGAAAGAAATTAAAATATATAAATTTTATTCAAAGTTTGTTATCGTAGTGATAAAAAATCAATTAGATTAATTTCATCATTTAATATTATAGTATAGCAGATAATAGACACCAAGTAGAGTAAATGAGCAGTCGAATGATTCATATTTTTGGAGTATGGTATAATATATTTTAAAGATTTGATGAATCTTATCAAAGTTGGGAAAATTTGTTTATAAAATGAAATGTTAAACAGCTAATAAAAACTTTTTTAATGAGTAGATGTGGAAAATTTTAGAGAAAACATGTACTAATAAGGGCCTTTCCGAACCATCACACTAAACATCGCACTTCGCCTTAAATACTATTTTATCGCACTATTTTTTTGCCGGAAAACTCCGAATAGTGTCAAGTGTTGTCCAGAATTCATCGCACTTAACACTTGATTATCTGTCAAAAATTAGTGTTTTGAAAACCACACTAGATGATCGCACTTGCACTAAAAATATTCTTTTTTGTTTCCGTTAAAAGTAAATAAGTAAAAACTAATAATAAAAACCTTTTATTAGACACAATATTTTTTAAAAACTTTAATCACATTTATACTTACATTTTAATCTCTCTGAAGTCATATTTCTTCTCTTTTTTCACAATTTTAAAATTTAAAAACTAAAATAATAACTTAAATTTTTGACAATTAATGATATGTGCATTTAAAATTCACTTAATATTGCCATAGTGATCATAAATAATTCTAAATATAGTTAAATAATGCTAAAATAAAATGCTTTTTAGCACTTGTCAAAATAAATAATAATGTAATAGAAAATAAAATAATATTTTACCTAAACCAAAATCAACTGCCGAATTTTCAGGACTAATTGGATTTGTCCATCAGCACCTATTGGAGCTGAAGCAATACTTCTTTCTTCAAATTGTTGACTATTATATAAGGAAATATTTCCTATAACAAGAGATAATACAATGGTTGGACTTATATGTGGCCCTTCAACAAATGCTTCAATATGTAGTTTATAGTAAACTTGAATAATACGGCATATTGCCATTGTTGAAGGAATTGGTGGAACTAATAAATCAACATGAATAGTTTATTTTGGTTCATTTTTAATATAGCCTTATATAATCATTTTTTTTACTGTTTTGTCTCTTTTCTAATTTTACTTCTAAGATAATTATTGTGACAATATTTGCTTATCACCGAGCTTGTTTGCACTTTATGTATGATATTTTTCTTTAAAATCCAAAAATATTTTGCGTAAATTTCATGACTCAGGCTTTTTTAGTTTTTAAGCTATCGTACTGACGGATGGAGGATTAATTAATTAATTAAATAGTATAATAATTTATTTAATTACAACGAACATCCATTGGCTTATCCAATAATATTTCATATTTTTCATTTACAATTAATATAATACGTCCCTTAAGCGTTATCTTAAAATTTTATTGCACATTGTAATTTGTTTCCTGAAGGAGGTATAGATATTCAAAAGACACGGAGAAATCTAAATAGTTTACTATCTTGATAGCTAAGATTTTTACTAACTAAAACCACCTCCTCTGTAGTCAATAATGAACAAATCATTCTAACTGCAAAACAGTATAATAGCTGAGGAATAGGATGAGGAAAGAAAAGGAAATAAATAGGAGAAATTTTAAACTTAAATGGTAGGAGTTGTATTAAATCAGAATTAGTAGATGCAAGATGACTGATTTTTTGAATTTCTGCATATTATATGGTTCGGGGTAATGTGTTTCACAATTTGGAATTATTATTTCGGATACAATTTTAGTATTAAGTAACAAAAAAGTCAAAATAATAGTGCAATCATTGCATTAGATTTTATATACTATTATTATTGACTATTGAAACAATAGTTGATTAGATAATATATTATCAAACATTTTTGACATAAGTTTAAAAACAAGTTTTATCTAATCTATAAACACGTTTTTTTACAGTTTATATAGAATTGCTTACATTTTTTATGATACACAAAGATACACATTTTTTTATGTGTATCTTTGTGTATCATAAAAAAATCTATATGATTCATTCAAAAACCCGATATTATTGTAATAAATATTCAAGCATGTATGGATTTCTTTTTTAATTTTATAATTTTTTTTTATAGCATAATAAATCAAAATAAATTATATTTAAGAATAAATTAGAATTTTGTTTACTTTTTCAAAATCTATTTTTATTAAAAAGTTACGTTAATGTTTTAGGCACCTCTGGTTTTTAAATTATTCATTTTCATTTTCTAATTTTCGTTATATTTGTTTGTATGATAGCTCAAGGATATAAAAAATTTGCAATTACGTTTGTAACATATTAAAGAAGCCGAACTAGATATAACAAAGTATGTATATATATTCTTGCTCAGAATCGATTTAGCAATATAAGCCCGTCCGACCGTCTGTGCGATAACTAAAAAATAAAGTAACCCAGGATTCAGAAATTTTTACCATCCCACTTTTGTAAAATTGTTAGTTTCGCTATTTAAATTGAGTAAGTTCGACCATCCGGCCATACAACTTCTTTATTTATATGAAAATAACTCTGGTTGGTCTAGAGCAGCAAATTCTTGGTACTTAATAAAGGCATCTGAAATTTTCTAAAAAGTGATCAAGTTTTATCGCAATAACTTCTATAAAGTTTGATTTCTCTATAGCGCAACAGATACAGGTAGTTGCCATATGTTGGAAGTTAATTAAGCTAAACATTTGAAATTTTGAAAAAGATGATGAAGTTTTAAGGCAATAATCTCTGTTAAATTTGGTTGGGCAAAAGGTTCGAGTAGATGTCATACAACTACAAAATTTACATAAGTATATTTCAGTACTGAATTAAGTAAAACATCTAAAATTTTGTACAACATGATCATGTTTTATGGAAACAGCATATTATATTATATGTTAATACGGATATCCCAGAGTTGTAACAGTCTACTCTACACTTTTCTTCGTTTTTTTTTTATTAATTTAGTTAACTTTATTAAATTTTAAGTATTAATTTCTAATTTAGCTCAAAAAATGTTTAATTCATATCAATATGTTTTTTAATATTAATTAGTGTCAATTAAGTTTAAACATTTTGAATATTTGAATATGTTTCAAAATTCTATGAATTCTAAATTGAAATTCTATTAAATACTATAAAACATACTGTATGCGGTTCCAGTTAAGACTTTCCTCTGATGCAATCAATTTGAATTCAAAGTATGACAAATTATAGCATAGTATATAATATTATATAGTCAGTCAAAAAGAAAAAGAGGAAGAATTTCAAGGCATATACTTAAAAACAGTTTTAGTCTCAACAAAATGTATGCACCTAGGAGCATACTGTTTTAAGAAAAATGAAATGCGGGCAGTAAACTCTTTACAGATCTTTAGTTTTTTAGAGGCAGTAGGGATGACAGAAGTATTATAATATAAGTGGAGGCAAAATCCACAACATATCGTAATAGAGGAAGCACAATTACAGGTATCTACATTAAAAATTCGCAGTATTTCTTAAACCTCTGTAAAATAACTTAATCTAGCAAAATCTAATAGTATTATAAACATAAACAAATTCAATTCAATTTAAATCAAAATAAATTAATATTATGTTAATATTATATTAATAATTATAAAGGCATGCTTAAACAATTTAAGAACCTGAACCTCAATCAAATTATGAGTAAAATAGATTTTGTGGATTACCAATTCTACTTAAACAAATTTAATTTAGGTAACTTTAGACAAGAATTAGGCAAAACAATTTTTTATTTACATACAATTTTTTATTATTATATTATATTTAATTATATTTATTTTATTTAGTACAATAAATATTATCTTATCGTTTTAATTTTGATTTAAATGATTCACCTTTAAAAATTGTATTGAAATGAATCATATTAAGAAATTATTAGAATACGAGTATTGGGGGGAATATCATATCACTGGTTATTTTATCAGGCAATAACGTAATCATATCCATATGAATGTTTTATTAGTTTTTAAACTACAGTTTTAGAATATTTGGAAATTATATTCATAGAATTATAAAAATATATCTATAATATTATCTTTTCTCTTTTCTATAATCATCATTGATCTTTTCTTTTTCTTTTTATATTTGATACTTAATTCCAAAAATGAAACAATCTTAAATTTTAAAGATTGTTTCATTTTCATTCCCGGAGTTCCCAACTAATAAATAAACAGAATAGAACAAGAGAAGAAGTTTAGAAGAGAAGATTTAGAAGTTCTCAGAATTTTTTGGGACCTGAACTTATTACAAAGCTGTAGCTCCATAAAATTTGAAAAAGTCATATTTTCAATGATGTATTTCAGGTCCTACGTAATATTTATTCAATATAAAAACATCCAACGACAGTATTTTTCTTTTACCATTTTAAATTTCAAAGTTATACAATTTTTTGCAATTTGGTATTTACATTTACCATTATATGAAGGCAAAATATTGTTCCTCATAATTCCGGGACTAATTTTATTTAGAACTTTGAAATTTTAAAGAGAAGAAAAATTTTAGAATCAGCCCAAGTTACGTCAGAAAATATTTTTGTATTTTACTCTGTTTAAGACAATGTTGTAGTGGTTAATACACCGGCCTTTCATACGGAAGGTCTTGGGTTCAAACCCCGGCTGGGTCATATACTCGTAGATTAATAAAAAATAATATAGATTTTCCTTATAATATATAATTAGTAGAATATAATTAAATTAAAAATGAGTATATATGTCCTATAAATTATAATTAATATCATATTGTAATATAATAAAATAATAGTAAACCATAATTCTTGTATAAGATAACAGATGGCGTAGAAATAAAAAAGAAACGTCTTAGTCTTGTACAATAGCTACAGCCGAGTAATCAACGGCTTAGTGAAATTAATGATTCACGAAACTGAAGCTTAGTCAAATATGAATAATAAATGATTTAGTGGATGCCCTATACTCATTATAGGAGTGGCAAGGAAAACAAAAAAAAAAACTTCGGTTAAGAGTTATTAGGGAAATTTTGCTATTTATAAATGTACTTTAGGCATCTGCATACTTTTTTTCAAAATAAAACTCAAAAATTGAAGTTTTAACATTATAATTTTACATGTGTTAATGGTCTTTTTTTAATTATATAGGGTTTCTTCCTTTAAATTGAAGAAAGCGTCTCTTTATTTTTCACAGTTTTTTCTTATATATAAAATTCTAAGAAAAATTGCATATTTTGGTGAATGCGACATTGTCTTTTTATCGTCTTTTGAAAAATGCGCGCCTTTAAAAATCTTTGGATTTCTCTTCCTTTTTTTTTTTTTTAATTTCTTGACATTCTTAGAAAGCGCCTTGTAAAAATGAACGCTATTCGCGCTCTACAACAAATACAACAACAGATAGATCGACGTACCGAAACGGGTTAATTGATTGTAATTTAATAAATCTCATGACACAAAAGTTTAATGGAAAAGAAAGCAACATAACATTTAATCCTATCTAGCCGGGTAATATTACTATAAAATTTTATTTCACTCATATTAATGGTTCTTAGGTTATAAGCGAACAAACAAACAGATAAAAATTTCAGTTTTATGTAAGTATTAATAAATAAAGGTAATCAAATTTTTATAAAAAAAATTCTTTTTATTTTAAATGTTGTTTTACTTGTAGTGATTAAGTAATATATATACATCAA
This sequence comes from Poecilobothrus nobilitatus, assembly GCA_947095535.1. NCBI lineage: Eukaryota > Metazoa > Arthropoda > Insecta > Diptera > Dolichopodidae > Poecilobothrus > Poecilobothrus nobilitatus. The sequence goes on along the minus strand of OX352773.1, from coordinate 252,715,033 downwards.
TAAACTTAGTTAATACTTATTAGTAGAGCCTACCATATTGTTTTGTTGAGTAGCTGGAGTAGCTGATTGTTCAAAATTATACACAGGATATCTAGGAAGATAATAAGATTCAGCGATAGGATGTTGTTCTTTTTTATTCACTTCTACTTTATTAAGATATACAGCTTCTTCATATGTTGGCGGAGCTGTAAAAGCAAAATATTTCAATTTAAATAACTATAATAGTTCATATAATCAATTATTATAGTGCTTACGTAATTCTTTATTTGTTTTTGAATTTTTAAATGAACTATTTGGTTCTGTTATGTTTTCTGACGGTGTTGAATCTGAACTTCTAGTTTCAAATGATTGATTCTGAAAATTATTTAATGGAATAGTTCCTATAATAATGGGAATTACTACAATGGGACTTATGTGTGGTCCATTTATGATGACTTTAACACGAACTTCATAATACACTTGTATAATACGACAAATTGTTTTTGGTGTTGATGGTGGAACTGCTGGAATCAATAAATCAACATACATTGATTCTTGAGATGTATTTTTAATAGAATTCAGACAAATTTTTGCAAAAGTTATTTCTTGAAATTGAGTTTTAGTTAATGGAAAATCACTAGTGCATTTTATGATTTTTTTTAGAGAAACATTGACTCTATCAATGTGTTTCCCACTCTCATTATATAAATTAACAGTAACTGGTATAGTTTGCCCAGGAACAAAACCAGATTTTGGTGTAGAAGCTTCAACTATAAGTGGTTTACTTGAACAAGGCCAACAACAAAATTGTTTTTGTACTTGTAAAGTTGACGGTAGCTGAAAAATAAAAAATACATAATTTTAAAAAATATTTTAATTTAATTGTTATACTTAGTAGATACTTACTCTTATAAATGGATCCTCTTGATTTAGATCAGTATGTTTCAAAACTGTTAAACCAACTGTAAATGTTTTATCAAATTTCCATGGACGTTCGAATACAATTTTAGTTGTATAACGAATATGTCCATTATTACTTTCAACGGATGATGGTATTTGTGGCGGAAGCAAACAAGAAAAGTTATATATATGAACTCCCGGATCTATAGTTATTGCATCACCTAAAAAAATATGTATAGATTAATGTACCAGTACTTCATTCATTGATTATACTTTTAAGTTTTTGTATTCATATCATCACACCGTGTTGATGATCAACTTGTATTTGTATCTTTAACAATTTAAAAAAAATATTATATTAAATTTACCTTTTGATGATCCGATTAAATATGTGACTGTATGAACATAATTTTCGTCAGCGCTGTAAGTTTGCGATGTAGTAGTTCTATTATCTCCAGTTCCTGTTTCCTCACTTTCACTCCATTCAACATGAGCTATTCCATTAAAAATTAATGATATTCCTATAAGAAAAGGGCCCATACTTTATTTATAAGATATATGCTATATATACATATATTATATAAAGTCTATTAAATTAAAGAAAACGAATTTAGGTGATTAACGAATTATAAAAATATTTTATATGTTATGTATATGTACTTATTCTGGATAAAATATATTAATTTCATCTTCTAACTGATTATCGCTGCTAATTATTTTTTTACATATATACATATATATGAACGATTAAACATTAAGATCCCTTGTAAGTGATAATCAAAATTGTGAAAGCCTAATTTTGTGGTGAAATTAAACTCTTATGTTTTAAAGGCTTTAAATGTTAGAATTATCTGCTTGGAATTTATTTATTGTATTTTGAGTTATAATTTGGTATTATGTAATTTCGGATCATGATTTAGGGATTTTTTCGAAATTTGTAACTTTAGAATTTTGATATGCTCCCATAAAACTGTGCAAGAGCACAGTTTATGTGATTATATAAAAATAAATATTCCAAACTCAATTAACTAAACTGAATAAAGTAAATTTTTTAAATTATACAAAATAACAGTTTCTAATAGTAATTAATAAAAGACAACCTCTAAGTAAAAAAGATTTATAAATTTTTGAATTAAATAAAAATTAAATAAATAATTAAGTATTAATAAGACTATAGCCATCATTTAATTATTAATTTAAAAACTTTTTTATTTAGTATTTCATTATAATTTTTGAAAAACTCTAATAAATATGTTCACTATTACTGTATAAAATAATTTTACCTCGAACATTCACTGATTGTTCCAGAGTAATTACAACTTCACCATTTACAACTGAACCACTATAAACAACTGATTGAGGATTTTGCTCAAATTTGATCTCACATTTTATCATTTTTTCTTCTTTTTGTTTTCTTTTTTTCTTTTAAAAAAAATACAATCCATCTAAAAGAAATTTCTTTAAATACTGAAATCATTTTTAAAAATTTTTTATGTAAAAAATGTTTCAATATTCTGCTCATGCTCTCTGTGGTTAAAGATAAGATAAACAAAAACTTGAAAAAAAAAAAAAAAATAATGATGGAACTTAAGATAACCTTATTTATTTGAAAATTTGCTCGTATTGAAAGTAATATAATAGATATAAATATAATCAAAATTTCTTGAATTCCTAATCGCAACGGAATTTAAAAATATATTCGAATTAAAGAGTCCAGAATACAAAAAGACTTAAATGTAAGGAACAGTTACATTTTTCTGTTTAAAGGATTTTTTTGTTAATACAAATTTGTAATTTAAAAATTTTTTAATAAAAAAAAAAAATATTTTTATTGAACTTCTAAAATGGGTAATCTTTAGTTTTTAAAATTATTTAAAATAAACATTTTTTTTTTTTTTATAGATTAAAACATCAAATAATTTTTTTGATTTCACCCTGTTGCACAAATTTAATTTTTCAAAAAACTAAATTGAATTTATTTCATGCTTGTATGGATTTTAGGAGTCTACCTTTCATCTTCAGCAACACACAATTGGAATTTTTTTATTAAATTATTAGGAATTCGAAATTTAAATGCTTTTTGTTAAATTCGATTTTCTTACCAACTATTACAGTTATATTTCGCACTTATTTAATATAACCATTCTACTTTTACAGGTTTTCAAGATAACCAGTGTATAAAGTTTTTTCGGGCACCTTTAAAATGAAAATTATATTTTGCCCCTGAGTTATATTTTGCATAGAGAGTTTATTTAAGATTTTTATACCCTACACATTAAGTATAGGGTATATTGACATTGGTATGGTGTTTGTAACCACCAAAAGGAAGCGAGTTAGGTATAGACATGTATATATATTCTGAATCAGGATCACCGCCGGAGTCGATTTAGTGATGTCCGTCCGTCCGTCCGTCCGTACGCACGATAACTCAAAAAGTAATGATGCTATCTTGATGAAATTTATACTGTAGGTTAACAATGACTAAGGTAAGGCGGGGATTGTAAATGGGCGAAATCGGACCATGCGTTCGAGTACCTCCCATACAACTTCCAAAACCTAATACGCATATTTTCGAAATTAATAAAGATAGAAACTTAAAATTTTGTACGAGGGTGTGTTTTTCTGAACCCTGATATCCCCAAAATTTGAGATGAAGTGTAGTGGTTGTTCGGGTACCTCCCATACAATTCCCAAAACCGAACATGCATATTTTCGAAATTAATAAAGATAGGAACTTCAAATTTGATAGGAGGGTGCTGTTTCCTAAATCCCTGATTTGTCTAAAATTTGAGATGAATTGGTGGAGCTATTCGGGTACCTCCCATACAACTCCCAAAACCGAACAAGCATATCTTCGAAATTAATAAAGACAGAAACTTCAAATTTGGTACAAGGGTGTTGTTTCCTGAATCTCTGATTTGTCCAAAATTTAAGATGAATTAGAATGGTTGTTCGGGTATCTGCCACACAACTCCTAAGACCAAACAAGCATATCTTCGAAATTAATAAATATATAAACTTGAAATTTGATATAAGAATGTTCTACCCTGTTGATGTCTCTAAAATTTGAGATGAATTGGGGTGGTGGTCCGCGTGCCTTCACACACTTCCCAAGACCTAACAAGCATATTTTCGAATTTAATAAAGATAGAAACCTGAAATTTTGTACAAAGGTTGTAACAGCATTTATTTTTTTTAGCTTGTATTAAATACCTAACTAAAATAACTTATGGATTTTTAATTTAATTTGAATGTTTTAGGTGTAGAGTATAAATAAGTCGGTTGCATCGACTTACTGTTATTTTTACTTGTTTTTTTTTTAAATATGTAGTTAATACTATCAGCTTTCATATAAAAGTTTTATGCTGTGCTTATGCGTAATTTGTAAAATGTACATACATACATACCTCCTTAATAAAAATGGCCCCTCTTTATCTTTTATTTTTGAATTTTTATTCTACGTATGAATACTTTATTTGTTACATATATACATATATATTATTTTTATGATATATGTATATATGTATATCTACAAATTGATTTTTTTCTTTTTTACCTATACTTATAAAACTTTAAATTATTCTAAAAGCACATTGATTTTTAAGTTAAATAAAACACAAATTCTATTTCTCTTAAAATATCGAACTAGAACTTTAGGTTACCTGACATAAAATCAAAAGAAATAAAACCAAAATGCACGTTTTTGATTTTATGACATTTGCAGATTCGAAATTGAGCCAAATTAAAAAAAAATTGTTATTTGGTTTTATGTCATTTTTTAAAAACGAAATAAAGCCAAAATTAAAAAGAAATAAAGTTAAAAATAAAGTTAAAAACATATTTAAACAGATAATTTAATTTTAATTGATAAAATTTAATTCTAATTTTTTTAAGTTTAAATTTTAAAAAATTAAAAATGTCCGTCCTGTTTAGAGTCTCGCATATATGTACATATGTACATAATATAAATAAATATGCTGGAAAAAGCGTATAACTATGATTTTGTAACCAACTATAAAATTCTCTCTCTCTGATTTAGTAATTAACTCTAATTCATTCCTATATTATTCAAAATTTATATTAAAAAATTTTTTTATTAGCTAGATTATAGCAGAGCTATAAGCTTTTCAGTCCAAAATTATTTTCTAGAATATTGATTTGATATATGCCAGACTCTAAATAGAAGAGATTTTATAATTGGTTATAAAATCAGAATTGCTACGTTTTCCGGAATATATATATATGTATTACTATAGGAATTGTTTTATAACAAATTTACTTTTCACAAAATTTCTGGAAAATAACAATTCAATTCATTATACCCGTACGATATGATCGGGTATAATAAAATTACTCCTCCGTTTGTACCACCTCGAAATAAGCGAGCTAGATATACCTTCAAAGGTATGGATCGGATCAGAAAAAAAATCTAAGACTTTTGAGCCATGTCCCTCCGTCCGTCCGTCAGCACGCTAACTCAAAAACTAAGAAAGCTAGAATCTTGAAATTTACACAAAATATTCTGGGAGTAATTTGTAGGTTCCCTATTTTTTTGGTTGAGTTTGGACCAAGCCTTAGGGTAGCTCTCGAACACCTAACTTTTAGATCCCCACATTTTTTTTGCAATAGAGCTATGAAATTTTAACTGCTGATAGATGTCACAAAAATATTAATTTTATTTTTAATAACTTTTTTTTGTATCCCCACCCGTTACGGAGCTACAGCTCCCCAAAGGTTCAAAAAAGCTCTATATTTAAATTGTTATAGCCCAAGTTGTATAAGGTATATCTTCATTTTGAAAACGCCAAACGATTACTACTTTTATTAGCTTTAAAAGTATATATACAATAAATATATTATTTGGCATACGGTGTCTTAATTTACCGTTATGCGAAACTCAAATTTTGCAAAATCCTTTAACCCTTCTATCTTCTAAACGGTTAAAGCTGGAAACTTGAAATTTTGACAGAAGTTAGATCTTTGAAAATAAGTATGAGTCATTTCAGAAATTATTTTTGTATCACCCCCCGTTTAGGAGCTGTAAGAGGTCAAAAACTGAAAATTTCCAATTTTTAAACACCTGTAACTTGAACACCTGTTAAAATTTTTTTGAAGTAATACTTAAAATAGTAATACTTTTTTAATAATATAGGGTTACTTTATAATTGACGAAAGTGTTACTTGATTTTTTCAAATTTTCTAACAAATTTCTTCAACAAATTTTTTGCATTTTGTTTTACTCGATAATTTGAAATTGTTGAGGATATAATGCGTTGGACAAAAAAATGTAAATAAGTAAACAACATAACGGTTGCTTGAAGAATTTTTATTTATATGATATTGATATATATACATACTTATATAATATCATGTTTATTTACATATCGTATATGTCACTAGTGAATGAATGATAAGAGTATATATGTATATTATATAGAGCCGTATTTACATACATATATGTATTTTATTGTACTTATAAGAAATTATTCTGTCAATGGAATATTTAAATATAATAAATTATAATATTTAAAATTATATTTACTATTTTGTACTAAGTAAATTTAATATACATTTACCGCTTAGTATTAAATGGTACTATAGAATATTTGAAAAAGTTTTGGATTGATAATCGTTATGTGGAAGGTTAGAATTTGCTTTTGAAGAATGTATAACCATATAGTTTGAATATATCTACAACCCATAGTTCTAGAAATTATAAAATTCACCCAAATTATTTTAAAATACTAAAATATTAAAAAAATAATATTGTAAGCTGAGTGACAGGCTGTGAACATACTAACGGTTCGTACGGGTATCTAAGAGTTGACAAAGGCAACTGTATTCTTCCTCGTTTTAATGTGCAAACAATTCAAAATAAAAATTAAAAAATAAGACTAAAATTTAAAAAATCGGTTTTTGGCTTCATTTCAAATATGACAATGAAATAAAGTCAATTGGCTTTATTTCTGGGAACCGAACTTTATAATTAGATTACCATTATTGTATTAAAATAAAATTTTCAAAATTTTTTTGTGGTTTAAAAGTAACAACATAATATAAATGGAAATTGAAATGATTCAGTGTTCATTTTTAACCAACTGATAACTGACGTGAAATCAGGTTTGAAATCTAAATTGTCAAAGAAGAGAAAAATCATAATAAAATTGTTTTAAAACTTGTTTTGATTAGTTAAAATTAGAATAAAAGTAAAATTGTTAAAAATTTTATGTGGGTTTTTGTGACACCGGTTTCTTTTTTTATCGTATTTAAAAAATAATTTATATAAAAACTTTTTGGTTCTGTCCGTTCTTTTGGCCATCTAAGTTCTTTAAACGTCATATCGTTTGTGATTAAGAAATGAAATTTTAACAGTAAAAAGATCTCATTAAAAAATTTGCTATTAGAGCAATTTTCTTATGTAGTTACAGAGTTATACAGCTAGAGTCTCTCTCAGTAGTTAAAGAACTATACAATCTCCCTAATTTGGAAAGAATCATATTTATGTTCCAATGCTTATAAATCAAGTTAAACGGAATATTTATCATTACCTCAAACCGAAATTTCAAATCATTGACACGAAACATTTGAAACAAACGCTTGAAACTATTAACTTGTAATCTTGAAAGGAGTAAAATTCTTAAAAATAAGTATAGGCTACAATCTAGATTTTACAATTTATGTTCTGTTTGTTCGAATGAATATCAAATCTAGTTGTTATGCTATAAATTGAAAATTACCTTTCTGACAGCGGACATCGCTCTTTAGCTTTTATCTTTACATTTTATTGAGAGATTCAATAACTTTATAGCTCGAACATTATATTTTTACCTTTTTTAATGAATTTATTGCTTTTTATACCCTACACATTAAGTATAGGGTATATTAACTTTGGTATGGTGTTTGTAACCACCAAAAGGAAGCGAGTTAGGTATAGACATGTATATATATTCTGAATCAGGATCACCGCCGGAGTCGATTTAGCGATGTCCGTCCGCCGTATGCACGATAACTCAAAAAATAATGATGCTATCTTGATGAAATTTATACTGTAGGTTAACAATGACTAAGGTAAGGCGGGGATTGTAAATGGGCGAAATCAGACCATGCGTTCGAGTACCTCCCACACAACTTCCAAAACCTAATACGCATATTTTCGAAATTAATAAAGATAGAAACTTAAAATTTTGTACGAGGGTGTGTTTTTATGAATCTCTGATATCCCCAAAATTTGAGATGAAGTGGAGTGGTTGTTCTGGTACCTCCCATACAACTCCCAAAACCGAACATGCATATCTTCGAAATTAATAAAGATAGGAACTTCAAATTTGATAGGAGGCTGTTTCCTAAATCCCTGATTTGTCTAAAATTTGAGAGGAATTGGAGTGGTCGTTCGAGTACCTCCCATACAACTCCCAAAACCGAACAAGCATATCTTCGAAATTAATAAAGACAGAAACTTCAAATTTGGTACTAGGGTGTTGTTTCCTGAATCCCTGATTTGTCCAAAATTTGAAATGAATTGGTGGAGCTGTTCGGGTACCTCCCATACAACTCCCAAAACCGAACATGCATATCTTCGAAATTAATAAAGATAGGAACTTCAAATTTGATACGAGGGTGCTGTTTCCTAAATCCCTGATTTGCCTAAAATTTGAGATGAATTGGAGTGGTCGTTCGAGTACCTCCCATACAACTCCCAAAACCGAACAAGCATATCTTCGAAATTAATAAAGACAGAAACTTCAAATTTGGTACAAGAGTGTTGTTTCCTGAATCCCTGATTTGTCCAAAATTTAAGATGAATTAGAATGGTTGTTCGGGTATCTGCCACACAACTCCTAAGACCAAACAAGCATATCTTCGAAATTAATAAATATATAAACTTGAAATTTGATATAAGAATGTTCTACCCTGTTGATGTCTCTAAAATTTGAGATGAATTGGGGTGGTGGTCCGCATGCCTTCACACACTTCCCAAGACCTAACAATCATATTTTCGAATTTAATAAAGATAGAAACCTGAAATTTTGTACAAAGGTTGTAACAGCATTTATTTTTTTTAGCTTGTATTAAATACCTAACTAAAATAACTTATGGATTTTTAATTTAATTTGAATGTTTTAGGTGTAGGGTATAAATAAGTCGGTTGCATCGACTTACTGTTATTTTTACTTGTTTTTAAGCAAATAGTTTTTTTTTAGTTCTAAAACTGATTTCATTTTATTTAAAGTGTTTCTTCGTATTTTTCACATTTTTTTATAAAATGAATTCTGAGAACAAAGATTGATAAACTTTTGGAGCAAATCGGACAACCCTAAGTGGTAGTTTACTAGTGTGGTTTTTAAGTTTTTTACAAATATTAAAAAAAGTTACAATTGTTTTACAATTATTAAAAGAAAGTTGTTACACAAGTAAAGAGTAACAACTTTGTCATACAATTTTGATTCGACTAACTTTATGTTTTATTTCTTAAAATAATATATTTTTCTCCCCAAGTCCAAATTTCATACATATTCATACAGCACACCATATGCATTATATGAACAAAGTTTTTTTGTTTTTTTATTTTTTTATACCTCTAATAATTTATGTGTATATCAATGCATATTTTCTCTTGTTGATGGCGCAAAATTCAAAAGTAAAATTTTTGTTAGCACTGTGGTGAAAAGTGGGGACAGCTGATTGTTTTAATATGATAAATATTATCTGATCGTTTTAATTTTGATTTAAATAATTCATCTATTCAGCAAAAAAAATATAGGGTTCTTTTGAAAATTGTATTTAATTCTAAATCGATATTATAGGAAGTGTAGCAATCTAGATGCCAGTACTATTGTTTTAATGGTTTTTTTATACCCTACACATTAAGTATAGGGTATATTAACTTTGGTATGGTGTTTGTAACCACCAAAAGGAAGCGAGTTAGGTATAGACATGTATATATATTCTGAATCAGGATCACCTCCTGAGTCGATTTAGCGATGTCCCTCCGTCCGTCCGTACGCACGATAACTCAAAAAATAATGATGCTATCTTGATGAAATTTATACTGTAGGTTAACAATGACTAAGGTAAGGCGGGGATTGTAAATGGGCGAAATCGGACCATGCGTATGAGTACCTCCCATACAACTCCCAAAACCGAATACGCATATCTTCGAAATTAATAAAGATAGAAACTTAAAATTTTGTACGAGGGTGTTTTTTCCTGAATCCCCGATTTGCCTAAAATTTGAGATGAATTGGAGTGGTCGTTCGGATACCTCCCATACAACTCCCAAAACCGAACAAGCATATATATCTTCGAAATTAATAAAGATAGAAACTTAAAATTTTGTATGACGGTGTGTTTTCCTGAATCCCTGATATCCCTAAAATTTGAGATGAATTGGAGTGGTTGTTCGGGTACCTCCCATACAAATCTTAAAACCGAACAAGCATATATTCGAAATTAATAAAGATAGAAACTTCAAATTTGGTACTAGGGTGTTGTTTCCTAAATCTCTTATTTGTCGAAAATTTGAGATGAATTAGAGAAGCTGTTCGGGTACCTCCCATACAACTCCCAAACCCGAACAAGCATATCTTCGAAATTAATAAAGATAGGAACTTAAAATTTGATACGAAAGTGCTGTTTCCTAAATCCCCGATTTGCCTAAAATTTGAGATGAATTGGAGTAGTCGTTCGGATACCTCCCATACAACTCCCAAAACCGAACAAGCATATCTTCGAAATTAATAAAGATAGAAACTTCAAATTTGGTACTAGGGTGTTGTTTCCTGAATCCCAGATTTGTCCAAAATTTAAGATGAATTAGAATGGTTGTTGGGATATCTGCCACACAACTCCTAAGATAAGCATATCTTCGAAATTAATAAATATATAAACTTAAAATTTGATATAAGAATGTTCTACCCTGTTGATGTCTCTAAAATTTAAGATGAATTGGGGTTGTGATCCGCGTGCCTTCACACACTTCCCAAGACCTAACAAGCATATTTTCGAATTTAATAAAGATAGAAATCCGAAATTTTGTACAAAGGTTGTAAAAGCATTTATTTTTTTATCTTAGTTATATTAAATACCTAACTAAAATTACTTATGGATTTTTAATTTAATTTGAATTTTTTAGGTGTAGGGTATAAATAAGTCGGTTGCATCGACTTACTGTTACTTTTACTTGTTTAATAATAATTTTTTGGTATTTTTTTCACAATTTAAAAAAATATTTACATAAACATACATAGGTATTAAAATTCAGTCTGCAGATCTTTTTATTTGTTTTTCGATTTTTTTAGGATAAACTTTTCTGGTTCGGGGAAGTCAAGACTTTTTGTTTTAGATTGTTCAGCCTTTCAGATAGGTACTTATTTTTCTTCGTAACTTTAAAATATATTTTCTTATTAATTATAATTTTTGGTCTTAAAATAAAAACAAAATTTATGAAAGCGTTGTAGAACTTAATTTATAAATTAAACAATTCATTACATTTCACAACTTTTTCTAAAATTTTTAAATTTTAATTTTAAAAAACTAATTACCAAAAACAAAATCACGTACAAATAATTAGTATTTTTTACTAATTTTTTTAATTGTCATAATAATTCAAAAGATCATCTTTTAAAATGATAAACAGGATATCTTGGAAGATAATAATGCTGAGAAATAGAATGTTTATCGTTTTTATTCACATCTACTTTATTAAGATAAACAGCTTCTTCGTATGTTGGTAGAGCTGTAAAAAACAAAATATTTCAATTTAAGAAGTTCATAGTACAAGTAATCAATTAAAATAGCCCTTACGTAATCCATTAATTGTTTTTGCACTTCGAATAGAATTACTTGGTTCTGTTCTAAAATTATTTAATGGAATAGTTCCAATAAATATAGGAATAGTTGCAATTGGACCTATGTGAAGTCCTTTTATGATGGTTTTAATACGAAGTTCATAATACACTTGTATAATACGACAAATTGTTTCTGGAGTTGATGGTGGAACTGCTGGAATCAATAAATTAACATAAATTGATTCTTTGGATTTATTTGTAACAGAGTTTACAATAAAGTTTGCAACATTTATTATTTCAATTTTAGTTTTAGTTGATGGAAATCTACTAGTGCATTTTATAATTTTTTTTAGAGTAAATTTAATTCTATCAATTTTCTTTCCACTCTCATTATTAAAATTAACAATAACTGGTATACTTTGCCCAGGTACATAACCAGTTTGTGGTGTAGTAAACTCTACTATAAGTGGTTTACTTGAAAAAGGCCAACAAAGAAATTTTTTTTGTACTTGTAAAGTTGCCGGTAGCTGAAAAATAAAAAATACATAATTTTAAAAAATATTTTAATCCAATTGTTATACTTAGTAGATACTTACTCTTATAAATGGATTTTCTTGATTGAGATCAGTATGTTTCAAAACTGTTAAACCAACTGTAAATGTTTTATCAAATTTCCATGGACGTTCGAATACAATTTTAGTTGTATAACGAATATGTCCATTATTACTTTCAACGGATGATGGTATTTGTGGCGGAAGCAAACAAGAAAAGTTATATATATGAACTCCCGCATCTATAGTTATTGCATTACCTAAAAAAATATGTATAGATTAATGTACCAGTACTTGCTAACAATTATTTTATTAGTAAGACTCATTCATTGATTATACATACTTTTAAGTTTTTGTATTCATATCATTAACTTGTATTTGTATCTTTAAATATTAAAAAAAAAAAAAAATTAAATTTACCTTTTGATGATCCGATTAAATATATGACTGTATGTATATACTTTTCATCAGATCTGTAAGTTCGTGAGGTATTTGAACTATTATCTCCTGTTCCAGTTCTTTCATTTTCACTCCATTCAACATGAGCTATCCCTTTAAAAATTAATGATATTCCTATTGTACGAAAAATATAATTAAATACCTATTATTGTATTCTTAAAATTTTTATTAAAAAGTTCTCTTGTCTGTTTCAATTTTCAAATATAAAATTTGTATATGTAGCAGAAAATTTTTTATTATTTAATTAAGGAATTTATTTTAAACGTTTTGTTCATGGTAATATTCTTTGAAATTAAAATTTGAAATTAATGGAATTTTTATTTAGAAGAGACAGTATTTGTACAATTTATGTGATTTTATATATGAAAATCGTTATTAAAATTAATTTAACATTCTATTAACTATCTAATAAAATAACATTTTTACGGTTATTAATTTATTTATTTATATACAGTTACCGTGATACATAAATGGGCCAGGTAGCTATAACCCCTGTTTCCTGGTAGGAATGTGGGGTGTACGAGAAATGTGATATATTTAAGTATTTATATTTATATTGCGATATATGAATATTTTTTTTTTTTACCAGCCGGGACGCGAATCCGAGACCAGGTTATTAATAATAGCTAATAAATATGTAATTAAAAATATATTTTATTAATAATTTTGATTTTTGTTTTAAATTAACTCTAAATAGTTTTTTTTTTTTTTTCTATTTGAAATTATGTTTATCATAACAATTTAATTTTACCTCGAACATTAACGGGTTTTCCCAAAGTAATTAAAACTTCACCATTCACAACAGAACCACTATAAACAACTGATTGAGGATTTTGTTTAAATTTTATCTCACATTTTATCATTTTTTAATTTTAAGTAAATTTAACAAAAAAAAAAAAAATTACATCCAACTTAAAATATAGATAATCATATACTGAAACCATTTTTAACATTATGTTATATTTAAAAACGGTTTCAAATCAATTCAATATTCAACTTATTATATACTCTCTGAGTCTCTCCTCTCTATGTTAACGATATAATAATTAATGATGGAACTTTAAGAGAATATTATTTATAAGTAGCAAATGTGCTCGTATTAAAAATAATAAAGTCTTTTTAATTTTTTGAATTTTTCTATTTTCTATTTTATCTTTTTTTCAGTTATATTTTGTACTTTTGAAAATTCAATTATATATCAAGTTAAATTAAATATATTAAAACATTGAAAAATATATTTTATTTATGATTTGATGATATCTAAAATATAATGTTACGTTTTTGACAAAATTGCAATACAATAAATTGTTTTTATTTTTCTTTTAAATTTAATTTTCTTTAAAATTAATAAAACAATTTCAAAATCTCATTTTCAATATATTTGTTATTAAAACAAATCCATTTTATTTCATTCTTTTATATCACAGATAAAAATTATAAGATTATAAATAAAGGAAAAATTAAAAAAGAGTTAGATTTTATAGGTTATTTTTTTATTTATTTTTATTTATTTTATTTATATTTAAGGGTATACTTTATATTTTAGATACATTGTTCGATTACCTTGAAATTTTACTTAACGGTACCTAGTAACGTTACCTATATTTCATGGAACATGATTTTTGGTAGAGAGGTCATTTAAAGGTTAAATTGATTATTTTGAAATTTTCCTAATGTACGTAATCGGTAATCCTAATACCTGATCGGACAATATACCTAAAGTTAAGTATATCCATATTTAATATTTAGAATAAATACTATTGATAATCATTGATTTTATACAGCTGAATAATTTTTAATATAAAGTACTTGGAGAAATAGTATAAAGTATGCTTCCAATGAACTTTTTCCCAACACTAAGGTAAATTTTTAATTATTTTAAAAAAAAAATACACCATGAAAGCTTAAATTTTGGTATTTAAGTACTTACAAATATTGAGTATACATTTTATATGTTGTGTTAAAATAAACAACAAATTGAATGAAATCATTCAAGGTTCAGTTTTTTTTTTTATTTTTTATTAAATAACTAACCTGTAATCAAGTTTTAAACGTAAATTCTATCAAAAGAAAAATCGTAATAAATTAATAAAATTTTTTTTAAGATTTGATTCGTTAAAAATTAGAATAAACGTAAAATATTTTATAGAAATTTTTGTAACATCAACATTTTTTTTTTTTAGAACATTTCAGAAAACACAAGTTTTCTTTCATTTTCTACTCTGTTCGATTGTTCGTCCGTTTGACTGTATAGACAATTTTGTATATTGTTTGTGATAAAGTTACGAAATTTAACCATTAAACATTAATTATTTATTTTAAATTAAATTTTGGGTCAAATGCATAAAACTGATTGAGAAATCAAAATTTTAAATTTTCAAACAAAAACTACAAGTTCAGATGTAGATTTTGTTTTAAAAAGTAAGATTTGAGTCCATGCTCAGTTCTTCCGAATGCATGGTCATTTTTAATTAAATAGTTTGTGTAACAGAGTTTAAGCCTTCCAAATTCCAAAACAGCCTGATGGTTTAAATTCAAATTGTACTGAATATTTTTATATTTTTTAAATTAAAATAAACATATCCCGTCAAATCGCGATACATTATAAAAATTTGAATTACCGCATCTTATTTCCTAAACTTTGGAAACGTCGAGGAAGGTTGGAAATTTGTAATTTTTGAGACGATTAAAATTTTTAAAAATAACATCAGTTTCAATTCAAATTTTTGTTAGTGATTAAAACTAGAAAATTAAATATTTTTAGAAACATCAAATTTTTTAAAGATTAGATGCAAAAATTTCAATTCATTCAAACACTAAATTTTCACATATACCTATAGTTAATAGTTTTTATGAACGTATTGGAAATGTGCACTTTTCAAAACCTCATATGAAACATATTGTCTTGGTAAAAATATTTTTTAATAGGTGCATCCATCTAAATATAGCTACCAAAAGGTACTTCCCAAAAGTTTTTTGGTACTATATCATAGACCAGACGTATAATAATAAATGTATAGGAGGGGCCTCGAAGGTTAAGTGAATAAGAGTGTATCAAATAAGTGTTAAACGCTGAGGGAGTGTAAGTTTGAATACCAAACAAGTTCGAATCCCACACAAAAATAATTCCTAGCGCCACATTTAGCGCCACACCTAGAAAGGAAAAGCTGTTTAATTTTCTTGTCACACTTATGTTGCAGGGGGAAATTAAAAAAAAAAACATGTTTGACCTTGATTATTCCATTTTTTTGGTTACAGAGTAAGTGCGTCTCCTAAGTGAGAAACTTATAATTGAAGGAAGTTAAAGATTACAAAGAAAGAAGGGAGAAATTACCACCTCCTTTTCTAAAATTATCATTTTCTTAAACTTTTAAATTAGAACACATCCACATTCAAAATTTAGTAGAATTTTACTATTTTCAGTTTGAATTTTTAAATAAAATATTTTTAATTAATTATAAAACAAATTTTATTTTTATTTGATTATCAATAAAGGCTTTAATTACAATATTTTATAAAAAAATTTTTATTAAATATTACTTAAATATGACTGTATATCACGTATTTGTGGACTAAAATTATAAACTGGATATTCTGGTAATTTTTTTGAAGTCATATAAGTTGATTCTTCATATGTCGGAGGATCTAGAAAAATAAATGAAATATTTTAGTTAAGATTATGAAAATGAAAAAAATTCAATTTCTTTTAATACTTAGGCCAATATCTTGTGCAAAAATCTCTGGTGTTCTTGGTGTATACTGTGAACTATGTAATTTTGATACAGAATTATCTTTTAAATTTCTTAAAGGAATATTTCCAATTATAATTGGTATTGAAACAATTAATTTTGAATCAGAACTTTTAATAAGAGCCTTAACACGTAATTCATATTTTAATTGAATTATACGGCATATATTTTCTGTGCAAGTTGGTGGTAATGGTGGTACAGGTAAATGAAGAATTAAAGATTCATGTTCTGATTTTGTTAATAAATTTGTTATTATATTTTTAACAAGAAATTCTTCAGTTTTAGTTCTATGACGTGGAAATTCACTTATATATTTCATTATTAAATGTAATGAAATTAAAATTTGATTAACAAATCTAATACCATTATTTGTTATATTTATGGTAGCTGATATATTTTGACCGCAAACATATCCTGATTGTGGTATATGAACTTTTAATTTAATTGGATCATTTAAACATGGCCAACATAATTGTCTTTCTTGAGCCTCAATTATTGAAGGTATCTGATTGAAAAAATAAAATAATTTTATTTAATTTTAAATATTATATATATGGGAAAAAATCATAGATAAATCGTATGTCTATATAGGTCTAAATATATTATTTATTGACAATTTATATAAATGGAATTGTGAAGATTTTTTTCTAAAAAGTTAAAAAACTGCAAATATATATTTTTTTTAATTACATATTTAAGAAAATTTTGATCGTGAATTATTAATTTATTAATTATGTATTAGATTTAAGATTAGATAGAAATTTTTACTATTTGGTAGAAGGGGTAGCAAACTATTCTTACAACTAAACCCTGCGACTCATTATGCACTTGAATTTCATGAGACTATCGTTTATCACAGCGTTTATTGAGTCAATTCATACCCAATTAATAAAGAATCGGTGGATGATCCTCTGATCCAGCTTCCTTCTCAGTAACATTTTTCAAGATTTTTCTTCTTTGTGATTTCAGTGTCAATTATCTTCAAAGTATGTGTAATATCTCTGTCTCCTTCCTAAAATTTCCTGTTCTGTCAAAGTGTGTCTTTAGTCTGTGCTAAGTTCTGTGATGACCTTATTCCAGTATAGATTCTGTCCAGTCTGTTCTGTTTAGTTTAAGGAGTTTCTTTGTTTTTTTTTTTTAAATATTCAAAATTCATTCATTCAAATTCTGATTAGAATAAATATTCCGAACTAAATATAAGATAAATACAAAAACAAAAGACGAATAATTAAAAATATACCCTTATCATTGGTTGTTCAAAATTAAGATCTGATAATCTGTGAACAGTAAAATATGTTGTAAAAGCTTCAGGAGATTTATTTAATGTGCTAAATTCAACAATTGCTTTTGCATAATAACGAATTCTACCAAAATGTCCTTCTACTGATGATGGTAATTGAGTGGGTAAATTAAATGCAAATTCATATGAATGATATCCTTCATGTAAATGATTATTTCCTAAATTAAAAATAATATTATTAAAAAATAAAAAATATTATTTTTGAATTTTGTCTTTTAACCATCAATTGAACCAAATAGATAGGTAACACTTTCAAAATAATCTTCTTTTGACATATATCGAACGCATTCTGTATTTTCATTTTTTAAGTCTGGATCACATTTAGTATTCGATAAAAAAACATTTGCTTTACCACAAATTAATAATTTTACTCCTAAAATTATATTATAGATAATAAAAAAATTCTATTAATTTATTAACTATAAAAATAATTAAAATTATATAAAAAAAAAAAAAAAAAATACCATGAACGTTAATGGGTTTAACTAAAATAAGATTAACTTCTCCAGTAATTGTTGCACCAGTAAAATAAACTTTAAAAGGATTGTCTTTTAATCTAATAACTCCTTCTATTTGACTCATTATTATATAAATATAAATATTAAATTAATTGTAAATTAACAAAAGGTTTATTTTATACTAAAAATTAAATAAATTTTATTTTTATATGATATCAGATATTATTTATTTTTATTCAATAAAAGTATGAGTATTCTCGTTATTCTTTTGTTTTATTCATATTTTATATTATTGTTTTGTTAGCTACCGTTGTGGGGAATTTCATTTGTGGTTTAAGTGGTTATGTTGAATTAAAATGTATTATAATCGTGTAACGATTCGAATTATTATTGTTTCCTGATACTTTAGAGTATCATTTGTAAGTTAGAAACTTTTAGGAAAGTCATAGGAAAATGGAAAAGTAGGATCACGCACTTCAAGTTATTCTAAAATTGAAAGGGAGAGCTGCCAGATAAAAATATTTATTTCCTTTCATATAGAAATTTCAAACTTTGTAATACATAATATAGCAATTTCTTTGAAAATTTTGGAAAAGGTAATTGAAGACGGTTGAATTTTGGAAGGTAATTTAAGACGAAAATTTTTGATTTAGCCAGATAAATTTTAATACCATTATTTATTTTCAACATAAAATGACTATATTCGTTTTCATTTTATGTATACACTTATAACGTGTGCGATTTTTTATATTAATCCAAATTTTTTAAATTAAATATACGAAAAAGTCAAAGATAGTACTATTTTGTTTTGTTTTATTAATAATTTTATGTTAATTATATCTAAAAAAATTGAATAAAATTTATTTTTAACATTTTAAAATAAATTTGTTGTAGTTTGTTAATTTTATGCAGTTGAAAATAATATTTTAACTTTAGGTATTGAAATAATTTGTATTTATATATGCATTGTATATTATATGTGCATTGTTTTGATATAAAGATTTAAACTAAAATGAAATATAAAAAAACCACATTAAAATTATTTTTAATACGATATGATTCATTGTATATTTTATAATAATTTCTGAATTATTTATTATTTTATTTCTGAATTATTTAAAATCTCCGAAAGTGTTTAATTAATATATAAAATTAATAAAAAAAATTAGTTTTTTTTACGGGATAGGGAATCATCGAAAGACGCTAAAGCGGAGCAGTATGAGTACGATTCTTTTATCAACGTGTGAGTCTTTAACCCACTAAACATCAATTCCCTTTTTGACCAAACAATAGATTATGGGACCTTTAGTACTATTGTATTGTTTGGATAAGGAAAGTTTTTGCTATATGGAGTAAAAATATCAGTTTAAAATTGTTATTAGACGAGTAAAACCATTAAATGTCAGAAGTATAAGAATAACTAAAATATACGATAAAAATGTCAAAAAAAAAAAAAAAATGCACGCTAAATTATATGTCATAGGCGAAAATGTTATGTAAAGTGTCCGTAAAAATGGTACTTAAATGTTAAATCAAAACATTTATTTAATGCATACAGCTGCTTGCTGTCGAAAAACGGAACACGAATCATTAAATAAATAATTTTAATATGTACATATTTAGAATAATAATTTTTTACAATAACAATTAAAAACTGATGAACATTAGAAATTCAACTCAAACTTGTAAACTTCATCAGACTTGTAAACAAAATCACATGATTTTATCGTTAAATAATGATTCGATAAAGTTTAGCAAAAAAACTGCACGAAATTTCTTGCGGTTTTCTATCGTCTCGCTACTTTCATTTTGGAATTTAGAAATTATGTAACTTTTTGTTGGATCAAAAACAGATTTATAAATGCAAACAAAAAAATCAGCTGTCTCCACCACAGGACCGACCGCCCCTACCCGAAAAGTACTATACCAAAATTTATAGATAATAATTTGATATCAAAGCAACATAACTTCTAATAATTTAACAACATTTTGTTTTATTCAATAACAATAATAAGCAATGAAATCGTAAAAATATATGTATTTACATATGTATGTATGTGCGTTCATTCATACATCCATTTCCATTATTATGTAATGTAGGTACATGATTTTTTTTTCATTCAAAAATATTAAAAGTAAAAAATAATAAAAACTGTAAACAACAAAACAAACATAAGATTAATATTGAATCTGCTAACAAATATTTTACCGTTTTAATTTTATGTCATCAACAAAAGAATATTATGCATAGATACAAGTACATATTATGTATATAAATTTTTAGGAATATAAAAAAAAAACAAAAAAAAAATTGTTCATATAAATTCATATGGAGTGTATATTATATGAACTTTTGGACTGGAAAATTAAAAAAAACTTTAAAGTTGGCCAGATCAAAAAATGTTCTATGGCATAGTTGTGGCTCTTTACTTGTGTAACAACTTTTTCTTAATAATTTTTCTCATAAAATTTTTCTGTTACGAAATATTTGTAAAAAACTTAAAAAGTACACTAGTAAAATACCATTTGCCGATTTGCTCCAAAAGCTATCAATCCGAGATATTTACGTTATAACCTTAAATATGAAATTTCAAAAAATTCCGCTCAGTCGTTTAAACTGTACACGTGCCCACAGACATACCCACACACGCACAGACGGACATTATGCTGAAAATTTTTTTACAGCCTTCTCCACACCGGAGTAGTGCATTTTTGCGAAAATCTCGGGTACAAATTTTTAATATGAAAACAATACCTACCTTATACATTAATGTATGCGCTCGGTAAAAAGGTATGATCAAAATTTAAATTTTTTTTGGTTTTCTTTGCATTTCATATATAATTCAAGGGTAAATAATGTCATAAAAAAAATTATATTTAATGCATTAATTTTCTTTTATTATTTCAGTTAATAATTTTTTTTCTGCGAATGATAGGAAACTGAATTTTTCTAACATCTGTACAATTTTAATAAACACCATTATTAAAGGACTAGGACTCGCTAAACTTTTATATTTTATACGTATAATTAAAAAAAAAAACCGTATAAATAAAGTTCAATAAAATAAATGTTAAAACTAAAGATGAGTTTTCCACGTAATGAATATAAATAAAAGAACGATACTTAAATTTTTAATGATAAAAATTTAATAAAAGAACAATTACTTGAGTTTACAAATCTATAATAATTTATAAAATTAAAATTTATTAACATTTATTAAAAAACAAAAACACAGTATCTTAAAAATATTTAATATAATAATATTTTAATAAAAAAAATCATATATCAGATCAAAAATAAAAAAAAAATTCTTTTTAAATTTTATGGTTTTAATTTACTTTTAATCCAGTCTTCATAACCAGATACTCTTGTATATATAGCAGGCCAATTTTCTACACCACATTTATAACCAAATGATACAATTCCTTCGATAACCCAATTAGAACCCATTTTCATTAATGGACCACCTGAATCACCATTACAACTATCTTTATTGAATTCTCCACCAGCACATAATTGATTATCAATGATTTTAATATTTTGTGTTGCAAATTTTGTTGTACAAACAGTTTGATTAACAACTGGTACTTGAAGTTTTTGTTTTATATCAGCTTGAGAAACTTAAAAGAAAAAAAAAATTGAAAATTAATTAAATCTTAAATTTTGTTAAATGATTTGAATTGTTGATAACAAGTGAATCTATATAATTGTCTCTAGTTAATGTAATAAATACAATTTCGATCATCAACGAAAAATTTGTCGCTAAAAAATTAAAATATATACATCCTTGTACATTTACTCATAATATGTGAATATGAATGTCTAACAAAAAATTCTTGGTCACCGAGATTAAGATATTTTCGGTTTTTTTAGCTGATGGTCCGATTTGACATTTATCGCTAATAAGTGACAAAAAATAAAATATATATATATATTTTTTAATTCGCTACAATTATGTTTCATTTAAAGAAAAATAGTTTTGTGAAACGAATTTCGCGAGTGGTCGATAATCGGTGGTCGGAAGTGTCTTTATTACTTAAAGTTTAATTTTTTTTTTTACTGTAGGTTTAAACTAAATCGAATAATAAAACAATTGTTGATTATCAATTTAATAAATGCATTAATTACTCTTTATAAATGAAATTTCTCCAAATATATTTTTTGTTTTAAATCTATTCTTTGTTATATTCAAAATTTTAACAAAATAAGGAAAACTAAATCAAAAAACATCAAAAATATAAATGAAAAAGCTTACATGTAGTAGTTCGACCCCAACCAGATACTGTTAATTTTTCACCAGGTATTGTTCTTAATAAATTTACAGTACTAGGCAAACATACAGGTCCTATATAATTTGTATAATTAACATGATTTTTTAAACGAATTAAACCAATATCATGATGTCGATCTGGTGAATTTTCATTATATCTTTCATGTGGTATTATTTCATCAATTTCAATTGTTACTGGTTTATCAGCACATGTATTCGGTAATTTAGGATTAACACAATCTAAAACAGTTCTTAAATCATGTTCTCCTAATCGTACTGAAATTCTAAAATTAAAAATATATATATGTAATTATAAAATCTATAAAAATATATGTGTAAGTATTAAATCTTTACAATTGTACATCATTTTCTAAATTTTTCCCTTTAATACAATGTGCAGCTGTAAGAATATATTTTGAATTTATAAGTGATCCAGCACAACTTCGAAAAACTGTTTCATTTTCTAAAAATAAATTTAAATAAAATTAATATAGTAATAAAGATCTGTGTTTAAATTTAATGTTATTTTTGTGATCGCATATCTTTTAAATCCTTAATGTTACAAACTTAAAATTTTTAAGAAATTTTTGAGAATAAACATAAGGTACCAAGAAAAATTATAGAGGAGCTGTAAAGAGGCAAAAATCTGCTATTTTAAACATCTGTAAGCAAAACACTTTTCTTAAAGGTAAATTGTAAAAAATAAAAGTTAATGTTTTTATATTATATTTCAACGGTTTTTTTTTAATTATATGTAAGATTTTCTTAAAATTTAAGAATGTTTCTTGTGATTTCTAACAATTTTTCCTACAGAAAACATGATCCTACAGAAAAATTGTTAAGCATACTATTGCATATACTATTTAAAATTAGGTTTTTTATTAGTTTTAAAAGTCTAAAATTTATAACATAGTTTTTTATCAAATGCAAATGGTGGATTTAGATAAGTTCATTTAATTTTCTAGAACATATATGTATATGTACGTATTAAAAAAGTTATACAAAGACCATATACAAGTATGTCATATTTTTCATTTAAAAGATTGTGCTCTATCATCTTTATGTTTAGTAAATGGAAATCATGTATATTTGTGTTGTGTTAATTTTAATTTGTGTTAATTAATTTGTGTTAATCATGTATAATGTTTATAACTAAGATTAATTATATTTTACATATGTATATAAATGGTTTTATTTTTTTACTGTAAAAACTACAAAATCCCCTGTGCAATTGCACAAATTCTATAGATTCAAAAACATTTACGTTATCATACTGACTCCCTTAATAAACTACCTAAAAATTTCATTTTTACATCAGCACCATTAAAAAAAACGTTGAAATCACTTACTTACTTGTAATAGAAAAAAAACATAAAACAAATCTAAACACATAAAATTAAAAATGTTAGGTACACTTTATTAATTTATTCTCGCCGTTTTTTCGTGGCGATAATTTTTGACAGTTTTTTAATCATTGAGAAAAAATGGTCCAAGCTAAAAACACATTCAGGGTAAAAGTTCGTGCCGATATCTCAAAAATTGTTTGAAACACATGTATAAAGTGCACAATAAAAACCGGCGAAAAACCAACCAACACCAACCGGTACGACATTTTTTTTTTTGTTACATTTAAAACACTCCCAATAATCGAAATAATTTTAATATTTGTTAAAATTTTACTCTCTATTTTTCTTTAGTTTTAAAAAAAAAATTTTTATTTAGATGAAAAACAGTTGTTTTCGCCGCGAAATTACTTCAATTACCAAAACTACTTTCAAGTCTTGTGCGTTTATTTTTTTTTGCTTGAAAAAAATTTGCTGAATTTATTTACATTATATTTAAATGTACTTTGGAAGAGGTCTTTGGTATATTTAATAAAAGATTCATGTCTCTGATAATGTAATTTCATAAATTTTCAGGGTCTTTTTTTTTTGTGACGGTCGTTTTCGACAGCTTTTTAATTTAATGATCTAATAATAAATTAGTACAAAATTATGAATCTATTGTGAGAAAAGGCTTCTAAAATGATATTTTCTATGTTATTTTTTCTTTTTTTTTTAAGAAAAATATCCATTTCTATAATATTTAGTAAGTTTCTGATTTCTGTTATGAAATATAATTAGCTAAGTCTGCCGAATTTTATATTAATAAAAAAAATTCGAATATTTTATGTTATACCAGTTATACGGAAAAGTTAGCTTAAAAATCTAAATTTCAACCTAAATAAACAAAACTATTTTAAAGTATGTTACGAAGCTTTTACCAGCTTTTTATACTAATGAAAACAAAATCAAGAATAAAATCGGCCTATTATTTTTTTCTTATAAATATGAGGTTTACTATAAACTTTGCTCACTCTCACTTTTTCACTTTCAGGCGTTTTAATTTTATTAAGAGTACCTATTTTTATATTTTTTTTCCAAAACAAAAATTGAAAATGCGAACAGAAGATTAATAATTTATTTTTAATTTACCGCTGCGACCAGTTCATAATGCACGTGGCGGTCAAATTTAAAAATTAAAAATTTGCTGAATTTATTTTGATTGAAAATGTGTTTTTTAAGTATGTACTTTTCCTTTTTTGACTGTACTCACTTTTAATGAACGGTTTGTGTCTCTGATAATACTTCTAGTGGAAAATTTGGTCACTCGTAATAATATTTACTAAATTTATTTATATTTTTAATGAACGGTTTGTGTCTCTTGATAATACTTTGAGTCAAAAATTTGTGTCTCTGGTAATAAAATTTGAAATTATTAAATAAATATACAGAAATATCATCATTGCCAGTTTAGTTTACATTCAGTGTGAGTGTTTTATTATAGATATAAAATATATTTTTTTACATGGTGGCAAGGTCTCGCCAACATCTTGTGTATTATATTATAGATTTATAAATATTATTTTTTGCAATTACTACAAATTGCTTTTCCGATCCGATTTTATTCATTATTTTGTAAATTATTTTAAACACTTACAGAGTATTTCAAAACAATTTAGAAGCTTACAATGAAAATATGGAGCTTATGGCATATTTAAATTTTGTTGTTTTTTAAGATTATTTAAATTTTGCTTTAATTTTTTTGAAATAATTTAAAATCACCCCATGCGTAAACAAATGTTTATTAATATAATGAAATTGCATAGGAAAACAAGGTAGAATGTAAATCAACGGCTTTTAAAAACGCACATTTCCCAAAAACAATACAAACTGTTTACAACTGTAACTTGCACCTAAATTTTAAATTTGAAAAAAATTGTACAGGTGCTTAAGTAACAGGTATTTAAATATAGGAAAATTTCAATTTTTGAGCCCAGATAGTCCTTAAACACGGTTGATACAAAAAAAATTTCTGAGGAAACTTATACTAATTCTAAAAATTATGAAGGAAAACCTGAGATATATACATTAAAAAATAGGGTTTTTTCAAAGTTTGAAGGACTGTAGCTCTGTAATGGATGGAGCTTCTACTTTGTAGCAGTTTTATAAATAGACGGACTTACGAACGGACAGAGTGAAATTAATAGGCAAATTTTTTCAAAATTTTTTTGGAAATGTGCTAAAAATAATACAAATATTTGTCATTAGGATAACCGCCAATAGATCTTTGATTCTAAGAGGTTTAAATACTTATGACTGTATTAGTAAATGGATTTTGTTTAATTTTAGTTTATAAGTATGTATCTATTTAAGAAACTACATAATGTTAATTTTATAATGTTAATTTTATTATAATGTTAATTTTAAAAAAATTAAAAAATTACAGAATCACGAAACATGCAATAAATTGTAATTACAATATAGATTTTCGTTAAAAAATTACGAAAATAATTACTCTTGAAATTGCTTAACATGTATTAATTATTTTTCAAAATCTCTTTTTATAAAACAAATCCGAATAAACTTAGCCAACGTAAGTTTATATTAATGTGCTTTTCAAAATCTAAGCTTTTCATTTATTCTATATTATTTTTATCGATTCTCTTTACATTTCTTTATATTAAAATAATAATAAACGATGAAGAGTACAGTATAGTAGACTGTGTCAAATCTGGGTTACCCGTTTGAACGTAATATATGCTGTTTTCATAAAACCTAATCATATTTTACAAAATTTCAGATATTTTAGTATCGACGTTAAGTACCGAAATATATTTATGTAAATTTTATATGAAAACTACCCGGATATGTTGCATCGGTACAAACAAATTTTACTGAAGTTATTGCTCTAAAAATTCATCATTTTGTAAGATTTCTGATTCCTAGTTTCATTAGCTTCCAAGATATGTAAGCTACTTGAACCAACTACTCTAGCCCCACCAAATTTTATAAAAGTTGTTGCCATAAAACTTTATCATCTTTTGTAAAATTTCAAACGCCTATAGCTTCATTAAGTTCCAAGATGTGTAAGAAATCTTAAGCTGCTGGACTCTAGAGCAAACAGTTCAATAATTAATCAGTCAGCAAACAGTTAAGCATAATTTATATCCCCATAACTTCGTACTTAATAAAGCTAGAAATCTAAAATTTTCTAAAAAATAATCAAGTTTAATGGCAATAACTTTTATGAAGTTGGGTTGCTCTAGTCTAGACCAACCAAATTTTACAAAAGTTGGTCCATGTAACTCGACACCGTTTGACAAAATTTTAGATATCTAGCTTCAATAGACACTGAGTTATTTCCATATAAAGAAAAAGTTGTGTGGCAGCTACTCGAACTCGGCGACCGAAAATGCTGGATTTAAATAGCGAAACTAACAATTTTGCAAAAGTGACGTAAATAAATTTCAGCTTGCTAGCTGCTTTATTTTTTGAGTTATCGTGCTATTATTATTTCCTAGTAATTGTTATAAATTATCATTTTGTAAATATGTCGTAGAGCAGCAAAAGAATTTTGGAAATGGTCTAAAAATCAGAATACGTAAAAATAATTTAAACACAATTAACAATATCTTTTTTGCTTTGCAAAAATTATTGACCTTTTTCATTTTGTTAATAATTTACTTAATTAAATTTAGCTAAATGTTGTCGCAGAAATTGTAAAACAATTGTCTGAAAACGTCTGTCTGAAAACGTTGCAGAAGGAGGCAACAAATTATTTAACAGATTCTTTTTCATTATCACTCAGTCAAATAGAAAATTTCATGGTATCGATCCGGAAGTGTTTTGCTTTCAATAAGATGGTGCTACACCTCATACTGCTACCCCAACAATTGATTTATTGAAAGAAAGATTTGGTTATAACAAATGGTCTAATTAATTGGCCTCCAAGATCATGCGACATAACGCCATTGGATGATTTTCTTTGGGGTTATGCGAAGTCATTGGTTTATGCTGATAAACCAGAAACAATGGACGCTATGGAAGCCAACAAAACCCGTGTTATTGATGAAGTTCTCAATAACTCGAAAAAGTAGACTAAAATTGGTCTGATCGAATGCGGTTCCTCAGAGCTAGTCGTGGTGGTCATATGCCGCAAATTATTTTTAAAACCTAAATCTCATAAAATTATCTTTCAAATAAAAAAAATTTCAATTTAGAAATAAATTACATACAAATACAAATCAAAACAAATTATTCATTGATTTCAAATAAATATGGAATAAATAAATAATTAAGTTTATGATTCATTTGATTCATTAATTGAAATGAAATGAATTTATAAATAAATGAAGGTTTTGCTAAAATACATAAGATATTTTTTTAATTTTTTTTTTTAAAGATCAGTTTTAAGCACATTTTTCAAGAAATTTTTGAAAAATTTTATTAGCAGTTTCACTTTGTCCGTTGCGCCCTGCCGTCAGTTTATTAAACTTCTATACCGTTTTAGATGAAATGCAATAAAATTTTAAACATGAATAGGCCATATTAAAAAATTAATATTCTGGAACAACTTTTTATGATATTTTGTATTTTAGTAAGTTTTCTTTTTTTTCGAATAATTGATCTTTAATTTTAAAATCTTGATTAAAAAAATCAGTTGCTATTAAAAATTTAAGTTTTGCTATTTTAAGACAACTGTAATTTGCACAAATGCGAATATTTTTTTTAAACGAAAACGCTAAAACTCAAAAATTTAAACTTTAAAAACCCAGCATTATATATTAACATATTTTAACAGCTTTTCTGTAAGGTTTCCTTTTCCTTAAAATTGAAGAGTATCCCTTTATTCTAATTTTTCTTCATTTCAAAATGTGTATCTTTAAAAACCTATGGTTTAATTTACTGTCTTAGTTTTGTACTTATTATAAATTTATTTTTTCAGTTTTTTTTTTGAATTCTTACAGTAAACCCGATTTTTAAGTAACTTTTTTAAATTTTGTTAATTTTTTTAACTTTTTTTTCGTTAAATTATTTAAAGTTTACATTAAAAAATTCTTTAAGTTTTTTTTTTTGCAAATGCTACTATAATAGTATTTTACTTTAATGCAGTAAAAACATAAAATTTTTTTAATAAACTATATTATAATAGGTTAAGGTCAATGTTGACATTTTGAATAATAATTATAATATTATTATTATATTCCTAATAACATAAATGAAAATATAATTTATATACTATACTTACTATCTTTATATTCTAATATTGCCATCCATTGAAATTCACCTAAAATAGCATCCTTTCCATTAAAAATTCGTTTTGTTAAATTAAATAGACCGCATTCTGATGCTGTTGGTAATTTTGAACTATCACGATGTTTAATTAAAAGATGATTAGTTGATAACGGCTTAATTTCTATATTAGTTGTGTTGAATGTATATGAAGTTTCATTTGTACAACAAACATATGGAATCTGTCCAATACCATTAATACATTGTGATGCTTGTAAAAATGATATATCATTATCAAGAAGAGGTTCCTTTTCAAGTATTTCATACAAAACTTTACAATAATATATTGATACACATTTACCGGTCGTTTGATTAGGATTATAACAAGAATCTTGTTCTTCTGATTTTGTTTTTGCTTCTTCTTTTTTTTTTTTTTATATATAGAAAATTAATATAAAGAATAAAATAATAGATTAGATAATATTATATACAATTAATTTAATTTTAAAACAACTTTTTTTTTGGTTTTTTTAAAGGTCAAAAAATTAAAACATTAATTTAAAATGCAAAAACTTGCTTTGTGATTTTTGTTGTTGTTGTTGTTGACTAATTCCTAAAAGAATTAAAACTAGTAAGATCTTAAAAACAAATATTATATTAAACATTATTAATAGTAACTATATTATGCAACGTGAATTAAATATTAATATATATATTAAAAAATTTAATTGTGAGAACAAAAAACGTAAAAAAAAAAATCATTAGCGATAATTTTTTTGTTTTATTTTATATGCCGTCAAAGATGAGACTAAAAAAAGCTTTTTGAAAAATGATATACGTTAAATATTGTTAAGTTCTTATTAATTAATGTATAAAAAAAAATTTACTCTGATCTGAGATTTAGATTAAAATTTTTGCTCTTATAAACAATAGATTAAATAATTTTAAATTTATATTAAAATTTTTTTATTTTTACGAGAGTTTGTCGAAAACTTCAAAAGTCACTTAGAGGAATTGCATATACTTTCTTCGGATAATGATAGACCTTACCCAACCAAAATCATCTTATTTTAAATTAGACTTTATAGATAGTTTCTTTAATATAATTGTATAAAAGTTTAAAATTACGAATTGTTTTCAAAAATTAAATTATGTTACCTTTATTTAAATTTTATTAAGTATTTATTTTAATTTTATAATTATCCAAATTTAAAAATCATTTATCCAGATTATATTTATAATGATGCTTGGAGGGCATTAAAGTCTAATGTAAACTTTAAATATGAAACTTTTTCAAAACAATTTTTCAATTGATTGATACCGTACATGGTATTTTTAAGTCGGGTTATATACATACTTTATTCATATATTTGGTGTTTGGATTCCGAAAATTTTAACTTTCGGTTTTAAAAAATTTAATAATTAGGCGCATCATTGAAAACGCAAACGCGATTTCAGCGGGGAAAATATGTAAGTTTTTGCTCAAAAGCTATCATTGAAAACGTTGCGGATAATTGCGGAGCGGTAAATTTTTTTAGGTGTCAAATGCTTTTAAACCGCATATTATAATTTGTATGAATATTTTAACATTTTCTATCCGCAGTAATTTTATTGCGGCTTCATATAATTTAAGAGAGACACTCGTTTAATTGCTTTTTATTTTTATTTAATTAACATCAAAACACTAAACTGTTCTATACTGAAATTGTAATGTAAGGTGTTTGTAATGATGTAAATAAGATGTTTGTAAAATGTAAATAAAATGTTTTGTAAGATCATACAAATATAGGTATTTATATATAGTCAACTATGACTGTCAAATTCAGTTAATATTTTTGAGCAACTTATTAGTTTTAAATTTCCTTAATACATAAGTAAATAAAATATGTGGTAAAATTTTTTGAATTATTTAAATGCCAAAAAAATTTTCCGCTTCGCTTTTGTCAACGACACTATGCGTTTGCGACACTATTGCGTTTTCAATGATAGTGAAAATATTACGGCGGGAATAAATGCGGATCATAATTATTCCCGCCGCAATTGGGTTTTCAATGATAGGCATAAATATAATATAATATAAGTCATTTTTATACCCGTATGAACTATGTTCAAGGGTATAATAAATTTGCCATTACGTTTGTGACACCTTAAAGGAGTCGAGCTAGATAAAGTGTCAAAGGTATGGATCGGCTCAGAATAGAATTCTGAGTCGATTAAGCCATGTACGTCCGTCCGCCCGTCCGCACGATAACTCAAAAAATAAAGGAGCTAGGGGGCTGAAATTTTTTTTACGTCACTTTTGCAAAATTGTTAGTTTTGCTATTTAAATCCAACCTCAACAAGGCAAACAACTTCTGTAAAATTTGGTTGTGCTGGTGCGGCGGGTTCGGGTAGCTGCCATACAACTTCTCCGTTTAAATGAGAATAACTCAGTGTTTATTGAAGCTAGGAATCTGAAATTTAGTAAAGAGGTGTCGAGTTACATGCCAACAACTTTTGTAAAATTTGGTTGGTCTAGAGCAGCCGGTTCAGGCTTCTTGCACCTCTTGGAACCTAATGAAGCTAGGCGTCTGAAATCTTGCAAATGATGATCAAGTTTTATGGCAACAACTTCTGCAAAATTTGGTTGTGGTGGTGCGACGGGTTCGGATAGCTGCCATACAACTTCTTTTTTTAAATGAAAATAACTCAGTGTCCGTCCGCACGATAACTCAAAAAATAGAGGAGCTAGGAGGCTGAAATATTTTTTACGTCACTTTTGCAAAATTGTTAGTTTTGCTATTTAAATCCAACCTTTTCGGTCGGCGGGTTCGAGTAGCTGCCATACAACTTCTATCTTTATATAGAAATAACTCAGTATCTATTCAATCTAGGTATCTGAAATTTTGCAAATGATGATCGAGTTTTATGGCAACAACTTCTGTAAAATTTGGTTGTGATGATATCGCAGGTTCGGATAGTTGCCATACAACTTCTCTTTTTAAATGAAAATAACTCAGTGACTATTGAAGCTAGCTATCTGAAATTTAGTGAAAAAGTGTCGAGTTGCATGCCAAAAACTTTTGTAAAATTTGATTGGTCTAAAGCAGCCGGTTCAGGCCTTTTGCATTTCTTGGAACTTAATGAAGCTAGGCGCAATAGATTCGGGTAGCTATCATACAACTCCACAATTTACATAAATATATCTCTGTAGTTCGGTACAAAACATCTGAATGTTTTTAAAAGATGATCAAGTTTTATAAAAACAGGATATATTACGTTCATACGGGTATCCCAGAGTTGACACAGTCTACTCTACTGCACTCTTCCTCGTTATTATACCTTTTAAAGATATAATAAAAAAAGATTAGGAATAGATTTAATTTTATATCTTTAATTCTTAGATTGCTGTTTTATGGTGTAGATTAACTGGAGTATCCTGATAAATTTTCCATTCCTTAAATGTAATTATATATTATATATGTAAATGTTTGCACGATATTTGATTAATATTAGTATATATATTACGTAAGCAAAAGTATAATAAGGATCATCTTGCATTTTTACTGTTAATTTAATAAAAGAATAATTATTTCATTTTACAAGTAGGTATATATTATATTAAATTAAATTTTATTAAAATTATTTATTTAAAAAAAAAGAAAAATAAAATAACAAAATCTTTTTTTCTTAAAATTATTTAATATAATAATATGTTAATAAAAAAAAATCAAATATCAGATCAAAAATAAAAAAGTTTTGTTTTGTAAATTTTATGGTTTTAATTTACTTCTAATCCAGTCTTCATAACTAGATACTCTTGTATATATAGCTGGCCAATGTTCTAGACCACATTTATAACCAAATGATACAACTCCCTCGATAACCCAATTAAAATTAGCCATTTTCATTAATGGACCACCTGAATCACCATCACAACTATCTTTGTAGAATTCTCCACCAGCACATAATTGATTATCAATGATTTTAAGATTTTGTGTTGAAAATTTTGTTGTACAAACAGTTTGATTTACAACTGGTACTTGAAGTTTTTGTTTCACATCAGCTTTAGGAGCTAAAATAAAAAAAAAAACAACATTCTGATTGAATTAAATTTATTTAAATTTGTGGAAGTTTATTATAGACTTTATTATGCCTAATTTATTTTAAATTTAGTTTTGTTTATTGGTGTGCTTCTTATTTATTTTATAAAAGTGTTTAAAGGACCAATGAAAGCCAATTATAGGTAAAAATCCATTTGATAAAATATTTCTAATTTTGTTTCCACAAAAATTGGTATAGCGGTATACTTATATAACAAAATTTTTCTCTTTTAGTGCTCTAGGGAACAAAGGAATAAAATCCTTATACTAGAAAAGTCAATTTTTATTATATTTTAATTTACAGTACAAACTTCACTTTTAAACACTGAAATCGAATTAAATAAAACAATAAAACCGTATTTGATTATCGATTGACTTAATCTATCTTCTTTGAAGTAAAATAGAAGTAAAGTAAAATGATAAATTATACTTATATGTCATAATTTTTTTTTTTTGATTTTATTTTAAATATAAAATAAATAAAGTAAAAATAAATGAAATATTGTAAAGTTTGAAAGCCTATCCTTTCTTATAAATCTATTAAATTTTAATAAAATTAAAAAAAAAAAAAAAATAATTTTAAAAATAAATCAAAGTTTACATGATGTAGTTCGACCCCAACCAGATACTGTTAATTTTTCATCAGGTATTGTTCTTAATAAATTAACTGCACTCGGCAAACATACAGGTCTTATATAACTTGTATAATTAACATGATTTTTTAAACGAATTAAACCAATGTCATGATATCGATGCGGTGAAGTATCATTATAACCTTCATGTGGTATTATTTCATCAACTTCAACTGTCACCGGTTTATCAGCACAAGTATATTCTATTTGAGGATCATCACAATCTAAAACAGTTCTTAAATCATGTTCACCTAATCGTACTGAAATTCTAAATAATAAAATAAAAATTACAAATGATATTCATATAATCATATAATATAGTAAATCTGAAATTATCCTATATAGGAAATCCTTACAATTCTTCACCATTTTTAAAAATTTTTCCTTTAATACAATGTGCAGCTGTAAGAATATATTTTGAATTTATAAGTGATCCAGCACAATTTTG
Source organism: Poecilobothrus nobilitatus (assembly GCA_947095535.1). Lineage (NCBI taxonomy): Eukaryota > Metazoa > Arthropoda > Insecta > Diptera > Dolichopodidae > Poecilobothrus > Poecilobothrus nobilitatus. The sequence continues at coordinate 252,680,863 of OX352773.1, read as the reverse complement.
AATAATATCTCCATTCTCTAAAAATTCAAATAAATATGAAAATAATTAAAATGTAGAATATAGAAAGTTAAAAAGTTATATGAAGGTAAATTAAAACATATAAAATATTTTATATTATGTTTTGTTACGTTAATGTAATTCTATTATTTTATGTCTCTTCTAAAAATGAAGAACAGAACAAAATGAACAACACAATGGCAAAATTGTCTGAGATGTTGCAGATGAATATTTTTAAGATTTTCATTCAAAACGATATAAAATAATCAAGCGATATTATATGAATTAAAACTGTTATTAGATAATATTAGATATTATTGATAGAAGAAAAGTATTTGGATAATTATATAATGTATTATAATTTGGATAATTTGAGTATAACTATCTTAAATATTTCTATTAATTTAGCAATGTATATAAAAATATATGTATAAATTTTTGCTCAAAGCAAAAAAAATAAAAATTTTTCAAAAATAGTATTGGTTGTGATTGAAGACAAAAGTTCACTAGCTAGTACCAGATATTTATGCAAACTCTTTCTTTTGGCAAAATATATGAGACTATGTTTTCTTGCTTAGTAATAAAAATTCGTCGTTTTGATTGGAGTAATATACTCGTAATATGAAAATTAATTATATTTTTACTTTTGTCGGGAAATAATAACAAAAATTAACACAGCCAATATCACAATTAAGGTAATCTGGATCCCCGGACACATTGGCATTGAAGGCAACGAATTTGCAGACAAGTCAGCAAGAGAAGCAATAAGAAAATCATCAATAATTCAATATTCTTAACTTTTTTGCCAAATTAAAGCGCAGATAATCACACTTAACACAGAACAAAAATAAATAGACTGGAACCATAATGACGCAATAGTCAAAACAATACATATATATCCAGACTTAAACAAGATTGTTTTTAAAAACATGTTAAGAACACAAATTAGAATAACTCAAATCAAACTGCTAAGGATAACAGAAACAACTTAAGCAACATCTATACATATTTTCACCTAGCAACCACAAACTTTATGCATCTTTTGTGCAGAGCCATTTTCAATACGACACATGGTTATGGTGTGTTCGAATTTCCATCCGAAGCAATCGTTGGAAATACTGAAGACAGAAAACAGCAGCCAGATATAGACAAATCAAAAAAAATTTGCAGAAAGTTCCAGATATGGGAAAGACTATAAAAACGTAAATAGTTAAAATAGAAGAAAGTCTAATAACAATTACATAAATAGGTTAAACGTCTAAAAAAGGATATAACATGCAATATAATAACAAGATTTTAGAAAAATTTTTAAACAATGTAAAATAAAACTCCTGTCACACCTGAAAGAGAAAGGCAGAGTTCTCTTTCCTAGTATGTGGTAGGAGATTGTTTTTAAAAAAAAAAATATTTAAACCATATTCAATTCAAGAAACTTTTTAAACTTTAAAAGTGTTTTAAATTATAATTTAAAATTATTTATATGTTTGAGTTAAATTTTAGACGATATTTTGTTGACGTTATCGGTTTTAGGAAAAAAATATAACAAAGGTTAATAAAATTTATATAATACATGATATGTACTGGTTTCAATTTTTTTTTTTTTTAAGTTTGTCAATACTATTTTCTGCATTTTTAGCACATTTTCAAAAAAAATTGAATCAATGTACCTATTAATTTCACTCTATCCGTTAATCTGTCTGTCTGTCCGCGTGTTTACCAAAGTTCTACACCGTTTGAAAAGGAGCAATGAAAATTTAAACATTTGAAAAAAAAAAGAATTATTTAATAACGGTATTTAAAAAAATAAAATATTTTCGTGTCGCTCTCCATTTAGGAGCTAAAAAGTGTCAATAACTGAAAATTCACGATTTTTAAAGTCCTGTAACTCGAACACTTGTTCAAATTTTTTTGAAATAATATACAACAATTAAAGTTCCAATATTATATTTTTTTTGTGTTAACCACTTTTCTTACTAATACATACAGGGATACTTTAAAATTGTCGAAGGTGGCACTTGATTTTTCCAAATTTTTCTAACAAATTTTCTAACAATTTTTTTTAATTTTTATATTATTAATAAATTTATTTTTCAATATATATACTCGTATATGTACTCTTTATCCAATTCAACTTATTATGGAATGTTTTTAGTTTTGGAAATGTTCTTTTTTGAAAATCCTTGGTTTTTTCATTACATGTTTTTATATAATTTTGCAATCGTTAGTTTCAATAATAATAACTATTATTTGTAGTGAACTGCGCACTTACTGTTATATAGTATTTCATTACAGTTGGGTTGGACATAAAATCTTCAAGACAAAATCAACAACGCAAAATCTTAAAAACAAAATTTTGTTTTTGGGGATTTGGCCACTTACTGTAATACAGTACCTATTTCATTGCAGTTAGGTTGGTCGTAAAATCACCAAAACAAAATCATCAAACAAAAATCCTCAAAACAAAATTTTGCTTTTGGACATTTTGTCTCTTGGGGATTTAGTCTCCAAGGATTTGGTTTTTGCAGATTATGTTTTTGCGGTTCTTATCTTTGGAGATTTAGTCTTATTAGGAATTTAGCCCTTTTTATTTTTTGCGGATTGCGTTTTAAGGATTACATATGCAAAAGTAACACTATTCGTAAATTTTGGCTTGTATTCAACAGTTTTTGGAAAATATAGTTATAAATTATATTATAAAACATTTTAAAATATTCTACATTATAAATATGTATTATAAATAGATTAATTAGTACATATTCTATAATACATAATATTATAAAAATTAAAACTATTAACAGAGGTCTATCTTTGTCAATAATAAGCATTAACAGAATAAAATTGATTTGTTGCTAAGCCGATGTTATGGAACCATTTCAATTATAAATTTACTATAATCAGTATACCTAATATTATTTTATCTATTAAATTCTTTTATCTATTTAGTAAATACTTTTAATATTGTCCTTAACATATTTTTGAAATCACATGAATTGTACATAACATAATATTTTATATTTATATATAACAAAAATTTTTGATAAAATGTGACACCATTTGAGATAAAGCAAATAGATCTTTACAAATATGAAAGTCATAAAAAAATTACTACTTATATAGCTTTTACCGATTACGGAATTATGGACCTTAAAGTTAGGAAAGGCCTATATTTTTCAATGTTTATAACTCAAGTTCTGCTGACGTATATAATTTTCAAACGTATATAATTTTTTTGCAATTTGGTATTTAAATTTATCGTTATGTAAAATTAAAATTTTGAAAAAGTTGGTTGGCTTGGTTTTAGATACTGCCTTTGTATTTAATAGTACTTCCAAATTCAATTAAATCAATTAATAAAGCTAATATAAATTAAAACTACAGATAAAGCTTTTTTAATTTGTATTATAAATTATAATTGATGTAAATAAAGTTTTTTACGTCACGTTACATTAAAAAAAAAAACAAATTTTTGAAGGGACACTGAAATAAGCATGATTGTGAATTATTTGCTAACGTCAATTTTGTATGGGAAAATCATTTCATTTTAAAATTAATTAAATAACACGCACAAACAAAATTCATTTTCAACTTCTATTTTTTCTTTTTTTTGTGAGGTTATTTAAGAATTATCGAAAAACAAGATACGAGGAGTTAAACAATCACTAATTCTTTATGACTACATAGTCTTGTAACACAGTAAACATATAATCACAATTTAGTTTTGACTAAACATTACAATACCATTAGTACTAATTTACTGTTAGGGCAGTAACTATTACTTAAATGTATGAAGAAGCCGAACTGTGAGAAGGTAATAAATTTTAACTAAAACATTCAATTTCGGCTTTTTTCCTATAATGGAGGAAAATTACTTTTATCTATTTTTCAGTTTTTCCATACTTATTTATTAATTTTAATTTTTTAGTGGAAATAATTAATTTTTTTTTTTTGCGGTCATAATTCAGTTGAACTTAGTTCAGGAAACGGTACGGGAGAAGTGATTCTTTTCTTTATAATTTTTTATGTTTGTTTTGTTATAGGGAATTCCAATATTGTAATTTAATTGTAAGTCAGTGTTTTGAAAGCATTTTTATCGATAATAAATCACTTATTGATTAATAATGATTGATTAGTAATGTACTATAAACAGGTTAAATTTGTATTCTACATAAGAATATGTGACATGCGTATATATTGTTTTGCCATTCATATGAAAAAAAAAATCGGTTTTACACTTTAAGATGTTATTTAAAAATTAAGTCACATCAGTTTTTAATGCAAAAAAAAAAAGCAAATCAATTATTTATAAATTTTGAATAAATAAAAAAAAAATAATTATTTGATATGATAGGATACCTATTTAGATAAATGTATATGCATGTATAGGTAAATGACTTTATTTTTCTTATTACCTGGTATTTTGAAAACTTTAAAGTCAAGGTAAATTATACAATATTTTAAGATGACATTTTTTTAAATTATTTTTGTTTCAGTTTTATGAATTTAAATATAAAAATCGTTTTTTAAGCAACAGTTTAAACATTTTTGTTTTTGCAATATAAAATTTTTTTTTCTAATTCTGTTAAGGTATTAAATGTTTACATGAACAAATTCTTTGAATCGTTTTAGGAAATTTTACTAGGATTTTCCTTAATTATTTTTAATAGAGTAGGTTAAGGTCAACCTTGATATTTTAAATAACAAAATGATACTATATATTGTGTATTTATAACAAGTAAAATGAAAATTAATTAATTTTTTTATATTTTATTAATAAAAAATTATGATAAAGTGTTAAGTTTAAATTCGGTATCATGCAAACCGTAAACGTAAATGCTAATATGAAAACAACAACCGTACGGTTAGATTTTTAATAATTTATTTTAGCTCGTGGTTCTTTTAGTTTTTTTATTTAAAAAAGTTATTTTTGAGTATACTTTTCGTTTTATTAGCTATTTTTAACATGAATATATAAGACAGATATTGCTTTCTTACCAAAAACTTGTACCCGAGAAACGTGTAAAAAGTATTTTTAGCTTGATGTCTTTTTGTACATGTGTTTGTGTGGTTATGTCTGTGGGTACGTGTACAACCTAAACGACCGAGCGGAAGTTTTTGAAATTTCATATTTAAGGTTTTGACGTAATTATCTTGGATTGATAAGCTTTTGGAGCACATTGAACAATCACAAGTGGTGGTTTACTAGTGTAAATTTTAAGGTTTTTACGAATATTTCTTAACTGGAAAATATTATGAACAAAATTATTTAAAAAAGTTGTTAGACAAGTAAAGGGCAACATCTTTCCCATTTGATCCGACTAACTTTAACTTTTATTTATGTAATTAAATAACATATTTCATATTTTTTTTTTTTTTTTTTATCTTCTTTATATTGTTCTCTTCATGATGACGCGAAATTCAAACTGAAAAATTTTTGTTTGATTCAATATTAATGTACATTTTATGTTCAGTTAAAAAAATTCTCAGGTTAAAAATAAAACCTAAACTGAAACTAATTTTATTAGTTACTAAACACATAAATAAATTTTATCACAAAACCCACAGATATAAAAATAAATAAAACAAAATTGTCATAACATGTACATATGTACATATTATGTATGTATGTAGTTAAAAAAAAACATTGGTTTACATCACCAAAAATAAAAACCTAAAACTTCAACAGAAATAAAATTCTTCTTCATTAATCCAATAATCTACTTCTTAAAACCTGTCAAATATTTTTAAGTTTAACTACAGATATATGTATATATTTGTAAATCAAGCTGCATATAAATAATTACTAAAATTATAAGGTCGAAATCTTATATGTCAAGCTAAAAATATATACATACAACAATAATTAAAATTATAAAATAGTTCACTTTTACTTGTAAATATTTGAAATTTTGACACGGTGAAATTTTTTACAGCCGATTTTAAATAAATTTTTAAAGACATTATACCCATAATAGTTCAAAACTAATTCCGAAAGTACTAAGATTCACGCGGTTTGCTTGATACCTATATAAGCGAAGGTGAATCTCTAGAAACGTATGGTTAAGCAACCATACGGTTTGTATGATAAGCACCATAAAGTAGAGTTGTATTTTTTTTTTTATATTTTCAAGTCTTTGGATAGCTGTTAATTAAACTTTTGATCCAGTTTGCATATCTTGAACAATAATAACACCAGAATTTTGCAAATTTAAAGAGTTAAGTTAGGTGTTAGGATAATCACTTTCGCGTAGTCTCAAATTAGTAAGACTATATTTTTAGGTACCTACACCTGTATTTGGACGAAATAAAAAAACAATCGGTTATTTTTATGGTGGGACTGAAGAAATATTTGTTCTTAGCTTTTAAAAGATGATGGAAAATAAAGTGCTGAAGATTGTTTTAAAACTGAATTTTTAAAAATATAAATATAGGAGTTGCTTCGTTTTTCAACACAGTAGCGTTGAATGGCCTATAGACAATTCCCAAATTTGAAATTTTTTTCTCTAGTTCTGTATATAATAAAAATTCACAGAACTCTCCTGTGAGTTAATAGAATAAGTAAAATTTTTCTACGTAAAACTCAACTTATAGTTTTAACAAAAATTGATTTAAAAATAGAAGATTTAATGTGTAAAAGATTAAAATTTTTTAATTAATTTTTGTTAAAATTTTACAAATAGACGCTATCAAATTATATCATCTAATTTATATTGTTGTAATTAGAATGTTTAAAGGATATTTTAAGATTGTTCAATTATAAATATTAAATAATTATTATTTCGCTTACTTTTTTTATATTCTAATAATGCCATCCATTGAAATTCACCTAGATCAGCATTTTTTCCATTATAAATACGTTGATTTAAATTAGATGGACCACATTGTGATGCTGGCGGTAATTTTGTACTATCATGATGTTTATTCAGTTCAATTAAAAGTTCATTAGCTGGTAAAGGTGAATTATCTGTATCAGTTGTATTAGATATATATGAAGTTTCATTTGTACAACAAACATTTGGAACAGGTCCAACACCATTAGTACATTGTGATGCTTTTAAAAATGATATATCATTATCGGTTAAAGGTACTTTTTTAAGTGCTTCAATTAAAACGGAACAGTAATATATTGATACACATTTACCGGTTGTTCGATTGGGATTGTTACATACTAAAATGATGAATTTTTTTATTTTTGTTTATTAAAAAAAATAGAAATACAGTTAATTTTTTTTTTTTTTAATTAATGTAAAAAATAAAATAATAAATTAGATAATATAATATGCAATTAATTTAATTTTAAAACAACTTTTGTTTTTCTAAATACCTAGATATGAAAAATTAGAAATTAATATAAGAATAACTTGCTTTGTGATTTTTGTTGTTGTTGACTAGCACTTAAGATAGATAAAATTAATAAAATTTTAAATATAAATATTAAATTAAACATCACTCTGAGTATTAAATAATATATTATGCAATATGAATTCAATATTAATTTACGTATTAAAAAAAAAAGAAAAACAAAAAAAAGATTTTGTAAGAGCACAACAAACGTTAAAAAAAATTCATTAGCGATAATTTTTTTGGTTTTGTTTATATGCCGTCGAAAATAAAACTAAAAAAGCTTTTTAAAAATATTGAGTGTTAAGTGTTAAATTCTTGACATTGCTGTGTGAAACGATTTAATTTTATCTGAGATAATGGTGATGGTCCAATGCATACTTTGCTTCCTTTAATTCATTTGAATAATTTGACAGGTAAAAAAAAATTATATTATTTCTTTTAGTACTTGACAGAATACAAAAAGTAATTGAAGTAAGAAGAATTAATAAATTTGCATTTTAGTGCTTTTGTTTGAATACTTTGACAGTTTTGATATTTGAGTATTTTAACATAACATTACGGGGCCTCGGTGGCCTAGTTGGTAAGAGCGTATAAAATACGCTGTAAGCACCGACGCCGTTCCTCCTTACGATATATACAGCCACGCCTCAAAAAGAAAGGCTATGTAATTTCCTTAGTTACATTTATGTGGTAGGAAAATGTACTACAAAACAAATATTACGGTTTTAATTTTCTTTAATTGTTTAATAAAAAGAAATATTGCTTAATTTTAATTAATATATAGTATATAAATAAAAAATAGATCATTTGCAAATTTCAAAGCATACTTATGTACTTGCTTTAATTCATTTGAATACTTTAAGGAATCAAAGTAACCAATGGACCATCATTTTTTAGGTTTGAATAATTTTTTTAATATTAAGTTGTGGTGGTAATTTTTGTACTTTTATTTAAGACCGGATTTAATTGTTTTTAAAATATCTGTTTGGGTTTTTTTTGTTTGTATGATTATATTTATTGTGGTTTTATAATTTTTTTTTTGTTCATATTTTGAAATGGATGAATGATTATATGCATATAATGATGTTTAAGGTTTAATGAGAATTTTAAATGAAAAAATGTGCTATGTGAACTGGCTTGTTAACATTTTTCATTTTGGATACGTTTAATTTTCTTAAATCTGTTATTGATATCTGATAATATTATCTTTAAGAAAAAACGAAAAATATGACAATTCAATATTATAATATTTTTTGTCTTAAATAAAAAAAAAAAAAAACTTGCTATCTCCGTGAAGGTATTGAAATTGTCCTCCTTCAGTTTTTAAATCTGACTACATAATATCTCTTTTTTTATTAGGCTAAATGTAGGCTAAGCAATTATTTTTTAAGTAAAATTATTTCCCATATTTATGTTTAACGTTTTATTTAACAAAATGCATTCATACAAAGTGTTTATGACCTTTCAAGTTAAACTTTCGGAGATCAAAATTAATTTGTGATATTTGTTTCAAAATTTTCAATTGTGGGTTTATTTTATTTTAATTTTTTTTTTGTCAAGATTATTATTTTGTATAAAAAAGATTCTGATAAGTATATGACAAAAAAGTGATATCCTGTAAATTGTAATAGTTATTAGTTATTGTCATTGATAAACAATGTATCGCAATATCGCTCTAAATATTTAAACTACATTTTTGAAACATATTTCCTAAATCCTTATTTCAAAAACATAACTATACATTTTGTATTTGAATTTGTATTGAAGGTCCGTCCGAAAGTTATAAAGAGAGGGGTTTTTTTTTTGTTGTTGTTGTTTAGTAGTTTGTTTAATACTGTACGAAAAGGAATCTTCTGTAGCTCTTTTGGGTTACTTTTGATATTTTCCACCGCTCCTCGTACAAAAAAACAACAATAGAAATTGTGTTCGACAAAAGAATTGACAGTATATCTACTAATAAAAATAATTAAATTGGCTATGTTCATTTTGTGATGAATAGTCCTAAGTTGATGATGCTGAAGTTTCCTATTAGTTCATAAAATATTTGTCTTAACCACTGCTTATACTTATTTTAAACTATTTTAAATTGATTTTTTTCTATAGCAATCGATTTATTCTTAAATTTTCTACTATTACCTAATTTTCTAATGCACCATAATTTCATCGGTAGCCGACTTCTAGAGAATACTGAACACTTTATATTTCTGGTACCTATAATATTTAAAGTTTAATTTTTTTTTGGTGTCGCTCAAAAAATATAAAATTCAATGGCTTTTTTTTTATATGAGTTAGGTATTAGGTATTTGGCGTTGCCAAATATCATGCTATAAATTGTAAGGGTAGGGTGGTAAGGCAAAAATTAATATTTACTTTCTGAAATTAATAGTAGATTTTCACATTTAAAGTGATTCTTGAAAAATGGCGTAATGGTAAAGTTGTCGGCCTATCAAACGGGAAATCTTGGATTCAAACCCCGGTCGAATCATGTACATATAAAAGAAATTAGGTAATAACTTTATATCGTAATAATGCGTATATATTAAAAATAATAACTGCAAGCTGTAACTGCAGACTAATAGCTGCATTTCTGCATTTCTGTTAGCAGAATAGTAATAATAATAGGTAGATTCATATAGTTTACATGTAGTCCCCACTCTCAAATTCTGCATTGCTATTCTATTATTTGCTACCCCTATTCCATAGTTAATGTGAATATACTGTGTGTGGAGTTAAAGTACAATTTTTAAACTATTTAATCAAAAATTTTCAAATGTTAAAACTTTTTAGAATAGAGTTTAGGGTACAGTTTTGTTTTTTAAATACAATTAATTTTTTTTTATTTTTTTTGTAATAAATCAATGGTAAATTTTTCAAGCGAGTTAAATGGCACACAATAGAAAAGATATAATTCTATAATAGTTAAAAAATAGATATAAAATTAAGAGTTTTTTTTAAAAGAATATAAATCTGTATATAAATTTTATAAGTATATAATGATTGCACTTTTTGTACAATGATTCATTTCAAATTCATGGCAAATATATTTCAATTTTATTAAATTTAATACAAAATTTTAAAGTATAGAAACTTTAAGTCCTACATGTTGGTACAAAATACAAAACAAAATCTAATAATTTTTTTATTACAAAAAGTTTTCAAAAAAAAAAAAATTTTTTTGCTAAATAACTTTAGTTTTTCTTTAGTCTTTACTGAAAAATTGTAATTTAAGTACTTTTTGAAACTATTACCAGTTACCATTCTCTTATGTTATTATTATTGCTATTTTCTAAAATATCAATTCAATTTTGTACTTTCTATTGTATTTTAATTTTTCTTTTTATTTTTTTTATATTATTTAATAATATTATGGTGCCATTTCTATAGGTAATCCACTTTAACGCTTATTGATAGATACTTAACAGACATTTATACTCTATATAATAAGAAAAGTACAAAATAAAAAAAAAACAACAATATATCCGTAAAATGAGTAAAATGGAATAACGCTATAAGTCTAACAGTATTGAATTCTGTTATTAGGTATTACATTTTCTATTATTTCAAATTATTTATAAAAAATTATCTTACTTACCCCTGAATATTTTATATTGATTCTACTCCTACTTATTCTATGTATTATAATCAATAAGGGAGGAATTCTTTCTAAGAGGAAGGTTTTGAGGAGGGTCGACAATGAATCGATTTTAATTCTATACAGAGTGATTCATTAATGGTTGTTTTCACATATACCGCACACTCTGTAGGGAATAAAGTGAAGACAAAACTTTTGTATGGGGGCTAGATTGTGTGTTCAATAGTTTTGGAGCAATCCCTTAAATTTTCTTTGTTTTGATTAAAATACCCATAACTTCGGTTACGAACAAGATTATAGCATTCTGAAAAATGTTTCTAAAAGAATGACAAAGAAGCTTCTCGAAATATGTTCATTTAAATCTATTTTTGTTCTGTTCATAACAGAAGTTATGGGAATTTTAATCAAAACAATAAAAATGACACAAAATCTTCTTTAAGACAGCTCTAAAACTATTGGGCCCACAATCTAGCTTTCATACAAAAGTTTTGTCTTCCCATTATACCCTACAGGATGGCATATGTGAAGGCACTCATTAATAAGTCGCTCTGTATATAGGAATAAAAGAAGATGAAGAACTTAATTATGACACATAATCTTCTCTTAAATATGTATTTTTCCATAACACCTCAATTTGGCGTTTCAATTTACCTAAGGTTTTATAACTATTGTAAAATATTTTTGAATATTTTTGTAATATAAAGAGAAATAAATAGACAAATAATCAAAGCAAATTTTTTTAAATTAAATTTCAAAAAAGAAACTTTAAAATGTATAAAAAGGATTAAAAAAAATTTCTCTACCTTAAAATTAACTCTAGTGTTTTTTTGAAGGATTTTGTTTTTTTTTTTTGGCCAAAAAAAAAACGAGGCAGTATGTTAAAGTTAGGATTTTTAAAGTTAAGGAAAGTTAGATTTTTTTTGATAGAAATTGTAGTTTATATTTAGAAGTTTCTCGATTTTTCGAGGGTGTTATCTCTAACTGAAACAAATAAAGGAATACAAAATGAAATAACGAAATTTAGTGTTTTATAAGAAAATAATATTTTTAAAATTTATATACTTTGTTTTTTCAAATAATGTTTAGAAATTTTATAAAAAGATAGACGAACATACAGGCAAACAAATTGAAAGTAACGAGTACATTTTTCCAAAATTTTCTTAAAACTGTTTAAAAATTAAAATTTATCCTTACATTCATAGCTTCTATTTTGTAAATTGTGTTTAAAGTGTCCTTGAAATCAATGGAGTAAATTGAACCATATATTATGACGTATTACAAAGTTTGTATCACTCATTAAGGTGAAAATCAATGTATGGTTATAGGTTATATGAATTTCGAGATTTTTTTATATTATGTTAAATTAAAATAAAATATTTTCTAATAGTGTTTTAAAATTTAACTAAAATTAATTCTCGAAAACTCTTTAATATTGATTTTTTTTAAATAATATCTACAAGGCAAGTCTATATAAGAAAAGTTGTCGAGAATTTGTTTACAGAAATTTTAAAATTATTTTACAACATTATCATCGCTTCTGAAATAATATCGGCTTTAGTTTCTTAGTTATTTGTTTTTTAAAACATAAAACAAATGGAAATGAAAATTTTACCAAGAACTTTAAAATTGGGTCTCGCCTAGTTTAACTAGTCTAATCAAGTGACGTGTATATTTATCGATTGAGTGCTGGTTATAGTAGTTTACATACATAAGCATTTAATTTAAGACATAAGCATTTAATAAAGTTAAAAAAAAAACAAGTAAAAGTAACAGTAAGTCGATGCAACCGACTTATTTATACCCTATACCTAAAAAATTCAAATTAAATTAAAAATCCATGTTATTTTAGTTAGGTATTTAATATAACTAAGCTAAAAAAATAAATGCTTTTACAACCTTACTACAAAATTTCAGATTTCTATCTTTATTAAATTTGAAAATATGCTTGTTAGGTCTAGGTGAAGGCACGCGGACCACCACCCCAATTCATCTCAAATTTTAGAGATATCAACAGGGTAGAACATTCTTATATCAAATTTCAAGTTTATATATTTATTAATTTCGAAGATATGCTTGTTTGGTCTTAGGAGTTGTGTGGCAGATACCCGAACAACCATTCTAATTCATCTTAAATTTTGGACTAATCAGGGATTCAGGAAACAACACCCTAGTACCAAATTTGAGGTTTTTATCTTTATTAATTTCGAAGATATGCTTGTTCGGTTTTGGGAGTTGTATGGGAGGTACCCGAACAGCTCCTCCAATTCATCTCAAATTTTGGACAAATTAGGGATACAGGAAACAACACCCTAGTACCAAACTTGAAGTTTCTATCTTTATTAATTTCGAATATATGCTTGTTCGGTTTTGGGAGTTGTATGGGAGGTACCCGAACGACCACTCCAATTCATCTCAAATTTTAGGCAAATCAGGGATTTAGGAAACAGCACCCTCGTATCAAATTTGAAGTTCCTATCTTTATTAATTTCGAAGATATGCATGTTCGGTTTTGGGAGTTGTATGGGAGGTACCCGAACAGCCCCTCCAATTTTGGACAAATCAGGGATTCAGGAAACAACACCCTAGTACTAAATTTGAAGTTTCTATCTTTATTAATTTCGAAAATATGCGTATTTGGTTTTGGGAGTTGTATGGAAGGTACTCGAACGCATGGTCCGATTTCGCCCATTTACAATCCCCGCCTTACCTTAGTCAATGTTAACCTACAGTATGAATTTCATCAAGATAGCATCATTATTTTTTGAGTTATTGTGCGTACGGACGGACGGACGGACGGACGGACATCGCTAAATCGACTCAGGCGGTGATCCTGATTCAGAATATATATACATGTCTATACCTAACTCGCTTGCTTTTGGTGGTTACAAACACCATACCAAAGTTAATATACCCTATACTTAATGTGTAGGGTATAAAAATGATAGAAAGTTTTTCAATTGCAATCTCCAATATAAGAATAAAATTTATTTATATTGATATAGATGGTCTACATTTAAAGTCAAAAGTTGATGCTTTTCAAATATTGTATGTTAAGTTAAAGATTTGTAAATAAATAAGTTAAAAATTAATAATTATCTCATTTTTTGTTAAAAAATTTAAATTTAAATAAAACGTAGTGATTTATTTTAAAATAATTATATATTCGGAAATTGGAAATAAACTTTTTTTATTATAAAACAGAATACTTTTTTTCAGGCTTTACGAACTAACGCCTATATGAACTAAGGCCTAAGTTAGTTATTTTAGGGGTTTCATCTTATTATATTGGCTAAAAGAGTAGGTGGGTTAAGTCGGCAAGAATTTGACTGTACCAAGGGAATTTTTTGGTGTCTTTGGAAAATTCCTACCTTTCTTGGGAAAAATAAAACAGTAAAACTAAAGCCAACTTTTTAAAATTAAAATAAAGTGAAATTAACAGTAAACTAATGAAAATGTTTTGATATGAGCCACAGCTTACAAATGAGAAGTAGGATCCATTTGTTTTTGGCTTTAGCTCATAATGGTTTAGTGTAACTCACTTTTGAATGGAAAGAATTTGGGTATTAATCCATTACTCTTTATCGGTTTTAGTTTGTATGGGTGTTAGTTTGGCTGAGCAGGTTTTTTCATTCTCGCTATAACAAGTTTTAAAAGATGAGTCATTTTGTGTTGCAAAAATCTATATATTTACTGAGCTTTATTAAATTATTATTATTTTTTGTTTGATTTTGATTTTATGTAACAGTTCAGTGATTGAAAATTGTAGCATATCATTGTAAAGTCAATTAAAAAATCGTAAACTTATTTTATTTTATCTGCAAGAGTTTTACCGTAACTAAAAGATAATTAAGTTTTAAAAAAATAAAAGGTAATAAATTACTTTTAATTAAGGTAAAAAAAAGGTAGTTTAGATTTTGATAAGTGCATTTATTTAAAAAAAAAAAAACAGAATTTTATGTGTAATAAATCATTTCAATTTAAAATGAATTTAGAAATACATCAAATTTAAGCTCAAAACTATTCATTTATTGACTATTTAATAATTTACTAATTTTAGTCAATTTCAAAATTTTTCTTTTGGTTTCTAATATTTTATTTGTTTGTTTGTATCTTATATATATATATATAAAGATACAATCCCGTGGAGGCTTCTTTTCCTGTCCTGTATGTAGGCTTATTTTTTTGTTTTATTACTTGAAATGAAAAATATTTTCTCATCAATTTGTTTACAAAACTTCATTTAGTAAATTTCTATTCTATTCTATTATTACGAATTTAAATTTGTTATGTGGAAAACCGTATTGGTAGTTCCACTCGTTAAGAAACAAGAGGTGTGACTGAATTCAATCTGAAAACGTCAAAGTATAGATAACTTCGGCTAAAATTTTGCTAAATTTTAAATATACTGAGCCTATAGCTGGTCTAAGTTAAATTTAATTCCATTTTTTGCAAAATTCTGAAAGGTAAGAAGTCTCCGAATAAACTGTCGTTTTATTTTCACAAAACGAGCGTTCGTTAAAATATTAAATTTTAAAATAAAAATTAATAATTAAAATGAATAACTAATAATATCTTTGCTTAAAATTAAAAATGGATGAAATAATAACAAAGAAAAAAAATGATTTTAACTTTTCGTTTTTAAAAGCACAATTTATTATGCTTAATAACCGTACTCGAAATATTTGTTCTGAGCGCGAACTACAAAAAATCAAAAACACGAATTTTATTTTGACAGATGATGCTGTTCGTTGATTTAGAAAAAAATTGCTATTAATAATACATAAATTATTTTTCTTTTATATTTTTTATTGAATTGGTCATGAACATTTGCACAGAGTTGCCTAAAATTTATCAATAAGAACTGGGCGGTTCTTTTTTGTTACATTTTGCAAATGAAATTGTTAATATTTGTATTTAATTTTGTGCTTTTTCAATTTATCAATTAAATTTTAAATTTTACAAAAAAAAAAAACTAATTTGATGTGAAAGTTTGAAAGCTACTAATTTTCAATAATCCCGCTTTGCCAATAATAAATCTTTAACAACTTTAAAACCCATATCTACAAAATCAAATACAAAATCTATTGACAGAGGGCTCAAAAAAGCTTACTATTGATAA
The DNA here is from genome assembly GCA_947095535.1 of Poecilobothrus nobilitatus. Taxonomy (NCBI): domain Eukaryota; kingdom Metazoa; phylum Arthropoda; class Insecta; order Diptera; family Dolichopodidae; genus Poecilobothrus; species Poecilobothrus nobilitatus. The sequence continues at coordinate 252,664,814 of OX352773.1, read as the reverse complement.
TGACCATATATCTTTCCTGCATGTATTAAATGTTGTGTCAGTTTCGAAGTTATAGGAACCTTATCTGTATATATTTTTTATAGCAACTTACAACACAAATATCTAATAACTTCATAATATACAAATTCATTACTTTATACAGGTAATTAAAGATAAAGTAATCGTGAACGTTAATATTCCCCAAAATTTATGGTGTTTAATTATTTTGTAGGAAAAATTTAAATATTTAAATAAAATAAATTGAAAATGTTTTCGTTGCTTTCCATTTGATATCAAATAGGGCTTTCTCTTATGAAAGTACAGTTGGAAATGAAATTTCATTGTAAGATTTCTTCCAAGCTTTATATGGTTATGCTTAAGTCAGTCGAAAAGTTTTAATGTAGAAAAATTCCACATATGGTATGCTGAAATCAGAATTTTATTCAAGGTCGCAAAACATAGCTTTTATTTCGAATTTTTTTTTTTTGTGTATCCTATAGTCCGTCGAAATGAATGAAAATGAATAACATTGCTTTCGACACAATTAGTTATTCGAAAACAAGTAGTGAAGTACTAAGCAGTTAAGAAGGAAGTGTTATTTATTTTAATTTAAAAGAAAAAAAGTAAAGATTATTTTTGTTTTGATAAGTTTTTTTTTTAAGTTATAAATTTAAAAATAGTTTTTTTTTTAAATCGGTGCTTGTTCAGCGTAAAAAATAATATTTTGAACACAAAATGTTGATCGCTACAAAATTCATCATCGATTTATAAAAATTATTTTAAAAGTATTTTACTTTATATGTACTGAAAAAACACAAAAAAAAAAATATCTGCCAAAAAAAAAAATTAAATACAAAAAATATTTCACGAAACATATGACTTTAACATCTGCAAAAAGTGTTTGTAGCAGAGTTCGAATTCAGCATAACCATATTAATTAATTTAAGATTTTGAACGTTTCTAAGGTTAACAGTAATATATTTTTATTACTTCTTTCCGTTTTCAATTAAATATATATGTATTTATAGTTTTATTTTGGTTTTCATTATTTATAAAAATAATTTCAAATTATAATTTATAATATAATGAATTCAATAATTATTAGTATTATCGTTTTTTTTGTTGTAAAAGTGTTTTATTTGTTTCATTTGTTTTTTCACATTCCTTGATCACTAAATTTACCGTTATGTGAAAACCACATTTTGCATGAAATTTCTGGCACGCCTTTAGATAGGAACCTGAAATTTTGAGACAAAAAAGAACTTATACTAGAATTAGTATAAGTTTCCTTAGAAAATTTTTTTGCACCACCCCCTGTTTAAGAGGTATTAAGGCTGAAAAATTCAAAATTTGCTATTTTTAGGGAGCTGTAACTTAAGTACCTGTACAAATTTTTCTTCGGCAAGACATAAAAATTAAAGCTTAAATTTTATTTCTTAAATTTTATTTCTTAAATTGTCAAATTTTTGTGCAAGTCACAATTCTAAACAGTTTGTATTGTGTTTTAGAAATGTGCGCTTTTAAAAACCGTTGGTTTACATTCTACCTTGTTTTATCTTAGTTTGACTGCTGCCTTTTCGTATATGAGGTATTAGAACAATTTTTGTTTTTTTTTGTTAATTATTATAAGTATATTTTTTTTAGCTTTATGAAACTTCTTTATTTCTAATTTATTGTAAACTAAAAGTTGAAAAAAGGTCATTGTATTAATTTTTGTTTTATATAAAATCCTAATATTTAATACTTACCCTATACTAATACTAATTCTAACTCTATTGATACTATTATCAGTAATTTTAATTTATTTAATGCGTTAAGGGTTTTTAACTTTATTTATTCTCAAATTCATATTATAAGGGAAACAAAATTCGCTAAAATGTTATTATAGGGCGTTTTTCTTTTTTAGTTCGTAAAAATAAAATCCGTATCGTTTAAAATCATTGAGATATATTGCTAGAACGGAAATTATTCTTCTTCTCCCTTATTTTGACTGTCAGGCTTATCCGTAGGAAACCGGTTCATGAATCATTAACAATTTTAGCCTTATTTTATATGAAAAACATCACTTTCGAAAACTAAAATTCGATAGAACACTAAATGATCTTTAGTTAGATTTTATTAAATTGATCTAATAAATTGTGACTAATCTAACGAAAGTGATTACGAGTTTCGTTTTACGTTTTGTTTTTTGTTGTAATATTGAAACTTAGGTTTCATTTAAATAAATAATTGTTTTAATTGTTTTAAAAATTCTTTTCAAATATATTAAAAATATTTTCGGTTTCTACAATAAAAAGTTTTAAATGTAATTTTTCACATTTTTTTCACATATACTGTATATGTGTCTGTATTACATATTATCAAAGAACATATAATTAATTATATGTTCTTTGATATTATATACTTGGTATATGGTTGATATAATTAAGTAATTTTTGTCTTTTCTACAAAAAAGTGCAAAGTATTGTACATTATTATAGTTGTTTCAATAGTTAAGTAATAGTTAAGTCATTATTGTTTCTATTTCCCATTATGTTTATAATTTTCTTTTACTGTAATATTTGTAATCAATCAAAGTATATTATGATTTAGTAGAAATTTATCTTTTCTATTATTTTTTATTTCTATTTTATTTTTAATTCATTGAATTTTGTTTAAATAATTTTCATTTGATACTCTTATATGGTTAAGAAATATAAACAAAATAAAAATTAAATACAACTTTTACCGTTATAACAATATCCGTATCCAATTTCTAATAAATACGAGTTGATATAGTTGAGGGATATTTTTTTGTTTTTTTGTAAATTCCTTAAATTAAATTTTCAAAAGAACGTCGCTATTCGTTACTACATGTTCAACTAAAAACTTTATTCACAAAGTATACATGTATTATTATAAGTTTTTTTTTTTTTAGGTAGTTGGGAATCTCCCAAAAACACCAAGAATTTCCCCCTTGGTAGTGTCAGATTCTTACTAACTAAACCAACCTCCCCCTTTAGCCAATGTAATGGGATGAAATCCTTACCTGCGAACGCAGTATATTGGCTAGCGAGTAAGGATAGGACAGGATAAGAAATGGATACGGAATCATTGAATTGGGAGTGGGACTGTAAGGAAACAATGAATTCGCCTATTATTATTACTATTTGCTAACAGTGACTATAGCCGTTACAACAGTTACAACATGTAGTAATATATAACACCTTATTACATGAGCTAATTATTGAAGGCAACCCCCACTGTCACTGTAACGGCTGTTATTATTGGTATTAGTATTCTTATTAATATTATTATTATTTTACTACAGAGTATTTATTTTATTTTTAATTAAAAAAAAACATTGTTTCAAAAAAGAAGAATTAGGTTGCCTCTATTTAAAGAATAAATAGTCAGTAAAAAATAACAAAAGTTTCTTGAATTTATTCGAAACTAAAGGCCATTGTATAGTTGATCAAAAATATTTAATGCATCAGTAATTCCGGAAATTTAAATACCAATTTTTATAATACCAAGACTTAAAAATTAAAAAATTTTTAGAATATACATATATTTATTTAAAAACTGAAAAGCTAAAAGAAATATAAAAACAAAGTTAAAGAAAGCAAAAAACAAAAAATATATTTCAGAAAAGTGTTGGTAAAAACTTCAACTTTTTCTTAGTCTTAAATTGAATTAAAAGTAAAAGACCATTTTTTAAGTTTTATTTTATTTTATTTTAAATACTATTTTTTTTTTCATAATAGTAGCAAAATACATATATATATATTATAAATATACGAAGAAAGCTCAAAAAATTATTTATTAATCATCTAGATTGTGTTCAAGGTTTGAAGTCACATTCACTTCACGTTATAGAAGGTGAATTCACGTTATCAATGAATACAATGAATTCACGTTATAGAAGGTATTTTTATATAGATATATATATATATATATATTATAACATTTTTTATTTTAACTTAAGACTTTTTTTACTTTAAGTAAATATTTTTTACTTTATGTGAAGGTATTTTTATTTTAAATGAAGACTTTAACTTTACTTCAGTAATTTTGGTTACATAAATATTTAATTAACACACATTCAATTTACTTAATGTATATATATAAATTTGGATCTGATATTGATGTATTTACCATTAGATTTTATGTATCTTCATTTTTTTACAAGTAAAAAAATACATATATATTATAAATATGTATTTTTTTACTTTAGCTTTTATTATAAATGTCTTTAATTAAAATAAAAAATTTTCACTAAAAGTAAAAATGTTTTCACTTAAAGTGAAAACTTTGTTGTTTATTGCTATATGTATAATAATTTAACATATTTTAAAATATATAAGAGGTGTAATAATTATCTAAATGAGGTGATATAAAAAGTAGAATGTTCTTTTTTGTTTTTGCTTAAATGAAAAAAAATTAGTTTTTATTTAAAAAGAACAAATTTTTTTTATTTTATTTATAAACAAAGAAACAAAATAATTTTATTTTAGATCAAATATTATTATTTTACGTCTTTAAACTATTCTTTTTAGGAAATAGGTCTTTAAAAAAAAATGCATATTGTAGAACAACTTTTTTTTAGTGGCAACACCCATTACGGAGCTACCTACAGCCACCCAAATTTCGAAGAAGTCCTATTTTTAAATGTGTATTTACTTAGGTTATAATTTTTTTTTTGCGAGGCTAGGTGGGAATTTCGAAAGACACCAATAAATTCAACTAACAGAATTTTCTTTGGTAGTGTTGGACTTTAACCAACTAAACGCCAACTCCCTTTTAAACCAAACATTAGTTTCGAATTCTATATGGTACAATGTATTGTTTGGTTTGGGGAATAGGAATAAAGGAAATTAGGAAATACAGGAAGTTATTGGATGATGAGAGAATTATTTAGAACAAAATAAATAACTTACCGGAACTCTTTTACATGAAACCTTGAAAATTTGAGAAAAAAATCTACTTTTAAAATTACCTGATTGCATAAGATACCTCTGGAATTTTTTTGTACTATCCTCTCTTTCAGTGCTATTAGCATGCTATTGTGTGTGTTTTTTTTTATTTCGAAAGAAGCGTTTTTAATATATACTTTTATAACTCACATTATATTAAATTTAGTTTTATTTTGATATATCAGAATTGTATACTGTTGAAGAAAACTGCTTAAACTTTTGAAAGTGTCTTCGTAAAAAAGTTAGGTATCATCGTTCTATCAAGATTTTTTCCTTCTTAAAATAAAATCTTAATTTACTTTTTTATTCTGACTTTTTTTTTTTGTTGCATAAATTTTGATGAATGTGATGATTGTAATGAATGTTGTCGTTTAATCACAGCTTTTATACTTTTTAAGCTAATTTTCATTACTCAATAAATGAAATTCTTTTTGTTTTGTATTTTTTTTTTTTTTTAAAGTTGGTAAATGAGAAGAAATAAGTAAAAAAAAAGAGAAAAAAATATTATAACACTTTTTTTTTCTCTGTAAGTCTTCTTTAAAAAACGATTAAGATGTACAGTTAGAGAAAAACATGTTGGAAAATAAATTGGAATTGTTTTGTTTTATATTTTTTTTTTTGTTTTTTTTTTTTGAGTTTTCTTTACGTTAATGAAAAATGCAACTTAGATTTTAAAATTTAATTTTCTTTTTAAGTAAAGTGTAATAAATACGAAAGAAAGAAATAAAAAGAAAAAAGAAAGATATAAAAAAATAAAAGAAATAAGAAGTTTTTCATTTTAATTTGTTAATTGAGAATGGTAATTTAAAATAAATGTTATGAAAATAGAGAGAAAAAAAAATCTACTGGTTTAAAATTGGTGAAACGATGAAGAAATTTTATTTTTAAGATTATTGTAGAAGAATTTTCTTTAAAATTTAAAATAATTAAATTGTTTTTAAATTGTTTGTTCATTTTGAAAAAATATTTTTGTAATAACAAAAATATTTATATAAAAAAAAAATGTATTTTTAAATCTATAGATTATTTAAGATGCTGTAGAGGTCATAGTATTTGATTTGATATTTTCTTTTAGCCAGTATCTTATATAAATAAAAATAATTCTACTTAAAATATATAATTTTCTAATAGTTGAAGGAGAAATTTATTTATTATTTATAATTAAATAATATGTAGACATTTTTTTCTCTTTTCATTCTTCACTTTTTATATCGCATCGACTTAAGATAATCTATTTTTTCTTTACAAAACTAGTAATATAAAAAAAATCTAGCTGCTTTAATTTGTGAGACTTGTCTTAAATAAACCTCACTCTTAGGAGAGGGCTACCAGAAAAATTTCTCTAAAATAAGGACGTTTGACAAAGTACTAGAGTCCAATTCTTTAGGGACCGCTATGATAAGTGAGCATTAGTAGGTCGATCCCCGCAACAACAAATGTATCTTTTATTAGTTTTTCTTGCATAGAATAGTGAATTTTTAAGAATCGAAGAGGCTAATGTTTAGGGGAAATTTTAAAAGGAAAGTTATTTGAGTTTTTGTGGGGCATTAAAATTGAAATTGATGTTGAAAAAATTTAAATTTTTGACATGTAAATAAATTTTTGTTTTTAAAATATTTTAAAATACTAATCTTAGTTTTTGTTTTTAGTTTCAAGAAACAAAACAAAATTACATTAGCTCCAATAATGGAAATGTACTTTTGGAAAATATTGTGTTCCTTATTATTATAGGTTTAGATTTTGTTTTCAAAAATTTCTGGTATACGATATATTATTTTTTTTTTCATTTAGGTGAATATTTTCATTTATTCATAAGATGAATTTTTTTTTTTTAGCCATTCCACATACCACATAAATATGACAAGGTAATTACACTGCCTTTCCTTTTTGAGGCGCCGCTGTAAATATCGTAAGGGGAGATTACTCTTACAATGTGTATGGGATTTGAACCCATACTCTCTCGGTGTTTACAACGTATTTCATACCCACCCACCCACTAGACCACAGAGGCCCCAGGTGAATTATATTTACTTAAAAGAAAATTATGAGAATTAAAAAAAAATTTTTTTTCAATATTTTAAAAAAATTGTTGTTTGGATTGAAATATGAAAATATGGAAACTCATCAATAAAAAGTGTTAATATAATAAAGATATATAATATCTTCAAGATTTATTTATTCAACTATTATCTCAAAAATTTTATTTTTTAGATATGATAAAATGTTATTAAATTTCAAAAATTAAATCTATATTTTTTTAGTTTCTTGTTCCTACAACCATTAAATAAGCAAATGATCTTGTCATATTTTTCGAAATTTTTTTTAAATGGCAATCAATTTGTTCGAATTAGGGCCACAATTTTTAAATTATAATTGTTTCGAATACAGACACGAGTCACCAATTATTAAATATGCAATTTTCAAAATTTGACATTCCCAAGCTTAAATGTATACAATTAAAAAAAAAAAAACTAGTTTTTCTATTAATTTCTTTTAAACAAGTTAGCATTGACTGTTTATTTATCTTGTTGTTTATAATCAGCCTAAATATATGCAAAAAAAAAAAACAAAAAATTGTGTTATTCTTAATTTTTTGTGGTGCAAATGAATTATAATAATGTAAAAAAAAAAAGAATTAAAAATAATCAAATTTACTCAGTCCGTAATGGTTTAAGAATTAGAGTTTTACACTAATTATTATACTAACTATATTAGCAAAATAATTTCTGAACAACTAGGAAAATACTGTTTTACCCAAGATAAACTGCCAGCAATAGACCCTTTTCAGGTCTGTAGAAGAAGCAGTAGATCTGACAAAAGTATTCTAAATGTAGGTATAATTTAAAGCACATAGTAATAGCGAGAGCACAATAAATCTACATTAAAACGTTACTTACACCCCTTTTTAAATTAATCTAATCTAAAATTATATATTTGGTATAGCAAGGAGTATTCGTTTTCAAAACTCCCATGCTTAAATAAAAAAATAATATAATTTGATAAAAAAATATATTTTGAGCCGAAATAAAATCTGAAAATTAAGAGGTAATTTGAATTTTTTAAATCAAGCTTTTTTTTTTAAAGCTATTCAATCGATCACATATATAAAGCTGAAAAATGTTTATGTACATTGTTTTCAGTCATTATCTTAATCTGGTTAATTTTTGATCTAATCGTCTTTTTTTATCTAACCGCCACCTTGTTTGTGTAAAGAGTTTATCGAAAAACTGTTTTTTTTTTAAATATTTCTTGTTTTATAAAATGAATTGCCAAAGCAGAATATTTTTTAAATATAAAATATTCATTTGATAAGCATGAAAAACTTTATTTAATATAAATTGATAGAATATTACCTAAGGTATGAGCCTGTAAAATTATTTATTTTACCTTTCCGCAGAATTCTTTTTAAATTTTTGTTTATCTTTTTTGTTTTATTTTTTTATTTTATTCGCTTTCCATATTTTAACGACTTAATATTTTTCTTTTAGACTTTAACTTATCGATTAATTTTTTTTTTCAAAATTAAAAAGTAATTATGTTGAAATAAAGTTAATTTTGTGTTTTTTTTTTTTTTTTTGTCTAATTATATTATTTTTAATTTGAATTTTCGGCTATAAAATAATTTTTGTTTACATGATTGCTTACATTAATTTATATTAGGATTGATATAAAGTTTCATATACACGTAAGTATAGTATATATTACTAAATATATTATATACTTACTATGTATAATGTTTTATTTAATTTACAACATTAAAAGACTTGTATTATTTTCATCAAAAATTTCGTCTAGACAATTTTAATTTTCTTGGAAAAAACAACATATATAAATTTAAAGGATATTACAGTCCTTTTTAAACAGATTTTGAAAAAAAAAAAACTTAAAAAACAAAAATACTTATTAGTTTTATTCCGTCCTGTTGTTTATTCTGTTTTTCCAAACGTTTGAGATAAAATAATAAAATTTTAGCGATGTTTCGGGTTTCCTTTTTCTAAGTTCTAAGAGAAATTTGCAACTTAAAAATAAAAAAATTACAAATATTTAAAATGATTTTAAGTCAAATTCAATTCAAATTTCGAATTATGTTTGCCTTTTTGAAACTTTTCATTTTTTCCTATAAACTCTGAAATTAAAATGTGCTACTTTAAAATACTTTTGGTTTAAATTGCTTTATCAATGACTGCTGTTTAGGATTTCTACATTTTTGATTTCATTTTAAATTGATTAAAAACAAAAAAGAAAATTACGATAGAAAAAAATATTTAAATAGAAAGTTAACGTGTTTATTTTTTTTTTTAAATTTATATGACATCATTTTGTACGCGAAATTTATCTAGATATATTAAAAAATTTTTTGAAGATTATGCGGTTTAATTTATTTAAAATGTATCTATTAAAATATTAATAATTTTATTTTTTTTAACTATAAAGAAGAAAGGGGAAAGAAGAATGCCCCCGCTATAGTGAAGTTCGACAATTGAAAAAAAATTGTTTATTGAACACGCGCGGCCACCTCATATGTCTGAATTTTGCAATGCTTTTTGAGTTATTTCTTACCTCAGTATACCTATCTATTATATAAAATAGAAAGTATTTTTTTGTATGTTTGCTATTTATGCATTTCTATACCATGTATCCGATTGCAACCAACTTTTACAGAAAAAAAATTTACAAATTTTTACAAAAAATTAATTTAATCAATTCGGTCACTACGCGATGTTTTAAAACTTTTTAATTATTATTATATTTCTATCGATTGACTTCAAATTTTGCATAAACACAATTCTTTAACAAAAGAATTTGAATCAGATCTTAGGTTATGATTGGTTAACTTTTTCCGGTATGTCGATTCTGGTATTTGTTTCCACTTTCATCGGATGCTTTATTAGCATTCAAGAACGCAAGCGATACATTTTTGTAAAGTTCTATTAACCCATTCTGGCACGCTAACAAAATTTTTATATTTTTCTAAACAATAAATACTACTATAAAAGCTTTTGTTAATAAAAAAAAAATAATTTTCAAACAAATTAAACAAAAAATTTTTAATTTTTAGGTTAAGGTTTAAATTAAGATTCTTTTGTCTGCGATTAATGTAAGAAAAAAGTTCTGTTTAAGATTTAAATTAAGTGATTATATTATATTAATGATTAAGTTTGTTTTAACAAGGGATTCAGATATTAATTTTAAATAATTTGAATTATTTCATTTGAATTTTTCTAAAGAGAAAAAAAAATTATTCAAAAACGTTTGTCTAAATTATAATTTCAATGCAATTTTGTAATCAATTCAATTCAAGTTTATTAACAAAGAAATAACTCTTTTAAATGAATATCATTTATAGTGAAATTATTTCAAACTTAAACGAAAAATTAGCAAAGAATTGAGATTGCATTTCAAAAGAAAATCATGTAATTCAAGCTCAAAATGTTATTTCTTTGAATATATGTTTAAACCCTATAAGGGGTGTAAAAAATTATATATGCATTTAAATGAGTAGTAATAATTAGGTACTTGTTCAACTTGTATATATAAAATAAGATTTTATGACATTTTTCAATTATTTTCTAAATCAATTCGAATTTCATTGCAGTAATATAAAGATAAGGTTAATTGCATACTTTACGGGGTAATCTGAATTTTTTGCTTTGTAATATACAAATTAATCAAAACAAGTAAATGTAACAGTAAGTCGATGCAACCGACTTATTTATATCCTACACCTAAAAAATACAAATTAAATTGAAAATCCATAATTTATTTTAGTTAGGTATTAAATATAAGCTAAAAAAATAAATGCTTTTACAACCTTTGTACAAAATTTCGCTTTCTATCTTTATTAAATTAGAAGATATGGTTGTTAGGTTTTGCGAAGTATGTAAAGGCACCCGGACCACCACCCCAATTAATCTCAAATTTTAAAGACATCGTTAGAACAACGTAGAACACCGTTATATCAAATTTCAAGTTTTTATATTTATTAATTTCGAATATATGCGTCCATTTTTCGTCCAATCCCCGCCTTACCTTAGTCATTGTTAACCTACAGTATAAATTTCATCAAGATAGCATCATTATTTTTTGAGTTATCATGCGTACGGACGGACGGACATCTCTAAATTGTCTCAGGAGGTGATGCTGATTCAGAATATATATGCATGTCTAGGTCACTTCCTTTTGGTGGTTACAAACACTATACGAAAGTTAATATACTCTATACTTTAGGTGTAGGGTATAAAAAAAATGTATGATAAAGTAAATTTACAATTTACGACATTAATCATAAGAGTAAACAAAATTAAAATTTAAAGGAAATGAATAAATTAGAAATGGGGGCGTAACGAAATCTCGCGAATTAAAATCTCGTGTCTCAAAATTTCGCGATTTTTAAAGAATATTTTAGAGTTGGTTACAAAATCATAGTTCCAATAATTTGTTTAACGGTGATTTCGAGACGGAAGCCCTTTATATTTATATATATATATAGAGGCAATAAAGGGATTCCGTATATATATATATATTTATATATTTGTATATGTGAAATTCTGAATAATGAGGGATTTTTCATTTGTATTTAAAATCGCAGGTTGCTTAATTTTCTTAGAAAATATCACCAAAAGTAGAAATGGAAAATATACAAAAAATATTGCCTTTTAAAAAATGATTACTCTAAAATGCGAAGTTTTAAAACACGAGATTTTGAAACAGGAGATTTTGAATTTCATTAGACATTTGTCATTATTATCTTCTTATACAAGGATCAAAACAATTCACATTTTTTTTTTTAATTCAAAATAAACTTTTTTTATATCTATTTTGAATTTACTTTATTATCTTTAAGTTATTTTTAAGTTAATGCTTTTATTTTCACTTATTTATAAACGAATAAAATTAGGTTAAGGTTTTATAAAAAAGATTATTGTAAAATTTTATTTAATTATTGCAAAAAATAAAAACAAAATATTAAAAGAATAATTAAGTATTTTATAGAGAAATGAAGAAAATTTTATCACAATCAAAAACACTTTTATTTGCTTTTATAATTGTAAAAATACTTTGGGAACTTTTAATTATTTTGTAATGGTAAAAATGAGAATTTTAGCATGGACAGTAAGTGAATAAAATAAAAAGAAAATAAAATTTAAATTTTACAATTTTAGTAGATATTATGATAAATTATTTTTTGATTACTTTTGTTATATAGTTATTTGCTTTGAGTACAAAAAGTAATTTTTAAAATAAAGAATTGTAAAAGAATATTTAAAAGTAAAGAAGTTTTATTTTATTTAATGTTTGTTTTTAAATCAAAAATGATTTATATTTGGTTTGTGTTTAAATGTATTTTGTGGAAGCGTATCGTAACCTCGCAAATTAAAATTTTCGGTCTCAAAATCTCGTGTTTTTTTTTATAAATCTCGTTTTTTAAAACCTCGCGTGTCATAATCTTGTTTCTTAAAATCTAATGTCTTAAAATCTCGTGTCTCGAAATCTCGTATTTTCACGAGATTTTTAAAAAAAGATTTTTTAAAGTCACTACCTTTTGCTGGTTAGAAACACCATACGAAAGTTAATATACCCTATACTTTAGGTATAGGGTATAAAAAAAATGTATGATGTATGAGAAATGTATGAGAAGTAAAAATGGAAAAAAACCCATGAATTATTGGAAGTCAGTATTTTTGATGAAAAAAAACATTTAAAAATAAAATGTCGAAGAAAAATGTTAAAGCAAAAAATTGGACAATTCTTTTAAAAGTATATTTTAGAGCTGGTTTTAAAATTAGCTGGTTATCAATTACGAAATATGCATCTAAAAAATATAATTAGCGAGGATTTTAGAATTGAAAAAAAAATCAGGGTTCCAATAACTTATTCAACGGGGGTCACTATTTTAAATGCGTTGTTCTTGAAATATGCATTAACAAAATAATTAGGAGGGAATTTATAGTTGGTTACAAAATCAAAAACGCACCAGTTCCCATTCTTTTAAATATCTTGTTGTTACTTGTTGCAATATATATATGTATATAATCAATAACTAGCAAGGCTTTTAGAGTTAAAAAAGAGAATTAGAATTAAAATTTTATCAAAAAATACCTGTTAAAAAATATTTTTGGCTTTATTTTTTTTTAAATTTTGGGTTAAGTTCTTTTTTAAAAAATGAAATAAAATCGAAAACAAAAATTTAATGACTTTTCCTACATTTATTCAAATGTGGAATTGAAATAAAACTATAAAAATGCATTTCGGATTTTTTTCGTTTGGCTGTATTTCAGATAATCTTTAATTAAAGAAAAAAAATTATATATATGGTTTTAATACACGAGATTTTGATAAGCCAGATCTTAAAATGCGAGATTTGACGAGAAATACGCTTGACTTTAATGTCAGTCGAGGTTTTTAAAAAACAGCGAGGTTTTATAAAAGTTAGATTTTCAAACGCGAGATTTTAAAAGAGCTAGATTATGAAAAGCGAGATTAAAAATATCGCGATTTCGTACAGCTCCCGTTAAATACTTATATTGTTGAATATAAATGCTAAGGTTTGAATTGTAAATTTTATTTTATAATTGAATTAATTTTAAAATAAAATTAAAAATTATAGTTTGTAAATTAAAAGCAAATACTTTATATTTTATAATCCAATAAAATAAAAATTTGATGCTATGCAATAAATTTATCATATGCGTTAAAATATTGCCTCAGAGAAAGAATATTAACTCAGGTTTTATCAATGGAGTAATTGGTACAATTATAAATAATGTATTTCCTCTTTTTTTTTTCAGAAGTCAGAATTCAGCAGCAATTACTAATTGAGACAATAAATATTGATTTTGAGGAAAATAAAATTCATCAAATAATTACTAGCTAAACTTAACAAAAATGCAGCCGAAGAACAAAGAAAGGACATTATTAATATGTGAGACATAAAACCAAGGTACAATTACAAGATTCATTATTATCTTCAAAGTTTATTTAATTTCTACCATATTTCTACCTATCTTTCGACAGATTTTGATCAGATTTGATGAAGAAATCAGATTCTACTATGGAAGTATATGTTGGACCAACTACCAAAATATAATGCAAAAATTAAATAAATCGAATCGGATGAATCACAGCTTATTGATAAATTATGTATGCATTAGGTAATTAGTATAACATTTCATTAATTGTTAATATACTGGATTATAATAATATATAAATAAATCGGAAACAAGGACCAGATCACCTGTTTAATATGAAAATAAAATTACAAGTCAAAAGCCAGATATTTGTTAGGTGTTTTTTTTTTTATACAGATTTTAAGTATTTACAGTAAAGTTGTAACGGTTTACGAGTTACGCATGTACATTTTTCTGTTTTTAAAAATTAAATTACCAAAAAATTTATAAAATTTAAAATTAAATAGTTTTTATAAAAATAAATGTATAGTCAAAGGTGAGATATAAAATATTTAAAATAAATTCAAAATACTAAATAAAGTCATTTGAAAATTTTTATTTCCGATCTGACAATGTTTGAGGCAAGTATGAATAAATGACAGAACAAAATCTTTTCTAGCTGCATATGAAAAATCTTCTACAATTTCTATTTTATATAATAAATAGTAGTTTCAAATAAGAAATGAATTTTCACACCATATTTTTCAAAAGTGTATTTCATTTTTGACACTTCAACTAAGAACACTTGACAACTTAAAATCTTAACACACGTCATATAAATAATTTTTTTGAATTTTTATTAAACCCTGACATACACATATGTTTATCATCAGTATATCCATTTTCTGAACAAAAAAAAAAAACAAATAACTCTGATTTAGTAACCAATTCTAAAATTCCTCTTAATTATTTTGTTACATGCACATTTCAACATAAAGCAATTAAAACTCCCGCAGAACATATTTATTGAACTCCTGATTATACCCGTATGAAAATAGTTGAAGGGTATAATAAATTTATCATTATGTTTGTGACATCTTAAAAAAAAAAACCGAATTAGATATAGATTCAAGTGTATGGAACGGATCAGAATCGAATTCTTATAGTCGATTAAGTCGCATGTACGATCGTCGTCGCACAGCCTACACCACACTCGTGCACGTTTTGTGACGAACTTTAAAATGCCTATACTAATTATTTCAATTATAAAGGAATTAATATATTATGAGACTGCCGTCCAAAAACCGCAGCTGGAATATACTAATAGAATCCTGATTTTGTATAAAACTTTAAAAAATCTCCTAATTATTTTGCTTATACATATTTCAACAAAAATGCACTTAAAATAGTGGGGAATGCCGCCTAAAAAGCCCAGCTGAACATATGGAATCCTGATTTTTATCGAACTTTAAAAGCCCTCCTAATTATTTTTTACATAAACACATTTCAACAATAAAACACTTAAAAGAATTAGACTTTTCTCTCCAAACCATCACAGACATACATATATATATATATTTTTTTTTTTGATTTTTTTTTTTTTATGTAGAATATTTTTTTGTGGATTTATATATTGGCAAAAAATAATTATGGATTTTGTTTTTTTTGGGATTTTTGCCCCTACCCATGTACATAAAAAATTATAAATAAAATAAAATAATATTAAAACTATTTTTAAACATTTTTTACATTTCTTTACAAAATGATAGTGATTAGTGATTGATTTGTTTTCATATTTAAAGCTTTTAGTTATTAAAAAAAAAAATATTTTATGTGCTCTATAAAAAATATTTGTCAGACACTTTTTAAAGCTTTTGAGTTTTAATAAATTTATAGATTTGAAAAATTTATTTTTCTAATATTTTTTGTTTTTAAAAATCATTCAAAGTAGTTAACAAAGCTTTAAAAATTTTTTCCTGTTTAAAGTTATTATTGAAGTCCAATTAAAAATTTTGTAAATAAATGTATCTTTACATGAAAATATACTTTAATTATTTTGTTTTTACTTTTTTTTTTTTGCTACATTTGGTATTTAAATTAGTTTCTATTGAATAAGAATACATTAACGTTAACTTTTAATTTATGTTATTTTCCGTATATGAAATTATATTGCAACAAATAAAAAAGTAAAATTTAATATTTTTATTTTTTTTTTTAATAATAAATATATTTGTTATTAAATTTGATGTAATTTTTTTGATATTGAAATATCTTTTACTTTTTAATAATGATCGTATATTCAATATATTTCATTTCTTAGTCATATTAGATACTTAATTTTTAGTACAAATTTTTTTTTGACTCGTCTTCTTTTTAATTATGTTAATTTCTAGTATATTTTGAAAATTTTTTGAAAAAATGTGCTTATCTATTAGTTTTACTTTAGCCGTCTGTCAGTGTGTATGTCTGTTCAGGTGTTTACAAAAATTCTACAACTTTTGAAATAGAGAAATTAAATTTTAATTACGGATAGACATCGCAAATAATTTAATTTTATGGAACAACTATTTTCTGTAGCCACACAGCTCTTTACAGAGCTGCAGTCCTCAAACTTCAAAAAAGCCACTTATTTAAATTGTTATAAGAGAAATTCTATAAAGTATATCTTCAATCTGAAAAAGCTAAACAAAAGCTGCTTTTATTAACTTGTATAGTATGTAATAAATATGTATATTTTTGCCATAACGATATTTTAATTTACCGTTATTCGTTATTCGTATTTTTAATTAACGAAACTACCGTTATTGCAAAATTTTTAGCTAATTCTATCTTATAAGCGGTTTAAATAAGAAACTTTTACGGGAGTTAGATCTTTGGAAATATAAGTATAAGTTATTTCAGAAAATATTTTTGTATGGCTCCCCGCTTAGAAGCTGTAACGGATAAAAAACTGAAAAATCATTATTTTTAAACACCTTTAACTTGAACACTTGTTCATTGAAGTAATATACAAAAAATTAAAGTTCGAAAATTATATTTTTATTTCTGTTAAAAACTTGTCTTAATAATTTAGGGTTACCTTAAAGTTGACGAAAGTGTGATTTGCTTTTTCCAATCCCATATTTCCCAAATTTTTCTAACAAATTTTTCTAATCAATTTTTACTTTATTATTTATTTTTCAAAATACAAATATGTACTCTTTTTATATCCAAAACTTATTATGAAATATTTTTTAATTTTGGAAATGTCCTTTATTGAAAATCCTTGGTTTTTTCATTGCTTGTTTTTTTTTTATTTTTCACTTTTACTTTTAATTAAATTCCATCTCATTTTTGAATGAGGTGAATTTCCATAGTTTTTATATTTACATATATGTATATATGTATAAGTGAATACACAATGAAGAAAAGATAGAAAAATATTCACCTAGTTTTCTGTTCCTGTTTTTGACTTTAACAACTCCTTTTTTTTCTCTCAATGTTTTATTATTTTGTTTTTTGTTCTATATTTTAACTACCTGTATATATATATTTTATAAAATAATATTTTAACTACCTGTCTGTATATATTTTTGGATATATGTACGTATAAAATAATGTAACTTAGATAATATGTACTTTTAATTTTTGAATATTTAAAAATTTAAAACGTTACTTTTGTAGGTTACGAGAAAATAAAGTTATATAAATTTGTCGCAGTTAAAGTAGAAAAATAAAATATGTATAAAAAAATTATGTCAAAAAATTGTTTTTATAATAATAACGGTATTTTTTAACTTTTAATTACTAAATTCCTCTATTATTATGCAATTTCATAAAAAAGTTTGGAAGTATTTTTCTTTAAAGTACTTTTGTGATAGAAGTATGATCCGAAGGGCAATAAATATGTAGTTAATTAGGTAATTAAAGATGTCAAAAATAATTTTTATTTTAAAAAAGTAAAAATTAATTGAACTAAAAACTAAAATTTAATTATTTTTTAGTTCTAATTTCTAAAATCAAAATATGTATAAGGAAATGCTAAAATAACCATCAAATCTAAAAAAAGTATAGGCATTTTTCCAAGA
The DNA here is from genome assembly GCA_947095535.1 of Poecilobothrus nobilitatus. NCBI lineage: Eukaryota > Metazoa > Arthropoda > Insecta > Diptera > Dolichopodidae > Poecilobothrus > Poecilobothrus nobilitatus. Next base: position 252,646,925 of record OX352773.1, on the reverse strand, counting down.
AAATTTAAAATTTACGATATGAAAAAAAATTATTTAGTTTAAAAAAAAAAAACAAACCACAAGTAAAACTAACTGTAAATTGTTGTAATTTTTAAGAACTCTCTAATTTTAATGTTTGTTTTTAATTATAAAAATGTAAATTTTGAATAAAAAATTTACTTTATATATAGCATTTTTTATATATAAAATCCTATATATTTTAAACTTTGGTATAGTATTGTTTTCTGTATGAAATAGTAGAGCTATTATAGATATTTTAATAAATAAAATTTCTAGTTTACTTATAGTAAACTAATTTTCCCAAATAAATATTAAAAACAAAATATTAATTAGGCAGAACTAAAATTAAAATGGAATGAAGGAATAGAACAGAATTATCGAAATTTGAGTCTGCGACACTTATGGAAAATAGTTGCTTCGAATAGAGACAAATGAAGAAATTATCTGAGATCACCCGGAGACTCTAAAGTCTCGTAGAACCATTTATATATATATATTAATTAGTTTAAAGATTTCTTTATATAATATAAATAAATTAAAACTTTATGAATTTTGAATTTTGAAAACTTTGAAATTTTAAATAATAGTTTTATGAATAAATACAACTATTGTTTAAAATTTCATTAAAAAAGGGTTTTATGGAAAAAATTTTTTACCATTAGTTTAATACTTCACAGATAATTTCAATAAAACTTCATATAAATGTAACTTCATAAGAGTTAATCGAAAGTTTAAACTAAGAGTTGTCTAGGCAATTCAGTATTACAGGCCTACTGAAGAAGCTACTGAAAAACGAAACAATCCAAAAATGAATACAGAACTATGATGATTTTAATTAATCCCTATCCAAAATCTATTAAAAAAATATCTGAAAATAAATGAAAATAATTTGATCTTAGTTAAAATTTTTATGTATACAAAGTAGCACATTGGTAGAAGTTTTTAACTCTTTTCAGAAAATAAATAATTATCATTTACAAATAACTAATAAAGATTTTTTTTTTTAAAGTGTTCGATATTTAACATTGTACTAAAACTCTGCAATGTTAAAAGCAGAATACAAATAATTTATTATACATATATCTATTTACTTAAGTAAAACGTATATATGAACGAAATAATATCTAATAATTTAATGTTATTTTACATAAAGTGTGAGTTATATAATACATTTAAGTAAAAATTAGTTTTATAGATCATGATATATATAATAAAGTATATAATTAATACAATGTTGTCATTCTTCAACAAATAGATTTTCTCATTATTATCATGCATTTTCTAAATTAAACTATTACTAAAAAGAACGAAAATCCTATAGCATTTATAATTTAAAACTTGTCTTGTGAGCAAAACGAATAAGATGAATCGTTAAATTGTGGTTAAAAAGTTATTTTTTTAAATTTTACAGTTATAGTTCTAAAGTTAAAGAATTTTTTAATTTCTTAGTTATTTTCAAAAAAAAAAGAAAAAACTTTAAAAGAAGACTGTGTCAACTCTAAGATACCCATAATATGAACATAATATATCCTGTTTCTATAAACCTTGATCATCTTTTAAAAAATTTCAGATGTTTTAGTACCGACATTAACTACCGAGATATATTTATGTAAATTGTGGAGTTGTATGACAGCTACCCGAAACTATTGCACCAGCACAACCAAATTTTACAGAAAATTCCCTTAAAACTTGATCATCTTTTGTAAAATTTCAGTAATAGACTCGAGTTATTTTCATTAAAAAGAGAAGTTTATTCGGCAGCTACCCGAAGTTGTTGCAGCAGCACAACTAAATGTTACAGAAGTTGTTGCCTTAAAACTTAATCACCTTTTGTAAGATTTCAGACGCCTAGCTTCATTAAGTTCCAAGAAGTGCAAGAAGCCTGAACCGGTTAATGTAGACCAACCAAATTTTATAAAAATTGTTGGCATGCAACTCAACACCTCTTCACTAATTTTCAGATACCTAGCTTCAATAGATAGTAAGTTATTTTCATTCAAAAAGACAAGTTGTATGGCAGCTCTCGGAACCCAGCGGCCCAAAATGTTGCATTTAAATAGCGAAACTGACAATTTTGCAAAAGTGACGTAAAAAATTTTCAGCCCCCAAGCTCCTTTAGTTTTTGAGTTATCATGCTGACAGACGGACGTGCATTACTTAATCGACTCAAAATTCGATTCCAAGCCAATCCATACCTTTGACAATATTCTAGCTCGGCTCCTTTAAGGTGTCACAAACGTAATGGCTAATTTATTATACCCTTGAACATAGTTCACCACGGGTATAAAAACATTAAAATTTGTAACAGAATGCAAATTTTATTTCCGATAGGAAATATCAAATTTAAATTAAGAAAATTTTATTGTAGTTTCGTTTTATATCATACATACATTTTTTAATGTCAAATTTTAGTGTGTTTTGTTATAGTACAATTTAATAATATCAAAATAATTTGATACTGAAAAAAAAAAAAAAAAGTTAATTACATTTTAAAATTGTATTTAAAATTTGGCAATTTCTTAAATGATGCACTGCCCAATGTTTTCCAATGATGGTTAAAGTAGGAAACGCTCTAATAAAATGTTCACTTATAAGATGCAACGACAATAATCTACAAAATTTTTTTTTAATTCACGCAGTATTCAAAACTCAACGGAGTATAGTAGTAGCAACAACGCTCAGTAGGAGTTAATGAAATCTGAATGTGGATAATTAAAAAATAATATAAATCCGGCTTTTCGACGAATAAGGAAGAAGTTTTAAATTTGAAAAAATAAAAGTATAAAAATTACTAGAGCATAAATTTCAAAAGAAAAACAAAACGTGTATCTATATTTAAACAAGGTAGAATGTAAACCAACGGTTTTTAAAAGCGCACATTTCCTAAAGACAATACAAACTGTTAGAATTGTGACTTGCATGTAATAAGAACTTCATGTAATAAGAAAAAAATCTGAAAATAAGGCTTTTCTGGAATTTTGAGGGGCTGTAAGTCCGGAATCCTATATAACTAAGAAAAACCGTTAACACACGTAAAAATATTTTACTGCAGCTTTAATTTTTGTTGTTTAATATCTTGTAATAGTAATTATCTTGTATTGTAATTGTAATAATTAATATCTTGCCAAAGTAAAATGTGTACAGATGCCTAAGTTACAGGTGTTTAAAAATAGCAAATTCTCAGTTTCTGGGTTCTAATACCTCATAAACAGGAGGTGGTCCAAAAAAATTTTCTGAGCAATTAATAATTCTAAAACTTTTTTCTACCCTCAAAATTTCAAGTCCATATCTAAAAGCGTTCCGGAGTTATGAGGGTAGAAAAATCATGCAAAATTTGATTTTCACATAACGGTAAATTTAAATACTAAATTTAAAAAAATTGTATAATTTTGATATTAATTTAAAAACGTATTTATCTATCTTTAGGTAAGGTATTTACCTATAGAATGACGTTTTTATATGTTAAGCAAAAATGTTAAGCAGAACATGAGATATTCGCATTTAAAAATAGGGTTTTTTCAAAATTTAAGGGACTGTAGCTCCGTAATGGATGGGGCTAAATTAAAAAGTTGTTCCACAAAATTAATTTTTTATCAGACCTACCCATGGTTAAAATATTTTTTATCTATCTTTAACGGTACAGAAGTTTTGTAAACAGACGGTCGGACGAACAGTGTGAAACTAATAAGCACATTTTTTCAAAATTTTTTTGGAAATGTGCTAAAAAATGCGTGATAAATTCTTCTAATTGATTTATTGAACATGGTATTCACAATATTTCGGTCATTTACTTTAAAGTATAGTAAAGTACAATAAGATAAAATTAGAATATTGTTCAAGCATCCACACAACATTTTCGGACAAAGAGAACTTAACAGAGATAAAGTGGGAGACGAAAAATAAACTTAAGGATGTTTGATCCACCTGAACTAGATTTTAAAGACTTCTTGATTTTTCTTTAGTTTATTATAATTATTTTTTTCCGTTTTATATAATTTGAAATGTTAATACAATGATCAAAAACATCCTATCCTAGACACAAACTATTTTAGAATGTCATAAGTTTTGAATTTATATTTATATGTACGTATCTAAATGCATATACATATGTGTATCTTTATTCAACATAATATGTATTTTTGGATTTTAAAATCATCAGAATGATTTAACTGTTCTTTTTTAAGAAAAAATAAAAAAAACAAAAAAAAAACAAACAGAAAAAGAAACGAAAAAATTCCAAAAAAAAAAAATCAATAAAAATTATGTTAAATGCAGAAAACCTTACAAATTTGCACAATCTTTAAAATAATGTACCGTATTAAATTTTTTGTTTCCACAACTTTTTTTTCATTTTTATTTTTTTGTTATTTTCCCTAATTTCCATTTCATTTTTCTCTTTCTTTTTTTATTTTGTTTTTACTTTTTTTTTGTTTTTATTTGTTTATTTGTCTGTGCCTTGGCACACTGGCAATATGTGAATTTTTTCAAGTGAAAAATTTCAAACCGAACATTTTTTTTTTTAACTTTGAATTATACTTGATTATACTTGGTAGGTATATATACATATGTATGTCTATATGAGTATACATATGTATCTATACATGCATGTAACTGTTTTGTAAACCAAAAGAAAGAAATTGTCATATCATTTGAAAAGCAAAAAGGAAGAAAAGGAAGAAAATAAAAAAAAAATAAAATCGAGATGAAATAAAAAAAAATTGTTGAAGCACACTGAAAAATGACAAGATATTCTGGAAATGAATAAAAAAAAAAACAAAAAAAAAGGCAAAGAAAAAAGAAAAAAAAGTTAAAGAATTTAAAAAGTTTTAAGTAGGTACAGTACGAACATAATAAGTTTATTTACGTGTACATATGTGTATATGTAATTATATTGGATAATAGTAATTTTACAGATGACTATAGGATATTTTTTATTTTATTACAATAAATTGATAATTAAATAAAATTTTTTATTTGGGTTTTCGTTTTTTTTTTGCTTTCCTGGCTTGTAATTGGAATTTACTTTTATTTAAAAATCGGAAATTAAGAATTATTTAAATTTAAATATTTGCACAGATTCCTATATATATTAAGGAAATAAAAGTTGTGTGTTTTTCTTTTTATTTCTATATAACTGTTTAAATTTAAAGCTAACAATTAGAAGGAAATGAAGTTAATTTTAAGGTTGTAGTATAGACTAATACGAGTATATGAATATGAGTTAGAAGTATAACAGTGTAAAGATAATACACTGTAACAGGATTGTACTGTGTTATGAGTATTGCTTACTATTAAGCATTTTGTCGGTTTTATGAACTAAAATGTTTATTTTTAAATAAATTTCATAAATATAGTCAATATTTTAATATTTTTTTTAGCATTTAATATCACTTATAGTTATATTTTTTAGAATAAGAAATTACATTTTTTTTAGAACCAATTGTTCTATTGCATATTGCATAAATAAAATAAATGATTTGTAAAAGATTATTCGATCAAAAAAGCCATCGAAACCATGAAACGTATTTAAAAAACTTGCAAGCGGAAGCGGATTTATTGTACTTAATTAACCATAATGATTTTTAATGGATATTTTTTAAGGATAGCTTATGTTTCCAAAATATAGCGAGATAATTCGTTTACAAAACTTTTAATATATTGAAAAGCAGGAATGAGTTATAATAGTCATTCATAATATAATTTAGCTTATGATATTTTTTTTTTTGACAAAAAACTTTCTACTATATATTAAGTTTTAACGCAATCGGTCAACTGACAAATTGTTTAAAAAGCTTACAGTAGCAATATGTTGGTGGCATTAAAACTCAATTTTTCATAATAGTAAAGACATAAAACATTCTTTGGAAATCGACGATATGGATTAATGGCGTTCGTAAAACATTTACAATTGAAGCATCTTGTAGTAACAAGCAAAATCTACGTTTGCTTTCAAACAATGAAAGCATTTTAAGACATAAGCCGATAGAGTGCGTTAACAAACCTCAAAAAAAAACTTACCATTTATTTGTTAAAAATTTGTTTTTTAAGGACATAAAAACAGTTGGAAAAATTGGATAAAATTTATTTGCAAATGTATAACATTAAAGGTGGTGTCGTACCAATGGGTTAATTAGTATCGTATTAATGAGTTAACTAATAAGTCCTTTGGGGTTTAAAATCGGATACACCATATACAAATTGATAATGGAAAAACAAATATTAATATACTTTTACTTTAGATACTTTTCTGATATATATTATATTTAAATACAATATTCAAAACGTTTTATAATGTAAAGCTAGATTCATCACATACAATTTAATGAAAGTATTAATTGAAATCTTACAAACGAACACCATTCTTGAATTTTGCAGACTATATACATGATTTTAGACAAAGCAGAAGCTAACATAAAGAAAATTCTTAATCCTTTAACAAAATTCTCAGAACATGAAAATATAAAAAACTGAAATATACAAAATAACAGTAAACATGATCGGTTATAACAGAAATGTCAAGACGTCAAGGTGTCAAACTGACAGTTTAAGCAGAATCTAGAACATTATTACATCAATTATGAATACAACCAAAAGCTATATTGATAATATTCTACTTATTTATTATAAAATGTATCCATAAAAAAAGTGATATACATAAATAAAATAACCTTGATTAAAACCTTCACTGTAACTAAAATCAATTAAAAATCAAAAGTTATTGATTTTATTTGTTTTCTATTTAAATATAATTTTTTTTTTTCTTGTTACTATAATCCAATATTTCAATAAAACTAAACTTATATTGGCTTTTCTATATTCCTACAAAACATTAACATCGTAAATATAATTTTATAATCTTATTTTATACATAAATCTTTTCTTAACAAAAAAAAAAAAAGAAAAAACAAGAAAAAAAAAACGAAAAGAAAAATAATACCATTTTCTCTGTTGATTTTATTTGTCTCCAAAAAAAAGCATATCTTTGTTATATTATCTTAAAAAAATAATAATATAAATAATATAATAAAAAAAAAAAACAAAAAAAAAAAAAAACTTAACTAAATAATAAAAACAAAACTTAAAATAATATATAAGAAAATAAAGCTGACGAAGTATATTCACATTTACTGATGCCTACAATCCGATATTAAATTATATTTTACAATCAAAATCTAACAAAAAATCGAAACAAAAAAAAAAAAAGGATAACAAAGAAAAAAAAAATAAGAGAGAAAAATAGAAAATACAAATCCTTATTTTACTCATGTAAAATCTCTAGAATTTTTTTTACGGAAAGTTTTTCTTCATTTTAATAATACATAATAACAAAAATAATACAAAAAAAAAACATAAGAAAAAAAACAATAATATAACAAAGTTTTCATAAACTATATCAAAAGAAAAAGACAACAAATCATAAAAGTATTATCGTTTTCCACTGTCACAGTCTTTTGTTATATTTACTGATTTTTTCCTTTATTTTTGTCTCTGTTTTTCTAAAATAAAGTTACTTAACTTATTTTCTATTTGATTGTCCGTTATTACTTTAGTACAATTTTTTTTTTCTTTTTTTTTTTTGTAGTCTGTTTGATAAAAAAATTTATTTAATTGTCCATTGTCCGTCTGTTTAACAAAAATTGTCATTCATTTCATTCAATAAACATTAGTATTTGTTGTTGTATAATAATGTTACAAAATAAACATTAGTATTTGTTGTTGTTGTTTGGAAGTGGTGATAGACAATTGTCCTTACACCAATACCTTGCGACTCGTTGTACACAGCATAGCTAATCGAGCCAGCTAATGCAAGTACCCTCATTTTGGAGAGATCTTCCCAGTAAACTTCTGTTAAAATTTTTCTCCTTTGTGGTTCCAGTGTCGGACATTGGCAAAGTACGTATAATACTGTCTGTGCCATCTTCCAAGAACAATACATATTCCCGTGTTGGCTTTCTCTATTCTTTCAGCGTGTACCCTTAGCATTAGACAGCTTGTGCTGATTCGTGTATTGAGTCTGTGGTCTATCCTTTTCAGAACTTTCTTCGTTTTTCCTGTTCGGCTCGCTTCAGAATACCGCCGTATGTAAGGCGCCTCGGGTCTAAACCAGATAGAATATTTATTTATAAGTAATATAATGACTAATCAGCGTTACAATCTGGTTATCTAAAATTAAAGGTTATTTTTTATTGAGTTAATTATAGATGATCGCATAGTGATTGTCTTCTGTGATATTAAAAGAACTGTATATTTAAAATACAAACAGTTCCTTAAACGGCAAGTTTTGTAATTCATTCACTATTTACTTCACACGAAATAATCGAATATGATTGAATTATATAATAAAACAATGAAGTATCTATGTTAAATCAAGTTATGGTTTTTTTTAACGGCGCACATATTTAAAAGAGCTTATATAAAAAGCATTTCAGATATGTGATTATTTTTGCATCAAATTTGTAATTTTCCACAAAAATTTTTCTGAATGAAAGTGAAAAGTTATAAGGCAGTTTCTTTAATTTTAGATAGTGGAAAAAGTGGTTGACATCTTATTATGTAAGAGCATGTACAATGTTTACTTTTAATATGTAATGCTTACAGTATTGCTTAAAAAAAACGTTTAAAGTGTCTAAAAGTGTCCAGATATTTGGAATTTGCGAGTTTTCAATTTTCTACTTCTAGTTCTAGTTCTCAAGGGGAGCAAAATACAAAAGTCTTTTCCTGAAGTAACTTGTAGTCATTAATTAGATATATATATACAAATTTAAAAATTCCTACTTAAAGCTTTTGGGCTGTATTGGACTTCATGAATTTTGCATAACTGTTGTTAGATATCTTTGAATTTAAACGATAATTTGAGAAAGCAGAAATTACTTTTAGCCTGATATTAATAATGTAAAACATAAGAAATTTCCAATAGTTTGGAGTTAGATTAAAGGATTAGATTAAAGAAATAACTAATAAGTATAGTGGAACTTGAACGAATATAGACCTTTTACTAACTTTGAAGGGTTATAGCTCTCTAATGGGTAGAGGTACATGTTGTTGTATCAAATATGTTACTTTTTTACAGATCTATTTCATCTAAATTAATATTTCTTTTATTTTAAACGGTTTTTTCTTTCATCTTAAACGTTTTGTTGGACGGACGGATAAACGGACGAATACAGCGAATATTTTTTTTTTTTTAATATCATATTATTTCATAGATAGAAGATTCTTTTTAAAGCTGTTTTTAAAAAGTGAAGTGGACGTAATCAAAAATTTCATTGTCTTATTTTATTTCATTTTATGCGTCAATGTTTCTCCTTCATAAAATGTAGCATTAAATAATGGTTTTGCCCTTGTGTTAATTTCATTTTGCAGTCCATGATATTTTGGAATTTGACATTCCAGATTTATCCGATTTTTAAGACTTAACATAAAGATTGTAATTTCAATTGTATATTTCATGTCTTTTATCAAAAGTTTGATAAATTGCGCCAATATTAATTAATTTTATAAACATATTATTACCGTTAACAATAGATAAAATAATATAGGTTAAGAAAATTTCTGTAAAATAAATATCGTTACGAGTAAGTTACTGTTATTTCTGTTACCGTAAGGAATTCTATTTATGTTCCTTTTTGTTTTTGTTATTTTATAAATAAGAAAATCTTATAAACGAAGTGTAAATATTATACAGAGATTTTAGAATACATATTATGTATATGTATATCTATATATAAATGATTTACATGTGTATTAATATACTTCAATTTATATATATGTATGTGTATATTTATATTTATGTATATAAAAGGAAATAAGGATATGGACATATGATTGTTCATATAAGTTTTGTTTTTTATGTGTACATAATATAAAAAATACAATTGTTGATAACAATGACAAATTGATATCAAATTTAGGTCGATAATACCTGCTTATATGAAAAATGTTTGTATGTGTATAATAATATGTAAGCGCGTATGTTCTTATGTTTGTATAAAAAATTTCAACAATCATGAATTATGTAGAGAAAATTTTTGTTGTGTGTTTTTTTTTTTTGGCAGTTCAATTTTATATAATATTTTTTTGTTGAATTTTTCATTTTTCATATATGCAAATCATTTTTTGTTTTACCTATACATACTATATATATATGTATATATATATATATATATTAAGTATTTATTCATGTATTTCATATATTTATATTAAATTTAAAGAATTTGAATAATGTTGAAAAGTAAAATTTAAATCTTAAGTGCTTAACAAATTTTACGCAAATTTTTTTTTTAGTTTTTTTTTTTTTTTAGAAAAATCCTTACAAATTTTTTAGTTTATTTTTTTTTTTCTAATTTGCTTTGTTATTTATTTTGCCTTATTATGGCAATTTAATTTTGAATCTTTTTATTTAATTTATAAAATAGATTTTTTCATTTATGCATGCGTAATAATTTATTCTTTTATTCAAGTTTGAAAGTTATGTACACATGTGATCATTTTTCGTGACTGTCAATATGGTAGTGTAACAGAAGCGAAGGAACAAGGACATTTTTTTGTCAAAGCCTATAGTAGATAATTACCTTGAAATACTATAACTACTATGAATTTTATATTATAAGTTACTTAAATTATAGTTCTATAGCAACAAATTATATAATCTGTATAAATTATGAAAATTGCGATACCATTTTCATAGTAATTTTCAAACTTATTATCACGATTTTTTTTTTTTTTAATGGCAGATAATGGCAGATTGATTTATATGAAACTGATGTTGTAACATTTTTTATTTCTGAAATGATGCTCACAAACACAACTGCAATATGGATATTTTTTCTCAAAATTACAGTGAGGTGCATGATGTTTTCTATTCCAAATTCTTCACTTGATCTATTAACTCTTTCAATTATATTTCTAAATGGGGATGTTGGATGAAATATCAATGAAATAACACCAATTAAAAAGTAACAATGTTGTTTTGCACTTCGTGATAATTTTTTTTCTTTTACTTCTTATTATCAAAAATTAATTTTATAGGTATACGCAATTTCAATTTTTACATTTTAATCAGGCTTACCTTCGGGTCGATCTTTGTAATAATTTAATTGATTATTTTAAAAGAAACGAGATAAGAATATTAAATTATTGAATGTTATCTAATTTTATCATCGCTTTTATTGGAGCATCAAGAAATATCCATCAAATTTATTTAGGCGCTAGGTATAGCCATTGTTTAAAAGCATGTCGAACCGTCATTAATAAAATTAAATATATTTATTCATTATTATAGATAGTTAATTGCATTATTTAGTAACATAAAACTATCTATTCATTTATTATTCTAAAGTCCAGTCATTAATTAACAGTGGATGGGTAAGATAAGAATGGATAAGCTTTGATAAGATAAATGGATAAGAATGGGTAAGATTTTAAACTTGGCATAATTCAGAAATGGTAAACTTTATAAAAAAAAAACTTTAATTAATGCTAAAATTAATAATGTTTAAACTTCTAATTCTAATAAAAACAAAACTGAAGAATAAAAATATTATTGCAATCACGTGAAAAAAGACCTTTCAATTAGCTTTTGAATAAGACATACAAAATATATAGGGTGAGGCTGATATTCGAAGATCAAAATTCCAAATTCAAATTTGCAAACTAAAAATCCCCACAAAAAAAAAAAAACTGATAATAAAATATTCCAAAACACAAAATCCAAAGAAAAAATTCCAAATGTACAAAATCCCAAAGCAAAAAAGTGCCGCTCACAAATCCCCACTACACAAATTATTAAAACTCTGATTTTATAAGCAACTGTATAAATGCGTCGTAATTATTTTTGTTACATAAAATTTTCTACAACAAAGCATATAAAATAGTGAGGCTGCCGCCCCCAAACCTATCTGAAACAATAGATTATTGAAACCCTGATTTTGTAATTAACTTTAAATCCACCCGAATCATTTCTTTTTACATATTCGAGTATATACTTAAACAGTAGAGCATTTATTTAATTAATTTTTAAATGCATATGCAATGACATTATTTTGAATTTGGTAAGATTGGGATTTTATAACTTGCGATTTTGAAATTTGGGATTCTTTTTACAGAGATTTCCTTTTTTTCTTGGAATTTTCTATTATTGGTTTTTTTTTTTGGATTTCCGTGGACTCCCAAAATCTACATTTATGCAAAAATCTATAAAAATATTACATTATGTATATTATTATAGCAAAAAGTCAAAATTTATTTACTTTATTGTAAATGCACTAATTAAACGGAAATGAACCACTTATTTAATTAAAAAAAAAAATAAATATTTTCAAATGTAATTTGTGAAAATGAATAAAAAATTTTCAATTCAATGCAAGTTTTTGTATAAATAAACAATAAAATAATTTAATAACTGAAAAAATTTACATCTTTAAATTTTATTTTATTTCAATAATAAACATTTTTTCATTCCATTCATCGAATAATATTATCTATATATTTATTATCTATTTCTGTTATAATAACATTATCCTATTATTAGATAAAACAGTTTTCAGATATTTTAAGATTTAATTTACTTATTCAAAATCTTCCAAGTATCTGCATTGTAAACTTTTTGCACAATGTGATATTAAGTTAGTAATGTTTTCTTTTCTTTTCGTGTTTTTTTTTTTTTTTTTTGGCGGAAAACTTTTCTTTGCAATAGCGCCAATTTTCTGCCTTTTTCAAAATAAACAAAATTAATGTTTGAGCGAAAAATGGTAACAGGGGGGGCGGGCGCCTTCAAAAATTTCGAAATGAATTGCATGTAATATTGCAAGTATAATTAATTCTATATAAATAAATGAAAATACATTCAGTATTATCATGTTTTCATTTTGTACGAGTATATCAAACAAATATTTTCCCATTAAAGTTTAAAGATTATTTAGATTATTTTGAAATGTATGATTATGAAAATTACCAAATATTTTGATAATAAAGAGGATGAGAAAAGAAAATGTTAAAATAAAAATTTTTTTTTTTTTGTTTATTTAAATAATATTATTGATATTAAAATTTGTAATCACTAAATCAGTATTAAAAAAATTTCAATATGAAATATTGAAATTTTAATATCTTTGTTTTGTAAAAAAATAGAAGATAGTAGTTTGAAAAAATGAAGGATATTTGAATGACCCGTTTACAAATTAGTTAAAAAAGGTATTTGCTAACTTTTTTCTTGTTTCCGCTATCCAAACTTTAAGAAAGGTGTCTTTTACATAACATATTGTTGGTTTAGGTAATGAAAAAATGAATTGGAAGATAATTGGAGGAGAAATAAGAGATTAATTGGAATTGGAAGTTTAATTGGAGACAAACCTGAAGCTATTTGAAAAATTGGACAATATCTAATAGGGCCGAACATAATGCATGGAAGCATGTTCCACATATTAAGGGTTCTCACATTAAATGTTAAGTTTTCCTAAGTTATATAAGTTATGAACCACCTAGGAATTTCCATTGTGTGGCGTCTAGGGCGTCTAGTGTACTGTTGCAATTATACTTTAAGAGTGGCATTCTTGATTTTAGTTCAATAGACCAAGTGTCAAGTACCAAGTACCCATTACCTATATAGGTCATGAGTTGGTCATGGGTCATGGTTAATTGTTAACTTAGTTCATGGGTAGATCTATGACCCATGATCTTAATTTAATTTTTACGGTAGAAGTAAAATTGTATTTCCTTAACAGTCGTAGGGTGCCGTCACAGTGATGTCGTCGTCAAAACTTGCACTTGGATAAAAGGTAGAAATCAATATTAGGTTAAAAAAAATTAATCATTATTACATTATAATTAAAATGATCTTTTTTTATTTTAGAGATAGGGAAATATTAAGATAGGGATATTAGGGGAAGATAGGGAAATATTAATTATAAAAAATATGAATCTTTTAATTGAAAACGAAATAATGTTAAAAATAAATATCTTGATCATAAATTTGATTATGATGAGAAATAAATTATAACACATGTGTTCATTTTAGTTTAAAATTGGAATTTACGAAATTAAAGTTAATTACAAAAAAATAATATTGATAAATTTTGCAATAAATTTTAATTTAATTATTCAAATGTATTTTTATTTAGACAATAATTATATAAATTTTATTATATTATAACAAAAGTATAACAAGGGGATATGTAAAATAAAAGGTTTTAAAATAATTTTTTTAGTAGTCTTTGTATAAGAAGTATCTAAAAATAAAAATATCTGTTGGAACTTTATATTTTGTGTCAGGTATCCAGGTTACAAGTGTCTAAAAATGAAATTTGAAATTTCCATCACCTAACAGCTTCTAAACAAGACGTAGAAAAAATATTTTGCTGAGGAAGTTTTTGTTTAATTTCTTACTTCTATTAAAATTTCAAGATTCTAACTAATAGTATATCGGGAATATGAAGAAATCAGAATTTTGCAAAATTCTGGTTTAACATAAGTACATTTAAATAATAAATTTCAAAATTAATTATTACGAATTCCATTTCAATAATTTAAATACTAAATTCCAAAATTATTAATTTTTTTTTCTAAACTTTAAGGAGCTTCAGTACCGTAATGTGATGCTACATCAAAAACTTCTTCTACAAAATTAATTATTGACAGTTATCCATTTAACGATTGATAATCATATAGCAAATTTGAATGAAAGTTCGTATTCTTCGTATGATCGCGCTAATGCTGTAGATTCTTAATTGATTGATTCTTAATCACTACAGCATTAGCGGGATGGGAAAAACCATGACCTACCAGAGAAACTATACTCTACTCTATCCTAAATCAATATAATCAGACACTAAAGCTAATTATCTTTAAGTCTAGGTTCTATGAATTAAAGCTTTATATGCTGTTTTATTTTTCGTATTTTGCTAATTATTATTTTGTTACCTAAAACAAAATATTAATAAAAAGTTTTTAACAGTTTTCAGCACATTTCCAAATGTTTTTAGCACATTTTTATGTTGAAAAAATGTGCCTATTTGTCCCATTAGTCCCATCATTCACTCTGTCCCTCCGTCGGTCTGTCCCTCTGTCTGTTTACAAAAATTCTACACCGTTAAAGAGAGAGAAAAAAAATTAATCATATCTCATAAAAAAATGAATGTTGTAGAACAACTTTTTCATGTAGCCCCATCCACTACTGAGCTGCAGCCCCTTAAGTTTTGAAAAAGCCCTATTTTTAAATGCGGATATCTCATATTCTACTTAACATGTTTTCAATCTGAAAACACCATTTGACAGATTTTTTTTACCTTTATAAAACAATATTATACAATGTTTTTAAATTTAGTATTTAAATTTACCGCTATGTGAAAACCAAATTTTGCATGCTTTTTCTATCTTCATAACTCCGGCACGCTTTTAGATAGAGACTTGAAATTTTGAGGTAAGAAAGACCTTTTAGAACTAATATAAGTTTGCTCAGCAATTTTTTTTTGGATCACCCTCTGTTTTTGAGCTATTAGGGGTCAAAAATTGAAAATTTGCTATTTTTAGACATCTGTACAAATTTTTCTTTGGCAAGACATAAAAATGAAAGCTTCAATAATATATTTTTAAGTGTGTGAACGGTTTTTCTTAGTTATATAGGGTTTCGGCCCCTCAAAATTTCAAGAACCTCCTATTTTCACATTTTTTCTTATATCAAATTTTCAAATTTTGGTGCAAGCCACTATAGTTCTAAACAGTTTGTATTACATTTTGGAAATGTGCGCTTTTAAAAACCGTTGGTTGACATTCTGCCTTGTTTAAATTACATAAAATATCATAAATTTAATTGTAATTAATTTTTTTAATTATATCTATTGTAAAAAATTTAAATAATTAATTTAATTGATATTATTATTAACAAGATTCAATGGGGTTTTAAAATTTTTTGTTATTATTAAATACATATATAGATATTATTTTGTTTTTTCCACGAACAATGGAAGTACGTAGGCACATACATAACATGTTAAATTCTTTGTGGTAGAAATTAAAATTCTATTCAATTAATATTTTTATAATAGAAAATAATTACAAAATAATATTTAATATTTAATTAACTTTTAAAATTTAATTAATTTAATAAAAAAAATTTTAATTTTGTTCAATAAAAAAGTATAAAAATAAAAAAAGAACACTTCATATTAGGTTGTATTATAATTATATGTTGACACCTTTGTAAATTTATATTAGTATAACGGTTTGATAGTAAATAAAGAGTTAAGTGGTTGGCATACGTTTAAAAACAAGTAAAAGTGAAAATTTTTTTTATATAGTTTTTGACTTGACTGAACTATCGTTTGTCATTGGATTGGTCAAATTAAGGTTAAAAGTATAATTAATACTGCATATACCAATAGTAGAAAAATGTAATCATGTCAAATAACATATCAAATATACATAAGTAAACAATTTTAATTAATAGCTTATAACTTACAGACACAAAAATGCACTAATATAAATCAAATTCTGAGTCTATAAATCAAATTCTCAAATATATTATTTGAGTTCGAATTAATTTAATATCTTATTTATTATAATTCTTTTCTTCCGATCTTTTGCCGTATTCCAATATATGTTTGCTCTTATTCCAACTTGATGCAGACAAGTGATATAGTAGCCTAATAGTTAATCGAAAAAGAAAAAAGAAAAAATAGAAAAATATGTAAAAAAGGACAAGACAGTATGTAAAAGCAAAGGTTTTTAAAGTCGTACATTTTCAAAAAGACGATAAAAATATTTTAGAATTGTGATTTATGACTATTTTTGCTTTAAAATTTTTAATTTTTCATAGAATTTTTTATGTAAGAAAAATCCAAAATCTTGCAAAATATTATTTTCACATATACATATATTGATTGAACAGAATCTGACATAATATAACCATTTAAAAATATGGCGTTTTCAAACTTTGAAGAACTGTAGCTCTATAATGGGTGGAGTTCCATAAAAGTATAGTAGTATAAAAGCTATCACTATGCTTCAAAGCAAAGTCATAGAAGAAACACATTCTCGACGTTGGGATCTTACTATTTTGAAGGAACTCAAATCTCACTAATAAAATGAACGATTTCTTCTTCTCTTTTGTTTTGTTATTATTATCCCTATATAGATTTAAAATGTTTATTTGACTTTGTAAAGAAATAATTTTCTTTGAATTTTTAGCACATTTTTCAATATATATATTTTAAAAAATTTGTTTATTAGTTTCACTTTATCTGCCTAGTTTCACTTTATCTCCACTTTATCTCCCCTCCCTTGGTGTCGTTAAAAATGTATTTTGTAGAAGAACTTTTTTATATAGACTACTTCTTACGGAGCTATTGTTCTTCAAAGTTTAAAAAAGTACTATTTTTAAAAGTTTATACCTTAATATTTTTCCAATCTAAAATCGACAAATGACGGGAAATTAAGCTATGAAATATGATATTAAAATTATACAATTTTTATTAGAAATTGGAAAGCGTAAGATTTTTACATAAACTTCAGAAAATAATTTTGTATTTTGTTCTGGCAGCTATTAAGGGATAAAAATTTAAAATTTGTAATTTTTAGACACTTATAATTTGGACATCTGTGCAAATTTATATTTAAAGTAGAACACAAAATTTAAAACTCCAATATGATATTTTTACATATATTAACAGCTTTCCTTAATTATGTAAAATGTCTTTTGATATTTCTTAGTTTTCTTTTACATCAAAAATTCTATGAAAATTTAAAAAATTTTGATGCCAAATTTGCAATACTAAACTGTTTGCCTTTTTGAAAATTTTGACCTTTAAAAACTTTTGGTTTTACATATTACCTTGAAATCAATAATGTTTCAAGTAGAAAATCTTGTAATATTTAGTAATTTTAAAATTTCATAAGAATTTGTACCAAATGATGAAAAATAAATAATTTGTACGAAAACGTATATTTTCTCGAATAAATCTTATTATATTTTATGACATATTTGGGAGTGCTCATATTACCAAATTTTAAAACGGCGGTTATTAAACGGCGGTTAAATTTCTATAGAAACGCCACATTTCTGATTTTTTATACCCGCATGAACTATGTTCAAGGGTCTAATAAATTTGCCATTACGTTTGTGACACATTAAAGGAGTCGAGCTAGATATAGTGTCAAATTCGAATTCTGAGTCGATTAAGTCATGTACGTCCGTCCGTCCGCCCGCACAATAACTCAAAAAATAAAGAAGCTAGGAAGCTGAAATTACGTCATTGCAAAATTGTTAGTTTCGCTATTTCAATCCAGCTTTTTCGGTCTCCGGGTTCGAGTAGCTGCCATACAACTTCTGACTTTATATATATATCAATATCTATTGAAGCTAGGTATCTGAAATTTTGCAAAATTGTGTCGAGTTACAGGTCAACAACATCTGTAAAATTTGGTTGTGCTGGCGCGACAGGTTCGGGTAGCTGCCATACAACTCCACAATTTACATAAATATATCTCGCCAGTTATAACGTCCGTACCAAAACATCTGAAATTGTTTAAAAGATGAACAAGTTATATAGAAACTGGGTATCCCAGTTGGTATGGTATAGAAACGTTTATACGGGTATCCCAGAGTTGACACAGTCTACTCTACTGCACTCTTCCTCGTTTTTAAATATAGCCGAAAAATTTTGGGAACTAATATCTCGAAAAATCTTAAAACAAAACTAAAAATTATCAGAAATTCTTTATTTCTCTAAGGTTGATTCATCATATAGCGCTAATCAATCTAGTCAGTTCATTTATTGCATTTGGGTAATAAATTTTTTACTTTCAGATATTTTTCCGATAAAACTAACTTAATTATTTAATCCAGAAACCACTTAGTCATCAGACATTTTAATAACCTAATAACTGTCAGAATATCTTTGAATGCAAAAAAAATGTACATATAATTTAAAAACATTTAACACCAGGATCGAAAAAAAAAAATGTATTAAATCAATTAAAATTTAATTTTAATAAGATTAATTTTAATTAGCTAGTTGTGTGAAATATTATTTTTGAATAAATTTAATAAAAAAATTTAAAGTAAATAATATTTTATTATAAATTAAAGTTTTAATTAAATTTAAAATTTAAGGTAAATATTTAATTTGTTTTGATTTGATCTGTAAACAATTTTTTATGATAAACATTTTTTTTTTATTAATATGTCATATTGAACAAATGTATAAAATCGAGTTAGAATTAAAAAAAAATAAAAACAAAATGCAAAATTTAAAAATTTTTCTACATATAGGAAAATATATCTAGCCATTTTTGTTACATTTATTGCTTCGTCAAATTTTTGTTCTTAATTTTTTTGAAGAGAATTCTTCTCTATACGACATCTAGCTAGTAAATTTTATTTTTTTTCCTCTTTCTGCTTATGCAATTTATGTCAACATTTATATTATATGTCATAAAAATGACAGCAAAAAAAAAAATAATTCCGATTCACTAAAAATTGTTAAAGTTGAATGAACAAGAAGTCCTTCCACACTTTTTTGGAAAATGAGAGAGTTCAAAATTGCATATAAAAAAGATATGCGGGCACATGAGTTCAGAACTTATATCCGAGATAATGAACGCAGCATTAAACATCTTTCATCTTTATTTTATCAAGGAACTTCTTAAACTAGCACATCGTTGACATATAAACCACGTCTACATCATCTTAAAAAATCAATTGAGTTCCGTAGATTTTATTAATAGTTGTTTTTCTTTATATGCTTATTTTTAAATCATAGGATTCAGTAAAAATAATCTGAGAATTCTGACAGAATTTATATCGGGCATCGCCGGTTAAAGGAACATTTAAAGAAAATTAGAATAGAAAAATGACAGTACATGCAGATTCTGTCAAGGAGAAGAAGAAGAAGATACTCCAGGACACATACTGAAAAACTGCGGAGCTTTACTCCGATCAAGATATACTTATCTAGGAGCATATTTCTTTGCTGAAGGTGAACTGTCAACACTAAATCCTATAAAGATCTTTATTTTTTAAGAGACTGTAGCAGAAGTATTATAGGTGGAGGAAATATTCGCAACACCTAGTAACAGAGGCAGCACAATGGATCTACATCAAAAGATCTCAGTGTCACTTATGCCCCTTAAATAATAATAATCTAATAATCTATCTTTATTTTATTGATAATATCCTGTTCATCATTTTATATTGAAGTCTTTTTTTTTTAATTTTAAAATCATCAATTAATTTTTGGTAGATTATTGGGTAGATACACATTCCTTTAATGTCAATTTCTTTTTTAAAATTGAAGTTTAAGAAATTACTTCATTCTTATTCTATAATCATAAAAAAGCATCCATTGCATACAATTCTGTATCTCAAAGTTTGTAAGAGATTTGTAAGAGATTTTTAAAAGAAATTTGATAATACGATGCAAAGGATATCATAATATTTATCAGAGGTTAATGCATTTGATAATTATGTTATGCTAATACTGCAGAAAACTGATTCAATAATATATTTAGATATCGCGTATCAAAAAGCCAACAATTACCTAACCTAACAACAACAACCTAATTATTTCCTAAATAATTAGCTAAACATAATTAATTATGGTAATCAAACAAAATCGATTTAAATATATGAAGAAGAGACTTAAATTCATTCCATATTTAAAATACAATAATTTGATAGTAATTATTTCGACTACCATGCGAATATTTTATTTGTCAAGTGTAGCTTTTATTTCTCAAAAATTTAATTAACTTTCAAAATGACAGTTATTTACAAAATGGCCAGTGGTACTGATTTTTATACCCGTATGAACTATGTTCAAGGGTATAATAAATTTGCCATTACGTTTGTGACACCTCAAAGGAGTCGAGCTAGATATAATGTCAAAGGTATTGATTTTTATATTTTATATTATATATTTCAGCTAGGAGGTTGAAAGTTTTTTTACGTCACAAAATTGTTAGTTTTGCTATTTAAATCCAGCTTTTTCGGCCACCGGGTTCGGGTAGCTGCCATACAACTTCTTATTTTAAATGAAAATAACTCAGTGTCTATTGAAGCTAGATATCTGAAATTTAATAAAGAGATGTCGAGTTAAAAGCTTTTGTAAAATTTGATTCGTCTAAAGCAGCCGGTTCAGGCTTCTTGCACCTCTTAGAACTTAATGAAGCTAGGCGTCTAAAATCTTATAAATAATGATCAAGTTTTATGGCAACAACTTCTGTAAAATTTAGTTGTGCTTGTGCAATAGATTCAGGTAGCTGTCATTCAACTCCACAATTTACATAAATATATTGCTGTAGTTAACGTCGATTCTAAAACAACTGAAAGTTTTTAAAAGATGGTCAAGTTTTATAGAAACAGGGTATATTACGTTCATACGGGTATCCCAGAGTTGACACAGTCTACTCTACTGCACTCTTGCTCGTTTTATAATAAATTTTACGAAATACACCTATTCGAAAATTAAATTTAATCTTTGGAAATAATCTTATTTAAAAAAAAAAACAAAGATTCACAATTGGATAATCAATATACATGTATAGGTAGATATATAAATATATTTTTTTTTCATAAAATTTAATATTAAATCAACAAAATAAAAATAAATAATAATTCATTATATAGGTAATATATTTATCAATTTTTTTTTAAAATAATTTCGATTTAAAATTTAACCATATTTCAAATGTCAAGAAAAAAAAAAAATTTAATAAAAGCGAAAAAAAAAAATGTATTTTATATTGATTTAAATATAGAATTTTAATTGGATAAATTATATTGAATATTTAGTTTTTTTTTTTCATAAAATATAATCTATAAATCTATATATAGTACATATGTATATAGTATCTATAAGTTATATGTAAACGGTTTATAGATTTATTAAATTTTGATTTATTATCTTTAGATGGAAATCTATAATAGATATCCAGAATAGATAAAATTCAGAATTTGAAAAAAAAAAAAAAGGAAAAACTATTATAACATATTGTTTGGCAATAATTTAAGGTTTTATTCCATCTAACATTATTAAATAAAAAGATTTGATTTATAAGTTTCGACAAAAAAAAAGAAAAAATCTCTTATACAAAAAGAGGAATATTTTAACTGGTTGAAGTATGAAAATTATAAACTTTCCAAAAAAATATTGAGTTTTGACACAAAAAAAATTGATTTAAATTAAGCTTCAACAATTGCTGACAAATGAAGTGGTACATGAGCTGACTGATTGGAGATACAACGGCTTTTTTTTCAAAAGTTGGTTTTTTAAGGTTTTGTTTTAAGAATTTGCCAGATATATAATATCATTAACAGATTTGAAGAAATATGTACCAGTAATCCGGGTTGTAAAAAGCTAAAATTTCAACTTAAATCATCGCTCAACTCAAATTTTGAGTTAAATGAACTGGTGAGTTTATGCGTATAGCCCAAACTATGAACTTACTCAACTCAACATTTGTGTTAAGTTTTAAGTTGAGCTTTGCATTTGAGTTCGCTCTTTTACAACCATGCCAGAAGTAAAATAATTCAGACTCGGCGGTTGTAGTTGTAGTTGACTATTGTAGTTGATTATACCGAATAATCTAGTTTAAGTAATAAAGCAAACATTTTACAGAAATTTGTTAAATATACGATTAAATTGTGATGATTGCATTAATTGGTCACAAAAATACTCAAAACATGACTCAAAAGTGACAAAGTATTACAATTTTTTTTTTTTAAAACCCATTATATTTGACATAAAAACATTGATAAAGTTTTTGTTTTATATATAGTAAAGTTTGTAGAAATTAATTTAATATAAATATACAAATTCATTGGATATAATTAATTATTTCTTCAAATTTTAAATTTAAATGAGTTTTTAATTTTTACTTTTTATTTTCTAGTTCCAGGCCCCAAAAATTAATTTTTAAACATTTCCTTTTCATTTCAGAAGGGATTTTCTTTTCAATGTCAAATGTAATTTCCTTATTATTATCACTGCAATTCTATTATATGAAAAAGATAAATATAAACAAGTCCGACATTAAAATGAGACAATTATAACGTGTAATTTTTTTGCGGCGAATCGAATGCTACAAGGAATAAGTTTCAAACTGGTTATTCAAATTTCGTCGTTGTCACTTTTCAGTTAAGTTTTGGATGGTTTTGTGACAGTTATAACAGCACTTAATGCAGCCAATCTCAATGGTACCTATATGTAACAAATTACTGTAAAATTTTTGCTTTATGACTGAAACAAGATTAATTGGTTAACTACAACTACGACCGCGGTCAACTACAACTACGAAACTATACCATACTCAACTTCAACTACGATCGCGGCCTCTGTATTAGTTTATTCCTGGTACAAAAGAGATTATTCTTACGTGCAATATAGTGCTCTCTAATCCTCATTAGTAAAATAGAAAAAAAAGGAACACTTAATTTTTCATATAAAACGTTTTTTTTTAGCTCCTTTTATATTTTTATAACATTTTGCATATTGTTTTTGTTTTGTAGTAGAAGTTAACCTAAAGGTATTTAAAGTATGAAAAATTAAAGTAAATGAATCAACTTCCGAATTTTAAATTGTAATGACGATACTAATGCCAGAAACTACATTAAATTATACAAAAATACAATTGAAAACTTTTTCCTTACTGAAGGCGTCACAACTAAGTCCCCATTTTAATAAATAAACAAAGTCCTCATTTCTTAATCAAAAATCTTATGAATATAGTCTAACTAAAACAACAATCAGAAAAAAGAAATGACAGTATTTTTCAAACAACTGACAATTATATTTCTTTTACATCCGTTTTTATTCGACATCCTTTTACGAATAATTAAAAATAATTGAAAGAAATTGATTACAAAAAATTTATTACAAACGTTATCTATTATTGGACTTCACTTTTTTAATAGTATTTGAACTGTTAAAGTATAAAATATGCATCATTGATGTGAGAAAAAGGAAAAATTAAGTGGACAATATCTATTCTAAAGCCAAATAGTATTAAGTTTCTTTTTATTTTTTTCTTTTTATAAATTTTTTCATACACTTTTGATTTTATTTTAGTTTTTTTTTTTTTTTCTAATTTTTAACATTAGAATTCATTGATACTTTCAATTGAACTGAATTCGTATTTGAAAAATTCATAGATGATGACTTTTTTGAACCTATTGGCATTGATTAAGATCGTAAATATATCTTTCCATATTCTTTTTCCACTGAAATGAAAAATAAAAGAAAAAAAAAAAAAAAACAAACATATAAACAAAGAAAAATGTTGAAAATATTGAATTTTTTTTTTTTAAAAAACCAATCAAAGATCACAATATATGAACGAAATATAGAAAAAGAGAGAAAGAGAAAGAAAGTGTAAAAAATTTGGTAAAAAAGTGTTTTTTGGCTTTATGCCAAAAATATTTATCCATTTTTTTTCATAGTATAAATTTTTTAAATATTTATGTTTGCATATTATATACATATATAAATTTATTTTGAACATGTATATTATGTAGATATAAATGTATATATATATATATTATTTTTTATATTTATATATAGAATAATATCTATATTATTCATACACGTATGACAGATAAATTCTGTTGAATTGAGCTGATTCAATACAAAATGATGTCCAATGCGTTGTATTTTGTGTAAAAAAGGAAAATAAATCTACAAAAACAAAAAAAAAAAAAAAATAAATGTTTATCTACAAAATAATAAAAAAAATATATATATATATATATATATATATATATAATAATAAACAAAGAGAAAACGAAGGTGAATTGTATTTTATTATTGTTATGGATTATACTAACAAATTCAAATGGGCAATCATGGACAAAATTTATTCTATTTATATATACTAAAAGATTTTAAGTATATTTAGTAGACATTTAAGTAGCAAGTCTGATTATTTAAAATCTTGAGATTCTTGTAGTTTTTTAAATCTTTCATAAGAAATGATTCATTTTTTATATTTTTGATAAACTCACTCTATACTTTATATAGTTTTGTAGTAATTATGGTTAGTGTTTAAGTTTATCATCACAGAATTACAGGTTTCATTTTAGTCTTGGAAAAAAATTTAGTGTCTATTAACATTTGGTAAATTAATCAGGTAGGTAATACTAATAACCCTACAATATCCCACAATGGTTTTGGTGGATTATAGCTAGACTATAGGAAGGGTAGTTATCCGAAGCGGTGGTCTAGTTTCAATAAAAAATAATAGGGAGCTTGTAAATTTCTCAAATCTATTTTGAATGAGTTTTATGATTTTGTGAACTATCGCTCATATGGGTATAAAATATAAAAATCCAAATTAATAAATTATAATATGTAGAAATTAATTTAAAAGTCATACGTTTTATTTTAAATAAAATTAGTTCAGATATCTTTAAAACTTAGAAGAGTACAAAGGTTGAAGAGTACAAAAGGTATAATACAAAGGTTGAAATTATTGGAGCAAGCCTTGATGTAGCTACCGTATAATTTTTTATAAAAAGAGTGATACTATTTTGTTTTTTGGACATAATAAGGTGTGGGTTTGTATAGATATTTAATAGTTGGCAAGTTACTCTTGAATACTTCCTAAATCATATAATAAATAGTAGGTACGTAATCGTTCTACTTTATCTCTTTGAGATTCGATCCGATCTTTTTAGAGTATAGAATTTTTAAAAAAGTTACTTTATATTTATTTCAATAGAGATTTAATACAATAATAAATATGCTGACAGCTATTAAAGCTTACTCTTTATTTATACCTAATTTCATTTTTAATGAATATCTTAATATCTTGGGTACGCGTGATTGCCGCTTCACAAAAAGTTATAAGTTCTATATAACAAGTGACTATAATTAAATAGATTTTATATTAATGCCTTGGTAAACATTTATTTTTCATATTAATTATTTCAATTGAAATAAGTTAGAAAAAAAAAACCAATTTTCCATCGTTTATATTAAAAAGATGTGATTGCCCCGAACTATATAATAATGTCATAAATATCCCATTTTAACGTGTTGTATAAAAAGCAGGAGTGAAGAGTTAAGTTTGATTTTAAATCTATAAAAAAAAACTATAATAAAATTTTTTTGAACTTTAAAATCTAAAAAGAAATAACAATTAAAGTGAAAAAAAAAAACGATTTTAATATTTTTTTTATTTTTAGAACAAACTAAAAAAGCAGGAGTGAGTTTTCCTTTTGACTTTACGGTATACTTATTTTAAAAATGAGAAGGGAAGTATTAAAATACAGATAAAATAAAAATTATAGTGTTTAAAATGTTAATTATCGGTAGTGTAAAGTAGCATCGATTTTAATGTCGATCAGGAAAATGTTACTTTCATTTTATGAACCTTTTGCAATACGTAACGGAAAACTTTTGCAAAACTGTTCAGAAGTTCTACACTTATAGTTCGTAACCTATATTTCATTAGGCTGTGTCAAAAAACGTTTCGGAATTATTACTTCTTATATTTCTAAGACGTACTTACTAAGGACACACTTACACTTTCCGGATTCATTTGAAAATTAAAAAAAAAAATTAAATAATTCAATTTGGATTTATATTAGTTCTCCCACTTCTGATTTTAAGACATGCTGAAAAATTTGACAAATGTATTCTGGTTTGTTTTTGTGTGACGAATCTATGAATGTAAATCAATGGCTGATGAATCGTGAGTGACGTTCTTCTGTTAATGATATTCCCAGTAATTATAATAGAAGTTCCTTGTTTTTCTTTTGAATTCAAAAGTGTGATCATTTTGGAGTGATCCAAATTTTTACAATTCATTTGAATCGAGCTAAAAGAAAAATTAAATTGATGATAATATACTTTTCTAATATTACGTACATACATATGTATATATCTCCAATAAATATAACGAAAAGAAGCCTCGGTGGCCTAGTGGGTAAGAGCGTATCAAATACGCTGTAAACACAATCCCACACACGTCGTAACAGTTATTCCCCCTTACGACATTTACAAACACGCCTGTAAAGGAAAGGCTGTGTAATTAATTCCCTGTTCACATTTATGTGACAGAGAAATGCACTAAAAAAAAAAAAAACATAACGGAAAGGGAGGGGGCAACAGATTTTTCCCCAAAACAGTTTTTCTGAACTCAACAGGCTTGTCCGACATTCGTAAATTTGATTTTTTCATTATTTCAATACTTTCTTTATAATACATTTTATGCTTTTATATTACGTACCTATACGAGAAAGTAAAAAAATGTAATAAATACCACCATGATGGAGCTAATTTTTGTTCCAAAGATTAAAGCAAATAATATAATGGTAAAGAATGCGTTTTTTTGTTTATTTTTTTATTTTTTTATTCCAGAGTAAATTTAACGACTTTTGGAAATTTATAATTGAAAATTTATTAATTTAAAAAAGAAAAAAAAAAATAAAAAAATTTTAATTGAAATATTATAAATATAAAATTTTTTTTTTTATTTGAAAAATTAAATTAATTTCAATCTGATTCAAAAAAGTGGGTCACATTATAAATGAATCAGATAAATCAATAAGAATGTTAATATAATAATAAAAAAGTTATGATGTAAATGCGTTTCTACCTTGTCGCTTCTTGTAGAATTGTAGCAAAAAAAAGAAAAACTTTTTTTATAAAGTGTACATACATACAATTTCAAAAAAATTCATTTCATAGTTTGGTTGTGTGGCAAAAAAAATTATGAAAGTGAAAAATTTGATATTTAAATAGGTAAGGGTGATGGCTTAATGTTTGCTTTATTTACCTTTGTTTCATTGAATGCTTAGATCCGAAATGTGTTATATACATTATTTCTTTGACAGTTTGATATTTGAATATTTTTACATTTGACAAATTTCAAGATAATTGTTCTGTAATTTATAAGTCAGCCCTTTTTAGTTTATTTATTTTGTTTCTTTTGAATGTTTTGTAAGAAAATAGAGAAGTAAGCATTGCGCAATTACCTTAAGAATATTGTGAAAAATTTTATCACTTAATTTTTAGGATATATCTTTTTAAGATAAGTTTATCCTTTTGAGCTAAGAATAGAAATAAGAATAGGTACATGTGTGTATGTTTGTTGATGATATTGCACAATATACCTGTTGAATTACAGTTTTTAGATCTACTCTTTAAACAATTTATATACATAAATGCCAAGATTTCGGTTATAACGTATAAGAAAAGAAAGTATCAAATTTTAATCCTCGATAACTCTTAAACACTTATGCTTATTTTTATAATTTCAAAGTTTCAAAGTTCAAATTCAAAGTTTCTACCTTTAATCTTTTGGCAAACAAAGGAGTTTACATTTTCAAAAAATCTGATATCACATAAAGATAATAAATTTAAATACCAAATTATCTAAAAATATTTTATTTTTGGAAACTTCTTCTGTGTTTTTAGATTGAAAAAATAAAAAAAATATACGCTTTTTCTGATTTTAGAACTCTATTGTAGAAAACTGGATATTACCTTTTAAACATAAAAATAAGTCATTCAATATCTGACAATACAATTTAATATTAATATAAACCTTTTTGAAGAAGTTGCTTTCATTTCTTTTACATAAATTAATAACTCATAATCATTTTAATTTATAAAACAATCAATATGTATTAAATATATGAAAAAGTATTGTCACCTGAGTCACCTTCGTAGGATAATTGCGTTACCTATGACTGAAATTTTTTTTTTTTAATGCATTTCTCTGCCACATAAATGAAGACAGGAAATTACACAGCCTTTCCTGTTGAGGCGTGGCTGTAAATGTCGTAAGGGGGAATAACTCTTACGACGTGTGTGGGAACCCACACTCCCTCGAGGAAACACATAGGAATGTAACCGTTGACTGTGTAAACTTTTGGATGCTTGCATAGAAATATAATTTTTATGTTGTTTATTGATATAATCATCTTCTAAAAAATAAAAAAAATATCGAACTTATATTAAGTTCTGAGATATATTTATGTAAATTTCGGAGTTGTATCACTGCTACTCGAACTCGTTGTGCCAAATCTACTAAATTTTACAGAAATTATTGTCATAAAACTTGATAAACTTTTACAAAATTTCAGATATCTAGATATTTCAGGTATCTACCGAGTTATAAGGATATAAATTTGGTAGCTATCCGAACCTGATTCGTTAAAGTTAGATTCGTTAGTTGATAGCATAAAATTTAACTTCGTTTGATAAAATTTTAAATATCGCGTTTATTTAAATACTGAGTTATGTTAATATTAAAAAAAAAAAAGTTGTATAGCAGCTATTAGGCTATAGCAGCAAATTTTGCAGCTAACTTAGCGAAATAATTTAGTAGCGAAACTGATATTTATATAAAAAAGAAATGGTGAAATTTTTCACAATCCTAACTCCATTATTTTTTGATATATTATACCAGTGGATGGATGTACTCATCTACATCGACTCAGATTTACATCCTGAGGAGAATGTAATATATATTTTTCTATATTACCATCACGTATCATTTAAGGTGTTACAAACGTAATATTATACTTTTGACCTAAGTTTTTCCGAATGTAAATCGAAAATTTTATTTGTCATAATATAATTTACCATAATATCGTATAACTGAACATAGTTAATTTTTGAAATTTACTGGTTGACATAACTGGTGAATCGACGGCTCGTCAAAAAAAAAAATTTGAACGAAAAGAACTCGTTCAACCAATTGATTTCAAATTTTGTATAAACATTGCTTATTTTCCGCAGGGTAGTTCGGTAAATTAAATTACGTTATGTTAATCCGTTCCAGTACTTCGGCCCATTTAAATGCGCTTATTTTATTTACATAACATAACATTTCTCAATATTGTTTAGGAAAAATAATAATACAAATAATTATTGATAACTTACGTTTAATATTTTATAATTTATACAATGTGAGTTATAATGTTATTTTTTTTTTTATAAATACTATTCAAAAATTAATTTTTAATTCTTAAGCAACTAAGCTAGAATTTAATAAGAACTAAACACTAACTTTTAAAATAACTTAAAAATGAGATTAGATCTTATATAGAATACAGTATTACATACAGAATGCAGAATACAGAATACAGTGTTACCTAAACAATATTAAAACAAAACAGAACTAACTAAAAAGAACACAGGTCTAGTGACGTTTCATAACTAGAGATAAAATCTAATATAATCCCAATCCCAAAATATGAAATTTTACTCTTTTACAATAATCCCAAAATATGAAATCTTATTGTCGCGTATTGTTCTACTACTTTTACTTGAGAGAACCCCAAAAAAAAAAAAAACTTGAATAAAATACATGTTATACATATTTATTCGAAATATAATAGATTATGTAATAAATTTTGGAAAAAGCATATAAGCCTAGTTTTGAAATAAACTCTTAAATCTTAGTCAATTATTTTTTTACATACATATTTTAACATCAAAAATTTTAAAATAGTGGGTGCTGCCGACAGCAAACATTCGATAAACAAATTATTAAAACCCTGATTTTGTAACGAACTCTAAAATCCATCTTTGAAATTTGAAATTATGAAATAACTGAAATTATTTATTTATTTATATACAGTTACCGTGGTACATAAATGTGCCAGCCCCTGTTTTTTGGTAGGAATGTGGGGTGTACGAAATATTATGTGAAATATTTAAGTATTTATTTATTGCAATATATGAATATTTTTGTTTTTTTTTTTTATATTATAATTATTGTACCCAGCCGGGAATCGAACCCGAGAACTCTCATTTGCAATTATGTTATTTGGTATTATGATTATAAATTTTTGAAATTTTTAAAATTTTGTTACTTTGAGATTTTAAAAAATCAGATTTCGAGATGCTCTCAACCTAAACAAGTTAATTAGATCATTAAAAAACCTTAGTTAATGATAATTTTTGAATTTTTTCATTAAAAATTCTATTCTCTATATATATATATATTTTAACAATTTCTTTTAATATTATTGTAATCATTAAACAGAAATCTGAAATTTAAAAACAACTTAAAAATTTAATAAAACATAAAATTATTTTTGTTTTTTTTCTTTTTGAATTCAGATCACTGAAGAAATTTTTCAATTTAAACTCAACACTATGGTATTTCTGGTATTTCAGTTTTCTTTTAAATTATCTTTGGCTCTGATATGTTTATGTTTATATCTGTGTGGTATATGTGTGTGTGTTCGTTTGTACATGAATGTTGTTGCAGATGCGGTTGAATTACAATGATACGAAATCGCATTTATTACGTATGTACCTATATATGTAACATTTAAGATCTTTACTTTTGAAATATTTTATATATGTGCATGTAGGTACATAATATCTATAGCAAAAAAAAAAATGTCGCATTATTTTGGCACGCAACATTATCTAAAAATAAAATTTTGTTTTTAATTTTTTTTTTTCAATTTGATTTTACATTAAAAATAGTTTTTATACTTTCCTTGTATATATTTATTTTTACTTGTTGATTATCATGATGATGATGATGATGATGTTGATGATGAGTATTTCTGTGTGTTTAGAATCTGTAATTGCACATATGGTTCGAATAATTTTAAAAATTTTTAATTTAAATTTTTAATAATATAAATGTATATAAGAATAGAAAAATTATGTAGGTTTAGTTAAATGTGTTATTTTGTAATGTTTATATATTTTATGTAGATTTTTTTTTAACGTTTAAGTCAACGTAAAACAAAAAAAAACAAATGTTTGTTTGCTTATTTTGAATAATTATTCTGATTTCTATACTTAAAAGAATCAAAACAAAACAAATTTCAGGATATTTTTCTGTTTTTCTTAAATTGCGCGCTGAATAATTCTAAAAATATTTTACATAAAAATATTTAGAAAATTTTGCATTATATGCAATTTTTAAAGCCTATACGCAGTGCAGTGCAATATTTAAAATGAATATTTTGATTTTTTTTTTTTTTTTTTAAATTACATGTAAAAGTTTACCAATTAAGGGTGTCTTTTAAAATAACAAAAAATACTGATCATCTTTTTGGAAGAGACAGATTGCAATTGTTTAATTGAAAATTTATTTTTATTGATTTTTTTTTTGGTTTGGTTTTAATATTGTAGTATTTATTGTTTCTTTGTTTAAGTTTTTCTAATTTGATTGTAAAAAAAGAAAACTTTCAGTTTAAAGTGAAAATATCTTTACTTAACGTAGCAGCCAGACGAAATAGTATTACTATTTTCTAAGTGTGTAATACGAAATCGTAAATTACAAATCTGTGTGATGTAGGTGTCATATTTACTATCAATTTACTATTTTTCATTTATTAAGTTTAAAAAGTAAATTTTATTTAATTTATTTGCAATTTTTCATTTTATTTTAAATTCAAATGTAAAAATGGGGAACCGATCTGTTGGCAACTTTTACTTGAAAATTGAACATTTGATCAGTGAAGATTTCATAAAATTAAGTGCATTTTTTGGTAAATGTCTTTTTGTTAAGTGTCTGTTTTGTTAAATGTCTTTTTGTTAAGTGTCTTTTTTTGCGAAATGTCCAGTGATCAAGTGTCTATAGTTGCTAAATGTAAGTTTCCAAGTGTACTGTACCAATACAAATAACTTTTCTTTAAAGTGAAAAATATATAGGTACTAAGCAACGTATAAGTAATATAATGTCAGAAAAAAACTTTTGCAATTAATATTGTAGACTACCTACAGTTTTTTATTTTTCGCCATTTTGAAATGTACACGAAATGTCAAATTACTAACTAGGAAAATGGAGAAGATGTAATTGAATTGTCGAAAATGTGCATGCATTTGTGCATTATCTTGCTAGTACTATCTTGTTTGGCTGTGTAGGTAGGGTTAAGTAAAAATTGATTTTACAGTTAATGAATTAAAAGAAGAACTATGAATATGTATAAATTTCCTCGTTTTTTTTAATTGAATTTTCTAAATAAGAACAACTATGCTATTATATGATTTACCCAAAATATTACAAATTTAAGATAATATTAAAACATTCCTTTCTTAATTTTTTCTATAATACAAACAGGAAGTGGAGAAAACTTAAATGATAGCTTTCAATCAACTGTTTTGCTATAATTTTTGTTTATAATATTTTATATTTCAAATTTCGGGGTTCGAAACCCACACACATCGTAAGACTTATTCCCCCTTTACGACATTTACAGCCACGCTGTAACAGCAAAAGGTTGTGTAATTTCCTGTCCACATTTATGTACCAGAGAAATTAACAAAAAAAAAAAAATTAAATAAATCGTCAACGGTATAACGGAACAAAATATAACGGTAAATTAATAGTAAGCCTTCTTTGTCTGTACAAATTAATATTAGTTTAAATAATTTTAATATTTTTTTTTTTGGAAAAACTGATTAAATTTAAACTCTTTGAAAGTTTCCTATATTAAAAGAATGATTATGGTCTAAATGATGATATCGTCTTTTTATAGGAAGTTAAAATAACGGGATAATAATAATAAATAAAACGTAATATATAAGAAAAAATAATATATATATATAAAATATATAAATAAAATCAATAAAAGTCAAATTATTTTTACTTATTTTTTTGTATATTTAAAAAAATAATTTCTTAAATTAAAAATTTTCAATAAAAATCAAATAAAAACAGCATGACTAATGTTTAAATTTTTGTTTTCTTTGTTTTTTATTACTTTTCCATTAAAAAACCAAATATTTTTGTTTTTTATATACTATCTTTTATTATTATTTATCTCTTAAGTAAACATAATGTAAACGACTCTTTATAAACATACTATACATAATATCACATAAGGGGCATCAATAGGAATATTGTAAACAAAACAAAAACGAAAAAAAAAACATTGGAAATGTAGAGTTTTCCTACAAAATTAACATAAAAAAAAAAAAAATAAAAAAAAAAAAAGAATTTAAAAAAATATTGTTGAACAGTAGAAGAAAATATGCAATTCTAATTTTAGATAATCTAAAATTAAGCAAAAAAAAAAAAAAAATTTATTTTAAACAAAATACTGATGCTCTTAAAGAAAAATGTTGAATATTTTTTTTTTCCTTATATATAAGCACCCCTCTCTTGAGGTATATATGGTATTTTCCGTCCTTTTTATCTTGTGTCATTAATTTCAAAGGAAATTTAAAATGACAAAAAAGTGGTTAAATTTATTTTTGAATTTAATTTTTGGAATATTTTCTTATTACATACAGATAAATTTCAGAATCAATTTCTGATTTATGCTTTTTTTTTTTTTTTTTTGTATTAAAACATAATGTTTTTGCGCTTTTTAATTCTGTCCTAATTGTTTTCTTTTATTTTCTGATAGGGTATTTTTTTCGCTTTGATAAAATACTTTGATTTGGATAAAATCAGCACAAGCGAATTTTAATTTTTTTTTTTTTTGACAATTTTCATGATATCCAAAACTTAAATGTATAAAATTCCTTTGAAGTAAGTATTTGATTGAAAAATCGTGTGCCGACTGCCAAGTTGTTGTACATTTGGAAAAAAAAAATTTTTTTTTTACGTCTACCTTTATTAAGAAGTTTTTTTTTTGGTTTTTTGTATACTAAGTCAATTATTTTGTAAATCTGTGCTTACTTTTAATACTTAAAATTATTTTATATGAAATTTTTGTTTATTTTGTTTAAGTTAATACAAGATTGATTAGAAATTGTCGTATAGGTAAAAATAAATTTAGAAATCGTGTAAAAAATTGATAATTGAAATGATATTACAAGATATTACAAAAGCAACGTTTGATAATTGAAATGATATTACAAGATATTACAAAAGCAACGCATGTATTTAGTAGTAGCTCTTCAGGTATAAGAATCAAATGTCATCAGTGTAATATAATAAAAGTATTAATTAAGAATCTTAAGGATTGCAATATTATTAAAAGGTAAACAATTTTGTAGTTTTTATCATGTTAATTTTGTTATATATAAGAATTTCAGTTTCTAATACATTTTTTTTTTATGCATATCTCTGCCACATAAATGTGAACAGGAATTTACACAGCCTTTCATGTTCAGCTGTGGCTGTAAATGTCGTAAGGGGGAATAGCTCTTACGACATGTGTGGGATTCGAACCTACACTCTCTCAGTGTTTACAGCGTGTTATACCTTCTTACACACTAGGCCACCGAGGCCCCTTACATTTCCTTTAAATTTAAATACAATTTTTTAAGAATTTTAAATTTAATCAAAATTTTAATTTCAATACAATATGATTTCCTTTTCTTTGGCCTAATGTTGTCATGTTCTACTGTTGGATATGATTTTCGTTAATATAATTATTTTTCTCTGAACTGGATTGTTTTGTGAATTTACAATACATCTGCTTTTGGTTTTTTTTTTGCCATTAAATTTATTTATTATACGATCACATTTTTTCGTTGATTCCACTTTAAAGTTATGAATTTTCAAATTTCAATTCCGTAATATTTGAAGTGCTGCTCGAAACAGAATATGCGTTTGACCAAAAAAACGCGTCAAACGCGTCAAAAGACGAACAATTTTTCTGGAGCTGAATAAGATTAACATATCCTGGGCAAATTCCTGAACAATAGTTACGAATCGAGTTCGATGGAAATGTTTAGTGGAGGCTCTAACTTCAAGAGGAGTAAGGATAAACAAAATAAACCGAGATTATTTGAATATGATTGAAAATGTCTGGTGCCATTATGTACTCTGTACTCTGTATGTACTCTGGTCTACGATATATAAAAAACTGTTATAGTTCTAGTCTTAGTTCTAGTTTTAGTTCTTTTGTCTTATATTACTTTTTAACAATTTACAACCATTTTGAAAATTTTTTTGCAATTTTTGCAGCATTTAGATCTGTAGTTTAACAACTTCACCGGCAATATATTTATTTTTATTTATGTCTCTTTAGCAGACACTTTGTATATATAGTCAAATTAATATTTTAATACTCTTGAAAATTTGTCCTTCTTTTCACGGAATATTTATATTACGATATTCTGAATTACAGGTGAGATTTTGAATTAGGAAGAATTTAATAAATTGTTTAGTAGGGATTTGAGGACGGCCGCCCCCACTATGTTGAATATATTGTTGTTGAAATACGTATGTACAAAATAATTAGGAAATATTTCGAAATCAGGGTTTCAAAAATTTGTTGTGCGGGGATTACAAAAATAATTAGAAGAGATTTTAGTTAATTTCAAAATCAGGTTTTCCCCTTTTTCCAGAATGTGTATAAATAAGTATATGCGAGTTTTTGAGTTATGAGGAATTTTAGAGATTTTAGAGTTGATTACCAAACCAGGATTATAAGCCTTTTACAGAATATGTATACATACTTAAATACCCCCATTAACATATACATATGTTATTTGATGTTATTTGAAAATTTGTCAAACGAATGTTTGCAAAGTATTGAAATCTACCCTTTTTGACAAATGCGTTTTTACCGTTTTTTGCTAAGTGCACTGTACCCATCTTGATAACTGATCGATCATATAATCATATTTTTATGTTTAATTTTTTATAAAATAATAATTTTAATTTATTTAATTTCTATCATATACGTCGAATCTTTATTTTTTTTTCATTCAATTTAAATAAATTAACTTATTAAATAATAATTTAGTTAAGGAAATTAAAATCTAATTTATGTTTTAAAATAATACAAAATATAAAAATTTTTAAAATATAATATCAAAAACAAATAAAATTATTCAATAAATATTGGAATGTTTAATTAAATTTGGTTTTTAATTTAAATATTTAATGATCAAATTTATATTTTAAAAAATTATTTTATTTTTATTATAAAACATTAATTTTGTTTTTAAAAATAAAATCATATAATTTTTTGAAAACGAACATTTTATAAGATACAAAAATGTTTATATACCTACCTTCAAATTAGACACACTAGATAATATTGATGATGAGATCAGTAAAACACGAATTTTCTATTTTAATGTTTAATATTAGCAAAAAAAAAAAACAAAAAAAATTTTTAACGAAATTTATTAACAAATTAGTGTCAAAAATTGTAGATAAAAAAACATCATATTACTGTGTAATCTAAATTAAGAAAAATTGACAGTATATTACATCATTGGCGTGGGAGATTGTTGCAAAATACTTAAAAAACATACCGCGTTTGTCTAAAATGCTTAATAGCCTATAGTAAAAAGGGATTTCATTAATGTTTTGTTTGATTTTTTCTTTTTTTTTTTATACTAAAACTACAAACTAGGAATATGATCCTTTGTACTTGAAGTAGTTGCGATTATATGGGATGGGATAGGCATGGAATAAATGAGGATAATGGGGAGTTGAGAGGTAAATTGGAGAAGAATCTGTTGATATTCTTCTTAAATTTGTCCAAATTGTAAATATCACCAACTTTTGGGAATAACATGGATGGTAATAAATTCCACATTTTTGCAGTTCTAACAACAAACGAATTGCTATAACCAGTAGAGTACCACTTGGGTAGTTCCACATAGTAGGAATGCGCATTTGCTGCCCCTCTTGTGGTGCGCTGGAATTGTTTAAAAGGAGGCATCAGTGATTTTATTTCAACTGAGCAAGTGTCATTACCTACAAAATATCTATAAAAAGAGAAAGAGCTCTTATATTACGACGGATGTTAAGCGAGGCTATAGTATTACTCACTATATGGGGTAATTAATTAGACGAATGGCGCGTTTTTAAACTCGATCGAGAAAGTTTAAGGAATTGGATGAGGCGTCAACCGAAATCTGTGAGTTATATTCCATCTTAGGCCGTACACATACTTCATACATTTTGGACAGGTCCCTTGAAGAGAAATAAGATTTACACCTAAAGAGAAAACCTAAGCATTTGGCAGCACTTTTTGCTATATTAAAAATATGATCATTCCACATCATTTTTTGATTTAGCTGATTTGAAATAATATTGGTATATAAATGGGATTTAATTATGCAAATATATATACATACATATATCATAAATTATTTCTATTAAAAAAATTAAATATATAATATAATTTATATTTTTGCCATTTTACCACATTCAAATTAAAATATTTCATTTATATTTTGACATTAACTGATCAGGTCAAAAAAGAATTATAAAAATTTATTTCTTTTATTTTAAAAATATTCATTTTTAAAATTTACAATTAAGAACAGCTGTTTATTTAGATTACTTTGATGAAAAGAATAAAAAAACCAAAACCAAAGCAACAAAAAAAAAAAAGTAAAAAAAAAAAATTTTAAATTAAATTAAGATCGCTTAAACATTAGGGAAAAATCTTTATATTTCATAATATACAAAACTAAAAAATAAAATTTAACATATATTATGAAGAAAACATTTTTTCACTTAAATCATCTTAATCATTTTTCCCTATTTTTAATTTTTTAAATTGAAAAAATGTCAACACTCTCACCGTTACAATGTTGTAATACCGTTATTGATAAAACAGAGAAGAGAACATGTCAAATTTGTTTTTTGTTTTGTTTTTTTTTTTCGTTTTTTTCACATTTTATTCTCCTGAAATTTAATTTTAAACAGTACTAGCAGAAGTAATAAACGGTAAGCACTAGAAAATTTTCCCAATAAAATGTTGACGTTTTAGTTAGATCGCGCATCTTGATCTGTTTGTGTGTGCTTTATAATATGATAAAAATTTGATTTACGGTTCGGTCTTAACAAAAAAAAAAAAAAATATATTAAATAAAAGAATATAAGAAGAAAGAGGTCAATGTAATATTTTCAAAATTAAAACAAAAATCGAATAATTAGAAAGAAAACAAAACAAAAAAAAAAAAATTAAATCTAATTATAAAAAAAAAGAAAAAAATATTTAAAAAATTTTTTTTTTTGTTGAATTAAGAAAATTTAAATATTATTTTTAATGACTTTTAATTTGAATATTTAAAATTTACAATTAATGGTATTCAATAAAAAAAAAAATAAATAAATAAAATTGGTTTGTGAAATTTAAATTTGTGTTTGTATTTTATTTTGTTTGTTTTTTTTTTTTTTTTTTCATATTATTATTTTATTATAAAATTAAAAATAAAATAATAAATAATGAAAAGGAAGTGGAAATAAAAAAAAAAAAAATTTTTTTTTATCCTGCATTTACCTACTTCGGAAAATTTAATTATAATGTATTTCAAGAAAATATTAAACAAAACAACAAATAAAAAAATTCTAAAAATAATT
Source organism: Poecilobothrus nobilitatus (assembly GCA_947095535.1). NCBI lineage: Eukaryota > Metazoa > Arthropoda > Insecta > Diptera > Dolichopodidae > Poecilobothrus > Poecilobothrus nobilitatus. The sequence goes on along the minus strand of OX352773.1, from coordinate 252,607,724 downwards.
TATATTAAATAAAAAAAAAAAATAAAATAAAAACAATAAAAAAAATATAAAAATTAATTTTTTTTTAATGTAAATAAAAAAAAAAAAAAACAAACCATTAAATATACATTTATACTTACATAAAATATGCTTAATATTCCGAAATATTTTAATCGTATTATATATTTAATATTATATACATATGTGTACATATATATTATATATGTGTATACTAATAAATTAATATGAATTGTGTCCAACATGAAAAAAGTATGTTTTTTTTTTTTTGTATGTTTATTTATAAATTTTAACGGTAACGAATATTTTGTTTTAAAATGATTTAAGAGATTTATTATGAGTTATTATTTATTTTATTCTATTTATATTTTTCTCCATGAATCTATCAACATTATATATATATATGTAATATTTATATATATATATATATAAATAAATAAACATAATAGTTGTGTGTTTAAAAAAAAAAAAGTAAAAACAAAAAGAGAAAATAAAAATGTTCTTCACCTTTTCAACAATCAAATTAAATTTTCGAAAAAAAAAAAAATAAAATTTACATAAAAAGAATTTAAAATTAATAATGAATTGAAAATTTAAAAAAATTTTTTTTTTTGTGCTTAAATATGCTTAAAAATATATATTAAATATATATTTTGCTTAAATAAACATTTACAATTCGATACGACTAACTAAATATTATAATTTTCATAATATGGATGACAGATTAAGTTTATAAAAGGAAAATAAATATTTTACATACCTATATTTAAAATAATGATCCCTTTAATTATTTATAATTTAATAAATAGGGGAAAAATAATTTAAAATACAATTAAAAACAAATACATCAAATCAAGTTAAATGAATAGAAAGAAATTATTAATTAAAACAAAAAATCAAAAAAAATGTAAAAATCAATAAAAAATACAAAAAAATCAAAAAAAATTTGTGAAAATTGAAAATATTTTGATGTTAATTGAAAAAAAAAGAAGAAAATACACAAAAATAATAAAAATTAAGAAAAAAAATAATTAATTTTAATGGAAATCTTATAATTCTTGGCAACTGAAATTAGTGTTTGTTCTAAAAACAAAAAAAAAAAAAAAATAATTCCTAAATGAAAAATGTTTGATCAAAAAAAACCAAAAACCATTTTAGTCAAAAGATAGAAAATTTAATTTATAAAAGTAAAAATATATTGAAAAAGGATTAAACTAAATTTAATATGTGTATTAATGTTAAATAAATAATTTAATCAAAAAATATTAAATTAATTAATCCAATATTTAATTTAATTGTTATTATGTTAGTTTAATATTTTGGTTTCTTTTTTTAAAAACTTTATTTAAGTTTTTATAACTTCCTAAGCTACCATTTTTACTTCAAATACCTTTTTTATTTCAAGTGAAGAAATTTTTTGCTTTAAGTGAAGAAATTTTTACTTTAAGTGAAGAAATTTTTACTTTAAATGAAGTTTTTTATTTTAAGTGAAAATATTTGTAATAACGAGGAAGAATACAGTTGCCTTTGTCAACTCTTAGATACCCGTACGAACCGTTAGTATGTTAACAGCCTGTCACTCTGCTCACAATATTATTTTTTTAATATTTTAGTATTTTAAAATAATTTGGGTGAATTTTATAATTTCTAGAACTATGGGTTGTACATATATTCAAACTATATGTTTATATATACATTCTTCGAAAGCAGATTCTAACCTTTCACTTAACGATTATCAATCCAAAACTTTTTCAAATATTCTATAGTACCATTTAATACTAAGAGGTAAATGTATATTAAATTTACTTAGTATAAAATAGTAAATATAATTTTAAATATTACATTATATTATATTTAAATATTCCATTGACAGAATAATTTCTTATAAGTACAATAAAATACATATATGTATGTAAATACGGCGCTATATAATATACATCTATACTCTTATCACTCATTCACTAGTGACGTATGTGATATGCAAATAAACATGATATTATATAAGTATGTATATATATTAATATCATATAAATAAAAATTCTTCAAGCAACCGTTATGTTGTATGTTTATTTACATTTTTATGTACTACGCATTATATCCTCAACAATTTCAAATAATCGAGTAAAACAAAATGCAAAAAATTTGTTGAAGAATTTTGTTAGAAAATTTGAAAAAATCAAGTAACACTTTCGTCAATTATAAAGTAACCCTATATTATTAAAAAAAGTTGTTAACAGAAATAAGAATATAATGTTGAAGCTTTAATTTTTATGTATTACTTTAAAAAAATTCTAACAGGTGTTCAAGTTACAGGTGTTTAAAAATAGAAAATTTTCAGTTTTTGACCCCTTACAGCTCCTAAACGGGGGGTGATACAAAAAAAATTTCTGAAATGACTTATTTTCAAAGATCTAACTTCTGTCAAAATTTCAAGTTTCCAACTTAAACCGTTTAGAAGATAGAAGGGTTAAAGGATTTTGCAAAATTTTAGTTTCGCATAACGGTAAATTAAGACACCGTATGCCACAAATATATATATATTGTATATATAGTTTTAAAGCAAATAAAAGTAGTAATCGTTTGGGGTTTTCAAAATGAAGATATACCTTACACAACTTGTGCTATAACAATTTAAATATAGAGCTTTTTTGAACCTTTGGGGAGCTGTAGCTCCGTAACGGGTGGGGCTACAAAAAAAAGTTATTAAAAATGAAATTAATATTTTTGTGAGATCTATCAGCGGCTAATATTTCATAGCTCTATTGCAAAAAAAATGTGGGGATCTAAAAGTTAGGTGTTCGAGAGCTACCCTAAGGCTTGGTCCAAACTCAACCAAAAAAAATGGGGAACCTACAAATTACTCCCAAAAAATTTTGTGTAAATTTCAAGATTCTAGCTTTCTTAGTTTTTGAGTTAGCGTGCTGACGGACGGACGGACGGACGGACATGGCTCAAAAGTCTTAGAATTTTTTTCTGATCCGATCCATACCTTTGAAGGTATATCTAGCTCGCTTATTTCGAGGTGTTACAAACGGAGGAGTAATTTTATTATACCCGATCCTATCGTACGGGTATAAAAATGAAAATAAAAATATCTTCAATAAAAGTAGAAAATATTTACTTAAAGTAAAAAAGTGTTCAGTGAAAGTAAAAATGATATATAATAATCTTTTGATAAATTGTATGTGTACAGTATATTAGATGTAGTTCATACAAAGCGAACTAACAAATACAAATCAAAATAAAATTTATTTTTTAATTAGTTTTTAATGTACATTCTTTTTATAGGCATAATTTTTTTTATAAGAAAATTATGAAAAATTAGCATTATCTTTAATATTAATAAAAGCCTATATTATTAAGAAAAGCTCTTAACATATTATATAAAAATATATTGATTTGATTTTCACACATTTAAAATTTTAATTTTAAAAAATTTCCACTGGTGTCAGAGCTGCAGGTGTCTAAAATTATGAAATTTTGAAACAGAAAAATTGTTTCATATTGGAAAAATATGCAGTAAAACTTTGAGTTATAACAATTTCAATAGATATATTATTTTGTTCTAACTTTTGACGGTTGTAGCAACGGCGTTACATAAAGAGATTGTTTTACTACTTTTATATACCTTCTAATACCTACTTTTTTATAGTTCAAGACTATATTAAATTTGCCATTGCCTTTGTGAAATCTTAAAATAGACGAGATAGATATGGCAAAGCAGATAATTTTTTTTGCTGAGTATCAAATTTTGAGTTGATTTTTTTTTTTTAGTGCATTTCTATGGCACATAAATGTGAACAGGAAATTACACAGCCTTTCCTTTTGAGGCGTGACTGTCAATGTCGTAAAGGGGAATAACTCTTACGACGTGTGTTTGATTCGAACCCACACTCCCTCGGTGTTTACAGTGTATTTTATACTCTCTTACCCACTAGGCCACCGAGGCTTCTAAATAGATTGTTTTTCCTAAGGGAGGTGGAAATCTTCCAAAGACAGCTAGAATTCCTCCTTGGGAATTACTTATTAATATTATTGTTAGTTACTATAGAGTCAGGGCCATCAGTGGATTACAACGTGCAGCGTGATATAACCAAAGATAGCTTAACTGTAGCACTTATTATTAATATAATTATAATTATTATTGTTATCACTATTATTATAATTAAAATTTTTTTTTTTTTTATATAATCACACCGGGGTTTGAACTCAAGACCCTCCAATTGCAAGGCTGGCGGCTTGACCACTACGCCATGATTCAGATATATTTGTCAGATCGTCCGTTCTTTCGGAAGACTACTCCAAAGAGAAGGAGTTAGGATTTTGTAATTTTTATCATTTATTTTTTACGAAAATGTGCACCAGTGCAAAATAAGATAAACAGTTTATAAGGATTTTGATTACGTAAATGATGTTCAGTTTTATGGTAGTAATTTATGTGAAATGGATTTGAGTAGCTCTGATATCTTGTCATTTAATTATAAGTTAGAACTTTAATTTATTTGGTTCGGAATAACGGGTTCGCGTAGTTGTCATACAACTTGAAAATTTAAAAAACTCCGAGTTTCTATTGTAACAGCACAATTTGTGTTCGTATGGGTATCATAGATTTGACACAATTTTAATACACATACAATATAATTATACACTATTCCTCGTTTCTTTTATTACCTATTGTTTACAATATTTAACATATATTTATTGATTTATTGAATGAATTGTGTATTTAGTTAAAAAAAATAAATAATAAATGAAATAAATTAAAGTGAAATTCTAGAAATTTAAAAAAAAAAAATGAGTCATTCTTTCCAACGAGTACATGACTTTCAATGAACATGTGTGTAAAAAGATGATTGTACCTATGGACTAAAATAAATTTTTTTTAAACACATTTAAAAAAAAAAACACATTTTAAATACAATATTCCAATTTTATTGTTTTTTTTATTTTTTTTAAAATTTATTTTAAATAATGAAGAAATTACCGTAATAGAAATTTAGGAATAGAACCATTTTTATGCTTAGAAGAAACTTAACAAATACTTTAGTAATACATAATATTTTTAAATTTAGTAATTCTTATTTTTTTAAGACTTTAATTTATACTATTTTATTGCTCTTTCATTGTTTATTAATTGTTTAGGTAAGTTATTGTTTTCTATAGCATGGTTGATGTCTTGTGAAATGGGATTTTTCTTTCTCTTTATTTCAAAAACAAAATTCTGTTATTTGTTTTTGTTCAAGTTACAAAATTCTGCTTTTAATTAATACTTTGATACATAATAGCTTAATATACATCAGATTATACCATATATTTTGCGAAATTAGCGTATTCTAAATGCATTTCTTTTTTTAGAACTTGATAGTTCGGGACTTGATAATTTATAAGAATGAGAGAAAGTTATATTTCTTTAAAATAATTTTTTTGAGAATTTCATTATAGTATAAGTTTAATAATGTTTTAAATTTGTTTAGTAAATTTCAAAATTTCTAATTATGGTTAGAGAAAGGTTAAATTAAACATGTTAAAAAATAAAATGATAATTAATGTTATTTTTCTTAAAATTGTGGGAGATTTCTCAAAAAGCACGGATCACTATTTCTCGATTTTCCAAAAAAATGAAAATACAATGTTCTACAAATTGTATCGGTTTTCGAGATTTAAGAAATGATATTGGGGTTAATAAATTTGTAATAATATAAAAAGATTACAAAGAATATTAGATAATATGTACAATAGGAACTTCGATTATTGGAATAGTATAGATACCATATTTTTACTTAAAACAGCTGTAAAGGCTATAAAATATTATTTGATTCCATTTTTTTTTTTTTTTTAATTTTAAATGTTGTTTATTCTTTTTCTATTTTAACTTATAGAATTTACTAGATCTTTGATTTTGTAGTAATTTTTCTTTAAAATTTAAATAAATTTTATTAACCGTACTGAGTGGGGTCATCATTTATGGTGTCGCCTTAAATAAAAATAATTTATAATTTTTAAAGTTGTTTTTATTTTAATTCTTCTTACTTTAGATCTTGTAAAATATTTGTTCTTAAATATTAAATATATGTATTTGATTGTATAAAAATTATAGTTTACTATTTCTAATTTTCGAATTGGGGTCTCAATTAAAATTAACATTTATATTAAATTTATATTGGAAGCCAGCCTAAGTGTATTAAATGAAGTTCAATTTATGATATAATATATTATATCATGATATAAGAATTTTGAAATTCTGACATTAAGCTATTTCCTTATATTATATATGTATAATCGTTATACCATGATCCGTAAAATTAAAAAAGCTGATGTTACTTTATTCAAATTCGCTACTGAACTATATGATATGATTTTAATATTTCTATCTGTGATATTGTTTTCTTATACCATTAACATTCATATATATTTAATGAATAATGAATATTGATGGGTGTTGTTGCAAAAACATAATATTTGTGAGTTTTCTCCACCTAGGTGTTTATGAGTTTTTCAAGTAAAACAATCCATTCCAATTATTTTCTGTTTCCTTAAAAAACAAGTCTGAAGAAAAACTATATAATGTGTTCTACAAGTATATATATGCAATTTGAACTTTATTATATAATTGAAGTTCAAAAAATAGTTAATTTGAAATTTCTTTTTATTAAAATACAATATTACGTTCATAAAGTGTTCAATTTATATATAGACTTATTCTTATTCGCATTATTCTAATGATTTCCTTATAAGTCACATCATTTTATTGAGATTCGGTGCCAAAAAATAATATTTTTTAATTTGTTTACATTTTTTGAATGTTTTTTGCTTTTCTTTTCTCTTTTTTTTTTAAAACGTTAGTGATAATTTTAAAATATCTATGGATCACTTATTCTATACTTATATAAAATTTTCTCTAGAAAAGTGTTGATTTATTTTTAAATTAAAAAAAAAAAAAATAATTTATTAATTACGTTTAAAAAAAATAGCTTGTGTTTTTAATAAATAATTTTAGAAATATTCTGTTTAATTTTTCATGTTTTTTTTTTTTTTGTTTTTTAGTTTACATAAATTTAATATTTTAAAAATATTTGAAATAATAAATGAACTATTTTAATTTAAATTAATAACTTATAGAATTTTGCCAAAAAAAAAAAAAAAAAATATTTTTTTAAATTTAAATTTTGAGTTTTTTTTTTTTTGATCTTTGGACCTGTAAATTTATTGGATTCGGTTGGCATAGCTCTGATTGTAATAATTTAATATTATGAATATGGGGCTTCATTGAAAAAAATTTATTACTTGTTTTTATTTTAAGTACAAAGTAAGAGTTTATTTTAAAATTAATTTAATTAGGTAATTATTTTAAATATAAAAATTAATTTTAATTTTAAATTTTTAGATAAAGATTTTATTGATTTAAAAAATTTTTTATGAATGTGAGTAGAAAATCAAAAAAAAAAAAACGCAATTTCTGAATAAATATAAGATTCTTGTTATGATCTTTTGAATTAAAGGCCCCATACGCCTACAATAATTTTGTAGAGTTTTCAATTTTGTAATTTTGTTTCAATAAGTTAGTTAGACTTTAAGGAAGAGAAATGTAATGTTAATTTTCAGAAAAATTAATATGAGTTTTAATAAAAAGGAAATGACAGAAAGAAAATTTATATTAGAAAATTTATTAAATTAAATTAGCAATATTGTATTATTATTTTCTAACGGAGGTGAAACCTCACCATGTTTTTCTAAGGAGGGAGTTAGGTTCTGAGGGAACAATGAATCCGCTTATTATTATTACTATTTTTCTATCATGGTAGATATCCATCAACAGTTACAACATGCTGTAGTATATAATACCTTCCTGCATAAGGTAATAATTAAAGGCAACCACACAGTCACTGTAGCAGTTTTTATTATTATTAGTATTAGTATTAATTAAGTACTAATATTATTATTATTTACTACATTCATTTTTTATTTATTTATTTTAGTTTCTTTTAATGCATTTCTCTGCCACATAAATGTTTTCTGTTCAAGCGTGGCTGTAACTGTCGTAAGAGGGAATAACTCTTACCACGTGTGTTGGATTCGAACCCTCACTTCCTCGGTGTTTACAGCGTATTTTATACGCTCTTACCCACTAAGCCATCTATGCTTAGTGGAATATGCTTCCATCCAACGTGTTCCCCTCTGATTCAAATGGTCCATTATACAATTTGCAACTTTTCAAAACGAACCTATTCAGGTTTGTCTCCAATTTACCCGCCAATTCTCCTCTAAATTCATATTTCCCCTGAACTCATCTGCTTCTTGCTCAAACCTACAATAATTTTGTAAAAAGGAAAATTTTCCTAGAGTTTGGGTAGCGTGTAAAAAAAAAAAAAAAAGCCATCGAGGCCCCTCTAAATTTATTATTAGTTTCTTATCTGATTGTAATGAAATAAAATTCCTCGAGATATTTTTACTACTATTTTACTCGATACCCATATGAACATAGTTCTAAGGGTTTAATAAATTTGGAATTACGTTTTTATCTAAAACAAGACGTCATAGGTATGTAAAAGTATATATACATGTTTGTATTTGCTCAGGATTGAATTACCAGTCAGTTAATTTCAATATAAATTCGTCAGATCGTGAGTCCATCCATCTTTCCGTCCGAATCTGAAATTTTAGCCATTTAATTTTTATTTATATGCAAGTTTAGGTATTGTATTTCAACAAATTGAGATTGGTGAATTCGAGTAGCTGCCACAGAACTTCTTTCTATATATGAGCATCACAGTGTCTAATTAAGCTAGGTATTTAAAAATTTGCCAGATAAAGTTTATGTTTATTCCAAATTATTGAAATACTGATTACACTAACTGTAATCAATTAGAAATTCCTTTTTAATTATTTTTAATAATTTAAGCTATTTTTAAAAAAATTGTTATTATCTATACCTATGTTCTGTCATTAGTTTATACTCATAAAAATAATTATTCTTCTTATTTATTGTCTATATATAATATATTTTCCAAGATAGAGGTTATTTTATATAGATTTAACAGATTATATAACCTTAGTATAAAATTTTATTGAAATAAATTATTAATTAGTTTTTTTTGTTATCCTTACATTTGTTATCCTTGTCTTGAATTTTCTTTTTTTAAATTTCATTTTTACTTTTTAATATTTTTATTTTAAAATTAAAATTTTTTTATATCTATGTGACGATTTATTAAAAGAGTACATAAAAAAAAAAATATCTATTAATTTAAAACAAAAATCTTCTTCCATATTATATACGTCATATGTATATACGTATGTATTATATTAAATCAATATCAATATTGTCACTAATTAAGAAACCAAAATTTTCTATTAAGTAATTTTTAAATTTATTATATAAAATAAAAGAATTTTTTTTTTTTTTTAATTTAATTTTTGTTTTTTTTTTACCATTAGTATAATATTTGTCTACGGAGTGTAATTTAATTTTTATACTAGATACATAATACAGATGAAATATAAAAAAAAAATATTTAAACAATTTAACAAAAAAAAAAAAAAAATTGTTTTAAATAAATCCAGTAAATTTTAAATTTAACATATAAAAACAATTTATTTTTAAAAGCCTACAAATAAATACATATGTGTGTGATAAAGAAAAATCAAAATACAACTATTTATAATAATATTATATAAATATATATATACATATATATATATATAAATATATATATACAAAAAAGGAAGTTGTAATAAGAAAATTTCTTTAAACTTAAAAAAAATTAAAAAAAAAAACAAAACAAAAGAAAACATAAAATGTATTACCGAAAAATACCTAAAATAACTCAAATAAAAGAAAAGAAAAAGTGAATAAATTACTTTAAATTAAAAATAAAATTTCATTTTAAAAAAAATTTTTCAAATATTTTTTTGCTGATACTGATAAAAAAAAAAAGAAAAAAAAATAACAAAAAAAAAAAAACAAAAATCGAGAAATAAATATAAAATTGGATATTCAAAAATAAAGAATTTTAAAAGTAGAGAAAAGGAACTGGAAGGAACTAAACTATTATTTCAAAAAAATTTCATATTCTTCTTTTCATTCTTTTATGGAGCAAAAATTTTATCTTTTTTGCTTTTAAAAACAAACAAAAAAAAAACAAAAAATAAAAAAAAAATAAAACAAACCAGCAAAAAAGAAAATCACAATGTATATTTATCAATCTCTGATACTTATTGTATTCTTAAATGAATTTATTGAAAGTATATCAAAAAGTATCATTACCACTACTTCGAAAAAAAATTTATTATCAGAAGATCATAAACAGGAACTATTCGAACAAAATAATTTACAAAGTCTTGATTATTCTAATGAACAATCTAAAATATATCTAAAAATAAAACAACAACAACAACAACAAAAACAAAAATTACATAAAACTAAAAATAAATTTCAATCGATTTTAATAGAAAATAATCAATTCGATAAAAATCATCATCATCCCTATCAATTAAATCAAGAACAATTTAATCATTTTTCTAATATAGAGAATTTTAATGTTATTCAAGATTTAAATCAATCTAAAGAACAAAATGAACAAAAGAATAAATTAACTAATACAAATGATAAAACTATAAATATTACTACTACTACTACTACTACTATCCCTACTACACCCACTACTCAAAGAAATATTACATCAACTATATCTAGTTATAATACTAATGATAAATTTGATACAAATAGTTTAAAACGTAGAAAAAAATCATTATCACTATTATCCTCAGTAACAGGAGCTTTATCATCATCAGTATCATCATCATCAGCATACAAAAATTTAAATGGTAATAACTATGATAATGATAATGATCATAATGATAACTATGATAATGATTATGATTATTATAATAAAAAAAATACAAATTTTGTTAAGGAATTATCTGAGGACGAATCATTATTACAATCAATACCAAATGAAAATTATGCTTATGAGGATATAATTGAAAATTATAATGGAAAAAATCTAGACATAATTAGTAGTAATCGTTCTTCTTCCTATTCAAATTTGAATGAACCAAAACAAATAATGGATTATGATGAAAAAAATGAACAAAAACAATATGAACAGCTAAAACAATGGCAGGAACAACAATATAACAATAATAATAATAATTATATAAAAGAATCCTTTAGTAGTAACATTAATAGTATGAATGGTATTGGTTATCCTAATGATGATGATAATGATAATAATAATAACAAAAATAATAATAATAAAATTATTTCAAATGACCAACCGTATCTGATGACTAGTAAAATAAAATCATCTCATTCATCTCAAATCAATAAATTATTATATACAGAAGAATTTTATTTAAAACAGGGTAAAATTAAAGGCATTATTAGAACATTTCATCCTCAAAGTGGATTAAGAGATGTATATCAATTTTTGGGTATACCATATGCTGAAGCACCAGTTGGTAGTAGACGTTTTTTACCACCAGGTAAATTTTTTATTTCATTTTTTTTTTTTTTATTGTACATTAATTTATTTTTAATTTTTCTTTTTTTTTTTTAATTAAATTTTTTTGAATAATTTATTTTTCAATATTGAGAGATTATTTTTTGACAGTCTTAATAATATACGAATATTTTGTGTGCGTTAGATATATAAAAATGTAAATAAAATACTTACAGTTTTGATTAATAAAATTTTAAAAGTTGTGCTTTAGAGAATTAAATATAATCTGTATAGGTTTAAATATTTATTAGAAAATTTAAAAAAAAGAAAAATATTTTTCATAAATTTAATTTTGAATAAATATTTTCTTTTAAAATTTCTTTATCCAATTCAAAGAATATAAATTAATTTTATATCTTAAGGTGGAATCTTGAGATTGAATTGCGGATGTTTTTGAGTTAATTATTTTGACTCAGATATTTCATAGTTTTCGCGTAGCATATTAATATGTCTGGTTTTTCAGAAGTTTGGCTAATACACAATAATTTTTATCATGTTTATGCATAAAAGTATAATAGGTTATAGGTTATTATTTTCTTAGGATAATATTTTCAACAAATTGTTCTCAGACATTAATATTTGCAATCCTTTTAAAAGAGTCGTTGGTAAATGGAACGCTAATTTAACATAACCGTATTTATTCTTATCTGCTCTTCCTCAAAGGCTGGTGTAGTTCGGTGTAGAAAAGAGTAGTTTACTCTGTAAAAGGAGCCATGAAAAGGAACAATAAAAGTTAACAGTTTTTTCAAAAAAAGTTAAAAAAAAAAAAAAATAGAAAATGTACTTATTAATTTCACTGTGTCTGTCCCTTCGTCTGTTTACAAAACTGCTACACCTTTTACGACAGAGTAATGAAATTATATAACCATGGATAGATCTGTTAATGTTGTAGAAAAACATTTTTATGTACCTGTACAAATTACAAGCTGTATCCGATCAAAAGCCATATTTTCTAACGTGTATATCTTGGAAAATTTATTATTTTCAGACATCTGAAACCGAAGCACCTCTACAAATTTTTTCCAAGTAAAACCCCAAAATTGGAGCACTAACATTATATTTTTACATATTGCGTTAACATATTTCCTTCTCGTGATTTTTTACAATATTTTATATATTATAGGTATATTTAGGTGTTTCTGGTTGTGAACTGCACCGCGAAACATTTTTTAGTGAAAAAATAGATTACTTGATAATTGTACAACCATTGGAAAAGTTGTGGTTTATTTAATAATGATAATGAAATACATTTTTTTTTTTTTTTTCTTTATTCAAAATAATCTATATTAATACAAAAAAAAACAATTTGTAACTTAAAACTAGTTTTTTAATATTTAAAATACATAAAATGATTTAATGATCTTATAAAGGGTTAAATAAAAATTAGACCTATTTCTCGTATTGTGGTTATGGATGTCAATATTTTTGTTTAAGACGAAGCTGTGTCTGATTTGGTTGTTAATAATCTTAGATGCTGTTATGTAAAGTTCGCGGTTACAGATACTCATAAAACTGATATATTTTTCCGTATATAAGCACTCAGTTGGAAATAAAACTGGATAATAATGTATAATTTTTATGGCTTTTTTTTGTAATATATTTAATTTTGTTAATATAATTTGCGGAGCCCTGCCCCAGATAGGGTTATATATATATTTTAAATGGGGAATTTTAAATTTTATATAGATATTTTAAATGGGACAATATATTCGAACAGTAAATTATATACAGGACATTTGGCGAAAAATATTTTCTTAGTCGTCTTAAAATAAAAATATAAGCAGTAATTTTTTTAATAATGTGATCTACATGGTCACTCCATCTTGACCTGCTGTCAAGCCTTAATCCTAAGTAATTGAAGGTCTTAACAACCTCCAATTTGTTGTTATTTAAATAAAAATCCAAGGAGTTGAAATTTTTATTTTCAAAAACTAAGATTTTTGTTTTGCTTACATTTAGCACCATTCTGTGTTTTTCTAACCACAGAATGGAATACTTTGAGAACTATTCTATTATTTTATAGAAGAATTCTGCGCTTAATTATTGCAAATGCTAATTGTGAGTTATAAGTTTAAATTAAAATTGTTTGTTTTATTGGCTACTTGTGTAATTTTTGCTGAAATTTTTCAAATATTATTATATAAATCTTTATATTACAAAGGGTAAAACTTATTAGAAACCTAATTGTAAGGAATGAATGTATTTTCAATTAATATAACACATATTGATCTTTAATATAAAATATAATTTATATAATATATTATTATGTTTACATTCAATTTAAAGCTATTTTTAAAATACTTATAACATTCTAGCTTTAACCTTACCCTACTTTTATTGATGTCATTGAAAAATATTTCCTTTTATTTGAATTTATTTTGAAATGATTTTTGCTTAATATAGAACAGGGATGCGAATACTTTGTATTGAGAAGTGGGACTGTACGGGAGCAATGAATCCACATATTAAGCCATTTATAATTATCACATGTTGTATTATATAACTACACCCTGTATGGGATAATTAATGAAGTTGTACGGGGTAATTACTGATTTAGTATTACTATTATTATTTTTACGATGTACACTATTACGATATAACGATATAAATTTTTTAGTTATTTTTTTTATATGGTCTGACCAGGTTTATATGATTTGACTTAAGACCCTTTGATTGAAAGGTCAGGGACTTAACCACTATATTATTAGTCAGATAAAGAAAAAATAGACTAACGATTATCATAGCAGGGTAGTGAATAGCTCTTAGGTTAAAAAAATTAGTGACTATCATAAGTAATATTTTTCCTTAAACAAATTGTGCAAATAACTTGTAAAATTGTACAAGAAGTGCAAAAAAAGAGGTAACTATATTTTTACTTTTTGCGAAGCACATAAATGCCGCTTGTTTAATGTAAATTTCCTTGATAGTTTAACTCTTAGAGCTTTGGACTTTTTATACCCTACACATTAAGTATAGGGTATATTAACTTTGGTATGGTGTTTGTAACCACAAAAAGGAAGCGAGTTAGATATGGACATGTATATATATTCTGAATCAGAATCACCTCCTGAGTAAATTTAGCGATGCCCGTCCGTCCGTCCTTTCGCACGATAACTCAAAAACTAGTGAAGCTATCTTGATGAAATTTATATAGTAGGTTACCAATTATGAAAGGAAGGCTAAGTTCGAATCTGGACAAAATCGGTCCTTGGGTTCGGGTACCTCCCATACAACTCCCAAAACCGAATACGCATATCTTCGAAATTAATAAAGATAGAAACTTAAAATTTTGTACGAAGATGTGTTTTTCTGAATCCCTGATATCCCTAAAATTTGAGATTAATTGGAGTGGTTATTCGGGTATCTCCCACACAACTCCCAAAAACGAACAAACATATCTTTGAAATTAATAAAGATAAAAGCTTCAAATTGTTAATATAATTTGCTGCTGTTTCCTGAATCCCTGATTTGCCTAAAATTTGGGAGTATATAAATAAATTGGGGAGGTGGTCCGGGTGCCTTCACACACTTCCCAAGACCTAACAAGCATATCTTCGAATTTAATAAAGATATAAACCTGAAATTTTGTACAAAGGTTGTAAAAGCATTTATTTTTTTAGCTTATATTAAATGTCTAACTAAAATAACTTATAGATTTTTAATTTAATTTGAATTTTTTATGTGTAGGGTATAAATAAGTAGGTTACATCGACTTACTGTTACATTTACTTGTTTTTATAACATTAAGCTATTTAAATTTCTGTAATTAAGTCTAAGTGCAGTAATATTTATATTTAAATAATTTTTTAATTAACTCATTGTATATTAATTAAAATCTAAAATCTAAATCACTTTAATACAACAGATAAATTTTAAAAGTTTCAATATCAAAAAGTAATTAATTATGTTGGTTGTCAGCCTGATTTATTTTGGGAAAATAAATTTTACGAAGAACAACGAAAAAGATAAATACTATATACATACGAATATTATGTATGAAAGAATAGTCAAAGCAGTTTTATTAGTTAGGTATTAAAGACAAAATATTTCTAAAACTATGAATATTAAGCTTACACGCTTAATAAATCAGGTCTATTATAGGGTAATAAATAAATTATGATAAATTCGTATGGATATTTATGTATAATTTTGATATATTTTTTATTATTATTATGGTATTTAATTTGTTTTCTTATATAGAGTGGACCGCGAATAACGATTCATAGAGAAGGTGGTGGTTAGCGAGATTTACTCTGTATATCCAGTATTCTATCTATAAAGGGAAACAATTTTTAACTTTAAACCAAAGCTATTAAGAATTCAAAGAAAAATATTTGAAATAGCATTAAACTTATGTTATAATAAAATAAAATACGAAAAAATTATTTTCTTTTTCCTTTTATAGTTCTTCTAACTATAACACGCTAAATCTGAACTGACCAAATTGAGAATAAGATTTATGACGCGAGAATTTTTTTTTTTTGTAATTATAAATACTGGCGCTCTCTATTTTTTTTTTTCACTTTAAAAACACCATATGATAACAATTTAGTTCTGTTTTCTTTTTTAATATTGTCTAAATATCTATAAATAAAATTAAATTAAAAAAAAAATATTTTTTTTTGTATATTTTTCCGCTAGAAATATTTTACTTGTAAATACATAAACCTATGAATTTTGTCAAAAAAAAAATATTTTTTATTTCGTTTCCCAATTTTTTTTTTCTGTTTTTGTTTTTGACTAAAAAAATTTTTTACGTTTGGCACATTGACAAGAAATTATCCAAAAAAAAAAAAAAAAAAAAGTTATCATGGAAAGCGATGAGAAAAAACATTACATTCTTTACACAAATATGTATGTAGGTAGGTATATAGCAAATAAATTCAAATTTCAAATATTATATTTTGCAAGAAAATAGTATATAATATTCTATTTTTTTTTTATTTTTTTTTTGTTGTTTTATAATGTAGTATTTTTAAAAACCGCTGATTTTATTCCTTACAAATTTTTATCATCATATTGAAAATGAAAACAAATAACATTAAATTAAAAAGCGCGCGAACAAATTTATGTCAGTGTGAATGTAATTTTTGTTACGTTCCAAAAATCAAATTTACTTTCTCTTTCTTACAACAAAATTTAATTTCAAATAAAAAACAAAAATTTAATATTTATTTATGCAGTTTTGAAACAGTATGTTATTTAAATTACATATTATATGAAAAAATAACATTACAAATTAAAGATTTAAAAATGTGTTTAAAAAACTGTTTGTTTTTTGTTAAATAGCTTAAAGTATTTTCAATCTTTAATCAATAAAAGTTTTCAGGTTAACGGAAGTTAACATTTTCTGGTATAATTTTAGACAAGACAAAAAGTTTGAAATGTCAGTACTAACGATTAATCAAATTTTCGTTATGTTAACAAATAATTATTATATTCTAATCAATACTAGAAAATCCCCTGTGCAATTGCACAATTTCTATAGATTCAAAAACATTTACGGTATCATACTGACTCCCTTAATAAACTACCTAAAAATTTCATTTTTACATCAGCACCATCAAAAAAAATGTTGAAATCACTTACTTACTTGTAATAGAAAAAAACATAAAAGAAATCTAAACACATAAAATTAAAAATGTTAGGTACAGTTTATTAATTTTTTCTCGTCGTTTTTTCGTGGCGGTAATTTTTAACAGTTTTTTAATCATTGAGAAAAAATGGTCCAAGCTAAAAACACATTCAGGATAAAAGTTCGTTCCGATATCTCAAAAATTGTTTGAAACACATGTATAAAGTGCACAATAAAAACCGGCGAAAAACCAACCAACACCAACCGTTACGACATTTTGTTTTTTTTGTTACATTTAAAACAATACCAATAATCGAAATAATTTTAATATTTGTTAAAATTTTACCAGACTCTCTATTTTTCTTTAGATTTAAAAAAAAATATTGTGTCGATGAAAAACAGTTGTTTTCGCCGCGAAATTACTTTAATTACCAAAACTACTTTCAAATCTTTTGCGTTTATTTTTTTTTTGCTTGAAAAAAATTTGCTGAATTTATTTTATTTAAATGTACTTTAGAAGAGGTCTTTGGTATATTTAATAAAAGATTCATGTCTCTGATAATGTAATTTCATAAATTTTCGGGGCCTTGTTTTTGTGACGGTCGTTTTCGACAGCTTTTTAATTTAATGGTCTAATAATAAATTAGTACAAAATTATGAATCTATTATGAGAGAAGGCTACTAAAATGATATTTTCTGTTATTTTTTTCTTTTTTTTTAAGAAAAATATCCATTTCTATAATATTTAGTAAGTTTCTGATTTCTATTATGAAATATAATTATCTAAGCTTGCCGAATTTTATATTAATAAAACAAATTGTAATATTTTATCAGATTTTATGCTAAATCGAAAATTTAGCTTAAAAATCAAAAATCTCCACCTAAATAAACAAAACTACTTTAAAGTCTGTTGCGTATCTTTTACCAGCTTTTATAATAGTGAAAACAGTGAAAACAAAATCAAGAATAAAATCGGCCTATTATTTTTTTCTTATAAATATGAGGTTTACTATAAACTTTGCTCACTCTCACTTTTTAACTTTCAGGCGTTTTAATTTTATTAAGAGAACCTATTTTTTTTTTTTTTTTTCGAAACCAAAGATTGAAAACCAGTTCATAATGGACGTGGCGGTCAAATTTAAAAATTAAAAATTTGCTCAATTTATTTTGATTGAAAATGTGTTTTTTAAGTATGTACTTTTCCTTTTTTGACTGTACTCACTTTTAATGAACGGTTTGTGTCTCTGGTAATACTTCTAGTGGAAAATTTGGTCACTCGTAATAATATTTACTAAATTTATTTATATTTTTAATGAACGGTTTGTGTCTCTTGATAATACTTTGAGTTAAAGATTCGTGTCTCTGGTAATAAAATTTTAAATTATTAAATACAGAAATATCATCATTGCCAGTTTAGTTTACATTCAGTGTGAGTGTTTTATTATAGATATAAAATATTTTTTTTTACATGTTGGCAAGGTCTCGCCAACATCTTGTGTATTATATTATAGATTTAAGTTTTTTAGTAATATTTGTAGAATTGAATTATACATATTCACCCATATTCTTGAATTCTCATCACTTACGCGATGAAAATATGTATCACATTACGTCTATATAAATTTGTAATTCTCGAAGAATTTTTGTTATGTTAGTATTAATTTACTGTCAAATGAAAATTTTGCTATATTTAAACGTTCAGCTGAAATTATTTAAAAAAAAGAGGTTTGATTTTTAAATAGTAAATGAAAGTATAAATATTATATATAAATATTCATAAGTTGCAAGAAGCCGTCGTATCTTGCGAACCAGAAGTCGGACCGACGTGATTAAAAACTTAATTTTTGGGGGCTATTTTTTTTGGGCGGGCTTAAAATCGAACTTTTTTTTTTTTCTATATTTTAATTCTACAACAAAATCAGGGAGTTGTGCGTTCTTACCTTACCGTAAATGTCGGCCCGACTTTTAGTTCGCAAGATACGATAACAATGTACATATGTATGTACTCCTATGTTAGTTCAATATATAAAATAAAAAAAAAATTTTAATTTGTAAAAACAATACTACAATACCATAAACAATACTAAACAAAACCAACATTCACTAAAATACTAATTTATTTTTAATTATACATACTTCCTTTTCAGTCTATCCATTTTTATATTTTTATTTAAACTTAACTAAAAACTAAAAAAAAATACTTAATTCCTAAGAATTGCTTAAAAGTGGTATTTATCTGTTAAGAATTTTGGTGTGATAGAAAATGGCTATCGCTTTCTAGGAAAAGTCTTCCAGAAACACCACACACGATACTTTTGACATTTAATATCGCGTCAAATTAAAAACATCACTTTAGAGTTGCAGAATTACAAATCATCGTGTCAGTCATACTCTTCGTATGATAAGTCTTCAAGAATATGGGTGATTAACTTTTAAAATAATAAATAATAAAATAAAACATAATTTCATACTAAATATATAATATGTATTTATACAACCATAATATTTGGAATAAAACCAATTTTTATCTAACATTTTTTAGAACCAACAACAGAAAAAAGAACAACTGTCTACACAATGTTTTAAAAGCTTATAATGAACTTGCTGAAAATCTCATAATAAAAATCAATTTCATTGTATTTAAAATGAAAATTAAAGAACATATTTCAGATAATGGTTAATATTTTCTTAAATTATAGATCTGCTTAATTCAATTTCTAAATTATAAAAAACAAAAAGCAAAACTTTAATCTAAACAAATTTAATCATGTCCTTTCTTTAT
Source organism: Poecilobothrus nobilitatus (assembly GCA_947095535.1). NCBI lineage: Eukaryota > Metazoa > Arthropoda > Insecta > Diptera > Dolichopodidae > Poecilobothrus > Poecilobothrus nobilitatus. The sequence goes on along the minus strand of OX352773.1, from coordinate 252,587,869 downwards.
TAAAATTATAAAATCTAACTGAAAACATAATCGATACTAATTTTTTCGAAAGACCGAATGGTTTTTCGATCGCAGTCGAATTATTTCAGTGATCTTTTTTACCATTTATTGGGATCTTTAAAGTTTAAAAAAATCTATTAGACCGTCATGCTGATGGGATAATGGTTTTACTGATCTAATGAAAATTTTCCGGGGGTTTCTCTAAGACGACTCTAAGACGCAGACTATCATGTTGAAAAGGGTTAATGTATTGTGACACTTGTTTAAAAGAGTAACACTTTAAAAGAGTAAGACACTCAAACCGTTTAAGCAGGACAACAAAAAAGTTAAAAAAATACTTCATTGGGTCCTTTTTTCTAAAAAGGTTAGCGGAACTTAACAAAAATTTGTTTTAGGTTTACTTCCAGACCATAAAACCCTTAAAAATTGAACATAACATTGGAACAAACCCAAAGCATTTTAATCAATTTTTCTAATCCTATAGAATTTTAAAATGACGATTTAAAATTATTGTTCAGATCATGATTCAGTTAATGGTGTAGTGGTTAAGACACCAGCTTTTCATTCGAAAGGTCTCTAGCTCTAATTCCGGTTGAGTTGTTCAATAAATGTTCCATGTTTCAAAATTTTATTATGTATATTATATTGTTTTAAAAGCATTCCATTTATCATTTAGATAGTAATTGAAAAAAAAAGATAAAGTTATGAGGTGAACTTTCGAAATTTATTTGTATTAGGAAGTTTATGTTTATTTTGTATATCAAAAAAAGAAAAAAGTAATTATGTTGTATAACATAAATTAATTTGTTACTATTAAAGCAACTATCAAAAATAAACTAAAGTTTTTTAATTTAACACAAATAATTTGTAGATCTTTTTCTACGGTGTATTAATAACGTTACACTAGTATTGAAAAACAAACAAGACATTATGTAAAATTATAGCTTTTAAAAGTGCAATTTTCAAAACGCTATACGTACTTTTTCTTATAAAATATAAAGAAATTTACTAAAATATATTTTGTTACCAAAAATGGAAAAAATCCAATTTTTTTTTTGTTTAGTTTCAAGGAAGCCATACTTAATTTAATATATAATTTTTTAGCTTTGAATATCATCTTTGGAAAATATTTCTTTAAGATTCCTCCTAATACTTCTCATGTCAGAAATTACTTTACTCTTTTGTCTATTTATAAGAAGGAAACCCAAAATTTAAAAAAATTGTTAAACCACAAAACTGTATGGTGAAGCCATGAAGCCATATAAAATTTAAGAAATGTCCAGTTATTTGTCGTTTTTTTAAAAATTTTTTTTGGGGAAGCTGTTGATTTAAAATATTTTAGCGAGAAAGTGATTTATACATTATAAAAATGTAACCATTTAAAAGTGTTGGACAAGGATAAAAGCTATGCATGTACATCTGTCCATCCGAATATTCAATCAAAAAATCATCGAGTTAGAATTCTGATCAAACCTTGTTTATCGTTGGCGTTGATTAACCTCGAATACTTGAATAACCTTGGGAATAACCTTGATTTTAGTCTTATAAAGTGATAAAGCAGAATAATCCATTTATTTTATTTTGAATTTTTTTTTCACTATTCGTTTTCATTAATTTTTTATATTAATCATCTGACCCAGTTCTCTTTGCTAAAAGTCTACTTCTTTTACTTATGAAAGTATTGTTAAAAAAATATTTTAAGAAAATTATAAAATAAAATATTGAAATCTTTGAAAGATATTAAAGTAAAACATTTTTAAAGGATATGCAGACTAAAAATAATAATCATTTTATTATTTTAAAATACAATAACATAAAAAAAATTCTATTTTCCTTTTATATTCATTTTTATTTTCATTTTCATTTTCACATTCACATTTCTTTTGTTTTTTAATAAAAAAAACAGTTGAAAATTGTCATCAATTTGTTATTGGTAAATACATATTTAATATAAATAGATAAATTGATGAAGTGGTGATAAAGGACATATCAAATACAGAATTAGTAATTTTATTCTCTTATATCAGCATCAAAAGAAAATTATAAAATGTCTGAGTGGTTTATTGTCAATTTGTTATTTTTATTTTTAACAATCACTTGATTGCATGACTTATCACATTGACATTCACATTCACATTATTGTTATTTTTTATTATTTATAAATATCGCATCAGAGTGAAAAAAATATATATATTTTGATTATTTTGATTATAGGAAATAATGTTGTCAGTTTTTTAAGAGAACTGTTAAAGTATTCTTTGTGAGTTGTTAACCATAATTTGGAATATTTGCTGCTAACTGCTAACTGCTTTAATATAAAAAATCATTCTTATCCGATAACAAGGATCTGACGGTAAAAATTAAAAATTGTTCATGGCTCACTTTTAAAATATTCTAAATAATTAAATTAATCTAACAACTTAAATATCCGAATGAAAAATTTAAAAAAATAAATTTCTGATGATATTTACATTTAACTGAATTAAGTTTCTGGTAATTAGAATAGATTAGATTGTTGTTTAAGGGGTGTGAGTAAGATTTCAGTGTTACCTTTTGATATAGATCTATTGTGCTACCCCTATTACTGCGTGTTGTGAATTTTACCTCCACTTATTTCTGTCACCCCTGCCTTTTTTAATAAAGTAAAGATCCGTAGAGGTATTATTACTGGCTATTCATCTTCGGCAAAACAGTGTATGTTATATTGGCTCGGAGTAAAGTTTTTGTGTATATGCCCTGAAGATTTTTCTTCTTCTTGACAGAATCTGTAGGTATCGTCATTCTTTATTCTAATTTTCTCTGAGTACCCGTTTAGCTGGCGATGTCCCTGTAGAAATCTTGTTAGAATTCTCAATTTATTTTTACTGGATCCTATGATTTTTTCTTATCCTTAGCTTTTTTGATATCTTTATTTTACTTAATGACAACGAAATAATGCTAAAATGATTGTTTTTAAATGCTAATTAAATGCTAAAATCGCTTAGTTTGTGAAAATTTACGAATCATGAAGTATGATTTCAAATTTTTCTTTTCAACAGTTGGTTTCATAGTTTTTGAAAGCACAGTTGTTTTTATTACGGTCTCAAGAATATTTTTTGAGGAAGGGAAATTATATTTAAATTACGATAAATAAGATATATTTATTACAGATTGATATTATCTATAAATCGATCAATATGATCCATAAAATTCATAATCCAAAATAATTTAGTCAAATTGAGTTATTATATGTCTATACTATAGTACATATTTATTACCTTATATCGGGATACAACAATGCAATATTCACAATTAACATATTTATTTCCTTGCTATTCGAGAAAGTCCTGGTCTTTATATGTATAATGTAATTTTGTTTTCTTTTTCGAACGTTTTAAAAAGATTTAAAATCAAAAAAAAAAAAAAATAATAATAAAAAATTTGTTTTAAATTTTGTTATTCACGTGATCAAAAGATTTTTCACTTGATTTTAACTGTATGTTTTTACTCTTTAATTTGCACTTTTTTTTCGTTTAATTTTTTTTTTTTGTTTTTTGGAATTTTGCAACAAAATATTTTTTATTTAAGTTATGAAACGAGTATATGTTTATTTACAGAATAAAATTAATTTTTTTTTGTGTATGTTTTAAATCTTTTTGGATGTTGGAAAAAAATAATTTTTTTTTTTTGTAAATTTTAATAAAATTTTGTTTCAAATGTAAATAAGTTTGTTATTTGTATAAAAAAAAGAACTACATATATATTGTTAGTATCACTGTTTAATATTTGGCTACTTTCCTTTTCTCACTGATTTATCCTTTTTTCTTGCCAAAATTTTTGGGATTTTTGTTTTGCTATTTAAACTTTTAAATTTGATGTGTTTTAACGTATACAGATTGCAAGAGTTTATTTTTAATTACACGTATTACTTCAGCTCAGTTTAATCAGCCATCGTCGAACAGTTCAGTCACTGATTTTATTTTGCAGATACCTTGACGACACAAACACCTATTTCAAATAAATAAAATATGTAATGCCTGATCTACTCTATAAGTTTTCGAATGAAAAACAAGATGCCCATTCCTACAGCTTAGAATTGTTAAGATGTCGCAATACAGCTTATGGAAATTCATTTGTCATGCGACCGTCGTTTGTCATGGAACCATTTACTATAATATCACTTTTCACAGGCCGTCAGAGAATTCATTTAATAAAAATTTGACGTATTAAAGCACTTTTTGATGTCTTCCTTAAAAATAAAAATAGTGTAATACTGTTATTACACAAACGGTATGTCAATACAATAAAGTTTTTGTTTGTTTTATTTATATACAGGTACCGTGGTACATAAATGTGCCAGGTAGCTATAACCCCTGTTTCCTGGTAGGAATGTGGGGTGTACGAGATATTGTGATATATAAAGTATTTATATATTGTGATATATGAATATTTCTTTTTTTTTATATTATAATTATTGTACCCAGCCGGGAATCGAATCCGAGACCTCACATTCCCTTTTGAATGAGAAGCTGTGCGTCAACCACTGCACTAATGGCTGAATAGTTTTCGTTTTTATTATGAGTATATATATTGTGTTTTCATGCGTTTTGTGCAATAAATGGTTCATATGGTACATATCTTTGATATAAACCTCTTATATAAAAACATCTATAATTTTATCTACTACATACTGTATCCTTTATTATTCGTTTAGAAATTGTCCTCTTTTTAATGTTATATATAAAATGTGAATAAAATAATTTTATTTTGTTTTTTTTTTTCTTCAATTTTTTTGTTTCTGGTGTACTTTAAGTTAAAAAGGAATGAAAAATTAAGGAAAAAATTTTAAATAAAAATAAAAATAAAAAAACAGGTAAAAAAAATAAATCTTTGAATTGTGAATTAAGTGAAATGTAACAAAAATATGAAAGCAATTAAAAAAGACTTGAACTCCATTTTTTTTTTTTTCAATTTAAATTAATAATTTTAAGTAGCAATGTGTAGCAATAATGTTGCAATGTGAACTGTTAATTGTTAATCTTGGATTATAATATGTAAATGTTAATATAAATTTATAATGCATAATTATAATACTTTTTTTGAGAATAAAAATAATGATTAATGTCTGTCTGGTTTTTTAATTTTCTAACGTAGAATTGAGATTTTTTTTCACTATTTTTGTAAGATAAAACAGTCTAAAGAATTTTTTGTTGACCCTTTTTATATTTTAAGAAAAAAATTTTTTTGTTTGCCTATTAAAAATTTTTCTTATTAAATTGTAAGAATATAGAGTGGAACCCATGGAGTTATTGGTCATTGGAATCTAAAACCAACGAAATCTTTGATTGCCAGAATCTTCTAATTGCGGAGAACATTACCTACTTATATGTTTTTAAATAAATATGAGTTAGGAATATTCAAGAAAGAATTGAACAAATTTTTCTTCTTTACCTTTTATATAATCCCTAGCTTCATGAAGTAGTCTCATTAGAAATATCAACACATAAAAGCAAAATGAAATAACACACCAAAAATGGGAAATTTTTCATTATGAAATAACACCCCAATATTGAGTTAAAATATTTCTGTAGTATAGTGAAATAACGCCAGAAAATAAAATTAAATAATATCCCAATTAACTTTCAATTCCTGCAAATGTAGAAAAATACACTTTTTACAGTGGGATTTTTTTTTTTAAACAAAAATAAAATCCTATCTCTAGGATCTGCTAATAAAGCGAAATCGTGAATTAAAAACTCGAAATAAAAATTTTAAAATCCATACTTTTCAAAATCCGAATACATAAAATCAAAGATTTAAAATTTAACTATTAAATATTACACATACATGCCTATGTAACAAAAATTAGGTGTTTAAAACGTACAACAACGAATTAATAATGGTGGCTTACACTCGTCAATCTGGCGCTAAACAAATTATTGAAACCTTGATTTTATGATCAACTATAAAATTTCTCCAAATTTTACATATTTATTTTTACATACACATTTCAAGTAATAATCAATTGTGTAATATCTAGTAATAATTTTGGAGAGTTATTTCATTTATTAAAACTATTTTGTTTTGGTGGATTACATTATATGAAATAAGGCCGCAAATACAAAATAAAATATTCAAAATAAGGAAATAATGCCCAAATTATGTAAAGGTGATTATTTCCGAATAAATTTGTGGGAAGTTATTTAATTTTTTTTTTTTTTTTGAAGGTTATATCTTGTGATGCTATTTTCTGACCTTCTAACTTCTCCATCTTATCTAAAATTTTATCATTCTTTACTCTGTGATTACGTTATAACTTGACAATAAAAGCAATAACGGTGTTAATTTTACTATTTTGGATTACTAACAGATAAAGTGATTTATAGTGGATCTATAAAATTTATATTCTTTAAAGATTGTCAGGTTTCTTACGGAAAACATCAACTATATAGATGTATGTGCTAAAGGTATTTACAAATATGTAACATAAAAATTTTTAATATCTAAAATTATATTAAAAAGGGGTAATGTCATTTAAAAATAAATATTTTTAATTATTTTTTAAAATTGATTTGGTTGACATTAGGTTTTACACAAAAGTGTTTGATATTATTAAGTAGTGACTTCATTTAATAGGTCTTCTAAATAGAAAAAAATCACATGACAATAGATTTATAAAAAGTAATTTTAAATTTTAGTTTAAATCAAACTTTTGAATATCAATTCCTCGTACATTCCATTCTCTTTAAAATTATTCTATAAATTGATACTTTAAGTAAAACATGTTTAAAAGGAAGGAATAAATAAATCCATAAAAATCATTTTTCTTAAACTATAATTATTTAAAAAAGAAATTTTCAAAAATAGGCTTTATAGGAATTTTTTAAATCATTGTATCCAATTAGAAAATCATGGAACCAAAAAAAAGAGCAAAAAAAAAAATTGGAAGAAAATCAAAAAAAACTATAGCCAAATTTCCTTGTTTGCCAATTTTACTTGATACAATTTAGCGGCATGCTATCTTTACGTGATGCTAGTTGGCAAATTAACAATAATATATTGATAAGTTACCATAAAGACTTCTTTTTTTCAAAACTAATTGAAAGTTATATAATCAATAAAACGTATTTTTAGTAGTGCTCTGACATACGACATTTATTAATTACAAAAAAAAAAATAAAAGTTTTTTCGTTTTGTATATACTGGCGTTTAAAATATTTTTTAATTGCGTATATTTTACTTTAATAAGTTTAAAAGTTAAATTATATAATTTATTTTATTTATTGGTTATTTACTTCTTAAACTCATGTGGTTCTAAAGAACATGGATCTAATGATTGTAAAGAATTTTATAGTAAAATATGGGTTTTCTGGATACTATCTAAAATACTAAACTGAGTATATTAATAAAGAAAAAGAAGGTTAAGAACCTGCATTATAACTCTATTCTTAAAAATAAGATTTATGTACCCTCTACTTGAAAAATCTAAAAGTTATAAAATTTAGTCTAACAGGTTACCTTCTTTTAAAATATAACAATAATATTTAAGAATAAGATTTTTCTTTAATGACAGCTTGGGTATAATCAATGGAAATGAAATTATGGGAAGGAGGATGGGAATAAGGTAGGATGAGGGTCATTCTTTTTTTCGTAACCCATCCTATTAGGCTTACACCCGCTAAAGCATAAGCATTGTTTTTAAACATACGACAAGTCTATGTTTAAAAAATTATATTTAAAAGTATAGATTTGTCTAGAATAAAATTTAAATAGAATATTTTTAAATGAATAGACGTAGGTCTCAAATTTTTGAAATTCAAGATAAAAAAAATTTAATAAAATTACTGTCATGCAAAATCGATTTAACGATGTCTTTTGTGTACGATCTGTTGTTTTTATGTTTTGATATATTTTTTGTATAGCTTTTTATGCTTTCCATAAGTTGAACTCTGTTCTGAATTTTAAGAAATCTAACTTAAGATGTTGATAACTTCAGCTTCAGCTAGTAAGTAGTATTAGAGTATCATTTCCACAGAGTAGATTTTTATAAAAAGCATTTCTGACTATTTTTCTTAATCTAATTTTCTCGATGTAATTTTCTACATTGAAAGAAATAATTTATTTCTCTCCTAAAAATTATATATGATTAAATTTTTTTTTTTTTAATTTTTATATTATTTTCTATTCTTTTTATATTTCGTATAGGTGTACCATTACCATGGGGTGGTTTAAAAATTGCAGCACATTTACCACCAGTTTGTCCACAAAATTTACCAAATCCAAATTTGGCTAATGTTAAATTACCAAAAGGTCGTAGTGATCAATTATTGCGGTTATTACCATATTTGAAAAATGAAAATGAAGATTGCCTATATTTGAATGTTTATGTACCACAAGAAGGTAAATACTATATAAATAATAATATATTTACAAATAATAGTTTTAAATTCAAATAACTTTTTATTTTCATTTTCATCAATTATTTCTAATTTAATATTTTGTATTTGTCCCAATTTTATTCAAATAATTTATTCATAAAGTATAAAAATATTCAAAATGTATTATATAAAAATGAAAATATATACTTAAAATGTAAAATAAATATATTTTCATCTCATTCATTCATAAAAAAAAAAAAAAAATGATTACTAAATAGTCTTGGGAAATTTAATGGGACGGATTTTACAGACTCTACACTGGAATCTGCACGGTCACAATATAATGTTAAGGCAAAATACCAGAAAATTAGGTAGAACAGACATAATAATGTTCAAAGTTTGCAAGCAAGAAGCAGAGATTATCAATTCTACGCGTCCTATATCAGTGCCTCTCTCTATAATTTTAAAGGAGCAGAACTTTCAGAAGAAACTTTGTTGTGAGAGAATCTCTTCGAAGTAAGGATAATTGATTAGAAGACCATTTTCTTCACTTTTTTGAGGAAATGTATTGACAAGCCGGTGTGACAAACTTTGGACTCATGGAGTACAGATGAAAAAGGGGTCACACGATGTAGATGTAAGGGTAGTCCATTTTCTATTAAAGAATAATAATAAATAGTCCCAGAACAAAAAATAACCTTTTTTTGATTAAAATAAAAAAAAAAAAACATATACAAATACAAAAACAAAAACAAAAACAGAAAAATAAAAAAAAAATCATTTTTATTTTATTCAATTCTTTTCATTTTCTTTCATGTGTGCTTTCATTTATGGCATAAACAAACAACCGATACCCAAACTATACTTCAATATAAATATTTTTTCCTGTGGTTTTAATATAACAACAATAACAAAAACTAAAATAAAAACAACAACAATAACAACAACAATAGATAGATATAATAAAGGAGAAAAATATCCTGTCATTGTTTATATACATGGTGAATCTTATGAATGGAATAGTGGAAATCCATATGATGGTTCAGTACTTGCCAGTTATGGTCAAGTAATTGTTGTAACAATCAATTACCGATTGGGTATTTTAGGTAAGGATTATTATTTATATTTTATGTACTTATATATTTATATATGTATAAATATAATTTTTTAGTTTTATTGACAAATACATACAAACACAACAAGGAAAAAAACAAAAAATATAAAACATAAGTATAATGAATAAATGGAATGTAAAATATTTTATGTTATGAAACCGGAAATAAAATATTAAATCAGTTTTTGTTAAATGAAAATAAGTATCTTTTATATTTACTGAATTCATTTTAATGAATGATTTAATAATTTTATATTTACTGAAATAGTATTTTAGAATTTATTGATAGTTTATAAATCAGTTTAATTTATTTTAAGTACATAAAATTTTTCATTTTGATATTAATAAAATTTAGATGACAATTTTTTCAAAAAGTGCCTTTATTTTGATTAATTTGATTGATAGGTATTAATAGTTTTATATGTTGAATAATTAGATCAATTTAATTAACACGATAGGCTTTTTTTCTTCAATTAACAATATTAATTAAGGTTAAGTTGGATGTTGTTCGAAACATAAACTATTGAACATAAATATTTTAAAGGAAAAATTTGAATTTTTATAAATTTTTAATTTATATTTGTTAAAAAATTGATTATGTGTAGTTACAGTTCTTTGTCATGTTATTAATTCTAACTTGTTTTTTTTTTACGTTGTAGATAAGATTTTTTCCCATCACCGTTTCGGGTGGACAAATGAATTATATCTCTGGTTATTTACTTTATGCCGGTAAAATCGCATACTTATAATTTTATATATATACCCTGGTTTTAGAAGAAACAATTAACACACGTAAAAATATATTACTATAGCTTTAATTTTTTTGTCTTGCTGAAGAAAAATGTGTACAGGTGCCTAAGTTACAGGTGTTTAAAAATAGCAAATTTTCTAATTTTCAGCTCTAATAGCTAATAAACAAGGAATGATCCAAAACAATTTTCTAAGGAAACTTACACTGATTCTGAAAGTTCTTTCTTGCCTCAAAATTTCAAGCCCCTATCTATAAGCGTACCGGAGTTATGAAGCTAGAAAAATCATGCAAAATTTGGTTTTTACATAACGGTAAATTTAAATATTAAAATTAAAAAATCTATATAATTTTGATACTGTTTTACAAAGGTAAAAAAAATTTCAGTTTCGTAATCTTATTCTCCCTAATTCTCCATTTACACAATTTATTTTTAAAAACAACAATATGATAATCCTATTATATAAAATATATGGGATTATATTTAATTATATAATTTTATTATATAATCTAAATATGGGGTGACATACTATATAAATATTTTGGAAAAAGGGTAAAACACTGCTTTTGAATCTAACGCTTAAATTCCTCCAAATTCGAAATATCGCATATAAATATTCTACATATATAAATACATAATATTCTACATTTTGACGTTTGTAGATTACACTTTCTATTGTAAGTGTATTACTATTGTGAATTTTTACAATATATTAATTTAAAAAAAAACTAACTATATATGGTATCTATATTAAAGGAAAATTCCAAAAAGCATTTTTGATTAAAAATTCTAATATATTTCATATGGAATTTTATTTTACTTCTGTTATTTATGACACGTATTTTTACCTAGCGTATTTAAAAGCGTATAATATGAATTCAATATTCTTTTAGAGACCTCTCTCTACAAACTGAAACTTGTACCTCCCTAGACGCTCTTCTCAAAAGTTTTTTTTTGAAATAAAAATTATTAGAATGGGTATAAATTGTCTAAAATTTTTCGTCAGTAAACCTGGGGCTATTTCTAAAACTAATATTACAAATTTCCATTTGTAGAGTTTAGTGTAGTTTAGTTTGTTTATTATGTTTGTTGATTATGGAAACCTTCAAAGTTTGATAGTCTGTCTCTCTCTCTCGCTCTCTCTCTAGTATAAAATTATTGTAATATTTTAACAATAGGACAACTTTTTTAAATTAAATTAAACGATTAAAAAAAAATAAAGTTTTGAGCAGTTATAATTAAAAAAAAAAAAATTGTAAGGGTATTTTTTTTTCAAAAGTTTTTTTTAATGTACCACCTAAAATATGGGCATAATATTATTTATTTTATTTATTTTTTCATTATTTGATTATAATTTTATAATGAAAAACACTATTGCCTCCATTAAAAACTTTAATATTGATATAAGATCAAGTTTTTGATATATTTTTTGATGTATTGTATTAAATTATTTTGTCTTTATGAATGTAATACAGTTATGGTAATATGATAAAGTTCTATTACAAAAATTATTATTTTTTTTTTTTTGTAATTTATTCCCCTGCCTCATTAATGTGACAAAAAAATTACACAGCCTTTTCTTTTCAGGTGTGGCTGTAAATGTTGTAAGGGGGAATTATTATTACGACGTATGTGGGATTCGAATCCATACTCCTTCGATGTTTATTTATTTTAGATATTTAACGTATCCGCTACAAGATGCCCATCATTTTTTTTAATTAAATAAATTACAATTTTTATAGAAAACGCAGTAGAATGTAATTTTTATAAAAACGGATTTTAGTACATATTATTGTAAACAATGGTTGCGCGTTTGTTGTAAAGTGGAGGGGATTGTTTTTCTTGATATCCCTTTAAATGAAAAAGAATCCTCATGATTCTTAAACCAAGTCTCTCATTTCTTGTATTAATCTTCTAATTTTAAATATTTTTCTAAAGACTTTTCCATGAGAATCTGATTCTTTAAATTTAAAAATAAGTTTATGAAATTACGGAAATATATTTTTTTCAAGTTGATCTGGTCAAAAAGTTTGATATGTATCAACATTTAATTAGTACCTGATGCAGTACTGGAAATGCTTAAATACCACAGTTTCCAGCGTATAGATTATTATAAAATCTTTAAAACTAGCAATGAGTTGTTGCTCAGCTCGTTTGTTTTCAGAAATAATCTAATAACACTACTGTTAGATATTCGATGAGCCTGTTAAATGTTTGTTATGATTGTTGATGCTTAAATGGTTTGATTGATCCAAATGTAATTTGGCAAAAGTGCTAAGCCTAATAAAAGAAATTTACTGATTTTGTTTTGATCCGTCAACTTACTAAAATAGTTTTGGCAAATGGCTTTAAAGTTTGAAATGGCTTTAAAGTTTGAAATGGCTTTAAAGTTTGAAATGGCTTTAAAGTTTAAACTTTGCAGAGGGATTGTTGCAGAGGGATTGTCGCAGAAGGATTGCTGCAGAGGGATTGTTGCAGAGGGATTGTTGCACAGCTATTGTTGCAGGGGGTTTGTTGCAGAGGGATTGTTGCAGAGGGATTGTTTGCCTAAGGTGTAAACTGCAAATAGTACTTGTTAAACTACTATGTGATAATCCATGTGTTCAATTCGATTAATAGCAAATTAATTTTCATGGTTTAGTCCATTAACCCGTGTTAGAACATCGACCTTTTAAGGATATGTTTTGTTCTACCTAAATAGTTTGGGTGAATTATTTTAAAAGTATACTAGATCAATTCAATTAGGTATTATAACATCCTCAGTTAAACGTTCTTTGTGGTGTTGTTGTCATAAGTGTTTTTAATAAAGCTTATCTGTATATAGCTATAGGAGGACTAATGCATTATTAAGGATTAGGTATAACTAAAAACCAAAAATCTTCCAAATTAAAAAAAAATCATCTTAAAAAACATCCTTAAATGTCCGTTAATAATTTTTCTTAAAAATTTTTATTCTTAAATATTTGTCGATAATTGTTAAAGTATTCAACTAAATTTTTGGCAATATATTCAAACATTTATACAGAAAAAACAAAAAAAACAAAAAAAATATAATTGGATAATGAATTATTCATGAAATTTTGTTTATTTTACATTATTTTTATTGTGTCCTTTTTTGTTTATCTATTTTTTATTCATTTTGTTTTTTTTTTTATTTAGAAAATTTTAGACGGATAACATAAAATATTGGACAAAACAGAAAAAAAAAAAAAAAACTAAAAAACAAAAAACAAATAAAAAAATTTTAACATATTATTTTTTATACATCTATAGATATATTTTTATTTTCTTTTTATATTGTTTTATTTTTTATTTTTATTTGTTTTGTTTTTGTTTTTGCAGGATTTATGAAGCCCGGACTCAGTCAAACAACAGTAAGTAATTTTGGTTTATTCGATCAAATTGCTGCATTAAAATGGATTAAAGATAATATTGAATCGTTTGGAGGTGATTCAAATAGAGTGACATTAATGGGTCATAGTACAGGTGCTTCATGTGTAAATTTACTGATGGTGTCACCAGTTGCAAATGGTTTGTAAATTTAATGATTTTTTTTTTTATTGTTTTTATTTTTCTGTCTTTTGTATATTTGAGAATATAATAAAATTTTTGTTAAAAATAGATTTATGCCCTTTTAGTATAGTTTGAAATTCGTGAATAAATTTGACAATATTTTGTGACAATTATAAAATTTACGTGTCATTTATTTAGAAGTGATAGATAACTTTTTTATATAGTACTTTTTTTGTTCTTTTTTTTTTTGATTATTTCTTTAGATATAAATTATTGTTTTTTTTTTTTTTTTGAAAAATGGATAAAATATTTTCTGAATAGAGTGTTGTGATATGAATTTAAATGACTGAAACCAACAAAAAAAAAAAAAAGAAAAAATTAATATTCAAAATCCATATTAGTTAGAAATTAGGTTAAAATGTACTTTAATTGTTAAAATGATGGTTGATAGTTATTTATGTTGTATTTTGAACTAAATAGAATAATGAAATATTGATTTTATTTACTTATTTAAAAAAAAAAATTTTTTATTTTGTTTTTGAATTGATTGAATTTAAATGGCGGAATTAATATATTTTCATGCGGGAAATTTTATAGTGAAATTTTTTAATAATTATTTTGGTTGCAACTTAGTTATATTTATAAAAATTAAAATTTTTTTTTTAAATCTAAAATAAAAATCTTTAGATAGTACTATAATTAAATATACCTATATATTTTTATTTTTCTTTTTAATATTAAATCACGGGAATATAATATAGACAATAAGTACATAATTAAAATTAAAAATTAATTAGCCGAAAAATTATAATAAATGCGAAATAGTATGAAAAAAATTAAATATAGGTAATAATAATAAAGGAATTTATTTTAAAATTTATTTTATTAAAAAAAGGTGGGAATATTGTTTTGTTTTTTTTTTTGTTAAATATTTAAACTATTTATTTAGGTAATTAATAAAATTTATATTAAATAAATTTTAAAAGATTGTTTTATATACTTTTTGTTACGGATATGTTATAGCCAGATTGTTATATAAAAGTATAAAACAAAATGATTTAGAAGCTATATTATCCTTTTGGCTTTTCCTTATTTTAAGATAATTTAATTAAGAAAATCATGGTTGGTTGGTTGGTATACGTGGCTGGTCGTTTCAGGTGTGATAAGACTACAATAAGCGCGTAAGCACCGGTTTGCTAACTCAACCGTGACCACAAGGCTTAGATTTCTGCTATATCGGATTTAATTTTTGATCCATTTTGCGGCATTCAGGAACGTTACCATTTCTGCAGGTTGCTTAGCCGCTAGATCGCTAAGATTGTTAAATTCATGGCTACCCAGAGCTACTCTTCTGGCCTTGGCCAGTGCTGAGCACGTGAAATGTATAATGTTCTCTTTCTCATTCTGTTCACCACAACTCTGGCATGATGTGTTGAATGGGATACCTACTCTTGTCGTATGCTCGCCAATTGGCCAGCATCCCGTAAACACACCAGTTGTTCTGGCTATGTCCCGTCGAGATTACCTCAATAGGTTGTTCTTTTGTTCTCGTAAGACCGCCATATTTTCTTGATCGTACGGCATGACGTTAATTCTTTCCACCTTCTATTCGCTAGCGATAAAAAGTGTAGAAATATATCTTTTTTAACGCTGTTTAGTGGTGGATCCACCTGTTCTTCCAGTGAAGAATTCAGATTGGAACCCCTCCTTACTAATTCATCAGCATTTTCATTTTCTGAAATGTTCCTATGTCCCGAAACCCACTGTAATGTAACATTGTGTTGATAGCTTATATTCTTAAGCTCGTCAGAGCATTTTCTGCAAAGCTTGGATGTTATCATTGCAGAGTTAAGAGTCGCAATTGCTGCTTGACTATCCGTGACAATGGCAATGCTTCGTCCCAGAGAAGTATTTGGCATGCTTTCCAGATTCCTAGCATTTCAGCTTGAAATACATCGGATTTATTGGAAAGTCTGAAAGCATGATCTATTTTGAGTTTTTCTGAATACACATCAGTACCGGCACCGCAGTCCATTTTCGACCGATCAGTAAAGAGTGTGTCTACTTCACTCAAAGGGTTTCTTGTTCCCATTCCCTTCTTGATGGAATCTTTACTTTGAAAATCTTAACAATTTCCAAACTTGGAATTGTGTAATCTGTGGAATCTGGCAGATCACAAGTTGAGAATAGAATACTGCAATGTCGAGGTGAGAATACTGCAATGTCCATAGGGTTTTGTGCGCCAGTGCCCATTTTCTCTGAGCCTGATCGCACTACAGCAGACAAGAAAATTATAATGATTATATACATAAAATACAATGCTACATGAATTAATTTCAGTTTTTCTATTAGTTTAAATGTAAAGTGTGCTTCATAATTTTTCTTAATTGAATATGGCTTCGTGAAATAGCATTTGAAGAAATGAGATCTAAAATTTGGAGATGTTTTACTACTAAATGAAAAGATGTCTAAAATGAAATATCATTAAAATATAAATCAAATAAGTTATAATGTCGAAATAAAATTAAATCTTAAAATCAAAAGAAGGCTGTACACATGCCCAATGTGAGATTATGTGTGTGTGTATACAATTTATTGATGTCAAAACGATCCTGGGTTCAAATTTTTAGTGTGAAAACAATACCTATCTTATACATTCGCATATAAATGGTAAACCTATTTTATATATTCGCATATAAATGGTTGGTAAAAATAACATGGAAACTTTAAAAAAATTAAGTAAGATCTAAAAAGAAACAAAAAAAATGAATTAATCACCAAAATAGAAGAATAAACCTTTAAACTTTTTTTGGAAATCTATTGAAGCAATAGGTACATAAAAAAAATATATGATGTGGGGTAAAAGTCGCATTTAGATCCGAAAGTTTATACGCATATATATCCTATAGTATATATAGCTCTATAGAAAAAACCTTGTATATCAATCATTTTGTAACTACCTTCTCGTAATTTGTTTTTTTACATTATATATATTTCAATAAAACAGCAGTTATATCGGTGGAGCATATCGCATCATATCTCAGTTAAACAAATTATTGAGATGCTGATTTTGCAACCAACTTCATAACCCCCATCATTTAATTTTTTTCAACTATTCTGTGGTTGTTTGTAACCTAAAATTTGTACTTTTTTAAAAAAATTAAATAAGATCTAAAATACGTTTTATGATTATTTCATTTCATTATTTCGTTTTACATTTTATTTCATTATCGACGAATTTTAAAATAAAATAACAATAAAAGAAAATTTCGCATTCTTAAAATCTTATTTAATTTTTCAGTTTAAGAGATTTTATTTCTTTCGCTATTTCTTAGAGTCATTCAGTACTAATAACAAACAATGTATAATTGGAACGCTAACTTATGATGAGCGTAGATAATTGTGCTATAATTAGCGTATTAAATTACGTATAGCATGTTAATTGTTCATAGCCAATTAATGCTTATGAATGAATTCATATTCAATAAGATATTTTCGTAAAGTGTCGTAAGTAATATAAAATTTTAATTATTTAAAACAAATTCAAGTGAATGAACACTTTTGATTTGTACGATCAAACTAGTTGAAAATTCAAATTATTGCTTTCTTATATTATAAAAATTTGTAAAATATTATTATTATTAGCTAAAATCTATTCTATTGCAATCCCTTTAAATAAGCTATAATAAAATAATATTTAAAAATTTCGCGATTCATTTTAAGTTTAAAATATGCAGAAAAGTCAATAGGATATCATTTCCAATAATTTTACTTCATATTTTTTTATATTATAAATAATTTAGTTTTTATATACAGAGTGTTTCACATTAGGTGAGAAATAGTTTAATATTTATCACAAACAAAAATATATGCGAGAAAATTAATCCATAACAGAAAATTGGACTTAAAAATTTCATATAATTTTATAAGAATAAAATAGGGTTTTATTTTTTGCGGAAGGTGTAAATCCTTAAAAAATAAAACCAAAGAAATTTGAGATTTTAGGATAAGGCACGTTATTTTAACACGTTAAAGCTATCTTCCCACGTAGCTAGAATAATATAGGATGGATATCTTAATTACAAGCAAAGCATTAAAATGGCTTCAAAATAGGGAAAGAAAAAAAAATAAAAGAAAAGGGAACCATTCTGCAGATATAAGAGAGGTCAAAAAATTATTATTGAATTATCGGGAAGGTCATGAGACATATGACAAAAATCATGGAAATGTTTGAAGCTAGGATTAAGAAAATTGATAAAAATATTATTTTAATACCTAACGATAAGTTTGGAAAAAAATACTAAACATTTTGGTACAGTATTTTTTGTCAGTTTTCTTTTTGTCTTTAATTTCGCCAGAGTTAAATATACAGGGTGTCCCGCGTTAACTTGCACATAAAGCAGGAGGTGATGGGGAGCATCACAACGAACAAAAAATTATATGGGAGGGGGAGGGGGTTTATTCTGGACCCTTTTCGAGATATGAGGGATTAAAAATTTTTAACGACTTTTCATAAAAAAATCATGAACGGCTTACAAAAGAGAGATAAAAATTTTCAATCGCTGTATTATTTTCAATCACAATAGAAAGGTATTTTCAAAGTGTGTTAACATATTTTGTATGTTATAACACACTTTTCTATTCTTTATATCTCAAAAACGGTTAGAGATAGAGAGGAAATTATTAAGTACTAATTATAGGGCTTGAAAAGCTGTTTCGTAATATGCCATAAAAAGTATCCCAATATTGGGTGTTTTAAAAGAAAATTGAGTTCGAACGATAATTTTTTCATTTTAAAAATTTTTAAACCTTCCTAACTTTGTAACTGTTGGGTATATGAAGATCATTAATACACACACATTAAAGCTGACTACAAAAAACCTACTCTAACTTAGTCTACAAAATGTCTTAAACCTTCTCTACAAAATGTATTTTTTTTATCTGTCTATAGCAAGCCGTTCAAAAGTTATAGATTTTTTTATGAAAAGTCGGTAAAAATGTTTAACCTCTCATATCTCGAAAAGGATCCAGAATAGACTCCTGCTCTATGTACAAGTTAATGCGGGGCACCCTGTATATTATTATTAAATTATAGTTAAAAATCTCTGTTATCTAACGAAATATTGTAAATAGCAATTTTAGTATTATTACATATTTTGATAAACTAGTTATTAAAATCTCATGGATTCAAAACTGCTGTCTCTTGAAAATATTTTAAAGATTATTACTATTTTCTTTAGTGTATATTTAATTATTATAGTATTCATATCTAATGAATGACATTTTTTGGGACACTTTGTTTATTTATCCTTATTTACATAAATTATATTTGTTAATAAATATATGGTAAATATGTAAATCTCTTGATGTATTGATAAATTTTGTAATAATTTTACATATTTCTTTTATGTACCATATATACAGGTTTGTTTCATCGTGCCATATTGATGTCTGGTTCAGCAATGGCTGATTGGGCAACAACAAATCATTCACTTCATTTGACAATGCAAATTGCAAATGGAGTCAATTGTTTAACAACAGATGATGATGAAAAGATGTTAAAATGTTTAAGAAGCAAAAGGTAACAAATTGTAATTAATTAACATAACAATATATTATAATAAGAAGTATTATAATAATGTATTTATATATAATATATATAAATATAAATATAAATATATTATTATACAATATGTTACTGAAACAAATACAATAATATTATCTTAATTTTATTTTTAATATTTCTGTAGACAAATTCTTTAATATTTAGATGGAAATATTTTATATATAGAATTTGAAATTAGCATAAATAAATAATGATTTGTTATTTTTTGTTTGACATTTTAACTTTTTACATTTTATTAATTATTTTTTTTAGATATAAGGATTTTTTAAGAGTTCAAACAGCATTACCACCATTTATTACAGCAATTGGACCAATTGTTGATGAAATTATTATACCAACACAACCATACAAAATGATGAGTCATATTACAGAAACATTTGGAAAGTAAGTATAAATGTTTTATATTAATAATTATTTCTTAAAATTCTAAACATTTGTATAGTAGGAGTTTTTAATTTAGTTCTAATAAGTGATTCTCTAAAATATTGATCTGTTTTTTTTCTTTGTGACTCCTACAAGAAGCATATATAACATACATTCAGTAAGTCATTTATTGTTCATACTTGACTAAGCTTCAGTTTTTCGAATCATTAATCTCACTAAGACGTTGATTATTCGGATGTAGCTATTGTGCAAAACTTTGATACGTAAATATTTCTTTTATATCTGCGCCATCTATTATCTTATGCAAGAATTATTTTTCATTATTATTTCTTTATATAAAAGTATTACAATATGATGTGCATCTGCAATGATATTAATTATAAGATAAATATATTTATTTTTTATTTAATTATATTTTACTAATTATAAATTCGAAGAAAAATCTAAATAGTATTTTTTATTAATCTGTATGATTCAGCGGGGATTCGAACCCGAGACTTTTCAAATGAAAGGCCAGTGCTTTAACAATTACATCATTAGCTCAATTTATACAATTGATCTCGTGAATTTCATATTTGATTAATTATTTTTCTTTAATTTGAGTCTTATGATTAATTTAACCTGATTCTTACTATACAGATCAAATAAAAATGATTTGACAGTCTCTGGAATTTGATATTGACTTTTTATTTATTGTTTCCTACAGTCGACTTGAAGCTATAGATTTTTTGTCATTTTGTCATTTTGTATATTTATTGTCTTTAAAACGAACCGCCGTTTTTAGTAAGATAAGATAAGATAAGATACGTGAACGTAAAACTTTTAATTTTTCGGAATTTTTTTTAAGATAATAAGTCTTTTTAAAAACGCTTTAATATTCCATTCCACTATTCCATAAACCGTTTTAAATTTTTTATAAACTTTATATAGAAATTTTATTTTACTAAGAATAATGAATATTCTAATATATGAATTAGATGGAGAGCAAAGAAATTAATTAACGCTGGTCGATATTTTTTAACAATATATTAAAGAAATGCAATCCTAAAATGTTGTATTGATGTTTTTATTTCATTAACTAAAGAAAGATATGATACACCAATCATTTTAATTTATTCAAAAAAAAAAAAAAAAACAACGGAACTTCCTCAATTTATAAAATAATATTATTAACATGTTTATTAAATTGTCACTTTGCTTTTATTATTGTATTTTTATTATTAATATTATCTAAGTATTTGTACATAGCTGGTTGTCACACTCTACAACGGTACAATAAAATATTTATATGTCAAACATTGTTTACATATTTAATTAATATGACCATATTAATCGTTTTATAACTTATTATAATATCGACGTTTTAAAAAGAAGAACTTAATATATGTTTTTTGAATGACGACACTCAACTTGTTAACAGTACTAAATTTTCTTTTATTTTGTTTCCTCTCAGTTTTCCTTTTCCTTTTTTTTATTTTATTTTTATTGTGAATCAAGGTTAGTCACGTTTTTTTCTTTCTATATTATTTTCTTATAAATTGTCCTATTTCTATAAATTTGTTAGATAAAATTAAGAATGATTGAAAATAAATATAAAATAAAGAGATAATTAAAATAATTTGAAAACAATCAAGCATATTAACAGAAATTGATAATATTATGATAAAATAAGAAGTATTTTACAATTTCTTTAATTTATTCACAATAAGTCACAATAAATTAAAATAAAATAACTGTAGGCCTAAAAAATCAGTCACGTTTATTAAAATACGGAAAATCAATATGTAGAAGTAAGTTAAGTATTTTTGATCCTTTTTCTGGATCGATTTAAGATTATTAAACAGCACTTGTTCATATTATTTTATGCTTTCGGTTATTTGTTGTTTAAATGTTATCTTACAGATTTTTTTTTTTTGTCGAGTTATATCACGTTATATATAAACTTCATTTGTTGGTTTTTTTTTTTTTTTCATATATACATACAAACATACAAAAGATCTTAAGATATTTTGTTAAAAGAAACAAAAAGAAAGATTTTTATTGACCCAATTTTATTTTAACAACAATAAAGTAATGAAGAAATTGCCACAAAAACAGCCAGTAAGTATAACTTAAATAAAAAACAAAGACAAGGAGGAAAAATTGAATTGAAAGAAGTGCTCATTTTATCCAAACATAACTATTCAATTTAAAATTGCATATTGAATTTGACCTCGTTGTTTATGTATTTTTTTTTTTTTTGTTTTGTTTGATTTCCTGTTGTATTTTATTTTTTAATATTTTTTTTTTTTGTCTTTTTTATTAAAAAACATTTATTTTCACTCGGAGGACCCGAAAGGTTAAATTTTTCAATTTATATATCAATAAATTTACAGTCATTTCACATTTTCT
Organism: Poecilobothrus nobilitatus; assembly: GCA_947095535.1. Classification (NCBI taxonomy): domain Eukaryota; kingdom Metazoa; phylum Arthropoda; class Insecta; order Diptera; family Dolichopodidae; genus Poecilobothrus; species Poecilobothrus nobilitatus. Next base: position 252,565,735 of record OX352773.1, on the reverse strand, counting down.
AGTTCAATTTTGTGTTTATCCTTTTGTATAATATAGGCTAACATTTAGCTGTTGGCTATTGGAATACAAAAGGATTAAAATAGTTTTTCTATTTTTTTTACAACCATTTCTAGTAGTAATCTACAATTACTATTGGTTCAATAGTGTTGTAACAAGTTTTATAAAAAATTATATTCCTTTCTTAATATATATATACATACATATAAATATATACTTCAGGACATATTCTACTAAAGGCATTTTCAGCTAAAAATTGAAACAGTGACAGCGAAAATTTTTAAATATTGATATCATATCGTATCGTATTAAATATGAAATATCGTATCTTTCATTAATTTTAATATTTAATTTAAGATTTTTGAATAAAATGTGAGTTTGTTTGTACGAAAAATAACAAAAAAAAATTAAAGCAGAAAAAATTAAAATTAAAAAATAATTATGTACCTATATCAAAAATAAGATGTAACATATAAAGTAAGTATGTGTATTCGAAGAACATAAAATATTTGTCATTAATGAAAGTTCAAACTTCAGTTATTAAAAAGAAAAATATATAGTCGAATTCTAAAAGATGTATTTTGCTAAATATGCGCTTTTTAATCAAATTATTGTAGCTTAAAAATTTTTTTTTATAAAGGAATAACAAGGTATTTAAAAGCTAAGTATGTACATAATTCAGTTTTTACTTTTGTAACATGAAATAAAAAAGTAACAGGGTAATTCAAAATTAAATCTACATAATTCAGTTTTTAGTTTTGAAATATGAAATAACGAAGTAATAGGGTGATTAAAAAGTAAATGAACAAAATTCAGTTTTCATTATGAAATATGAAGTAACGGTAATAACGAGTAAATTCAAAATTAAATCTACATATTTCCGTTCTCATTCTGAAAGATGAAAAACAGAGTAACAGATTATTTAAAAACTAAATTTACATAATTTAGTTTTCATTCTGGAACATGAAATAACGGAATAACAGGGTAATTTAAAACTAAACTTACAAAATTCAGTTTTTAGTTTGGAAATATGAAATAACAGAGTAACAGGATAATTAAAAATTAAATCTACATAATTTAGTTTTCAATTTTAAAATATGAAAATCTTTTGTTTCGAAACCTGATCGATTCGGATATATTTTGGCAATCTTTTTTAGTATATCATTCTTTATGTTGATTTTTTAAGAATATAAAAAAAATTTATTTTTGAATCGATAGATAGTACTTATTCCCAGAAACGTATATATTAACATTGGATCTGTTATTATTATATATTATTTTTATTAAATATTTTGTTATTGTCGAATAGTGTTTGCAATACAATTTATTTGTAATTGTGTTAAAAAAAAAAAAAAAACTGTAGAAACAAAGAAAAACAAATGATTAATTTGTTAAATAAAACAGTTTCTTATGAAATAAATTGCAAAAAATAAAAAAGAATGAAATGAATGTCCTTGAATTTTGAAATACAACTAAAACACAAACAATAAAATAAATGCTGTTTCAGTTTTTTAAGTATTTTTTAATACATTTTTTTTTTTTTTTTTATTTCCAGAATAATTTTATTTTTAATATTCAAAGGAAGAAACAAAAATATATTCAGTTCAATTTTGGTATCCTTGATATTTCATTTAAAAAAAAAACAATAGACTTTCTTTAAGCAATATTTTATTTATTATTATTTTTAATTAAGAAAAAATAAAACCGAACGTTTTTCTACTCAATTTTTTATTTTTTTTTTGTGGCAAAACCACTCTTTTGAAATTTTAAAAAGAAATGAAACTTGGAAAATTCCCATATTCTCAACATAAATATTAACACTTTTCTTTTATTTATATATTTGTATATATATAATATGGTTTGTATTGTTTATATATATTTTGTATATTTGATCCTTTTTTCTTTTTTATATTTGTTTAAAAAAAGATCAACTGTATGTCCATTTGGTTGTTTATTCAGCATTATTTATATTGTCTTATAACATTGAAAAGCATCAGAAGGATTCTACTCAATTTACGACAAACTCTACTTAGGATAATGAATTAAAAAATAAAAAAAAAAAAAAAAAAATAAAACTGTCTTGTTTTCTTCTTCAATAAAATATGCCTTTAGTACAATATAAAATATTTTATTTTAGAAAATACCTGAATGTTGATAAGTTGGCTGCATTGAGTACTAAAATGTCAAAATATAAACAATCAAAAATAAAATATAAATTTTAAAAAATTAATTTATATAAAGTACTGTTATTTTTATTACGTGAAATTTTTTAATATATAAATTTGATTTTTAATTTTTTTGTTTTTTTTTTTTTTTCTTGTGCACAATGGTTGATGAGACAAGAATAATATTATTATCCCTGTGGTATGATAAAGAAACAAAAAGAGAAAAAAAAAAAACAAAAAAAAAGGAAAACAACATTTTTGAACAATAAAGATTTTTTTTTTTGTTTGGTAATTTTGTGCAACAATCTAGACGATTACCACAAGAGAAGGTCAAGACATAGATTTGGATCCAATTTTTTACGGTATTGACATTTTATTGATAAACGAGGGTTGACTGATGATTCAGATTATTATTAGAAAGGATACATATAATATTGTTGTTATATACAATATATACATATAAGGTATATGTGCATATTAAATTTTCTTTTATCAATAGGGAGTAAATTGGAATTCATCACGTTTTCTAAGAAATGAATTTCCTTTATTTTTATTTTTTTCTTTTCTTGCAATGACATTTCATTTAGAAATTGTTATTGTCAAGGAGATAATATATCAAAAGAACTGACTACGGGTACGATGTCTATTGTGAAAGGTTCAATTTTCAAATACTTCAAAAAAAAAAAAAAAAAAACAGCAAAACAAATATCGGTCAATTAAACCAATATAGGTCTAATATAGAATAGACAATAAAAGATAAAAGTTAAGAAGTAGAGTTTAGTAGAGTTCTTTTATTTTGTTAGCTTGATGTCAATCGCTTTCAAAACTTTCTCAACTCAAATTAAATTTTTTTTTTTTTTTTGAAATTAAATGAAAAAGACAAGACAAAAGCGAAACAAAATATTTTGTATAGAAAAGTAAAAAACTAATAAAAAATGACTTGTATACTTCAATAAATGAAAATTCATTGTTTGTTATTATTAAATTCTTATCCTTATAAATGTATAAGACTCGAATTTGATTTTATTTTTCATTTAATTTGTTGAGAATATTTAAGTTTTTATTCAAGTATTAAAATGGCCACAGTAAAAAATAAAATGTCATAACTGAAATATTTTTCAATGGTTGTCAAAGTGTTAAGATATATTTTGTAATAGATTGATAATATATAATATAATATATATTATAGATAAATATATATAATATATTGAATAGATAAAAAGTTTAATCAGCATGTTTATAAGTAACAGATCCTAATTGGAATCAATTTAAATAGGGAGGGAGGGGGGAAAGAATGATTAAAAAAAAGGAAATATTATTCTGTTATTTTTTTTGTTTTGTTCTGAAGCTTACAGAAAGCTAAAAAAAAGATGCCATTTTGATACTATTGAATAATTTATATTAATTTTTATTATGCAATATTATTTATTTGGTTTATTTTATGTATTTATTTTATATGGTCGTACATGGTCCGTAAGGGGGATTTGAAAAATATTTTTTTAGTAAATTTCCTAGAAAAAAAATTCTTACGACCGACCTATATGAAGGATTTGTAGCTGCATTTTATTTAATTGAAAAGCCATGTGAGATTTGTTTGTTACTCGTCCACAGACATCCCTTTTATTCATTTATTTCAGTTGCAATTGTTTACTGTTTTTCTAGAGTCTGGGCAACAGCTTCGTTCAGGTTTCATTCATTTCTTTTAACATTCGTCGAAATATTGGAAAATGATCCCTCTTTTATAGATATCTTGTACATTTGTTCTATTGAAATTAAATCAATAAGGCTTCCTTAAAACAAATTCAAAGCATCACTAGCGAGGCATCAAATGCCTATTTCTACACCTTCGAAATTTCTAAGTGATTTAAAACTGGCTATTGAAAGACGTTTATTGTGAGAACGGCTAAGATGTGGAATATACTTCCATCCAATATGCTCCTCTCTGTAAGAACTTGTATAGGTTCGGGTCCAATTTATCTTTCAATTTTCCTCTCTTAGTTTCCTCTCTATTTCTCAATTCCTCTGCCCAAACTTACAATGGCTGTATAAAGAAATGCTTTCTAGAGTTTGGGTAGCATGTAAAAAAAAAATTTACTAGAATGTGGGAAATTATAATTTATAATTGTTATATTCTAATTGTATTTTTTTTTTGTTTTTGCTTGCATTATATCCTCTTTTACATCCATAATTTTAAGTTTAACAATAATTTTAGCAGACTTATCTAAGTTTTTAGAGACATTTTTGTTTGAAATAAGCATATTTCATTTCTTCAAACTGTGATATTATTTTGATTTGATTTAAAGATTTTTTATTAAAGACATTGAAATGTTTCATTTTTATTTCAATGTGATTTCTCGCAATATCATCATTTAGAATTGCATTTCCATTTCTTAATTGAATATTTTCTCCATTTATTAATTCAATTCTTTCTCTAAATTCTTTTATTTTATTATGTAATACTGTATTAAGTATCATTTAAAGATTCTTTTCTTAAATTTCTAAAGAAATATATAAGCATAAACATATAATGATTGAATATTGATTAGCTTGAGTATTACGAGAAGCAGTTGATTTATTTTCTGTAGTATTTAGTACATTAATTTTATTATTTGTTACAATTGACATTCTTTATTGATGCCTTTTCTTTACATCATAAAAAAGGCTAAATTTTGCCATGATTTAAATTTTAAGGATTCTTCACATGTTTCATTATAAAACTATGCCCCAACTCTGAATTTCATTTACCTAAAATTTATTTATTTTAATCTGTTTGGAAAATCAATTTATGCTAATTAAGCTATATTTTCTTTACAAAATTTTCTTAATTAAATTTTCCACTTATTCTTATCAAAAAAAATATCGAATTTTTTATTTAAATCTTTTTTAAATTTAAATCTAATTTCATTTTAATTTAAATATAGGTATGATTTATTGTTTGGTGTTACAGAACTTGAATCTTATCATGTTTTAGATTCAATTGGTAAGTATTATGTTTATCGAAATAAATATATATATATTTATAAAATTGTCATTGCAGCTCTAGAAGATGGTTTAACTGAAAAAGAACGCGATCAATTTCTACGACTATATATGAATAGTCGTTATGAGATACGACCCGATTTAGCTTTAGCTGCAACCTTAAAACAGTTAAGTATTGTTATTAAAATAAATATTATATATTAAAAATATAAATGAATGCTCTTAATGTTCTTAATTACAAATTATTTTTCGCACACTTTTTTTTTTTGTATTTCTTTTTATTTATTTCTATTTGCTTTCAGTATTGGTTGAACGACTATATTATCAAGATTTACATAGCATTTAATAAGCTGAAATTTTATTTCATATATTAAAGTGTAAAAATTTCCAATTATACATAAAATTGAACAAAAAATTTTGGTTTTTATAATTATTTCTTCTAAAATTACAATTTCAAATGTTTATTTATACAATCAGCCTAAAAATATGCAAATTACATGAAAAAAATTAGAAATATAAAAGTGTGGGAAAAAATAATTATGATAATGTAAAAAAAAAAAAAAACCAATAATAATAATGTATAAATCACAATATATACTCAACCCATGATAGCGTTTCAAATCCTTAAAATATTAATTAAAAAAAAAAGTCTCGTGTTAAAATTTCGAAATTCGAAATAAAAATTTGAAAATTAATAGGAATTTCATTTTTTATAAAGTTTTTTAATCGTTATTAAATCGATCGTGATAATGAAAGTATGTTCAGTAATTGAGTTATGTTCATGTTCATTCAGCAAATGAATCAAATGAATTGTTCATTTTGTACTTCAAGGAAAGTCCACCTATTTCTCGTTTCATAACTGAATGGCAAGCCCGGTAAAAAAGTAAATTTTTTTTCTAATTACTTGTTTTAAAGTTATAAACGTTTAGGATTTTAAGTTTTAATATATTTTCCTAATTAGTAAATTACTTTTTTTTCTAAGAAATATGTATAATAATGCTAAAAATTAATTTCATGGAATTCAATTAAAAACATTTTAATAGAAATCAGTTACAATTAATATGTTATTTTCAATTTGAATTGTGTACATATTTAAAATACGAATGACTTCAATAGAAATTTTCGAAAATAAAATAATTCATAGAAAATAAAATACAAAAGTTAATTTTTAGAATGCTAATTAATTATTTTTTATAACAGTAGGTAACAAATAAATTAAATGATAAAAAATGTAATTTATTTTTAAATTTAATCAAAACGTTTTTTTTGGTTGGTTTTTTTGTTTTTTTTTTATTTAAATTTTCGAAAACATTTTTAATATAAACAAAAGATTTTTTTCTGTTTTACAGTAAATTAAATTTTTTTTTTAATAAAAATTTAAGAATTAATTTTACAAATTTAAAAATAACAATTTATTTTATTTAAAAATTTTTATTTTTGTATTGGTTTAGAGAATATAAACATTTTATTTCAATTAGTGAATTAATTTTAAAATATAAGTAAACTGCTGTTCGATACTTTTCGTTTTATGATCAAATTTTCCTTTTAAAATTTTATTGATTATCTGAAATTTCGATTATAAATTTTAATAACATACTTTAACATTTCATAACCTTAAAACTTTATTGATTTTCTCTCGAATTCTCGTTTTCGTTGTCTTGTCGACAGTTTTATGTCTGACACTTATGAATTAAACGCTGGCGTTTTACAAGATTCTGCCTTATCAGGTACTTTTTTCTTGATGTTTACCTATACTTTCTTCTACCTTCAATCCAATCCGAAGTTTTACCGATGACAGCACTCTGGTGACATTCTAAGATTTTTTAAAGAAATCAAATGCCATTTCTACCACAACCAGCACCAAGAGGAAAAATATGGCTAGCTCATTCGACCATGATCTCTTCAAAATAGCTAATTGATGTAGCAAAAACAGAGTTGAGTTTAAAACGTCTAAAATTCAATACTGTCTGATCTCTACTGTCTCAAAAGAGATTAATTCATCCAAAATCTGCGATTTCAAAGAGAAACTTTACAGCTGTCCGGAAGTTGAAATATTTTAGGCATGCAGCTTAACCAAAAAATGTTTTGGAAAGAGGATATTTTAGATATAAATGAAAATGTTTGAAAAATGTTTGGGTTTTCTTTCGTATTGTAGAGCATATTTTTCTCCAAGAGATCTATCCAAAATCTATAAAGTATATATAAGATCTCAGATGGAGCACAATTCACACATATAAGCTAGCGTTCCCCAAACCTCATTAAATTACTTTGACAAAATCAAAAATCGCGCCTTGTCTCCAAAATCAATAATGCCTCCCTACAAACAATTCCAATGCAACACTAGGAACATGCTTCCATCCAAGAGATTAATTTAATTGGATTAAATCCTACCAGCGTAAAAAAATCATCATTTAAATAAAATATGTTCGAATCAAGTTCGAAATAGTAATGTCCATTAAAAATAATCAATTTTAATGACTGAAACTTTAGTTTCTACATGGCCACATAATATGTACACACCACAATATATAATTTATGTAAATAATAAAAATTATATATCTACATTGTATATAACTGTATAAGTTTTAATATATAAAAATTGGTTATACAATAAAATCGCTTAATTCAATTCCATGTTTTAAATGTTAACTGATTAAAGCAATCGTATTGTTTTTTTTTTTTTTTCATTTTATTGTTTATGAAATGGTTTCTGATTGGAAAAAATAAAAAGAAAAGGAAAAAAAAAAAGAAAAAAGGGGAAAACTCGTTAACAAAAAGAGGTGATAAAGCACGTTTTTCCTTTTTGCGTTATTTATTTAAGTTAAAAACAATTCACCAAACAAATGTAAAGTTTAAAAAAAAATAAAGAACCACTAACTGGACTAACTATGTATAGGCATCATATTACAACATATCCTTTTACAAACAAAAACAAAAAAAAAAAACAAAAGGAAAAGGAAAAATAAAAATAATTTGTACAGTTACAGTGATGACACTATAAGCTCATATTTTATTAAAAGATTAATTTGTATATGTGCGTCTGTGTGTGAACATTTTTTTAAAAATTTTTATTGCACAATAAAACAATATATTAATCCTAAAAATATGCAATATTGTAAAAAAAATTGTTCATATTTTAAAAATCAGTATATTTTCATAAATTTTACTATACAATCGTCTGTAGCAGAATTTCGCAGTCAAAAACAAATTTTATTCTAATTTAAACTTCAATAATTGTTTTTTTTTATTGAGTAACTAAAAACTTTCGTTATAGAAAAAAAATCTTCTATTTTACACTTATTTGTAATATATTAAAAATAAATGACAATACCGACTTTTATTTAGGAACTTTTAAACTATTTAAAAAATAGAATAACTAAAAATTAATCTTTACAAAAAATAAAAAAAAAAAATTTATATACAAATGGATGGTCGTATATTGATTATTCATACTATTATACATATACTTATATAATATGTAAAATTGTTATATTATGTTTTTTTCTTTTATTTTTCTGTGTTTATTTTTCAGGTACATGGATGTTTACAATAATCCTTCGAAGGCAACAAAACATGAACATCGTGATGTTGTATTAGATATACTTTCAGATGCTAGAATTGTTGGACCATTATTACAAACAGGTCTGTTTCATGCTGATGTTAACCCTAGAAATTATATGTATGTTTTTGGTCATAATAGTAAAGCTGGACCATATTCAAGTGTGAGTTTTTTTTTCTTTTTTAAAATTTATATATACATATATATATATATATATATATTTGTATTTTTAATATTTCGAAATGATAGTAGAGACTAATAAAACAGTAAATATTGAAAATAAAAATATTAAAAAGGGATTTTTCAAAGTAATAAAAATTCAATTTAATAGGGTAACATTGTTCGTGATCTAGTTTATCATATTATATAAAGAAAATTTATTGTATATACGACTGTATGTTGATAATTACTTCAATTTATTTATATGTTTGTATATTTTCAGTATTTAATGGTTTTTTGCTAAAGGTTATATATGCATATAAAACATAAATATAGTAATCAATTTTGTTTTTTTTTTTTTTTTGCAATATATCGAATATTTTATAATAATTTTAAAACGGAAAAACACAAGCAATTATACATAATAATGTAGGAATCTTTATTGAATAAATATACTATTATGATGATATAAATTATTAATATTGGATATAATCTGATTGGGGTTCTTAACTCAAAACCTTTCAAAACCCCTGATAATTAATTATTTCGCGGTTGGTAAAATTGGTCATTAATCATTTGTTAGATGATTATAGGTATATTACATCCTATTTATTATAAACTATTATATATACATATATCAGGTGAACGGAATATTAATCCAGGATAAGTGAATAACTGTTATCACCAAAAATAAACTATGTAATTAATTATTATATTCAGTCCTGAAATTAAAAATAATATAGCTACTATATTACAACAAAATATATGTTAAAGCAAATTTCTATATCTTAATGTATGCATTATTTAAACTTTTTAAATATTCAATATTTGAAGATGCAATGTGTACTATTTTATTATATTTATATTCAATTATTCTCTGTATAAATTGTTATAGATTTTGTTTTTAGTGTTAAGTTCTTATCTCTGTTTATCATATGGTCCTAAAAATATGAAATTCTAAAGTAAGTTTTACTTTCATTTACAACAAAAATATAAAAAATGAAAAAAAACTGAACAATTTTTAAAGTAAAAATAAATGTCTAAGGTGTTTATGCAATGATAAACGAAGTATAAATTTAAAAGTAAACTAAGGCACATATAGTAAAAACATATATACAGAAAAAAAAGTACTCCTTCCTTAAATTTTGTTTTGCTTTTTGTTTTTTTGTGGTGAAATTTTATGTTCAAAACATACGCAATGTTTGGTCACAAGTAAATATTTACTTTCTTGTTTTTTTTTTTTTTTTTTTTCGTAAAAAGGGAATTTAATATATCGACGCAATGATAATAAAAAGGAAAACAACTTTTAATTTAAAATTCTATCGTTGTTAGATTGAAAAACAAAGAAAATTATAAAATTGGTTGAAATTTTGAAAAATATTTTGATTAAAATTTATCTTACTGAAAATTTATTATCTTTGTGATTTTAAATGATTTAAAAAAAAAAATGATTGCATTTTAAATATTCGAAATTTAAATGATAGTATATGGCTATAATATTATGAAATTATGATATTAATGGAATATAAATGTAATAATAATTTTGAATTTATAATTGATTAAATTCGTCAGTAACTATTGATTTGATTATTATAGAAAGGAAAAGAATTCTTTAATATTCCTTAAATTGGAAAAAAACGGTAAAACTTAACTAATTAGGGATACAAACTTTTCAATGATGAAATCCTGAATATTTTCAATATTCTACTTATCCTTAATAAAGGATTATTACCAAAGAAAATTGAAATTATTGAGCTAGAGTGATTTATAGGTTCTCTTACATTTTGAAGGTGCACTACAGACCTAGAGTTTAATGTTTACGCGACGCGTTAGCTCAGTCTTCATCAATATATCAAAAAAATAATATACAGAAATTTACTTAAGTATCTATTCACAGTTCTTTTTTTTTTAGCATATTTTATCAATTTGCTTTTTAGTTTCACCTGCCCGTCCATCTCGTCGTCCATATGTCAGTTTACAAAACTTCATCACCATTTAAAACAGAACATTGAAATTGTAACCGTGAATAGGTCTTCAAATATTAGGATATAGATCAATTTTATGTAGTCCCATTACGGAACTACAACCTCTTAAACTTGGAAAAGCCCTATTTTCCAATGTATGTATTCTAGGATTTTCTTAACATATTTTTAATCTATAAATGTCAAATGTTAAGAATTGTTTTTAGCTTTATAAATCAATATCAAAATTATACAAGTTTTTCCAATTTAGTATTTAAATTTACCGTTATATAAAAATAAAATTTTACTTCCTATATAATTCCAGCACGCTTTTAGTGAAAACTTTAAAATTTTGAGAGAAGAAAGATCTTTCAGAACTAGCATCAGTTGCGACAGAACAATTTTTTGTACGACTTCTATTTAAGAGCTTTTAGGGGTCAAAAATTTAAAATCTATTATTTCTAGACACCTGCAACTCACAATTTTTTTTAGAGTGAAAGGCAAAAATTAAAGCGTCAACATTATTATTGTAATTTTGTTTATTTTATTTATTTTATGCGGTGGACCCGGTAAGTTTATTTATGCAGATTAAAATAAATAATATGAGGGGCCTCGGTGGCCTAGTGGGTAAGAGCGTATAAAATACGCTGTAAACACCGAGGGAGTGTGGGTTTGAATCCCACACACTTTGTAAGAGTTATTCCCCCTTACGATATTTACAGCCAAGCCTGAACAGGAAACGCTGTGTAATTTCCTGTCCACATTTATGTAGCAGAGAATTGCATTTAAAAAAAAATAAATAAAATAAACAAAATTACAATGAACAATTCCCGCGAAAATAACGTAAAAGCTCATAAACATTATTATTGTCTTTTCTTCGTATTTAAAAACCTTTGGTTTTATATCCTGCGGTTAAAATTAAAATAATTGGAAAGGCCGTGTTTAAAGAAAATTTTATTCAAAGTTATTTTAGAGAAAATTTCAATTCTTAAACTCTCTTAATAAAAATTAAAAAATATCTCAATGTGACAATTTTTATTTTAGCTTCCTCATAGTGTTGTTGGTGAGGAATTGGCATTTGTATTTGGTGCACCTTTAGCACCAGCTGGTCCATTTCATCAAAAATATAGTACTTCAGAGAAATTATTAGCAGAAGCAATGATGACATATTGGACTAATTTTGCAAAGACTGGGTAAAATTTGGAATAAACAAAAATTATATCAATTTAATTAATTAAAATTTTTATATATCTACAGTAATCCAAAAGCTCCATGGAAAGGTGGTTTTATTAATTCTCATAGAATGGAATGGGCACATTACGATATTGATTGGCCTGAATTCAATAAAAGAAATCAATGTTACGTTAATATAGGTTAGTTATTATAAAAATTTTATATTCATATAAATGTATATTTGTATATATATATATTATCTAATATAAATATTTACTCTTTATATAAATAGGTATTCCACCATCCTTAGAAATGAAATATCGTAATATTTATATGAATTTTTGGAATAAAGAATTACCAAATGAATTAAATGAAATTGCAGCAATGCAAACAAAACCAAAAATACATTTTTATCCTTCCAGTAATAATGGAGTGACACAAAGGAATAATTATAATCGAAATGATGATATAATTGCCGGGCATATACAAAAATTTCCATCAAACAGTGCACATATTAGTGGTGGTATTAATTCACAAAAGGCAGATAATCCAATTCATGAATTGAAAATGTTAATGAAAGAGGATCAAAATCATTTAGGATATGGTGGAGATGGAAGTATTGGTAATAGTGATAGAAATGGTGGTGGTAATAATAATTTTCATAATAATAACGGTTATTCCCCTGTTGATAATATGTTAAATGCTCAACCAACTTTTGGTATAACACATTATAAATCTGGTGAATCATCATCAAAGGATGATAGTGCTATGATACCAATTGTTAATTATGCAAATGAAGCAGAAGAAGTTCCTAGAGATATTTTACGCTCCGAAAGTGCATTACATATTTTAATAGGTCTAATTGTATTGTTCTTAATATTAAATATAATAATTTATTCAACTTTTTTATTCAAAAGAAAAAAGAAAAATTCAAATCAATTAAATCGAAAATTAGGTGCATTTATTTCATATGATGGAACAAATGATGAAGATTTAAAACGATCTAAAACTAATGATTGTGATGATAGTTATATAATGGATATGGTTAAAAGATCTAATGGCTATGATTATGTTAAAGGAAAAAGTTTATCAATAAATGGATTTAAATTTGCTCGACAGTTAAGTACAAGTACAGTGGATGCACATACTAAGGTTTCGGATTGGATGTCAAATGATATTGATAAAAATAGTATTGTAACGAAAAGTTCAATGAAAACTTCACCATCATTTTCATTAAAAGGAAGAAGTTTTCTTAGACGACCACATAAAATTAGTGTTGCTATTGATGCTACACCACAAGCTCGAAGTGACAGTATTTTAAGACAAGAACCAATTGAAGTAACAAAATACAAAGATTCAGATAATAATACAAGAAGTATTATTATATGTCAAGAAATTGATGTTGATGCTGATATGTTAGAACCTGAAATATATAATAATAGTCAAGATTTAGGTGCATATGGATATGCAGTTATCCGGAAAGATATATCAAATCAAGACAATCGATTCAATGGAGAATCACAATATATAAAAGCTTTTAATGTACCACAAACGTTTAATGATGAACAAATAACTAGTTTTATAGATGATAATCGAAGTGATATTAATATTTCAACATTAAAACAAAATAATGAACAAAAAAAATTTAATAAAAATGATAAAATTCCAACAGTTTTAGAAAATAGAAGTTATCAAAATATAATTTTACCAAATGTTATTTATAATAATGAACAATTTAAACGTCAATCTCTACCATCAAATTCATATGGTTCATATATGTTAAATAAAATGCCACCTGCTCCACCACCACGTACAATTTCAACATTAGGACGTAATACATCAAACAGATTAAGGGAAAATTCTGTTGATATAACAACATCACCATTAGCTATTGCAAAAGATTGTAATACAGATGAAACAGATGATTTACCAATAACAGAAAATACTTTAATTGTTGGTCCATTGTTACCAAAAACACATGAAAGTATTTATTCAACATTAAAAAAAAAATCACAACAAAAAATTGTAGAGACTGAAGAAAATATAACAGATATTGAAAATAAAAAAGATATTGAAAAAGAAAATAATGAAAATTCAATAAAAATTGATATTTGTGCTGAGAATTTTGATGATAAATTAAAAATTGTAGATAAAAAACCATCTGGTATTAAACCACCAACAATATATCCATTAAAAACAGCAGCCGAATTAAAAGAACAAAAATTAAATAGAACACTTGCAACAAATTTAAATGGAAATAATAATAATATTACACGTATGTCATTATTGGGTATGGCTAGAATGAATAAAAATTCATTAGAAAAATCAAAAATACCACAACTTATGACAACACAAGAAAATCGTTCACATAAATATCGAGATAAAAGTAAAAGTATTGATTCATCATCATCTGAATCCAGTTCAAGTAATGAAACTGTTAAAACAGAATTAAAACAAACAACAAAATAGGAATTTTCAATTTTTTTTTTTTTTTTTTATAAATAGTTAAATCATATATATATATACCTTTTTTTTACTTTAACTGAAGACTTTTTTATTTTAAGTGAACATTTTTTTTACTTTAAGTAAAGAAATTTTTTTACTTTAATGGAAGAATCTTTTTATGTTATATAAAATAATATTTAATATATGTACATATATATTTGGATCTGATATTTATATATGTACATATATACATATACATATACATTTATGTATATGCATACAATATATATATGTATATTGTATGTATTTTTATTATATTTTAATTTTTATTGCAATAATGTTTTCACTTAAAGTAAAAATATCTTCATTTAAACTGAAAACTTCTTCATTTTATGTAAAAAATCTTCACTTAAAGTAAAAATGTCTTCATTTAAAGTAAAATAAAAACGGTATATAACAATAAATAAAACCATTGTAGTATTTCATTAAATTTTTTTTTTTACATGTACAATAATATTTTATAATAATACATGAGATTATATAAAATTAATAAAAAAAAAAAAACAAAACAAAAAAAAAGTATATATAATATATATATACATATATATCATTTTCTAAGAAAATGACTGATTTGTAAATAAAATTAAAGATTATTTAAATAAAAGAAAAATTAAGACTAATATTAGTTATGGTAGAAGAGAGGGGTGCGTTTTATACACGATAATGATAATTTAAACCAAAAAAAAAAAATTTGAAACAAGGAAATGTACAAGGATAATAATTAATTTGAAAAAAAAAAAAAATTCATATATTAATATTTATATTTAATTAATAATATTTAATAATTAAAATATACAGTAAAAGCAGTAAAAAATTGATTAATAAATTTTTTAAATTAATTATTTATTAATAAAGTTAAAATTTATATATATATTTATTTTTTCTAATATTCTATTGTAATATTGTTATTAATGAATTTTAAAATATTTTAAATAACATTATATTAATATTATTAAAATCAATGCCAAAAATAATATAAAAAAAATATTTTTAAATAACACAAATAAAAAAAAAAAAGGAAAAGAATAAAGAATAATAACGGTGTTTTATTAATTTTTATACCCTAAACATTAAGTATAGGGTATATTAACTTTGGTATGGTGTTTGTAACCACCAAAAGGAAGCGAGTTATGTATAGACATGTATATATATTCTGAATCAGGATCACCGCCGGAGTCGATTTAGCGATGTCCGTCCGTCCGTCCGTACGCACGATAACTCAAAAAATAATGATGCTATCTTGATGAAATTTATACTCTAGGTTAACAATGACTAAGGTAAGGCGGGGATTGTAAATGGGCGAAATCGGACCATGCGTTCGAGTACCTCCCATACAACTTCCAAAACCTAATACGCATATTTTCGAAATTAATAAAGATAGAAACTTAAAATTTTGTACGAGGGTGTGTTTTTCTGAATCCCTGATATCCGCAAAATTTGAGATGAAGTGGAGTGGTTGTTCGGGTACCTCCCATACAACTCCCAAAACCGAACATGCATATCTTCGAAATTAATAAAGATAGGAACTTCAAATTTGATAGAAGGGTGCTGTTTCCTAAATCCCTGATTTGTCTAAAATTTGAAAGGAATTGGAGTGGTCGTTCGGGTACCTCCCATACAACTCCCAAAACCGAACAAGCATATCTTCGAAATTAATAAAGACAGAAACTTCAAATTTGGTACTAGGGTGTTGTTTCCTGAATCCCTGATTTGTCCAAAATTTGGATGAATTGGTGGAGCTGTTCGGGTACCTTCCATACAACTCCCAAAACCGAACATGCATATCTTCGAAATTAATAAAGATAGGAACTTCAAATTTGATACGAGGGTGCTGTTTCCTAAATCCCTGATTTGCCTAAAATTTGATATGAATTGGAGTGGTCGTTCGGGTAGCTCCCATACAACTCCCAAAACCGAACAAGCATATCTTCGAAATTAATAAAGACAGAAACTTCAAATTTGGTACAAGTGTGTTGTTTCCTGAATCCCTGATTTGTCCAAAATTTAAGATGAATTAGAATGGTTGTTCGGGTATCTGCCACACAACTCCTAAGACCAAACAAGCATATCTTCGAAATTAATAAATATATAAACTTGAAATTTGATATAAGAATGTTCTACCCTGTTGATGTCTCTAAAATTTGAGATGAATTGGGGTGGTGGTCCGCGTGCCTTCACACAGTTCCCAAGACCTAACAATCATATTTTCGAATTTAATAAAGATAGAAACCTGAAATTTTGTACAAAGGTTGTAACAGCATTTATTTTTTTTAGCTTGTATTAAATACCTAACTAAAATAACTTATGGATTTTTAATTTAATTTGAATGTTTTAGGTGTAGGGTATAAATAAGTCGGTTGCATCGACTTACTGTTATTTTTACTTGTTTTTTGTTTAAAAATGACTAATTAAGAGATGGAAATCGATCGATGACTAATTAAGGAATTGATTTTCTTCAGTTTTTGTTCAGTGGCAATATATGTTCCTGGAATGGGCAATTTTTATTATTTGGTGACTTGGAATCTTAGAAACTTCAAATTACTTTTTAGCACAGTTTTCAACAAAAAATTTTAAAAGTTTTCTTATTAAGTTTCATTTTGTCCGTACGTTTTTCTATACAAAACTTCTACACCGTTAAAACTAGAGTAATGAAAATTTCAACCATTGATAGGTCCATATAAAAAAATAATATTGTACAATAACTTTTTTATGTAACTTCATAAACTACGGAGGTACATCCCCTCAAACATTGATAAAGCCCTATTTTTATTTATGTATATTTTAAGTTCTGCTTAATATTTTTTCAATGTAAATGCCATAGGATAGGATTTTTTTTTAACTTTATAAACCAATATGAAAATAATACACTTTTTTTCCAATTTAGTATTTAAATTTACCGTTATGGGAGAACAATATTTTATAATAAATTACTTGCTTCATATTATTCGCATCGCTCCTTGATACAACCTTGATATTTTAAGAAAAGAAAAATCTTTCAAAATTAGAATAAATTACATCATAAAATAAAATTTTTTTTATGTATTAATTTTTTATTTTTACTCGACTCTAGGTTCCTAGTGTAACTTTAAATGAAGATGAACCAATTTAAAAAGAGTTGGTGTTAAATTCCTTTAGATTTATGGCACGATGGTATTATGTTGACGGAAGAATTTTGAAAATTTCTTAGATCCATATCAGAGAATTCACATACATCTTAAAAATCGAAACTATCGAGATATTTTCGTCTTTTTCTTGACAGATGCTTCAGCCTCTACTACTTTCATTTAAAAAGTGCTAGGATTCAATAATTTAAAAAAAAAAAAAAACGTCATCAACGGAAAGCTTACATTAACTTATTTTAAAAAAAATAAAAGAAGAAATTTAAAATATTATAAATAAATTAAAATTTCTAAAAATTTTGATAATCTAATGGGTGAATAGATTAGAGATTGGCCTGTTAAGCTCTTTAATGAGAGATCGGGTTTAATTTAATTAAACAGTTTTAAAATTTTATAATTTAATTTGTAACTGTAATATTAAGTATGAAATTTTAATAATAACATAATAATTTAAAAGCTTCTTCATATATTTTGAAATGTCTTCGAGGCAGATATAATTATTAGTTTGTTAGTCCATTAAGAAAATTGCATCGAAAATGGTTTCTAAACAATTTTTTTATATTATATGTTTTATTTTTCTTTTAAAAAATGTTGATATTTGCCTTTAATTAAGAAAACAACCCATGACAACTCAGATTTATTTTTCATTTTGAAAATGGAACATTATTTTAAAAGAGGAATTTAAATGAAATTGTAGCAACAGGACTTAGAAGCCATAAAAAGCCATAATATTTTTAAAAATTTTCTTAAAATATCTTTACCCTGTCTTTTTCTTAAATACCCGTATGAACGTATCTTCAAAGGTATAATAAATTTACCATTTAAATTTGTAACACCTTAAAGAAGTTGAGCTAGGTATAGGCTCAAAGGTATATGGATCGGCTCAGAGTCGAATTCAGCAATGTATGTCCGTCTGTTCGTCTGTTTGCACGATAACTCAAAAAATAAAGAAACTAGGAGGCTGAATTTTTTTTTACATCATTTTTGCAAAATTGTTAGTTTCGTTATTTAAATGTAGTAGATTCGTCCGGCGGGTTCGAGTAGTTGCCTTACAACTTCTTTTTTTAAACGAAAATAACTCAGTATCTATTGTAGTTAGGTATTTGAAATTTTGTGAAAAGATGTCGAGTTATAGGCAAACATAGGACAATTTGGTTGGTCTGGGACAGCCGGTGTAAATTATATATTCTCTTCGTACTTAATAAAGCTAGACATCTTAAATTTTCTACAAAATTATCAAGTTTAATGGCAATAACTTTTATGAAGTTTGGTTGCTCTAGCCCAGCAGATTCAAACTTCTTGCACATCTTGAAACTTAATGAAGCTAGGCTTATGAAATCTTACAAAATATGATCAAGTTTTATGGTAATCACTTCTCTAAAATTTGGTTGTGCTGGTATAATAGGTTCGGATAGCTGTAATACAACTCCAAAATTTACTTAAATATATATCGGTACCTAAAGTCGGTACAAAAACATCTGAAATTTTGTAAAAGATGATCTAGTTTTATGGAAACAGAATACGGGTATCGTAGAATTGAAACAGTTTACTATCTACTGCACTCTTCTTCGTTATTAAATGAAAATCATTTTATTACTTTCAAATATCTAAAATATATTTTAATTTTATTTTATATTCATATAATTTAAATATAACAATTTTCAATTATGTATAGTTAATTTTATATACATATATACATATATAAATAAGTAATAATATTTATATTATATTATGTATTTTCTTATTAAAGTGAAAAATTTGTTTCAATTTAAGAATAACATTCAATTCAATTTTTGTTTCATAATAAATACCAACAAGTAGTTAATCTTCTTATGAACTTGGTAATTTGAAAAATAAAAAATCCAAAAAAAAAAAAGAAAACTAAAAAGGAAACTATATATATAAAAAGTATACATAACTTCTAAAAATAATATTATATAATAATAAAAGATTAATATTAAAATATATTATATAACTTTTCAATAATAAAAATGAAAAAAAGAAAAACAAGAAAAAAAAAATATAAAATATACAAAAAGACAAAAAAAAAAAAAAGAAAAGAAAAGTGTCATAATATAATCTAAATATTGGCACTATAAAGACAAACTTTTATTGTAACGATAACAGATTCATAACATAGTTTGAAATTTTCAATCTTTTAAATATTTACATTTTTTTTTCTTTTTTTTTTTCGAAAATGAGATGATTTTCTTTTAAAATATTTTTCATCTGATGCAAATGCATGCATCTTAAATAAAGTCTTTCTGTTTTGTTCTTATTTTTGAAAGTTTTTGTTTTCTGTGTGTTTTACATTTTATATAAAATAAAAATTTATATATAAAATATAATTAAATAAAAAAAAAAATGATAATAATTTTAAAGTGAAGGAAAATACACTAAAATGCATTTTATAAGAAATTATTGAAGGATTTTTATCATTTAATATTTAAAAAAAATATCTGTATTGGTTGCACGAGTATATAATGTATAATATTTTTGATTCGTGTATATAGATTTATTTTATACATTATTTAACGAAAAGTTGTTTTAATTTTTCCTTTTTTTTTTTTTTTTTTTTAAATAAATACATTTTGTATAAGGATTACAGGATTTATATTGAATTTTAAATAAATTTTGAAAAGAAATTATATTCAAGGTAATTTAAAATTATTTTATATTATTTTATATATATATGCACATTGTAAATGATTTTAATGATTTTTTTTTTTTTTTGATTTCATTGTAATATTATTGTTATGAACTTCAAATAAAATTTTGTGAAATCGAATTTTTTTAAATTAAATACAAAATTTTATTTTTAATTCAATTAATTATTAATTCATTATATTCTTTTGAATTGCATTTCTATGACTTTAAGAAAGGTTTGTAGATAATGTTTTGTTGATTTACAGTACCATATCATTTAAAATTTTTTTTTTTTATATTTTCAAATTCTTGTAGTTTCGGAATAAATTATAGCTTATAAAGCATAATAAGCATGGTTTTATTAACGTTTCACCGTTAGGACAATTATATGATTAGGGCATAAAAATCTTCAAAATCCTAGAAATGATTCAGCACCAGACAATAAAGCCTAATCAACGATGTACGGAAGGTTAATATTTTTAAACACATTTTTTTTGAAGTCTCAGATTTCTGATTTTCGCTTTTCAAAATCTCGCCAAGATAAAATCCCGCTAAATAAATTATTGAAATCCTAAATTATGTAACCAATTAAAAAATTAAAAATCTTTCTAATGATTTTTTGTACACATACATATTTAAACAACAAAGCATTCCAAATTTGTACTAAAATCCTGCTAAACAAATGATTGAAAGCCTGATTTTGTAACCAACTCTAAAATCCTTCTTAAGTCATATACATCCAAACTATCGAAAAAGCGTATGGTACTAATTTTGTAATCAGTTTGTTCCTAAATTCTTCCTAATTAATTTTATTTACATAAATATTTCAGCACTAAAACAATTAAAATATAGTTTTGGGCAGAATTCATCTTTCCTAAGCGACACGTTCACTGATGTCAATATTAAAAAAAATATTCAAGTTCTAAAGAAATTATATTTGGAATCTGTAAACAAAATAATAAATAAAAAAAAAAATAAAGAATACATTTTGAATGTACATCGGAAAAAAAAAAATTTCTGGAATTAGGAGAGATTTTAGAGTAGGTTCAAAATCAAAGTTGCCCCTTTTTTGTGAGTATTTATATATTTTTTCTGGAAAAAGAAAATACTTTGATTTTACATCCAACGCTAAAACCACTGTTAATTATTTTTCACATACTTATGTATACTTCAACAGAAATCTCTCATATACCGCTGATATTAATATATAAAAAAACTGAAATATTTGGGAAATGGAAATAAGACTGATTCGAATTTATTTCTTTTTTTAAAGCGATAATAAATTCGAACTTTCAAAACTTCCACACCTTTTTTATTTTTTTTTTTTATTAAATTTTTAATTATCCTTTAATAAATTTCTCAAATTAGCTTAGTTTTGATTTTTTGATCTTTTTTTGATCTTTAAGATTTTAAATGTTAATTTTATTTTATGATTAATTTATTTATATAATAAGAGATGAAAAAAAAATTTATTGCATCTTATTAATTAAATAATTAAAAGTGTAAAGGGAAAGGGAAAAATACCAATATACCATCTTTTTATGATAAAAAATATAACCTTCTAATCTAATTAAAAGAATATGTTTATATATAAGTATCTAATTCTATAGGTTAAAAAGAATTTTCTAACCACCAATAATATTTTTATAAATTTGTCCTTGTTTGGGTATGTTCATGTCGTATTTAAAATTTGCTTCTTTAATATTGCCCGGATTCTATTGTTATATATTATTGTTGTAATCTATTGTTTTATATGTGATTTTTCGACTACGGTGATATAGTAAAGAGACACAATTTTGGTTTTAAGCATAACCATCTTGCCAAAAGTAAAATGTTCAGGAGCTATAAAACCCGTTAATGCGATGTCTATTTTGGGTAATGCAAACTCTTATACAGCTTCTTTCGAATTTTCGCAATTTTTCGTAAGACTTCTGTTAATATCTGAGCAGATAACAGGTATTTTATTTTATTTATTTATTTATATTAATATTACATACATTAATGTAGTGCAATATTATTGAACCATCGGCTACTAAGGCCATTATAGGTTTTTATACTATTATTAAATTATATACTAATATTATTTATTTTGTTTATATTATATACTAATATTTACATTATATTAGGTCGTAAGAGGGGTATGTAAAGAAAAAAACTTACTACCTGTGCAGGGATCGAACCCACACTCCTTCGGTTAATACGCCACACGTCTACACACTAGGCTACCGAAGCTCCAGAGAACAGGTAACAATACAAAGAAATTTAAAATGAATTGCATATTTGCAGGCGTGTATTGAATTGCATATTTGCAGTTTTTAAATTGAAAAATTAGATAATTTTATTAGAAATGATTGCATATATTGTTAGAAAATGTTTTCATAATTTAAGAGCCAAAGTCTAGGACAAGGGGAAAACTGAATCCTTTTCTGATAATCCGATTTAAAAAGAAAAATATTATTTTAATGAATCACATGTTATTTTAATCTAAGGGAAATCGATAAATGTCTAATATATACCATTATATTTCTATTATCATAACATAACACTTCATTATTTAAATACACCAGCGGTACTATTAATTTAAGTGCTACATATAACCTTTATGCTTTTTATTTTTCATTTATTTAAATATAATATTGACTTTTTAGACCTTTTTTTTTTTAATTTTAATATGAAACTTTTTTTATTTTTTAAAACATGAACGAAATAGGTAAATTTTTTTATATAACATATAGGGTTCAAGGTAATTTAAAGATAATATGAGAGATAAAATGGAAATGTGCAAAAAAAAAAAAAATATATTCATTATTTTCAAACCTAAAGTATAGGGATGGTATATATGAACATAAAAAACGTATTTTAAACAAAAATAAATAAGAAAAAAATTTTTTATTAATTTTTTCATTTTTATTGTTTAATTATTTATTTGTTGTAATGTTTTTCTTTTCATTCAAAGATTTCAAAATATGTTCATTCATTTATATTTCATTTTTTTGCTGGACCACTTGATTTAATTTATATGAAAAAGATGGTTGAATAGAACTAATTGAAAATCTGCAACCAAAACAAAGTTAATGTAGTCAAAGTATAACCTTGTAATATTCAAGGCAAAAAAATTATATCATGAAATTTTAAAACTAAATTTAAAATAAGAAAAAATAACTATAAAAATTAATTAAAATTTTTATATATGTATAATGAAATTTCACATGTTGCATGCATATGGTATGCATACAGTCAATTCGATAAGAATATCTGCAAAAAAAAGTCATTCCCTAAAGAGATTTGTTAAAACTTTTATTAAAGTATAATTGGATTTTATTGTGAAGTTTAGGCATTATTTTACCACAAACCAGATGTCATTAAAAAAAAAAAACCAAAGGAAAATGTATATTTTGCAATGTATATTTTCGAGAAAGATTCTCAGTTATTAATTTCAAATGTTACTTAAAACTTAACTCTTCTTGGTGTTCGACGATAATAAAGCACTCTCACTTTTTTATAGATATTTTGTAGATGATGATTCTTGTTTTACTGAAATCCGTTCTTCCTCATTTGAAAATTTTTGCCTGAGAGAAAAGAAGTATTGCAAATAATCATTCCTAAATGGAAAATAACAGGTTTTGGGAAATGCTCCAATATCCAATAAGTCGAATTAGTTCTCAGATCTTAATTCTCAATTGAGTGGTCGATTTGTATATAACATGGAAAAATTTAAAGGAAAATTAATCATTTTACTTCAACCAACACCCTGACACTTCTCTCAGTTCCACTCTACATAATTGTACCCATTATTCCACCTCTCCTCCAGCACAAACATTATTTTTCGTTAAACATAAAACACAACAGGTAACTACCTATTTTTGTGGTTAAGTGGTATAAAAAAAATATCACAAAATGGTCGTTATGATATTGAAGATAAACTTAAATACAGGGATCTTTTTGACTGTAAATTTCACTATCACAAGAAAATAAAATTTTTGTTTACAATCAGCTTAAGCTTTCAGAAATTGTTGGTCAAAATTGTTGTTTTACTGGTTTAAAACAAAAATAATCTATAATTTAGTAATTTCTTTATAAAATTAAAACTTGCATCTTTGTTAATTTATTATTTTATTTATTATTTGGGGGGATATTTTTAGTATTTTCCAAATGATTTTTTGAACTGTTTCACAGAACAAGAAAAAAAAATTATTTTAATTATTTTCTTTATAAAATGTCTAAGAATAAGATGAGAATAGTTTCCAATTAGAATATACTTTAAATTTATTAATTCATTTTTTTTAAATAAAATATTTTACTCATTTTTCTAATGAAACGAAACATATATTTCGTTTAAATTCTAATCTTCTAATCATATTTAATTGTAACAATCATAACCTACCTTATAATAAAAGATATTTTTCTATAACAATAAACAAAAAATATGAATAGAAATAATTTTTGCGGGCAAATACCGGGAGTACTCTTAATAATATTATACATACATACATAATAATATGTGTATTTATCTATATTATTTATAAAAATGTATACATAAATCTATATACAAATTAATGTAAATTTATACATATATGTAGACATTTACATATTTTTTTTTTTTAAATATTGTAATAAAAATTAAACGTCCAGTATTTTGTGTATACATATATATATATATATATATATAATATACTTATATACATGATATTATAATACTTATGTTAATAACGGTACTTGTTTCAAATATTATTTTTTAAGAAAAAAATGTCTCATCTATATATTGATTTTAATAAAAAAAAATTTAAAGAAAAAAAAAAAAAAAAATTTCGAAAAAAAAGAGCAAATATAAGTGAAAAACGTTAAAAAGATAAGAAAAAAAAAATTTAAAAACTCTTTAAACATATTTGTAAAGAGAGAGATACATAATTGTTTTTTTTTTTTTTGTTTTTAAATAAGAGAAAATTATTTTTTTCCTTTCTGTCTCTTCTAGGAGAAAACAACTAAAAATGTTTAGAAGAGAACTGAAGAGTTTGTAAATAATTACAAAACATGCGCTCAGTTCAGTTCAAAAAGGAAAAAAAAAATGGCATTGTTTGTTTCATAAATTTTCCGTTTGACAGTTTATTGGCGCTATTTTCGCTATTTTAATATTATTATTCTTAAACATATTTTGGATTTATTTTGCTTTCAATATTCATTTTAGTTTAATTTGGAAAATAACTTTATATTCTTGAATGAAAAATTTATAAAATTAATACAAAAAAGTAATGAAAATTCTTTTTTTTTTTTTTTATTAAGAAAAAATAATTTCATTTTCTTTTTAGTATGTTTTTTTTTTTGAAATTTTAAAAGAATTTTCATTGCTTTTTTTTTTTTTTCACACAATTTTTGAGTTGGGTCAGGGTTTTTTCTAATTTTTTTTTTATGTTTTACTGTTTTTGTTTTATATTTATTTAAGAAAAAACAAAAAAAAAAAAAAAAAAAAAACTTTTTTCCTTTGTATACTAAATTTAAATTTAAGTTGCTGCTCTTTCGAAAATGTATCCTTTATTTTTCAGGAAAATCTGTGTATATTCGTTGTGTTTTTTTTGTCTGTATAATATATAATATAATTACATATATTTATAAATCAACTTTTGTTTAAGTTTTGGATTTTTTTTTTGTTGTTTTTGGAAATACATGTATTTCTACACTTAATCAATTATTTTTAATATAAAAATCTTAACGTCAGTTGATTTCCGAAATTCGTTACAACTAGTTCACGGATGAAAATTTTTGTGTAAAACGTTATCTTTTTTTTTTTTTTTTGGTGTTTTTTTGGCATTAAATCGTTTCAGAGAAAATTTTCAATACAAGATACAAGCTGCTAAGAAAATAAAAAATAAACAAAAACTATAAAACAATAACAACAATAGTATAATTTTAAGGATAATGTAAAATAAAGAAAAAAAAAAAAAAAATTTATGTAGTTATAAAACAGAAAAGAACCAACAAAAAAAAAAAATATATATAGAAAATATACAATATTATGTATATACATAATATTCTAATAAAATGCATTAAAAAATTCCTTTTTTCTTCATCATTCTTGGATTAATGAAATACCAAAAAAAAAAAAAAAAAAAAACACAAAAAAAAAAAAAACGGAATCGTAATTAATAATCGTATTTATTAATAAAGATAACTTTAACATACTTTCTATTGAAAAAAAAAGATACAAAATAAAAAGAAAAACAAAAACAAAAAAATAAAAACAAAACAAAAAATAGGATATATTTTTGAAGGTTGAATATTAGATGAAGGATAACACAATAAAAAAATTTGTTCATGCGATGATTTTTTTTTATTTTTCTTTGATTTTAAATTTATTTCTATAGAAAAATTCATAAAAAAATATTTTTGTATATTTATTATTTGAAAAAAAAAAAAATTAATATAAATACCTATATTGGTATAAGTGAAAAGTTATATTTATATTATATAAAAAAGTTAATTATTTAAAAAGAAAAAAAAAAAAAAAATGGAAATATATACCTTCATATTACATAAATTATTGTGTGAAAAAAATTATTAAATATATCTTCTATTCATTTAAAATAGATAAAAAAATTTGAGTATTACTATTTAAGTATGAAAACGTGTTAAAATTTTAAGATATAAAGTGTTTTTTTTAATAAAATATTTCATATTATACATACATATTAAATTATGTATATATAAAATAAAAATATAAATAAATATAATTTTAACATATGTTAAATTATCAATATCTACTTATAGGATGTATGGAAATTTTACAATATAAAAAGGATAAATGTAAGTTAGATATAATAATGTATAATATATATATATATGTATATATATATTGTATACAGTAGAGTTATGATATTATTGCTCTAATTATTTTTATATATACATTTAAGTTTAAATTTACATATATAATCACTATAATATGTAATAAAATAAGTATTTACTGACCTTCTTTTATAGACACTTAAAAAACAGCAAAAAAAAAAAAAAAAACAGCGATCGAATAATTTCAATATTATAAGTTTAATTCTATACTCTAAACATCTTTTAGCAACTTATTATTGAAATTAAAAGATACATATTGATATTCTGAAGTCATTTTAATTTTGTTTTTTTTTTTAGGGTTTTTGTTTAAAATAAATTGAAGTAATATTTTGTACATTTAAAATATAAGTTTAAAAGGGTCTCGGTGGGTAAGAGCGTATATAATACGCTGTAAACAGCGAGGGTGTATGGGTTCGAATCCCACACACGTCGTAAGATTTATTCACATTTATTTCTATTTACTTCAAGACTTCAAGTGGAAGCCCTATGCTCCTAATGAGTAACAGGAAAAAAAAAATGTCTATTTACATTTATTTTTAAAAAACAAAAAAAAAAAATATAAGTTTAAAATTATTAAACGATAATATTAAGCTATGGATTACAAAAATTGTTGAAATCTTTTAGAAATTTAATGTCTACTTTTTTTTTTTGCTTAAATTTAGTATTTAGATTGTGTGAAGTAGGCATCTACGTTTCAGAACAATTGATTGCTTTAACTTTTTTTAATAATTTTTATTTCATTATTTATCATGATCTTAATCTAATTATTAAAAAAACCTAAAACTAAATAATAGGTCAAAACTATTTAGTTGAACAAAAAATTTTATTATTAGTTTTAGTATTAGATAAAAATTAAACGAAAAAAAAAACCAATTATCATTGAAGACGGTTTTAACTTATGTTATATATTTTCTTTTTCTTGAAAAGTGAAATTGATCTTTGCTTTTAAATTTTTCATTTTTTGCCAAAGAAGATGGAAATCTTCCAAAGACACAAAAAAAAAAAAAAATACCCTCTCCCTTAGTAGTATCTAATTCTTACTGACTAAAACCGCTCTTTTTCCTTTCAAA
This sequence comes from Poecilobothrus nobilitatus, assembly GCA_947095535.1. NCBI lineage: Eukaryota > Metazoa > Arthropoda > Insecta > Diptera > Dolichopodidae > Poecilobothrus > Poecilobothrus nobilitatus. Next base: position 252,537,565 of record OX352773.1, on the reverse strand, counting down.
TGTTACCAAATATACAATATGTGAGAAAAATAAAACACAAGTTTTATATTTTATCTTCTTATATTTTAACAGTTGATCATATTTTTGATAACTTTATAACTTTATTAATGACAAAAAATATTTAATTATAATATAACAAAATTAAGTTTCTACCTATTAGATATTTTACGATACTCTAGAATCTTTAAATAAAATTACTGTAATAATTCCAAAAAAATTTAATAAATCACCAAATCACAGCTATAATAAAATTAACCTCAATTAGGTTCAAAATTCAATCGAGTGTCAATACATTGAAACTCTTCTGTATATAACAGAGAGTATAAATAGAAAAAATATCATTTAAAAATTAATAAATAATATACAAATCCATATTAATTTAATGTTTGTATGTATGTTTAAAAGTGATTATAAATTTTTGTAAAAAATTTTTATTGTGTTAATTAAAAAAAAAAAAACAAAATTGTGGTTAACATTATTTCAAAAAAAAAAAAAAAAAATACAAAAAAAGAATAAAAAAAAAACAAAGGATCGATAAAATAAATGCAATTTAGTGCACATTACTGCAAGTGAAAAGTTAAAATAATTAAAAAAGAAAAGAAAAGTTTTATATTAATTTTAAAAATATGTAACTAAATATGTACATACTTATCTATATATATATTTGTATACCTATATATATTAAAAATTAATCTGTGATTATTTTAATAGGTATGTGTGTATATACCTATTTTGTAAAGTTAAACCGAAAAAAAAAAATTCAAAATTGTGAAAAAAAAAAAAAAAATTATTTTTGAAAAATACTAAAAAAAAAAATTTGTTGTTCATTTTAAACACAAAAAAAAAAACAAAAAAAGAAAAATTTCAAATATTTTTATGAAAAAATCCCCCATATATTTATAGTAAAGCAAAAAACAAAAAAAAATTAAATTTATGAAAGTGAATTATTCCCTAAAAAAAAAAAAATGTGTAATAAAATAAAAAGGCAAAAGTATAAAAAAAAGAAATTAGCGATTCAAAGAAAAATTAAAAATAAATTAAGTAAAGTTGTAATAAAAAAAAAAAACAAAACAAAAAAAAAATAAAGTAGGAAAACTTAAAGTGAAAAAAAAAAAAAAAAAATAAGTGTTTGTATTAAAAAAAAAAAAAACTTCAAAATAAGATAAAGAAGAAATGCAATTAAAAATGAAATAAAAAAAAATACAGTAAAAAAAAATTTTTTTTTTTGTTGCCTTTTTTGAATATTTTCAGACGTAAAAAATTTTCATATTGTATAAAATAATAAAAAAAAAAAAAAGAAGAAAGAAAGAAAAACAAAAAAGGAAAAATAAAAATAAAGTGAATAAAATATTAGGTTTTTTTTTTTTTGTATTTTTATATAATTTTTTCTTTAAAAATTTTTGTAAGGAAAGCAAATAAATAAAAAAATGTAATAAAAATTTTCGTGGAAAATAATTATATGGAAATAAAAAGACTAATTATATATATATATATATATATATATATATATATATATATACTAATTCTGTTTAATTTTAATTTTTATATAAATATTAATATAAAATTCATTTTAAGTTTTTTTGTTCATAATAAAAAATAATTCATTAATGATTTAATTCAGTTTTACTATGACGGTATATTAACGATTTTAAATATATAACTAAGTATATACACTTTTATTATTATTAATATGTATCCATATATATATATATGTGTATAAATATATTTATATAAATGTAATTTTAATTATCTAGTGGGTATATATGAAACGTTATAAAGAATTTGTTAAATAAATGAAATTCTATAGTATGGAAAAAAAAAAAAAAAAAAAAAAAAAACGAGAGGAAAATGGAAAGTTAATTCAAAAATATATATATATATATATATATAAAGATAATATATATGTACTTATAATATATTATATATTTTTGTTTCTTTCATATATATCTAAATTTTATTTTTTATAACTATATACACTACTTAATGAAATAGAATATCTTTTGTATATATATGCCATCATTCTATTAGCATTATAATTATATACTATATAATATGTATATATGTATATAAGAAAATAATCCAAAAGTTGGAGTTATTATTTTTTGTTTTTTTGAATGTTCCTTTTTTGTTTTTAATCATAAAAACTTTGGATCTATATTAGAATAATATATAAAATTGTTCTGTAATTTTATTTATTTTTTTCTTTTATTGTTTTTCTGTTTTTCTCTTTTTTTTTTTTTTTTTGGTAACGGAGATGTAAAGGTGGACCAATTATTGTTGTTGGATTTCTTATTATTTATTTTGTTTGGTCTTTAACGGTCCACAAAAAAAAATATAATAATTTTTAGTTTTTCATTTTTTTTTTTTGTTTTTTTTTTTGGGTAATATTATATTTTCTTTTAGATTTTTATTTAATATTTGTATATATATAAGTATGTATATATATACATATATCTATAAATGTTTAATGTATAAAGTATGGTATTTATAGGTATATATGTAGGTATATATTATATAGTTTTCATGTAAAATGTTAAGTTTATCATAGAAGAATATTAAAATGTATGTTTTTTTTGTCATAATTTGTTTATATGTATATATACATTATGATTGTATATATATATATATATATGTATCTACATTGGTTTTAGTTTTGAGATTATTTGATTTTTATTTTTTTTTTATGTTATGTACCTTTGTTTTTCTTGTTGTTTAATTTTTTTTATTTGTATACCTTAAAAATATTTAGTTTCGGAATATAATTTTTTATTAAATACATAAAAAATGGAATAACACCAAAAAAAAAATAAACAAAAAAACAAAAAAAAAAAATAAAAATTTATGTATTATTTTTTTACTTTTATGATAGTTTTTTTTTTTTAGTTTACACTACAGTGAAGATGAAAATTTTTTTTTATGAAATATACTTACATTTTAAAGATCTTTTCGTATTACATACCTTTTATAACTGTAAAAGTTATGGAATATAAAAACATTATTTTTTATTTATTTAAAATTTATTTTATTTTTGATGTTAAATCTTTGTATAAGGCAAAATATTTATTAGAATCTAAATTTAATAGGAAACTATGATTTAATAATATTTTAATTTTGAAAGGATTTTTTTTTTATTTAATTTTTTTTTTTTTTCAAAAGATTTCTTTTTTTCTTATTGTTAATAAAATATTTCTTGTATAAGACAATAGATGGCGTATAAATTGATTGCGTTTAAAAGTCTTGTACAATTTTAATAGCTGTAGTGACTAAGCAACAGTTTAGTGAAACTAATGATTCCAAAAACTGAAGCTTAGTTAATAATAAATAATAAATGATTGAGTGGATGCCTTATGCATCGTCTAGGAATGAAAAGAAGAATAGAAAAATATTTTTTTCCTTATTTAATAAATATTTTTAAATCTAGGTTTTTAAATTATGAAACATGAAATGAAGTATGTAACATAATATTAAATTTTAAATAAATTTATATATAATGTAATATTTTCTATTTTAGGTACATAACTAATTTTTTTTTTGTTCGGTGAAAATAATAAAATATATTTTGACATAAATAAAATTATTTGATATTTGTAAATTGTCTTTAGATTGTTAGGTATGGTATAATTAATAAAAATTTTAAAAATTTTAACATTTAAAAGCTTATTTCTTGAAGCATGTCTTGTGATTCTGATAAAATTTAGGACAAGTTCTTATTAAGTATTTTGATTGTTAAGTTTATTATAAAATATATTGTACAGCTTCTTACTTTGTTTTATTAAAAGAAAATTTTCATCGTATTTAATTGCTTGAGACTTGTTTTTTTTTTTTTAAAGGAATAAAAAAACTAAAATAGGAAATAGTTTGATTAATAAATTTTTCGCTTGAATTAATTTTTTTTTTAAAAGAAATCCTCTATATACTCATCTAAAATATTTTTATGAAAATTTCATTTTTTAAAATAAAATAATAATTAAATATGTTTTATGATAATTTATCAGTAAGAAGGGCTCCAAAGTTCTTGAAAATTTGAAAATCATTAATTTATTTTTTGATCTTTTCTCAAAAATTAAAAGAAAATATTTAACATTTAGAATTAGCTTTGATTTCTATTAAAAATATATTCTATAGGACTGCCTTATATAACAATTATATATTGAATAACTTTGTTTTTGCTTTCCAGCTTTACTTCTTGAGAATAGAATTTCTAACAAGTTCTATTTTTATTTTACTCAACTATTAGCTATTAAGTGTGATCAATATTCTAACCTGAACTTTTTGTTTTTCGAAGATTATGATAAAAATTTTGTGATGAAAGGCATTTTGTTAGTTTCCAATTAAATGGTTTGTTGATCTGAAAAAATTTTTTTAGAAAGTAACAGAATAATTATAATATTTTAAATTAATATTTCTTATATTAATTTTTCTTATAAAAAATATTTCCAACTTATGAAAGATTCGAATTTATACTTTAATACTTTAAGATTTAAAATACTCAGTTATGACTTTAGTGAATATGCTAATATTTGAATGAGGATGATAATATTTTATTTTATTATTCATATATAATAAAGATATTTAATATAAAATTATAATTATATATTGAAAAAGTGTTTAAACAGATGCCTTTTATTATATAAGAGAATGCGAATTTAGTCGTGTATAGGTTGCAAGAATTTATGATAACTTCTCCAACGTTTAATAATGTATTATGAACGCGCTAAGTACATATTACTAATCAAGCTAAACTTTCAACCCGCAAAAAAACACAAATTAAAATTAATAAAAACGTTGTGTTTAACAACTTGATTTGATAATGGTTATTTTTTTTTGGGGTAGTCAAACTCTTGAAAACGATTCTTTTGTACATTGTTAGTGAAGGGATCATTAGATGGGAAAGAAAAGTGATAGAGGAAATTAGAAAAAAAGGGAGGAGGAAGAAGAGTGGAATTGGAATTGGAAGAAATTGGATGCGAACTTGAAAATGTTTAAATAAGTTCAAATGAAGTATTGTGAATATAAGGGAACATATTTGATGTGAACATATTCCACATTTTAGCATTTTTTACAATAAATGAGTTTCCATAACTATTTAGTTTTACTTCATTTAGGAATTTCAACAGCTTAGATATGGGCCTTTATTGCCTCTCTTGTGTCTTTACTGCCTTTCGTTGAAATTCTTTGAGAGGACCTATTAATGATTTAAATTTGAGTGCAATTGTTACCTACCAGATATCTATAAAAATGGGATATAACATGTATGTAAAATGTAAATAAAATTTTTCTAATAAAACCGTTAGGGAAAACTTTCAATTCATTTTAGACAAAGTTAAGAAAATATTAACATATAAATTAATTAGACTTGTTGACATATTACCTTTTATTGTTCTAAGTAATACTAAAATTCAAATTTGTACTTTATCTAAATATACAGTCATGGCTAACTAATTTGAAACGAAAAAAAAAAATGTTGATAAAAAGCTTGATAAAACGCTCTACTATTTTGTAATATTATTTAATTTTTTTTAAGTACATTTGTCTGTCACATTAATGTAACAATGAAATTACACAGTCTTCCCTTTCTAAGCGTGGCTGCACATGTCGTAAAGTGGAATTAAATCTTGCGATGTTTATGGGATTCGAACCTACACTTCCTTCGTGCTTACAGAGTATTTTATACGCTCTTACCCTCTAGACAATCGAGGCGCATAATATTTTTTAATTTTTATATTAACAATATTTTTTACTATTATGTATATACATACAGTGTTGATATTCAATATGTGATATAAAATAATATGTTTTTTTTACTACTATATCTTCACTTCAAATAATATTTAAAGATTTTTCTTTAAGTAATTTTTAATAAAATATCTGTACATAAAATATTTTAAAATTATGCCACATTTTTTATGTTAATAAAATCAAATTATTATTATTATTATTATTTTTTTTTTTTTTAATCAGGTCATCCTATTCATAAATTTTCTCTTAATACTGTATTTACTTAACTATGTTATATGTGTACCGATTGCATATAAAAGGTAATTTCCCAGCATAATTTTTGACCTTGGATTTATAAAAACAAAACAAAAACCATAATAACAACAACAACAATAAAAAATCATATAAATGTTATACAAGAGAATAAAAAACAAAAAAAAAAAAACAAAAAATAGGAAGAAATAGAACAACACTGTTTTTTATTTATTTTTTTTTTTTTTGTGAAACATTTTTAGTAGTTAAATGCTGACATGATCTGTTTTCATATTTTATTTTTATTTTCGTTTTTTTTTTTTTTTTTTCTACAATATTCCATGTACTTAAGTTTGTTATATTTATCATAATAATATATAATATTATTAAACTAAATATTCTATATTTTATTATATTATAATATTTTATCTGTATCTAAAGATACAAAAATTCAAAAAAAAAAAAACATTTTTTATTTTCATATTTATTTACCATTATATCTACATAATATAGAAATTATAATAACATTTGAACTGTATCTGTAGAAAATGTTGAAAGATGCTAGATACGTACATAAATTTGTAAAGTTTCTTTCAGCGATTTTGATGAAACAAAAACAAAAAAAAAAATAGAAAAATAAAAATAAAATATTATCGTTTTTGTTGTTTTTATTCTTTATTTTGTTATGAAAGAACAAAAAAAAAAAAAATTATTCATAATATATTAGACAAAAAAGAACAAAAAAAAAAAAAAACAACAAACCAAAAAATGAATAATGTTTGATTTTGTTTTTGTATCATTAGTTTTTTATACTCACTATATATGTATGTATGTATGTACAAATAATAACGATAAATTATATAGACATTTATTCATACTTAAAACATTTTTGCAAATAAATAACTGCCCAAAAGAAGTAAAAAAAAAAACAAAAACAAAAACAAAAAGAGAAAAAAAAATGAAGTCTTTTAAGGAGGCTAATAGCTCTGTCAACTTAGATAATTTAGTATTAGATTTTATTATAAGGAAGTAAGAGAAGAAAAAAATCAAGTGTATATATTATATGTATGTACATATATATATATACTTAGTATTTTTGAATTATTATTGGTTAAAAAATTGTGTGAAACATCTCTTTTTGAAATATTATTTATTTGATATACCTGTAAAAGTGGTTTGTTGAATGTTTGTTGAAAAAACTTATAAAAAAAAAAACTATTTTTTAGACAATTATAATAAAAAAAATATTAAATATGAGATTTTAATTTTTTGTTTGGCAAAAAAAAAAGGAAAGAAGGAAACAAAATATTAATTTTTTTATTTATAATTCTGATAAAAAATTACGAGTCTTTTTAATTTTTGAATTCTAGCTTTATATTAATTTTTTAAAAAAAACAAAAGTTTTCTTCTTTCCAATCTTATAAGAAGCTTATGTCATTTACTAAGTCATTTATTTTCACTAAGTTAATATTTACTTAACTAAACTTTAGTTTTCGGAATAATTACTTTCAGCCATAACGATAAGCCGTAGATTACTCGGTTGTAGCAATTGTACAAGACTATATGAAAACACAAATATTTTAATTTGTGCGCCATCTATTTTCTTATACAAGAATTATTTTATTTTTATTATATTTTACATGTATATTGAAATATGATATTATTTACAGGATATAAAAATACTTATTTATATACAATATATAAATATACTTATGTATTTTTTATTTAATTATATTATACTTTATTATATATTATAAGTTGGGGTTTTAACTTGAGGTCTTTCAAATTGAAGAATGGTATTTTCATCACTACACTATTGGCTGGATAACTTTTATATTCAACATTATTATTCATTATGATAATTTAATATTCAACATAATTATTTATTAATATCATATATTATTTACATAATATTTAATGGCAAGAGGAATTTATTAAGAAAAGCAATTGTTCTTCCAATTGAAAATACTAACAATAGGTTTGAAATTCTAAACCTATTGTTAGTATTTTCAATTAGAAGAACAATTACTTTTCTTAATAAATTCCTCTTTACTTTCTGTCTGTTACTTTCTCGGTTAATACAATAGATTCTTAATCAATCCGCCACCAAGGTCGGCTTCAAAATATTAGCTTAATGTATTTATTTATTTATATTTAATATTGTAAAATCAAATAGGTTAATGAAATATTACTAAAGAATTGGCTAAAAAGGCTATTATAGGTTGAATATTATTATTTATTTTGTTTATATTGTATATTATATATTTAGATTATATTTGGTAGCAAGGGGGGTTTTTGTTCAATTAATGTAACTTGCTACCTGTGCAGAATAACCAATAGCCTGTACTCCCTCGGTTAATAAGCTATATGGTTAACCACTAGATCACTGTGGTCTCATGTATTTATTTATTTCATTATTTAAAAAAAATATATATTTGCATACTTTCAGGAGACCATTTAGTGTACAGACTTATTGTATGATCAATTATGTATTTTGATACAATTAATCAAAATTGGGATACAAAATTATGAATTGGTTTAGAAAAAGTAAAAAATCTTTTTTTTTTATATTAATATAAAATACCATTGCAGTTTGTAAAATTTTTATTAGCTACAAGACTTTACTCCAGGACTCATCTTTAAAACGAATTGCTATTTAAACTTTACCGGTTCAATTGGATTTTTCAATTTTTGGTTTAGTTTCAATATTAGAAAATTCTTTATTTTTTTTTGGATTCTTTTATATTTTATTTTTATTGACATCGTTAAAAAGAAAAATTTACAAAATTACCCAATATTTGAGAAAAGTCACATATAATAATAAAGTTATAATGCAGTTTATCAATCATTAAGTTTAACCCAAATCCTTGATATTTTTTATTACGTTTAGAAATATGAAATGCAAGCAGCATAGAAAGGATCTGTTCAACTTTAAAATTCGTTTTAACCCACACAAGCGGTTTTAATTAAGGAAAACAATAAAACTTAACCGTATTAAGAATATCTGTATTTTAAAAACGTAGTGTAGAGTATTTGCATCCAGACTTTTTTTTTTTCGATTTATTGCATTAAAAAAAGATTAAGGAAATAATGAAAAGAGCTGAAATTTGATAGGTAGTTTCGATGGATATCAGATCCAAAAGAAGAATGGATAAGTTTCGATTCTAAAATCATGTAAAAGTATTTCGTTTTTAAAATAAAAAAATAATAGGAACAGATTAATCTTTGTCTGATAATGAAATGAATGCCATGAGTTCGACATGAAAAAATGTGTATATATGTGCGTCCAAAATTTGGAGATACACATTTTTCTAAAAATATAATTCCTTGTGTTCTTCGATCTAAAAAACCTCTAACATATTTTTATCTCAATTTCGATTTTTTAATGATATACTTTGTCCCCAAATATGAATGGGTATACCTATAGGGGCAGAAATACATTTAATTACAGTATCTCAAAAGTTACAATTATACAATATTATGATCATTTTTATTTTCAAAAACAAATCAAACTATTTTATTTTATTTGCTGGTAAAAGTTCAGTTCTACAATCATACAAATATTTAAAGGGTCAAATAACAAAATACCATTTATAATCAACTTTATTTATTTATTATAATCCCTTAAAGTTCAAAAGCCTAGACAGTAAAATTCTTCAGACACGAAATTAATTTGTCAATTTCAAACTGTTGGCAATTTTATGTTTTTTTTTTAATATTTTAAGACAAAATAAAACCAATAGAAGATGAAGTGTTGTCAGATTAAAAGTCAATGTCTTTATCAAATTTTTTTTTTCATTAATTTTAATTACAAAAATTTTTTTATGCTTAGATATATAAATGTAAAAATACTTTGTGCTATTTTTAATGATTACGAAGAATCATCAATTGTTTAAGATCATCAGTTTCATTCTGTCCATCAAGTTACTTCAAATTCTTCACCGTTTAAGATAAGAATAAATAAGTTTTTTTCTATCATGGGTAAACTCAAATCTATTTAAAAATAAATTAACTTTGTGTTTTTTTCTTGTGTAGAGTTTTCTCTGTTTTTGGAATTCGTTATCTTGTCAAAATTTTTTGCAAATCCAAGTATAAAGAAGTGAAGAACCTTCTAAACAAAAAAAGTTTCAATATTTGAAAGCGTGTATACGTTAAAGTTTTTTTTTATTCTTTAGATGCCGTTAAATGTTTTGCTTGCAGTTTTGTTAAGTTTTAAGTAAAAATAAAATTCAAATTTTAAATTGTGTTAATATAAAAAAAAATTAAAAGTTTTTAAATTTTAAAAGTTTTTAATAAAATTAACTAAATTTTGTGGAGGCATGGTACTAATTTTTCATTTTCAAATATATTAAAAATTAAAAGTTTATATACCTATGATTTACTTGTTTTATTTAAAGGTGTACATTTAAAAATTTAAATTTATAAATAATTTTGTATTAATTAATAATAAATAATATAATTACTAGTAAAATAAATGTTTTTTTTTAAATAATTTGTTATTTATTTAAAAAAAATAGAGGGACATTTACATAAGACATTTTTTTTTTTATTCTTCCTGTGCTTTTTGAAATTGTTTTTTTGGTATATGTTTCTGGCAATTGACGTCATACAACGTATTTTCTTACATCATTTTCTTTTGAAAGAATATAAAATTTAATAATTTTGCTTGCTTGTTTTGGACCCAAACGACGTAGAACGTATTTATATCAGTTAATACTCCAATTTATATTCACTAAAGCAATCACTGACATTTTGAAATCCACAATGTATCTACGATTAGATTTTGGTTTTCTATCACCATTTGTTCTTGATCGATAGAATGGATCTCTATTTTTCAATAATAATCTATCACGTCAATGACTGACTAAGAATTCCTTGTTTAATTGTAAAATTTTGTTTGTAATTTCAAACAGCAATTTTTAAACCATTTCCTTCCCATTTATCTACCAGAATATTGGCTTCAACTTGACTTCTCATGCGCTTATCACAAAACGTTCGTAAATTATGCTCATCAATAATTTGGAAAAGTTTTTCATATCCTGTAATAGGATATGATATATTAGGTGTCATTGTGGAAATTTGTTTTTTGCTATTTCAGTTTATTATTTATATATGTTATTTTATTAAGGCTTTGGTAGCTGAAATTAATGCGGATTATAGGCTATAATGACGGTAATTCTAAAAAATTTATTTTTTTTGAAAGTATACTTATCTTTAAATTGAGTTGTATATACTCATAATTATCATAATATTAGACTTGTGATAAGTTATCCTGTAAAATTTTCAATTATAATACATAAAAAAAACTATTGTAGTCTCTTTCTAATCAGAACAAATTATTTTAAGTTTTCCTACTTGTTAGTTTTAGTTATATTTTTAGAATACCATATACTAATATTATACCCTATTAATTTAAATTAGAAACTTATTAATGCAACTTGTTATTTTCTGTGTATCAGAATATATAAACTAAATTTGTGTCTTCTGATATTTAATTTTAAAGAGAAAATTTAAAATTTTCAACTATCACACCATCAAATATAATATAATGAATCAAACATTGTTAAAACCACATTAATTAAAGAAATAATAAAAAAGTGGTAGAAAAGTAAAATGAAATGATAAAATTTTAACAGCCTAATAAAATAAGACTACAAAAAAAAAACAAAGAAAACAAATTTTCATTATTCTTTTAAAATTTATCATTTAAAATTTTGTTTTAACCTATTAAAATTACTTAATTTTAATGGATTTTTAAAATTTTTGTTTATTAATGGACATTTTGTCATTTAAAATTTTAAGTAAAAATAAATTTGAGTTTTTATAAGGTTTTAATTAAAAAAAAAATAAAAAAATGTACCTATAGGTAAATATCAGAATATACAAGATTTTTCTTAATCAATTTTGTAGATAGAATACATAAATTTTTCATGTTAAAACAGAAAATTGTTTTAATAGGAAATTTATTAATAGAAATTGAAATGAAAATTTCAATTAAATGGATTAAAATTTTAATTTATATAGTTTAGGTATTAAAAAATTCTTAAGAATTTTTAATGAATACTGTTTATCTGCTAATGACAACAGTTTAAGAAACTTTATTTTATTTGAATGCATTCCTACTTATCTTAAAATTGACTACGGTTTATTATAATAAACATGTTAGACTTGTGATACTTATCATCAAAATTTATGATCAAATTAAATTTCTATAATCTAACTATAGAACGTATAGTTCTAACTATAGAAATTTTAATTCTACCATAATCTATTTTGGTATAATAAATCATTTAACATGGTTCTTTTGTATTCAAATAAAATTAAAAATTCCATGGCTAGAACTACAATTCAATGACAAATTTTTGATGATACGTATCAAAAGTCTAAAAGCATATGGTTAATACAAACTTACATATTATTATAGGCTAGCAAAAATATTGATTTCATCAATTATACTAAAGATAAAGTTTTATGTGATATTATAATAATGTATAATGAATATACTTCGTAATTTCTAACACAATGTATGGTTAGACCTTCAATTTAATTATCAGAATTCTATCAATATTTCTATCAATAAAAAATTTGATTTTAATTTCGATATTGCAGATATTTTATTTTTTATTTTTTTCCTAGTTAAAGTATCGTTAACAAAATTACGCTTATAATATTTTGTTTAATTTTCTTACTGCCCCTCTGTAAGGAGTACTCTGACATAAATGTGGATAGGAAATTACACAAACCTTTCGTGTTCAAGCGTGGCTGTAATTGTCATATGGGAGAATAACTCTTACGACGTGTATTGGATTCGAATCCACACTCCCTCGGTGTTTACAGCGTATTAAAACTGTAAATAAAATTTAAGTACTGCTAACCTAAAACCTAAAACTTCATATTTACACCTACAGTATTTTATTCGTTAGAGTTTACCCCTACCACCAGAAATCAACTTTGTATCGTTTGCTCAGCACAAATATATCATATTTAAGTTGACCCTCTCTTTTATTTTGTGAATCAAAATTAATAAATTTTACATCATTTTGGTTTTGTATATATGGAATAGTTAATTACTTGAGTATACAAAATTTTTTTGTAGGCGCATTTGTTTTTGAATTATCATTATGATAATAAACATGTTCTATAAGGTCATTTGTTGTATTTCTCATAAATCTATTGAAGTGATTGAATCACATTGATAAAAACATTGTCAAACCTGTTTCAAGTTCGACATTTTTATACATAAATTTATTTTAGTTATATTTTTTATAGTTTGATTACCATGACAAACTCTTATGTATATTTCCGTTCCGTTCCGTTTTTTTTTAAATTTTCTATTATACTAGCACTTATATTATACCAAATGGATGCTCCATACGAGAGCATATTGACATTTAAATATGTCCTTTTATGGCGGAGATATAAAAAAGTTTTCTATTTAAACGCTTTAGTTCATATTTTAGTGAATGACATATTGTATTTCACAGTTTTGAAACATATTAAATTTCATATACGCTTATAACCTGTTTTAGAGCGTAATCTGAATATAAGGCATTATTAAGGTATTGTATTTATAAAATAATATAAGGAATCTATCAAAAATACTTGTGTGTAGAATGGATTGCGGTAGAATACTTATCATTTATTAAATTTATTATTTAATTTTGGATTTCATTAAGATGTTATAGTGCAGTGTGGAGAAAATAGTTTAAATATGTGCATTTTATTATATTTTGTTTTATATAATAAAAAGTCTTATAGGTAATTATGATATTCAATAAAAACAATTATATCAGTTTTAGAAGAATTCTTCCTTGAACATTTTTTTGGTTCTTTGAAAAATTTTACTGAAACTTGAACTAGAATTATAAAATTTTTTAAAGAATACTTCTTCTTTGTAATAGATAAATAAATAATTATTTTTCAAGTTTAACCCTTAAGTTGAATCCTCAAAAAAAAAATTAAAGATAAAATTATGGAATACATTTTTACTGTGTGAATAACATATGAAAACTTTAACGAAATTTGGGTGAAATTTTCGAGGAGCCTCCATATCCTCAAATTGTTAATGCGCATTTACTAATTTAATCCGCAACCGCCAATTACAGAGTCCCTAAATCTTATTAATTGTTAGATTAAATATAAAATCTAAATTCGGCATAACATCTTAGGAGCACTACGAATTCCAAAAAAAAAAAAAAATTAAAAATAAGAAAATCCCAAATTAAGCATAAATCCTAAATTACAAAATCCGAACATTTTTTTCCACAAAATCAGGGTAATACGCTTTTTCAGAACAATATGTATAGGTATAATTTTACATACGAAAGCTTTATATGTATATAGGTGTATATATGCAAATTTTCGACTTTTGTTATTTTGAATTTTGGGATTTAGAATTTGATGGAGATTTTTTAATTAGGCATTTGATTTGGTGGTTTTGCGATTGTGGATTTCAAAAGTAAATCAAAATTTTATCCAAAGAAAACGTTATATATTAATTGTATTTGCATAAGAAAATTTACAAATTTGTACTTAAGAAGCTACAGAAGTACTTCACCCATATTTTATACACACATTTATAAAAATAAATAACATTTTTTATACCCTACACATTAAGTATAGGGTATATTAACTTTGGTATGGTGTTTATAACCACCAAAAGGAAGCGAGTTAGGTATAGACATGTATATATATTCTGAATCAGGATCACCGCCGGAGTCGATTTAGCGATGTCCGTCCGTCCGTCCGTCCGTACGCACGATAACTCAAAAAATAATGATGCTAACTTGATGAAATTTATACTGTAGGTTAACAATGACTAAGGTAAGGCGGGGATTGTAAATGGGCGAAATCGGACCATGCGTTCGAGTACCTCCCATACAACTTCCAAAACCTAATACGCATATTTTCGAAATTAATAAAGATAGAAACTTAAAATTTTGTACGAGGGTGTGTTTTTCTGAATCCCTGACATCCCCAAAATTTGAGATGAAGTGGAGTGGTTGTTCGGGTACCTCCCATACAACTCCCAAAACCGAACATGCATATCTTCGAAATTAATAAAGATAGGATCTTCAAATTTGATACGAGGGTGCTGTTTTCTAAATCCCTGATTTGTCTAAAATTTGAGAGGAATTGGAGTGGTCGTTCGGGTACCTCCCATACAACTCCCAAAACCGAACAAGCATATCTTCGAAATTAATAAAGATAGAAACTTCAAATTTGGTACAAGTGTGTTGTTTCCTGAATCCCTGATTTGTCCAAAATTTGAGATGAATTGGAGGAGCTGTTCGGGTACCTCTCATACAACTCCCAAAACCGAACATGCATATCTTCGAAATTAATAAAGATAGGAACTTCAAATTTGATACGAGCGTGCTGTTTCCTAAACCCCTGATTTGCTTAAAATTTGAGATAAATTGGAGTGGTCGTTCGGGTACCTCCCATACAACTCCCAAAACCGAACAAGCATATCTTCGAAATTAATAAAGACAGAAACTTCAAATTTGGTACAAGTGTGTTGTTTCCTGAATCCCTGATTTGTCCAAAATTTAAGATGAATTAGAATGGTTGTTCGGGTATCTGCCACACAACTCCTAAGACCAAACAAGCATATCTTCGAAATTAATAAATATATAAACTTGAAATTTGATATAAGAATGTTCTACCCTGTTGATGCCTCTAAAATTTGAGATAAATTGGGGTGGTGGTCCGCGTGCCTTCACACACTACCCAAGACCTAACAATCATATTTTCGAATTTAATAAAGGTAGAAACCTGAAATTTTGTACAAAGGTTGTAACAGCATTTATTTTTTTTAGCTTGTATTAAATACCTAACTAAAATAACTTATGGATTTTTAATTTAATTTGAATTTTTTAGGTGTAGGGTATAAATAAGTCGGTTGCATCGACTTACTGTTATTTTTACTTGTTTTTTTACAGAAAACACCATTTCTGACAAATATACCAAAATATAGAAAAATTTGAGTAAAACCAAAAAAAAAAAAAATTAAAATTGTCTAAAAATTCACCCAAGGATAGATAATAATCATGAGGGTTAAATAAAATACTAAAAAATTTTCCTGAATAATTTATGAGTTTTTATTTTAATTAATTAATTGTATCTTTATTTATTTATTTATTTAACATGATTTTGATTTTTCGATTTAATTAATTTTCTCTTTTAAAACTGTAGTTTTGGTTTGATATATGAATTGATGTATTGTTGATGTATATTGGTATTTTATTTTCAATAACGAAGTCCTTAAAATTTGATTTTAAAATATTACCAAGATATGTTTTTTTCTTTTGTTTACTGTTTTGAATGAAAAGAAAAAAAAATAAATCAAAATTTTTTAAAAATATAAAAAGAGTTTCAATGTTTCTTGCTTTTTATATTAGAATCAATGAAATTAATTTAGGAATAAATAAATATTTTATTCTATAATGTGTGTTTTGTTTTCCTTGACAGATCAAAATTTTTTTCTTTTGGCAATAAAATGTTTTCCGATATAGTTTCGGTTGGCAATAAAATAGACATTTAAAATTAAAAATGTAATTAAGTAAGATTCTTTTATTTATATAATTTTTTTTTTATATTATATCTCCAGATAGAAATATCTGCCGATATTTTTAGAGCGCTTTTGCCTTAAAGTATGTGCGCCATCTCGGTACAAGTATTAAATTATAATTATATTTAATATTTTGTTTTCATTATTTTATTATATTTTGTATATTATTTTTGACCTGACCGGAGTTTGAACCCGAGAACTTGAGACCTTTCGTCTGAAAGGCCGATGACTTATGCACTGCGCCAATAGTCAGATTTTTACTTATTTATTTGTACTAACAAAAAAAAAAAAATTATATCTAAATAAATATATCAGGTAATTTATAAATTTAAATTACGATTTTATAGATCTTAGCCTAAGTCTGTCTGATTTTCAAAATTTAAACAAAACTTCATGTTCAAAAATTCTAATCCATGTACAGAAAGTTCATTATATAACTTCAAGCATATAAAATATATTCTGTTGTTGGTTTGTTCTAAATAATGATAAATAAAAGTTAGAACTGTTCCGTGTATTATGATTGTGTATAATTATCATTCTGTTTAGAATAAAGTTATGCGTAATTTTATTATTTATAATCTTGAAGGCTGTAAGATAAAGGTTTCGTCAGGGGCCTAGTGGATAAGAGTGTATAAAATACGCTGTAACCACCGAGGGAGTGTTAGTTCGAATCCCACACACATCGTAGGATTTATTTCCGCTTACGGCATTTACAGCCACACCTGAACAGGAAAGGCTGTGTAATTTCCTGTCCACATTTATGTGGCAGAGAAATGCAATAAACAAAAAAAATATAAAATAAAAGTTTCGTTTGTAAAATATTATGAAAACTTATGTATTTTGCCGAATATAGTATATTAGAATAGAAGTGGATGAATTTAATTGCATTCTTATGTATTATATCTAGTTTATTTAATACTTGTTGATTAGCCCCACTCCGTATTGGGTTTGGATAAGTTATATGTGATAGTATAAAAGAAGAATATAATAATGGAATATAAAACATTTCTGGAAATAGTTATATACTTTCGAATACGTCGAAGAATAAAAAGATATGGTGTGATCTTGCCAATAATTTGATTAATATGATCTATTTATTTTACTTTCCTATATACATTATCACTCCTAAATAAGAAATATTGTCAACTGTAGCTATATAGAGTTACAGAATTATAGGAGAAATTTATTAATCTATAAATTTTATTAACTAGTAATACAGTTAGTAGATTTATCTAAAGTTAGTATGTAAATGTCTGAATTTCTTTTTATCTGATTCAGTGAATATTTTTGTTAATTGAATGAAAATGTCAAATCTTAGAAATCTTAAACCTTTTTTAGAATGAAAAAGTTTTCATTAGACCGAAATGCGAAAATGAGTTAACGTAATTCGATAAAAATTTAACTTTACATTTCTTTTTATTCACAAAAAAGCTGGTTGTTGTAAATTGGATACAATTCTCTTGTTGTAATCAATTCAATTCTCAATTCAAATTTTTGGACAAATAAGGGTTAAAGGAGTGTTAACTGAGTTAATTTCGTAATCATCTCTACTAAAAAATAACATTTCTACAAATTTTCAAGTTAATCAGTCAAAGGTGTCTAAACTGTATAATAAAAAGACGAAACAAAAATAAAAATTACCAAAATTAACTAATTATGGATTTAAATGAATATCTAAAAGAGCATAATTCTTAACCTATGATTTAATGAAATAAAATTTAGGATTAGGTACTTTGTATATAATTTTTTTATTTTCGTTTTAAATTTGCTTCAAAATAGAGATAATAAATTGAAATAAAACAATTAAGGAAAAAAAATTTTTTTGAAAAATTTTCCAATTTTTCAATTTTCATTAGAAAAATTAAAGGATAAAAATATATTAATTTTTATTTTATAAATTAAAATGAAACAATAAATAAATTTTATATAATTAAAATTAAATTAAATAAATAATATATTAGATAAATTTTAAATTTCTATTGAAATTAAATAAAAAAAAAATTATAATAAACATAATTTTGTTACAGATTATATACATACATATGTATTATTTTAATTAAAATTTATTGCTTAGATTTTATTAGATATCCTATAGATATTTTTTAGTGACATAAAAATAATAAAATTTTTGTAATGACATTTTTGGTTTTAAACAATAATATTTTATTATTAATATTAATAAATAAATAAAATAATATTAGATATTATTAATCATAGTTTACATAGAATTATGTTACATAAAATAGAATAATTCTTATTAACCCTTATGTCAAACCCTTGTTGAACCGCCTTTAATCAAACCCTTGGTACATTTGTACCAATAACGTTTTTCATACATTTTGTATAAGAAATAATATGTAAAAAATAAAATGTTTTCGTCTTTTTATAACCTTAATCATAAATTAACTTTAACAAAATATTTCATAATTTAATAAGAAAAAAAATAAAAAGAATACAAAATAAAAAAATTTTTAATTTTGAGAAGCATTGCAATCAAAGCAATATTTAGCAAGCAAAGCAACGTAGTTGACATCATTTAAGTACCTCAAATCCTAATTGTCTCCACCAAACTATATATATTTTTAGTATGTCTTTGATTCATAACAATTTAATAGAAGATGTCACGAAGGTACAGATTTGCACTTCAAAAAGTGTGGGAGATATAGCTGTTTAAACTTAAAATTGTTACATTTGTACCAAGGGTTTGACATAAGGGTTAAAATTAATTATGATATGTAAATAAATTAAAATTGAATTTTTTTTGTTTTGTTGAATTTCTATATAAATTTTCCAGAATTTTTCATTTATATATTTTATGTAAATTGGTATAATTTGATTTTTACTTACAAATACAAAATGCACTGTCAAAATATTTTATCAAAATAAAAAATTAAATTTGTATATCATCTACATAAATGTTATTTTTTGCCGTTCTGTTCTTTTATACTTTGCATTAGATTGTACCTAATTATAAAATTTAGTTAAGTTTTCCTAATATAAAATTTTAATTATTAGAATTTAGATTTAGGTACATACTTTAGATGTCGTATATACTTTATGTCTGATTGACATTTCAATATTATGTAAATGAATTATTACAATTTTGAATATCATAAAAAACGATAAATGCTAAAAGCTTTGGACACTTCACTTATATAAAATAGAGCCAATATCGATTGGAATAAATAATAATAAGAAAAACTTAAGATACATTAAAGTTAAGCTTAAATTCTAATAGTTTATTTAGAATTTACCATTGGAAAAAAGTTTTAAAAGTTAGAAGTAAAGTTTTTAATTAATACTTGTATGTGAAAAAACATGTCATTTTAATTTTTTTCTCATATAACTGGTAATTGATAAATTGATCTGACTCATGGCGTATTGGTAAAGTGACCAGGCTTTCAATCGATGCATCTTGGTTTCAAACCTCAGTCAGATCATATAAAAAAAAACAATATATAGTAATTTTAATGTTATGGGAAAAAATTAAGCAAAATCTAAAATACACATTTGAAAATAGAGCTTTTCCAATTTTGGGGGTATGTAGCTACGTAATGTATAAAATCGACAACATTAACATTTTTAGGATATGGTACCTATGGTTAAAATTACATTAAAATTTAAAATTTCAATGAAAAATGTTTCTAAACAAAAAGACGGACAAACGGACAGAAAAACAGACAAACGGACCTAGCGGGTAAAACTAGTATGAATTGCACAGATGAATAAATGGCTTAAAAGGAAGAAAATGTAATTTTCTGCTAAGAACACTTTCTAAGATTTTGGCTAAGGGCATATTTAAAATGCAGAATGATGGTAGAATTTCGATTTTTTTTTTTTTTGCCATTCTATCATTAAACGATCGAATTTCTAATTTGCTGATTTTACTTTAATTTAATTAAGAAATGTTGAAAAGTGAATAATACATAATAGGATAAATTTTTCCTTTCATCAGCTGATTTTTACAAATTCATAAATAACTATTTATATATAAAAATTTTTTTCTTTTTTTGTAAGAAAAGTTAATTTTACCTTTAAATACTAAAAAATAAAAAAAAAAATTAACAATTTATGTAAATATCAAATTTTATTTAATATTCGGTTATGTTTGACAAATAATACAGTTGTCATAAATTTTGATCAGTTCTACTCAATATCTTCATATAAAATATGAATAACAAAGCAGAAAATAAATTTCAATAATTTGAGCTGTCAAAAATTCTGCATATTAGGTGCTGCCAACCTTAATAATAATTATAGTAATAAATAATTTTTAATAATAAATTTTAAACTTTTATAATAAATAACATATCAAAATGAAAAGTAAATTTAGAGTCATTAAAAAATATATTTATATATGTAAATGGATATATATATCTAAATATATAAAGAATATAAATTAAAAATAAATGTTAAATAAAAATTAAATCTGAACTGTAAATATTATTTTATTTTCAACAATTTTTTTTTAATTAAGTTTTTTAATATCTTTTAATTTATTAATTTAAATTTTAAATTTATTTTTTTTTTTTTTGGTTTAATTTTCATATTAATGAAAATATGGATAAATTTTACAATGTTACTTACAAAACTCAAACACCACACTTAATTGAATAAATCTTGCAAAATAATTTAATCCTTTCGCAATAATTCATAATTTATTATTATTTTTTTTGTTTTAAAACTCTTTATTTTTGCTGTTTTCTTGTTTTAAAACAAAAATATTAATTACAACACATTAAAGCAATAAAATGGATTCAAATCAAAAACAAAAGGAAAAAAAAAACGAAAAACAAGAGATGCAGAGAAATAATTTGCAAAAAATTAAATAAAATCGATTTTTTCTAAAAAAAAAAAAAAAAAAATTTGCTGCGATTGTAACAATAAATTTTAAATACAAAACCCTTAAAATATGTTTGTCAGAATAAGTAATACATGTACAGCTAATTTTACACATACATATATACATAAATTTGTAAGTATAAAAAATTTCTTTAATTTAATCTTTAATCGCGCACCTACGTATAAATCAAATCACTTAGCTTCCGTTACCTATCAGGAATACTTACCTTGTTTTGCAGATAACTTACAGGAATAGATACTTGTTGTGATGTGATTAAGAGTGTATAGTCTCCATTCAAAACCTTTTAAAGAGAATCAAGTAGCGAAGGAGTTTTACAATGTACTTTTAATCTATAATTAACAAATATTAAACCCTTTACATATTTTAGTATTTGATATAAAAATTTAGAAATTTACTTTGATGGCATAATTTATAAAATACCTTGAGATACCCACTTATTTATTATTATATATATATTGTTGGTTGTTCTAAAAATTATTGTTCTGTTATTAATTGATCTAATTGTTCAATATTTTCAGGGATAATTTTTAATTATAACAATTCTTTTAAAAGAAATTAATGAAATTATAAGAAATGGAATATTTATGGTATGTCTAATGTTAAAAATTCTGTTCATTTTTTTTTTCTTTCTCAATTTATTATAATACTTCTCTTATTATTGTAATTAGGCGACTTGATTTCGAATGTTAGCAATCAAGATACTTTCAATTTGATGACTATAATTTGTTTAAGTGGGACCTCGGTAGCCTAGTGGGTAAGAGCGTATAAACTACGCTTTAAACACCGAGAGAATGTGGGTTCGAATCTCACACACGTCGTAAGAGTTATTACCCCTTACAACATTTACAGCCATGCCTGAAAAGGAAAGGTTGTGTAATTTGCTGTTCACATTTATGTAACAGAGTAATGCACTAAAGAACAAAAAAAATAATTTTTTTAAATTTTATTTTTGCATATTAATGAACTCTATACTATTCCATTACAGATGTTATAACTTCTATAATCTCCTAATATTATTTCCGAATTTACTCCGAATTTTAATTTTAATTAGTTTCAATATAATTGGAATTTTTTATTTGATGTCTAATTTTAAAATTATTAGATAATAAGTTTCTTCAAAAATGACATACCCAACTAAACAATTAATAACTCTTTATACCTGTATGAAAAAAATTCAAGGGGATAATAATTTTACGATTTCGTTTGGGACATGATAAAGAAGACGAGATAGATATGCAAAAGCTCTTATGTATATTATAGTTGAGTATTGAGTTTTGAGACGATTTAGCTATATATATACTTCCTTCTTCATGATAATTGAAAATAAGTGACTAATAATTCCGAAACTATTACCATTTAATTTTGAAAATGGACTTACCATTTCTTTTTTTATATGAGTATATCTATTCTACATACTACGTTGATGATAGTGGCACGAATCCATAAAACTGAGCTTGAACTCAAATCTTACTTTTCCAAGCAAAATAACCAGTCCAAGGGTAGTTTTTGTTTGAAAAGGTGAGATTTCAGTTCAAGGTCAGTTTTATGCATTCGACCACCTATTGTCATCTCAATGTTTTCTTCACTTAGCGTCACCTAACAGGAATACTTATCCTGTTTTGCAGATAACTTATAGGAGTGGGTACTTATTCTGTTGTGATTAAAAGTGTAAAGTATATTTAAAACGTATACCTTAAAGAGAATCAAGTACCTTTTAGAGTATCTTTAAAGTACCTTTTAAAGAGAATCAAGAAGCGACGGAGCTCTTTTTAATTCTCTTTAGCAGTATACCCATCCCTATGTAGTTCAAATTTCTAGAAGGTAAGATTTTGTTTAGGGAAATTAAAAGATAATTTATATAGAAAATATTACACTAAGGCCAGCTAAAGTATGGCCTTAGTAGAATATTTTCTTTTCAACTGGCATAATCTAATACCGCAAAATAGAGTTACATCTGTATCATAATAACAAGAAGAAGTAACATTGGCAATTTAGTCCTTAGCAATTTATATTTTCTGTCAGAGTTATAATCCTTAAAGTTAAATCAAATATATAAATCTACCTTTAATAAAATCTTTTCGAAAACTAATCACAACTCTGGACTATTAAAAAGAAACAAAAAATTATATTTTTGCTAAAACATTTAATTAAAAATGATTAAAAAACAAAATTTATTATTTGAGTACATGTGTACATTTTATATAAGTGAAAAATATTATAGTGTCTGTATTTTATTTACAAGATGAATTTTATTATATAATGGGTTCATGTATGCGAATATATTATGATTGTAAACCCAGTCGATTGTATATAAAAACAAAAAAATGCTTTTTGCAAAAATAAAAAAAAAAAAAAACAGTAAATTAATTGTTATAATCGTTACTTATTTTTCACATAATCTTTATTTTCTAACCTACTTAATATGTTTAGATCAGGGACGAGGCTTCAAAATATTTAGTTCGAAAATATGTGTGTATATAGTTTCAGTTTCTTATATTTCAATTTTGCTTCCTGTAGGACGGATGATAATATGTTTTGTCTTAAACGCATTCTCTAATTTTTAGAATTTTTTATTAATTAATTAATAAAAAAACTATTAATTTTGTTCTTATATAAATTAAAATTTTTACAGTTGTTTCCAGTAGCTTCAAAATACCTATTTTTCAAAAAAATATCTATTTAATATTCATTTTAACTTTTTTAAAAGCTAAAATATTGAGTAAATAAAAAAAAAAAATAAAACTTATATTTTATACGTTTAATATTATACATGTTTTGTTTTAGCAACAGTTAAATTCGTAAAAGAAATGAGGAAGTCGATGTGAAAAATATCGAAAGTCACAAAGAGAAAATGAACGATGTTTTTCAGAGTAATGTTGAACTTTAACCAACCAAAACTATAACCTTTAAAACTAAACTTTAGAAGAGATTCTTTAATAAAACGTACAGTTTAATTTTAGGAATAAGGATGCAGAAGGGATCGCATTTAGGATATTTAGGATTAATAACAAATAATAATTAAACGAAATTTTTACTTTCTAGGTAAGCATTTATTCAATTTAATGTATAGACGCTTCGCGTCCAGTTTACACTTATACACACTGATGCATCT
The DNA here is from genome assembly GCA_947095535.1 of Poecilobothrus nobilitatus. Taxonomy (NCBI): domain Eukaryota; kingdom Metazoa; phylum Arthropoda; class Insecta; order Diptera; family Dolichopodidae; genus Poecilobothrus; species Poecilobothrus nobilitatus. The sequence continues at coordinate 252,513,046 of OX352773.1, read as the reverse complement.
GTATATATATTACTATATTATTTTTTTTTTTTTTAGATAAATGATTAGGATAAATGGTATGAGATGTTAACAAATTGTTGTAATTCAAAGTAAAGAGTATATTCTAATTATGATTGTACAACATAAATTGAATAAAACAAATACACCATTTATTATTTTTTATTTTTTTTTTTTTGTTTTTTTTTTTGTTAGAAACTGAATAAATTTCTGCAGTTAAAGTGGTTGTGAATTAAAGAATTTTTGCCAAAAAAAAAAAAATAATAAAATATTTTTATATATTTTATATTTAATTCTATTATAGAAACCATTTTTTTTTAATGTTTAATTATATTTATAAAATTTTATAGTTAAATCTTTTTATGTATATTGTTACTACTTTATATTGTTAAACTTTAATCTTTTGGCTAACAGTAATTTATCTATTTTTAAACATTAAGAAGTTCCCTAACTAGTTTATGTTTTGTTTAGACATTAAAAATTTTTAAGAATGGAATTCAATTATTTATCTTTGAGAAATGAATTAATGCCGAAAATTTTCTCTATGTGCAAAACTAAAACACAATTTTATACATAAAAATCAAAAATTCAACATTTTTGTTAACATTTTAGCAGTCGACATTTAGAAAGTCGACATTTTGGGAGTCATCATTTAGGACAGTTTGAAAATCTACATAAGCTCCGGATCCTGAATATTTATATACATATTATATGTGTACATGAAGATTCTGAATTGAGAGGGATTTCATAGTAAAAATAGAGTTTCAATCATTTATTTAGTCGAAAATTCCTTGCTTTTTTAAAAGTCAATATTTTAAAAATCGATATTTTGTCCAATTTTTACAAGTTAAATAACTACTTTTGGCATTAAAAATTACAAAATATTTTATAATGTGATTTATTAAAGAAAATTAGCTATAGTCGAAAATTTTCTATTTTAACTAAAAATGAATTAAAGTTGAAATTTTTCTTTTCTATTTATTTTTCTTTTAAATTATGATTTTTAGCACATTTCCAAAAAGATTGTGAAAAAATGCGGTATTATTAGTTTCACTCTGTCCGTCCGTCCGTCTGTTTACAAAACTTCTACACCGTTAAAGATAGAGAAAAAAAATTTTACCCATGGGTAGCTCTCATAAAAAAATTAATGTTGTAGAACAACTTTTTCACGTAGCCCCATCCATTACAGAGCTATAGCCTCTCAAACTTTGAAAAAGCACTATTTTTAAATGCTTATATTTCATATTCTGCTTAACATTTTTTTTTCAATATGAAAACGCCATTCGACAGAATGTTTTTTTATTTTTGTAAATTAATATCAAAATTGTAGAATTTTTTTAAATTTAGTATTTGAATTTACCGTTATGTGAAAATTTTGCATGATTTTTCTACCTTCATAACTTGGGCACGCTTTTAGATAGGGATTTGAAATTTTGAGCGAAGGAAGAACTTTTAGGATTAGTATAAGTTTCCTCACAACATTTTTTTGAATGGATTTTCACTCCCTGTTTATGAACCATTAGGACTAAAAATTAAAAATTTAATATTTTTGAACACCTATAACTTAGGCACCTGTACAAATTTTTCTTCGACAAGACATAAAAATTAAAGCTTCAGTAATATATTTTTAGGTTTTATAACGTTTTTGTTAGTTATGTAGGATTCCGAACTTAGAGTCCCTCAATTTTCTTATTATATGAAATTTTAAAATTTTGGTGCAAATCACGATTTTAAACAGTTTGTATTGTGTTTTGGAAAGGTGCGCTTTTAGAAACCGTTGGTTTACGTTCTACCTTGTTTCCTTTAGTTCATATGTACTAAAGCAGAAAAAATATAATATGAATTAAAAACGAAAAATAAATCATACAGTATTATATTATAAAAATTTTGATTTTTTAACTTGAATAATTCATATAAATTATATTAGAGATATAATATAAAAAATTTCTGTTCACACTTTATAACTCACATTATAAATTTGAAAAAATAAATTATATTGATAATTGTTATAGCAATTTTATTAATACTGTAATTAAATTATAACACAGTAAGTAATTAAATTATGAATTCTTAAAATAAGTTATTGTTAAAATGTTAATTCATTAGATATTGTTAAACTCAACCAGAATATATATCAGAATCTTTGTTCTAAAGGCTTCTCTAAACATCAATTAAATTTCCATATTTCTTAATTTTTTTTCTATTTTAATAATTGCAAAATCATTAAATCACAAAATAATATTATTGTCGAAACGGAACATTAAAACTATGATATAAATATGCTACAAAATTAAAAGCGCATATATTAAAAATTTACAATTTACTAATTTCACATAAAAAAATTAATGTCAATATCGCTATTATTTATTAATAAATAACTAACATTATGCTCTTTATTAAAAAAGAAAAACAAAGTAAGAAAAAACGTGAAATAATTTTTATTATAATAATTTGTAGTATGGAAGTATAACCGACACATCACAAAAATCATTTTAACAAAATAACTTTTCGTCAAAAGACCTTTCTTATAAAAGTAAATTTTACAGAAAGACAATTTACAAAAATACACAAATCCACAACAGTTTGCAAAAATGAGATTTGAACAAAAAATCATTTTATAAAATAAAATATTTTTCATATAGGGTATTATAAATATAATTTCATATACCATATAATATACAATATTTTTACAAATCAAATTTAGTTTTTAAAAAAAGGATAGCATCTTTGATTCATCCTATATGAATCATCATTTGGTATCATATGTTTTTATCAAATATTCACCTTTGTTAAATGTGAAATTACAATGTGATTTTTTGTCTGAAAAGATTTTTGTTTTGAAAAATATTTTTGCCAAATGCCTTTTAAAAAATGTACACTACCCATATATTTTATATGAAAACAATTATTTTTAAAATTTTTAATTCTAATTCGAATATAAGCAGCTGCAACAGACAGTTATCAGACACAATTATTTAACGATGCGTTTTGTAGAGCATCCACTGTAGAATTTAAACAAAAACAAAATATAATGAAAAAGATTTTCTAATATTTAATAAAAAATAAAAAAAAAAAAACAAAATGGAAAAAAATAGTGCTGAATGAAAATTTAACCGCCATATTATTATCTGTTGTTATTACACTTATTTTGTTTTATTTTTGATATGATGTGGAAGATAAAAATACGGAAGAAAAAAAAAAAAACGATTTAAAATGTTGATGATTTTATAAATGGTTTTAATTTTGTTTTTTGTTGCTTTGCAATATGTGTACCAAATATGTAATAAAAAATTCTTAGAATCAGGAAAATTATTTTGAATGAGGATGGCTTTTGAAATGTTCATCATAGTGAAAAAAAAAATAAATTCAAAATTTATCTCTTAATAAAAAATTCTATGTAATGAGAATAAGTATTCTTTTATACATATATTGAGGATAATTAACAATATCCTATATCCTTCATATTGAGGATACGGTAAAAACAAAAAGCAAAAAAAAACTAAACTAAAATTCTAAGAATATTTTGCAATATAATTAGTTTTTCCTATTTTTCTTATGTGATTATATTGGTTATTATTAAAGTTATCAATGCAAAATAAACAAGGTAGAATGAAAACCAACGGGTCTTAAAAGCGCACATTTCCAAAAGGTAATACAAACTGTTTAGAATTGTGACTTACACAAAAAGTTGAAAATTTAAGAAATAAAATTTAAGAAATTTTTTGTAATAAGAAAAAAAATGTGAAAATAGGACTTTTCTGGACTTTTGGGGGGCTGTAAATCCGAAACCCTATATAACTAAGAAAAATCGTGAACATACGTAAAATTATATTACTGGAGCTTTAACTTTTATGTCTTGCTGAAGAAAAATTTGTACAGGTGCTTGCTTAAGTTACAGGTGCCTAAAAATAGTAAATTTTAAATTTTTCAGCCCTACCCTAACCCTACACCCTACCCTACACAACTAAAAGAAGGAACCCTACACAACTAAAAGAAACTTTTAACACATGTAAAAATATATTACTGAGCTTTAATTTTTGTATCTTGCCGAAGTAAAATGTGTACAGGTGGTTAAGTTACAGATGTTTAAAAATAGCAAATTTTTGATTTTTGAGCCTTAATTGCTCATAAACAGGGGGTGGTTCAAAAAAAATTTCTGAAAATAAAATACATGATACTAAATTTAAAAAATTGTATAGTTATGTTATTAATTTACAAAACTACAAAAAGCACCTGTCGAATTACGGTTTCAGATTGCAAAAATATTAAGCAGAACATGATATATACGCATTTAAAAATAGGGCTTTTTCAAAGTTTGAGAGGCTTTTTCAAAGTTTGAGAGGCTTTTTCAAAGTTTGAGAGCTCCGTAATGGATGGGGCTACATGAAAAAGTTGCTCCACAAAATTAATTCTTTTATGAAACCTAACCATAGCTAAATTTTTTCTCTATCTTTAACGGTGTAGAAGTTTTGTAAACAGACGGACGGACGGAAGGAAGGACACAGTGAACTAATAAGCACATTTTTTCAAATTTTTTTTGGAAATGTGCTAAAGAACAATATATGTATATATATATATATATAATTTTATGGCATATATATATATATATTATATGAAGTTAATTTAATTAATATATATGAAATACATTTTCTCGATATTTTTTTTTTGAGCATTTCAAAGTCTATATATATATCTTATATATATAGAGACTTTGATATATGTATATATAGACTTTTGATATATATATAACAAAAAAATATATTTAACCCTCATAATATTTCTTGGGTGCATTTTTTACGCAATTTTAACTTTTTAACATCATCAATTTAGTTTGATTTTACCGAAACACTAGGAACGGATTACATTATTGTATGTTTGGATAAAGGAGAAAGGATTTGGAGGAAAATAGAATGTAAGAAGGGAATTGGGAGGTAAATTAGAGACGAAGTTGTACAGGTTATTTTTGAAAAGTTGTTAATTATAAAATGACGCATTTCTATCAGAGGGTAACACATTGCATGGAAGCATATTCCCCATTTTAGCTGTTCTCATAATAAAAGAGTTTCCATAATCAGTTTTAAACCATCTAGGGATTTTCACAGTATAGAAATGAGCACTTGAAAACTTCTTAATGTTGCGTTCAAATTGTTTATAGGAAGGCATTATTGATTTTAATTCAATATACTACATATTGTAAACATACGCAGTAAACTAATAGCAACATGCAAACATAATTAGCAACATGTAAACATATTATATTTTGATAAATGTCACATTTTTTTAACATGAAAATTGTAATTTGAATGATTGGTAAAAATAAAGTTCCTTTTGAAATTGACGTTGCAACAAATAGAACAAGTGTCTATTTAACATAAATGAATCTTGTGACATGTTTTAAGAGTAGGAAGTCATTTCTTTAGGTAAAAATTCACAAGAATTTCGTTCAAATTAATATAAGTTATTTATATAATGGTTAAAAATTCATCCGAAGAATTGTATTGTAATTTTTTTGAGATGGTAACATGATGGTTAATTAAAACATTATTAAATAAAATAAATAGTTTCTATAATATTAATTTTGAAGTTTATTATAAAAAGAAAATTGTATATATATTATGTGTTTTTATTGAATTATTTTTTCCTTTGAAACTTATAGCAAATGATAGGATTATTTTACTACAGCCCACGTAATTTCTGCAAGTTCAACCAATTAACAATGTATTTGTTTAATTTTTTTACATGAACTTTTACATGAAAAAATATAAAAAATTTTAAATAAATAAAAAATTACTTTTTTTGGGTTAAATTTTTAAAAATTGAGATGTTTCTCGAAAAATATTTCGAAGAACTTAATTAATACTGATATAAAAATTTAACATTCACTCCTGGTATATCTCTAAGTATTTTAAATTGGGTTTAAATGTCAAATAAATATCTTGAAGTTACATTTGTCTTGGTGGCAAAATTTGGAACCCCTTTAATTAGAACTAAATCAATTTGAAAATTATTGAATAGGGGAGCGTGTCATATGCCTGTATTTCATTTGCCTGTAGTGTCATTTGACTGTATTTCATTTGCCTGTATTTTGCAGAATTATTAGCTAATTATTAGAATATTAGCTAAGGCCAAATTAATTTTTATAATTCAATGCATTTCTACCATATATGATAAACATTGCCTAGTTCATCTTTTCATAATTTTATGAATAATTAGGATAAATTTTAGAGTTGGTACAAAATCAGGGTTTCAATAACTTGTTTAGCGGGGATTTGAGGGCGGCAGCTCCCACTATTGGAAGTTCTTTATTATTGAAAATATAAAGAAACTCCTTTTCCAGAATATGTACTTGTATAACCTTCTGTAATATTACAGAATATGTAATATTTTATTGGTGTTTCATAATTTATAATTTTTTAATAATATTTTTGTTTTTGTATAATAAAATAAACAAAACCAAAATTGACTTTTGATATCTCGTATTTTTGAATACTTACATAATATTATATTTAAAAGTAAAAAAGAATGTAACAAAAAATTCAATTCATTTGTTTTTGTCATGATTTTGGTTTTCAAGATTTTGGTTTTCAAGATTTTGTCTTTCAAGATTTTGGCTTTCAATATTTTAATTTTCAAGATATCAGGGGTGACCTATAAATTGTACATATAATTAATATTCGGAACTGATGATGGTTTATAAATGTTGTCCATAAAATGATGAAAAGATCAATCAGATATGAGAGTAGTGCATTGAATTATCAATTAAATTAATTTGGCTTTAGCTAATAAATATTAATGAAAGTGAAAATAATTCTGCAAAATACAGGCAAATGAAATACAGTCAAAAGAAATACAGGCTTGTGATAGTAACCCATTGAATAGAACATTTCGATATCACATTTGAAGGAATACAGCAATAACCAAATACAAATTCTTAATACATATACCAGAATATTATATAGAAAAACTGACTAACTTATTAGCTTTGTAACAACTCATGTTTTACAAATCTTTTAAATTAAGGACATCAAAAGAGTTTTAAAATAAGAAGGAAGATGTAAAATGTAAAAGTTATAAGATGCAAAAAAGTAAAAATATACGCATTTATAAATCGAAGCTCTTAATGTAAGAAAAACGTACAAGTTGGTATTAAACAAAGGAAGGGTTTATCAAAATGAAATTTCATTCCTTTGATTTTCATTAGCAACTCTTTTTCTATATCCCTTTCTTACTTTTAAGTCATTTTGGCTGTAGCAGTTACGACTTTAATTAAGACTTTGATAATTTTAGTAGGTAAAACTGAAGCTTTTAAAAGAGCCTAGAATTTCTTGATTTATTTTTAAGATAATCACAAGGCAAAGGAAATGAAATAAATTACGAAGCCGTTAAAATAAATTAAAAAATTCGAAAATTAATATATATATATATATATATGTATAATATATTTATTACATATTTCATATAAATTTAGGAAAAAAAAACGCTTTTAAAGTTTTTAATTAATCAATTCAATTAATATTATTAAATTAATATAAAAAATCTTTAAAAATACGAGATTTTATTTTCTTTTCTCTTTCACATAAGATATAAATCAGGTACTATATACATATACGAAAAATAAATTTATTTTTACAACAAATATCTTATATGTACTTTTATTGTAATTTTCTATTTCCTAGAAATTAATGATAAAAATAAATTTTTATATTTTAGAAAGAAAAAAATACTTTTTTTTTTAAATTGAATAGTCTGCTTCTCATTCCTTTCCTTTAATTTACTTTTTATTTATTTTGTACTGATTTATAATATCTCAAATTTTCAATAGTATCTTCAATATCAATAATATTCGATATATTTTATAAAATTTTTGTCTGTTAGGTATAATGGGCCAACTGTTATTTATTATTTTATATATACCTGTGCTTATTTATTTGGTTATGATGGATTTTGACGCCGAAACTTTTCGACTGAAAAATCGATGCTTTAAAGATAATTTAAGCCCTGCACCAATTTTCAAATTATTTGTCCTATTCAATTAATTATACTAGATACTGTCCGCAAATTCCAGAAATTGTAGGGAAATTGAACATCCCATTGAACTTGAAATTGAATAATTGCCTGTCACATTCTAAAAAGTTAGGTAACTTGATAGATCCCACTCTTAGTTAACCTTCTTTCTTATGAAATAAATTTAAAAAAAAAAAGCCTTTTTACTATGTGGATTTCTTAAATGAGAAATCAAAAATAAAAATGTCAAAAAACTCTAATAAGAATTGAAATGTCAAAAAATTTAAATGCAATTTTTTTGCCCTTTTAGACTATGGGTAAATCAAAAGAATAATTTTCAAAATAAAAACATTTCAAGTTTAACAAAAATAAATTGGAAATAAAGAGAGAAAAATGAATAGGGAAATAATTAATATTTTTACAGGTGTATAATAATTTATCCTGTTCTTTTTTATACCCGAATTATTTTATTATATTATATTTTTACAATATCTGACCACTATTTTCAAATTTATTTTGAAGTTTTCCATCACTCTTCTATTCCATTGTTTTTCTATTTTTATTATAGTTTGTCCTAGTTTTCAGATCAAAATAAAAAATTCAAATGTCAAAATATCATAAACTCAAGTGAAAACTCAAATGAAATAAGAAAATTTCGAAAATTAAAAAGCTGAGTTGAATTCTCAAATGAGTTTCTCAAATGTCATTTTCAAAGCTTTTTTATTTTTGAGTCGGCTCAAAAATAATGATCAAATGAGAACTCAAATAAAAATTCCCATAGTGAAAAACACTTTCGGCATTTAAAAAAAAAAAAAAATCATTAAAAAGGAAAATAAAATTTGTTCTATTATCATAATAACGGTACAAAATTTTTAATTTTAATTTTTTTTTATTAATACTATATAAAGTAGATTTTTTAAGTGTAAATAATTTGTCAGTATTAATATTAAAGCACGTGCAAATTAAACGATTTTTCATTTTAATTACTCATTGAGTCGTTTAAAAAAAAAGAAAAAAAAAGCAAAACAAAAATCGACAAGGAAGCACAGTCATGATGTTTTGCGTGTTTCATATCAATCTAATGTTGAACAAATAAGACCATGTTACATAATAACACACTTTAATATACACACATGTTACATGATATGTAGATCTGTAAAGAGCAAAAAACAAAAAAAAAAAAGAAGAAGATAAGCATATTACATACATACATATAAAATATATGATTTGAATAAATGGAGTTATACTTGGGAGTTATTAAAATTGTTGTAGCCTAATCATGTACTAGTTTTTCTGACTATGTACTAGAAAAGAAAAAACAGAAAAAAAACAAAACAAAAAAATAAAATCAAAAATAAAGAATGAATTCACTTGTATTAATTTTTCAGTTCATAGCGTGTTCATAACGTATGTATGTGATTTGAATTCGAAATGTCCTTGGGTTCCTTTTTTTTTGTCTCCCTTTAGTGTAACCATTAAAGTACTTTCGTGCTTTTTAATTTATTAGTAATTTTTCTTATTATATTATGATTTGTACAATTATTTTTTTTGACGTAGGTATATGGTAATAAAGCTATAAAATCTAAAAATGAAAATTTGCATGATTTTGATTGGATTGAAAAATCAGGTAATTGTTTTTTTGGCAGTTCAAATAAATAATTAAATTTTTTATATTTTGATTAATAATTCATATCAGGAATTGATTGCTTTTTTATAGGTACATTTTTTTGATGAAATTAAATATATTCCTTGAATGATGACAGTAAGGTAAAACCAGCATTTTGTTTTTGAATGAATTTTATTAGGTTGTGATTGCCGTGTATAGTAATGATTGCAATGTATAGTAAAAAGTAATAAAATAGAATAATATAATATAGAAACATAGATTTTAAATGATTTAATACTATTAATATGTTATTCATAATATGTTAATATAATAATATATTAACATAAATAATTTATTTAAATAATTTTAAATAAAAATTTTTAATTGAAAGATTGACACCATAGTTTAAAACTATTTAAAATATATTATATAAAACAAAATTAAATTGTCCAAAGTAATCGAGTAATATTAAAAAAAAAAGCAAAAATATATCCAAATATGTAATCATTAATAAATTATTGGTGAAAAATAATAAGGTCTTAATACGACGTAATGCTATGACGCATTGAATTTTTGTTATAAAAATATTTTTTTTTTTCATGAAACGTAAATTACAATATACGAAAATACTTTGAAGGCCGTTATCTCGGAAATCGTTAACAATAAACCCCCGGTTGCCCCCTGCGGTATAATTTTTTTAATTTTTTCTACCTCCCCCATCATGTCTTTTCTTCGTGAACTTCGACTTTTGGTTATCCTGTATAAACGTTGCCAATTAAATTATAAAAACGTTTATCTAGGCAACATATATCAAAAAAGTGATATCCAGTCCCAATATACTAACCCATTTCACTATCTTTAAACTTTAACCGAAAATTAAAATCAATTTTTATCTTATATTAGGGGTACAGTATAATGTGTTTAATCGGATATTTCTTCACAAATTCTTTCTAAATAAAAGTTTTCTTTTTTTTGAAACTTTGTCACACATATTATATTTTTTAAGTTTTTTGATTGAATTAACAACTCTTAAAACTCAAGGTAATATTTATTTCTTTTTTATAAAAGGTAAACTATTCAATTTTTATTGTATAATAATGATAACATAAATTAAAAGGGTTAGTCCTATAATCTTACATAACAAAATCTTGCATCATAAAATCTTGGGTTTTCAATCTTCAAAATTTTCAATTTCTCTTGCGGCGCTCCCAAATTAAAGTTTTGATTTTCATATATTAGAAAATGAAATAAAAATCATATGTTAACAAGGAAGAATACAGTTGCAAACCTTTGTCAACTCTTAGATACCCGTTCGAACCGTTAGTATGTTCATAGCCTGTCACTCTGCTTATAATATGTTATTGTTTTAATTTTTGAGTATTTTAAAATAATTTGGGTGAATTTTATAATTTCTAGAACTATGGGTTGTACATACATATATATTCAAACTAAATGTTTATACATTCTTCAAAAGCAGCTTCTAACCTTCCACATAACGATTATCAATCCAAAATTTTTTCAAATATGCTACAGTACCATTTAATACTAAGCGGCAAATGTATAATAATTTATATACATATATATTATATATCATTCATTCATCAGTGACATATACTATATGTAAATAAACATAAGTTATATAAGTATGTATACTAATATCATATAAATATAAATTCTTCAAGCAACTGCTATATTACCCACCGCATACATTAATGTATATAGTAGGTATTGTTTTCATACTAAAAATTTGTACCCGAGATTTTGGCTGTGTGTGAATGTGGGTGCGTTTCTGGGTATGTCTGAGGGCACGTGTACAGCTTAAACAAATGAGCGGAATTTTTTACAATTTCATATTTAAGATTTTGACGTAAATATCTCAGATTGATAGGCTTGATGTTTGTTTTGTATTTGTTTACTATTATATACTTATTATTTTTTACTTCTAATATTTTTGAATGAAAAAAAAATCATGGACATTACAATATAATAATGTAAATGTATGTATGTATGAATAAATGCACATATCTATTTTTTTACGATTTCCTTGCTTATTATTGTTATTGAATAAAACAAAATGCTGTTAAATTATTAGAAGTTATTTTGCTTTGTTATAAATTATTATGTAAAAAATCTATAAATTTTAGCATTGTACTTTTCGTATAGTGGCGGTTGGTCCTGTGGTGGTGACAGCTAATTTTTTTTTTGTACTACGCATCATCCTCAAGAATCTCAAATTATCGAGTAAAAAAACAATTGCAAAAAAATCGTTAAAAAAATTTGTTAGAAAAATTTAGAAAAATGAAGTCACACTTTCGTCAAGTTTAAGGTAACCCTATATTATTAAGAAAAGTTGTTAATAAATATAAAAATATAATGCTTTAATTTTTTTATATTACTTCAAAAAAATTTGGAGTGGTGTTCAAGTTCAGTTGTTTAAAAATAAAGATTTTTTTAGTTTTTGACCCCATACTGCTCCGAAACCGAAGGCGATACAAAAATATTTTCTGAAATAACTCATTTATTTCAAAGACCTAACTTCTCTCAAAATTCTAACTTAACCCGTTTGGAAGATAGAAGGAATCAAGAATTTTGCAAAATTTGAGTTTCGCATAACGGTAAAATAAGGCACCGTATGCCAGAAGTATATATTTATTTTGTATATATTTTGAAAGCTAATAAAAGCAGTAATCGTGTGGCGTTTTCAAACTGAAGGTATACCTTATACAACTTGTAAGGTATACCTGAAGGTATACCTTATACAACTTGGTAATTTAAATATAGAGCTTTTTCGAAATTTGGCTCCGTAACGGGTGGGGCTACAGAAAAAAGTAGTTAATAATAAAATAAATTTTTTTATGATATCTATCAGCAGTTGATATTTCATGGCTCTATTTCAAAAAAAATGTGAGGATCTAAAAGTTAGGTGTTCGAGAGCTATCCGAAGTTTTGGTCGGATCTCAACAAAAAAAATACATACGGTGTGTTAATTTACCGTTATGCGGAACTAAAATTTTGCAAAATTCATGACTCCTTCTATCTTCCAAACGGTTTAAGTTAGAAACTTGAATTTTTGCGGGATGTTAGGTTTTTAAGCATATCTTTGAAATTAATATCGACGTACTGTTACATGCAGTTGTTTAATTTTTATTTAATTTATTTTCAAATTTTTATTTTATTTTAAATCGAAACAAAAACACTAAATAACATACTAATGTAAGAAAAACAAATATGACATGAATAAATGAACATTTGTTTTATTTTTCGCCATTTTGAAATTTAAGAAATGTCAAATTACTAATTGAATTACTAGCTATAAAGGGATAGTGTTAAATAAAAAATTTAATAAATTTTTATTGAGAAATATTAATATTTAGTGATCATTTTAAAGATATTAAAATATAAAAATTCAAATTAAATTTAAAAATTAATTCTAGTGAAAAAATAATAAATAAAAACCTTCAAATATTAAATTATTTCATTACAAAATATTAAAAAAATGTTTTTAAAAAACAAAGAGGAGAAAATTTCTAAAAAATTTCAACTCATTCCAATTTTATGTTTTAAGAAAAAGGTTAAAAATAAAAGAATTCATGTCACATTGTTTAAATTTTGGATAAAAAAATTAATTATTAATGTAGTACACTTATATTTAGATTTTTAACTTTAATATGTCGTAAATAATTTTTGTTCCATTAGCTGTGGTTTTGGTTTGCTTAAGTTTTTTTTATTTTTTAAAACATATTTTTTTATTATCTTTAATTTGAAGGGAACTAATCCATTAGTTTTAACAAATAAATTTTTTTTTATTTTAAAATAAATTCATATTATACTTACCTACCTATGTTATAATGGTTAATAGCAAACCTGCATCATAACAATAAAAATTCAATTGTTTCCGATCTATTTTACATTTACATTTTACATTTAAATATTGAAATAATAAAAATTTTTCAATATAAATTCTAATAAATAATAATTTGTAAAAAAATATATACAGTTCAGCAAATATTTTATAGAAAATATAAATAAATGATTATTTATTGAATAGTTTTTAATAATAAAAAATAAATATATATTTTTAACGCTCCCTGTTATGATTTTCTAGTATTTCAAAAATTCATTTTGTCAAATCGGTTTTTATAAAATATAGTTTTTCAAAATCTCGTTTTTTAAAATCTCGTTTCTTTAAAAATTCCGCTAATTTTTCTTTTTTTGTTAAGAAAATATAGAAAAAATAAAAAAAAACGTGATTATGAGGTTCGAGCATTCGTACCGAACGCGAAAATTTTATGTAAAGAAAAATTAGGAGGAATTTTATAGTTGGTTTTAAAATTAGGGTTTTAATTAATTTGCGGGCTTTGGGGGTAGTAATCCCCAATATTTTAAATGCTTTTTGTTGAAATTATGTTAAATATTTGGTTGTTAAAGTATGTATGTGAAAAAATAATTATAATTTATTTATATAATTTGTTATAATTAGGATTATTCTCTTTTTATTGAATAATGAATGCATTGAGAATATGTACATGCGAGATCCACCCAAATTTAATGAAATAAAGCCGCAAATTAATATATATTTTTGGGCTGGTATTAAAATCCCGGAATGATAATTTTGGAATTCAGAATTCCGGAATTCAAAATCCCAGAATTTAAGTAAAAGTAATAATTAAAAGTGCAACATTTCCCCCTAGACTAATTATTGATAAACTGATTTTGCAATCGCTCTAAAAATAAGATTTTAATTTTGAATAATAATATTTTGAAAAAATAAAATTTTCATAAATAAGATTTTGGAAAAATAAGATTTCGTAATTGTTTTTTTTTTTTGTTTTTTAGTTTGGTCCCCTGCCATTTATGTTTGGTCTAATAAAACACCTATAATATATCTATGCATTTATAAAAAAAAAATACATTTTTGTTTATTAAGAATAAATTAAAAAAAAAAGTCTATGGGTAAAATATTTAAAGGATTTCGATGCATTATTGTGTTTGAAAAAAATATCGAGGGAGTGTGGGCTCCAATAATACACATATTGTGAGAATAGTTCCCTCTTACAACATTTACAGTCACACTTGAAAAGGGAAAGCTATATAATTTCCTTGTTACATTTATATGGCAGGGGAATAAACTGAAAAAAAAATTTTTGAGAATTGAGATCTTAAAAAGAAAAAAACGGAATTTTGATATACGAACATTCGCAGCTAATCCGTATTTTTATATTAATGTTAGTTTTAATAACTAAAATTTTTTTAATTGAAAAGTGTTCATTTATTTATACAAAAAACTATATTTGGTATTCAAATATTAAAGTATTTTGCCAAATTTTTAGTAATTAAATGTATTCTAAAAATAATTTTCTTATAATATATAATTAGTAAAATATAATTAAATTAAAAATAAGTATTAATTAATATCATATTGTAATAGCTATATAATAAAATGATAATAAACCATAATTCTTGTATAAGATAACAGATGGCGTAGAAATAAAAAAGAAATGTCTTCGTCTTGTACAATAGCTACAGCCGAGTAATCAACGGCTTTGTTAAATTAATGATTCACGAAACTGAAGCTTAGTCAAATATGAATAATAACCTATATAGTATAGTATAGTTTAGTATAGTTTTTTTTATGATGCAATTAATTAATATTATAAAAAGTTAAATTAAAAACGGATTGACTTGTGAGTATTGTAATTTAATTTATTAATTTTTATTCAAAATAGAGAATTAAAATTAGATAATAATATATTTTTAAATTTTATTTAATATAAAATTTGTTTTATTAAGTGATAAAATTTTAGATTGTAAGATATAAATAAAAATTGTAAGATACAAAAAAAAATTAAATGTCTGAATGAAAAAAATATATTTTTTCCTAAAAAATTTTGTGATTTAAAGTATATTAATTTTATTTTTAGTTATTTTTTTTTTTAACTTTCATTTATAAATTAAATTTCTTGAAAACTTTTAAAAATAGTGATAAATTTGTTTCCAGTTTAAGGTATATTTTGGTTGGAAGTGGGTTGAAAATTTGTTGATCTAAGCCTACTAGATAGGACGGTATCTCTCAGTTTTAATTACCAAAGTTTTATGTTATTTTAGATTTTCTCAGAAAATGACAAAGTCATAGGCTTCAGAAATGTTGTTGAGAAGTATAATCTTAAATGTTCATATCAATATTTTAAATACTTATAAAATTTTTTAAGAAAATATTCTGTGAGTTAAAAAACTTAAAATAAAAAGGTAACTGTAATAAAATTTTTGATATATTTTTTTTTTTTAAAGTTTATAACAGGAATAGTTATTTTTGTTAATCAGCTTTTATTGTGTGTGTGTGTTTTTCTTTTGGTGTGTTTTGTGTGTGTTTTTCTTTTGGTATAAATTATATAAATGAATATTGTCACTGGTTCCCAAAAGTACAAACTTTCAATTCTCCAAGTTAATGGTAAAAGAATCGAAAATACTAAAACAATAAGATCCAAACAATAAATCCAGTAAAATTAAACAAGACAGAATCTAAAAGAAAATGTTTTAAAGGTACAAATTTTTCAAAAGACAATAAAAAAAAGATAAGAATATAGTGACTTTAGCAAATATAGAATTTTATATAAGAGAAAATTGTTAAAAATCAACAAACCCTTTCTTTAATATTAAGGAATTGCTATATAATCAATGTAAAATCAAATGTAAAGAAATAAAGTCGAAGCTTTAATTTTGGAGATTTACTTTGAAAAAAACTTGTACAGTTGCTGAGGTTACATGTTGCCCAAGATTTTCTTCTCACAAAATTTCAAGATTCTAACTAAAAGCGTGCTGAAGCTATGAAGAAAGTAAAATCTTGCAAAATTTTGTCATCACATGACAGTAAATTAAATACTGAATTGCATTAAAATGTCGCTTGGCGTTTCTAAATTGAAAAAGTTTTAAGAAGAGCCTGAGATATAAATATTTGGAAATACGTATATTCAAACTTTGAGGGGCTGTAGCTCCGTAATAAGTGCGGCTAGGTTCATAAAGTTGTTCTATAACTTAAATTTTTTAGAGACCTATCCATATTTAAAATATCATTGTTTTATTTGAAACAGTATAGAAGTTTCGTAAAACTAACAGACAGACAGAGTTAAAGTAATAAGCACAATTTTCCAAAATTTTTTTCAAAAATGTGAAATTTTTTTTATAAAAATATAATTTAAATAAAAAATTGATTATTTTATTATACACAAATAATGAGGTCAGAAGAATAAAAAGAAATTCAATTTTAAAGAGAATTTTAAACTTTAATAAATTTTATTTTTAAGTTTTAGAGTTCTTAGATAGGGTATCTATGCATATTAGATAGGGTACTTATGTTGCATATTAGATGTCATATCCTAGTTATATCATGAGGATTTAAAAATTAACATTTACGAGCAACTCCTTCATATGACTTCTTAGCGTTAGATTTATCCTAATTAAGTTAGTTACGAAATCACTAGCAATTACTCAAAAAAGAAAAAAAGAAATAAAATAAAATTATATTGTAAAGATTTTATGGTCGACGATCGATCGATTATGGATAACAATCGACGAAAAATTTGTTAATTTTTAGATATGAATTCACGTTTCAGATTATCGGGCTTATCCGATTTAGTTGAATCGGATTTAGTTGAAATATGTACATATTATGAAAGTTGTTTTATTACAGATACACAGAGATGGATAAAAATCTGTTATATATTTCATAATGTGGTGTTTTAGCGATATCTTAGAGTGATCAAGAACGTCTATTTATTTTTTTTTGCAATTCTTATACTTTTCTTATACACAGAATAAGAGAAAGTAAAAAAAATTTACCATACAAAAGATTGAAATTGATTTTTAGAAAATTTATTTGTTTAACGGAGGCGTCTGTAATTGAATTATTTGCAATAAAAAACAAAATAAGTAAGTGCTTAGAAAAAAAGAAATTAAATTTTTTTTATTTTGCGAAATGAAGGTTTTAAATTCAAGGTTTTTGTTTTTAACAATCTATGCGTACAATATTTGTTCTTCCCAAAAAAAAAAAAGTCCTTTAACATTGGAAAAAAATTCTTTGTTATTTTTTGTTATCCCTTTGTTATCTGCAAATACATCTTATTATTGCTTTTATTTCGAACATTTAAGGATAAACTGAAATTGCTTAATTAATGTGAAATTTGTTTAGGTAGGTTGTAATACTTTTTTTATTCTTTTTTAAATGAATTATAAATGTATAAAGTACAATATATACGCAATACATAAATTCAATGCTAAACTATAAACGGAAAAAAAGAGTTGAATGTATATATACATTTCAAGCGAGCGGCCAATTAATATAATTCATAGGTCAAACTAACATTTTCTTTAATGTATCTCGGTATAATTATTTATTTAACAAACATCATTTTAACGAAAGAACAAAATACCGAATGGTGTTTATTTATCAAATAGGGTGTATTTCTCACTTAATACTTTATATATACAACATCCAACTTTGCAAATCCAATTTAATTATTTTATTCTTTCGGAATAAACTTTGGAAAACCCTCAATTTTAATCAAACTCTGTAGAAAAGACATCAAATCTAGTTTTTCAAATAGTCGGTTTCCGATGACATCATCAAGAGGTAATTACTTCACTATACTCCTACTATCAAGATATCTCATTAACATTTTATTTACTAAAGTTGCAATGACTGTCAATGCCGCTTTTGTTACCTGGGAATTGGGGAAACGTGAGCAGTCTCCGTTGATTGGGATATCTTCCAGTCGAAAATAATAGTGTGGAAAGATTTGGCAGAGGTTTCGAAATGGGAGAAGCAACGTGAGGACGTGAGCAAGAACCATGGCAAGAATTCTATCAGAACCAGTTGACTTTCTACCATTCAGATTCTTCAGAAGTTTCACTGCAGTTCGAATCCTAAAGTACACTTTTTGTAAATATATTAACCTCTAACTAAAATATATTAACCTCTGTAGGATCAAAAGAAAGGAATACTGGTGGTTATTGTACTGTAGGAGGGAGTGTAGATTTTGCTGCGAATGATTTTGATTTGCTTTACTAGCTGAGTCTGAGATAATAGAGTTATTGGTAAACAATCAGCGGTAAGGAAACTATGAACCAATCAGCGGTAAAGACACGCAGAACAAAGGCTGTTCTTTACACTTTTTGCAAAAGTTCAAAAAGGTTCTTTACACTTTTTGCGGAAAGGTCAAAAAGAACGATTACAATGAGGAAGATTAATTATTTTCCACCTTAACCTTTGGTTATAAAGAAACTTTTGCTGATAGATAATTCTTTTGCAATTGTTCCTAACCACTTTATAGTTTGCAAGTGAAATATAATTCATATTTTTACTATTTTTTATAAACTTTTGCACCTCCGAAAAGGGTTGTAATAATATTTTTTTAAAATTCATGTTTACCAAATAAATATAAATCTTTAGGTATTGTCTAATTGTATCAAAGGACTCCTTGCAAAATTACCAATTATATCAAATATTTGTTGCGATATGTAATTTTTATGAAAGAATATTGGCTGAAATGAAGTTTTGGAATTTTGAATACGGTTAACTGTTAGAGTATATGCAATATATAATGTCAAGATCAACTCTACAGTCAGGATCAACTCCAACTTTACCTCTGTATTTCATTTTGAAAAGACAAAAAATATGTTAAAGTTAAAAAATTTTAAAGATTTCTATCAGTTACTTACGTTTCATTCTTTAGAACGAATAATATCAAATATTACTACTCCTGATTGATGAGATTTACCAAATGCGACATAAGCAGTTTTTAAAATTTTCCAATAGTAAAAGGATAAATTATATCAGATTTGCAAGCTTGCAGATTAGTGTACTTTATCATCCCCTTAACAATTTAATGTCAAGTGTAATAAAATTTCAAAATAAAGGAACGATTTTTCCTTTTTAAATTAATGAAAAGCCAAAAATTTTTTTTTTAAACTTATCTTACTCCAATGTCTCTAATTAATTTAAAAAAAAAGCAAAAAAAAAAACAAGGTAGAAGGTAAACCAAGGGTTTTAAAAGTGCACATTTCCAAAAGACAATACAAACTGTTTAGAATTGTGGCTTGCACCAAAATTTAAAAATTTAATGTAATAAGAATAATTGTGAAAATAAGACTTTTTTGAAATTTTGAGGGGCTGTAGTTCGGACTCTATCGGAACTCGATCGATTCGGAACTCTATATAACTAAGAAAATCCGTTAACGCACGTAGAAGTATATTACTTGAACCTTAATTTTTATATCATACATATATTTTTATATCATAAAGAAACATTTGTACAGATGCCTAAGTTACAATTTTTCAATTTTTGAGCCCTAATACCTATTAAATAGGGGGTGGTACAAAATAATTTTCTAAGGAAACTTATATTAATTCTAAAAGTTCTCAAAAGTCGTCTCAAAATTTCAGGTTCCTATCTAAAGGTGTGCCGCAGTTATGGAAAAAGAAATTTCATGCAAAATGTGGTTTTCACATAACGGTAAATTTAAAGAGTAAATTACAAAATATCGCATAATTTTGATACTATTTTATAGAGATAACAAAATTTTCGGTCTTTCATCGGTTTTGGATTGTAAAACTATTACGCAGAGCCTGAGATAGATACATCTGAAAATGGGGCTTTTTTGAGGGTCTGCTACTCTGAAGCCCTATACAACTAAAGAAACCGTTAACATACGTAAAAATATATTACTAGCGCTTTAATTTTTATATACTCCCGCAGTAAAATATGAGCAGGTGCTTAAGTTACAGGTGTTTAAAAATAACTAATTTTCAATTTTTGAGCCCTATAAGCTCATAAACAGGGGACGGACAGAGTTAAAAAAAAATTTCTGGGAAAGCTTATACTAATTCTAAAAGTTCTTTCTGCCCTCAAAATTTCAAGTCCCTATTTAAAAGCGTTTCGGAGTTATGAAAGTACACAAATAATGCAAAATTTGGTTTTCTCATATCGGTAAGTTTGAATACTAAATTTAAAAAATTGTTTTTCAGATTGAAATAATGTTAAGTATAACATAAGATATATACTTTTAAAAATAGGGCTTTTTCAAAGTTTGAGGGGCTGTAGCTCCCTAATGAATTGGGCTACATGAAAAAGTTGTTCCACAAAATTAATTTTTTTGCGAGGCATACCCATGGTTATATTTTTTTTTATCTTTAAAGGTGTAGACGGACAAACAAGCGGACGGACAGAGTGAAATTAATACGCACATTTTTTTAAAAAATTTTTGGAAATGTGGTAAAAAGGATGGAAAAAAAACTTCTCTCAATTTTATCATTAAGTTACGTTAAATAAGGTTAAATGAATGAAGAAAGCATTTTCTGGTATTTTATTAGTTCTTTATTGTTTGAGTGGATGAAAAGTGACCTAAAAAATAATATATTTAGCTGATCCCGAATTTTTTTTTTCCTTTTCTGTATTTCACAAAAAATAAAAAGAAAAAAAAAAAAAATTATTAAGTCAAGTTTTTTCTTAATTTTTATTTTTTATTTTTCAATTCAATTCTGTTTTTTTTTGTTTATTTTTTCTTTGCGATACTTTTTTTTGTCTCAATTGTCTAGGATTCATTTTAAGAAGAAATTTTATCCTATCAATCGTTTGGATTTACTTCTTTTGTTTTCATTCTGTGTTTTTTTGTTTTTTTTTTTTCTGGTTTTAAATTTTGGAAAGGATTGGGGTTTAAAATCAAGGATTTTACAATAAAAAAACAAAAAATAGCTTTTTATATTGATTTTTTGTTTTTATTTTTTTTTTCTTGAAAATGAAAATTGTTTGCGGTTACATTTACTTATGTGCAAAATAATAATATACAATATTTTTTTATGAATTTGTTTATTTAGGATTTTATTTGTTTTTTTTTTTTTTTTTTGGAAAATTGTAATATGAATTTTTTATTTATTTTATTTATCAAACGAAAATTTTTGTTTCATTTAAATTAATGTTGAATTTAAAAATTATGGTTTAGATTTTTGGCTTTTTTTGATTTTCTTTTTTTATTTTTTGTTAAAACCTTGATTATATTGGTAAAATATTTGTTTATTCTTGAATATTAGAATTGATTAAAAGTGTTTTTTATTATTAATATGATACATTTAAAATCAATTTTATGATTTTGATTAAACATTGAAAAAAGTCAAATTATATTTTAATTTTTATATCCGTATGAACGTATGTTTAAGGGTATAGTAAATTTACCTCTACGTTTGTGAAACTTTAAAGGAGTCGAGTTAGACATAGGATCAAAGGCCAATAACTTCTGTAAAATTTAGTTGTACTGGTGTAACAGGTTTGCATAGCTGTCATACAACTCCAAAATTTACAATAAAAATATCTCGGTAGTTAACATGGGTACCAAAACATCTGAAATTTTGTAAAAGATATATCAAGTTTTAAGGAAACAGCATAATATATTACGTTCATAACGGGTATCCCAGAGTTGACACAGTCTACTCTACTGCATTCTTCTTCTTTATTAAGAAAATTAAATTTGATATTAATTTATTTAAATTAGTATTGAACATTTTAATTTAACCTATATCATATGAAAGGCCAGTTTATTTTCCTAAATTCCCTATATGTACTATAAAGCGGAGAAAAATTACGAAAAAATTTGTAGGTATGTTTTACCAAAAAATTCTAATACAAGTCATGTTTGTTTTCAATAGTTCTCACGATGACTCTAAAACTGACAAGACGTGGTTTTAAAATATGCTAATTTATGTTGTATAAAGTATGCAATAATAACTTTATACAACTTTTTATGTAATTTTAATGTCTTATGTTACCTACGGAATAAAATTTCCAATTCCAAACAGTTTCTTATATGTGTATAACAAGTGAATGTTGGATAAAAAATGTTAAGTGTTATATAGAAATCATTAAGTTTTTCTTTCATACAAATGTCTGTAACATAAAAAAAATGTATTCCTTCGTTTCCCTTGAAAATATCTTTACGATTGTGCAAATTATTCATATTTCATTATCTTTGAATTTTTAATTTTTTTTTAGTTATTTTGGGTATTATTTTATATTAATTATTAATTTCGGTATATCTATTTATGTTGTATTTAGGAGATAATCCTGTTTTAAGATGTACTAAAGTTGTAAATAGGATCGCCTCTATATAGTGTTTTTTGATGTGTTCCGGAAAGCCTTCCACTATTTAAAAAAAAGACATTACCATTGCATTAAAAATTGGACGGCTTAATTTTTTTTATTATTAATAATTTAAAGCTGAATAAAAGTTATGTTTTTTCAAAGCAAAAATATTTATTTGTTGAGTAGCATACAGATAGGTATTTAGTTATTTGTGTTATTAAAAACTAATTAATCGGTAAAAATCTGAGGTATTGTAAATTGTATAAATTTTAATTTAAATGAATTTATATAAAAAATATAATCGTAAATAATTAATTCGTTGATTTCTATCAGAAAACCAACCCAACAAAAAAAAAAATGATAAAAACACGACGATGGCCAGTCAGTTTTAAATATCTTTGCTTTTTTATATGTTGCGCAATTATTTTAGGTTTTTTTTTTACTCTAGATACGTGATTGCAGAAATAAAATTTTAATAAGTTTTTTTTTGATGCGTATAAATTTACGAGAGAAATAAAAATGAAATATAGAATTTATTTTATGAATTTTTTTCTTTTTATAAAATTAAAACAAAACAAGACAGAAAAAATTTTTGCAAATTATATTTTTTCTTTTTGTTTTGTAAATTTCAATTTTTTATAGATTCAAAACCAAAAAAAAACTAATTTTACTTGTATGAAAAAATTAATTATGGAAATTTAGATTTTAACTCCTTAGTTTTTAACCTTGATTGCTTATATAGAATTTTAGAAGAACATAAGTTCACTTAAAATAACTCTATATCTTTGGTCAAAGCTTTTCGTATATGTATTACTTTTGTTAATGATTCGATATTCTTTAAATGAATTTGTTTTTACAGTTGTAACTTTATCTAATCACATTCTTAAGGACATGTTCTGTCTTTAGTAATTCCATTTTGAGGTAAAATATATTCGATAATAAGACCTCAAATAGGCGGCTCGATTCGAATTAATTGGACATAATAATATTAATAAGTTTATAATTTATACACTTTATATGAGCAACAGGACTAGAAAATTTTAAAAGCCCTACAGTTGATTTCGCATTACGATTTTAACTAAAATACATTTTATAGTACACATATAGGAGGCGATACGAACTCGTCCGGATTAATGAAAAATTGGAAAATAAACTTCGGTTTTAAAATTAATCAAAAGAAATCATATTTTGTTTTATTTAATTTTTAGTGGAGGCTAGTTTTATTTTGCCGTGAAGGTTAAGAAAAATTACTGAAATTTTATTTTTAATGGTTGTGATAAAACGCATCCTGAACATAAATTATTAAAAATATTTTCCTGACATTTTTTAGTTCTTAGCTAGAACGGGACAAATAAGTTAAGAAAAATGTTTAACATCGAAAACAACATTTTTTCTATTCGATGTTAAACATTATAAAAATTTTGGGATGCAAAATAAAACTTTCTGCTTATAAATTAAAAAAAATTATTATAATATTCATTTTAAATTTTCATATTCAAGCATTATAATGGTATATAATTTAAAATATAGGTACTATACTTATGTAAATATTGCAAAGAAAATACTGTCGTCAAAGAATATTAATTTAACATAAATGATAAGACTCTAAATAAATAATATATTTAACTTTAAAGACTGGTTAGCGAGTAAACTAACTGCTAACTGAAAAATAATGGTAAATCATAATATTTAATCTGTAAATGACAGACATTTAAAACCATTTTACTCAATGATTTACCAACCAACTTTCATTTTTTTCTTTTTAAATGATAAATATTCAGTATAGCCATCTTACAAAATTAATATTTTTCCAAAATTTTCTGATTTTCATTAATAATTTTCCATTTTTATAAAAAACCCATGTAAAGTATATACATATGTATCATATAGTATGTATAATCTATACCTATATTATACATTTTCAAAAAGGACGCCCTTTGATTCCGTTAAATTTTTGTTTTATTTTTCTTTTCGATTAAAAATTTAAAAATATTGGTTGTATGGTAGGAGTAGGAATTTCACAATAAAACTGAATATAAAAATGGAAATTTCAGTTTAGTGTTTAGAACAGCGGTAGAGTGTGGGGTTATAAACAGTTGCTTTTTGATTTTGCAAGTTCGATCCAGTTCTGTTTTTTTTTTTTGTTTTTTTTTTTTTATATTTTAAACGAAATAAATTCTTACATATCATAATATCATCATAATATTTAATCTGTATTAATAGATATTTAAAACCCTTTTACTCAATGATTTACCATCTTAGGCTTCTTATAATATATACATATATAATAGGTATATATTGAGTTTCCAATACTCAATAAATCAAGGGCAACTTCTAAAAGATAATAATAATCGTGTTTTTCATATCATTTGCAAAGAAATTTTAAATTCATAAAGGCATTAATTATTGAAAATTGTATTTTTACATTTTAAATAAAATCATAAAGAAACTATACTGTATATACTGTATTGTAATTGCTAATTAAAACACCTCGAATTTCGAGGGGCGGGCGAATACTAGTAGATAATTAATCTGAATAATGATCGGGCTATCACTAATGTGATTAGGGCTTATAAAGAAAATTGACGAAACAAGTTTATTTATTTAGTTTTCTATCACGAAGTATATTTTAGAAATAAGAGCTTGAAGAACTGCTAGTATAGTAAATTAGTAAGTTGTTTGAGAATTGATATTAGTAATTTTATTTTAATTGAACTGAGTCACTACCTTAAAATTACCTAAAAATAATTGAAGTACCTCTAATATATCGACGGATATGAAAAGAAAACAAGGTAGAATGTAAATCAATGGTTTTTAAAAGCGTACATTTCCAAAATACAATACAAACTGTTTAGAATTGTGACTTGCATAAAACTTTGAAAATTTAAGCAATAAAATTTAAAAATTTTTTAGATCTGAAAAATAGGAATATAGGAAAAAAAATGTGAAAAAAGGACCCTTCTGCAATTTTGAGGAGCTGTAAGTCCGAAACCCTATATAACTAAGAAAAACCGTTAACAAACGCAAAAAATATATTCTTACCGAAGAAAATTTTTTACAGATGCTTAAGTTACAGGTGCCTAAAAATAGCAAATTTTAAATTTATCAGCCCTAATAGCTCTTAAAAAGGGGGTGGCGCCAAAAAATTTTCTAAGGAAACTTAGGAAACTTACTAATTATAAAAGTTTTTTCTCGTCTCAAAATTTCAGGTTCCTATCTAAAGGCGTGCCGGAGTTATGAAAAAAGAAATTTCATGCAAAATGTGGTTTTCACATAACGGTAAATTTAAATAGTAAATTATATAATATTGAATTATTTTGATAATATTTTATAGAGATAACAAAAGTTTCGGTCTTCTAATAGTTTTTAGATTGTAAAACTATTACGCAGAGGCTGATATATATACATACATCTAAAAATGGGACTTTTTTACAATTTTGAGGGGCTGTAGCTCTGGAACCTTACACAACTAAAAGAAATCTAAAACACACGTAAAAATATATTACTGGTGCTTTAATTTTTATAACTTGCCGAATATCTAAGTTAGAGGTGTTTAAAAATAGCAAATTTTCAATTTTTGAGCTCTAATAGTTCATAAACAGAGGGTGGTCCAAAAAAAATTTCTGACCAAACTTATACTAATTCTAAAAGTTCTTTTTGCCCTCAAAATTTCAAGTCGCTATTTCAAGTCGCCTTCCTGAGTTATGAGGATAGAAAAATCATACAAAATTTGGTTAGCTTAATAAATTAATATCAAAATTTTACAATTATTTTATAATTAGTATTTGAATTTACCGATATGTGAATTTTCAAAAAAAAATTTGAAAAATGAGCCTATTAATTTCACACTTTCTGTCCGTCCGTCTGCTTACAAAACTTCGACACCGTTAAAGATAGAGAAAAAAAATTTTAACCATTGTTAGGTCTCATAAAAAAATTAATGTTGTAGAACAACTTTTTAATAAAGCTGCAGCCCCTCCAATTTTGAAAAAGCCGTATTTTTAAATGTGCACCTATATCTCAAGGTTCTGCTTAACATTTTTGTAATGTAAAAACGTCATTCGGTAGGATTTTTTTTTCATCTTTATAGATCAATATCATAATTAAAATTTTTTTGAAAATTTACCGTTATGTGAAAACCAGATTTGTATAAGTTTTCTCAGAAAATTTTTTTGTACCACCTCTTGTACTTAAGAACTATAAGGGTTGAAAATTGAAAAATTAGCTTATTTTAGATACCTGTTTAACAGTAACTTAACAGTTACAGTAACTTAAACATCTATACAAATTTTTCATTAAAAAGATATGCACATTAAAGCTTCTACAATATATTTTTTGCCAAACTCAAAAATTTCTGTAAAATTGGTTTTATTTGGTGCAACGGGATAGAGAATCTCGGTAAGCAGATTTTACTTAGGTAAATAAGATAAATTAGCTTTTATCTAAAGTTATAAACAAACTATTTAAATATTATGAAATTCTGTTAATTTAGATATCTTAAATTGTTTAAAAGATAATTAAATTTTATTGAAACAGGTAACAAACAGTTGGTGTCGATAACCTAGAATTAACACAGTTAACTTTATCCTCTTCCTTGTTTTTTTATTTATTTGATTTGAGTTGATGAATAGTTAATTTAAAAATTCATTATTGATTTTAATAAGACGATATTGAATATTTAATGGCAGATTTTGTTTGTTTAAATTTAAATTATTTTGTTTTTTTTTTTATTGAATATATATAATTGTATTTGTTTAGGTTTTTTGGCTAGATATTTAATTTGTTTTTTTTTGAATTTATAATTTCTTCGTAGTACGTGCTACTTCTTAATATAAAAAAACAAAAAAAAAAAATGGCATATTTCCTTTTACCAAAAAAAAAAAATTTTATAAATATAGAAAATTATAAAATTTTCTTTTTATTAAATAAAACTTTAAATTTCAAAGGATATAAAATTACCTATAAATAATGAAAAAAAAATTTTAAAGTCAAAAATAAATTTCAGATTTTATAATTTTTTCATCATTAATTAACAAATTTTGATTTGAAAATCTTTTGGGAATTTAAAAATTTTTTAAGATTGATTACATTATTTTTGAATTTATATTTTTTTTTTGTTTTTTGTTTTTTTTTTTTTTTCTGTTCTATTTTCTTTTATAATAAAATTTATAATTAATCCTTTTAAAGAGAATTAGTTTTTATATCCGGTTATCCGGTTAATCTACTACTCTCTTTTCATAAAATTGAAGAATTTTATAATATTATGGTATAAATTAAAAATTTTATATATAATAGATAATATAAGTATATAACATATATATATATATATTAAAAATTTTAGAATTTTTGGTTAAAATTTTTGTAATTGAATTTAAGAAGAGTTTTTATTTTTATTTTCCTTCCGTTGTAAAATTTATAAAATATTCATTTTATTTAAAAATTGTGATGA
Organism: Poecilobothrus nobilitatus; assembly: GCA_947095535.1. Lineage (NCBI taxonomy): Eukaryota > Metazoa > Arthropoda > Insecta > Diptera > Dolichopodidae > Poecilobothrus > Poecilobothrus nobilitatus. The sequence goes on along the minus strand of OX352773.1, from coordinate 252,484,863 downwards.
AATTTTTATTATATAAAACCTATTTTTACTTATTAAATTTTATAAAAAAAAAATCAATAATTATTATTTTATTTCAAAAAACGAAATATTTAAATAAAACAGGAAGTATTATTTATTTAATAAAATTCATAAGTTATTTTAACGGAACCAATAAATTATGAGTATTGTAATTAAAGAAAACCCAAATAATTAAAGAATTCTTTTGAAAATAATTTACATAATTTCCTCAGAAACATTGAAAAAATCTATCATTTTGTCCATAATAATAACGTCTTTTGATCTATCAGCAGCAGAAGATTTTATAGAAGATATGAACCGCTATAAAGATGTTATCTTATTTGATGTGTTGGTTTACAATTTTAAAATTATTTTAGATAGTAGCAGCTCAGCGTAGATTCATTTGACAATTTTAATATTTTAAACTGTATATTAAATCTATTTGGTTTAAAATCATATATTTTTTTTTTGATAAGGTTTTGTTCCATCCAAACCATATTTGATAACAACTCAATAAAGTTTTTATTGGTCATGAAAAGTGGTTGGTGCAATATGGCCCTGAAGCCATTAGTATATATTGGTGATAAATGATTGGTGCAACACGGCTCTGAAAACATTTATATAATATTGAATCAAATCGAAGTTGAAAATTTGTTAAAAGAAAAAAATTTAAAACGATTTCAATTTAGTACAGATGAAGTTTTATGCCATTTGAATTATACAATATTTTAAATTGATAAATATTAGAAAATTATTTATCTGCAGATAAAAAGTGTTTTAGAAAATACCTATTGTAAAAAATAAAAATAGAAATTTAAAAATTTTCTTACTCATCCCACTGTAGATATTAAGTATAGTACCTGCGTTTGAGATCTCACTAAAAAGGTTATTTTATTAAAACCTGTTACACAGCTAAAGTCGTTCAAAGTTTTGGAAAACTCTATTTTTAAATATTTATACTTTATAGGTATCTTAAGTTGTGCTGAAGTACAGTCCAAAAGCGTCAAACGACACACGAATTTTTTTTAAGCTTTACAAATAATATAGAAATTTTATAAGTTTTTGAAATTTTGGTATTTATTAAATTTACCGTTATGTGAAAATAAAATTTTACTTCTTCCATACCTCCGGAATACTTTTAAGCTTTTACTTTTAGTTAGAATCTTGAAATTTGAAGGTAAAATATTATTGAAAGTAAGAATAAATTGTCTCAGTAAAAATGTTTATACTTCTATCTACTTAGGAGCAGAACTTTTTATTTGTGATTAAAAATAGAAAATTCACTATTTGTACATAATTGTAAAATGAACACATGTATAAATTTGTTTGAAGTTAATAAACATCAAAATAAAAATTAGGCGACGTGTCATAATCCCCGAAGTCATAATACCCTAAAAAAAATCTGGGTCTTTTGGCTCATTTGAAATGGGACATAATACCCTAAAACTTTTTGGGTGTTATGTCTCACCAGCATCGGTGGATCATAATCCCCATAATTAATTAGGGGATTCCGATCCACTGTTAATTGGACATAATGGCCTAATTTTATTTAGGCTTTGTGACCCACTGTTTGTGAGTCAAAAAGCCCAATTTTTTTTTGGGGGATTATGACACTTCGTTTAAATTAATTAATACTAACTACTTCTTAAATTTTACTAATTAATAAAAATTTGATAACATGCAATAAATGCACAAGATTATAGTGAGTATCTTAGGCGGAAGAATTTTGAAGTTGGATGTTGCCGTTTTCTAGAATATGTTTATATAATATGTATACTTATATTGTATATACGGGAAATTTCTCCATATTATGCAGAAGGTTAGACGGTTTTACACAGATTTGAAACGAAATTTCTCCTTTTAAGAACATAAGTAGGGAAAAATTACATATTTTCAAAATCTTAAATCAATACATAAGCAACTTTTCACTGAAATTTCTGTTCATCTTCCGTTTCGTCACGTTAATTTCTACGCAGACATTGGCCTCGCCACTGCCACTGCCGTGTCGCGAACGACAGTGTAATTTTTTTGGGGGACTGTTTCTCATTGCTTATGAGACATAATGCCCAAACGTTTTCGCAGATTATGACACGCTGCCAAAAATTATCGAACATAATATTTTTACATGTATTAAAGTATTTTTGTTATTTATATAGAATTTTCTTTAAATTGAAGAAAATCAAGTATTTTAATTTTCTACAATATTTTCGCTTTTCATAAAAAATTCTAAAATAAATTATAAATATGGTTGCAAAAGTAGTGACAATCTTTAAAAATCTTTGCTGTTACATGTATTTGTTTTGTTAAAGTTAACATTTAGCATTTAAAAAAAAAATGTTGCAAGAAATAATTATAAAAAAAAAAAAACTTATTAAAGATCTTGAAACAAAAAGAAGAAAAAAAAATTTTTTTACAAACTTAAGAATTTACCACAATTATTAATAATAAATTTCTCTTTTTACCTTTTCATTTATTTCATTTAATTGCGCCTAAAATGATGATGAATTTATAATGAATTTGCTTTTAAAAATATTTATAGATACACATACTTATGTCGAAGACTTATGTATATTTTCTTGTATTTCTTCATTTTGTTACGGTGTTTTGAGTGTAATGTATATTTATATTAAATATTTTTATATACTTAGGATATAGTATAAGAAAAGTATTGAAATCACGATAAAAATTTAGCCTTATAATTTTGACAAATTTAGATTCTGAAATCGGAAAATAAAATTAAAAAAAACATTATTGTTTTTGTATTTGTAAATCCGAAAATTCATAGATCACCCTCTCAGAAAATCGAATGATAATATTGCCAAATGGCCAAATGGTTTTAATTAAATCCTCAAAAGAATAGCACGAAAAAAAAGGGAAACGGAAACGGAAACAGAAACAAACTCAATTCAAAAAGAAAAAGGCAGAATGGAATGTAAACCAACGGTTTTTAAAAGCGAACATTTCCAAAATTTTGTACAAACTGTATAGAATTGTGATTTACACCAAAATTTGAAATGTATACCTAATTTTGATATTGATTTATAAAGGTAAAAAAATATCCTGGCGTTGTCAGTTAGCAAAACTGTTTAGTAGAACATGAGATATACGCAATAGGTCAATAGGTCTTTTTTTAAGTTTTTTTAAGTTGACAATAGGTCTTTTTTTAAGTTTGAGTGACTGTAGCTACGTAATGAACTGTAGCTACATGAAAAAGTTGTCCTACAACATTAATTTTTTTATGAGACCTAATAGAGGACCTAATAGATAGGTTAGAATTTTTTTTTCTCTATCTTTAACGGTTTAGAAGTTTTGTAATCAGACGGACGGACGGACAGAGTGAAACTAATAGTCATATTTTTTATAATTTTTTTTGGAAATGTGCTAATAATGAGGAAATAAATTGAAACGATATTATAAGCTTCGTTTTAAAAATACTCCACAGATATTTCACTTTTGACAATCGTAAGCTTTTATTCTCAACATTAGAACCCCAATTAAATATTCAGCTCTTCGCTTTTGTATATTAATTAATTCATTTCGTTTATTAATTTGATTATACGAGAGAGTCAAGGTAAGGACACTCCTCATTTACATTCTTGTAATTTATAATATTTTAAACAATGTATAAAATGAAAATTTTACAAAAAAATGTTTATAAAAAATACAAAGAAACTTTTTAAGTAGAAATTAATGAGATACCTTTGACAGGTATATGCATTATAAATTTTGTATATTTATATTTTATATATACTTATACAATTTATATATATTTTATAAAGCTACTTAAATTTTTATTGTATATTTTCATAAGAAGATAAATATATTATGTGTATATTTATACTTTATTATATTTTATTTATATGAAAGGATCTCAAGATACATTTTTAATTTCAGTAAAATAAAATACTGACAAATGAAATAAATTAAAATTATTAATTTGAATAAAACTTTAATTGTAAAAAAAAAATTGGTTGTTTTTTAATTTAAAGTTGAAAAAGTTCTGTATTATGAATCAGTTTTTGTTGTACTTTTCCAAAAAATATTTTTAGTTGACTTTAGGATAATAGCGGAATTTTAAAATTTTCATTATAACTAAAAACTGAAAGCTAACTAAAAACTTAACAAAAGTTAATAAAAAAAAAAAAATTAAACACTTTTTTATAATAATAAGTAGGTATATGTAACTAACATAATCTCAAGTATAAAAAATGCGCCAGTCTGACTACGACAAGGTATTCTCTTTGTTATTATTTAAAAACGTTTTATTATATTTCGTGATACTTTAATTTCTTGTGTCGATTTAGATATGGAAACCAAAAGGAAGCGAGTTAGATATGGACAAGTATATATATTCTGAATCACGATCACCTCCTGAGTCACGATTTCCGTCCATCTGTCCGTCCGTCCGTTTGCACGATAACTTGAAAACTAGTAAAGCTATCTTGATGAAATTTATATAGTAGGTTACTAATTACGAAAGGAAGGCTAAGTTCGGACAAAATCGGTCCATGGGTTCGGATTCTGAAGCTACCGAATGATTTCAGAGCTAACGAGATTATCTCCAAAACCAACAAAGATAGAACCTTTAAATTTGGCAGAATGGTGTTCTATCATGTTTGATTTAAGTCTCGGAAATTTGAGAGGATTTGGTCCATGGATTCGGATTTGGGAAGCTTCCGAACGAGCTCCAGAGCAAACGAGATTATCTGCAAAACCAACAAAAATCGAATCTTTGAATTTGGTACAGTGGTGTTCTTTTGTGTTTTATTTATGTTTTTGAAATTTGGGAGGATTTGCTTCATGGGTTCGGATCTTGGAAGCTTACGAACGAGGTCCAGAGCAAACGAGTATATCTTCAGAACCAACAAAGATAGAACCTCTATTTTTAGTACAAGGGTGTTCTGTTATGTTTCCTTTTCTGTAAAATTGGAAACTGACATTTGAAAGAATTTGAACCATGGGTTCGTATTTTGCAAACATCCGGACGAGCACAAGAGCAAACGAGCATATCTCCAAAACCAACAAAAGTAGAACCATTAAATTTGCTACAATGGTGTTCTGGCATGTTTTCTTTATGTCCCTGAGATGGATTTGATGAATTGGAGTGGCAATTCGGTTACCTAATACACGCCTCCCCAAGACTAACAAGCATATCTTCGAAATTAATAAAGATAGAAACTTGAAATTTTTTACAAGGGTGTCAAGCATATTCCAAGAGGATGCATTTTTCGTGCCTGAAATTCGAGTTGAATAAGACAGAAAATAGAAGAAGTTCAAGCAGCTGCCCAAAAACTTATGGATTTTTAATTTAATTCGAATTATTCAGGTGTAGGGTATTAATAAGTCGGTTGCATCGACATACTGTTACATTTACTTGTTTTTAGACTATTAAGCCCATAAAATTGCCCGTTATTAGCATTTACTTTATTAAACTATTCTAATTCAAATTAGAAATCTAACAAAACTAAGAGAAAGTATTATTTCTTATTTTAATTCGTAAAACTCTTACAAATTGCCTTGGTAAACCACCACTTGCAGTTGTCTGATTTACTCCTAAAGCTTATCAGTGCAAGATGTTGACGTCAAAATCTTAAATATGAAATTTAAAAAAATTGCGCTGGATCGTTTAGGCTGTAGATGTGCCCACAGAAATACCCACACAGACAAAAACGGGTTAGTGTATATTTGCAAAAATTTCGGATACAAATTTTTGATATGAAAACAATACCTACCTTATACATTCATGTATGTGGTCGGTCAAAATATTGTATAAGACAAAATAACCATTTTATTTTTCAACGAATAGGAGACTAAATGAAAAATGGAACATTGACCTCAAATAAATATTATAAATAAAATAACTTGAACATTAAAAATTTTTTAAAGATTTGTCATTTATTTTTCCTTGAATTTTTTTTTTACATATTATCAAAACAATTTTTAATGAAAAGGTATAAGAAATGTATCATCTAATGAAAAGGTATAAATAATATATCTAAAATAATTTCATGGTCATTAAACTTTAAATTTTCTTGAACAGTTTTATATTATAATATTAAAAGTTCTATTTTCAATTAAATATTTTGTTGGAAAAGTTTTGTTTTTGATATTTATAAAAAAAAAGTTCAAAGTCAGGTCATATATTTATGTTATATTATAAGATCCTTTGTAATTTAGGCTGACTTAAAAAGTTATGCTGAAAATTTCTAATGAGGATTTGTAGATCATTCTGTGTTCATATTCAAAATAGATGAATTATTAAAGTAACTCTGGTAATAATGATGATAATAACAACATTACGTCAAATTTATTTAAATTAGTAATTTTTTTTCAAACACTTTTTTTTTTTTGCATATATTGTTTTTATTTTTTTATTTCTAAGAAATTTTATTGTCCTGAATTTAATTTATACTTTGTTTTTTTGTTTTTCTTCAAATAAAATCCAATTTTTTTCTTTCATTTAAGTTTTTTTTTTAGTTAAAAAAGTATGATATTTATGATTTTCTGTATTCTCCCATTAATTTTAATCCTATTTATGAAACTTTATCTATTTTTATCCGCTTAAGTTTTCAGACAGACAGAAATGCTAATAAATTGTAAAAGAAAAAGAGAAAATTATATTTAAATAAAAATGAAAGGATAAGTGAATACTTTTTCTTAGATTTAAAATGATATTTTATGTTACTTTTGTTATCTTTGTGAAAAGATACAAATATTTATAAATAAGAAAATTTTTAAGATTTGGTTTAAAAAAAAAAAAAAAAACTTGATTATACATAAATTATGTAATAAATTTAATAAAGTTCTTCTCGTGACTTTTTCGCGTGTATTAAGATACAAAGAATATTTAATATTTTATTATTAATATTGTATTTTGATATTCCGCAAAATCGATGACCGGAAATTATATCTCAAACAATAAAGCCGAAACGATTTTATTTGCTTTTCGATACGGAAATAAAGCAAACATCGCAAATTTTTCAAATTCGGCCTTATTAATACCATTTTAAAAAGGAAATAAAGTCGAATCGGCCTTATTTCCGTTTGCCAAATATTTAACTTTTTTTTTTTTTTTTTGATATTGACATATCAGTGGTATATGTGAGATTTCTATTGAAGTATTTATAAATATGTAAAAATTAATTGGCAGGGATTTTGATACAGGGAGATGTATACAAGATCAGAGTTATTTTTTTCACAACAAATGTATAAATATGCCGGTAAAAGCGATAACACTGATATTATCAGAATAGGCTTAAGGAACAATCCGGGACATCATAACAGGCCTAACTTGATCTAAGTCAGCTCAGTACTTTCAGCAACCCTTTCTACCTACCTATACTTACCTAGCTATTTGCTTTTTAAAAATTTATGATACGCCATTTTTCTTTTGTGAATATGAGCTAAATATTAGTTTTTCCCGTGAATGGAGATCTCGATAGCCAATTTTTTTGGGTTATAAAAATGTTCACTATGACATTAAATTAAATTTTCAACATTTCTTTCACGAATACACATTGACATATTTAGTAAGTTAACCAACAAATCAAAAGTGTTCTTAAAAGTTGATTTTTTTACGATTACAACAGCTCCTCTCATTGTCTATATGTATACAAGAAGAGTTTTGTAAAAAAAAAAAAGGATATAATATCCAATAAAAATATTATAAAGTACTGAAAAGAGCTTAAATTTAATTATTTAATATTACATTAACATTAAAAATTTTATAGAAAAGAAAATGGTTTTACACCCTAGTGAAAATTAATTTTTATTATTGTAAGTCCTTTTAAATTCAAATAATAAAAAAGTTAATGAATATGTAAATGAAATTTTAATTAAAGAAAAATATAGCAGTTATAGTAAAAACCAACGAAATTGTGCATTATTTTAATTTTTTATTTATGTTAATTGATTATGTGGTGAATAAAAAACAAGAAAACTTTAAAATGATAGTAGTTACAATTTTTTTAAGTAGAATTTCATTGCATTTCTTTATTTCATTTTTATTAACAATGCAATTTTTGAAGTTTAAGCGGTGTTATTTTTATTTAAGGTTTTGTATTTTCTATAGTTTAAGTTTACAAATAGAAAATATTAGTTTTCAAATCACAATATTTAAATATCTAAATATGCTAAATTGTCGTTCTTGAATATGTTAAACCTTTTTTGTTTTTTTTTTACACGCTACCCAAACACTACCTTTGCACAAAGTTATTGTAGAATTAGCTAATGGGGGCAAAAATTGGAGGGAAATAGGATAATAACGTAGAATTGAAAAGTTAATTAGAAGGAAACTTGCACAGGGAGGGATAGGCTCTTATATTCTGCCTAGGGTTACGTTGAAATTGTTTAAAGGCAGATATTTTTGATTTAGTTCAATACAACAAGTTTTTAGTCTACAAGATACCTACATAACAAAGAAATAGTGTTCCAATATTTCGCCGAATGCAAGGAGGAGTAAAGGTTACTTGAATAATACAGTCGCCTATATAATTAGGCGTATGGCGCATTTTTGGATTTTATCTAAGTAATCTAATGAAGATTAAGAAGCATATTAAGAAGATTACTGCCATATTATGAGGCAGTTATTATCTTAGATCGATCGATTTTAGGTCAAATAATATATTTTAAAACTAATTACTTAGCTGCGTGCCTAAAATATCCTTTATTTATTTATTTATTTGATTCGATAAATTAAATTTTCATCAATTTCAATTACTCTCAATTTTATTTTTTAATTAGATTAATTAATAAAAGGCTTAAAAAAATCTATTTCTGTATATTAGAATATATATTTATTTATTTATTTAAACTCTACTGTTACAAAATAAGGACTTAACTTTTATAATATATATTTACAATTTTTTTTTAAACTTTTTATTTTATTGTTTGTGTACAGTCTTATTCTATCTTAATCTATATTTATTTTTAATTCATATTTATTATTATGACAATTTTAATATTTATTTTATTTTTTATGTCATTGGAAAAATTAAACAAAAACCAATATAAAATCTATATTTTTTTTAAATAAAAAGCCCTAACCTAACTTAACCTATCCTTATTTATTTATTTATATTAATATTACATACATAAATCTAATGCAATATTATTGAACCATCGGTTACCAATGCCATTATAGGTTTTTATACTATTATTAAATTATATACTAATATTATTTATTTTATTTATATTATATACTACATATATTTACACTAGGGGTCCCTGTTAATGTGTAGTCAAATTCTATGTTGAATTCCAATTCATAAAATAGACAATTGCAGTTTAGAAAAATTGAATTTATGGAAAAAGTACAATCCGTAAAATATCAGAAAAGCAAAACCAAATTCGTCAAAACACTAACTGAAATTATTTTTAAAATAACGCCAAAACAGAATTAAATTGTATAAAGAGCCTGTAGTTGATGTACGTATATTTAAATTATTTGGTATTGTGAGTGAGGACTATTATGTCTATTTATTTATCGAGTTCGAAATAATTGTTTTAAAGGTACATTGGGAAAACAGAATAGGTATACGTAAAACATTCGTAAAATACACAAATAAAATTTGGAGCAAAATTCAGTTAAATTTTTTTATAGGCCACGTTGTCTGTAACAATATTGCCGAATGCCGTTGTTCGTTTTACGTTGCCCTAATGTAAAAAAAATAAAATCTAAAAAGACCGTATATTTGGCGTACAATCTTTGATTAAGATTGTACATGGTACAGAAAGCGAGAAAACCGTACAAATATTACCATAATTGTGGTAACCCTGTAGCAAATGGTAACTCTGCATAAAATTGACATAGAAAATATTTAAAAATAAAAAATTATTCAAATTTAATTTTGGTTGTAAGAACTGCTGCATACTAAAATTTAAGTATACTTATATGAAAAGAAATTAAATTCCAAAAATAATACAATTAGAAAAATTTTGTAATCGCTTCATATAATATATGTACAAACATTCATACATAAATGCAATAATTTAATAGAAAAGTACAAAACCAAAACAATTATATATTTGAATTTTAAAGAGACTGTGCCCTACGCTGGTCATACTAAGTACATACTTAAATACTTATTGATTATTAATATCAGATCAATATCATTCATCATTATTTAAAATTTCAATACATATTGTGATAAATGATGATTTTATCAATTTTTAAATTTTTTTCTTTATGCATAAGTTAAAGTACATTACATACATATAGCCAAAGAATAGTTGAGCCGTTGAGGTCGAGTTGAGACTCGAGACTCGAGAGGAAAAAAAAAATACACAATTTTAAAGAGAGTGTGTGATAATGTCTCTTATAAATTTGTGTTTTTTTTTGTTGTGTACGTTTTATTACTACTACCGACTATCGTAGGTACCATACTACTGTAATGTAATGTAATTATGTAAATATGAAATGTGTTCTTTATGTTTTATTATTAATATTATGCATAGGTTTTATATAATAGAAAAATTGTAAAAAATATGTATTTACTGATGTTCAAAGCTTGAAACGGAATACATAATACGTAGTGTGTGGCTGAAAACTAGTAAATTATAATTATAGATTATATTTGGTCGTAAGAGGGGTATGTAAAGAAAACAACACTTACGACCTGTGCAGGGATCGAATCCACACTTCTGCGGTTAAAACGCCACACGCCTACCCACTAGGTTACCAAAATCCCCTATCATTATATTTACAATGTGACTGTACTGTTAAAATAAAAAAAAAATTGCATAGTTTTAGGATGTGATTATTTTTTTTTACTCTAAATTTGAAAAGTATTCATATCTTATATAATATCTACCGTGTCTAATAACTGTTTTAAAATTCTATTCTTATTAATAATGTACATAATACTTTTTATTATTATTTTTGTTTGCTCTAAGCTTTAAAATAAAAAAAAAGAAACAGGAAATTTATTTTTTCCCTAAGGCACACCATCTTAATAATTTATTTTTTCATTGTAATCGATTTTGTTATTTTAAGATCTATTTTAAAAGAATAAAATTTTGTAAATTATAAATAACATTTTATCTATACGAGTATATTATGTTTATTTATTTATTATTAATATATTTTAATAACGTTGGTATTAAAAAAAAAAATAATGCAAGTTAATTTATATGCAATTCTATGTTAATGTATAAAGTTTTTAGTTTTCTTTTGTGTAAGTCAGTGGTGGGCTCAAAAATTTGTTTTCCGGGCAAAGTAATAAAAAGTTAAGCCACCGCCAAAAAATTGCGGAAAAAGATGAATTTATAAATAACAATTTGAATACTATTTTAAAAAAATATAGGTAATAAAATTATTTATTTAAAATAAAATTAAATCTCATTTAATACTTTAACTAAACCGTTAATATTACTCAATCTAATTTAGAAAACTTTTAAAATATTTTAGCTCTTTATGCGTTATCTTGCGTTAGCTCTTTATGGGTTATCTATTGCCTGCTAAATAAGTGATTGTAATAAAATTGTTTTGGAAGTTCTACAGTTATTTTTTATATATTTATGATCGAAATCTATGTATTTCGAATGTCTGATAAACATACAACAAACTAACAAACAAACTAACTCGAATACAAACTTAAGTTTCAAACTAACTGATTATAATATGAATCTGAACTAATAATTGTAAATTGAAATAAACGTAATTTTATGAACAATAATATTATTGATTTTATTATAAAAAAAAATATGTAAAATTGAACTTCCTATTAAATGTATTAATAAATAAAATTATTTAAAATTTTTAAAATTGTGCTAAATAAATTTAACGTTAATTTGTCCTTATAAATGTGTATATAAAATATATATTCGCTTTATTAACTTTACTTCTTAAAATTTTCAAATTGATGAAAATATTATTTATTCAACAGTGTATTTTATTTTCTTCGTTTACATATGTAACGAATGTCACTGATAAATTATATTATGCTTAACAAAAAATATTAAAAATACAAAAAAAAAAAAAAAAAAAATCTTAATAGAACACCGACGAACAGCATTAAAAATACTTATATAAAAAATTAAACCAAAGAATGAAAATGAGGTCGCCCTTTTTTGTATTCTCCATTTCTATATTTAATATGTATATTTATTCATATATACATACATAATATTATATTATGTGTATTATTCAAAAAAAAAAAAAAAAACATGATATATGTATTATAACTTAAAATAACCACTTTCCGGTTTGTGTATCTGCTTTTGACCTATACAATTAATATGCACAAACATTCATACATATTAAGAACTATATGTATCTTACATAGATGAAGTGCTTTTCTTTTGGTTTTTTTTTCGTTTTTTCTAATTTTTTTTTTTTTTTTTGTAGTGTACACAACCATAAGTATGAAAAACTGCCACAATCAATGGTTCTAATATCAATTCTAAAATAAATTTTTCTTTCTCTAGAAAAAAAAACAAAATAAAGAAAAAAAGAAATTCTTCGTCATCTCGCTTAGTGTAATATTTACTGTCTCAATTCAATATTTAATTTTTTTTTTTAGGAAAAAACAAGATATTAAAATGTAAGAATAAAAATAATATTCTATTTTCTATATACTGGTTATTTTACCACCCTGTTCATCTATAATTAAAAACAAATACAGTTGAAAAAATATAAAAGGATTTTTTTTAATTTTTATAATTTGTATGTAGTAGAGTTTTTTTTTTTTTTTTTTATGAAAATTAATTTCTAGTAACAACAATTCGTTATTATTCTCTTTTATTTTTTTTTTTTTGTATTTTTTGCTATACTCTTTTTCTCTTACTTGTTCGTTCTCTTGTTAACTTTTTCGAATATTTGTGTTTTTTTATTTTTAATTTTTTTTTTGCGGGATTACAGTTTTACATATAATACACAGAGATGACAAAATTTTTCGAATTGAAATTTTTCGAAAAAGAAAATATTATATATTCTTTTTTTGAACGCTCTTTTCATTTTTATTGGTATTGACAGAGTCATAAAATAGAGCAGATTTTCGATAAAATTTTTTTTGTTATGTTTTTGATGCTGTTGAAGGTCTTATTCCATTATTCGCTTTTGTTAAAACAAGAACAAAAAAAAAAAATAAAGAAAATAATTCCAAAAAAAAAAAAACGAAGAAAAGGAAAGGCAAAAGAGAAAAGATGAAAAAAAAAAAAAAAACGAATTCTTATATTTAACAGTAATAAGTACACTTGAGTTGAGTATACAAAGTCAAGATGAGAGAAATCAATTGTGCGAGAGAGTGAGAGGATTATATACAACTACAATAGAATACAATATAATAGATTAGAAAAGTTTTTCAAGAATTGGAAGGGAGGAAAATGAGGGATTCTTAAGAGAGAATAAAATGAGAAAATTTTTAAGGATAAAAAGAATATTAGAGATTTTTTATTTTTTATTTTGTTTTTTATTTTAAACAGTATTACGTAATTAAAATTGATTAGAAAAGTATGATGAATAATAATAAGTTTTTTTTTTTTTATTTTTTTTTTTTTTTTTGTTTTTTATTGTAAAATAGGAATGAATGAAAATATAATAAATATTTTGTAAAGTGCGTAAACAGAAATATGATTGGAAAATGATTATTGTTTTTTTTTTCTTATTTATTTTGTTTTTGTATTTTTAACAATTATGTAAAGTGAAATGAAAATATAATAACAATAAATTTTAATTTATTTTATTTTTTCCATTTTTGTTTTTTTTTTTTTTTTTTATATATATATTTTGTATTTTATATAAATAGATATATGGTACAATAATATATTTGTCCAACAATGTTGAAAAGAAAACATTGAAAAATTATATTGTTCTATGGGCAATTAACAGTAATGTTAGAATTATTTGTGGTTTTATGTGGTGTATTAATAGAACAGTTATAAATCTAAATATGTACATATAATATAACAAGTAAAAATATATCAAATATAAGTAAATATAAAATTTAATATTATTTAAATTTTATATTTCAAAATTTAAAAAGAAAAAGATATTAATTCAAACAAAAAAAGATAAGTTACATAAAAAAATCTGTTGTTTTGAGATATAGTAATAAAAGAAAAGTAGGTAATCTATTTGGGAATGAATGTTTATTTTGCCCATTTTTTTTTTTTTTGTAGGATTTTTCAACAATTATTATGATTTATAATATTTTAAATCGTGTATTTAATTTTAAGGGTTGGATTTATGTTTGTTTCTTATAATCTCGTTTTATTAAAATCCTTTTTCTTAAAATCTTGTTTGTTTAGTATTTCGTTTTTTTTTTTTTTATTTTTTTTTTTTAAGTTAAATTGGATGATCTAAGATTTTAAGAAATTTGTATTACAATACCGATGTACAAAATGCGGATGTTATCAATTCGAAAAATTCTAGAAATCCGGAAAAGTACAAAAATAATTTTCATAAATAAAATTTTATCCTTAATTTCCTAATTTTGTAAAATTCTTATACATATTTCTACATAGCGGGATCCACTATCCGTACACCTCCGTAAAAGAAATGATTGAACAAAAGCTCTGATTTTTTTTTTATTAAACTCCTATATCCTTTTGGAAGAGATTTTCAAAAAAAAAAAACAAGATTTTGATAAAACCATATTATGAGAAAGAAAATTTGATACCACTACCTAATATTACGCCTATCTTTTCTCCTAATTAGCATTTTTTGAACGATAACATTTTAAGTATAAATTTTTATTTGAAGAAATTTTTAGTTGTATGAAATAGTTGTATGAAATTTTTAATACCCTATATATAAAAGTTAAGATCGCGTTAACATTGATGGACAAAGTTGATAAATACTCCAAAAAAAACTAATTTTACTAATTTTTGATTATTTTAGAAATTTTTTTTATTTCTTAAAATAATATAATATTTGAGGAATCCATTACTTAATCTAATTCTATATGGATATCTTTTTTTCTTTCATCATAACTAAAAAATATTCATACTTTGTTGTCTATATAGGACGACATCTATATAAGTAAGATATCTATCCATATATTTTTATATAATATTATTATATATATATATTTGTATTTTACAATTTTATTTTCTTTTAATTTAAAATATTACAATATTTAGTAATTAATTCATATTTTTATATTTACACGATAGTGCCAATTAAAAAAAATATCGCTGAAAAAAAAAAACTAAAATTCTAAAAAAAAATTTTCTTATCTTATTTTATTATTTTTTTTTGTACATATCCATATATAAATTATAATATTACATTTACACTTAAAAAAAAATATAATAAATATGATCCAGATTCCAATTGTAATGTTTAAATTTTAATCTTGATATTTGGGTTTTAGCCAATTTCTTTGTAAACTTTTTGTTGAATCTTTAAAATTATATTTAATATTTTTTTTTCCTTACAAAATTTTTTTTGGCTACTACGAATTTTATTGTAAATTTTGTTGTAGATTCTTGTTAAGACGTCAAATTGACTCTTGGCTGGAATATAAAGAATACAAAATAAAAAATAAAACATTAAATTAATAAATAAAATCAATAAAAACTTTAGAGAACTTTAAATTTTAACAATTATTATACTATTTATATTTATAAAATAAGATAAATATTTTTGATAAGTATATAATTATCCAACTTTGGCTAACTGACTATTGTAAAATGCGTATAACTTTTTGAAAAAATTTATCTTTTATTAGAGTTTCTTTATTTTGACATCAATGTATGATTCAGTAATTTTTTTGATTTATATGTGGAAAATAAAATATTTTTAATTACTTGACCTATATTTTCTGTATGACAAATTAAATGGCTCTGTTTTATAGCATTTCGCATTACAGCACAAAATGTTTCTGGTTACAAATTTGTTATTTCTGAATGGTAATTTTACTTTATTTAAACTGCAGAATTGTTGGTTTTTTCTATAAGTTTCTCAATTGTTGAATAGTTAGTGGTTTTTGTCAAAGGTGGGTGACCCTATTTATATACGATATAAAAACAAATGGATAGATGTGTATTAAATATTACGAGTATTAAACATTATTTTCAATTTATATATACAGCTGATAAATAATCAAAGCATATATTTGCTAAATAATCTAGAATATTTCTCAATTACGGTTTATCCCAATTAAAGGATGATTTCCACTAAAACGATAGGTGACATCTACGCGTACTCTGACGGCACTATATTTTCATATTAAAATTGTGTACACAATTTTATTTAAATTTAGGTTGTCGTCACATTTTCCTATTCAAATATAACGACGACGTAATTTTTTTTTATTTTATTTTTAATTTTCTAATTTTATTAATACTATGGATTTCTTACGAATATATTCATATTATATCGGCAACAACGAACTGTCACGTGACGATATTTTTCCGATAAAAAAAAATACCGTTTAGAAACATATTTTAAATAACTTTACGGTATCGGAACGTTATCATAGTTGTCATTGTAGTGTCACGTGCCGTTGTAGTTAAGAATCGACCTTAATACTTTATATCCTTGAAATTCTTTAAACTTAAGTTCTGAAAAGTTGCAAATCTCAAAAACAAAAAAAAAAAAATTGAAAAATGCTTGTATAACGATTGGTGATGATTATTTTGGATGTTAAAGTTTTTGTTAAAAATATTTAAGAATTTCCTATTACAAAATTTGGTATATGATTTTTTTAGTCTATTAATATTTTTTGTTTTTTGTTATGTTTGAATAATTCAATTTTACTTGTAAGAAATAATTAATTTAATTAAATTTTTGAACTATTAAAACTTATAATTAAAAATGTACACTTCTTAATTCATAAAAAAATATTTTAAGAAATGAATGCATATTAATGCACTAAAAATTATAATAATTTTTAGTTTATTTTTTTTTAGATATTTTTTATTTTTAGTTCTTATTTCTGGTCTACGTGTAATATAAGAAAAGTATTGTAATTGGAAAAAAAATGATTTCAAGAGCCTATAGATTTCGATAAATATACTTCTTGTGATATTATAATTTTTAACAAAATTTGAACACAATAGAAAAATGATTATGTCCTGCACGAATGTCCTTTAAAAATAAAAATAATGATTCTGTTTGGCTCACATGTATTTTTCCTAGGAACAATGTATTACATTTATGGAGTTTTAACCTTATAAAATATAAATTTTGGAATTTTGGAAAATTTTTGGAAAAGTTTTTCTGATTCAGGAAAATTTACATAAAAACTATAATAGATAGGGACGTCGGTGGCCTAGTGGATAAAAACGTATATAAATACGCTGTAACACCGAGGGAGTGTGGGTTTGAATCCCATACACGTCTTAAGAATTATTCCCCCTTACGACATTTACAGCCACGTCTGAACAGGAAAGGCTGAGTTTATGTAACAGAGAAAAATGCATTAAAAAAAAAACTATAATGATTTTCTAAAAAAGAGTATTAATTTATTTGACTCTATATTTTGAATTCTGGTATAATTTTAATCTAAATTTCCATTAGAATAAATTAAAAATAATTATTTTAGTCATTACATTTAAATATACATATACTATACATATATAATATACTCGTATGTACATACAAAAAATTGAAGTAAATATAATTTTTTTTTTTTTAAATTTAAAATCACATACTTATCATAAAAAATTATCCTTAATGGAAAAATCTAATAAAATTTTAATAAAATTAAAAGCCTAAATTGTGAATTTAATATTAGATATTTTTTTAAGTTTTAAATTTATTTGGATTATTTTTCAAATTAAGTGTGTCTAATTAGTATTTGTTTTGCCATTAAAATACAATATTAATGGTTTTGTTTTACTAATCGAAACTGTATTTAAACGAAACATAATAATTTCATTTTAAAAACATATAATATCTATACTTTATATCATTTAAAACTTAATTAATGGTTATTGGATTTTAATATTAGTTAAAACATTTTTAAAAAAGTTAAATAAACTTATTGAGGTGTATGGATCATGGGGGGGAGGGGGGGGGGGGTATTTTATTTGAATTGAAATATTTTTAATTAAATTTAATGATGAACATTTTTAACCATATTCTCTTTTTAATAAACTTTAATTCTATAATAGTGATTTTATTAATAATTTCCGTAGTTGAAATAGTAAAAAATTTGTAAACTTTTTTTTAACATGAATATATACATGGTCCGATTGGATTGGGTACAAAATTTAAAAACAAAAAAATATTCCATTTCCAAAATACCATTTATACATGTAAAAAAATTTCGTAAAATCAAAATTTAATGGTAAACAATATAAAAAATGGAAGCTTTTCCAAATCCCTGCTTAACAAATTATTGAAAATCTGAGTTTGTAAGTAACTATAAAATCCCTCCTAATTAAGAATTCCATATTTACACATATTACAAATATTCTGAATATATTTCAACATAAAATAAATTAAAAAAGTAGGGGTTGCAACCCGCAAATCTCGACTACTCAAATTATTGGAACTCTGAATTTGTAATCACCTATAAAATCTCTTTTAATTTTATTTTTGCATGCATATCATATGACATATCAAATATCATAATATGTATGATATGTCCGCAAATCCTGCCTGATTATACTTAAATTCTGATTTTGTGGTTGGTACACATAGTAAAATTTTTATTTTTTTGGCTCTATTTTAACTGGACTGTATTTCGATTTAAAACGAGGCTTATTGTAGAATTTTTTTTAATGTTATATTAGTTTATAGAATAGAACATATTTTCTTGTGTAATTTATTTTGTGGAATTTTTTTTTCCAATTATTTCTTCTTTCATTATTAGGAATTTAATTATGACACCATCACATCCCATTTGATCAAAAAACAATCTAAAAAATTCATAAAAACCTTGAAATTTGGGAATTATTTCTGTTTTTGATATTTTAAATTATTTTTTTTTTTTTATACCCGTATGAACTATGTTCAAGGGTATTACGTTTGTGACACCTTAAAGGAGTCGAGCTAGATATAGTGTCAAAGGTATGGATCGGCTCAGAATTGAATTCTGAGTCAATTAAGCCATGTACGTCTGTCCGTCCGCACGATAACTCAAAAAATAAAAGAGCTAGGAGGCTAAACATTTTTGTACGTGTCGAGTTACATGCCAAAAACTTTTGTAAATTTTGGTTGTTCTAGAGCAGCCAGTTCAGACTTCTTGCATTTCTTTGAACTTAATGAAGCTAGGCGTCTGAAATTTTACAAATGAAGATCAAGTTTTATGGCAACAACTTCTGTAAAATTTGGTTGTGCTGGTGTAATAGATTTTGATAGCTGTCATACAACTCCACAATTTACATAAATATATCTCGGTAGTTATAACGTCACTACTAGAACATCTGAAATTGTTTAAAAGATGGTCAAGTTTTGTAGAAACAGAATATATTACGTTCCTGCGGGTATCCGAAAGTTGATATAGTCTACTCTTCTTCACTCTTCCTCGTTTATTATAGGTTATAATTTCTAGGCGGAAAATTTGAAACCAAATTCCTTAGTTAAGAAACCTAAAAGGATTTAAAATTTACTTTTTAGAACTGTAATAAGTTTACCAAATAAATTTACAAAATTTTTTAAAGGTGAATTTAAGTTAAAAGATTTTATTTTGATAATTAACGTAAAAAGTTTTTTTTTTTTTAACCAAACATAAGTTTGACCTAATATTGAACAAAGCACCCATTCATTTTCCACAAATGTTGCAGTTTTTCCAACATGTTTACTTAAAAGAAATGTTGGAAAAACTGAAATTGATTTAAAAAAATTACTCGGAATTTTAGTATGCTTTTAATTAATATTTTAGAAATGTCTATCTTAATAATTATATAATTAAAATTGCAATTTTATTAATAATGTTAGTTTTCCAAATTTTCTCTTTAAGTTTAATATTATTTTGTTTTTGAAAGTTTAATTATAGCTTTAGTTTAAAAACATAATTAATTCTTGTACTTACGTAAAAATTTATTTAATTGTTCTGGTTATTCAATGTAACATACACATTAAAAGAGAGAAAAAATTATTTAGTGCAAGGATATTTTTCAAAAGTTAATAAATTTTTACTACGATGCTAATATGTCTATTACAAGACATATTTAAACATAATATTTAAAAATCTATAGGGAAATAGATCTAAAAATTAGATAATTACTGTGAAGCTTTTACTATGAAGAAAATTATCTTCACAACGTCAAAACAAAAAAAAAAAACTAAAAGCTTAGATTTCAATGCTGCAATATGCATTGAAGCAGGTAGTACATATTATGTAATATGGTATATATATATATCTTGAAAAAAAAATGCGTTTAGTTTAATAAATTTGAAACCTCTATAAATAGGTATTGTCTAAGTATAATATTAGTGGCAGATATTATATTGCAAGTATACAATACTTTAATTTTTGGTATGATACAATGGCAAAATAGCACACAGATTGGGGCAATCGAATTTTGTGACAATCGACAATATTCGATTCTTATAAATGATGATTTTGAACCGGATTGATAAATGAACCGCATATTTATTTCTACTAAATAGATGTCTAGTTGTATGAACAGAATAAGTTGCTATGGATACTTCTGCAACCGTTTTCAATTGCACATTAACTGTACATTAAGTTCTGTCAATTTTCCTTATTTGATTTCCGGTTTTATTTTTTCGATTAAATTAATATTCGATTATATCGGTTGAACGCTGTTTTGGAATAATACATTGGAGTCAAATCTATAACCATCTCTTTTGAACTTTTTATAGTACCTAAAGATCTATTTTAATATATGATTTGATCTGAATCATTTTTTACGGCGTTTAAATAGTAAGTGTCTTTTTAATTGTGTGTAAGTTTTGTAAACTTCGAAGATTTTTTCATATGTGTCGTAGGACGTACGTATATTATATAAAAATTCTGTACCATTTAAAGTCATCAAACATTTTTAAAAACTAGAAGAATTTGCGAGTGCTTTTCTAAACCTCTTTAACCCAAACGTTAGGAAATAAATTAAATAAAAAATCTTAAAATTACTTAGGGAAACAAAACAAATAAGCAACCTCAAAATTATTGCTTCTTTTTTACAATTCCCTATTTCCATAGATATAGTAATGTATTATCTTTCCAATTTTCTGACGTTTTCTTATAAATGATTAATTTTTCCGTTAACTATAAGTCCTATATAGCCCTAGAAATACCACACGGGAAATGTAGTCAAGTCTTCGACGAAAATTTTGAGGAAACTTCCATCTATGTGTAATTTGAGCCGTTCCGGTGATATAACTTTCCAAAAATGCTTAAAAATGTGTCTGTTACTATGTTCGTTTGTGTTTCTGGATGTTTTTTTGCATGCTTACGTCTAATCGCTAAAACGGTTTCATCTAGGAAGCTGAAATTTTGCAAGAGACTGCTTTTTCGCAATAAAAAGAGTCCTATATTTTTGCGCTACAAAGAATTAAGGAGTCGGATACCTCCCATATAAAATTGCCGAAATAAAATGATTTTTTTCTAATTTACTAGAGAGGAAGAAGATGCCGTTTTGCACCTCTAGGATTGGATTCCCAAAGGCTAGAAGACAAAATTTCTTATAAGGTATTTTTTTGATAATTTATAAATTTACAGTAATTTACATGTAGATACGGAGGAGATAGTTTTTTTCAAATCTTTAATTTCCAGCACTTTAATTATTTTGAATCTAGAAAGATCACGTATTAAGCACTGTGCAGTGTACATACTATTATAGCGCATATAAATTTTCCAAAAAAAAAAAAAAGAAGAAGGATGTTTCAATTTCTAAATTTTATTTTAATTGGCACTAAAACTATGACACTTTCTTATCAAACTTTCTAATTAAATTTTCATTGAATAATTATCTGAACTTTTATTTAGGTTTAATCCTGTATTACATAATATGTATATTCATTTTATATAATATGACGTCATGTGATATTTAGAAATAGATTGTAAAATATTTTAAGAACTAAAATTAAATTAAGGAAAAAAAATTTTTTTTTTTTTATATTTAAAATTTTAATGTTTGAATTCGTTGCAGAAAAAATTATTTAAGGTAACGGAATAGGAAAAACATGATTTCGCAATTTGTATGAAGATCTTTTAATTTTTTTTTTTTTCTGCTTTGATTCATAATGTTTTTTTTTTCATGTTAAAATTAGCAGGAATACCATCTGAATTTCAACAACAAAGCAAAAACAATAGGTTCTTGTCAAAAACTTCATGGTATATTTATAGTAAAGTAATTATTGGAGTGTAAAAAAAAAGAGAGAGAAAAAAAAAAAAACTTTTTCTTAAAATTGTTCAAATGGAAAATGCTATTTTTTTTTTTTATTTTATTTTTGAAATAGGGTATGACACACATTAGTTTCAAATTTTAAGTGCTTTAAAGTATCAATAGAGAATGGTTATAATGGAAAAGTAAAAAGAAAACAAAAAAAAATTGTTAGCTCATATATTGTGGTTTTTCCAATTAAATAAAACTGTATATGAAGTTGATTGGAAGCTTTTGAAAAAAAAAAAAAAAAATAACAATAGGTTTAATAAGATTAAAGTAGGATCAATTAAAATAAAAGAATTGTGAAGAATGTACGAAAAAAACACTTTTTTTGTTATTTTTTTTTTTTTTTTTTTTTGATATATGAGACATTTTTTAATTATCAATAATTAGCTTTACTTGTAAATTGATTGTTTCAAATAAAAACTATTTTATTATTTAATGTAATTTGTTTTTTTTATTTTGAAATTTAAAAGAATTTTTATAGTTAAAATACATACAAAAAAACTTAAAGCTTCTATTAAATGACAAAAAACAAAAAAAAAGAACTCTATTGACTTTAAATATAAAAAAAAAAAATTAATTAAATGAAAATTATTTAATTTAAAGTTGGAGAACTTCTTCGTGTGTCATTATTTAATATTTAATTTAAAAACAATTTTCTTAATAATTATGTGAGTGACAACGAATATTAATCTTTAAGCAGAATACGACGGCGGAATGTAATAACGCTGCAATGAAATAAAGAGACACAAAAAAAAAAAAAAATTAAATAGCATCGCAAAATTTTCTATGGGAAATAACATCGCAATTATTAAGTCTTTATTTAGATTTTTTGAGGTGTTATTTCTTTTTTTTTTTTTAAATCATTAGTTCATTTTTTTGGCATTATTTCCTTGACGTATTTTGCTAAATTTTTTTTTTTTTTTCATAAAATTATTCATAAATGATAAAGTATAGGTACCTATGTGATAAAGAAAGTTTATTTGGTTTACTTTCGTGCAAAAACAAAAATTTATTAAATTAATAGAGGAAGTCATAGTAAGGCAACACCCCTTTGCCTTTAAAGATTTTTTTTCACACACGTTTCGAATTTTTGAAATTAATTAATATTTGACATTATTAAAATTGTTCATATTTATGTATTTGATAAATTTTGATTTTACTTGGCAAAAAATGTTTGCTTAAGCCTTAAATGAATAGTGGAGATCCAGGCACTTTTTATTCTTTTCAATTTTCTTATTTGTACACAAAACGGATAAAAATTTGCCGACATTGCATGTACCTATTAAGTTTCTAATTATATGTTTAGTTTTATTTAATTTACTTTTAACATAGAAATCGGCGTTTTGTGGCGTAATTTCATTAAAAAAAAAAAAAAAAAAAACAAATTAAATTAAATTACACCGCAATAAAATGAAATAATTTGAAGAAATTTGAGGCGTTATTTCATTGTTATTTCATTATTGATAAAATGAAGAAATTTGCGGTGTTATTTAATTTTTTTTTTTGTGGCGTTATTTAATTTTTTTTTTCGGGGTTATTTCCGGGGTTATTATACCCATTGAAACAACGACATAAAAGCAAAATTTTTAAATTTTGAAATTGAAATCAATGAATCTTTGAAAAATTAATTATTTTTGTCATATTATACTTGCATGACAACATTTTAAAATGCGTGGTTTATTTTTGTGAACTATTTAAGGGGTAGAGAAAGAAAAAAATTATATTTTTATATTTTTCTTATACCACAGAAAGGATAATTTTTTACAAAAACATTTTTCTTTTTTCCTTTTTGTAAATTATTGATTTTTTTTGATTTTTCATTGATAATATTTTTTTGTTGGATTTTAATTTCTATTAAAGTTTTATTTTTAATAATCGAATTTCCCAAATCATAATTCATAACATCGCTTTTAATATTTAATTTTATCATTATACTAATCCTGTTGAAATAAATTATTTATTTAGATTTTGTATATGTATTTAAGTATTGTATGCAAATTCATTATTTCAAAAGAATTTTTTTTAATTAATAATTAATTAATTTTTTTTTTTTTCATTTTCAGAAACTATCACAAAAGTCTACAATCGGCAAATTTGATTGAATTTAATTACACAAAAAAAAAAAAAAAAAAAAACAACTAAAAAGTAATATTGGAAAAAAAAAACCTAAAAAAAAAAAAAATTTGCAGAATTCAGTGCCCGGAAAAACTTTTTAATTAAATAAATAATTTTGCCTATGTATAAGTATTTTTGCAAATCCTTATTGTATGCAATTTTTATTATTATTATTATTATTTTTTTAATGTAATTAAATTTAATTAAAGTTGATAAAAATCATAATAAAATGGTTATTTGTTTTTTTTTTGTTATCAAAGCAGAGTTATGTTTGAATAAAAAAAACAAACAGAAAATATGTGAAATAATAATTAATTAACGTTATTAAAAATATTTTAATGAAAAGCAAAAATTTGAAAAAAAGTTTCTTTTTAATCTAAAATATAAGAATATATTAATTAAAAATTAAAAAACTATAAACAAAAGGAAATAAATTAAAGGTAATATAAAAAATTTAAATAAAATTTAGCATATAATTTTATTTTTTTTTTAAACTGTAAAGAAACAAAAAAAGGAATGCTATTTTTATGACACAATGTAAAATTAATTTTTTTTTTTAAAAATATGTAATATGATTAATAATTAATTATTAGATTGACTAAAAACGAATAAAAAGAAAAAAAAAAAAAAATATAAAAGTAATATTATTTTAAATAACAATTTAAAGATTTTTAAAAATTGATCTGAATTTCATGGATATAATAATTATTTAAAAAAAAAAAATAAAAAATAAAAATTAAGGTAAGTGTTTATTTTTAATTTTAAATAAATTAATCTATTCTTTTTTTACCGACCGCATACATTAATGTATAAGGTAGGTATTGTTTTCATACTAAAAATTTGTACCAGAGATTTTGACAAATATGCACTACTCCGGTGTGGAGAAGGCTGTAAAATTTTTATTGCATGTTGTCTGTGTGTGTGTGTGTGTGGGCAGGGCACGTGTACAGCTTAAACGACTAAACGGAATTTTTTGTAATTTTATATTTAAGGTTTTGAGGTAAATATCTCGGATTGATAAGCTTTTGGAGCAAATCGGACAACCGGTAGTTTACTAGTGTACTTTTTAAGTTTTTTACGAATATTTCGTAACAGAAAAATTTTATGAGAAAAATAATTAAGAAAAAGTTGTTAGACAAGTAAAGAACAACAACTTTGCCATAGAACATTTTTTGATCCGACTAACTTTATGTTTTATTTAATTTTTTTTTTAAGTTCAAATTTCATACATAAAAAAAAAAAGAAAATATATAAAGAACATAAAACCATTGAATTGGATTTGATCCTCGATAACACTTACAAATATGTTAACAGATTACAAACATAATCAAATTACAAATAAATAAATAAAGAAATTAAAAATAAAATGTTCAACAACTTTTGGGGCTAGTTAAATATATACATACTTAATGGGTATGTATAATATGATAATAATTCATTTGGAGGAATCAGATTCCCTCCCTATCGATATGAATTTATAATATAAACAATTTTTTTTTGTTTTTTTTTTATATTTCTAAAAATTTATATACATACCTACCATACCTTAAATTTATATAAACATACATACCTTATATCTATGTGGAGACAGCTGATTTTTTTTTATAATGTTTCTTTGAAATTTAATAAGCGTAATTTAATAAGTAATTTTAAAATTTAATTATTATTCTTTTCAATATTTAGGTATTATAATTCTTTCTAAAATTAAAAAAAATAATATCGAATAATTTTTATCATTCTATGTATATGGTCCATTCTCATGACAACTTAAATTTTTAGTAATTTTGTTTTAGCCCACTATTTTCATCTAATTAAATATCCTTTTTTAAAAAATCATAATTTAAACTAATTTAACATTAGGTAATATTATGAGAACCATCTTGACAATTCGTAATGGGAGATTAGTTTTCTAGAGTACGGTTATTTATTCACGATATGTTCATGTTTGGCTTAGTGTTGATGATTATGCTGACCTAAAGTATAATTTTATGTGTTCTTTTGTTAACATTCATATTTAAGTCTTCTACATATAATAAATTGGTATTTTTTAGCATTCGCGGAATTGATTCAAATCTTTCGTAATCTATCGTATAATGTAGTATATTAAAAATTTTGACTGATCTTTAATTGTTGAGAGTTTTCTTAAATTTCATTTGTTCGAAAATGTAGGACGAAATAATATTGTTGCGAATAGTTAGTTTCAAAAGTTTATTGCTATTTTAATTCCTGCAGTTGCTTCTTTCTGTGAATAAAAAGTCCCATGAAGCTGCTGACTTACCTCTGTGAGACAAAAGTTCAAAAAGAAAAAGGGAAGTCAAAAGTTTCATTGGTCTTCTTATCTATTGATTTGATAGTAGCATTATGACCGTATTAAGTTAATCCTAAGTCTAGAATTGAATTATTATATTTTCATTAACCCCTCCCACTCCTCATTGGTGAGTTATGAAAGTACTCAATAATTTTTATTTTTATACCTTACACCTAAAGTATAGGGTATATTAACTTTGATATAGAGTTTGTAACCACCAAAAGGAAGCGAGTTAGATATGAACATGTATATATTCTGAATCAGGATCATCTTCTGTGTCGATTTAACGATGTCCATCTGTTCGTTCGCACGATAACTCAAAAACTAGTAAAACTATCTTGATGAAATTTATATAGTAGGCTACTAATTACGAAAGGAAGGCTAAGTTCGAATCTGGACAGAATCAGTCCATGGGTTCAGATTTTGGAAGCTACCGAATGATTCCGGAGCAAACGACATTATCTCCAAAACCAACAAAGTTAGAACCTTCAAATTTGGCAGAATGGTGTTCTTTCATGTTTGATTTAAGTCTCTGCAATTTGAGAGGATTTGGTCCTTGGATTTGGATTTTCGAAGCTTCCGAACGAGCTCCAGACCAAACGAGCATATCTCCAAAACCAAACAATTAAATCGTTTCAATTATACTTAGAAAGAGATGCCAAAGAACAAAAATTAAAGTTTTTGTTTTTGAAGAAATCGAAATATCTCTAGAAGTGCCCCAGAGTAGTATCTTGAGTGTCCTTTTGTTTGTTTTATATATAAATGACATGTAGAAAAATGTCTTAAAATCATAATTTGTTTTGTTTGTAAACAATGTTTTGTTACATATATCTTAAGATACTGTGAAAGAATGTTTAAATGCAATAAATGCTAATTTGAAATATCTCAGTGGTTGCCTCAAGGAGTAATAAATTAAAATTAAATGTAAAAAGAAAGAAAATTTAACAAAAATCAAATCGTATTCAAAATATTGAACTAAAAATTGTAAATGAAAGAATTAAAAAAGTAAAGAAAATTAAGTAGATCTGAAAGTATTCTTGGACAACAAGATTAACTTTAAAAGTCATATTGACTAGGTTCACAAAAAAATTAGTAAAATAATACATTTTTTTATAAGAAATTGAATGTGAATGTTATGATTAAACATCATTTTTAGTACTATTCGTTGACTCTTCATGTCACCTCAAAAAAAAATTAGAACCGAGTACAAAAATTACAACACCGTGTGCAATGAAAATAATTTTAGTAGTTATTCCTTATATACTTTAATAAATTTTATATAGGAAACCCTAGTTTAGTTATAATGTGTGCCATAAAAATATGATGAAGTATGCCATAAAAATATCATGAATGTGCTAATTATTATTTTTTAAATAAAAATTTAAATATGACTATTCAATTGGATGTAAACCTTGATATTTCATTTGGTACATTTAGATTTAATGAAATATATTTATATAAAAACGACGTATGTATGCTTATGTATTTATATAAAATATGTAAATGTAATTATATAAAAATTTACAAATAGTAACTCAAGTATATTCTAAAGAATAATCAACATCTAACACATCTGCTTTTACAACGGTTGAAAAAAACTAAAATATTGACTTAAGATGCTTCAGATTCAAAATTTGACAAGTCTGCTTCAAAATCGATAATAAAAAGAAATTTATTACACAAACAATTACTATACAATAAACCATTGAAATTGCGAAACTAATACCATCAAATTGCTATGAGCAACAAAAGTTCAACAAAGGATTAGATTAAGTTTTTACCTTCGCATGAAAAGGTTATTATCCTGAATACATGTACAATAGATGAATAGACTTGTGTATGCTGGTTGGTGATGTACACATAATTATAATTTAAGGAATATTTTTAATTTTAGACTTAACTTTTTTGAGAAATAACCAAAAATCCAAAAATATCGTATTGTGTAAAGGCTTGAATTTATTTTTTACCTATTGAATTGAAAAATGAAAATAATTTACACCTAGTTTCTAACATTAAAAATAATTTTTTTTAAATCTTTAACAATTAAAAAGTATATCAATAAAATATAATGAAGCTCTTTACTAAATAAATAAATAAAAAAATTAAGAAAATAAAAATTTAAGAAAAATAAAAAAAATTTTAAAATAAAAAATTGAAACATGACTGAAATGTTTTCTGCGAAAATAAATTAAAAATTATTTAATTGAATTGCAATTGCATATATCACATCATATTTTTAAAAGTGTTGAATTAGGCTTTAGGTTAAAAAATTAAAATAATGCATATATATGTATATGTATATATATATTTTGGTTTTTTTAATTTTTTAATTATAAAAAAAAATTTATTTTTTTTTTTTGTTTGGTGTGGGTACAAATGTTCGTTTCTCAAAAGATGGGTTTATCAAAATCTCGTTTTTTCAAATCTTGTTTCTTAAAATCTCATTTTATCGAAATCTCGTTTTATCAAAATCTCATTTCTTAAAATCTCGTTATTTTTTTGCTTTTTTTTCACTTTTTTTTATTTTTAGCACGTTTTTAAAAAGAAGATATGGATATTAAAGGTCGAATATTTAAACTCTAAAATATCTCAAATCCTCGCTGGAAAAATTATTAAAATCCTGATTTTATATCCAATTCTAAAATTCCCTCAAATTCAAAATCTCACATATTAATATTGTGAAAAAAACGTGAAATCCTGATTTTGAATCCAAGTCTAAAATCCCTCCCATTATTATTTAATAAAAATTAATAATTAGAATTTTTTATTTTTTTGTATTTTCTGAAAAAAAAAAGATTAAAGATTAACCGAGATTTAAAAAAGATTTGAAAAAATGAGATTTTTTAAAAAAAGGAGATTTTGATAAAACGAGTTTTTAAGATACGAGCATTCGTATCGCTCCCATATTTTTTTTTATTACTAGTCGTTTATTCATGCCATCATAAAATCAAATCCAAAAATAAAATTAATAAATTAATTTTTAAAAATATTATTTATTCTTGTCAACAAATGACCATTATTGATTTAATTAATTGAATAAATTAACGAAATAAACATTTTTTATTTTAATTTTGTATTAAAGCTGTCAAACCCTAATAAAAGTGTTAAAAAATAATTTTGTTTCGGTGTTCTTGGATTTTGTTTTTATTTTTTTATTTATTTTTTTAAATAATAAATTAAAAATTTTGTTTTAAATAAATAAACTTTTAATATCTATATATTAATGTAAAAAAAAAAGGAATTGACCTAATTATAACTGAAAAAATAATTTCTTTTATATTAAAAAGATTTTTAGAAAAGCTCAGAACTGAATAATTTCAATATACAACACTTACGTGCAGATTGTTCATTGGATGTTATGTGTATGAGTGATCTATCTGGCGATACATTCATATTTCCGTAAGAAATAAATCCGAAAGTCAAAAATGACATAAGTTCGAAAATTTTAAGAAAAAACCAGCATAAGTGTACCTATTCTGGAAAAAACAGGGTTCTGGAAATCAGGGTTTTAGATTTTGTAACTATAACAAAAAAATCCTGCTTGATTATTTGACATAAAACCAGGGCCCAATAAGAATCCGAATTAGAAATATGATTCTTTAAATCAGTTTATTACAATTTGTTTTATTAAACAAAAAGAAAATATATATATGTTTAGATTAGATAGATTAGATACATAGATTAGATTTAGATAGATTGGATTAGAAAATCAGGAATATTCACTTTTTTTTCCGAAAATATACCACAAAACAATAAAAAGGTAAAAAAAAATAATTTTTGGAAAAGAGAAATATGGAAACAAAATCAGGGTTATACGCTTTTTCCAGAATATTTTTATATATAGGCCCTGACTTAGATAGTCATTTCATAAAAATGAAAATGAAAAATTTCATTTCATTTTAATAATTTTTTACGATTTCGATAGTCGGCGAAAATGAAATGGAATTTATAATTAAAATGATTTATTTTTTTTTTTCAAACCGGCAATACTTTCTTATTTTGAGATTTTGGCTATACAAAGAACAGAAAAGCTAAGTAAAGAATTAAGCGCTCGTAAAGTTTTTATGATATTTAAATTTTACTTCAAAATCTGTGAGTACCTTTTTTTAAATCATGTTGGAACGACTTCTAATTCACAAAATAATGGCCTTTCTTGAAACCTATGATATCGCATCGTCATAGATTGCTTATAAAAATGCCTATATTCACATAAATATAAATAAAATACTTTATAATTTTTTCCTAAATCCATTTTTACAAGCACTCATTTAACAATTCCAAAATGTGAAAATTTGACGTTTTAAATGAGTATATTCATAAAAAACGACTATCACAATCAGCTTCTTTTCATTTTTTATGATTTCTTTCATTTTTTATGACTATCGAAATCAAAATTTTGTTTTTCATAAAAAATGAAAGTAATATGACTATCGAAATCAGGGTCATATATTACGAATGCAGGATCTTTAGATTAGAAAATCACAATTATTAACTTTTCCAGAATAATATGTATTTTATATATGTATATACATATATATAGGATTTAATTTTAGTATTTATAATTTTTAATCTTATGTTGAGTAGAGCCGCGCTTATGCGATATGTTATAAGTACAAAATTTTTTGATGACATAAGTATGAAATTTCATTGTTTTTGTACTCATGTCATTTTATTTTCTTTGTACTTATATCGTACATCGTAATTTAAGTCATACTTATGTCATTCTTGATTTCATACTTATGACTTTTGAAGTTATGATGTAACGCTGATTTATCGGTATAGTATGTAGTAGAATAATAACATGACAACTATATACGAGTATATTCAAAAACGAACTAGGTACAGGTACATGTATAGGTACAAATTTAGACAGCTTATTTTATATGAAAAATCTCAGTTTTGCATTAATTTTTGAGGTAGGTTAGAAAATATAGTTTTAAAGTTTTTATTAATAAAATTCATCATATACATAATATGTGTATATATTTGATTTATTGTGAATTCTTGAATAAATCTACACCTTCAAAAGGTTTAGACCTATTCTTCTAAGAACAATCTAGAAAATTGTTTTATCCTTTTTATATGGCATCCTTTTTATATCTAAAAAAACCTACAGCTGATAATCAGATACGTACCTTTTAGTAAGTATGCATTAAGATAATGTTTCGTAATAACAAATTTTCTGAAAGATGATAGAGGGAGTATTTATTTAGATCTTTTAAAATTCGGTAATTATAACTTTACAAGTTGTATTTGCAATCTATCGTTCCCAACAAATTGAAAAAAAAAAATGACTTTCTTTAATGTTTAACTTGTTAGAGTGATTTTTGTACTGTATTTCGGTCATGGTAACATAATATCATTTATGATTTTAAATGATTCAATTTTAATAAATATATATTTTAAGTAGCCTTGGGACATTTTGAAATATAAATACATATAGTTCTTAATAGAACCAATTTAAATTATTTTGAATGTATGAATTTTGAATGAATTTGAATGTGTTGTTACATAAATTAGAGTGTTACTATTTTTATTACCACAAAATGTTTTTGGGAATAACATTTAAATAATATGGGCTGATCAATTTTATAGTTAATTAAAAAGAATACAATTAATGTTTTAATATCGAATTGTTAAATAGGTCAGGTATTAAATATTTAAAAAATGTATAAAAGAGAATCATAATATATGAAAAATATAAAAATATAAATTAAAATATCACAAAATATTATATTATTTTTGAATATTATTAAATAATCGTTATCTTTATATTTTATTTTTATGTCCCAATTGATTTAAATTTAAATTTAATATTTTTTTTATTCAATATAAATTTAAAAGCCAATATTTATTTATTTAATGAAATAATTTCAATTTAAAAGGGGAAATAATAATATAAATACATATATTATATATATATATATATATATATACATATATAATATATACATTTTATGTTTTATTAAATATTAATGATTTTATGATTGTATGTGGCTCTATGTGAAAAGTTCTCTAAACCAAAAATGAAAAAAGTCCCCAAAATGTGTATGATACCGAGCAAAGAAGTTCTCGGAATAAAAAGTACTTTTCTGATATTGGATACGAAATTCCGAAAAAAAATTCCCCTTCAAATATATTTCAATATTCTGTATATATTCTCATATATTTAAATGTAAAAAGAGGAATTTCCTATTTTTGAATTTAACTCTAAAATACCTCCTAATTCAGAATCTGACATATACATATATCTAAAAATTATGAAAAAGGGGGTAATCCTGATTTTGAATCCACTTTTAAAATGAATTTTACTAGCATGTCAATATTTGCAGGCTTCGCTTCAAAAGTATTAAATTTGAACACTTCTCTATACAAAATAATTAATTAGATAAAAAAAAATAGAAAGCTTAGCTTTCATTATTTTAATGCTAAGCTTTTTGTTAGCTATTTAAATTTGTATAAAATTTTGCCCAAAACCGAAAACGATGAAAGTTTTCAAAACTTAAAAAAAAAGTATGAAGTCGTTTTGCATATGTAAAAAGTTCACAAAGTTAATTACTTTTTCTTTGGGACTTTTTTCAGTGAGTCGTTCTATGTTCAAAATAAAATAAAAGTTTTATTAAATTTTTTCTACTATCAATAAAAAATTATTATAATATTTTTTTATAAAAGTTTAAAAGAATAAAAAATTTTTTTTTATCCATTCAATCCAAAACAGAAAAATTAAACTTATATTATAAAAAAAAACTCAATTTTATTTTAATAAAAGAATATGTAGATATATTTAATTTAAAAATTAAAATAAAATATTAATTTTTTGGTTTTGTAATAAAATAAAGTATTCATTTTAATTTCGTAACGAAATAATAGTTTTTTAAATACATAATTTAGTTAATCTTATAAAAATAAAAAACTTAACATGTTTAGGCCCGTAATGCACCCTTAAAAACGTAGGACAACCTAATCGATGAGAGTTGGTGTTAAATTTCCCTTGATTTATGTGACCATGATACCACTATGACGGAAAAAGTTGTCATGTCAAAAAAATAGATCCATATGTCAGAGACTTCACCTAAATTTTGAAAATAAAAACTACCGAGATATTTCTGTACTTTTTCTTAACAGACTGGGACAGGTGCATTAAAATTGCTTCACGCACTATATTGCGTCAATACTTTTGCAAAATATACATTTAAGTAAGTAACTCTTAACATAAATTAAATAGAACGAATGAAAGGAAGAAGGCACATAGCTAAACCAAATCACAATTTTTAAAAAAAAGTTTTCATTTTCTTAGAGCTAAGTTCGTATAGGTTAACTTTGTTTTTCATTACTTTCCATAATATAGGGCTGGTGTAATCGGTCAAATAATCAAAATCGAAATAAATTCATTTTGAAGATTTTTAGGGTCGAAGAACATTAAAAAACATGTTTTAGCAAGGTTATCTTGTGTTTTGCGTATGCATATATGTATGTGCGTTCAAAAATTTTGTATATGTGATATTTTGTAAACGGCGTGAAAAGAGAGCTGAAATTTGACAGGTAAATTCCCTTTGATGTTTAGTAGGTATGAAACAATTATCAGTTCGCCTCGACTTATATATAAAATAAAGATCGAGAACGCGTTAATTTAAATATTATCAAATCTGATGACCTTATAATTTATTAATTTATTTTGTTTGTGTCTAAAATTTAGTTTTCAGTTATATATTTGGATCTGGTCTGACGACTGTAAATATGAGCTTACATGTAAAGTAAAGATTGAAATCACAGTAACTTAGAAATGTTGTAATACTTATTTTATGCCAAAAATTTTATTATCTGTATTTTGGAAATCCTTCTGAAAACGCATTATATTCTGTCTGATCTCCCACATTCAGTCCATACTCTGACAGAGTATAATATTTTAACGTTTCTTGTCAGAGGAAGAAATTCGCTTAATGATTTAGAAACATATTATTATCAGACAAAAAAATTTATCTATTTATATATCATAAAATTAGAACATATATTATGAAGATTTAGGATCGAAAATATATCCGTACTTCTAAATCTGATAGTTTTCTATACCTATCGAAATTCGAAACTACCTACACAATTTCAATTACATACCTTCGATATTTTTGCTTTATGGGTTTTTTACAGAATTTTTCAAACCATTCAAGACTTTTTATCCTTATTATTATTATTATTATATTACTTACTTTTAAAATATTGTCATTAAAAAAAAACATTTTTGTTTGAAATAGGGAAAATATTTCCTGATAACATAACGGTAGAATGGAAAAAGCGCCAACTTATTGAAGCACTTAGCTTTAAAGTTTGGTAAAACTAAACATATTTTCAACAAGTTTCCTGAATCGGAATAAGTTGCAACAATTCAATGTGGCATTAAAAAAAATGCTATGATATTAATTTTTAATAATACATTTTAAATAGGGTACAGAGGAGCCATCTTTGAAAATGAAGATACATTCTTTTTATAGATAGATTAAGGGAAGTAAAAAAAAAGTATTAGTTGAAAATATGTAAAACATAATACATGTATATCTACAATAATACATGTTTATCTACATAAAGACATGTTCATCGTTTTTGATACATTTTTAGCATCAATAGTAAACAAAAAAAAAAAAAATAGTAAACTAAAAATATCCTGTTTAAAACATAAAAAGTTAAAAAAAAGTTTACCTTGACCGGTTTGACCATGTTTGCAAGCCATTATACTAATTTTTTAAACATTTTTTTTAAAAAACCAGTATTTTTTTAAAATTTCGTATTGATTTTTGTTAAATGAACTTAAAGTCTGTTGATTTTTGTAAGTATAGTTATATATAATAGTTAAGTTTTTATTTAATGTACTTAATTTTTATAGATAGTATCTACATTATATTAAAAAGGATTAACTTTTAAAATTAAATTATAAAGTCAATTAAATTTTATTTTATTACTTTATCTCAATAAAGTTTTGAAAGATTTAAAGTATCACAAAAATATTTTTTAAAATTGTTTATTTAAAAACCGAAGTATATGAAAAAAATTATTTTCTATTAATCTATTAGATACCTATACGTTTTATATTTTACATACAACAGTTAATTAAATATTAGAAAAAAATTTTTTTTTTTTTCGGAAAATATTTTTAATTCTATTTATATAAGTTCTGGGTTGAATCCTAACCACTAAGAA
Source organism: Poecilobothrus nobilitatus (assembly GCA_947095535.1). Lineage (NCBI taxonomy): Eukaryota > Metazoa > Arthropoda > Insecta > Diptera > Dolichopodidae > Poecilobothrus > Poecilobothrus nobilitatus. Next base: position 252,449,003 of record OX352773.1, on the reverse strand, counting down.
TAGTAATGCAAAAACTATAGTTGTAAAGAAAAATATTTTTTACAGAAAATTAGAAATGGTGACCAAATCTTTTTTTTAATTTTTTTAATGCATTTCTCTGCCACATAAATGTGGACAGGAAATTACACAGCCTTTCCTGTTAAGGCGTGGCTGTAAATGCCGTAATCGGAAATAACTCTTACGACGTGTGTGGGATTCGAACCCACTCTTCCTCGGTGTTTGCAGCGTATTTTATACGCTCTTACCCACTAGACCACCGAGGCCTCCATGTTGTATATTATTTTGTAACTTTCTTGTTTCGTAAAAATTTTATTCGGTGATAAAAAAAATGCTTACAGCTTGTCCTACTTAAATTTGATCAGACGGAGGTCTTGTATTTGGTTAATAGATATAGAAAAGGTTGTTTTTTTTGCAATTTAATCTAACAGACTTAATCTTGCACACGTTAATCTATTCGTTGAGCATGTAGAACGTTGAGTTAAAAAGTTTAATATTGAGAGTGCTAGAATTCGGTTTAGTATATTCCTAAAAAATTCTCCGCATAATTATTTTCGGTTATTTGAAGTGATGAATTGGACTTTGATAAAATGAACAATAATGTTTCTAATGCATTTGTTAAAAATCCTCTACCTGTTGTCTGAAATTAAATTGCTGAATATGATGCATATGCATTGAATGAAATACTATATACTGGTCCAACGTATTTTCATATTTATCGTTATTGACTATTTGTGCCGCATGTACAAATTAGCACCTGTTGTTACGAATCTTTGCATATATGAAAAATATATACTCATAATACGATACGATACGATACGATATGTGGACTATGTAGGAAAACTAATTAATATAAATAAATCAGATCTAACTTAATAAATAATTATAATTACAAAAGTATAAGAAAGTTTAGTAAAAATATAGAGTTAATATTTTATTTAAAATCGAAACTATATATCATATAATTAATATCATCTGGTAATATATAATGAAATAAAATCTGGAATAATTCTTGTATAAGATAATAAATGGCGTACATATGAAAATATTTTCAATATGTTCAATATATTTATATTAAAAATCAACGGCTTAGTAATACTAATGATTCCAGAAACTGAAGTTTAGATTTAAGGGGTATAAGTGATACTGCAACCTTTTGAAGTAGATTTATTGTGCTCCCTATGTTGCTATGTCTGTTCCTGCACTTATAATGCTTCGGACAGCTCTACTGTCTCTAAGAAAGTAAAGAAATTTATAAGGTTTAGTGCTAACAGGTAATCTTCAGCAAAGCAATATATGCTCTTAGATGCACATATATTGCTCCAAGTAAAGCTTTGCAGATTTTAAATATGTCTGTTGGAATCTTATCATCTTAATGGAATGGGTATAAAATGGAAGATATATGGCACTTTAGATTAAAATCGTAAATTATACTGAAATAATTGACATAAGCTGCTATCGTCTTTGTGAAAAAGGATAATTTCTATGTGGTTGTTATAAATTTAGTTGTCTCAGATATAAATCAAATATTAATTAAGAATTTTGTTTCGCACTGATTGAAATTGTAGTGCAATTTCCTTTTTTTTTTGAATAAATTTAAAGATTTGCACTACTATTATAATATTTTTAAGAATATAATATAAGGATATGAGTTAATTTATTTTTAATGTTTGTTTTTGTTTTGTTTTGTTTTTTAGAAATGAATCTAAAAACTCAATTATTATGTTCAATAAAATATAAATTTAAATAAAATATAAATATATGTATATATATATATATATATATATATATAAAACTTAATTCAATAAATGTTCAAAGTTTTAATTGTTGTTCGATATAAAAAAAAAAAAAATAAAAAAAATAAAGTTTGAAAAATTTTCTTAGATAAAAACAAAAATGTATCTTTTTTTTATGTCCATCATTAATTGATAAAGCATTTAACATACCTTGCCTCTTTCAAATATACTTTGAAACTTTTTCTAAACTTAGAAAATTTTCATTTTATTTATTTGTTTTTTTTTTCCGTTTTGCAAATTTTATATGTGAAAATAATATCTATTTGATAAAAATAATATGTAGATAACATGTATGTCTGTTTATGAAAGTTATATTATTATGGGCAGGATATTTCTACCATGAAGTTTTATGAAAAACAATTATATGTAATGTAGTGGAAAAATAAGAATACAAAACGAATTCTTAACAAAGAAACATATAAACAGAAAAAAGAAAATAAAAAAAAAAACGAAAAAAAAAAATGGAATAAAATGGAAACTGAATGGAAATTCTAGAGAATTAAATTTGTGTTTTATTACTGCTGTCAAAAAGTTTTTCTTAATTGCATATTTATGGGAGTTTATCTTATTTTTTTTTTTTTGTGTTAATTTCTTGAACGTGCATTTATTCTTATGTGAAGGTTTATTTTCTCTAATTCTGTTTTTTTTGGTTTTTTTTTCTTTAAACTTTTTAAGTTTTCTTTTGTTACTGCTTAAAAAAAAAAAAAAAACACAAAAAAAAAAAACAAATAAAAACAAGAAAAAGAAAATTACATTGTAATATATTTTATAATATTTTGTTGAAGTTTTTACTAAAAGCTTTACAACTTAAATCTATTTATTTTAAATACAAAGTTTTAAAAGGTTGGTAATTTGATAAAAACTATAAATTTTTGTAGAGTAAAAAAATAAATGAAATAAAAAAATAATATATGATATTATTCTTTAAAAATTATTCGTGTGCAAGATTTTTAGTTAAAAAAAAAATTTTTTTATTATTTTTTTATTTTTTATTTATATTTTTTATTTTATTGATTGTAGAAAATTTTCATTGAAATGATTTTAATTTTTAAAGAACTTGTACAGTTAATTTAAATGAATTTAAAAGTTGGATATTTAACTGGGTAAATATGTTTGGGTTTGTTTCTCAGTGTATTCGTTTCTTTGTTTGTCCATGTTTATCTTTCAAGCATTCATAAAAGATGAATTATTATTATGAATGATGAATTATAATATAGCAACCACATATTGCAGAATTGTGCCTCTGAATTTGTCAGAAACGAACAAAAATTTTCTAATTCGAATTTTAAAACTAAAACCAGAAATATAACAAAATGTTATTCAGAACTAATTAAGAATTTAAGTCAGTTTTTAATTTTAAACTTTTTGGTTTTATTGTTGTTCTGAAGAAATATTTGTATCATGTTATTAATATTGCTTAATATATGCAAAATAAATTTATGAAATCTACTCAGTTTCGACCCATTAAAATTGTTTTGGCTCTTAATTTCAAATTGTAAGACAATATCGCAATATATTTTTCAGATAGATTTAATAACTTTAAAAACAAATTTATAAATTACTATTTACGGTTATCGCTGAAACTAAATAAATATTGCGTACTTTACGGGCAAGTTTAATATAATATATACGCATATATATTTTTCTATTTTAATTTTTGTTAAAAAGTTTCATTAACAAATATTCTGATTTTTTTTTGTCTAGTCATTTTTATACCATGCTATATGAACATATTTTAAGGGTAGGTATAATAAATTTGCCATTACATTTGTGACACATTAAAAGAGACGAGCTAGATATGACAAACTATATTAAAATCTTTCTTATAATCAAATTCATTCTGAATTGATGCAGCCACGTGGAACTCTTCGTCCGTCTGTCCACACGATAATTTAAAAAAATAACGGTGTTAGGATTCCGAAGTTTTTACTATTTTATGTCTGCATATTTGTTAATTTCGTTATTTAAATCGAGCAAGTTCGGCCGACCCGTTTGAGTGATTACCATATAACTTATAACCAGGTTTAAATAAAAATAACTCAGTGTCTATTAAAGTTAGGTGTTGAAATTTTGTGAAAGGAAATTTAGTTTGATTCAAACATCTTTTGTAAAGTTTGGTTACTCTAGTACAATTTATATCTTTATACTTTGGTACTTAATAAAGCTACCTAGACATCTGAAATTTTGTAAAAAATTACCAAGTTTTATGGCAATAACTTCTGTCAGATTTCGTTGATTCGGGGAACGGTTAATTGTTCGTGTTGATTATGGTAACACCATATGTAATGTTCGTACAGATATTTCAGATTTGACTCAGTCTATTCTACACTCTTGCTTGTATATTCCTATTCTTCTCTTTTATTTCTTAAACAAATTTGTTCAAGTGGTGAATATCTACCACCCATGACAAATGGTTAATATCTACCACCCATGGTTAATATCTACCACCAGTGGCAAAAAGGAACACCCATTTGGGGCAATATCTCTTAAACAGCCTTAGCGATCTAACAGGTAGATATGTGAAGAGCATTTTTCGCTTTGCAAAAAGTTCAAATTGGTTTTAACGAGTGGGATAGAAAAGTTTCTATGTGGTATCACAATGGACAAAATACGGTCTTTATTAAAACATCCACATTGCATAAAAAACCGTTTGAATGTGCTACAAATACACATAAAGTTTTTTAATGAACTGTAAACCGATGTTTCGCGTCTAAATGCAATGTAAAGTAATACAATTTAGAAGAACTTTTTCGCCGGTTAAATAACAATTCAAATTCACTATCAAATTGTCAAAAATAAATTAAAAGTGTCCAGAAAATTTTAGATGCAAAAAATTTAAACAAACGCACATCGTAGGCAGTGTACAAACTGTCATAATGCAATTTGGATCATGATACTTTGTAAAAAGCTTTTGTTTTACAATTTGGATCATAATACTTTGCATCGGACGCTTTTTTTTATGTAATTTGGATGTCACGGAAAATAATATGTAAAAAACAATATTTTTTAAAATATGCTTTTATCAAAACCGAATTCGCCCCCTAAAAAGTAGAAAATAAAATTGATTGCAAAACTTTAGCTTTTTGAACTGTTATAATATAAAAGTAAATTGTTAGTGCAAGCATTTAATATAAAAGTAAATTGCTGGAATAAGATTAAATAAAAATCTGGGAAATTTGGGGTTTCGCGTTTCTTTTTTATAGTATAGTTTCTTTGTGATACTATTATAGGAGGAAAGATCAAAAATAAATTGTGTGTGTATTGTATGCATGAATAAGATATAAAAAATTTAAGTTTTATTAAATTCATATACATATACATAAAATATATTTTATTCAAAAAATGTTGATGAATAGATAGTCAAAAAAAAAAAAGAAAGTTGCATGTGAATTGGATTCGAACAAAATTACCCACACTTTCGAAACCTGTACACTTTCTCTGCACCATACAACACTTACAAATGTTGCGAACAGATTACGAACATAATAAAAAGCGTGACAGAATGACAAAGAAATAAATAAATAAATAAACCGACACCGACGAGTTAATATAAAAGCATATAATAAAGAATAATTGGAAAATTTAAATGTCTAAATCATTGTTTTTTTTTTTTCAGAAATAATAAATAAATTAACATTATTTTATTTCAATGCATATGTATTTTTCCTAACAAAAAGTTAATTTCCTTTAGAATTTAGATTTCTAGATTTTTAAAATCAAATATTATAGAAATTTAATTTGCAACATATTTAGTTTGTTTAATCATACAACTTTTTAGCACATTTCCAAAAAAATTTTGAAAAAATGTGCTTATTAGTTTCACTCTGTCCGTCCGCCCGTCCGTCTGTTTACAAAACTTCTACACCGTTAAAGATACAGAAAAAAAATTTTAACCATGGGTAGGCCTCATAAAAAAAATAATTTTGTGGAACAACTTTTTCATGTAGCCCCACCCATTACGGAACTACAGCCCCTCAAACTTAGAAAAAGCCCTATTTTTAAATGCATATATATTATGTTATGCTTAAGATTTTTTCAATCTGAAAACGCCATTCGACAGGTATTTTTTTTACCTTTCTAAATCAATATTAAAATTGTATATAAATTTTAAATTTATTATTTAAATTTACCGTTATGTGAAAACCAAATTTTGCATGATTTTTCTACTTTCATAACTCCGGCACGCTTTTAGATAGAGACTTGAAATTTTGAGGCAAGAAAGAACTTTTAGAATTAGTATAAGTTTGCTCAGAAATTTTTTTTGCACCACCCCCTGTTTATGAGCTATTAGGGCTTAAAAATTAAAAATTTGCTATTTTTAAACACCTGTAACTTAGACACCTGTACACATTTTACTTCCGCAAGATATAAAAATTAAAGCTACAGTAATATATTTTTATGTGTGTTAAAGGTTTATTTTAGTTGTAGAGGGTTCCAAAGTTGCAGCTCTTCAAAATTGAGAAAAAGCCCCATTTTCAGATGTATATATCTCAGGCTCTGCGTAATAGTTTTGCAATCTAAAACCGCCAGAAGATCGAAAATTTTATTATCTATATAAAATAATATCAACATTATGTAATATTTTGTAATTTACTATTTAAATTTACCGTTATGTTAAAACCACATTTTGCATGAAATTTCTTTTTTCATAACTCCGGCACGCCTTTAGATAGAAATCTGAAATTTTGAGACAAGAAAGAACTTTTAGAATTAGTATAAGTTTCCTTCGAAAATTTTGTGGTAGCGCCCCCTTTTTAAGAGTTATTACACCTCAAAAATTGAAAATTTGCTATTTTTAGACACCTGTAACTTAGGCACCTGTACAAATTTTTCTTCGACAAGACATAAAAATTAAAGCTCCAGTAATATATTTTTACGTGTGATAACGATTTTTCTTAGTTATATAGAGTTCCGGACTTACAGCCCCTCAAAATTCCAGAAAAGTCCTATTTTCACGTTTTTTTCTTATAACAGAATTTTTCTTTTTCCTTTTTAACAGAATTTCATGTTATAAGCAATTTATAGTTTTATTAGTTGAAGTTGCGTTGTAATTGAAACTTTACAATTTTATTTTATACATATATACAATTATTTTATATATATATATATATAAAATAATTTTAATAAATTTAAAAAAAAATTGCTAGGTATAGAGAATGATATAACATATATAATTTGTAAAATATTTTTATTGTTTTAACAGTCAATAACAGTAATTTTTTTTTGGGGTTGTTAGAATGAAAAAAAAAAAATATATCGCGTAAACTTTCTTTGATTGGGGTAGAAATTAATCACTAAAACAAATTACCACCTTCAGGTTAAAAAAGAAAAAAAAGAATGAAAAAAAAAAGAAAAATGAGTAGAAAAAGTTCTGATCAAAAATGCAGTTCTGAAGAATTTTAGGGAAAAGAGGAAGAGTTGATATTTATTATATGCCAATATATATCGCTGTTATAAAATTAAACTAAGTATCAACTGGAAAATCTCTGAAAATCTACTGGAAATTATTTTACTTGAACAAGTTATTTAGTAATATTACATAAATGAAAAAGTAAATGTTCAAATTAAGAGTTGAAAGCTGAGTAGAATAAGAGTTTTGGTATTACTAACCAACTATCATATTTTGTTGTATTGTCCAAAATTTAGAAGAATAAAATAATAAAACTACTTTTATTTATGTTTCATTTTATTTTACTTTTTTTTGTTTTAAATATTTCGTATTTATAAATTTTTTTTTTTCATTATTTTTAATGAAATTATTTTTTAAAAATTTATTTTTGATTTTATTTACAATTAAATTTTTAAAATTTTTGTTGGTTCTTTAAAATTTTGTTCGATAAATTTTGTAGTGTTCGTAAATTGTATAGTGTATAATAAACTTAGAAAATAAAATGTATAATGAATGATACGATTATTATCAAATAAAAAGGTGTGCGTTTAATATTTTCGAACTATTTTTTATGAATGATCAGTTTTCATATTTTATCACTCATAAATTTAAATAACGATTAAAATTAAATGTACAGATTACAATTCAATATTTTCTCTTCGTTTTCTTTTTTCTGTTATTTAAAAATATTTAGACAGTAGAAATTAATTTTATTTATTTATTTTAAAATTACAATAAATTATAAATCACATAGGTGATAATGCAATATTACGTTGACTATAATGACTATATAGTAAGTGAAATACTATTATTAGTTTTTACTCTAATATTATTTATTTTCTTTATTTTATAATATATTACATATTTACACTATATTTGGTAGAAAGAAAGATTTAATTTCAATTAATAAAATTTATTATTTGTGCAGAATTTGAACGCAAACTCTCTTGGGGAATAATCCACGTGCTCCGCGTAGCTGTAAAACAAAGATTGCATATTTTCAGGCGCAAAATTTTAAAAACAAATTCAATTAAATTTACTTCATTCAGTAGATAATATTATTTGAAAATTTAATAATTAATTCTTTATTCTAAATTTTATTCCAAATCCAAACTAATATTTTCCAAATATTTTTCCCATCCATTTTTTTTTTTGGGCATGTTTGTATTTGGATCTTAATCATTTTATATCTTTTGAGTAAATTGCTACAGTACCTCTTTTCATTTTTTGCAAAATTCACTAAGTGATGATTCACTTCTGATGTTTTATAATCTCGTTCTACTTCTTATAGCAATTAACACATGTTCTTTTTTCTGGTTTTTCAAACAACCTGATATTTTCTTAAAAAAAAATTTATATTAATTAATCATATTATTATCTATACTTAATTAATTGTATTTCAGAAGTCTTATTAACAGAAAAGTTAAAAGGGTTCCCCCTCAAAATGACTAAAAATTTTATATAATATATTATGTAGGTATATTAAATATAAAAATTATAAAAATATTAGAAAACGAGGAAGAATACAGTTGCCTTTGTCAACTCTTAGATACCCGTACGAACCGTTAGTATGTTCACAGCCTGTCACTCTGCTCACAATATTATTTTTTTAATATTTTAGTATTTTAAAATAATTTGGGTGAATTTTATAATTTCTAGAACTATGGGTTGTACATATATTCAAACTATATGTTTATATGTACATTCTTCAAAAGCAGATTCTGACCTTTCACATAACGATTATCAATCCAAAACTTTTTCAAATATTCTATAGTACCATTTAATACTAAGCGGTAAATGTATATTAAATTTACTTAGTACAAAATAGTAAATATAAATTTAAATATTATATTATATTATATTTAAATATTGCATTAACAGAATAATTTCTTATAAGTACAATAAAATACATATATGTAAGTAAATACGGCGCTATATAATATACATATATACTCTTATCATTCATTCACTAGTGACATATACGATATGTAAATAAACATGATATTATATAAGTATGTATATATATTATTATCATATAAATAAAAATTCTTCAAGCAACCGTTATGTTGTTTATTTATTTACATTTTTATGTACTACGAATTATATCCTCAACAATTTCAAATTATCGAGTAAAACAAAATGCAAAAAATTTGTTGAAGAAATTTGTTAGAAAATTTGAAAAATATCAAGTAACACTTTCGTCAATTATAAAGTAACCCTATATTATTAATTAAAAAAAGTTATTAACAGAAATAAGAGTATAATGTTGAAGCTTTAATTTTTGTGTATTACTTCAAAAAAATTTTAACAGGTGTTCAAGTTACAAATGTTTAAAAATAGGAAATTTTCAGTTTTTGACCCCTTACAGCTCCTAAACGGGGAGTGATACAAAAAAAATTTCTGAAATAACTCATATTAATTTTCAAAGATCTAACTTCTGTCAAAATTTCAAGTTTCCAACTTAAACCGTTTAGAAGATAGAAGGGTTGAAGGATTTTGCAAAATTTGAGTTTCACATAACGGTAAATTAAGACACCGTATTCCACAAATATATATTTATTGTATATATACTTTTAATGCTAATAAAAGTAGTAATCGTTTGGCGTTTTCAAAATGAAGATATACCTTATACAACTTGTGCTATAACAATTTAAATATAAAGCTTTTTTGAACCTTTGGGGAGCTGTAGCTCCGTAACGGGTGGGGCTACAAATAAAAGTTATAAAAAATAAAATTAATATTTTTGTGAGATCTATCAGCAGTTAAAATTTCATAGCTCTATTTCAAAAAAAATGTGGGGATCTAAAAGTTAGGTGTTCGAGAGCTACCCTAAGGTTTGGTCCAAACTCAACCAAAAAAAATGGGGAACCTACAAATTACTCCTTAAATATTTTGTGTAAATTTCAAGATTCTAGCTTTCTTAGTTTTTGAGTTAGCGTGCTGACGGACGGACGGACGGACGGATGGACATGGCTCAAAAGTCTTAGAATTTTTTTCTGATCCGATCCATACGTTTGAAGGTATATCTAGCTCGCTTATTTCGAGGTGTTACAAACGGAGGAGTAATTTTATTATACCCGATCCTATCGTATGGGTATAATGAGCCAAAATTAGAACATTTTAAATCAAAACGATGTAATGGGAGCCTAACGAAATCTCACTTTTATTAATTTCTCTTTGTAAAATCTGATTTTTTTGTATTTTCTTTTCAAAAATTCTCTCTTTTTGAAAATCACCTTTTTACTATAGGGCTTCTTTTCTAACAAATAATCTCCATTTTTTAATCATAACATAAAAAAAAAATTGAAAGGCCTTAGAGTTGGTTTCAAAATGATTCTTTTAATAATTTGTGTTGTTTTGGTCGGCAGCCCATCTTTTTTCTTGAATCACAACGAAATCCTAAAAACATGAATTCAAAAAATACAAAATCGCAAGGATGAAAAAATTCAAAACAAAAACTTAGCTACAAGAAATAGAAAAGCGAAATTTCAAAATCCAAAGTAATATTATATTTTTTTTACATTTAAAAATATCCCCCAATGTTTTTAATGCTTGGTTGTTGAAATATGTGTATATGAAAAATAATTAGAAGGAACTTTAGAAAACAAGGCTTATATTATGTATACTTTTTCTAGAGTAAGCATATATAGGTATATAAGATGTGCGACTCAGAATGAAAGGAATTTTTTTCTCGGATTCGGATATTGATTTTATAATTTTCCGTTATCTTCAATTCTTTGCTATTTAAATATATCTCCGATTAAATTAATATTTTACAGTTACTGCTTGAAAGTGAATGAATATAATATTAACAAAAATAAGTTTTGCGATTTTCAAAATTTTAATATTATTTTAATTAAATATTAAAATTTACATGGAATAATAATATTTTTTAAACTAGGTAGAATGAAAACCAACGTTTTGAAAAGTCGCACATATTTAAATACAAATAGTTTATTATATTGTGAATTGCACCAAAATTTCTAACATTTCTTTCAATTTCATAATGTGGAAAATGTGAAACAGACACTCAATTTGAAGGAAATCCTATATGAATAAGAGAAGCTACTAATTCACGTAAAAATATAATGTTGTGGTTTTAAGCATAATCTTGGATACTTCTGTTTTGCCAAAATTTGAACAGGTGCCTGCCTTACAGGTATCTACAAATAGAAAATTTGCAATTTTTAAAGTAACTTATGCTAATTCTAAAATGCTTGTGTTCAAATTAAAGGCTCTGTCTAAAAGCGTTACGGAGATAAGAGAGAAGCAAAATCTTAAAAAATTTTACTTTTATATAATCGTAAATTTAAATACTAAATTATAAAAAAACTAGGGGACCCTGTTAATGTGTAGTCAAATTCTATGTTGAATCCCAATTCATATAATAGACAGTTGCAGTTTAGAAAAATAGAATTTATGGAAGAAGTACAATCCGTAAAAAATCAGAAAAGCAAAACCAAATTCGTCAAAACACTAACTGAAATTATTTTTAAAATAACGCCAAACAGAATTAAATTATATAAAGAGCCTGTAGTTGATGTACGTATATTTAGATTATTCGGTATTGTGAGTGAGGACTATTAATATGTCTATTTATTTATCGTGTTCGAAATAAATGTTTTAAAGGTACATGGGGAAAACAGAATAGGTATACGTAAAACATTCGTAAAATATACAAACAAAATTTGGAGCAAAATTCAGTTAAATTTTTTTATAGACCACGTTGTCTGTAACAAAATTGCCGTTGTTCGTTTTACTTTGCCCTAATGTAAAATATTTTAAATCTGAAAAAGACCGTATATTTGGCGTGCAATACTTGATAAGATTATTCAAATTTAATTTTGGTTGTAAGAACTGCTGCATACTAAAATTTAAGTACTTATTTGAGAAGAAATTGAATTCAAAAAAGAATACAATTAGAAAAGTTTTCTAATCGCTTCAAATAATATACAAACATTCATACATAAATGCAACATTTTAATAGAAAAGTACAAAACCAAAAGAATTACATATATATTTGAACTTTAAAAAGACTCTGCCCGATGGTCATACATAAGTACATACTTAGATACATATTGATTATGAATATGAGATCAATATCATTCATCATCATTATTTAAAATTTCAATACATATTGTGATAAATGATGATTTTTATCAATTTTAAAATTTTTTTCTACATGCATAAGTTAAAGTACATACTACATTACATACATACAGCCAAAGAATAATTGAGCAGCTGAGGTCGAGTCGACTCGAGAGGAAAAAAAAAATACACAATTTTAAAGACAGTAAGTGAGGATGTCTCTTATAATTTTGTGTTTTTTTTTTGTTTATGAAATGTGTTGTTTATGTTTTATTATTAATATTACGTATAGGTTTTATAGTAGAAAAATCGTAAAAAATATGTAGTTACTGATGTTCAAAGCGGAAACGGAAACGGAATTCATAATACGTAGTGGGTGGCTGAAAACTACTAAATTATAATTATAGATTGTATAATTTAACATTGTTTTCTAAAGATAAAAAAAATCCTGTCGTTTCAGATTAAACGGAATCTGAGACATTTATAAATAGGGCTTTTTCCAATTTTGTGAGTCGAGTTAACGGGTGAAGCTACATAAAAAAGTTGTTGTACAACAATAAGTTTTTTAAAAGACCTATGCATGTTTTTTTTCCTCGAGGGTAGCTGGAAATCATCGAAAGACACTACAGAGGTGTGAAAACGAGCATGAGTCCTCTATGAGTGTGTGGGACTGTAACCCACTAAAAACCACATCCCTTCTTAGACCAAACCATAGGTTATAAGACCTTTAGTACTAATGCACTGCTTGGTTAGACGAAGTTGAGTTAGGGAATGAAAATAAGTTTCAAATTGGCAGAGATATTTTGAACAAAGTTGTTAATATTCACCTTGAATCTTTGGACTTTGTAAATGTCATCACCTCATGGTGATGATTACACCTCATAATGATGATTACATTTACAACGGAAGATGGAAGATGGTTCTACGTTCGCGATGTTCGTACTACAAACGAATTTCCATACGCCGAATTAAAAGTTAAGTTAAAATTTTATTGTTTTAAATTAAACGGTGTATAAATTTTGTAAACAAATGGAAAGACGAACGGACAGAGTGAAACTAATAAGCAAAGTTTTTAAAATTTACTTGCAAAATGCTCTAAAAATATTATACAAAAAACAAAAATGAAATCTTTTTATAATTTAATTTGAAAACAAAACACATTCAGACATATTTACTTAAAAATTTTAATACCTATTTTTATTCTATTGACTTTTATAAAATAAATTACTTTAAGTATTATAAGTATATTATGTGTATTAATTATATATATATGTATAAGTATTGTAAATATTTCAATTACACCTGTATATAACATATTATTTTATATATAATTATAAAATTATTAAATGTTTTGTTAATGACATTTTAAAATATACACATTAAAATAAGTTTTTTTTTAGATTGTCGTTAGAGTTATACAAGAACAGTATTAGATTCGTAAAGAAAATCAATCTAATGATTAGAGAAATTCAAAAATGTTTCCATATATCTGAAAAAATATCATTTAAAAAAAAAACCATTTTGTATGTTAATGTGATAGTTTAAATACTTTTGTGAATTAGAAAACTTTTAGCTTTGCTACAAAAAAATAACGGTTTAATATAAAATAAATCTTAAAATGTCAAAAACTGTGTTAAATATTACGGCATAGCATAATGATAGGTAAAAAATTCGGCATTTTAAATTTTAGTTTTCTGTTGGTAAAGTTTTTCTGTAGAAAGTCTGTGAGAATGTTAATAATTATACTTTACACCAATAAAATCTTAGTATATAATATTATTTGATTCTGAGAAAAACCTACAGAATATAAAATATTTTAAATTTAGCTGAACATAGTTATTTTTATAACCGGAAGTAGTTGTTTCCTTAAAAAACTTTCAATTCAATTAAAAAATTTCATTCTCAGCATTAAAATCAACATCAAGGAGACAAAGTTAAAAAAATAGAATCTGCATACTAAAGTTTGTAATTTACTAAACTTTATATTCAGAAAAAATCAAACTATTTTTTATTTATATTAAAATTAAAGATTTTTGTATTTTTAGTTAAGTTTACGTTAAAGTTAGTAGGAGAACATTCTCAGTTGATTATATTTTTAAATTAATATTAAATATTTATTATTATTATTTATTTAATTTGAACATTTAAAAACACTTGATCTAATTTAAAAGTATAAAAGGACTATATTTGAATTCTATTGATTTCAGAATAAAAACTATTAAAAACTATTAGTGTACACAGGTACAACATCAGGTACTGTTGTAATATAATTTTAAGGTAAGAAAATTTTCGTAAAAAAACTATTTATTTTTTTAGTATGTACCTATTTATAATTTCATTTATAGATTATATATTTATTTTTTTTTCCTAAGGGAGGTGGGAATCTTCCAAAGACACCAAGAATTTCTCCTTGGTAGTGCCAGATTCTTACTGACTAAACCCACCTCCCCCTTTAGCCAATATAGTGGGATGAAACCCTTACCTGCGAACGCAGTATATTGGCTAGGGAGTAGGGATAGGAAAGCATAGGAAAATGGATACGGAAACATTGAATTGGGAGTGGGACTGTAAGGAAACAATGAATCCGCCTATTATTATTATTTTGCTAACAGAGACTAAAACCGTCAGAACAGTTACAACATGTAGTAGTAGTATATATTACTACATGAGGCAATTATTGAAGGCAACCCCCACTGTCACTGTAGCGGCTGTTATTATTGGTATTAATATTCTTATTAATATTATTATTATTTTACTACAGAGTCAGCGCCATCAGTGGATTACAACGTGCAGCAGTATATAACACCTTACTTGCATGATATAACCAAAGATAGCCCCACTGTAGTAGCTATTATTATTATTACTATTATTATTATTATTATTATTATTATTACTATTATTATTATTGTTATTATTACTAATATTAATTATACGATATACATTATTACGATAAAAAAGTACTACATATTTTTTATTTATGACCTACCGGGATCATTCGATTGAAAGGTTGGCGACTTAACCACTGTGCCATGAGTCATATAAATTAATTTTTAAACATGAAGTGATGACGCTACTAAATGGTACTAAATTGAGTGATGATGGTACTAAATAATTAATATAAAATTATGATGCTTGAATATTAATATAAGCTTATATTACTTTCACCTCAATGATATATTTTGTCGAATATTGATTTCGAAAAGGAAGCATTAAAATTATGACTGTATACGAAATAACTCTCAAGCAAACAACTAGTGAAATAAAACCTATACTATCAAATGAAATAACTCCATATAGCTTTCAATTAGAATTATGACTCCCAACAGGTTTAAAAATTATTTCTTAATGAAATTAAGTTGGTATAGCTTAAAATTAATTTTATAATATAACTGAAGAGACTACAATAACAAAAAAAAAAAGTAATAAAGGATTTTCCAAGTAAATTTATTTATTTTTTTTTTTGCGAGGGTAGATGGGAATCATCACTAAAGAGGAGAAAGACACTAAAGAGGAGTAAAAACGAGCACGAGTCCTCTGTCAGTGTGTGGGACCTTAACCCACTAAACACCATCTCCCTTTTTTAATCAAACAATAGGTTATACGACTTTAAGTACTCATGTACTGCCTAGTCAGAGGAGGTTGAGTTAGGGAATGAAAATTGATTTCATATTGGCAGGTATATTGTGAACAAGGTTGTTAATATTCACCTTGAATCTTTGCACGAATCTTACAAACGAATTTCCATAAAATGAAATATCAAAAAATGTTGTCATTAGATAATCTATAAAAATGTGCTCTGTTAAGACAAAAAATTTTAAATCTTTATGGCAAAAGTATACAAATTATTACTAAAGAAATTTTTATGAAATGAAGGGTAAATATTCGAATCTAATAATCTTAAAAAGTTTAATATAAAAAAAAATATTTGGTTTTATTTTAATTAAAATTGAAAACTACTAAAATATAAATTGATATGAGTCGGTTCACATTAACCGCTTCTCATTATTTTTGATCAGAATATTTGAATATTCTGGTATGAATACACGAAAAAATAGAACCGAAAAATTTTAATAGGTAAAAATAATGGTTTTTAATGTTTTTTTTTACTTTTTAATTCTGCTTTTGCTCGTGACATATTTTTGTCAGTAAGTAACTTATTATTGTACTAGATTTTAATGATCTATATCCTGTCCATCTAAATATATGTAATTTTTTTTTTTCTTGTTATTCAATAAAAAAATGTCAAGTATTTTGAACCTTTTTATAACAAAATCATGTCTATCTATATCAAATGGAAAAATTAAATAAATATTTTATTCTGTAAATTGTTTTAACAAAAAGTTGAGAGTGTAATATTTTATATTTACGTAACGGAGGTGGAAATTTTCTAAAAACACGTACTACAGCCCTTTGGTGGTGTCAAATTCTGTCTAACTAAAAAATCATCTTCCCCTTCAGCCAATATAATGCGATAAAACTCCTAACTGCTAGTCCAATATATTTGAGAGGGAGTACAGATATGAAAAGATAGGACAGTGATGTGGAAGCTTTGAATTGGGGAGTGGAACTGTAACGGAACAATGAATCCGTTTATTAGTATTAACGTAAATGAAGTTACGTTTAATTAAAACTCATTCATTAGAGTTTATTGAATACAAATATATATATATAAAAAAAAAAAAATTTTTCACTATAGACAAAGTTTAAATTTTATTAATTTAACATTTAAAAATAATATTTAGAATATTAAGAAATTAAGATTTTGCAAATTTTTATTTTGTTTAAAAATACTTATAGATGTATTTGTATTTGTATTTGAACTTTATTAGCATATAATGCTTATAATACATATTTTAACATATATATCTACATATTCTTAAATGACTTCTAGAGAGAGAAAATGAAAAATAAATTTAATTCCAATATAACATTTCAAAATTTAAATTTAATTTTGAAATTAAGATAAAAAATTTTACAATAAAAATTTTAACTACGAAATTTTGCAATAAAAATTTTAACTAAGAAATTTTGCAATAAAAATTTAAATTAAGCAAAATTTCTTAGTTAAGATTATAATTTAAAATAATAAATTAAGTGATAAATTAAAGTGATATTTGATTATTTTGAGCAGCTTTTAATTTTCGTATCATTTAATCCTCTTGGGAACATAGATTCTTCTTGAAAAAAAAAACTTTTCCATTAAGATTAGTTGGCAGCTGTTGTTTTGTTATGCTAATACTCTTAATAATATTTGCGTTTAGTCCCAGAAAAATTATTCTATGCCAAATGTTATTAGGATAGTCCTCTTTTATTACATGCCGTATTACGTTTCTTTACCATACTGATTTTCATTAACTTCTTTCTAATTATTCAAATGTTATGCGGATAAGCTTGTCTGCATTGCGAGTACATGTTTGGAACAAAAAAAAAGATATGTTAAGAAATTTGGTATATCATGGATAATGTATTGAGATATGGGAATATGTTGGGAATATATTCTTATTATTTGAATTGATCTCAATTAGTTCGACTTCAATTACTGCAATTCTGGGCCTTACAGTTACTTAAATGCCAATGGAGATAAATTATATTTGAGTTGAAAGGTATATAATGAAAATTAGCTTGTTTATATTTGGTTATTTAAAAGTTTGTTTGTAACATCCGATTATTTGGATATCTGTGAGTTATAAGATTGAACCTAAAATACTTTGTTTATATTTTTTATATTTATTTCATTATATATTTTATTATTATTATTATTATGTAAATATGAACTTTAATTAATGCTTTGCCATTTTGAAAATATTGACGATGGGAGTTGAAATAGGTCGAAAATCAAATAAAAATGTTTTAACTTTCTTGGGATTCGAACTTCCACCTTCCGAATAAAGTACTGCTGCCACCTTCCGAATAAAGTACTGCGAGTAAAGTACTGCGATGAAAAGTTTTTTACCTCAATATGATTAGTAATTATTTCGAAAATTGTTACGGATAATATTAGTAGGAAAGCTTTACTTTTTGGATTTATTAATTTTATGCTGTGTATGAATTTAAAATTTAAAACACATTTAACTCTTAAATTTGATTGTTCTTTTAAGTTAGATATACACTAATATACAGATAGATTTTTAAATCAAAGTTTCACATTTCTTTCGTTATAGAATGTTTAAAGGACATCATTCCAAATTTTCTTTTAAATTGCGTATAATAAATATATCTAACGATTTAAAAACAAAAAAAAAAAAGGATAAGGAAAAAAAAACATTTTTGATATGGAAATTTTTGGCGGCTTTTGATCCTATTTGAAAGAGGTTTAGAGCTAATCAATCAAAATAATAACATGTAAAATGTTAATATGTAAAAAATGACATAAAGGTGTCAAAAAATCAAATCATTCCTTAAAATGAGAAAGGTTAATACTTGTTTTCAAAAGAAAAATCAAAAAAAATAAGGAAATGTTATAACACCAATTTTGAGTTTTTTTTTTTTTATTTCAAATTATTTACCTTAGGAAAATTTAAAAAAAAATTCTCTTCAGATAAAAAAAAAAAAAAAATAAAAAAAAATTATACCAGAAAACAGTTGTATTAAATCCCATCTCTAAAATGCGAAATTGAACAAAAATAAGACTTTAAAATTAAGTTAATGTTTAAAGTAAAGTATATTTCAGTAGAATTATGAAATTTTTTTTTTCTCGAATGGAATTAAAGTCAAAATAATTCAAATGAAAAATAAATATTTACTTTTCAATTTTAAAGAACAAAATTCAATTTAATTCACTTGAGATTGAAATTTCGTATGGTGATTATTTTTTAAAAAAAAAATCTTAAAAGAAAATGTTCGTCTATTTACAAATTTTGAGTGATTTTTTTCCCTTTAATAATATTAAAAAAATGTTCTTAAATTTCAACACCGTTAGTGTTAGAACAGCTTGGAAGAATATTATTATTTTAAAACCTAATATAAAGGCCAGGAAAAGAAGTTTATGGATTTACTTATACTTGTGAGCTGTGTATAATATATGTCCATAACTTCTTAATTGTATTACGGTTATTGTATATTTTATAAAAACACGTCTTCATATCCTTTGGTAACGGTAATTTAAGGAATCATTATGATAAAGCTTTGCCCTTCCTCATTCATACAATCTTCTGTTTTTTGCTACTAGTCTAGAAATTCTTATAATTCTTAGTAATATAAAACACCCTGTATAATTTTGTAATGTAAAACACCCTGATTTTATTTTTAAAATATGTATATTACATTTTTCGTTCTTCTTGAAATCAAATTATGTTTTTGTTTTAAAATTTTATCAAAATTGGATTAAATAAAATTTATTTATTTTATCAAATAAAAATTATACGAGATGATGGTTCTTTTGATAAAAATATATTTTAAAAATAATCGGGTTTACCGTCCCGAAACCTCCGTTAAACAAATTATTGAAATCTTGATTTTGTAACCAACTAGCAAATCCATCATAATCCATAAAATCCTACTTACTTATATATATTTATTTTGTAGAAAGTGTATAACTCTGATTTTGTAAGCAAACATAAAATAATTTCTAATTATTTTTTTTACATACATATTTTGACAATACCGTGTACCGTGTATACCATTAAATTATTCTTCGTCGCTAATTATTTTAAGGAAATTAATCTCCCTGGAGGAGATAAATCCTTTTTTGCAGAAAGTTTACCATAAATTATTTTGACTTTATTTCAATTCGTTTCACTTAAACGTTCTAGATAAAAAGAATCCCTATACAAAAATTTATATCCAATTCGAAGCAAACAAGAATTTTTAATATAAAAAACTTCCCAAAAACGACAACTTTCTCGAACAGGTGTACAAAACAAAGAAAAAAAGTTAAAACATCATATTTAGAAAAGGGAACTGAGATTAATTCGTCTTTATTTCTTTTGTGAAGTGGTAATAATTTTGTGAAGTGGAATTTGTGATTTCGATTATATTCTCACTGATTAGCCGATTTGTCTTTATTTCTGGGTATACAAAGTCTCTTGTAGATTTCATAAGTTATTATCATTTATTTGAATTTTCGGCTGCTTCTCTTTAGCGTATTTTTCAAAAAAAATTTGAAATATTTGCTTATTAGTTTCAAGTATTCTATCGATCTGTCTGTTGTAGTTCGATGTATAGTAATGTAAGGGCAAAATGTATAAAGCGTTTGAGATAAAGTAATTAAATTTCAAACACAGATATACCTCATAAAAATTATGTAACAGTTGAAAAACTAATTTTTTTTTTTAAATTATTCCTAACTGTTGTGGAATTACAATCTCAAAAGTTCTAAAAAATCTTGAATTAAAATGGTTCTAACTGAAGTTCTACATTGAATATTTTTACAGTATAAAAATATCAAACCACCGCTAATTTATTATACTTTAGAAATCAATAGAAGTGTTTTTTATGTTGAATAAACACAAAAGATTAGTCACTTAAGATTAATAAGCTCTAATTTTCGGCATCTAAAATATTGAATCCAAATAATTGTGCACATTATTTTCAATGTAAACATGTGTTCCCTAAAATTATATAATAATACATAAGTAATATATATGTGTACGATATAACGGAATTTAAAAAGAACAATAACATCATTCTTTAAAATAACTTTTCAAATTTTTTCATTCATCCTCCGTAATTCTAAAGCCAAATTTTCCAATTAATCCTCATCCTTTTCTCCAAAACTAAACTGTATATTATATAACTATGTAAAGGATCCAATCGTAAAGTTTGGTTTTTAAGCGAGTGCAATTAGGGGGTTATTTCATTATTTAAATCCCCTTAAAATAAAATAAATTTTGCTAATGAAATAACCCTTCAAAATTACCTATCTTTATACCTACTCTATATAAAAAAAAATTTCAACATTTTGTTATTTTTTTTTTTTTAAATATACATATTTCAACATCAATGGATTTAAAATAGTAGGGGGTTACCGCCGCAAACCTTCGTTAAACACATTATTGAAACCTTGATGAGTTAATACAAAACTCTAAAATTCTTATTTTAAGAATAAGAAAAGAATATTTCATTTTGAATTTGGACTATTTCATAAAGATATACTCGTAATCCTCCCATTTTTATACCCGTACGATAGGATCGGGTATAATAAAATTACTCCTCCGTTTGTAACACCTTGAAATAAGCGAGCTAGATATATCTTCAAAGGTATGGATCGGATCCGAAAAAAATTCGAAGACTTTTGAGCCATGTCCGTCCGTCCGTCCGTCCGTCAGCACGCTAACTCAAAAACTAAGAAAGCTAGAATCTTGAAATTTACACAAAATATTCTGGGAGTAATTTGTAGGTTCCCTATTTTTTTTGGTTGAGTTTGGACCAAGCCTTAGGGTAGCTCTCGAACACCTAACTTTTAGATCCCGACATTTTTTTTGAAATAGAGCTATGAAATTTTAACTGCTGATAGATCTCACAAAAATATTAATTTTATTTTCAATAACTTTTTTTTGTAGCCCCACCCGTTACGGGGCTACAGCTCCCCAAAGGTTCAAAAAAGCTCTATATTTAAATTGTTATAGCACAAGTTGTATAAGATATATCTTCATTTTGAAAACGCCAAACAATTACTACTTTTATTAGCTTTAAAAGTATATATACAATAAATATATATTTGTGACATACGGTGTCTTAATTTACCGTTATGCGAAACTTAAATTTTGCAAAATCCTTTAACCCTTCTATCTTCTAAACGGTTTAAGTTGGAAACTTGAAATTTTGACAGAAGTTAGATCTTTGAAAATAAGTATGAGTCATTTCAGAAATTTTTTTTGTATCACCCCCAACTGAAAATTTCCTATTTTTAAACACCTGTAACTTGAACACCTGTTAAAATTTTTTTGAAGTAATACACAAAAATGAAAGCTTCAACATTATTCTCTTATTTCTGTTAACAACTTTTTATACCCGTACGATAGGATCGGGTATAATAAAATTACTCCTCCGTTTGTAACACCTCGAAATAAGCGAGCTAGATATACCTTCAAAGGTATGGATCGGATCAGAAAAAAATTCTAAGACTTTTGAGCCATGTCCGTCCGTCCGTCCGTCCGTCCGTCCGTCAGCACGCTAACTCAAAAACTAAGAAAGCCAGAATCTTGAAATTTACACAAAATTTTTTAGGAGTAATTTGTAGGTTCCCTATTTTTTTTGGTTGAGTTTGGACCAAGCCTTAGGGTAGCTCTCGAACACCTAACTTTTAGATCCCCACATTTTTTTTGCAATAGAGCTATGAAATTTTAGCCGATGATAGATCTCACAAAAATATTAATTTTATTTTTAATAACTTTTTTTTGTAGCCCCACCCGTTACGGAGCTACAGCTCCCCAAAGGTTCAAAAAAGCTCTATATTTAAATTGTTATAGCACAAGTTGTGTAAGGTATATCTTCATTTTGAAAACGCCAAACGATTACTACTTTTATTAACTTTAAAAGTATATATACAATAAATATATATTTGTGGCATACGGTGTCTTAATTTACCGTTATGCGAAACTAAAATTTTGCAAAATCCTTTAACCCTTCTATCTTCTAAACGGTTTAAGTTGGAAACTTGAAATTTTGACAGAAGTTAGATCTTTTCAGAAGTTAGTCATTTCAGAAATTTTTTTTGTATCACCCCCCGTTTAGGAGCTGTAAGGGGTCAAAAACTGAAAATTTTCTATTTTTAAACACCTGTAACTTGAACACCTGTTAGAATTTTTTTAAAGTAATACATAAAAATTAAAGCTTCAACATTATATTCTTATTTCTGTTAATAACTTTTTTTAATAATATAGGGTTACTTTATAATTGACGAAAGTGTTACTTGATTTTTTCAAATTTTCTAACAAAATTCTTCAACAAATTTTTTGCATTTTGTTTTACTCGATAATTTGAAATTGTTGAGGATATAATGCGTAGTACATAAAAATGCAAATAAATAAACAACATAACGGTTGCTTGAAGAATTTTTATTTATATGATATTAATATATATACATACTTATATAATATCATGTTTATTTACATATCGCATACGTCACTAGTGAATGAGTGATAAGAGTATAGATGTATATTATATAGCGCCGTACTTACATACATATATGTATTTTATTGTACTTATAAGAAATTATTCTGTCAATGGAATATTTAAATATAATATAATATAATATTTAAATTTATATTTACTATTTTGTACTAAGTAAATTTAATATACATTTACCGCTTAGTATTAAATGGTACTATAGAATATTTGAAAAAGTTTTGGATTGACAATCGTTATGTGAAAGGTTAGAATCTGCTTTCGAAGAATGTACATATCACCATATAGTTTGAATATATGTACAACCCATAGTTCTAGAAATTATAAAATTCACCCAAATTATTTTAAAATACTAAAATATTAAAAAAATAATATTGTGAGCAGAGTGACAGACTGTGAACATACTAACGGTTCGTACGGGTATCTAAGAGTTGACAAAGGCAACTGTATTCTTCCTCGTTTTGTGTGGTATTTAATTTTTTGTTTTTGGGAGATTATTTTTTGAGAGGTTATTGCCTGGAGCCCACAATTAGTCATCAATTAGTCATAAGTAAAGTTTTCTTTTAAAGTATCTACTTTTTGGAGATTGAGATCCAGATTAAATAAATTTCTAGAATATTATTGAGATATAGTAATAACCAAATCAATTGTTACAATATGTTACAATAAAAAGCTTAAGAATTTTTTAAAAATATATTTTTTCATAATATTTAAATAAATATTAAAGTAAACAAATAATTTTGTTAACAAAAAATGTTGAATATCATCACATTTGGGTCTTAATAAAATCTAACTAAAATTTCAAATATTTTTGACGTTATCTTTAAAATTTGATTAATTAAACATAAAAAATTATATTTTTTAAATTAAAAAAAAAAAAACACTTTTTTTTTTGTTTTGTGTTTACTTTAAATGTAAAAAAAAAATATAAACACTTTGATGTTATATTTTATAAATATAATTTAATTCATATTCTATATTATTATATATATATATATATATTATTATTATATATATATAGTCTGAGATTTTTATAAGGTATCATTCTTAAGATCTTATAAAGAAATTTAATAAAATGACAGTAAAGTTCAAGGTAAAATTAAATTATATATTATAGGTATATATAACAATATGTAATATGTATATATATGAATATACACAATATATAAATATAAAATCTAAATATTATCTATGTATAAGTATTGTGTGTGGCTCATTAAATTTCATTGACAAAGAAACAAACGAGCCTGTAACATAATAATTTTAAATTATACATTGAATTTAATATACGTCTTATGTCTTTACAGTAGAGAATAAAAAATTGAATACATTTTTTAATTTACAATTTTGACAAGTTTAATTAAGTTTTTATTTTTAATTTTTCAAATAAACAAGGTTATGTTTATGGTGGTTATAATAACTTTTATGTTTATTTTAGATAATTTTATGCCATTTTTTCTTTAAAATTTCTTTAGTAAACAAATCTGTTAAGTAAGTACTTTAACCCGTTATCACACTTTAATCTTATATTTCGCTTAATACTGTTAACATTAAGGTTAAAATATTTTTATACCTCATCTAGGTATAATCGCCTAGGTATATTAATATTGTTACTCCGTTTCTACCATCTCGATATACATGATAAATATTGTTTTATGTGTACAAATCGGATCAGAATTGAAAATTAGCCGTTTCTCAGCTTTCTTCATCAGTCGTCTGTTTGTTTGTCCGTCAGTCATATAACTCAACTCAATTAATACTCAATTAACATCAAATATTTTTGGATCAATTTGTAGGTTTTCTTGTTTTTTTTTTGTTGTGATTCTACCAAATCTTCGGGTAGCGCTCGAATAATTACCTTTTTCAAATCTAAATTGATTCATGAGTATAACAATGAATTATTTGAGTTTTTTTTGTACGTAAATAATATGTGCGTATTTATATATGTAATATTGAGGATGAGTAATATAAAAAATTTTATTGATCAGCTGATCTACAAATATCTTTAAAATTTATAAAATAAAATAAAACTGAACTAAATTTTTTGAACCAAGGTTTTTAACTATCATGCAAATTTGTTTTTTTTTAATAAATTAATTAATAATTAATAAAAAATATAAAAAATAATATTGACACTACATAATATATAGGGATAGTACAGGTATTTAAGAGTTGACAAGCGAAACTGTATTTCTTCTCTCATTTTTTTTTTTTCAACTGTTAGTTTCATTTAAATATGAAAGTTTTAAATAATATACGATTCTGTTTTATTTTCGCAACTGTTGTATCTGCTTATGAATTGTGAATAAAGGATGTACGAACTTTTCTTTGAAATTGTTTAAAAAAAAAAAATAAATAAAAGATATAAAAAATTATTATTATGTTACATATTATGTAGATGGTTGTCATATGTGACAAGAAGCGATGCTTCTGACGTAATAAAAAATCTAAGAAAATAAAAAATACGAAATTATAAAATAAAAAAAAAATCAGACAATTGAGTAATACATATGTAAAATTAAGGCTCATTAAATACCTTTGTTTTTTTCTTATTAAAATTAAAATTAAAAAAAAAAAAAATAATGTTAATTTAATAAAGTTATAATGTGTTTTGTTTTTGTTTTTTTATAAGTATGTTTAAGTGTTTGCTTTATTTAAATTAAAATTCATTTTTAAATTTACTTAACGAAGTGGTAATTGTCATTTAACCTAACTTAAATAATTATTCTTTTTTTTTTTTTATTGTATTTCATTATATAAGTTATTTAAAGGTTTTACTTCAATGATAAGATTTTCTGTTGTTTTTAGTTAATAAAATACCTGTAAGTACTATGTTGAACAAACAGTTCTTTAAAACTCAAAATTTGTAATTGAATGAATTTTTTTTTAAAGTTTATTTCTTAATATTTTATTTCATACTTAAATTATCCATCTTCTTCTTCTTACGGAAATTTCCTAGTAAATTTCTCATACAAATACCTTCTAAAATGAGTTTTAGTTGAAGAGGCTTTCAAAATAGTACGTTTTATATGATAAAACGTCATTTTATAAGAGAAACTTCATCTTGCTTATCATACCGGAAATTGAATATATTTATTATAGCATCATATGCAAATACCGTATATGTGCCCCAATTCCTATGCAAAAATTTAAAGAAGTAGTCTCCTTTCTTTTATATTCTCCAATTTATTCTATTCCTTAATCAATAATCTTGCTTCTTTATATTCCTTTCTTTTGCATAATTTCCAGACTATGCACAAGAAGACTACATTTAATTGTTTTAACTATGGGATTAGATGGGGTTTAGTGATAAAAAATTTTATAATATACCAAGAAATTTTAGGATTTTTTAGTGGCGTTTGACGTCTCTTTTACAAAAATAAGTGACACTTACAAACTTAACTCTTTTAATATACTTATATGATGGAAAAAGGATATTAATAGAAAGAAAACACATATGTATAGAACCTACTTTTATTTCTATAGATCAAATTTTTAAAAATATTATTATATGGGACTTATAGAACCCATATTAATATATTTCTAAAAATGTTATTATCGGATTTTTACATACATAAAAAAGTAAAAATGATTAAAAAGAAAATGAAAATAAATAAAGGATAAACAAATTAATAAAGAAAGATTTAGAATACAAAAAACACAGCTCTTTTTTAACCAGCATTCTTCTCGAAAAAAACTACTGTGTAGACTATTAAAAATTACCGTTGAGAAACGTTTATGTTTTTAAAGTTTAATTTTAAATTACCTTTTTATTAATACGTAATTTATGTATTAATAAAAAGGTAATTTTAAAATTACTCATATTATAATATTTTTAAAATATAGTAAAAGAAAATATTTGCCAAATTTTCTCAAACCACCATGGTTGAAGCTAACTATCATTGTAAATTGGAAAAAGAAAACCTTTTAAATCCTTTCAATCTGTGTCTTTAGGTCTAGACAAATTGTATAATATTAATGTATCTTATAATATATAGATATTTCTATAGTAAAATAATTCAATTGATAAATGATATAACTAGATTAAAGTATTAATTTTTTACACTTATTTAAATAAATTCTTTTTTATATGATTTAATTTATAATTCAATATAAGGATATAATTTATTCAGTTATGGTTTTATATTTGGAAAAATGAATTAGTTCGAACTCTGTATGGAATTTAATTACTTTTATATTTTTTTACACTAATTTAATTTAATGTGTATAATGTATGTATGTTTGTATGCATGTCTTTAATAAATATAAATTTTTTTTAAATATTATTTTCTTATCCGCTTTATTATATACAATGTATGTACAATCAAAACCGGTTATAACGAAAAATTTTAAAAGTCCCCAATATAATTACATATAATTTCAATAAAAATTGTCGGATATAACAGCATCGCTTTGAACGACATCGGATAAAAGGACATCGCTTATAATGACATATACATATATGACATGTTTATAACGAATTATTTTTACTTAAAAAAGGAAAAAATTTATTGGTTATAACTCGGAAAAAATTAAAACAGAATAAAGATAAATACATATACATATACATACATTATTATTAACTATACCTACGAAAAAAAACCATCAGACAATTAACCCGTTACTTATTGCCCATTATTTGTCTCCTGACTGTGGTACGAGTTTGATATATTTAATATTTTTATTTGGGAGCGGGTCACGATCGTGCACCCCAAAATCCACCTAAGAGAAAATCTTGTGTTTTTTTGTTTTTTATTTAGCAAAATATTTAAAATATATTATAACCTTGCAAAATATTTTTTAAAGGAAAATATAATGTTGCTTTGTTTTTATATATATAAACAAATAGTTAAGGAGGATGTTAGAGGTTGTTTCAAAATCAGAGTTATACGTCTTTTACAAAATATTTTTATGTACATTTGTATATGCTAGATTCTGAATCAGGACTCAGAAAAGACATTATAGAAGTTGGTTACAAAATCTAGATTATACGATGTTGGGTTTGGTCTAGTAGATTTTGAAAAAAAAAATTTGTTTTGAGAGATTTTCGAAAGGAAGATTTTGTATGCAAGATTATGTCGCATAAGATTTTGGTATATAAGATTATGACACAAACTCTTTTTATTTATGTATGTATGTATGTATGTATATATTATTGTATGTTACATTAGGGCAGTTACTTTAAAACAATCAACAAGTAAAAAATTTATTTACATTTATTTGAGGTTAAGGTATCTGAATGAAACTTATGAATAAAAAACATAGAGTATTTAGTTCTGAAGAAAAGCCTCTAATTTTTTGGCGATTGAAAACTTGCAAATAAAACAATAAACACAGTATTTAATATTATTTATTTTGTGTTATGATGCGTTTTATATATATGTAATTATGTAATGTATATATTATAAGGTTTTTTTTTTATGTTAAAAATTGTAAAATAATTTTATAATAATACAACATATCGGATATAACGACAAAATTTACTGGTCCTATTAATGTTGTTATAAAGGATATTCACTGTATATATACAAATTTTTTTTTTTTTTTTTAATTATTAAAAACGCATATCGGTTTTATTTATTTTTATAATAAATGTATCTGTAATTTCGATTTTTAGATTTTCATCTTAATTTTACCATTTTCAATAAAGTATGAGATATCCTTACCATTAATATTAAAATAAATAAGATACATTCTGTTTTTCTTTTTTTTTTTTCCAACTTTTCTATATACATAGGTATTTATTATATTGACTACTCTCATGTGAATTTTTAATCTAAAAAATAAAAATAAAGTACAAAGAAAAAAAAAAAACAAAAAAAACTAAATAAATAAATAAGAAATAGTTATTTTCTATAGAAAATTAATTATTTATTCTGTGCACATCTGGTGTTGCAAAGGAAAATATATACCAAAAAAAAAAAAAAATAAATAAATAGGAAAATAAATATACAATAAAAAAAAAAAAAAAAATATCTAAACTAAATAAATAAAAAATAACATAAAAACGTGAAAATGTTTTAATTTAGTCAAAAAGTTTTCACACACTCTATTATAATATACATATATATGTATATGTACATTATGTATAACATATAGACAATATTTTAATGGAAAAGTTAAGGTCCCTGAAAATTTTTGTATTATTCTAAGGATAAAACTTTTTTTCTTCTTTTGATTTATTAATACTAGATCACTTTGTTTTTATTGAGAAGATTATTGATTTTATTATAATTACTTGTCCCTTTGTGTGTATTTTTTTTTTTTTTTTTTTTGCGAAAAAAAAAAGTTTTATCTTCTAAATAATTTAAATAAAATAAAAAAAAAATAATTATATATAATATGTATTATTTTTTACTATAGTTATTCTTATTATTGTTTAGGCAATATGTAAAATATTTATTATAATATATTTAAGACCTTATAGAATTATTTTTTCAAGGAATCATTATCCCATTTTAAAATTTTAACATTAAAAAATATTGTATGTTGTATTATAATATGTTTATTAAATTTAAGAGAGCACTTTTATCTTAGAACTTTCTAAAATAATAATATAACACGCTTACTAACTAATTATTTCAAAGAAAGGAAATTTTAACTTTTTGTTGTGGGATGTAATTTTCATCTATTAAAAAATAATTAAGTTAGAAAGTAATTTAACGAGGAAGAATACAGTTGCCTTTGTCAACTCTAAAATACCCGTACGAATCCGTTATTATGTCTCTCAATATTTTTATAATATTATCTTTTTAATTTTTCATTATTTTAAAATAATTTGATAAAATATATCTACTGTATAAAAGTTATAAAATTTATTTTTGTTTTTATAAATAAGTTTATTTAATATATTACATACCATTTATCAAAGATAAAAAAAATATGCATAGGTATGTTACGCTTATACATTTACTAAATAGAAGATTGATCTCTCCCAATGTAAATTCGAACATTTATATACATATGCATGTACATATTATCAAAAACAAAACTCTACCAACTTTACTACAAATTAATACTAACCCTGATAAAAAATTGTCGGCAGTTTACCCCTTTTTATAAACACTATCACAGCAAAAAATTTTTTTTACACTGTAAAACTTTGCGATTGGTTTAGTAAATTTAGAATTTGTGAAATAACTGCATTTTTCAGCTATGAAAGCATTGCAGAATATTTTGTCGAGTATTTTGTACGCCACCTTCTGCGCTTAATTTAGCGCTGAAAAGTTTCTACATGAGATGCATAAAATTTTCATTACCTTTTTTGGCGCTGCAGTTGACTTGACGCTGCCAATTTCCTGCACAAGAGTTGAAAATTATCATTCTCTATTTCAGCGCAACAGTTTTACGCTGAAGATGAAAATTTTATGCAATTTATTTATTGCATTTTGTATGTTATTGCATCATTTGTAGACGTTGAAAATTTTCTGCACAAAGAATGTTGAAAATGTTTTGCCATTTTGTCATTGTATGATTTGTTTGAGTGCTGTGATAAAGATAAGATGTTTAAGCGTACATTTTTTTATATTATACTTTAGGTACCATTAAATTAAATTTCTAAAAATATAAAATTTTGTTATTTTAAATATGTACATGCTATGTTGTTCTTAAATTTGAAATTCACAGGATAATTTGTCACATGATAATTATTATTTCTAGCTATAGCAACAAGTTTATTTTAGAATTATCATACGAATTTCAAATTTAAATATAGCCTGCATGTTATTTAAAATAATAAATTTTTATATTTTACTGTAGCTAAAAAATTATCCAAAAAAAGTGTTGAAATTTGCGCAGAAAATTAGTTTTTAGAAAGCAGTGAAATACGCACAAATTTGTGTGCTGAGAAAATGCGCCTAAAGATGCGCCTACTGTTGAATTGTGAGCTCACAATTTTGTGAGAATGCATTAGTAAATTTAAAGAGGAATTGTGCAGAGAATTTTCCCGAATTCTGTATACATAAATTCATACAATATCTCTTCATATTTTCAGCATATTTCTCTGCGCAGATTCAACGTAGAAAAAGCGCATTTTTTTTATCAGGGAAACTTATATTTTATACTTACTACAATCAAGTATTAGTATATATGCCATACAAATTACATAGGCCCTGTTTACATTTATTTGTATTGTCTTGTATTTAAAATGTTTATTTACATTCTTGTATTATTAAAATGCGCTGCAAAACTCTCGCGTTTACATTAAGTTGTATTTTGCAGTTGCAACTTTACATGTGTGCGTTAATATTATAACTATATTTTTATTTTTTTGACCTGATAAACTTTTTTATTGTTGCTTTACATGTATTGGTCACTTGCAACAGCTAAAGCAGCTAAATTTTGGTTAACAAAAATTAATAAAGGTTTTTGGAATTTTACGCAATTTTCGTCGTTTTTTTTTCATTTTTAAATTTTTTTTTTGGTAGAAGCGAGGAAGTGGGAAAGAAAAAATTGCAACTGAATAATGCAACCAGTGTAAACAGGCGGATACACATGACACAATAATATATTTATATATCTCTATACATCATACAATACGTATTAATAATATGCATAATATACATAAGTTTTTTTGGCAACCGTTGTAATGTTTATTTACTTAATTTTTTCTATTACTCATCAAATCATCTTCAACAATTTTGATTATTGAAAGATACAAAAGCACAAAACAAAACACAAAACAAAAAACATAAAAACAAAAAAACAGTAAAAAAAACTCATATAAATTCTCGTTATCCAGAAATTTTGTATGAAAAATTAAAATTTAATTCTGATCCAATAAATACCTTTGAAGGTATATCTAGTAGCTAGCTTATTTCGTGGTGTTACAAACGGAGGTGTAATTTTATTATACCTGATACTTATCGTACGGGTATAAAAATCAAATATTTTTAAAATTACGTATGTATGTATATAAGTAATGACTTAATTTTCCTGATATTTCAAGTTAGTTTTTATTTTACAATCTTTTTTTTAGTTTATTTTTTTGGTTTAATTGGCCTTAAGTTTCATTTTAGTTTTTTTTATTTAATTTTTATGGAAAAAATGAATTAAGTATTAATTTCATTTTGTTTTATTTATTTTTTTTTTGTAGGAAATTTATGTACCTACTTGTATATATTTACTTTCGAAAGGTAATTTATAATATAGAGTTAAACAAAAGTGGGATTAAAAGATATTAATGTACACGCAAACAAAACATTGAAATTTACTCGAAATTGAGTTAAAAAATTACTCATATTGAGTTATAATTTTAACAGGAGTGGGGACATAAAAATTTTTTGGTTTTGAAGCATAAAAATTTAATGATTAACAATGGAATGTAAATGAGATAGTGTCAGTTTAGAGTTTGCTGAAAATGTTACTGGAAAATGGTGAATAGAGAAACGAAATAATATGAATAAAATAATCAAAAGTTAATATAAGGGAAAAATAATCACGATAAGAACCACGATAAAGTGTGAAAGGTGAAAAAATGTTCAAACTAAAAAGTTAAATATTGCAGCACAAATTTTTGCAATTTTACCAAAAAATCTTAGACTAAGATTAAAATGTGTCAAGTCGATATTGAAATAAAGAAAATCTGATCGCAAACCGCACATCTTGCATCTAAATATATTGAAACGAATATACTGTGTACACTTATAATAATTTACTTAAAAAAAGGTTTCAAGTGTTTGGTAATTAAAATTCTTTATGATATTAGCAAAATCTAAAGTTTTTTTCCAAAATCTAAAAGAGAAACCTCTTTAAATATAATTCAATAGGTATATAAAACAGAGTCAATTCAATTAAAATGAAGAAGAGTGTATTGTGTATAGTCTAGAATATACGCACTAACACTGCTGTTACCATAAAATGTAATTATCGTTTGATACAAAATTTCAGATTTCTGACTTAAATAAGTACCGAGATATATTTATGAAAATTTGGAATTGTATAACAGTTACCGGAACGTGTTCCACTTAATCAATCAAATTTCACAGAAATTATTGCCATAAAACTAAAATTGCCATCAATTTTAGATATATAACTTTATTTAGTACCAAGGTAAGAGTATATATAAATTTTGCAGATATTGCGCTAGAGCAACCAAATTTAGCAGAAATCGTTGAAATAAAACTTAACTTCTTTCCGGAAAATTCAGATACCCAGCTTTATTAATAGATACTTAATTATTTTTATATAAAACGAGGAAGAGTGCAGTAGAGTAGACTGTGTCAACTCTGGGATACCCGTATGAACGTAATATATCCTGTTTGTATAAAACTTGATCATCTTTTAAAAACATTCAGAGTTTTAGTACCCAACTACAGAGATATATTTATGTAAATTGTGGAGTTGTATGATAGCTACCCGAATCTATTGCGCCTAGCTTCATTAAGTTCCAAAAAATGCAAAAAGCCTGAACCGGCTGCTTTAGACCATTCAAATTTTACAAAAGTTTTTGGCATGCAACTCGACACTTTTTCACTAAATTTCAGATAGCTAGCTTCAATAGACACTGAGTTATTTTCATTTAAAAAGAGAAGTTGTATGGCAGCTACCCGAACCCGTCGCACCACCACAACCAAATTTTGCAGAAGTTGTTGCCATAAAACTTGATCATCATTCGCAAAATTTCAGATACCTAGAATGAACAGACACTGGGTTATTTCTATTTAAAGAAAGACGTTGTATGGCAGCTACCCGAACCCGGGGACAGAAAATGCTGGAGTTAAATAGCAAAACTAACAATTTTACAAAAGTGACGTAAAAAAATTTTCAGCCTCCTAGCTCATCTATTTTTTGAGTTATCGTGCGGACGGACACTGAGTTCTTTTCATTTAAAAAGAGATTTTGTATGGCAGCTACCCGAACCCGTCGCACCAGCACAACCAAATTTTGTAGAAGTTGTTGCCATAAAACTTGATCATCATCTGCAAGATTTCAGACGCCTAGCTTTATTAACTTCCAAGAGGTGCAAGAAGCCTGAACCGGCTGTTCTAGGGCAAACAAATTTTACAAAAGTTGTTGGCATATAACTCGACACTTCTTTACTTAATTTCAGATTCCTAGCTTCAATAAACACTGAGTTATTTTCATTTAACCGGATAAGTTGTATGGCAGCTACCCGAACCCGCCGCACCACCACAACCAAATTTTACAAAAGTTGTTGCCATAAAACTTGATCATCATTTGCAAAATTTCAGACGCCTAGCTTCATTAGGTTCCAAGAGGTGCAAGAAGTCTGAACCGGCTGCTCTAGACCAACCAAATTTTATAAAAGTTGTTGGCATGTAACTCGACACCTCTTTACTAAATTTCAGATTCCTAGCTTCAATAAACACTGAGTTATTCTCATTTAAACGGAGAAGTTGTATGGCAGCTACCCGAACCCGCTGCCCCAGCACAACCAAATTTTACAGAAGTTGTTGCCATAAAACTTGATCATCATTTGCAAAATTTCAGAAATCTAGCTTGAATAGATACTGAGTTATTTCTATATGAAGGTAGAAGTTGTATGGCAGCTACTCGAACCCGCCGACCGAAAATGTTGGATTTAAATAGCAAAACTAACAATTTTGCAAAAGTGACGTAAAAAAAATTTCAGCCCCCTAGCTCCTTTATTTTTTGAGTTATCGTGCGGACGGACGGACGGACGGACGGACGGACGTACATGGCTTAATCGACTCAGAATTCGATTCTGAGCCGATCCATACCTTTGACACTATATCTAGCTCGACTCCTTTAAGATGTCACAAACGTAATGGCAAATTTATTATACCCTTGAACATAGTTCATACGGGTATAAAAATTTGTATATCAGGTACTTGAATTCGTCGACCGAACATTCTCAATTTCAATAGGAAAAGTAATAATTTTGTAAAGATGAAATGGTAAAAATTTCAGAATCCAAGATTTATCATTTTTTGAGTTAATAGATAGACGTACATAGCTGAATCGACTCAGATTTCGATTCTGAGTAACAATATATTATATAATTTTTCATATATATTTAGTTTCCTTTAAAGTGTTACCAACGTAATTGCAAATTTATTGTATATACGTTCGTACGATTATAAATATTCACTACACAAAATTATAATTATTGTATCGAAATAACGCTTAAATGTTTATTTAATACATACTAATAGTAAGTTAAATAGGTACATATGTATAACAAATATATAAATGATTATTTTATATATAAATATAATTTTATCTATTAAAAATTGAAGTATGAGATTTTTAAAGGTATCATGGGTATTTTATATTGAAAAATATATTATACAACATAGTATTACATGATTTAGTATAGGTATTTAATTTTTTTTTTTTTTTGTTTTATAATTTATTGTACATAAGTGTATATTAAATATTAAAAATTCAAAAAATATGTACATGTACATTATTAAAGGCTTACGCGAATAATTTCGTTATTTATAAGGTATTGGATTTAATTTTAATAAATTATCTAATAAAATTAAAAAAAAAAAAAAATTACTTTATATTTAACACCAATTTTATATTTTGTATATGTGTGTGTGTGTTTATTTTTAAAGAAATAATTTCAGGACAAAATGGTAAAATCTGCTATTTAAACTATAAGTAAAAATATTTGCATTGACATATTTGATTTTTTTTTTTTCAAAAGAGTATATATGAAATATTTTAGTTTGAATAAAATGAGATGAGCAAAAAAGGATATATAAAGAGGATATATAAATTGAAAGGTAAATTTTTAATGAGATATTATAATGTAAAGATTCTTTTCAAGTTTTTTTTGAAAATTATTCTATAGTTTATAAACTACTAGAGGATATAAATCAAATAAAAAAAAAAAAAAAAGGTTAATGATAGTAAGTTTTATAATAAGTATAGTAAGTTAAGATAGCATGTTAAAATTAAGAATTTAAAGTCCTTTGTGTTTTACATATAAGAAATATTGAAGTAAACATCGTATTCATTTTCTTTGAGCTTTGAGAAATGTCATAATTTGAATGGATTGACTATTGTTCAGAGTTATTAGGTATTTTATTAGAGTTCAGAGGTATTTTATAAAAGATTTTAATATTAAAATTTAAATTATTCCAATTATTTTTACTGAAACAATAAAAAAATGTTGAATTTCTTAAAAAAAAGACATATCAATTTATTTATACTTGATAGTACAATGAAATAGTCAATAATATCTCATAATACAGAGAATATTATCTCAAAATTCATATGCACTAAGAAGAAGAAGAAGAAGAACAAGATTATTTATGTTTTTTTTTTTTTAGAGATGTTGAATTCTTTGAAGAACCTTCTAGGATCTTCTTCATAGTGTCAGATTTTCACTAATTAAACTCACCTCCCTCTTTAAAATTGTAGGAAATACTTATCTTATTATTATTTTGGCCAAAAAATAGAAATAAGATAGATTTCGAATTGGTGGTAGTACTGTAAGGGAACAATGAATCCGCCTATTATTATTTCTGTTTTCACTTGCCAACAATTATAAAGCTCATCAGTCAGTTAAAACATGCATTAATATAATACCTTCTTAGTACATGATTTAATAACTGAAGCTAGCTCCACAGTAGCACTTATTATTATAAGAGATTTGAATTGATTTTAATAAATTTAAATTATATATTTTCTTGTTTTTGAAGTATTGGAAAATCAATGATCAATCATTAAAAAAAAAATTAATTTTAACAACTGTTTAATGCTAGTTTAATGTATGTGACCTTATTTTAATTATTGTTTAATATAAAATGTTTAATAAAATTGTTCCAATACAGAATTTTTAACACATTAATTAAAACTAATTTGCAGTAGTTATTTTATGGGGGCAAAAATTATTTCCAATAGAATTATTTGAATAAATATTGATGGTAATTTTTAATTAAATGTTGAGATAAATTTTCGATTGATATAAGTATTAATGTACTTTAAAAATATTTTTATAATTTTCCCAATATTCATAACAACATTTAATTTAAATAATTTTTTTTTTAATCATTTTAATAAAGTCTGAAGAAGGAATGTAAATTTTAACACTTAAATTTTGTTTAATATATCCTCGTTGTAATTTCGATGACTATAGTTAATATTTATTAATAGAGCTTCATTGGTTTTTTGGAAAATTTCGAAATTAAGAAAAATATTCTTTTTTAAATTTCTGGAGAAACTCAAGTAGTGAAAATAATAAAATAAAATATATATCTACATAATTTTATTTTAAGTTAATGATTTTATGTAAACAGTTGGGTTTTGTATGTTTTCTTTTGCTTTTTTCTTTTCACTCCTATAAGGAGCATAGGGCATTCATTAAGTCATTTATTAATTATATTTGACTAAGTTACAGTTTAGTGAATCATTAATTTCACTAAGCCGTTGATTACTCGGCTGTAGCTATTGTACAAGACTAAAACGTTTTTTTTTTATTTTTACGCCATCTGTTATCTTATACAAGAATTATGGTTTATTATTATTTTATTATATTACAATATGATATTAATTATAATTTATAGGACATACATACTTATTTTAAATTTAATTATACATATTGTACTAATTATATACTATAAGAAAAATCTATATTATTTTTTATTAATCTATATCACCCAGCTGGAGTTTGAACCCAACACCTTTCGTATAAAAGGCCGGTATTTTAACCACTACACCATTGACTGGATTATTTTGTATGTATTTCTATTAAAATTAAATAATTAAACAGAAATTTATAAAAAAAAAGGATTTTAAATTTAATGGTGTTTTATTTACTTACTTTCTTATAATCTTAAACCTTAATTGCACGAAAATTAAAAGAAGTATGACAGAGATAAATACAGTTAAATTTTCGGGTAGAATGACGCAAATGTCAAATAATAATATTTATTATCTTTTTTTAATTTTTTAAGTGAATATTTTTGTAACAAAACGATTAAAATTAAATAATTTTGAAATGGAAAAATTAATGCTTATTATTAATTATGAATTTGTTATTGAAAGGATATAAACCCACAAAAATTATAAAAATAAAAATGGCGTCAAAAGTAAATGTATTCTTTAAAATATTGTGCACATTTATTAAATGTTGAAATGATTTGCAGCAATTAGCTTCAAATTGTAATGCAAAAATAAAACTTTTTGGTTTTTTTTTATTTTTATCAAAAAAAAAATAAATGAACGTCAAAAAAAAAAGTAAGATATGTCAAAATTAAACAAGTAGGTGCATAAAAAAAAATTTTGAAAATATTCTTTTTTGGATAAATTAAGTTTTTAAAAATTTATGAACCCATAAAAGTACACTAATTGAATGTACAATTCATATATTTAACTTTTTCACCCTTACGAAAAACTTTTGTAAGTTTTTTTTACTTCTTTTACTCAATTCTAAAAAGTTTAAAATTAAGCTGAAAAAAAACAAGGTAGAATGTAAACCAACGGTTTTTAAAAGCGCACATTTCCAAAACTCAATACAAACTGTTTAGAAGTGTGACTTACACAAAAATTTGAAAATTTCATGTAATAAGAAAAAATGTGAAAATAGGACATTTTTGAAATTTTGAGGGGCCGTAACTCCGGAATCCTATATAACTAAGAAAAGCTGTTAACACACGTAAAAGTATATTATTGAACCTTTAATTTTCATGTCTTGCCGAAGAAAAATTTGTACAGGTGCCTAAGTTACAGGTGTCTAAAAATAGCAAATTTTCAATTTTTGAGGCGTAATAACTCTTAAAGAGGGGGTGTTACCAAAAAATTTTCTGAGGAAACTTATACTAATTCTAAAAGTTCTTTCTTGTCTCAAAATTTCAGGTTCCTATCTAAAGGGGTGCCGGAGTTATGAAAAAATAAATTTCATGCAAAATGTGGTTTTCACATAACGGTAAATTTAAATAGTAAATTATAAAATATTACATAATTTTGATATTGTTTTATATAGATAATAAAATTTTTGATCTTCTGGCGGTTTTAGATTGCAAAATTATTACGCAGAGCCCGAGATATATATATCTGAAAATGGGGCTTTTTTGCAATTTTGAAGAGCTGCAACTTTGGAACCCTTTACAATTAAAATAAACCTTTAACATACGTAAAAATATATTATTGTAGCTTTAATTTTTATATCTTGCAGAAGTAAAATATGTACAGGTTCCTAAGTTACAGGTGTTTAAAAATAGCAAATTTTCAATTTTTAAGCCCTAATAGCTCATAAACAGGGGGTGGCCCGAAAAAATTTTCTGAGCAAACTTATACTAATTCTAAAAGTTCTTTCTTGCCTCAAAATTTCAAGCTTCTATCTAGAAGCGTGGCGGAGTTATGAAAGTAGAAAAATCTTGCAAAATTTGGTTTTCACATAACGGTAAATTTAAATACTAAATTTAAAAAAATTGTATAATTTTGATATTAATTTACAAAGATAAAAGAAATACCTGTCGAATGACGTTTTCAGAATGAAAAAATCTTGAGCAGAACATAAGATATATGCATTTAAAAATAGGGCTTTTTCAAAGTTTGAGGGGCTGTAGCTCCGTAATGGGGGGGGCTACATGAAAAACTTGTTCCACAAAATTATTTTTTTTATGAGACCTACCTATGGTTAAAATTTTTTTTCTCTATCTTTAACGGTGTAGAAGTTTTGTAAACAGACGGACGGACGGACGGACGGACGGACGGACAGAGTGAAACTAATAAGCACATTTTTTCAAAATTTTTTTGGAAATGTGCTAAAAACTGAGTATCATAACACCATAACAAAAAATAAAACAAAAATCAATTTAGCCCATGGTAATAAAATGAATTTACTAATAGCATTTTGTTTTAGGCTTGTAATTTCCGAAAATAAAGTTTTAAAAACCATTAAGTATTAATTGAGTGTGTTTGATAATCTTTTTCTATTTTTCGATAACATTATTTGATCATATCTAAAATTTTCTTTTGTTTTGTATTGACATCCGTTCGGACAATTAGTGGTAAATTTCAAAAATAATGGTTGAATGTAATTTCGCTAGAAAGTTCAAATAAACGATTTTTTTTTTGTTTTGATTATATAATGTTAATATCCTTTATAATATTAGGTTTAGTTTTAAGCTTTTGATCATTTAAAAATATTATAAAAATACAAATAATTTTTCTTTCCTATTTAATCAAAAATTTAAGTTAAAATTATCTGGAAACTGTCAGGATTTTCTAAAATTTGCAGAAATGTTTTTGTATATTCTATTTCTATTGGATATTTTATTGTTGGATAATTTCAGGCCCATATTTTAATTGTTTAACATTATTTTACTAATTTCGCGGGTTGAGTAAAAATTTACCACGTATTAGTGTTAAAATGTACCTAATGATAAACAAAAGGTTAAACAAAGTCGTTTGTTTAATTTGAATTATTATTTTTGTTTTAAATTCTCTAGAATTTCTTAGTAATACCATTTCTCAAACCCAAACATTCTATGTTATATTTAAAATTAATTCACATTCATAATTCATTTAAAATGGAATCTGCCTTTTTTTGTTTTTAATTAAGTAGAAATCCATATTTTTCAACAAAATTAATGTTAATTGAAAATTAAAATCCAGAACATGTTTTTCATTTTACTACGAGGAAATATTTTTTAATATTAAATCTATTAGTTTAATAAAGGACGCTCTATATTCATTCAGTTTAATAAAGTTTAAACAAAAAAACTAAGCAAAATTTTAATATAGGAAGCTGCCCACCCTAATTTCCTATAGTAAAACCGTTACTAGGAAAATAAAAAAAATAAATAATGTATATATTATATTTTCTAAAGATATGTCATAAAAAATATATGTAAATAATGCATATATTTATTAGTGCATATATAGAAAATTTCTACATCCTTTTATTTAATTATTTGGCGCTGTGACATAAGTTCGAACGAAATAAGTTGGATAAATTAAAAATGAAATAATTTCGACAAAATAAGAAAAACATAATTAGGAAGGATTTTAAAGTTGGATTAAAAATCAGGGTTTCAATAATATGTTCAACGGGGGTTGCAGGGCATCAGTCTCCACAGTTTAAAGTACCTTTTTTTATTGAAACACATGCAATAATTTGAAAGTTGGAAAATCAAGGGTTCAATAATATATTCAGGTGGTGTTTGAGGGTTATGGGCCACATTTTTACGTTGCTCTGATGATCAAATTCGTAGGTAATCAAAATCAGGGTTATAATCTTCAGGGTTCAAAAAAATCAGGGTTATCTTTTTGCAAAAATTGCATATTACGAGTATATATGTATATTCCAGATTCTAAATTAGAGGTAATTTTATGTTGGATTTTGAATTTAAGTTTTTTTGTTTATGCATTTTATCACTAACACTTTATTCTAAAATATTGAAATCAGTTTTATGTTTCACTTTGTTTCAATTTTAATTTTGTCGAATTTATTTTATAATAAAAGAGGTTCGACAAAATAAAAAATGAAATTAGTTCGAACATTGAGTTCCATTAAATTTATTTCATTTTTATTATGTCGAACTTAAAATTAAAAATGAAATAAATTAGAAACAAGGTAGAATGCAAACCAACGGTTTTTAAAAGCGCACATTTCCAAAATACAATACAAACTGTTTAGAATTGTGACTTGCACAAAAATTTTCGCATGACGTTTTCAGGTTGAAAAAATCTTAAGCAAAACTTAAGATATATGCATTTAAA
Source organism: Poecilobothrus nobilitatus (assembly GCA_947095535.1). NCBI lineage: Eukaryota > Metazoa > Arthropoda > Insecta > Diptera > Dolichopodidae > Poecilobothrus > Poecilobothrus nobilitatus. The sequence goes on along the minus strand of OX352773.1, from coordinate 252,407,003 downwards.
AATCCGGCTTTTTCAAAGTTTGACGGGCTGTACCTCCGTAATTGATGGGGCTACATGAAAAAATTGTTCCAAAAAATTATGAGACCTACCTATGGTTAAAATTTCCTTTCTCTATCTTTAACGGTGTAGAAGTACGTAAATAGACGGACGGACAGAGTGAAATTAATTAGCACATTTTTTCAAAATTTTTTTGGAAATGTGTTAAAAAGAAACCAAAATTTTCTCTCGAAATTACTTCATTTTTGGTTTCGAAGTTATTTCGTAGCGCCTAATTATTCAGAATTTTCCTAATTTTAAGTAAGCCTGAATGTGTTTTATGCTGTGTTTCTATGCAATAATCTTACTTTCAAATTAAAAATAAAAAACTTAAACCATATACTTTATACTTTTTGTTTTGATATTGGGCGAAAATTATTTTTAAATTCTATTATTATATTGTGTTGTGCCATATTTTGTCAAATCTTCATACTAAAAATTAAAATTAATACCGAATTTATAAGAATATTATTGTTTTTTTTTACGTGGGTCGATTTTAATATAGTTTAAAACTGTACGTGATTCTTTTGAGCTTTAATCAGTTTTCACCTTTAAGAAACCAAAGCAATCTACTTTAAAACCAACGTCCAGTATATAAATCCAAAGGTTTATTAAGGCGTACATTTTCCAAAAGATAACAGTTTTGAATATTGTGAATTACACCAGAATTAGACCAGAATTTTTAGATTAGATTTTTTTTTTTTACATATAAGACAAAATTGTGAAAAATTAAGGCACATTTTCTTCAATTTTAGGTAAACTCTAAAATACATTAAGACAAATATTAAAATATAATGTTAAAACTTTAGTTTTTACGGTTTCTTTTTAAAAAAATGTCCGCAGGTGCCCTAATTTTTTGTAAAATTTTCAAAATTTAATATTTCGTCCCTAATCGCTCTTAACTGAGGAAGGAACATATTATAAACATTTGGTTTCTGAGGTTATTTATGCTAATTCTAAAAGATCTTTCTTCTCTCAAAATTTCAAAGTTATATAAATAAAAGCGTGTCGGAGATATAAAAGAAGTAAAATCTTGCAAAATTTAATTTCCACATAACGGTAAAACGGTAAATATTAAATAAAACAAATTTTTATAATTTTGATATTGATTTCTGAAGCTGGGATGTGATTGGACTTTTTAGATTGAAAAAAATGTTAAGGAGGACCTAAGATATATATTTGTGAACATAAGGCTTTTTGCAACTATAAGGGGCTTTACATCTTTATCGTACAACATTATATAGACATACCCATGCTTAAAAATTCAGTTTTATACCTTAAATGATGTAGAAGCTTTCTAAACAGACAAACGACAGAATTTAACCGTCATTTAGAGTACTAAATAAAAAATAGATTTACAAAAAATGTTATCTTTACTATTTTTTATTTTTAATTTATCTTATAAATTGATAAAAATTTAAATTTATATAAAATAAAAAAAAATATAATTACTATTTGTTTTATATTTTATATAAATATATTATAGTTTTGTAAATATTTATTTTCATATTTTCATCTGAAAATACAAAGCAAAAAAGAAATAATGAAAATAATTTGATATTATATTTTGATTTTTCTTTTCAGATAAAACAATTATTGATTATTATCTTCAATATATTTTAAGTTATTATTATATTTTTTTATTTATTTCATTTTCTTCTATTTTATTTTTAATTTATTTTTGTTTGTAAGCTGGATATTTTATAATAACTTGTCATCAACAATCGAACTCTATAATAATTGTTAAATATATTATTGATCAATATCTGATTAAGGTTACCAAACTATATTAATTTTTTACAGAAAAACAAAAAAAAATGTATCCAGTAACTTGAAAATCTTTAGTAAATTGGTTTGTATGTATCTTTTATAATGCTATATTTAAATGTTTATTGGTATTCTTCGTATCTAATAATATATAGTTACTTTTTTTCCGGGAGTAGATGGAAATATTCAAAAGACTCTAAAGAGGAACCGTACTAGAACAATTCCCATATCAACATAGGGTAAACATAATTTGACCAAACAATAGGTTAGGAGATCTTTAGTACTATAAATATTGTTTGGGCAAGGGAAAAATTTGCTATGGAATAAAAATAGGTTTAAGGTTTGCATGAATGTGTTGAACGAAGATGTTAATATTCTTCTTACACCTAAATTGAAAATTAATGATCCCCAATTGTAGGAAACACTACATGACATGAAAAATTGTTTGACATTAGCGATATTTACGTCACAAATGAATTGCCATATGTAGAATTATACCATCTAGGAATTTTAACCGTGTGAATAGCATACTGTGCTCTTGTTATTCTACTTCAAAAACTTTGAATAGAGGTATAAGACCTTTTATTTCGTTAGAACAAATTCTCACTCCTACTACAGATATCTGTGAAACAGAGTATATGAGAAGGTACTAAACTTCGGGACCTTGTGAAGAGAATGTTGAGGTGACATTACGATCATTTATTTAATGAATTGCTCTATTTTGGTCTTTATCGAAAAATCCCAAAACCATTTTAGAGTTTCGTTTTTATTTATCCAAATATGTGCATTATTTTTCATCTTTAGTCATATGAATCCTTTGTAGAGATATTGATTTTGAAGATGAGAAGAATGTTTAACATCTTTTTATAAATATTTTATAATTTGGCTAAAAGTGAATTTAAAAATATATTGAAAATACATTATAATACTATTAGGAATATTTTAGTATTTTTATTTTATTGAAATCCTTTGTGATTATTGAAAAAAAAAAAATTAATTTCTTATATAAAAAATCAGAAAAAATTTTAATATTGCCAATAGCACAAAAATTAATTGTATTTTTTTAGAAAATATAATAAATAAAAATAATAATAATTGGAAATCAAAAGAATTTAAATTATAATACATAACTAATAGTATAAAATAAAATAAATTATTACAAAATTTATTTATTTTTATTTATTAGAAGGTACCGGGCACATGAATGTACGAGATAGTTATAACCCCTGTTTCCAATTTGAAATATGGGGTGATTACAAAATTTAGAGATATTATTAAGAATAAACGCAAAATTACATCAAGAAATTTCTTAATAAATTCCTTGAACTATATTATCCCTAATCCCTTTTTTAAGTTTTTTTATATATATATGAATCATTTATAATTTAATTTATTTATTTTATTTTATATCAACAGTTAATATTGTTGAGTACATGTTGAAACAGAAAGGAAAGTATGCACGAAAATGCAAATATTTTGGTAATATTTTCTTATTATTAGAATTAAGGACGATTCTCATTACAACAACATATTGTGACGAAGTCGTGGTTTTATTTATACTATACATTTCTTATGAATATATTCATACATACCGGCAACGACGCCGCCGCCGCCGCTACTGAAAATCAATTCAAAATCATGTTGTTGTAAATTATTTCGTCAAAAATATTATGAAGAAAAAATATTTTGCCGTCCCATGCGAAATCGGTATATGAATAAAAATACGGTGCTGGTACTGTGCATTGTGGTCACGCGCGTCTTTATGTGCCATTGTACTGACATTCAAACTCATGGTTAATTTGTACACAATCACTAGATAGGACAATTCCGGATCTTACAAAATAAATGTAAAAATTAAAACTGATCTTTTACTACCTACTAGAAAATTGCCGTTATACAGTATGGGTAGAATTATTAAAATCTTTTTTAATTTTGTTTCCAATTTTCTAAACTCTAACATTAATATACATACATATATATTCACTTATTAAGAAACTACAACAGCAAAAAAAATTATTTAAAAGATTCAAATGGCATCTTGTAGTATTTTTCAATTGATTTCTTATGATTTAATTTATAAAAATGTTTTAAATATCTTGAGATTTTTCTTATAAGAGAGATAAAGATTTTTCAATTTTCCGAACTACTCTGTTCGTTATCTACTTATGTTTCAATTTATACAAATAAATTAAAATAATAATCATTCATTTGTAAATTGAACTTTTAATATTATACTCATAAAACTGCATTTGAATTATATAAACTAGTTCTTTAATCGTACGTACATTGAAAAGACTATCTTTAAATCTTAGTAATATCAAAATTTGCAGATTAAATTAAAAAAAAAAAAAAACCTTTAATTATAAAAAACAAAAATATAAGAACTTAATTAAAAAAAAATCAACAAAGATGGGAAGACAAGAAGAGAAATTATACGGGTCTTTAAAATGTAAATTAGAATATAAATTTTTATATTTTGTAGATTTTAATTAAATTTTATAAAAAGTTTTTTTTTACAAAAAAAAAAAAAAAAAAAATATATTAAAATGTAATTAAAAAGTTTATAAGAGCTTTACATTTTCAAATGATTTCAACGGCTTCCTGTCATAACGCCAGAACCAAAAACGACATAACGCCAGAAAAAATTTCTGGCTTTTTGTCGGCGGCATAATGTCAGAAAAATAAAAATGTTATAACGCCAGAATTTATCTATCTGGTGTTGTGTTATTTTTTCTGGCGTTATGTCGTTTTATTTCTATAAAATTCTGGCAAAATTTTGAAAATTTTGATCTCTATGATCAATGGATAGTTGTAAAACTCAAAAAATAAATTTTTGTTTAGATAAATGTCATCATATGATTCTAAAACAGTTAGAAGAAACATATGATAACAAATATCATAACATATGATAACAAATATTGAACTTTATCAGTTCAATCAGTGTTGTTTGAAGTGCATTGGATAATAGTTGTTATTATTAATAATTTGCAATAAATAATAACAATGGTTTCTTTAAATTTTAAATTTATTAAAGGGAAAAGAATATCAAGTGAGTTATTATATTTAAGTGATAAAAAGCAAATATACAAAAAAAAAATATAACTACAAAACAACAACTTGTTATATTTGTTACCAAAAATCATGTGCAGTGAAAGTTAATTTTTATTCAGAAGAAAATTGTGTTAGAAAAAATTTATCGAATGCTGAACATAATCATTTAAATCAGGAGGATTTATATTTAGAGTTAGCAGCTCTAAATGATATAAAAAGCATTTCCAGTAACTCTGCAGCCATCCTGAGTTTGCCAAATGCCTTGAGTGGAATTCGTTCCACATTCAGGAATGTATGCGAAAGGTGAGTTATTCTACAAAATTAATATTATTTTTTTGAAAATATTACTGAAAAATATTTACATTTCTTTTGTTCAAACTAAAGTAATCAACATGCAACTCGGAATTTAAAATTTGAATCAGTAAGGCGAACCTTAGAAAGAATAGCAAATTCTTCATCCGTCAATACCTTCAAAACCGCCCTAGATATTGAACAGGCATTCAGGAAGGAGGAAGTGCTTAAGGAATTTGGAATGACTAAACACGATGATCCCAAGCTGTTTTACAAAGGCACGGTCATTAATGAAAAATTTTCATTTATTATTTTTCGTTCTGAGAGTATTTTTCAGTTGATTACTGAATGAGCCGGAAAATAGAAGGTTCATGATTGACGGAACTTTTAAAATTGTACCGTTCTCGGAGTTTTGACAATTATTAATTATACATTTGGAATGTTTTGAGCAGGTAAATCTCTGCAATCACAATTTTTGAATTGATTAAGAGAATTTAATTGATTTAAGAGAATTTTGGTACGCGCCGGGCGCGTAATGCTTTCTTGATGCGCCGTATAAGTATACACTAAGCGAAATGACAATGACGAATCTCATAGCGAAATAACATAAAGTGATGAAATCGAAACCGCTCATGAAATTAAAACGTTGAGGAATGACGACCATTGAATTATATGCCATGAAAATAAGCCAAATGTTTTGTTTTTGCCATGCCGTCATCTAAAAACTTGTTCAGTTTGTTTGGAAACGTTGTACAAATATAATACACGTTCAAAATTATTATGTCCATCTTGTAGCCAAGAAGTTAATGAAAATATCAAAGTTTTTCTGTAAAATTTTTTCGATAGTATTTTGTTGAAACCAATTTTTTCTACGGAATGAAATAAATTTTCTAAATAATAAATTTCTGGCTTTAATTCATTTTTTTCTGGCAAAAATACGTTTTCTTCTGGCATTAATTCGTTTTTCTTTTCAAAATTTGTTTTCTGGTGAATGCAGATTGACATAACGCCAGCAAAAACAACGACCCAATACCAGAATTTTCTGGCGGTATGTTGCGACATAACGCCAGAAAAGTTTCTGGTGTTATGACAGGGAGCCGATTTCAACAACAAAAAAAAAAAAAAAAAATTAAAAGTTAAAAAATAACATTTTTAATAACAATTTTTATTGAAGAAACAAAAACAAAAAAAAAAAATTAAAAAAAAATTTTTTCACGCATTTTCAGTTGTTTTTATAGAAAATATTTCTAAATTTTTTATTTATGCTTATTTTAATATCATATGATTCATGTGAATCGAAATGTGATTCAGGATTCGTTGAACCATGAATTATCCAAAAAAAAAAAAAAAAAAACACTAAAGTTTTTAATATATATCAAAAAAAAGCATAGCTAGCAACTCTAATAAGTACATAAATGTGTATGCTTTATATCTTTATAAAACTTCAAAACTAATGTAATTTCTTATTACAAGGATATAAAAATAAATCCTAGTTAATACACAATGTGTTGTGTATATATTTTTTTTTTGTCAAACTACACATATATACTTTTCTTTATGCGTATATGTATAATAAAAATAATGCAAAGCAAATATACAGTGATACATAAAAGTTAAAATTTTGTTTAAAAAAAAAATTTTCTTTTTCTCTTTTTAAAAATGAAACCTGTAAACACAAGTAAAAACATTCTTAGGGACATAGTATCGCCGGTGCCCATATAAAAGGGACACTAACTGATGTTCAATGCAAAAGTGGTATGAAAAATGCACGGAAATCTATGGTTAATCAATTACATTCAATGTATGGTGAAAGATGTAAACCTATAAAAAGTTGATCAGTTTCTATTTAAGAATAAGTTGACAAAGTAAATACTTAGTTTTTCCTTTTTTCTAAGATAGTATATTTTAAAATTACATTTCGAAGTAATTAAGCATTATTTAAACACTTTGTTATATTTTAGTTAAGTTTTTATTTGATTCGACAAGAAAAATTGTGTCATTTCAATGTTAGTTTTAAATATTTAATTTTTAATACAATGAACAGTACCGACCTTACACAATATTCTTGTAAATCACTGTAAATTATTATATATTCTTAAATAACATATCGAAGTTTCTATTACTTAGAAAATTTACATTTAGCGTTACATAAATAATTGGAATAGAAAAGAATTTATTATATTTTTTTTTCTCATTTTTTGTATACTAAATGATAAAAGAAATTATCTCATTTAGTTTTCGTAAATGACATCTATTAAATATTTTTGTCCTTGTTGTTTGTATATACATTTGGCTACTCTTTTTATACCCGTACGATAGGATCGGGTATAATAAAATTACTCCTCCGTTTGTAACACCTCGAAATAAGCGAGCTAGATATACCTTCAAAGGTATGGATCGGATCAGAAAAAAATTCTAAGACTTTTGAGCCATGTCCGTCCGTCCGTCCGTCCGTCCGTCCGTCCGTCAGCACGCTAACTCAAAAACTAAGAAAGCTAGAATCTTGAAATTTACACAAAATATTTTGGGAGTAATTTGTAGGTTCCCTATTTTTTTTGCTTGAGTTTGGACCAAGCCTTAGGGTAGCTCTCGAACACCTAACTTTTAGATCTCCACATTTTTTTTGCAATAGAGCTATGAAATTTTAACTACTGATAGATCTCACAAAAATATTAATTTTATTTTTAATAACTTTTTTTTGTAGCCCCACCCGTTACGGAGCTACAGCTCCCCAAAGGTTCAAAAAAGCTCTATATTTAAATTGTTATAGCACAAGTTCTATAAGGTATATCTTCATTTTGAAAACGCCAAACGATTACTACTTTCATTAGCTTTAAAAGTATATATACAATAAATATATATTTTTGGCATACGGTGTCTTAATTTACCGTTATGCGAAACTCAAATTTTGCAAAATTCTTTAACCCTTCCATCTTCTAAACGGTTAAAGTTGGAAACTTGAAATTTTGACAGAAGTTAGATCTTTAAAAATTAGTATGAGTCATTTCAGAAATTTTTTTCGTATCACCCCCCGTTTAGGAGCTGTAAGGGGTCAAAAACTGAAAATTTCCTATTTTTAAACACCTGTAACTTGAACACCTGTTAAAATTTTTTTGAAGTAATACACAAAAATTAAAGCTCCAACATTATATTTTTATTTCTGTTAACAACTTTTTTTAATAATATAGGGTTACTTTATAATTGACGAAAGTGTTACTTGATTTTTTCAAATTTTCTAACAAATTTCTTTAACGAATTTTTTCCATTTTGTTTTACTCGATAATTTGAAATTGTTGAGGATATAATGCGTAGTACAAAAAAATGTAATTAAATAAACAACATAACGGTTGCTTGAAGAATTTTTATTTATATGATATTGATATATATACATACTTATATAATATAATGTTTATTTACATATCGTATATGTCACTAGTGAATGAATGATAAGAGTATATATGTATATTATATAGCGCCGTATTTACATACATATATGTATTTTATTGTACTTATAAGAAATTATTCTGTCAATGGAATATTTAAATATAATATAATATAATATTTAAAATTATATTTACTGTTTTGTACTTAGTAAATTTAATATACATTTACCGCTTAGTATTAAATGGTACTATAGAATATTTGAAAAAGTTTTGGATTGGTAATCGTTATGTGAAAGGTTAGAATCTGCTTTTGAAGAATGTACATATAAACATATAGTTTGAATATATGTACAACCCATAGTTCTAGAAATTATAAAATTCACCCAAATTATTTTAAAATACTAAAATATTAAAAAAATAATATTGTAAGCAGAGTGACAGGCTGTGAACATACTAACGGTTCGTACGGGTATCTAAGAGTTGACAAAGTCAACTGTATTCTTCCTCGTTTTTAAATAGAAAAACTACTAAAGAAGAAAAATAAAATAAAAATATAGAAAAAAGTTATTATTTTGTCATTAGTATTTAATAAATTAAATAGTCGGAAAATATTCTTTATTTAAAATAATGAAATAAAAAAATTTTTTCCTAAAAATATGCAATAAGACTATATAATATTTTTTGAATCAATCCTATGAAAATATGTTATAGTTGTAGCCGATGGTTTTAGTTTAATATTGTGTAATACAATATGTTGTATCTAATATTATAATATTAAAGTATTAATTAATTTAATTAATAACAAATGCAAGATAAAATCAAAATTAAACCTCCATTAAAAAGCATTATGAATAATGTGTTGAGCCCACATGTCTTAATTAAGTGAAGTAGTGCATAATTTTAAGATTGTATAAAAGGATCAAAATAAAGTTTAATTAAAAAAAAAAAAAAAAAAAGTGAAGTAGTGCAGGTTCAAATTCTACATAGGTAGCATTTTTTTTTTTTTTTTTTGAATTGAAAACAAATATCCCTTACTATCAAATATATTATAAATATATAATATATAACATAACCATATAATAAATAATATTCAATTTATAATGGTCTTAATAGCCAAAGGTTAAGTAATATTGCATTATCCTATGTGTAATATTAATATAAAAATATATCAATTTCATTATAATATCAATCTTAAAAATCATAATAATATCAATCTTAAAATTTATTCTTTTATTTATTTATTTATTTATTTTGTACCAATTTATATATTATCTATCATATATTAATTGAATTATTGGATCCTCGTCTGTTAGATATGTGGTACACCTACTATGATTCATTATATATATGCAGTTGTATTATTTGTTCAAATATGGATTTGGAATTGAGACTTTTGAATCGAGATGAATTATTTTTTATAATGTACGGAAATTAATTACTAGTTTACCAGTAAAAGTATAACAGTAGGATCAGTGAAAGTATAACAGTATTACTTGTTCAAATATGGATTTGGAATTGAGACTTTTGAATCGAGATGAATTATTATTTATAATGTACGGAAATTAATTACTAGTTTACCAGTAAAAGTATAACAGTAGGAAAAGAGTATAACAGTAGAAAAGAGAAAACCTTGAAGATTGAAATAACTAACAACGTACAAAATGTGGGTAATGATTTAAAATTCTAGTTTATCATTAAAAATGTATATAATTATAAAAATAAATTTTTATTTGCTTTAAATGTATAAATGAAACATTTAAAAAGATTTTTAAAAGGAAAAACTATGAACTTACTATTAGAAAGATTTTGCAACGATATAAAACGGAAAAATACGGGTCTTCGTATGTTTAAGTATTACTTTTCAAATATCATAAAATTTTAAATCTTTGAGATATACTTAAAGATACTCTTATTTGATCCTTAATTTGATTCAACAATAAATACTTAGTTATATGCAAAACAGTTTATCTCTTTAATTCTAATTGGACACTTTTGATAACAGTGTAATATGTGGTATAAAAATATTACAGAATTTTAATCGAAGTTTAACTATAGATGGATTATTTTTATATCAATTGTTTTTTTGTTAAATACGAATAATTTTCCCCGCTTAAACGTTTTTTTTGTTTTTTGGTAAAATTGTAAAAATTTGGCAAGTATCTATTTATTTTACTTAAAATATTATATTGTCAAAAGTACAGACTTGAAAGAATTTTAAGTAAATTACATCGAAAAAAAAAAAATTTTTAAACTATAAGTGTAATATCTAAAATAATTTTTTGAACTTTATTTGTTTTATTTTTGTTGTTTGAAAACTCTTGGAGACAAAAACTTATAGAAAATATAATAATAAAAATGAATGAAAGAGGAAACAAAAAAAAAAAAAAATTAAATGAAATAAATATTACCACGAATGAAATGATATGTATCCATATCCTTAAATAAAAAAAAAAAAAAAAAAAAAAAGATGGTAGTAAAAAGGAGGTTATAATATAATACAAAAACAAAACAAAACAAATTATTACAAAAACACAAAAAATTCAAAAGATATTATAACAGTCCTGTTGAGTATATATTTTTATTAACGCATAAATTTAGGATAAACTTCCTTGGTATGGATATTCATATACATATATAACAAATACATATACAATAAATGAATAGAAAATAAAAAAAATAAAAAAATAAATCTGTTATTATTGTTTTGTTTTTTTATTTTTGTGTTTTTTTCTTTTTTTAATAAATTTGACATACAAACAAAGTATTATCAAAAAAAAAACTCTTATTGTTATATACATATTTGTTATTGTTATTGTAGTTGTTGAAATTCTTTATGCATTGAAGTTTTTTTCTTTGTTGTTTTTTTTTTTTTTTTTGTTTGTTTTTTTCTCTCTTCATCACTTTTTGTTGCTATTGTATGGCTTTTATTGTTTTGAAGCTTGTAACAGGACTTAAAGCTAGGGAAAAACAAAAAAAAAATCAAACAAAAACAAAAAAAATAAAAGAAAGAAAATTGAAGAACAGAGAATGAATCGGATGTCCTTAATGTTTTGTTTTTTTTTTTTTGTTTTCATAAAAAATAAAAACATGTCACAACCAAAACAAAATTAAAGAAAAAAAAAAAACACAACAATTTTTTATTTTTTTTATTTTTATTGCGATAAATATTTTGTTTATGCTCCAATTCCAGAGAAAGATTGTAGTAATTTTTCGTTGTTTGTGTTTTTTTTTTTTTTTAAATACCCGCACGAAATTTTTTCAAAATTTATTAAAATTGTGCCAAATTAAAGGGATAAAGGATTTTTATTTTAGCAAATAACGTTTGTAAAAACAAAAAAACATAAATTAATGATAAAAAAAAAATATATTTTTTGAATATTTTTTTATACATATATTATTTTCTCTTTCTAATCTTTTAATCTTCTTTCTTTATTGTTTTATCTTTGGAATTTCAGTTGAAGTTTGAATAAGTCATTAGGATTAGATCAAAAGAAAGCATGTTATGTTTTTGTTTTTTTGCGTTTGTTTTTTTTTTTTTTGTTTTTCATTACAAGGAAAACAGATTTTGACAATAATCATTTAACTTTACATTTTTAATATATAGAAAAAAAAAATTTTTATTTTGACTTAAAAAACGATTAGAGAACTGGAACTGTTTAGTTTATTTTTTATCTATTTAGTGATTTTATTTTGTTATTCCGATGGTTTTTTTTTTTTTTGTATTGACAGCAATATTAGTTTACAAATAATTTCATTTACTCTAGGACAAATTCCAAAAGAAAAAAAATCAAACAAAAAATTGCATTAAAATTTAAAATTTTACTAATTGGGAAAATTGGTAAAAACAAGAGATACTTTTTTCAGTTTAAAATTTTTTTTTAGGTTATCCCTCCTGCCACATAACTGTTACAAGGAAATTAGACATTAGCCTCTCCTTTCCAGATATATGATTGTAATATCATACAAGAGAATTATTTTTTAATTTTTACTACGTGTGTGATAATCGAACCCACGCTTCCGTGGGATTTACATCATATTTAAACGCTCTTATCCACTATAGTCCATGGATGCCCCTTTTTAAATTTTTAATTTTAAGAATATCCTGTTAAGTTAAAGAAATCACATACAATTTTTAATATTTGTACAGAAATCACGATAACAAGTGTCTAAAAAAAGTTAGTTTTAATTTTTTTTTAATAATTAGAATATAAGCAATGGGAGTATCAGATGAAGACGCGTACGTCAGGTGAAGCCGCATGTCCATATATTACTTTTCCATTGATTTATCTCAACGGTACAAACATTTTGCAAATAGATGAACTGACGAGGAAAAATTAAAACTTAAACAAAACAAACTTTTACTCTTAAACTTTTTTTTAATTTTATTTTTTTAAAGATATGCCATAAAGTAAGATTTTTTTAAACACTAGGTTTGTATAGAAAGTAGAAAAAAATGCTGTTGCTCATTACTTTAACCAAAATAAGCATACAAAAATTTAAAATATATTCTATTTTATTACCGTTTTCTTAAAATTATTTTGTACCAAGGGGCTTCGGTAGCCTAGTGGGTAGGCGTGTGGCGTATTATCCGAAGGAGTGTGGGTTCGATCCCTGCACAGGTGGGTAGGCGTGTGGCGTATTATCCGAAGGAGTGTGGGTTCGATCCCTGCACAGGTTGTAAGTGTTTTTTTCTTTATATACCCCCCTTACGATCCTCCCTTAATGTAAATATATATAGTATATAATATAAACAAAATAAATAATATTAAGTATATAATTTAATAATTGTATAAAAAAACCTATAATGACCTTAGTAGCCGATGTATGCATGTATTAATATAAATATAAATAAATTAATAAATAAATTATTTTGTACCAATCCAAAAGATACCAATTCAAAAATTTCTTAAAATGGTTTATACTAAAAATAATTTTATAAAAAATATTTTTACGATTAAAGCTCTGAGCTTACCAACAACTAAGTGTAAATGTAATAATTAAAAGAATATAATTTAATAATAATATGACTGACCAAAATATAAATTTTCTATATTATTATATAAATATTGAATATTTTAAAATGAATAAATTAATAATTACAATATTGTTTAATATTTTGATTGATTTCAATTGAATCTTCAATATTAATGTTTATTGAATTGGAAAATTATTGGAAAATATTCCATTTACACATAAATAATTTGCATAAATAAAGATATAAATTAAATCTGGATAAATTTGTTAAATTTAAAAGTTGACTATCGTTCTGTTTAAAGGAATTATGTATACATATATAATTTATTTACCTTAATCAACTTCAAAAAATATAAAGTAAAAATAAAATCTATAGATTTGATCTAAATTTATACCATATTGTTCTTACACTATATATAATACCATTTATTTTCTTAATGTATAATTATTTATGTTTATTTTGATGGATTTAGTATAAGAATATAATGTTAAACGAGGAAGAGTGCAGTAGAGTAGACTGTGTCAACTCTGGGATACCCGTATGAACGTAATATATCCTGTTTCTATAAAACTTGATCATCTTTTAAAAACATTCAGAGTTTTAGTACCGAACTACAGAGATATATTTATGTAAATTGTGGAGTTGTATGATAGCTACCCGAATCTATTGCGCCTAGCTTCATTAAGTTCCAAGAAATGCAAAAAGCCTGAACCGGCTGCTTTAGACCATTCAAATTTTACAAAAGTTTTTGGCATGCAACTCGACACTTTTTCACTAAATTTCAGATAGCTAGCTTCAATAGACACTGAGTTATTTTCATTTAAAAAGAGAAGTTGTATGGCAACTATCCGAACCTGTCATATCATCACAACAAAATTTTACAGAAGTTGTTGCCATAAAACTCGATCATCATTTGCAAAATTTCAGATACCTAGATTGAATAGACACTGGGTTATTTCCATTTAAAGAAAGAAGTTGTATGGCAGCTACTCGAACCCGGCGGCCGAAAATGCTGGAGTTAAATAGCAAAACTAACAATTTTGTAAAAGTGACGTAAAAAAAATTGCAGCCTCCTAACTCCTTTATTTTTTGAGTTATCGTGCGGACGGACACTGAGTTATTTTCATTTAAAAAGAGAAGTTGTATGGCAGCTACCCGAACCCGTCACACCACCACAACCAAATTTTGCAGAAGTTGTTGCCATAAAACTTGATCATCATTCGCAAAATTGCAGATACCTACATTGAACAGACACTGGGTTATTTCCATTTAAAGAAAGACGTTGTATGGCAGCTACTCGAACCCGGCGGCCGAAAATGCTGGAGTTAAATAGCAAAACTAACAATTTTACAAAAGTAACGTAAAAAAATGTTCAGCCTCCTAGCTCCTCTATTTTTTGAGTTATAGTGCGGACGGACACTGAGTTCTTTCATTTAAAAAGAGATTTTGTATGGCAGCTACCCGAACCCGTCACACCACCACAACCAAATTTTGTAGAAGTTGTTGCCATAAAACTTGATCATCATTTGCAAAATTTCAGATACCTAGATTGAACAGACACTGGGTTATTTCTATTTAAAGAAAGAAGTTGTATGGCAGCTACTCGAACCCGGCGGCCGAAAATGCTGGAGTTAAATAGCAAAACTAACAATTTTGCAAGAGTGACGTAAAAAAAATTTCAGCCTCCTAGCTCCTTTATTTTTTGAGTTATCGTGCGGACGGACACTGAGTTCTTTTCATTTAAAAAGAGATTTTGTATGGCAGCTACCCGAACCCGTCGCACCAGCACAACCAAATTTTGTAGAAGTTGTTGCCATAAAACTTGATCATCATTTGCAAAATTTCAGATACCTAGATTGAACAGCCACTGGGTTATTTCTATTTAAAGAAAGAAGTTGTATGGCAGCTACTCGAACCCGGCGGCCGAAAATGCTGGACTCAAATAGTAAAACTAACAATTTTGCAAGAGTGACGTAAAAAAAATTTCAGCCTCCTAGCTCCTTTATTTTTTGAGTTATCGTGCGGACGGACACTGAGTTCTTTTCATTTAAAAAGAGATTTTGTATGGCAGCTACCCGAACCCGTTGCACCACCACAACCAAATTTTGTAGAAGTTGTTGCCATAAAACTTGATCATCATTTGCAAAATTTCAGATACCTAGATTGAATAGACACTGGGTTATTTCCATTTAAAGAAAGAAGTTGTGTGGCAGCTACTCGAACCCGGCGGCCGAAAATGCTGGAGTTAAATAGCAAAACTAACAATTTTACAAAAGTGACGTAAAAAAATTTTCAGCCTCCTAGCTCCTCTATTTTTTGAGTTATCGTGCGGACGGACACTGAGTTCTTTTCATTTAAAAAGAGATTTTGTATGGCAGCTACCCGAACCCGTCGCACCAGCACAACCAAATTTTGTAGAAGTTGTTGCCATAAAACTTGATCATCATTTGCAAAATTTCAGATACCTAGATTGAACAGACACTGGGTTATTTCTATTTAAAGAAAGAAGTTGTATGGCAGCTACTCGAACCCGGCGGCCGAAAATGCTGGACTCAAATAGTAAAACTAACAATTTTGCAAGAGTGACGTAAAAAAAATTTCAGCCTCCTAGCTCCTTTATTTTTTGAGTTATCGTGCGGACGGACACTGAGTTCTTTTCATTTAAAAAGAGATTTTGTATGGCAGCTACCCGAACCCGTTGCACCACCACAACCAAATTTTGTAGAAGTTGTTGCCATAAAACTTGATCATCATTTGCAAAATTTCAGATACCTAGATTGAACAGACACTGGATTATTTCTATTTAAAGAAAGAAGTTGTATGGCAGCTACTCGAACCCGGCGGCCGAAAATGCTGGAGTTAAATAGCAAAACTAACAATTTTGCAAGAGTGACGTAAAAAAAATTTCAGCCTCCTAGCTCCTTTATTTTTTGAGTTATCGTGCGGACGGACACTGAGTTCTTTTCATTTAAAAAGAGATTTTGTATGGCAGCTACCCGAACCCGTCGCACCAGCACAACCAAATTTTGTAGAAGTTGTTGCCATAAAACTTGATCATCATTTGCAAAATTTCAGATACCTAGATTGAACAGACACTGGGTTATTTCTATTTAAAGAAAGAAGTTGTATGGCAGCTACTCGAACCCGGCGGCCGAAAATGCTGGACTCAAATAGTAAAACTAACAATTTTGCAAGAGTGACGTAAAAAAAATTTCAGCCTCCTAGCTCCTTTATTTTTTGAGTTATCGTGCGGACGGACACTGAGTTCTTTTCATTTAAAAAGAGATTTTGTATGGCAGCTACCCGAACCCGTTGCACCACCACAACCAAATTTTGTAGAAGTTGTTGCCATAAAACTTGATCATCATTTGCAAAATTTCAGATACCTAGATTGAACAGACACTGGGTTATTTCTATTTAAAGAAAGACGTTGTATGGCAGCTACCCGAACCCGGAGACAGAAAATGCTGGAGTTAAATAGCAAAACTAACAATTTTACAAAAGTGACGTAAAAAAATTTTCAGCCTCCTAGCTCCTCTATTTTTTGAGTTATCGTGCGGACGGACACTGAGTTCTTTTCATTTAAAAAGAGATTTTGTATGGCAGCTACCCGAACCCGTAGCACCAGCACAGCCAAATTTTGTAGAAGTTGTTGCCATAAAACTTGATCATCATTTGCAAGATTTCAGACACCTAGCTTTATTAACTTCCAAGCGGTGCAAGAAGCCTGAACCGGCTGTTCTAGGCCAAACAAATTTTACAAAAGTTGTTGGCATATAACTCGACACTTCTTTACTAAATTTCAGATTCCTAGCTTCAATAAACACTGAGTTATTCTCATTTAACCGGATAAGTTGTATGGCAGCTACCCGAACCCGCCGCACCACCACAACCAAATTTTACAAAAGTTGTTGCCATAAAACTTGATCATCATTTGCAAAATTTCAGACGCCTACCTTCATTAGGTTCCAAGAGGTGCAAGAAGTCTGAACCGGCTGCTCTAGACCAACCAAATTTTACAAAAGTTGTTGGCATGTAACTCGACACCTCTTTACTAAATTTCAGATTCCTAGCTTCAATAAACACTGAGTTATTCTCATTTAACCGGATAAGTTGTATGGCAGCTACCCGAACCCGCCGCACCACCACAACCAAATTTTACAAAAGTTGTTGCCATAAAACTTGATCATCATTTGCAAAATTTCAGACGCCTAGCTTCATTAGGTTCCAAGAGGTGCAAGAAGTCTGAACCGGCTGCTCTAGACCAACCAAATTTTACAAAAGTTGTTGGCATGTAACTCGACACCTCTTTACTAAATTTCAGATTCCTAGCTTCAATAAACACTGAGTTATTCTCATTTAAACGGAGAAGTTGTATGGCAGCTACCCGAACCCGCTGCACCAGCACAACCAAATTTTACAGAAGTTGTTGCCATAAAACTTGATCATCATTTGCAAAATTTCAGAAACCTAGCTTGAATAGATACTGAGTTATTTCTATATAAAGATAGAAGTTGTATGGCAGCTACTCGAACCCGCCGACCGAAAATGTTGGATTTAAATAGCAAAACTAACAATTTTGCAAAAGTGACGTAAAAAAAATTTCAGCCCCCTAGCTCCTTTATTTTTTGAGTTATCGTGCGGACGGACGGACGGACGGACGGACGGACGTACATGGCTTAATCGACTCAGAATTCGATTCTGAGCCGATCCATACCTTTGACACTATATCTAGCTCGACTCCTTTAAGGTGTCACAAACGTAATGGCAAATTTATTATACCCTTGAACATAGTTCATACGGGTATAAAAATGTCATTAAACGATTCATAAATTTTAATTCAAAAAAAAAAAAATTTATTTCAGAAACAAAAAAAAAAAAACGCCTTTAATAAATGGAATTTCTGTGAACAACAAAATAAATAATGTCCTGTAAAAATTTCTTCTTTTTTTTAATACTCGAAATATTTTTCAAGTAAAGAGTCACAAAAAAAAAAAAAAAAGGAAAGAAAAGGCAATCCTTTTATTCCCCCCAAAAAAATATTCCAAAGTTTTTCGGAGGAAAAAAGAAAATTTTTTTTTTTTTAACAAAATGGTTATTTCCTAGGTCAATGTCCTGAAAATGGTGCAATAGTAATTATTCAACTATACAACATAAACGTATTTTTTATCTTATGATTAATGACAGTACGTTTTTGTAAAAAAGTTTCCTTTTTTTTTTTTTTAAGCGAACTCATAATAAATCTAGTAGTTTTATCTTGTTAAGTTTTTAATGAGTTCAAAGTTGTTCTAAATTTTAAGGAACTATTTTTTTTTTTTTTTTTTTTGAAGTTGTTCAAAGAATAAAGAGTTATTTTTAAAAATTTATATTTTAGTTAAATCTTTTATTTGATTTATTTTATTTGATTTGAAAAATTTGTGACATTATCGAAATTTGTTATTTTAATCGTTTAATATTTAATATGAGTATGTATATATGTGTATTTTTTTAATATGTATATCTTATGTTAATGTATTATAATCTATATACAATATATTCTGAAAAAGATAGATGAAAATCATTTACTTTGAAAAAAAAAAAAAAAAAGAAAAATTTCCCTTTACATGAAACCATTCAAATTATCCTTAACATTTTTTTTTTTTTAAATTCAGCCATTAATCACTTTTCAATCGATGTTTCTTTTAGATACCATTGAGAACATATAATATATATTGTAAATTTTTTTCTATTTTTTATATATATTATGTCTATACATACGTATCTATGTATAATATAGGTAACAAAATGAAAAAAAAAAACTATGATAATATTTTCTAAATTTTAAGTCAGTGAAAAAAAAAAAAAAATTATTTTTTGCATTATATGGTATAGACACTGAATTGATCAATGTGTCCTAATAGAATCGTAAAATATAGAAAATTTAAAACTATTAAACTCTAGATATAGCATCAAATAAGTGTAAAGTTCTGTTCCATTTAAATTACCAAAAACTCGTAAAATTTTGGAAATATTAATATAATAGTTTTGAAAAATGATTCTTAGTAATTTTTACTATTAGCATATTTTTCAACGAAAAAAAAAAAAATTAATATTTGTTTATTACTTTCACTCTACCCGTTCGTTTGTCTTTCTGTTTATATAAGATATTTCTTAGTTTATAACTCCGGCACGCTTTATTTGGAACCTTGAAATTTTGGAAGATAAAGACTTTTTGGAATTATCATAAGTTACTTCAGAATTTTTTGTTTGTACATCCCAATGTTCAAGAGCTATTGGAGGTTAAAAATTGACATTTTGCTGTTTTTAGAAATCTCTTACTTAGACACGTGTGCATTTTCGTTTTTCAAAATAAAACTTAAAAATTAAAGTTTCAACTTTATTATTTTACATGTGTTAAGACGTTGAGTTCTACGCTCACCGGTTTTAACATAAAAAAAAAATCATATTTCACTTCTATCACCAGTGAACATCACACGCCGTAAATGTTTTAAAATCACTGGCTCACCGATGAACATTTTTAAAGTTAAAAAACACAGTAAATTTATTCGAAATTTAAAGAACATTCAGGAATATTCAGCGGTTATAGATATCTATAGGATTTAAAATAGGTTTATTTTTATGTTCACCGGTAAAGATGCGATTTTAAAACATTTTAATGATGTTTACCATTTATGAACAATTATGTTTGTGATGTTAAAACATTTATGAACCAATGGTTTAATCGCCTTTCTTAATTATATAGCAAATCCTTAAAATTGAAAAAAATTTCTCTTGATTTTTCATCATTTTTTCTTGCATATAAGATTCAGAGACAATTTGTTAATTTTAATTCAACTCATAATTATTTAAACTGTTTTTACTGTCTTTTGGAAAAAGTGCGAGTTTCAAAACCTTTGGTTTAGCATTCAAATCTTGTTCCGTTTTAATTCAAACTATCAAAATTAACTTTTTGGTTTCTATGGTTCGACAACGAATAGTACGAGTACCCTTACCTACTTTAAAATCTCTACCGATATTAAAGTTTTCATTTAATTTTTTTAGATTTCATGTAAACCGATAGTAAAAAAAATCTGAGCTATTATTCTATAGATAAAATATAATGCATTGTGCGATATATTTTTTATATTGAATATATGCTCTTTATGATAATAAATTAATTTAAATAAATCTCATTATAAAATACATATTTTATATGAATATTAATTATTTTGCATTGATATGTTTTGTTTCACATTATGCTACTTGGGAATTTTATCCCTAAATATTTTTTTTATTAATCAATTAAAATCTGATCAATCTTAACCAGTTTGACAATATTGTTGTCATAAATGGTAATGCTTAAATATTTTAATTTTTAAGATAAAAAAAATAATGAAATAATGAAATTTTACTACAAAAAAAAAAAAAAAAAAACAAGAAAAAATGTTTTATTAAAAAGGTAATTTAAAGAATAATCAATGAATCTTTGGTCTTAAGAAAATTCTTTCAAAAAATTACTATAACACAAAATGTGGAATCTCTGACCTTTTTTTTATATTTATACTTACATAAATTGTTTTGTTTTAGTTTTTTTTTTTTACTTTTGCTAAAACAATTTCTAAAGTTTCCTTTTTTATTTTTTTTTGCGTTCCATTTTGTTTTAATTTTTTTTTATGCTCAAATCTTAAGTGAATTTTCTTTTGACCTATACAACATTTAAAATTTATAAAGGTGAAGGTATGAATTACGACATTTATTACGACTTTTATTTCATTTCGCTTCTGTCTAAAAAAAATAACAGAAAAAAAAAAAAGCAAAAAGAAGGGCTGATTTCTCTTTTTTAAGAGTTTAAGTATAAAACAAGGAACATAAAAAGAAAGTGAATTATTTCTCTTTTGTCTCTTTATAAGCATGTTGACTGTGTTGTAAAATTGTTTACATTTTTTTCAAATTGCACGCCCTTAACATGTTTCCAAAGTATAAAAAAAAAACAAAAAAAAAAATGTTTTTCTTTGAAATATTTTGTTTTTTAATTTGTCTTTAGAATAAAAAAAAATTCACGTTTGACTTTACAGTTAATTTTTTAAAAGGTAAAAAAAAAAAATTTTATATCATTTGTGTTGAGCTTTTCAGTTTTTATATGTTTTTGTTTATTCACATTTCCTCATGACATCTGTGCAAACTTTGATAGTTTTAAGTTCAAAGTACTTTGGGTAATTATATTTTAAAGGCATCAGTAATTAAAGTTTTGTCAGTTAATCGTATTTTAGATAGTGTTGGCAATCTCAATTTTAATACACATTTATTTCGTGTAAATAATTTAGTAATTTAGTCGTTGGATTTTTTTTTTTTTGCCGTAATTATGTAAACAATTTAAATAAAGTAAAAAACTCAAATGCCTTTTATTATTTTTAAATTTTTTATATTTAAATATCTATTTTATAAATTCAAAATTTGCAAATATTTAAATTAAAGTATATTAAATTAAATTTCTTTAAAAGTCATATATTAATAGTTACTAAAACAACATAAGAATTATTATTTTTGATTAAAAATTGAATGAAAAATAATTAATATTATTCATTCGGCTCTAACATATTTTAAAAATATCAAGGATACAATTTTTGTTCAAGAAAATTAAATAAAAAAATTTACAGAAAATTAACTGTTTGGGTAGTCATGGGACAATAATATACCCCAGCAAAATTTTAAAAACTTCCAAACATTACTTTTATTTAATTATTTTTCTTTTAATTTATCGATGATATCAGTGGTATTATAAGGTTTATTTTATTTAATATTTTACGTAAATAACAGAGTATGCTTTGACTAAAAAATTTTAATTTATGGCATCAAAAAAAAAACGAACTAATCCTTAAAAGTATTTTTGGAAATTTTGGGGTTTACTTTGTATAAATTAATTTAATAATGTACTAACCCCCAAAAAAATTAACTTATCTCTAAGTTAAATTTTAGCAAAAATAATGGGGCTTAGTTCAGTTTTGATTTGGCGGTTAGTGAATTGCCGGTTAGTTTATAGGGCAATACTCACTATTTATCACAAATTAATTATTTTCTATACCTACTCTTTTTCAAAAATTTTGTTTTAGTAGGTATAAATATTATTTTTCTTACTTTTTCTGCGAAAGAATTTTTAATTTTTCAGTTTTATTTTTTAGTTTTATTATAAAAATCCTTTTTTTTTAAATTTCCTAATTATGTCATTGTGTTTTTCAATTATTTCAATCATCACCATTAGACATATACTCACGCACCAAAATATATCTCTGGCCGAAAATGTTTCAGTATTGTTTTTGCAGAATACGGGTTTCAAATTCATGTTAATCTTCTAACTTTATTTTTGGCATTACTGGGTTACTACAACACATAATTTGGCAAAAAACAAGTAATGTCCAAAGGATTTCAACATATTTGATCAATTCTATAAAAAATTATATTGAAAACAGTTTGCATGTTTTCTGTATCATTTTATTTATATATTTTGCTTCAAAAAACATTTTTTTTTTTAAATTTAACAAAACTATAATTATGAATATTTATATTTTTATATCAACTTCAAAAAATAAAAATAAATAAAATAATTTTGAAATTACTGCTTAAAATTGGTGTGCTATTGTATTTGTCTTGTATTTAATGAATAATGACATAACATAACAAAGAGAAATATGTCTTGTATTTAATGACGTAACGAAGAGAAAATCTACCTGTCAAATTCTGTTCGTTGAATTTGCTTTATTGCAGCTTTATTGCGTTTCTAACTTTAACAATAAAAAAATATGCTACAAATCTGTTTCTTATTATTTATTATGTGTCAAATATATAAGCTTTAAAAATTTTGCATATTTAATATGCTTACATTTTAGTAAAATTAATACATACTATTAACTAACACATAATTAAATTTGGTACATATACTAGTAAAAACCCTGTAAAATGTACCTATTTTCAGTTGTCAAATTTTTAAATATGAATTGCGCAGAGAATTTAATATTATGCAAATCACTTTCTCTATTTTTTTTTTACTAAGCTTTTTCAAATTTATTTCAGTTTTCATTGTTTTTTTTTTTGTGTTAGAGTAAAACCAGAAGAAGTCGTATTACTTAAAAGTTTTCGCAGTTTATTTGTTGTATTACCGAAGCTTTGTAAAATCAAAGCAATGTCATAACATATTATTGTTATTAGTTACATAATAAAGTTTTTTGTATTTAAAAGCTTGAATTAATGGTAATCTACAACACATTTAGATACATATAAAAATATTTAAAGGCATTAAAACAATAAAAGCTAAAAAAAAAGTAAACAATAAAATATAGACATAAAAAATTAAGTTCTCAACAAGTTTAGTCACGTGCTCACCGTTGAATTTAAAATAAAATTTGCATTAAGTCGCATGTGTATAATCAGTGAAGATCAAATTATTCATTTCGGGATTTTGAGAACATTCAGCAATTTTTACCGGTGATACACAAGGAACTTAATACAAATATATTTTTATGTTCACCAGTAAGCAGGTGATTTTGAAACATTTGATTTATGTTCACCGGTGATATACATGTGGAACTCGCAACGTGTTAAAATGAAAATATTATTGGCCTTTACTTAGCAGTATCTTTCAAGATTTTGTGGCAAGCAATGTACACATGTATTTATAATTTTCTTAGATTTAATTGTCTTAAACTCATTTTCCTTATACAAATAATTTTTATTTGGTTTCTCTCCAGCAGCATCATTAAGTCTAATTTTTTTGAAATATCAATTAATAATTATTTACATCAAAACACTTTTAATTTTACAATGAAAATAAAAAAACTTCTTTTCCCCTCTCAAAATTCAAAAATCAAGAAACTTTACAAAAATCAGCAAATTTTACATTGTTTTTAGTTCTTTACAGATCTTTCTGGTTCTCAACAGTTCTTTGCAGTTGTTTATCCCAATTAACGTTGCTTACAGCTTTATTTTATATTTTTTTTACAGTAAACATGAAACGAATCATAAAATGGAATAATTTACGCGTAAAATGTCAATACTATTTTTAGATTTTCCTTTTACATTCATTCAATGAAATATTTTCAAAAAAAAAAAAACTTTAACAAATTAATTGTAAAAAAAAGAGTTTACCTATTAGAAAAGTAAATATTAATGTTTTAAAAATTTCTTATTTACTCCATTAAAAGACATCAATCAAATTGACAGAAGAAAACAAATGGTGTCTCGTGACATAAAATTTGGGTGCATTTTGAAATAAAAAGAATTTACTAAGTGTATCTCTGAGTGTCAAACTGTAAATTGAAGTGATGCTTTTATTTTGGAAATTAAAAACCGTGAGATGAGTTTTCTATAAAATGTCTGTTATAAAAAAAATAACTAAATTTAATTGAAAGATGTTGTAACATTTTAATACAATTGGAATTGTTTATTTAATATTAAATTTGTAATTTTATGATCACATGGGAATTGGAAATTATATATTTTTTTTT
This sequence comes from Poecilobothrus nobilitatus, assembly GCA_947095535.1. Taxonomy (NCBI): domain Eukaryota; kingdom Metazoa; phylum Arthropoda; class Insecta; order Diptera; family Dolichopodidae; genus Poecilobothrus; species Poecilobothrus nobilitatus. Next base: position 252,382,023 of record OX352773.1, on the reverse strand, counting down.
AATTGCTGACGTAGTTCATGAATTTTAAATGTGCACAAATTCAATTTGTATAATTGTTTTTAATTTTAATTATATTAATATTTCAATTGTCATAGGATAATGTAATATTACTAAACCATTAGTTACAAATGCGTTTTTTGCACTAAGTGACATTTTGTCAATTATTATTGTCAATCTTTGTCAATTTATGTGTAAACATCTGTCATTCTATGCCAATTTTTGTCAAATTGCATATTAACTCAAATTGTTTTAAAATGATTGACAATATAATTGGCAATGAGTTACTTAGTGTATGAGGAGAATTAATGTACTTTAGACCTTTTATGTTTTGTGAATACAACTATTATTATTTTATATTAAAATGTTAATTATTTTCTTAATACACATAATTTTTTTTTTTTTTTTGAAATGCATTTCTCTGCCACATAAATGTGGACAGGAAATTGCACAGCCTTCCTGTACAGGCGTGGCTGTAAGTCTCGTAAGAGGGAATAAGTCTTACGACGTGTGTGGGATTCGAACCCACACTCCCTCGGTGTTTACAGCGTATTTTATACGCTCGTACCCACTAGGCCACCGAGGCTCCAATATACATAATAATATTTATTTATTTATTTAATATTACATATCATATAGGATAGGTGATGCAATATTACTGAACCATCGGATAATATATATAAAACTATTATAGGTTAAATGTTAAGTCAGGTTTGCAATATGATGGTTTATGTTAAGAAAATGACTCTTTCAGTAATTTTCCTTCTAGTTAAAAAAATTGTTCTACCTATTTAGGATTTTAACCTGCATTCCTTCAAAGACATATACTTTACCACTTTTAGCCGTCTAGATCCCAATATTTATTTATTTATTTATTTATATTAATATTACATACATAAATGTAATGCAATATTATTGAACCATCGGCTACTAAGGCCATTATAGGTTTTTATACTATTATTAAATTATATACTAATATTATTTATTTTGTTTATATTATATACTATATATTTACATTATATTTGGTCGTAAGGGGGGTATGTAAAGAAAAAAAATACTTACGACCTGTGCAGGGATTGAACCCGCACTCTTTCGGTTAATACGCCACACGCCTACCTACTAGGCTACCGAAGCCCCGAGATCCCAATATTTTTTACAATTATACTAATAATGATGACGTGCATATTTTTAGGGGTAGATGAAAAAAAAAAACTTATAATTTTGATATAAAAGTAATAATAAAAAAACAAGAAAAGTATACGATAAAAAAATAAAATAAAAATGATAAATTGAGGAAAAGATGAAAAATAATAAAAATTAGTAATTTATGATAATAGTTAGATATAAGGTTCATATATTATAATATCTATTTCCATATATTATATATCCTTTCAAATATCCTTTTAAATAAATGTTAGCAAATTCCATTTACTCTGTTTTTTTTTTCTCTGATTGATTTCTGATTTGGGTTTTCCATTTTTTTAAGAAATATTCTAATTTATTCTTTACATTTTATTTTTGAACTTTTCTTAAAAACCTGATCTTAGTCTTTTAATTCAATAAGATTTACAATAATATCGTTTTGCTTTATAGTTTAAAATTCGTGATTGATTAAACTTCTTCAATACTATTTTGTGTATGTAAGTACGTTGAATCACATTATATATTTTATACTTATTTTTAATTTTATTTGATCTGCAATTTCTTATCATCAACTATATTTAAACCATATAACTATATTATTCTATATTGATTTTAAAATAATGACTTCCTAAATAGGAAATTCTTTTTAATATTTCAATTCTAAAAGAAATAAAAAAAAAAAAAAATCGTATCGCTAGCAGCGCATCCAATATGTAAAAGATAAATCCGTATAAGTTTGGTATTCACATTCAGTATTTATTTATTTATTTTTTTTTTCTTAGTATTTTGGTAATAAATAATCGATTTCGAAATTGTTACCAGATATATTCAGATCCGATTAAAAATAGTTAAAATTTATTTTCTTTAACTTCCGAAAATGGTGTGATGGTTCTTATCGTATAATTCACCAAAAAAACATTTTTTTTTTTGGGATAAAAGGATGGATAAGGGTGGTTTTTCCCAAAAAAAAAAAAAAAAAATTTACATGGCATGCAAAACAAAAAGAAGAAAAGTTAATTTTTTTTTTCTTTAAAAGGCGGTAACTAAAGAAAAACCCCCAGTTAAGAACTAGGAAAAGAAAAAAAAATATGTTGGTTTTTTTTATTATATTCTCTATAGAAAAAATGAGATAAAAAATAAAATAAAATCTAATCCCTTGCAAAAACTTATGACAAAAAAAAAAACAAAAATGGAAAGTTAAAGTAAAGAAAAAAGCATACTGAGAATGAATTAAGAGGCAAAAGAAACTTAAGAAAAAAAAAAAACTAAATGGGAGGAATATTAAACCGTTAATGTTCTTTCAATTCATATAATATTTTAGGGATTTTAATTCTACAGTACAAAAACATAAATGTGAAGTAAAAAAGATTAGTTTAGTTGAAAAAAAAAAAAAAAACGGAAAAAAAAAAGTAAAAAAAAAAAAATTATTTAAAGAGGGATGACGATGTGTGCAAATGAAACACCATAAAACATTATTATTGATTTATCTTTTTATTATTATTTTTTTTTTTTAATATGTAATATTATTACAAAAAAATTTGTTAGGAAATGTGCATACATTTATAAAATTATTATAGTAAAAAATATATATATATATATACATATTATATATATTATATATGTATATCTGTATAATGTTTTTTTTTTCTTTTTGGATATGTACTTACAAACACATATTTAATAACTCCTACAGTGTTTTTTTTTTTTTTTTTAAGTATTATTTTTTCTATTCTGTCAACAGATTATGGTTTCCGTTTTCTATAAAAAAGACTTCAGGCATATACACTTCCTATTTTTGATTACCGTATTCCTTAAATACTTCTGTGTATTTACCAAACATATAAGAATTTATTACTTTCTTCTAGAGAAAAAAATTATTATCCAAGGTATACTTATTACAAAATAAAAATTCTTAGATTTAGAAAAGATTAAAAAGATGAAAAAATACAAAAAAAAAAAAATCGGAAATATCTAGAAAATAAAAAAAAGAATCTCTCATTTGTTTCGTTGAATGATGTACAAAATTCAATTGTATATCGAATATTTTGTATAGATTATTATATAACTTCCTGTCTGTTAAAAAATTTTTTTTTTTTTTTTTTGTAATTCTTTATTTCTTCGTATTTTATCTAGATATATACAGGTATTATACAGGTACACTGAATAATATGATGTACTCTCTATATAGGAAGTCATAATGTTAATGTAATCTTTAAAAATCTAAAAATTTATATGTAATTTGAGTTTTATAGGATTTTTTTTTTAAATTTGTTTTCAGAAAAGTATTTATTATATTGCTGACTTTAAGTTAGCCTTTAATGCTTTTACTAATAATTGCTTCTTTTTTTTTTTTTGAAGTCTAATGAATTGTTTTTCAGGCGGGATTTTGAAAATCTTTTCAGTTGATTCAAATTCTTATCATAAAAAAAGTCATAGAAAACAATTTAAGAGATTTGATATTTTTTTAGATTTTTTAAGAAATAATTCTATGGATTTTTGATTTAGTTTGTACCTACCATTTACTTCATAGTGACAAAAGATAAATATTTTGAGAATTGCATTGAGTGAAAACAATTGTGTAAAAGAATATTTTGCAACTAGAACTGTACAATTCAATAAATGAACATTATGCTTCAATTATATTTGGATGGAAATCATTTAAATCCAAAATACTGGAAGACATTATAAAAAATTCTATATTGAAAAGGTTTTTCTGGAAGTCTTAAAATATATTAGATATATAAGATAAATGAATGATGTAAATTTCATTAGCTCCGGAAGTTTGAATTATCGGCACCCTACCCATGATTATTCACACATTCCAATTCAAAATAAGAACAAAGATTCAATTTACAACGAAAACGTATATTTATTTCACAACGTGGACAGAGAAGAGTAGGATAACAGGCTCCGTGAATTAACGTCCCAAACATTATCGCCCCCAAAAAAAAAAAATTAAATAAGACCCCAAAACTTTATATGTGAATTGGGGTATTATTTAATACGAAATAAAACCCCAAAAATTTTGAGGTCATTGCTTAAATTGGGACTTTATTTCATTTATTATTTTGAGAGTTTATTTCATTATTTATTTTGGGGCTTTATTTCATAATGAAATAAAACCCGAAACAAAAATTTGTGGCCTTATTAAAATTTCAAAACAATATCAAACAGGTTTGATACCAAAGATACCAAAACTTTGATATTTACATCTGCTTTTCATAAAAAGCGCAAAAACAAAATATATTTGTCATTAAGTTAAGTAAACAAAACAAAAGGGATCTTTGTAGTCTGGTTTTCGTATAATCACACAACAAAACTAATAATTAATATCACGTTATTTATGGTCCTCGGTATAACTTTTGAGATACCTATTTAAAAAAAATATCACAATATATATATTATATGAAGGAGGTGTAAAATTTTGCAACCTAAATAAAATTTTGTTTCTTTTAAATATTTTTGGATCACTCCTCAAACAAGCAAATAAATAACAAATAAAAATGTCCTAAGAAGAAAAATATAATTTTTGTTTTTTTATTTAATTCTAAATCAATATAAATTTTATGTTAATTGGAATATAATGACGTTAATTTGCATTTCGATAACATGTTAATTTGTTTTACGTATAAATCTGATAGATCATCTGGTAAAATTTAGTCACGAAACATTCAAACAAGCAGTTTTTGTTTTAAATAATGAAAAGAAAATTATTCTTAACTAAATAACTTTTTCTAAGAAAAATTTTGATTATTTTTATTTCCTTTTAATGTAAGAATTTTCGAGGTCATATTTATTTGTTCAGTTCTTTTATTCTTCTGTGACGTATTTCAAATTTTGTTTCATTATCATTTTAACTTTAATTTCTTTGTCTATGGTTATGGATTGGATTTGATTGTTTATATTAATATTTTATGACGTAATTATAATTTTTGTCTTTACTAATAGAAACTAATTAAAAATCTTCATTTTAATTTGATAATCAAGATAATCTCTTAGATAATAAGCGGTTAAGGTTTGAAAGAAAAAAGTGTAGAATGCAAACTTTAAATTTTTTGAAAAAAAAAAAACTATAAATATTTGATTTGTTAAAGTCATATCAAAATACATATCAAATCTTTATATTGTTCAACATTTTGTTAGGTGACACAATAATTTGAGAAAAATTTCAAAATAAGGTAAACATTAGGTATTTTATTATCCTTTACAGGGCCTTTCAATTCTTTTCTTTTTAATGCATTTCTACCACATAAATGTGGACAGGAATTTACATAGCCTTTCCTGTTCAAGCGTGGCTCTAAGCTGTAAATGTCGTAAGGGAGAATAACTCTTACGACGTGTGTGTAGGATTCGCATCCACACTCTCTTGGTGTTTACAGCGTATTTTATATGCTCTTACCCACTAGTTTCAATTATTTTAATGAAAGTTTAAATACTGTGAAACAAAAAATTTTTTATTATACAAGTTCAGGAGTATTTCTACTGATTCTGAGAAAAAACTTTGGTCATCTTATTTTTATGATCAAACAACCATCGGCTATTTTTTAAGTATATTATGCTCGTAAAAAAAGATATAAGATTTTTTCCCTTATAGAGCGCTCAATCAAGAATGAGTTAGAAAGTGGTAGGTTCTGCTAAATAAAAACATTAAACGAATTACAAGCATACATATGTTAAAAAAAATTATTTTTTTTATATTTAGAAAATACTGAAAAGCGACATTTTGTAGCTACATCTACAAAATCTAATAGCTAAACTTTTTGTTCCATTTAAATACTGTTATTAAATTTTTTGTTGTCTGCAACAAAAATAGATGGGGAACTTTTAAAAAATTTGCTTTGCTTTTTAAATTAATTACATTTTGATTGATTATATTTGAAATTAAAAAAAAAAAAACAATTTTATTCTTTTGTTCAATATTATAATTTTAAATAATCTTTTGAACAAAAAAAATTTAAAATAAATTAATTTCAGTTTTTCAACAATCAAGTCAAGTTCTAAGAATTTTTTTTGATAATAGTTTTCTTAAGAAACAACCTTGATCTTTGGCTTTGTTGTTTTTGTTTTAGTTTGTTTTTTTTTTTTTCTTTTTAATCAAAAGTGAAAACTGCTCTCCTGTATACATTTAAAATATGTACACTTATAAAAGTTTATTTCTCTTAACATTTTACCTTTATCACTTTATTCAAAAATTTTCGAGTATACATCAAAAAAAAAAAAAACATGAGAAATAAAAAAGAGACAGGGGGGAGAAAGAAAAATAAAAAAAAATAAGAGAATGAGAAAAAAAAATGAGAAAAAAAAAAGGTTAAATAATTGATTTATTATGCTAATTATTTAATGGAAATCAAAATGGCAATGCCTAATTGAAATTTATTATTTGGAGTGTTTTTGTTGTTATTTTATTATTTTGTTTTTTTTTTTTTTTGTTTTTTTGGAAGTGGTATTATATTTTATTATTAGACGGGTATATAGAAATCATTTGACTTTTTGATTACATGATATTTTTAATCGTTTTCTGGTATACTTGTATATGTCACAAAAAAGAAAGAGAAAAAAATAACAATATACTTTTCTATAGTATTGTTGTATTTATTAAGAAAATTTAATTTGTTTTCATTTGTACTAGAATTAATATAGGACAATTTTTTGGAATTTGGGATAGAGTTAGAAAACAGTTTTATCAGTTTAATGAAATTTATGATAAAATGATTTAATAAAACTTAAAATAATGAAAATTAAACATATAGTTTGTTTGTAAATAAATTCTGATACTTTAATAGGATATCAAATTTTTAACAGAAGAAAAGTTTTATTATCATTTTGCAGTTTTTGAATACATACTCGTACTCAGGTTTCAGTTATATTTATAAAGCATCTATAAAGCTAGGATTAGCCCACTCTTAGAAATTTTTTACAAAACGAAACATAATAGGTATTATTATATTTAAATTTCAGAGAATTACTAGTACTAGCTGACGTTAGCATGCACTTAGAAATTTTAATTTTAAAAATTTTAATTACCGCCACAAAAAAACGGCGAGATTAATTAATAAACTGTTCCCAGCTTTTTTTATTTTATATGTTTAGATTTGTTTTATGTTTTTTTTGTATTACAACCAAGTAAGTGATTGCAACGTTTTTTTAATTGTGCTGATGTAAAAATGAAATTTTTAGGGAATCAGTATGATATCGTAAATGCTTTTGCATTTATCAATTGCACAGGAGATTTTCTAGTTATTTTATATTTTCTAATGAAGTTTTTGTTTTTATCATGATTATTTTCAATTGATATGAAAATCGAAAAATTAATAATTGAAATTTAAAAAAAAATATTTGATAGATATCAAAATTAGAGATTAGATATCAAAAGAGGAAGAAGCACATTTAAACTCCACTTTTTGTTTTAAACACAATGGTATCGCACAAAAATCGTTAATTTAGTAAAAAATTCTCGCTGTTAAAAAAAAAAAAATTAATATTAGATGAAGGACAAACTTATTAGATTATTGGCTTTCCTTTAAAATCCCAAAATAAATCAAAACAATTATAATTAGAAATCAAACAAATTGATTTCTTTTACTCGGGCTATTAATTTAATATATTTTTAACACTATAACCATATTATTTGTATTAATAAGCGCTGGTGATTTAAGCCCTAGTTTACATTAGTAATCAAAATTTAATATAGATAATATAATTGCAGCCTTAAAATTTGATAAACTGTATGGCTCTAATGTGTTTGTGTTTTAGTAATTTATGTCTTTAGAAATGTCATAGATAATTAATGTAATCTAGTCAAAATACCAAAAAAAAAAAAAAACCACCCACATTAGTTCACTTTGAATGCATGAAACTATAAAAATACTTAAGATTAAAAAATAAGTTAGTATCTTACAGAGAAGAAGTATTTAATTTTGTGTTTTTTTTTTTACTAGTCAAAACTTAAACTTAAAAATAGCTTACTTTTAAAAATAGTAAACGAAAGTTCATGTGAAAATTTTGAACTAAAATAGTTACATACCAATTCCATTCTTTGCAAAATAATTATTTTAAATTATTACCCACTATAGAAAGTCTGTTTATTTAAACAAAAAGTTGTACATTTTAAATAAATGATCGAATGAATAAATCAATACTTGTAAATATACGCAGTTTCCAAATAACTTCTTAAAGCTTCTGTTTTTTACTCCATTTTCTTGTCCAAAAAGAATAATAGTACCAAAGATTCTTTAATATACTTTTTGGTCAAAAAGAATGGCGATATTTAATGGATTAAAGTCCCACACGTTGTTAAAGGAATCGCTCCGATAATTCTCACTTACCCCTGTAATAAACTGTTGCAGACTTACAATGCGCCTGTTATAAATCAAATTTTATAGACGATTTAAGAAATTTTTCAAAAAATTAGGCATATTCTTCATAAATTCTAACTTTTATTGATTACTTTAAGATTTTATCGTATAATTTCAAAATGATTTAATTTACTTATATAAAATAAAGGAATAAAAAAAAAATAATAAAAAAAAAAACTTACAAAATATAATTTTAAATATAAAAAAAATTGATATAGGAAATTTTTTTTTTTTTTTTGTTTTATACCTAACTTAAATTTTGTTTGTTTTGTGTTCTTAGCTTATTAAGTAGAAAAGCGCTTAATACCTCACTAACAATAAGTATATGCTAATTTAAATATAGAAAAGGGCAAAAAATTATATGAAAATATTATATTTTCATGCCTTAAAAACATTTATATTAAAATTCAAGTGCTGTTTGTATAGAAAAATAACATGGAATTTTCTTTTTTATTTTCTTTTAATTTTTTATTTTTTATTTTTTTTTTTTGGAAACATTTACTTATAAAATTATATATTCAATATTGAGGTCATGGAATTGGTAAAAAAAAAAAAAATATTGAAAATATATCTGGGTCAGCTAAAAATTATAGAAAATCTCAATTTTTATTTTGTTTTTTTTTTTTTTTTGAATAAATTTACTATATACGAACTAGAAAATCATCCGCAAAAAGTTAATGGAAAATTTTTTTCTAACGAATATTGATATTCTCAAATGTATACGTCAGGAAATCCTAGTCAAATATAAATATAAATAGAAAAAAAAGGATATATTTTATTTTATTTTATTTTTTTTTTTTAAATAGAAATATTTGATAGCTATGGAATGGTAATTTATCATGGCTCTTATAACTATTTGTTATAAATTTAAATAGGAGAATAAAGAAAAAAAAAAAATATAAAATTTTGAAAGGAAATAGGAGAAAAACTGATACTTCTGATTACTATTGCATACTTGTCAATGTTTTTTTTATAAGTATTTTTTTTTTTTTTTTTAATATAATTGGATACAATTGAAAACATAAAAAAAAATTTTTTTTAAAAAGAATTTTATTTTTTTTTTTGTAATAAAGTTATTTTTTATTTTTATTAGAAATAGTAGTTAAAAAAAAATTTATCAAAAGTTTGATTTATTTGAAATATAACAAGATCTTATTATCTTGATTATTATTATTATTTTAAAAGTTTATAATTTTTGTTTATTAAAATAAATCAAAAGTGATAAAATTTGTAATTGTGTACTTTTTATTTAGGCTTAGCTAAAGTTAATTTAAAATTACTAATAAACGAGGAAGAATATAGTTGACTTTGTCAACTCTTAGATACCCGTACGAACCGTTAGTATGTTCACAGCCTGTCACTTTGCTTACAATATTATTTTTTTAATATTTTAGTATTTTAAAATAATTTGGATGAATTTTATAATTTCTAGAATTATGGGTTGTACATATATTCAAACTATATGTTTAACAGAGATTTATAGTAGATCTCTGAGATAAGCAGATAACAGAGATAAGCAGATTTTAACATAACGATTATCAATCCAAAACTTTTTCAAATATTCTATAGTACCATTTAATACTAAGCGGTAAATGTATATTAAATTTACTTAGTACAAAATAGTAAATACAATTTTAAATATTATATTATATTATATTTGAATATTCCATTGACAGAATAATTTCTTATAAGTACAATAAAATACATATATATATGTAAATACGGCGCTATATAATATACATCTATACTCTTATCATTCATTCACTAGTGACATATACGATATGTAAATAAACATGATATTATATAAGTATGTATATTTATCAATATCATATAAATAAAAATTCTTCAAGCAACCGTTATGTTGTTTGTTTAATTACATTTTTTTGTACTACGCATTATATCCTCAACAATTTCAAATTATCGAATAAATCAAAATGCAAAAAATTTGTTGAAGAAATTTGTTAGAAAATTTGAAAAAATCAAGTAACATTTTCGTCAATTATAAAGTAACCCTATATTCTTAAAAAAAGGTGTTAACAGAAATAAGAGTATAATGTTGAAGCTTTAATTTTTGTGTATTACTTCAAAAAAATTTTAACAGGTGTTCAAGTTACAGGTGTTTAAAAATAGGAAATTTTCAGTTTTTGACCCCTTACAGCTCCTAAACGGGGAGTGATACAAAAAAAATTTCTGAAATGACTCATACTAATTTTCAAAGATCTAACTTCTGTCAAAGTTTCCAACTTTAACCGTTTAGAAGATAGAAGGGTTAAAGAATTTTGCAAAATTTGAGTTTCGCATAACGGTAAATTAAGACACCGTATGCCACAAATATATATTTATTGTGTATACACTTTTAAAGCTAATGAAAGTAGTAATCGTCTGGCGCTTTCAAAATGAAGATATACCTTATACAACTAGTGCTATAACAATTTAAATATAGAGCTTTTTTGAACCTTTGGGGAGCTGTAGCTCCGTAACGGGTGGGGCTACGAAAAAAAGTTATTAAAAATAAAATTAATATTTTTGTGAGATCTATCAGCAGTTAAAATTTCATAGCTCTATTTCAAAAAAAAATGTCGGGGTCTAAAGGTTAGGTGTTCGAGAGCTACCTTAAGGTTTGGTCCAAACTCAACCAAATAAAATAGGGAACCTACAAATTACTCCAAGAATATTTTGTGTAAATTTCAAGATTTTAGCTTTCTTAGTTTTTGAGTTAGCGTGCTGATGGACGGACGGACGGACGGACGGACATGGCTCAAAAGTCTTAGAATTTTTTTCTGATCCGATCCATACCTTTGAAGGTATATCTAGCTCGCTTATTTCGAGGTGTTACAAACGGAGGAGTAATTTTATTATACCCGATCCTGTCGTACGGGTATAAAAAGAACGAGTAGAGTAACTTTTCTATAGAAGTGGTAAGAACAATAGGATTATTTTATAATATATTAGGATTATTTAATTTTTTCAAGACTACACTTATTAGTATAGGCAATGTAATGTTGAAATTCTAGAAATCTTAACAGAATTTCTGTTTAAACTTCTAATTTATCTTAATATTTAAATGAATTTCTTCAGAAATCTTCTGTAAGTTTATTAGGAAAAGTCATTAAATTTCTTACCATAAAATCTGTTCTATGTTTAATTTTAGCATGGTTATATTATATTAATAATAAAAAAAAAAATGTTGTTCAAAATTTATATTATGCCACGTGAATATCTAGAAAAATTTAACACAAACAAAAATAATAAATAGTTTTAATTCATACGTATATATCACAGATAAATTTTATATGAATATAATTTTCATCATATACATGTCATTGACTGATGAGTAATGGTATAATGCTGCCACGTTTTTTCTTTTCATAAATTTTTATTTTATATACATTATATTGTATTATAATATAACAATTAATTCTTTGGCAATTCTTTTCTATATATTTTTTTAAAAAAAATTCCGTTAATGACTCAAACCAGTCATTATAATTTCATTGTTTTATATTGTTGGAGGAGCAATCTCTTCAGGTTACGAAAATTAGTAAAATTTGCACAATACTAAAGTAACTTTGCATTTCATTAAAATTACCAGTTATCTACAGTTACATACAAGCGTATTACAGGTGCCTAAATTTAAATACATATTTTTGTGTTGCTTAATAAAAGGCCTAAAAGTAGATCGCAAAATAAAACAAAAAATTTTAAAAATTTGGAACAATTGACGTGTAATTCTGTTCTTATGGCAAAAGAGCGTAAGGACCTCATCAAATTTGAAATAGACTAAAACTACGATCAATTTCCCCGAAAGAGGGAATAAATTTTAATAAACTTTTTTCAATTAAATTTCTTCAGGGAAAATTACGCATTTGAAAAATAGTTTTCCAACGACGCTTTTAAACCAAAAAAAAAGGCTCTATTTTGTTATTGCTTTTTAAGCATTTTAAAATGGAAAATATATTTGAAATTTCAAGTTTTAAGGTAAAATTTCGATATCACAAAAAATAAATTAAAAATTTTATTATAATATCTATAAAATTCGGCATATTTGCGCGAATATTTCACAACACAAACCTAATATACAAATGAAGATTTTTTGTAAAACCATGAAAAAAAAAATATTCAAGGGAATGTCAATTTTGTATATAAAACATCCTTGGTCACGGTTTGGATATGGCTAAATACAAGATCGGAATTTTTAATCGATTATTCGTCATTATATATTTACTGTAAGAGCTATAATGACTTGGTCGAATTAAAAATATAGTGTAGTGGTTTAGTGATTTTACTTTAAAGAATTTATTGCATCACGTCATCAGGTTCTCTAATACATTTATTTTATAAGCTATTTTTTTTCTATAAATTACTTATTCATAAAATCATGATGAAATTGTCTAATGAAAGAAAGAAAGGTTAACGGAAAAAACAACTAAGATTTTTGTACTTCCACCTTTTATGAAGGGCTCTTTATGTAAGAAAAAATTTAAAGAAATTTTAGTAATTACATAAAGAACACACAAAACAATAAAAAATGCAGTTTTCGTAACAGTTAATATACTGTAATTTTTCCTTATTTATATCCTTTTTAAAAAATGGGAAAAAAGAGCCGGCTAAAAATAGGTTAATCCTCTGAAATATTTTGCAAAAAGTAAAAAAAAAAATCATATTTTTAATTTGTACATTAATCGATATTTTAAAAACAGGAATTAAATGTTAATTGTAAACATAAAACTAAGATGGTTTTCTAAAATTAAGTATTTAGGCCGTTTCCGAATCTATTGCACTAGCACTTGACACTAGCCACTTCACACTCTTTTTTTTGACGCGAAGATTTAGTGCAGTCGAGAGTACACTAAACAATTGACAGATAATCAAGTGCGATCAGACAATTAAGTGCACAATTTTCGAATGCACTAAAAAATTTTCGGAGTTTTTCCGAATTAATTTAGTGCGATTAGTTAGATTTAGTTCTTGTCAGATTTATTCTGTCAACACACAACACATATTATAATTAAAACACAAATACATAAAAATGTGTAGGAATTTAGGAATGTGTAGGAATACTGTACCCCCTTAAACGATTTTATTTCGCTTGAATGGATTTTAAAATAGGACATAAAGTGAAAGCAATGGTTTTAAAGAGTGAATATTTTCAAAAGATAATAAACATCGTTTAGACTATTATGGTATACGTGAATATTTGTAAATTTTCTTAGAAATTTATATGTAAGAAAAAAATTATGGAAAATCAAGAGACACTAATTTGTTCAATTTTAAGGAATTCCAATATAATTGAAAAGCTACTAACACATGGAGAATTATAATATGGAAATTTTAATTTTTGCGTTTAAATTTGAAAAAAATTGTACATGTGCCTAAGTTATAAATGTCTAAAAATAAAGAATTTTCAATTTATGACGCCTAATTTGACCCTTAAACAGGGGGTGATACAAAAAAATTTTCCGTGGAAACATATGTTAACTTAAATTTGAATTTATTTTGATTTATAAAACAAAAAAAAAAAATAGTTCTGTCATTTTTAAATTGAAAATAAAGTTAAGCAGAATCTGAGAAATTACACTATTTCAAAATAGGACTTTTTCAAAACTTTGAGGGACTGTGCTTCCGTAATTGATGAGGCTAGATAAAAATGTTTTTCTTTTAAGAGACCTATTCATGTTTAAAATTTTATTGTTCTAACATTAATAGTATAGAAGTTTTATGAACAGAAGGGCGAACTGACAAACTAAAACTATTAGCAAAATATGATTATACCATATAAAGACAATTTTAAAAGAGTACAACCGAATAGTTATAAATCCCAATACATTGATAAGCACTAATAAAACAGAGTTTAAACTCAAATCTTACTTTTTTAAACAAATCCTACAAATTCAATAAATTTTTGTTTGAAAATGTGAGATTTTAGAGTTGAAGCTCAGTTTTATGTATTCGACCTCTAGTATAGATTCTGTTCGCCAAAAAAAAAAAAAATATTATAGCGAATATATGCGAGTTCATCTGTCATAGTTGTTCTTAACTTCCTTTATTGTCCTGTTAATATTTTATTAAAAATTAATTTATTTTTTTTTTGTTTTTCGTTTTTCGAACAAAATTAAAAATTGAATTTAATGAAAAGATCATTGATCTCTTCTCAAAACAATTCATTTAATATTCTTTTTTGACAAATAAAAGTTCAATATTCTCATAAAGGATTTTAATTTTTCTTTTTATTTAATTTTTCAATCAAATAATATGTTTGCTTAAGGTAATGATAATTTAATTTTATTTACGTAAATTGTTATATACATAATATATAAAATTTTAATATGTTTAATATATATGGGGTATTTTTTTTATCCCAAAGCCATTGTTCACAAAATAAATTTTAAATATTTAAAATCCAATAAAAGAGAATATTATATATATATATTTTTTTTGGTTATAATTTTCAATCATTTTGGGAAAAACTTTAAATTAAAAAAAAAAAAAAAAAATTACCAGGAAAATAAAAGGGATTATTGATAAATTGAATTATTTGTCATTTCCATTATAATAATATATTATATACATAATACAATAATTATTGTATATCCTATTGTTATATTTTTGTTTGTTTTGCACAATTTAATACCAATCTATTTTTATTAAAAATTTATGTTATTTGAATCTGTAAATTTTGTGTTACCACAAAACTTTTATTTAAAAAAAAAAAAAAAAAAAAAAAATTTATTTTATTGACATGGTATCGAATTACAAAAGCTAATTTAGACAATCAAAAAGTGCTAATTTTTTTTTTTTTTTTGTTGTTTAGAGATTTATTGCAGAATTTACATAATATCTAAAGTAATTTTAATAGTATAATAATAAAATGTTTAATTAAAATATTTATTTGTTTAATTCTAAATTACTTTTTAATATGTGTTGGAGGATTAAAAGAAAAAGAGATTAGAAATTGAAATATTCAAATTTTAGAAAATTTTTTACACAAAAATTATCTATAGTTTTTGTCAATTAGGTATGGGATTTGTATTTAAACAAAATATTTTAAAAATATACACTTTTGAATAATATTGAGGAAAAATTGACGTAACTCCATCTCTCCTTTACCATTTCTGGGTAAATTTCTTCATTTCTAGATAAAATTCTCCATTTTTGGATAAACTACTCCATTTCTGGGTAAACTTTCATTAAGTGATGAAGTCATTTCGTAATTCCGCGCCCCCTCTTATAGAAACCCAGTTTACCCAGAAATTGTAAAAAAAAAATGATTATAACATTGATATATTTATTTGATTATAAAATTGTTTAACAAAAAACCAAATAATTATTATTGTGTAAAAATATTCAAAATGTTGAAATGAATAAAACTATGTATATACTCTTTAGTTGACTGTACCAACTATATGATACCAGCACGAACATAAGTAATACTGTTATTATAAAATTTAATCATATTTTACAAATTTTCAAATATTTGATCTAATGAGGTTCCGATGTATATTTCTATAAGTTTTTTAATTAGGTGACTAGTATTCGAAGCAGTTGCATCAAACCAATTAAATATTTCAGAGGATATTCTCATAAAACTTCATTATCTTTTAGACAATTTTACATGTCCAACTTTATTTAGTATAGGTACAAAGATATGAGGATATAAATGTAAGAGCTACCCGAACCTAGTTGTATTGGACTAAATAAATTTTAAAGAAATCGTTAGCATAAAACTGAACTTTTTTTGACAAAAATTTAAATAACTATAGTTTGTTAATAGAAACTAGAGTTATGTTGATATTAAAAAAGAAGCTGTATGGAAGCCATCAGAATTTTTTGGTTTAAATCATCAAAATTCTATAAGCATAAGTCGCTGGTATAGAACTTATTTTTTTTTTTCACAAAATTACAAATAACAATTTTATACACATGTGTGAAATAGCTAAATTTTCAGAATCCTAACTTCATTGTTTTTTGAGCTACCGTTCGGATGGGCGAACGTACATGATCGATTCATTTAGAATTTGATTCTGAGCAGGAACATAATATACTTTGATATATATTTGATATGATAAATATAATATATATATATATCTCGTTTTTTTTTAATGTCACAAACGGTATGGCAAAGTTATTTCATATTTTCTGAACAGTTTAATTATTTAGGTTAGGTGATGTATTATAGTATTTGGTTCCCTGCTTGAATGATTTACGCTTAAGGAAATTAATTGATTTTTGTTATCTATGAGTACTTTTCAACTGAGTTTTAAAATCAGCAGAATTCCATCTTTAAGGTACTACTTTTCATAATGTAAACTTATATGTAAACTTAAGACGGAATCTTATCAAGTGAAATTTACTTATATTCTGTATTCTTGGTGTGGTATTCTTGAACTGCTGTATTAAATCCATCATTTAAACCTATGTTTTGATCGATAATATCAAGTAGATACTAGAGTTAGATACTAATTTTTCTTTTAAAGTACCTGCTGAACATTTGCCTTCACAATGTTTTGGAACGACATGTGTAGCCGAAAATAAAGAAAATATCAAAAAAAAAAACTCAACAAAAAAAAAAGAAAAACAAAATTGTTCATTCAATAAATACTCACAATTTTTGAAAATTTTCATTTCACATTTGAGTTCTTATTTAATGTAACAAATATAATAGATTTTAATGATTAAAATACATAAGAAACCTACAATAATTAAATTAATTTTCATTTTCATGAGGAAAAAACATCTATGATAAAATAAAATCTTTATAATTTGTATGCCTGAATCTTAAAGTTATTTTAGTCTTGGGCTGCTTCAATGAATGTGTACTTAGATATTTCTAAATTAATTTAGTGTTTATTTCCATTTTCTGTTCGATTTAATATTACTTTTTTTTTTAATGGGTATAATAAAAGATTATTTTAAGATTATTTTACAACTATATATAAATTTAATATTTAATATGCTTAGTTTATAGTTTTAGTTATACCTATTTCAATAAGCTTTATAAATATCTGAGCATTTTCTTTAAATATTAGTTAGTTTTGTAATATTACTATACATATATGTAATATTAAAATAAAAGAAATTAAAAGTACAATAATTTTATTTTTAGCACATTTCCAAAAAAAATTTTAAAAAATATGAATATTATCTTCAATCTGTCCGTCCGTCCGTCTGTCCGTCTGTTTACAAAATTTCTACACCGTTAAAGGATAGAGAAAAAAAAATTTTAACCATGTGTAGATCTCATAAAAAAAATTAATGTTGTAGAACAACTTTTTCATGTAGCCCTCTCAATTACAAAGCTATAGCTCCTCAAACTTTGAAAAAGCTCCATTTTTAAATTCGTATATCTCATGTTCTATTTAACACTTTTTAAATCTGAAAACGCCGTTCGACAAATCAATATCAAAACTACATAAATTTTTTAAATTTAGTATTTAAATTTTCCGTTATGCGAAAACCAAATTTTGCATGATTTTTCTATCTCCATAACTCCGGCACGCTTTTAGATAAGGACTTGAAATTTTAAGGTAAGAAAGAATTTTTAGAATTAAGTTTCCTCAGAAATTCTTTTTGGACTACCCCCTGTTTATGAGTTATTAGGGCTCAAAAATTGAAAATTAGCTTTTTTTAAACACCTGTAACTTAGGCAACTGTACACATTTTCCTTTAACAAGACAAAAAAAATTAAAGCTCCTGTAAAATATATTTTTAATGTGTTAACTGTTTCTTTCAGTTGTATAGAGTTCCAGTGTTACAGTCCCTCAAAATAGCAAAAAAAAAACTCTATTTTCAGAGGTATTATATCTCAGGCTCTGCTTAGTAGACAAAACATAAAAGTTAAAGCTCCTGTAATATATTTTTACCTTATGTTAACGATTTCTTTTAGTTATGTAGGGTTACGAACTTACAGCCTTTCAAAATTGCAAAAAAAAACCCTATTTTCACATTTTTTCTTATACGAAATTTTCAAATTTTAATGCAAGTCACAATTATAAACAGTTTAAATTATCTTTTGAAAATGTGAGCTTTTAAAAACCATTGGTTTACATTCTGCCTTGTTTTTAAATAATCTTTAATTTATTTTGTTTTTTAAAATACTCCTTTTTTTTAAAGATAAGTATAAAATAATCATAAAATAAAAGTAAATATCTAAGTGATAACTTTTACTTTCAACAGGTACTTATGTAAAACAAAAATCTCTAATAAAAAATGTTCTTACAATTTTTTAATAAAAGAAAAAGAAAAAATTCAAAGTTATACCAAAGTACATAATATTATATAGATTTTATAAATTGTTTATATATTTTTAAGATACTTTTTACTGAATAAATTTGATTAGTATTGATAGATATTTAAAAATATAAGATTATTTTAGTTAGGATTGAAATTTTACTTAAATATTTTCTTTTTAACTTACCAATATTATATTGTAATATTATGATATGGTAGTGTAATTCAATACAATATAATACATTTTATAATTTCATTCAGAATAAATTTAAATTAGATAAAAATATATACTATATTGATACGTAGTACTATAGATGTAGTAATAGATACTACACATTTTATATTAAATAATTTTAAATTTTATTTTCTTTTATTTAAATTTTGTCAAAGTAAAGAAAATTAAATTAAATTAAAACAAATTTATTTACTAATAAATAAAATAACTATAGAATATTGTTTATTAATGTATCTACAAAAGATAAAGTTAATTTTTTTTTTCAAAAAAATAGTAATCTGAAGAAAGGCGATATGAAATAATTCCCAAGCACTAACTCCTAAAAGCAAAAATGAACCGTGCTCGCTCGTTCGTGTATTATGAACCTACCTTGACTGTATTAATTGTATATACAAGTATACAAGTATACAAGTATTAATTGTTAACTGATTCCAAAAAAAAAATTAACTAATCTCAAAAAAAAAAAAGAAAGATTTTTACAATTTTTGGGCTTTATTTCATATGAATTATATCGCAAACTCTAAAAATGAACTAATCCTTAAAACAAATGAAATATTTCCAAAAAAAATCAAATAACCCCAAAAAAAAAAAAATGAGTACAAAATCAGAGTTTCAATAATTTGTTTAGCGGGGCTTTTATAATTTTAAATTCTATGATGTTGAAATATGTATATATAGTAAAAATAATTAGGAGGAGTTTGGAGTAGGTTGCAAAATCCGGGTTATACGCTTTTTCCATGACTCAATTCCTAATTTAAAATGTCGTATATATACATGATTTAAAATATTTTTGATCAAGGATAAACTCTGATTTTCTTTCTAACTATTAAATCCGTCCTTTACTAGTAATTATTTTTTCTAGTTTACAAACTACTTTTACATACAGCTAAAGAAATGCAGCTGCTATAATAGATGGGCAGCTTTCTATTAAGTATCTTAATTGAGGAAAATGCAATAACTCACCATCAAATATGAACTAATCCTGAAGAACAAATGAATTATTTCTAAAAAAACAAATATCTTATAAAAATAATTCAATATTACAAATTCAATTAAAAATTTATAAATAAATTTATAATTAATTTTTGTTTTTTTATATTTCAGGTAACGATCCTTCATTTTGATTATTCTTTTGACGATTCATTTTTAATTTTAAAATACACGTAGGTAAGTTTGATGCAAGCACCTTAGAATTTAAAAATTTGTATTGAAATATAAAAAAATAAAAATAAATTATAAATATCATTCTTTAATATTTCATTCTTTCTTAACACTCTTAAATTGCATTTTATTTTGTTTAAGTAAAATGGTACGTAAAATTAAGGACTTTTTAAAAGGGTCATAATCCAAAATTAATAATTCCTACTTATTTATGCATTGAATAACACACACACAATAACACACATTTTAAGATAAAATAATTATAAATATCTTATAAGCAAACCTAATATAATTAGAAAAACCTGTTCCACAATTTCCATTCCACGTCATTCCTACAAGAATGTCCATATCCTTATCTTTAAAACTAAACTGTACATTTGTATTAAAGATCTCATCCTATAGTCTGGTTTTAAAAAAGGTCGAGGGTTTTGGCTAATTAAAGTCCAATACTATCCGGAGGTATATTAATTCATCATGTGTATTCATTTTCGGTAACTTTTGAAGTTTTCACCTGAGGATCGGTAGGAAACAAAAAGCAAATTAATTAAAATAGTAAATTTTCAATATATAATCAAAGATAGATCTTATTTAATAGGGCCAACCAAATATTCAAACAAAGTAAATACAAAACATTTTTTTATGAAAATTTAAGCTTATTACAACTTACTAGTGTTAGGCGTTTAGTTAGATACAGGTGTTCAAATTTTGTTGTACAACGGTAAATTTAAATATCAAACTGAGTTTCTTTTCGTTTTGAATAATCATATTTAAAAATATAGCACTTTTAACTCTCAGGGTATTACGGCTTTATACGTAAAAAGTGGAACTAATACATTTAAAAAGTTTTAGACCAATTTTAGAATAGATCTATTGGTATAAAAATATGGTTTAATGGTGCATTAATGTTATATATTCTATGTGTTCTTTAATTTTAATGTTCTAAAGAATTTTACGATTTTTATTTTCCCTTTATCATTTATTATATATGGAAACATAATTTTGATTAATTATTTCCGCTCTGATAAATAAAGTAAGCTCTGATTAATTGCAACATTTTCTTATAATTGAAAAAAAATTATTCAAGTTATATTCAAAATAATAAAAAAGTGCAAATTATAAACTTTTATTCTAAAATTTCTTTAAAAATTTTTTATATTTTTTTATTTTGTGCATTAAATTTTGCTGCCATTTAAAAATATTATGATGCTGTTTGTTTCAACAGTAGGCACATAATTTTTTTGAATAAAGTTCGACTCTTATTTTGTTGTATTGGAAAAAATCTTAGAATATATTATGTATTATATTATTGTAACTGGGGTTCTGATGTTGTACTTATATAATGATTGTTATAAATAACATACGGTAAGAGCTTTCAAATAAATAGCATTAAGTAAGGGTTTATTTTTTTTGTATTCCATTTCTTTCTGTAATTTTAGTAGGCTGTATATACTCGTACTATAGGCTGTAAAGTGTTATATACTTTTAGGTTTTCTACAATTTTAATTAAAAAATTTTTTACAATAATAATTTAAGAAAATATATTTTAAATTTTTTATTATATGTTGAATTATAAAAACTTTGTTTATTAAAAAAAAAAAAAAACACAATTCTAAATCAATATTAAAAAAAATATTTTGTATGTAATGTTATAAATATAAAATAAATACTACATATGTATTATAATATAGTTGTTTCTATTGGGGTTCTTTGATCTTGGTCTGTATATAAGTTTAAAAATAAATTTATCCCTTTTTTGCCAAAACTTTTTGACATATTTTAGATTTTGTTTTTTATTTTGTAAATTTTTTGGGTCATAAATTTATTAAAAAATTTCTATATTTTTCGAACAAGTCAAAACAAGGAAAGTAAAGGTAATAAGTGAAAATTCAGTAAACAAATATGTTCATCAAAAATATATACTTCTCTTTCTCTAATTTGTTTTGAAAATTGTACTTTATTCTATGTACTTATATTCATTAAAAAAATATACTAAAATAATATTTAAATTCCTTTGCGAGTGATATTTAGCCCAACAGGAAAATATAATTAGATTTTCAATTTTTTAAATTCAATATCATAATAATACCTTACAAGTAGACTTCTTTTATGTCAAGTTATTCTTCTTGAATGGTGTTTTCAGATTGAAAAAATGTTAGGCAAAACATGAGATATACGTATTTGAAAATAGGGCTTTTTCTAAGTTTGAGGGGCTATAGGTCCATAGTGAATGGCTACATGCTACATGAAAAAGTTGTTCTACAACATTATTTTTTTATGAGACCAACACATGGTTAAATTTTGTTTTCTATATCTTTAATGGTGTAGAAGTTTTGTAAACAGACGGACGGACGGACGCACAGAGTGAAACTAATAGGCATATTTTTCAAAATTGTTTTGGAAATGTACTAAAAACAGGAATTTGAAGTTCTGAGCGTGCAAATCTAAAAAAAAAATCATATACATTTTATTTTGAAAGATTGTGTTTTGCTCTGTTCAAAAAAAAAAAATAGCTAAAAAAATATTATATAAAACCACTTTTAAAGATATTGGAGTTGATGACATTTGGTGGAGTTAGTACAAATTTTTAATACAACAAAGTCACTTCAAATCCTCAATGAGTTTTGTCCAAAGTCAAAGCACATGTCTTTCGACGTTATGAAGTTATAAGATATCAAAATTGCTTTCAGTGAGATAAAGTAAAATATGGCGAAAACCCTAAAAGGTTAAGAAAACTTAATACTATCTGAATGTAAGCTACGGTACTTTTGAAATAAATAAATAAAAATCAAATAAGAAATCTGCGAATAAAAATCTATTCAATAAATGCGAATATGCAATGCGAATAAAAATAAATTCAGCGGTCGGCAAACTTTTTTGGTCATGGGTAAAATTCGTCTAAGATGAGATTTTTTTAAACTTGTAGCGGGTCAGTAGCTATTTTATATGAAAGTAATTTAAAAAACATAGTTAAACCAAAAGTTAGTTCATTTATTATCAAGCAAAACAAATTTTATATAAACATAAATTGGATAAATTCAGTACACAATAGTAAAATTAAATCAAAAAACAACAAAAATAACATTTAATATTTTAACTGCTATCAGTAGGCGAAATCAATGGCTTCCATGATGCTGTACTGTTGAAGTTAATTTGGATAAGTCTGGTTCATATTTTGACATTTTAAGCCGAACACATTCATCAGAATGCTCAGTAGTCAAACTGGTCCTGTTTTTATTAAAAATATGTTTCATTTGTGAAAATGTTTGTTCACAATTATAGCTTGAGCCAAACGCAGATAAAAGAGCAAATGAAACTTTTTTGATACATGTGAATTTTGTTGGAAGATGCCCAGCACGTAGATATCATATCAAGATGATTTTCTTCCGTTTTCTCTAAATCTCCACGTAGAGTTTTAAATGTATCAGTCCATAAAGTTGAACTTCTTAAATCAATCAGCTCTTGGCTAAAATTGGTGATTTCAAGGAGCTCAAAATATTGTAAATCTAAAATAGTTTCATCAATTATATCCGCCTTCGTTATAAACGCAAACATTGGACCGTGCTTTTTAAAAGTTTGAAATCTATTTTCAAATTTGTCTTTCATGCTATTAATATAAGACTCAATATAATATAAGACTCAATATAATATATATATATAATATAATATATATATATAATATAATATAATATATATATATATAATATAATATAAGACTGTCTTTACATCGAAATCATCAACATTTCGTTTTTCTTCTTGAGTTTTTATATGTAAGAAATAGTTAAATTTACGATTTTTTATATCCATTTCAAATAAAACTAATTTTGAGCAAAAACTCTTTCATTCTTCATATAATTTTAAAATTGTGTGGCCGTTACCCTGAAGTCGTTTGTTAAACTCATTATAATGGTTCATTATATCAGTTAAGAACAGAAGTTTTAAGAACCATTTCTTATCATCAAGCTCGGTATAATTTTCTCCGATTTCAACTAGAAATATTTGTATTGCATCAAAGCAAGCTACAAATCTATTAAGCACCTTTCCTCTGCTTAACCATCGAACTTCAGAGTGCAACAGTAAACTTCTATACTCCGCTTCAATTCCCTCTAAAAAAGATTTAAAGGGTCTGTGTTTTAAAGCAGAACGTGCTGTAATTATGTTAACAATTTTAACAACCGTCTTCATAACATCATTAAGATCTTTCATCGACGCCTTTGCACATAAGTTCTCCTCGTGTATAATGCGATGAAAAGATAAGATAGGACGGCCGAGTTGGTTTTCTAACAATTTCACGAAACCAATATTTTTCCCCTCATAGACGGATCACCATCAGTTGTTATCGAAAACAATTTCTTTTTTAAATCTAAAAATTTCCATTTCTCTCATTTCCAAACTGCGTGAACTCCTGAACTTTACTAAGAATATCAGAGCCTTTAGTAATTGTACCGTCCATTGAAGCCAGAATGAACAATTCCTCCTGGACTTTAAAAGAATTTATTGATGCAAACCGAGCAATAATTGCAAGTCTTGCCATTATTTATGTCACTGCTCTCGTCCAGGGAAATACTAATAACTTCACTCGATAATATATCGTTTTTGATCTGAATGTCAATGTCTGCAGCCATATCTTTTATTCGTCGCTGGACAGTTCTTGCTGATAACGGAATTTCTTTAATCCTGGCCAAGATTTCTGTTTTATTTTTGAAATCATTAAAAAGATGTTCGGAACATTGGATAAATGCCGTCTTCAAATATTCACCATCTGAAAATGGTTTTCCGTTGCGTCCAATCGCAAGAGCTGCTGCAAAGCTAGCAGCTATTGAGTGGTGATGTTGCGTTATGAACTTCTGTAAAACTCCTTTTTGATTTCCAAAATTCAATACGTGCTTCTTGATGTTTTCCAATTTTTCATCGTTTGGCATGTCACTTACAACTTTATGTTTGGAAGAAAAGTGCCTCTCAATATTGTAAGTTCGACCAGTAATTTTACCCCACATAACCAAAACACCACACGATCACCACTCTCAATACATCCATAATTTTCTTTCCATATAGGTTGAAATAATCTCACCTTTTTTGCCTTGGGTTCGGTCATGGTTAAAAATCACAAAAAATTATTATGTTCACCGCTATTTTTTGTTTACTAAATAAATATTCCACGTTATCTTTGTTTCGACGTTGCGCTTGAAATGAAAATTTAAACTGATAGATAGAAACATAACTTTACATTTATTTTGCGCGTAGCAACATAAAATTTATCAAGGCTACTACGATTTTAAAAGTTCGCAAAATTTTTAAATTCTAATCTCAAAGCCTTATAAAAAAAACAATTGCTGGGAAAACTTTTAATTTTATATACAATTTTTGTAATCAAAAAATATATTTATTAATTTGGAACCAATTTTACAATTTCGAAGCGGGTAACATGAAATGATGATTTGGGTCACTCCGTGACCCACGGGTCATAGTTTGCCGGGTGCTGCTATAGAGTTATTACTTATTATATTTTGTAATATAAAGCAGATATAATATGAATGTTAAATGTTGCTAAAATATGAGTTTCTGTATGAGTTTCTGTAAATATGAGTTAAATGTTGCTAAAATATGAGCTTAAATGTTGCTAAAATATGAGTTTCTGATTTCAAATTATAACTTTAAAATCGGTATTGGACATTACCGATGCTTTTAAAAAAGTACTTTTTAAAATAATTAAGTAATAAAAATAATTATAAAAGTAATTAAAATTTAAGACGAATTACTTTTAAAAAATTAAAAGCAAATGCCTAATTCTTTTTGCTAGAACTTTAATTTTCAAAGTTTCAATACCAAAAATTATTATTGATAATTATCAAGCATTAAAATAACACAAGTTGCCAACATTTTCCTATTACCAATTCTATTGTTACTAGTAATTGTACTGGTACTTGAATTTTACAGTTCAGCTCAACATCCATATTTATGTTAACTAGTACTCGTATCTATATATATTTAAATTTTAAAAATAGAAAAAAAAAAAAAAAATTTCAGTTTTAAAATAAGGTAGCGTTTTATATTATTTTTGGTTTTTTCCATGACATTTCAGATGAATTCCGAAAACATTATTAAGTTTAATAGTACGTTCACAAACACTTGATTTTGAGAAATCGAGATGATTTCGAAAATTAAGTTGATTTCGTTCTTTTTAGCACATTTCCAAAAAATTTTTGAAAAAATGTGCTTATTAGTTTCACTCTGTCCGTCCGTCCGTCCGTCCGTCCGTCTGTTTACAAAACTTCTACACCGTTAAAGATAGAGAAAAAAAATTTTAACCATAGGTAGGTCTCATAAAAAAAATAATTTTGTGGAACAACTTTTTCATGTAGCCCCCCCCATTACGGAGCTACAGCCCCTCAAACTTTGAAAAAGCCCTATTTTTAAATGCATATATCTTATGTTCTGCTTAAGATTTTTTCAATCTGAAAACGTCATTCGACAGGTATTTCTTTTATCTTTGTAAATTAATATCAAAATGATACAATTTTATTAAATTTAGTATTTAAATTTACCGTTATGTGAAAACCAAATTTTGCATGATTTTTCTACTTTCATAACTCCGGCACGCTTCTAGATAGAGACTTGAAATTTTGAGGCAAGAAAGAACTTGTAGAATTAGTATAAGTTTGCTCAGAAAATTTTTTTGGACCACCCCCTGTTTATGAGCTATTAGGGCATACAAATTGAAAATTTGCTATTTTTAAACACCTGTAACTTAGGAACCTGTACACATTTCACTTCTGCAAGATATAAAAATTAAAGCTACAGTAATATATTTTTACATGTGTTAAAGGCTTATTTAAGTTGTAAAGGGTTCCAAAGTTGCAGCTCTTCAAAATTGCGAAAAAGCACCATTTTCAGATGTATATATATCGGGCTCTGCGTAATAATTTTCCAATCTAAAACTGCCAGAAGATCGGAAATTTTATTATCTATATAAAACAATATTAAAATTATGTAATATTTTGTAATTTACTATTTAAATTTACCGTTATGTGAAAACCACATTTTGCATGAAATTTCTTTTTTCATAACTCCGGCACCCCTTTAGATAGGAACCTGAAATTTTGAGACAAGAAAGAACTTTTAGAATTAGTATAAGTTTCCTCAGAAAATTTTTGGTAACACCCCCTCTTTAAGAGTTATTACGCCTCAAAAATTGAAAATTTGCTATTTTTAGACACCTGTAACTTAGGCACCTGTACAAATTTTTCTTCGGCAAGACATGAAAATTAAAGGTTCAATAATATACTTTTATGTGTGTTAACGGCTTTTCTTAATTATAAAAGAGTCCGGACTTACGGCCCCTCAAAATTTCAAAAATGTCCTATTTTCACATTTTTTCTTATTACATGAAATTTTCAAATTTTTGTGCAATTCACAATTCTAAACAGTTTGTATTGAGTTTTGGAAATGTGCGCTTTTAAAAACCTTTGGTTTACATTCTACCTTATTTTTTCTTGATTTCCCATACATTTTTCAAAAATTTATCTGTCAAAGAAAATCAGCTCGTTACTCGATTTTCTAAAAATCACCTTAAAATCACGTTGTTCGTCCATCAATTTTCGATTTTAGATTATTTTAAAAAATATTTCATTACCCTTGCTTTTTTGAATTTGTTGTCAAAAATCAAAATAAAAATTTTGTTGATAGCAGCAGATTCAAAAAGGAAATATTTTCTATTGTGTGGACGGAAAAATAAAAAATTAAAAAAATATTAAATTGGAATGAGAATTCCATTAAATTGTTAATTTCCAAATTTATTTTAAATTTTTTCAAATATTATTTTATTTATTTACTTTTAACAATAACTTAACTTTAACAATAACTTAACTTTAACAATAATTTTATTTATATTTTAACTTTTTATTTACTTGAAACAATAATATAAACATAAATATGTCAAATTAGGTTCTTGATTTTCAAAAATGGTTTGTGAACGCTTGACATTTTACTTGATTTTGTACATGATAATCAACTAGATTTCGGAGTTTGTGAACATACTATAAATAATATGTTTGAAAACATTTTGATATTTAAAAGATTGTATGTTATCCGAGTGATAGATTCAATCCCTTTCAGGTTACAATATTCATTTACATTTATTTTGCAATATGATAGTTTATTATTTGTTTGTGACAGTTGGGCTTGGCGTTAAATTTTACTATAAAACCTAAACTGGTTTATATATTTTCTAACAGTTTTTTCTTAATTTGTTTACCTATTATTTTCTCTAATAACATTTAAAAGCCTTTAGCATTATCACCATTCAGCATACAGTGTAATTCTGAAATTTTTTGAATACTATGATGTGTTGTAATAATATTACATAACAAAAAGAATATACATGTATAGATATAATATAAAATATGAAAAAAAAATTGTTTGCCGGATGAAACGATAAAACTTTTTTTTTTTATAATTTTAAAAGAGAAAAAAATATGTTTATTTTACTATTAAAATGGAGGTGAATTTTTGCTACAGTAGTTTCTTTTTATTTTTGTTTTAACGATTTTTTTTTTTTTTGTAGTTTTTGGACTAGAAAAAATAAACTGAAAATATATGCAAGAAACTTTCTGTAAAAACTTATCTTAAACACAACATTCTGTTTTTTCTTCTTGTTTTCTTTTTTTTTTCGTTTTTTGAGAAAAAGTAAATCTGAGCAATTTTTTTAGTTAGATTTTTTTTTTTTTTTTTGCTGTTTTAAAAAAAAAAATGCAAGTTAAAACAATTTTAAAATCTAAACTTTTATTGCTCGTTAATCACAGATGAAGTTTTATAGAAGACACAGGGGTGAAAAAAGAAAAACATTTTTTAAACTTTTTAAAGTAGTAATGGAAAAAAAAAAAGTTTATAATGATAAACAGGAAGTTCACTGGAAATGGAAACAAAAGGTATAAAAACAAAAAAAAAAAAAAAAAACAGTGGTGATAAAATAATAATATAAAAATAATAAAATAATGCTTCCTTTTAGTTTTCTCCCCTTTCTCTCTCTCTCTCTCTCTTTTTGACAAGTTTTATTTTTCACTGTTGAAAAGTGAATAAATGGTTAACAACCTGTCATTTATATTTTTTGTTAATTGAAAAATTTTCAATATATCAATGACTATATTATTTTGTTATTAAGTGTTAAGTTTTTTTTTTGTTTTTAGTCTTTATGTCACTTTGCAACATTAAAAACACACCTAATGATTTGTTTTTGACAAAATAAGAAATGATCCAAACAAATTGTTAATGTTTTTTTTTTTTTTTTTTAGTTTTATTATAACATAGTACCTATAGAATTAATACTGGTATAATTTGAAATCTATTGGTGTAATTTTATATCTCAAACGGTAAAATAATTGGGTGTGAAAACTATTTAAAAAAAAAAAAACAATTCTATGTGAAATAAAAAAATAATTGTAAGCAAAATTAAAATAAAAAGTTTAAATAAATATTTGAGTATCATTAGCATTCAGATTAGTATCTACTATCTATATGTATCTCTATAAGAGATAGTATCTAAACATTTATTTTTTAAAAGTTTGTCAAGTAGAAATAATCGATTGTTTTTTTAGCACATTTCCAAAAAAAATTTTGAAAAAATGTGCTTATTAGTTTCACTCTGTCCGTCCGTTCGTCCGTCCGTCTGTTTACAAAACTTCTACACCGTTAAAGATAGAGAAAAAAAATTTTAACCATAGGTAGGTCTCATAAAAAAAATAATTTTGTGGAACAACTTTTTCATGTAGCCCCCCCCATTACGGAGCTACAGCCCCTCAAACTTTGAAAAAGCCCTATTTTTAAATGCATATATCTTATGTTCTGCTTAAGATTTTTTCAATCTGAAAACGTCATTCGACAGGTATTTCTTTTATCTTTGTAAATTAATATCAAAATTATACAATTTTTTTAAATTTAGTATTTAAATTTACCGTTATGTGAAAACCAAATTTTGCATGATTTTTCTACTTTCATAACTCCGGCACGCTTCTAGATAGAAGCTTGAAATTTTGAGGCAAAAAAGAACTTTTAGAATTAGTATAAGTTTGCTCAGAAAATTTTTTCGGACCACCCCCGGTTTATGAGCTATTAGGGCTTAAAAATTGAAAATTTGCTATTTTTAAACATCTGTAACTTAGGAACCTGTACACATTTTACTTCTGCAAGATATAAAAATTAAAGCTACAATAATATATTTTTACGTGTGTTGGTTTATTTTAGTTGTAAAGGGTTCCAAAGTTGCAACTCTTCAAAATTGCGAAAAAGCCCTATTTTCAGATGTATATATCTCAGGCTCTGCGTAATAGTTTTGCAATCTAAGACCGCCAGAAGATCGAAAATTTTATTATCTATATAAAACAATATCAATATTATGTAATATTTTGTAATTTACTATTTAAATTTACCGTTATGTGAAAACCACATTTTGCATGAAATTTCTTTTTTCATAACTCCGGCACCCCTTTAGATAGGAAACTGAAATTTTGAGGCAAGAAAGAACTTTTAGAATTAGTATAAGTTTCCTCAGAAAATTTTTTGGTGACACCTCCTCTTTAAGAGTTATTACGCCTCAAAAATTGAAAATTTGCTATTTTTAGACACCTGTAACTTAGGCACCTGTAAAAACTTTTCTTCGGCGAGACATGAAAATTAAAGCTTCAATAATATATTTTTACGTGTGTTAACCGCTTTTCTTAGTTATGTAGGATTCCGGAATAACGCACCTCAAAATTTCAAAAATGTCCTATTTTCACGTTTTTTCTTATTAAATGAAATTTTCAAATTTTTGTGTAAGTCACACTTCTAAACAGTTTGTATTGAGTTTTGGAAATGTGCCCTTTTAAAAACCGTTGGTTTACATTCTACCTTGTTTTGTTTATGTTTGATCGATTCGTTTTTTTATGTTTATGTAAAATCAAGTTCATTAGAATTGAGGTATTTAATAATTTATTTATTTTTTTTTTTTGAATATGAATCCCCTTTTTAAAGGACTTATTTTTGTTTTGTTATTTTTAAGTCGTTTTTTATCAAGTATAATGTTCTTTGTGACAGTCAAAAATAACTATAACTGCTTTAGGTTTTTAAGAAAAATCTATAACTGCTGTAGGTTTTCGCGTTTTATTTTTACATTTTAAATACGGTTTGGAAGCGGTTTTTAAAAATTTTCCAAAACAAAGGCAAGACAAAGGTTGGAAGAAAGAAAATACTGGAAGAACAAATGAAGTAATCAAATAAAAGTTCATTTAAACTTTTAAAGTTCAAAAAATGTTTTAAAATTAGTGTGACATGAATAAGTGAATTATTATTGTTTAAAAGTGATAATAAACAAATTTTTTTCCTTTTTTTCCAAATATCATTATCTAAAATTTCTTTAGCACTTTTGGTTTTTATGTCGAAAAATTTATTAAAAATAATAATAGATTTTAAAATTTTTTATGTAACTTATTCTTCAAACGTTATTGAAACCAAAAACCTTTAATAAGACGACAAATTTAGTAAGATTGTACCATACATAAGTGGCCTTGTTGAAAAGAGATTTTGAAAAACGAGCCTGAAATAATTGATCCTATTAGCACTATTAGGTACAAGTTTTTAATTATGTATTAGTGAAAACTAAGCTTTTACTTTTATCCTTCTTTATTATTTACTGTTCTTGATGCCATTTTTCTTATTTGGCAGAAGAAACAATTTTTATTTTTTGAAAAATAACTGATAAACATTATGTCTACCAATTTTATTACAATGTATTTTTTTCATTTTTGATTACGATTTTCTTCAAAAAAATAATGAAATTTGATTCTTAGTTGATTGTATTATAAAATAGTAATATACGTTCTGTCATCTGTCATCTGACATCTATATTAATATCTGACCAGTGACAAAGTTTTTATTATTGTCGGTCTTTCAATCAAAAAGTTTGAAGTTCAAATTTAAATGAGTAATATAACTACATACATAAAATAATTAATAGTGGCTCGGTCACATGTTTAACCTTTGCCATTAGTATATCGATTAGATACGGGTCCAAAATAAATATCCAATAATTTAATTTATGCATTAATTATTCTCTTTTTTATAATTCCTTACATATTTATTATAAAGAAGTGTTAATTACACCTCTTAAATAACAATAAATCGCGTAAACAACTGTAAAGAACTATAAAAAATGGTTAAAAACTGTAAAACGCTGAAAATAACTGTAAAATATTGTAAATTATTTACATAAACTAAACGTAAACAAAAGTATACTTAAATAGTATAAAGTTTTTTTTTTTTTTTTCCTAAAGGAGGTGGGAATCTTCCAAAGACACCAAGAATTTCCCCCTTGGTAGTGTCAGATTCTTACTGGCTAAACCCACCTCCCCCTTTAGCCAATATAATGGGATGAAACCCTTACCTGCAAACGCAGTATATTGGCTAGGGAGTAGGGATAGGAAAGGGTAGGAAATGGATACGGAAACATTGAATTGGGAGTGGGACTGTAAGGAAACAATGAATCCGCCTATTATTATTACTACTTTGCTAACAGTGACTAAAGGCGTCACAACAGTTACAACATGTAGTGTAGTATATATACTACATGAGGTAATTATTGAAGGCAACCCCCACTGTCACTGTAGCGGTTACTATTATTGGTATTAGTACTCGTATTATATTACTATTTATGGTATTAATAATATTAATATTATTATTATTTTACTACAGAGTCAGCGCCATCAGTGGATTACAACGTGCAGCAGTATATAACACCTTACTTGCATGATATAACCAAAGATGGCTCCACTGTAGCAGCTATTATTACTATTATTATTATTATAATTATTGTTATTATTACTATTACTATTATTATTATTATTACTATTATTATTATTATTATTGTTATTATTTTACTACAGAGTCAGCGCCATCCGTAGATTACAACGTGCAGGACTATATAACACCTTACTTGCATGATATAACCAAAGATAGCCCTACTGTAGCAGCTATTATTATTACTATTATTATTATTATTACTACTATTAATTATACGATATACATTATTACGATATAAAAGTACTACATATTGTTTTTTTGTTTATGACCTGACCGGGGTTTGAACCCAAGACCCTTTGATTGAAAGGTTGGCGACTTAACCACTGTGCCATGAGTCAGTTTGTTTTTCACAGTTTAACCAATATTTTCATTTTAATCTTTGGTTTAAACCTTTCTTTTAAAATGGTTAAAACCTGAAGAAAATGCATTTATAAGCTGTTACATTTAAGGAAAATGGCGAATATACAACAAATGTATTGTTGACGAAAAAAACTTTTAAAAATATATTAAAGGCACAAGTAATATTTTTTGTTTTCGTCTTAAGAACTTTCAATATTTTTAAATTCTTTAACGTTTTGAAGTAAAGCAGAAATTAAGTTGAATGCTTTGCAAAAGGAATATTTGCATTGTTTATACTTTTTCAGCAAAAAATCTTTCTAGTAAATTAAAATTACTAAGTTATTTACATGTATCTACATGACAACACTGAGTTCAATGTTCAAAACCCTATAATAATAAGTATAGTATATGATCTGAAAAACTTCAGTTGGCAACTAAAAAGTTATATTTTGGTTCTATGTTTAATTATTAATTAAAAGTTTTCTAAAATATAATTATAGATTTTTTTTTTAGTTATTTAAAGTATGAAAAATTTTTTTGAACTTTAAAACTTTAATTAGAAAAATATAACCTTAAAGTCATATTATAAAGGTGTTATTTTTAATAGTAGTGAAAATTCATATTGGTTAAAAACTTTTCAGTATAAAAGAGTTGAATTCTATGCATTATAATAAAACTTTAGTTGAAATTAAATATAGTAAAAAGGTAATTAATAATAGTATGCTTTCGTTTTTTTTTATTATTATTTTCAGTTTTTTTATGAATAGTTCAAATTTATTTTAACATTTATTTTTAAATTAAAAGTCTTAATTTAAAAAAATTAGAAAATTTCAATAAATTTAATAAAGGAAAAAAAATTGAGTTGAAAATAATTGTGATAAATTATTGTTTTAAGACCGTGCTTCACTAATCTTTTTAAAAGTGATAATGGCTTTTTTCTAGCCAAAATGAAAAGAGAAACTCCGAATTCTTTTGTTAGGGAGCGTGTGATATGCCTGTATTTTATTTGTCCGTAGTATCATTTGCCTGTGTTTCTTGATAATTTGACAGTATTTCATTTGCCTGTATTTCATTCTAAATTAGGAGAGATTTTAGAATTTTGCATTCAAAAGCAGGGCTTTACGCTTTTTTCAGAAAATTTATATATGTATATATGTATGTGGGAATCTGAATTAGGAAGGACTTTAGTGAATTCACGCCTTTTACAGAATATTTATATAATATATTTTTGTATAATACCAAAAATGTTTTCAGGGGTGGGAAAGGGCTTAGAAAGCTTTCATTTCAAACTTCAAGTTGATTGAAAAAATTCTTATTTTTAGAATTTTTGTGATTTAAATAGTAGAGATAATGTTAAAAAAGTATCAACTCGACAGAATATCAAACACAGACAAATGAAATACAGGCAAATGAAAAAACAGGGTAATGAAATACAGGCAAATGAAATACAGTCAAAAGAAATACGGGCTTGTGATAGTAACCCCTTTTGTTAGACACTAGTTATAGAAATATTTTTTTGTATAGTAAAATTACTAAATTTTATGATTAAAAATATTTTAAGAAACAAATCCAGTTATAAACTTTAACGGTGACCGGAATTAATGTCCAAGGCAATAAACCCGAATCTTTTTTTTTATTTTATTTTCAATACGGAAAGAACCCGAACTCATTAATTTTTCAAATACGGTCTTATTACCTAAGCTAATAAATAAATATCCATTTTTCGTCTTTATTTCCACATTGGAAAGGAAATAAAGCGGATTTGTGAATTATTTCCGGTCACTAACTTTAACATTTTAACTGCAATATTTAATATAAAATTAATATTATTATTTTAAACGCAACACATAGTTTGAAATTTTAATTTTTTTGTAAACTTTTTTTCGGGTACAATACTTTTTGTTCGATATAACGACCTTTTTCGGATACAACTACAAAATTTTTTTGAAAAAAAATTGTTCTTCCATCTCTATCACTAGCATCTATTTTTCGTATCTTTTATTACTTCTTCTAGAAAAAAGTTATTAACAGTTGTACAAAAGACTAGTGAAGCACACAGCCTTTATTTCAAAATTGAAAATCGTGTTAACTGATATTACTGATTTTTTGTATTTGTTTAAAAAAAAAAAAAAATTTTATATTTTTCAAACAAAATTTTACAAAAATTTTCGAATAGAGTTAGTCAATAAAAACTTTTTCATTATGTTTCTATTACTAGTAAGCTTACCCGGGAAAATAACATATTTTTTGAATAATTTTTTTCATAAAAAAAAAAAAGTACTTAATATTGAGTTTTTTAATATTCTAATGTAATAGTATTCGTTTCGTTGCAATTTAATTTCTTTTTATCAAAAATGAAAATGTAGAAAATAGCCTTGTGACTGGAATAATAGATTCCTACTTTGTTGGCAGATATGTCATCAGTATGTTACATTTCCCATTAAACATTTTCTTTAAACAGTGTAAAAGTTTTTGTATTAATTATTTTCACATATAGGTAATAATAATTGCATGTACAATTTTTGTTTTGTATTGGGTAATTGAAAGGGTTAAAATCAAAATGAAAACAACATTTACTGGACAATCTATACTGCAGTGGATTAATACATCATAAGCTATCATAACCATAGTAATATATTGAACTTCTTGGGTAATTAAATCTGTCAAACAGTTCAGTTATATAATATAGGGCAACAAAAAACAAAATAATAACAATTTTTTAACTCCATAAGAATGTTCGAAAAACGCTCATTAAAATTTGATCAAATCGGATCAGTGATTTTTTGCATGCATATTCTATAAACGCACAAACAAACAAAATATAAAGATGTTATAGCCATATGAGAACTAACTAAGAAGCAGTTGTGTAAGGCAAGAGTCAAGAAATCAAAATATTAAACAGAATTTAAAAAAATAGGATAAACAACATCTTTCTAAACAATCTCTCATAATATATAATTAATATCATATTATATGAAGATGTTTCTCATATATGAAATCAAATGTCATGTCATCATTATACCAAGTACCAATATGTGAAACATTTGGCATAGATTGTCATAAGTAATGGATAAGTATCAAAAGAAAGCTCTAATCTTTTTTAAGCTGTTAATTTTATTACTTTTTTAATGCATTTCTCTACCCACATAAATGTGGACAGGAAATTACACAGCCTTTCCTGTTCAGGTGTGGCTGTAAATATCGTAAGGGGGAATAACTCTTACAACACCCACACTTCCTCCGTGTTTACAGAGTATTTTTTACGCTTTTATTTAGCATAATTCTTTTTTGCTTTAGAACCGCGTATATTAAAAATTATTTCAATTGAAGTATAGTCATTTTCTAGAGCATTCGATTTAAATTCAGTAAAATTTAATCCACAAGCTTTTGTAGTTTTCGGATAGTTGTTTCTTTTTTGATAGTTGTTTCTTTTTTGATTGATTCAATTTAGCCATATTGTTCTAATGTCCTAGTTAAACATCTTATAATTTTAAAAGAAAAAGCATAAAAGAAAAACAGTTTTTTAATTTTAAATGAAAAACAAGAAAAGTAATGTTCAATTTGGGTTCAACGTTTTTTATACTATACAGAATCATTAATCGATTTTTGAAAATTCTTTTTTAATTGAACGATATCCATCAAAACTTTATTTTCGTAATATAAAATATAAAATCAATATAATATATATGTGTAATATACTTATATATATATTTTTATTTTTATAACATGCAAATATTACAACATATATATGTTATTGATGTATCTAAGTACTATAGAACGAAAACAAATTGAAAATTATATTCAGATTAAAATTTAAATTTTTTATTAACGAGAAAAAGAAAATTGTTTTAAATATAATCTCTTTTTTTTTTTTTTTACTGACTACTGCACTGTTACTTATATAACATTATAAAAAATCTTTTTAAAATTTTATTTTTTAATAGTAAAAATTTCATATGAAGTTTGCAACGTCCTTTAAAAACGTGATACGATGACATTTGACTTAAATAAAAAAAAAAAAAAAAAAATAAAAAAAATAAAAAAAACGTACGTAATATACCGATATGTAAATTGAAGGTAATATTGATTTCTTTCTAATTTTTCTCTTCGTTTTATTATTGTTGTTCCAGACTTCATTTGATTTTTTTTTTTTCTTTTTTTTTTTTTTTTAAAACAGTATACAGAAATTCTCATCTCATTCATTCCATTTTTGAATTTTTAACAATTTAAAATTTTTTCAATTGGAGTTTTTGTTGAGAAAGGTTATCAGGTTATTTGGATTATACTTTTTCATTCTTATTTTTATACCCGTATGAACTATGTTCAAGGGTATAATAAATTTGCCATTACGTTTGTGACACCTTAAAGGAGTCGAGCTAGATATAGTGTCAAAGGTATGGATCGGCTCAGAATCGAATTCTGAGTCGATTAAGCCATGTACGTCCGTCCGTCCGTCCGTCCGTCCGTCCGTCCGTCCGTCCGTCCGCACGATAACTCAAAAAATAAAGGAGCTAGGGGGCTGAAATTTTTTTTACGTCACTTTTGCAAAATTGTTAGTTTTGCTATTTAAATCCAACATTTTCGGTCGGCGGGTTCGAGTAGCTGCCATACAACTTCTATCTTTATATAGAAATAACTCAGTATGTATTCAAGCTAGGTTTCTGAAATTTTGCAAATGATGTTCAAGTTTTATGGCAACAACTTCTGTAAAATTTGGTTGTGCTGGTGCAGCGGGTTCGGGTAGCTGCCATACAACTTCTCCGTTTAAATGAGAATAACTCAGTGTTTATTGAAGCTAGGAATCTGAAATTTAGTAAAGAGGTGTCGAGTTACATGCCAACAACTTTTGTAAAATTTGGTTGGTCTAGAGCAGCCGGTTCAGACTTCTTGCACCTCTTGGAACCTAATGAAGCTAGGCGTCTGAAATTTTGCAAATGATGATCAAGTTTTATGGCAACAACTTTTGTAAAATTTGGTTGTGGTGGTGCGGCGGGTTCGGGTAGCTGCCATACAACTTATCCGGTTAAATGAGAATAACTCAGTGTTTATTGAAGCTAGGAATCTGAAATTTAGTAAAGAGGTGTCGAGTTACATGCCAACAACTTTTGTAAAATTTGGTTGGTCTAGAGCAGCCGGTTCAGACTTCTTGCACCTCTTGGAACCTAATGAAGCTAGGCGTCTGAAATTTTGCAAATGATGATCAAGTTTTATGGCAACAACTTCTACAAAATTTGGTTGTGCTGGTGCGACGGGTTCGGGTAGCTGCCATACAAAATCTCTTTTTAAATGAAAAGAACTCAGTGTCCGTCCGCACGATAACTCAAAACATAGAGGAGCTAGGAGGCTGAAAATTTTTTTACGTCACTTTTGTAAAATTGTTAGTTTTGCTATTTAACTCCAGCATTTTCTGTCCCCGGGGTCGAGTAGCTGCCATACAACTTCTTTCTTTAAATAGAAATAACCCAGTGTCTGTTCAATCTAGGTATCTGAAATTTTGCGAATGATGATCAAGTTTTATGGCAACAACTTCTACAAAATTTGGTTGTGGTGGTGCGACGGGTTCAGGTAGCTGCCATACAAAATCTCTTTTTAAATGAAAAGAACTCAGTGTCCGTCCGCACGATAACTCAAAAAATAAAGGAGCTAGGAGGCTGAAATTTTTTTTACGTCACTCTTGCAAAATTGTTAGTTTTGCTATTTAACTCCAGCATTTTCGGCCGCCGGGTTCGAGTAGCTGCCATACAACTTCTTTCTTTAAATAGAAATAACTCAGTGTCTGTTCAATCTAGGTATCTGAAATTTTGCAAATGATGATCAAGTTTTATGGCAACAACTTCTACAAAATTTGGTTGTGCTGATGCGACGGGTTCGGGTAGCTGCCATACAACTTCTTTCTTTAAATAGAAATAACTCAGTGTCTGTTCAATCTAGGTATCTGAAATTTTGCAAATGATGATCAAGTTTTATGGCAACAACTTCTACAAAATTTGGTTGTGGTGGTGCGACGGGTTCGGGTAGCTGCCATACAAAATCTCTTTTTAAATGAAAAGAACTCAGTGTCCGTCCGCACGATAACTCAAAAAATAAAGGAGCTAGGAGGCTGAAATTTTTTTTACGTCACTCTTGCAAAATTGTTAGTTTTGCTATTTAACTCCAGCATTTTCAGCCGCCGGGTTCGAGTAGCTGCCATACAACTTCTTTCTTTAAATAGAAATAACTCAGTGTCTGTTCAATCTAGGTATCTGAAATTTTGCAAATGATGATCAAGTTTTATGGCAACAACTTCTACAAAATTTGGTTGTGCTGATGCGACGGGTTCGAGTAGCTGCCATACAACTTCTTTCTTTAAATAGAAATAACTCAGTGTCTGTTCAATCTAGGTATCTGAAATTTTGCAAATGATGATCAAGTTTTATGGCAACAACTTCTACAAAATTTGGTTGTGCTGGTGCGACGGGTTCGGGTAGCTGCCATACAAAATCTCTTTTTAAATGAAAAGAACTCAGTGTCCGTCCGCACGATAACTCAAAAAATAAAGGAGCTAGGAGGCTGAAATTTTTTTTACGTCACTTTTGTAAAATTGTTAGTTTTGCTATTTAACTCCAGCATTTTCTGTCCCCGGGTTCGAGTAGCTGCCATACAACTTCTTTCTTTAAATAGAAATAACCCAGTGTCTGTTCAATCTAGGTATCTGAAATTTTGCGAATGATGATCAAGTTTTATGGCAACAACTTCTGCAAAATTTGATTGTGGTGGTGTGACGGGTTCGGGTAGTTGCCATACAACTTCTCTTTTTAAATGAAAATAACTCAGTGTCTATTGAAGCTAGCTATCTGAAATTTAGTGAAAAAGTGTCGAGTTGCATGCCAAAAACTTTTGTAAAATTTGAATGGTCTAAAGCAGCCGGTTCAAGCTTTTTGCATTTCTTGGAACTTAATGAAGCTAGGCGCAATAGATTCGGGTAGCTATCATACAACTCCACAATTTACATAAATATATCTCTGTAGTTCGGTACTAAAACTCTGAATGTTTTTAAAAGATGATCAAGTTTAATAGAAACAGGATATATTACGTTCATACGGGTATCCCAGAGTTGACACAGTCTACTCTACTGCACTCTTCCTCGTTTTTGTTTTTGTTTTTATTATTTTTATTTTATGTTTTTGTGTTTTTATTTTCTTTTCTTTGTGTTTAATTCAAGTTGATTGAATGTGTTCTACATTACAGACGAAGTATTATTAAAAAAAAAAAGAAAGAAAGAAAGAGAGAGAAAGAAAAAAAGAAATGAATTCCATTTAGAATAGGACATGGAAAACCAAGGCAATATGGGTGTTCATTATCTAATCAAATTTCAGATTTAAAAACAAAAAAAAAAAAAAAAAAAATAACAAATGGAAAAATTTAAAACTAAAATTAAAGTAAGAAAAAAATATATATATATAGTTCTGTCTCTGCTTTTTTCTTTTTTGAATTTTTTTTAGTGTTATTTGTTTTTTTCACTATAAGGTATTAAATTTATAAATTAAGCACGTACAAAGTAACTGAATTTTTTAAAAGGTAAAAAACTTAAAATTACAGTATTATTATTTTGAGTAAAATTGAACGCTTTTGAACCAATTACACAAATATCTAAACACATATGAAATGAAAGTTAAATGAAATGAAATAATATAGAAACAAAAAAAAACAAAAAAAAATTGAAGTTTACAGAAGTTAAAATGAAGAAAATTTAAAGAAAATTAAAAACAAAACCATATTCGAAATTATTATATATATAAAATCTTATTATATAGGTGATGAGATAATTTTGGATTTAAATCTCTTGAGTTACATATTAAATTTTTATTTTAAGTACTAATTCCCAACACTATACAACAGAAATTAATTTTCTTAATAGTTGATGAGATAAAGTCGTCTTGTACAAAAGAAAAAAGAATAAAAAATATCATTTGGAGGAAAAAATAAAATATTTGGCCAATTTTCCCTTATGATTTCTTCAAGATTTACAACAACTAAAATCTTTTATTATACATATTATATTTACTGTACTATATATATATATATATATATATATATATCCTTTTTCACGGTATTTTATATTTGTATGTTTTCTTTTTGTATTTTGTACTTTTTTGTAAAAAAATATAATTAGATAATATGGGATAGTGCGTATATACATTAGTACGTTTTCGTATATATGTATCCTATTATAATGTTGAAAACATTTTTATTTAAAATGAATAAATAAATAAATAATATCCATATATTTATTTTATATAAGACCATTGCCATTTAAGTAAAAGATATATCCTTATAAAATAGTTTCAATGTGGGGCATGACTTCATATTACAAAAAAAAAAAAAAAAAAAACATAGTATAGAAATGTAGATAACAATAAAAAATTTGATTCTATTTTATAAAAGTTAGATACACCCTTTATACTTTATAATAAGAATAAAAGTTGTTGCACTACATTTTAAATGAGATGAAGAAAAAAAAAAAAAAAAAAGAAAAGAAGATATGAGAATTGAAATGAAAATAAAAAATAAAAAGTAACAAAATTAAACATTGAAAAAGAAAATATAAATGAAATATAAATAATATAATGAAATCTAAGCTGGTTTTGAATATTTGATGAGGTCAAAAGTTTTATTTAGATTTTAGAAAATATTTTTTTTTTTTTTACTTAAACCTTTTTTTTTTTTTCTTATTTCAATTTATTTGGTTTTTCTGTTCCACATGTACTCTTATGTGAATATACATATCATATATATGTATATCAATTATGTTTACATATATTTTTGTTCTAAAAAAAAAAAACTACCTATATGTATGTATATTAAAATGTTAAATAGAATGTATATAGTTGATTTAAATAGTAGTTTTTAAGGCAAAAAGACAACTTAACTATTAAGTTTTTTTTTTAAATAGTCTCAGAATCATATTCAATTTGATTGACATAAATTTTTAATATTCATCTTTATCAATCTTTTTATCTACAAAATACTCAAATATGATTAAAGATTAAAACTAGACAGTTTTTTTTTTTTAATAATCATACGTTACCTGTTACGAGAAGATATACTACTATTTTCACAATTTTCCATTTATTTAGGCAGAATATGAAATTTATTGCATATCACGAAAAATAAAATTTCAAGCGCGGCTTTAAAAATACATTAGGTAAAAATATTTGCTTTTTTTTTATTTTTCCCAGTCTTACATTGCACAAATTTACACGTAAAACATTTTTCCATTGCACATCCTAAGGTACATATTATTTATGTATGTAAAAAAAAACATTGTTATCTTTGTTAGATTTTGTTTTGGTTAGAAAAAATTCGAAAAAATCAAGTCAATTTTTAGAAAACCATTCATTACTAAGAAAAGAAATTATTATCAGAAATAAAGTATAATGTTAGAAGCTTGAATTACTTCAAAACAAAATTGGACAGTTGTTCAAGTTACAGGTGCTTAAAAATAGTGGATTTTTTATTTTTTAACCCTTTACAGCACCTAAACGGAGGTGACACAAACTTATTTTGTGAAATGACTCATACTTATTTGCAAAGATCTAACTTCTCTCAAAATTTTTAACAAACCTTTTGGAAGAGAGAATTGATATCAAAAATTTTGCAAAAACTGAATTTCGCATAATAGATT
The DNA here is from genome assembly GCA_947095535.1 of Poecilobothrus nobilitatus. Taxonomy (NCBI): domain Eukaryota; kingdom Metazoa; phylum Arthropoda; class Insecta; order Diptera; family Dolichopodidae; genus Poecilobothrus; species Poecilobothrus nobilitatus. The sequence goes on along the minus strand of OX352773.1, from coordinate 252,339,074 downwards.
ATAATAATTGATTATATATATATTTATAAACTTAATAAAAGCAGTATCGTTTGACATTTCCAGATTGAAGATGCAACTTATAGAACTTATAACAGTTTAAACATAGGGCCTTTCCCAACTCTGGGGGGTGATAGCTCCATAACGCATTGTACTACAGAAAACAGTTCTTCCAAAATCAATAAAAAAAGTCAGTGCTTTCAAAATCAGTGATATGTTTGCAATCAGTACCTGTATGCTGCAAAAAATATATAGATAAATAAAATTAAAGGGACCTTGGTGGTCTAGTGAGAAAGACCGTATAAAAACACCGAGGGAGTGTGGGTTCGAATCCGATACACGTCGTAAGAGTTATTTCCTCTTACGACATTTACAGCCACGCCTAAACAGGAAAGGCTGTGTAATTCCCTGTCCACATTTATGTATTAAAATTTTTATTATTGTTATATTTTTTATATTTTTTTATAAATATCTATGTTATATTTTTTAGCAAAAAATTGTGTTAATTAAAATGTTGTATCTGTTAAAGCTTTAAAGAGCTAAAAAATCAAAATTTGATCTTAGTTTTCTCAAAAGTCTTAACTTCTTCAATGCAAAACATCATATTTTGTTACCATAATTTTTTATACTACATAGGTGTCTCGTGATATTAAAAATATTAAAAGACAAAAAGATTGAAAAGAATGTGTTATGAAAATACAAAGTAAAAATATTCCATTATTTCTGTTAAAAAATGTGAAATCAGACAAAAAAGGTACATAAAAAAAAATTTTTAATAAGTGAAATAAGCATAAAAAAATATCTGAACAAATGTTATTGGCATTTTAATGGCTCACTTAAATAATTGTAGTAAATAATAATTATAATTTTTATTTTTTAATCAAAACTTTATTAAATTTATTTTTCAGATCATTAATTTTCCGTCAAATTTTTTCATTATTAATTAAAAATATTTTATTAAAAACATTTAAAAAAGTTTTTTTTTTCTTGGTAGATTTATTTTAACATACTATTATTTAGCACGTTTTCAAAAAATTTTGAATAATTGTACTTATTTTCATTTTGTTTTCACTTAGTTTCATTTTGTCCTTTCGCGTCTTTGTCTGGTTGATTACAAAATTTTAACATGATTTGAGATAAAGCTATACAATTTTAACTATATGAATTTAGACTCATAAAAACAAACAATTGCTAAACATGTTTTTTTTTTTGTTGCCTAATCTTTTATGAAGCTACAGCCTCCCAAAGTTGAAAAGAGTTCTATTTTCAAAATTTGATAAAGAGAGAACATTTTTTGGGATAAACTTCCGCAGAGGGGTCACGAGCTATTACGATGACGTCATGATATAACGGTTCTTTTTATATCCAAGTTTCCTAATATATATGCCATTAAGACCGATGCCATTATGAAAAATGCATTACAAAGTTGTTTTAACATTTTGTAGTATTTTACTTAAACCGTTATATTTTTGCTGTGCGGAAGTTTATTCATGTTTTGGCCTTTTAAATCAATATAAAATTTTTTTATAAGTACCATGATTTGTGTAATGTTTATAGACATTTTGGAGGCTTAAGGTAAAAATTGCAAAATAATTATATATATCGTAATGAAATTATGTTGCAGTGGTTGCAATTGAAAGATATTGGGTATTAATCCGAGTCAAACAATATATATCCAATTTGTAGTAATTCATATCGTAATATTTTTTTTTACTTTATTCCCTTGCCACAAAAATGTGACAAGGAAATTACACAGCTTTTTCCTTTTAAGGTGTGGCTGTAAATGTCGCAAGGAGGAATTATTCTTACGACGTGTCTGGGATTCATACTCACACTCCTTCGGTGTTTACAGTGTACTTTATATGCTCTTCCCCGCTAGGCAGCCGAAGCTTCAATAATAGTTTAAGTCATAGTTTAAAATTAAAATAAGTAAATAATTCTTGCATAAAATAATAGATGGTGCACAAATATAATATGTATGTTTTATAATTTTTTTACAATATTAACAGTTATACAGCTACAGCCGAATAATCAACGGCTTATTGAAGAAATAATGATTTAAGATGCTGTAGCTTATAGGAGTGTTGAAGACAAAAAATAAAGCAATAGAAAATAAGATAATAATTATTTTTGAAACCTTACCTAAACCTTATAAACCTAGCAAAAATAGAGAAAATGTAATTAAAGATAAACAAAATTTGAAAAAAAAAAAAAAAACATTTTCCAGAAAATTGAATTGAAAAATAAAATTTATTTGAAAGTAAAAAATAAAATATTTTCTGTAACTTAAAATAACCTTCTTTTGAATATTATAGGATATGTAAGGCAAGAAATCAATGAAAACTATCTTAAAAACAAAAAATAAAAAAAAATATAAACACTTTTAAAATCATTACAATATAAACTGAATTTTCTTTTCTTTTTTATCAATTTTTTGTTTTTTTTTTTTTCGTAATGAAAATTGTTATCAAATATCATTCAATTTCAAAATACAACCTTGTACTTAAATTTTCTTTTTAACCTTAAAATGTAAAGTAAGACTTTTTAACCTTAAACTATTTTTCTTTTATATAGAGTTTCTGTGCTTTTTGTTTTTTGTTGTTTTTTTTTATGGAAACTATACAGCAGCGCTTTTCATCATTAATTCATTAAATATAAATTTATGTACATACTATAAGTACATACATTCTATTTATTTTTTTATATTTATTATATGTATATAACTTTGTAAATATATGGTAAAAAAAAAAAAAAACAAAAATTAAAAATTCATAGAAAAAAATTCCCAACTAAAAAGGCAAACATTTTTTTTTTTTTTTGATTTTGATTTTTATTTTTACTTTCGTCCTAGTTTTCTATGTATGTATGTATGAATATTTGTACACTTAGTCTCCATACATATATATGTGTTTTATTTACATATTATATTATTATAATCTACAAAAAAAAAAAAAAAAAATAAAAATTGAATTTGTGAGTAGTTTTTACCACTGAGACAAATTTAATGATATACGTATGAATTCTATACACCTTTTTATATAATATATTATATAAATATAATATTTTATATAATATATCATATATATTTGAAAATAAATAGATATTATATAGGTATGTTTGTACGTATAAGAGTAATAATATATTCTTCCATTAGCGTTCAGTATCTGTTTTTTCATTTTTTTTTATATTTTTATTATTACAATAATAATATATGGTATTATATAATATATACGTATGTAACAATATATATATGTTTATAAACTTTTATTTATTTACATATAAAATATGAAAAACCTCTTCTCTTCATTAAGCATACAAAAAAATTTTTTTTTTTTTTTAAAATTTAGATGAACATGTAAATATTATATATATATATATATGTATATATACATAATTTATTTAACGGTATATATATATATGTATATATACATAGAATAAAATATGTAAACTGAGTGAGTTTTTAAACTTGTTCTGCATAATAAAACAATAAATGTAGATTTTAATTCTTTTTAACAAGGTTTTTGGTTTACTATTTTAAATAAAATGATGAGATAATCTTATCCTTATATTTTTAAATTGACCGTCTGACCAAAATTACTTATTTAAAAATATATATCTATTATTAATAATTATGTTGGCAAAAACTCAAAAACTATTCAGAATAAAATTTTTAATAACTTTTTAATATTATATCAGATTTGTATCTTTTATATAGTTGATACCTATATATTATTTTTAGATATTCTAAAGAAATTTCAATTCAATATCAAAGAGTCTTAAAGTCACATTTTTGTGCTGTAAATATTTCTAAGTAATTTCAAACCAAAGCTTTTAAATTGTAAAACATGTTATTGTTAAACGTGTTTTCTTCATATTATCACGGTTTGATGTTCTTCATATTATCCGAGTTATATGATATAAATTTGTTTTTGGTGTCAATTTGTTAAGCCTTTCTAAAAGGAAAAAAGAATTATTAAAGCCTATTTAATTCTATTTTATCGGTTTGCTGTATAGTTACAATTAAACACAAACAAGTTTTAGTGTTTTCGAGTGTTTAAAACAAAAAAAAAAAAATTTTATTTGAGTTTATTTTAAAATCAAATCCACATTGTAAAAGTTAATTTCCATTTCAGAATTTTGGTAAAACCAAAAATTCCCAGTTAAAGTACCTTACCTGCTCAATCATCTAATTTAATCTTTTCACACATATTGTGCTAAATAAACATGTCATTCAGGCATTTAAAATAACATTGCTCACGTGATTCAATGGGTTAAATACAAAAAAACTGAACTTGAACTCAAATTTTAACTTTTTTAAACAGAAATTACACTTTACCTCACATTTCTTGTTTGGAATGCTCAGTTTCATGTATTTTATGTTCATTTTTATGTATTCGATCCATTCTGTACAAATTATACACAAATTTACTGAAAGGGTTAAAGTAGGTACTATTTTTGATTTTATAACGTATGCATTTTTGAAGCCTTTTTTTATTGAATTTTTCCCCTATACATATACATTTTATAGTGTCCAATTTAAATTTTTTTTTTGTGTCAAATTATGCTTCCTACTTTAAAACTGTTTAAATACCAATCATTTTAATTTTATACCATCTTATAAAAGTTTTTCAACAAACGCAACCATATTTTATAATATCGTATATTTAACTGTCAAATGTATTTTGGATCTTAGAACAATATTTAATTATATTTAATTCCTACAATAAAAATAAATATTTTTTTTTCTATTCTCTCAAATTAATTAGGATTTATAAAATATATATATATTTTTTTATTTATTTATTATTTTGAAAAAAATTATATATTACTAAAATAAAATATTTATAGTAAATTTTAATAATTATATAATATACATGTATGTGTATATAAAAAATTGTTTCTAAGAAAATATAATAAGAAAAATTAAAAATCCTTGACCTAAATGAAAACATATTTAATAATAAAAAATTTGTAATTTTTTAAACTTTGAAGGATTTGTTTATCGTACACAAGTATTATTTATTATACTAGTAAAAAAAAAAAAAAAAGGACACAAACAATATGTTTTAAAAAATTGAGAATTTTTAATTAAAATAATTATTTTCTTTTCAAAATACTAAAAACTTTAATAATACGATAAGGTTTTCAATGTTCTATTTTTTTAGTAAAACAAGGAAAAAAAGGACATCAAAATTGCATATTTTTATAATTCTTTAAAAAAAAAAAAAAACAAAAAAATTTTTTTTATATCGGTACTCTTATTATAACCACGTTAAAAATTATTTCTTCCTGTTTTTACTGATTAAACTTTTATTTTATGTTATTTTTATTATTATCTTTAGTAACTTTATTTTCATATGCATACATATTATAACAGTTATTTAAGAGCTTTCATTAAAAAAAAAAAAAAATTTTTTTTTGTAGTCCTAAAATTGTTCACCTATTCCCATAACATTTTTATTTTTTTTTTATTTTGTTGTTTTCTCATATGTTTATAGTGTACAGTTCTATATAATATTTATATTAATATTGTATAATGTATAGGTATATATATATATATATATATATATATACGTATATATTATAATAACTGTAACTTTGTTATTGAAAAAAAAAATAACAAAATAAAAAAATAATAACTCAAGGATGTATTAATACTGTATATTATATATAATATATTAAGGTCATTATATATACGACTACGAGTATAGTTAGTTATCCCCTTTATTGTTTCACGAGGACGAATATCTGTTGTTTTTTTGTTTTTTTTTTTATTATTATTTTTATTTTTATTAAATCCCAGTAAAATTAACTGTGATGTAATTATAAACACATATTTACATATATTATAACATATCCTTTGTAGAATAATTATTTTGTATCTGGATACTGTATGAATGCATTATAAAAAAATTCTCATACCAAAAATATTTAAAAGAGAGGTAAAAAAAAAAAAAAATTAAAAGATTTCACCTAATTTAATTTTATTTTAAACGAAGGCCTACCTATAGATACTATCCCTAATAAAATTTACCAACTATTTTCATTAAATTCTATAAAATCAAATGCGTCTCAATTTGTTTAAAAAAAAAAAAAATAAATAAATAAATGAATAAAATAAACTGATCAGTATACCAGAAATTCTACAATCATCATCACTATTATACCCTTATCATAATCAATATCATCATCATTATCAGTATTAGCATCAGTATCAGCATCAGTATCATCATCATTATTATTATCGTGATATCGTCATCAGTAAATGAACCATTCACAATAACTAATACAATTTACCACGGTATCATTTTATAATATTATTGATGTTGTTGGTGTTGGGGGATTGGATAGAATCTTTACATAGGATATTTTATAGTGTTAAAACAAAAAAAGAAAAAAAAAAAACAGAAAACAAAAAATCAAAGAAAAAAAAATATACTTATATAAAAAATTAAAAAAAAAAAAAAACAAAAGATAACAGTTAAAGTCAAGTACTGGTATTAAATTTTGATACGTACGATATTATATTTTACCATCACCAAAAATCCATACCTCCCATACCCTATATAACCTACTTTTTTTTTTTTTTTGTTCACTGTACACATATATATATATATATATATATACATATATTTTATATGTATATAATAATATAATTTCATTACGCATATCACGTTCCAACAAAAGTGAGTCCCTCTGAAGGATATTGAGGCTGTTAAATTTATTAATATTCATTACTCTATAGTATCCTTGATGGTTGATGAAATGAAATATTTAAAAAAAAAAAAAAATTATATAGTAGAAAAAACAGTGGAAGAAAATAATGAAAAAAAAAAAAACAAAATGAAAACAATGAAAAGTGATAGAAGAGTGATAAAAAAAAAATTTATTTTGTTTCATTTTGTAGTTTAAAGATACACAGCGAAAAGATACAAAATTTTATAAAACTAAGGAATCAAGTTTCAAAGATAAAATAAATAAATAAATTTGTATAAATATGTATAATATGTATGTACAATAAAAAAAAATCTAATCTTTAAGAATGTACGATTTAAATGAAAAGAAAAGGACAGAAGGGTTCTTCTATTTTTTCTTTCTTTTTTGTTGTTTTTGTTGTTTTTTTTTTTTAAATGACGTGAAAATGCGAAAAATATGTAAATTGAATTAAAATGATGACTTCATAGAAACAAAAAATGTTCATATATATACTAAAATATTATAAATATCATTATACATATATTTATATTTTAAGCGTAATATTTATGTATATAATATATCTATGTAAATATATAAACAAATGTATTAAATACAATTATTGTGTTAATATACACCAATAGGGCGTAATAGTCTTTCATGACAATATGATTCTTTAGAGAATAATTGACATTTTCATGGCTATTCAAAATATTTTTGTGTTTAAAAATAAAAAAGAAAAATAAACAAAAACAAAGATATGTAAAAAATTTTCATTTTAAAAAAATTTACAGATAATATGTATACAATTTTAAATATTTTTTATATATAAAATTGAGTTTTATCTCCGAAAACTGGCTCATATTGCATAAACCACTTGTCACTAATGAAATAATCAAATGATAATTTTTTTGATAAGTTTTTGTTCCGCCAAAACCAATTTCTTAGAATGCAGAAAATTAAAAAAAAAATTTTTAAAGAATACGATACGATAGAAATATTAATTTAATAGTTATATAGCCATTAACTACTATTTTTACATTAACTACTAGCCATTTAGTTCTAAATTTATTATGTAAGTCAAAAATTAAAGTTTTATGTTTACTGTAGAAAATATAACGAACTCAAGTTAGGCAGGTATTAGGTATGAATGGAGAAAAGGGATAAACACGCATACTTATGCCAGTTTAGACGTATTGTCATACCCTGGATTAGTTTTGCTTCTAATTAAATCATTTGCATCTAATTAATAGAGCGCTGTAAATCGATTAAGTTCACACCTCCGTCAAATCGAAAAACTTATTTAAGAAAACTTTCCCCAAAAACTTTCTTATTTTTATAGCAAGAGCCGGACAATCACCCCGGACAAAAGATGGTGAAAATAGACTCCTCTTTTTTTTTTTTTTATCTTTACACATATATAAACGAAGTCCTAATCTTCTGGAATTTAAGTTAACTTTATACGAAAATCTAATCAGTATATCTCACCAATTGGTATTATAACAAGTTTGACATCAGTTTGCAGCGTATTTAATACTCTTAATTTACTATTGTCTAAGACTGTGTATACTTTATGTAACTTAAAATATGGTAATTAAAGATTAAAAATCTAATTTAATGCTGTTGACTTTTAGTGTAATTCACTCATATATTTGCTAGATATCATAGGATTAAGATTAAAAAAGATTTCTAATTTATTTAAATTTAGGTGGTACCTATACAATGTTATGTTAATATTTAAAAAAGACTAATCTCTTAAAACTTCTACAAAGACTATATAGTGATTAGTTTATATAATTACATATATGTAAAATTCCTAAAGGATCTCTAGAGATTCAATTTAAACTTTAAAACCCTACAAATTATCCTGTTCATTTTTCGAATGTTTAACCTTTCTATTTTATGTAATATACATATATATATATATATACATCATTTAATTGTACAGAAAAATGTACTTAAAATGTTTATGTCCATATATATGTATATATATATATATATATATATATATATACATAACGTATTTAATAAAGATATTAAAATAATGTTCATACTGTTGACACTTAAAATGTTTGGAAAATTTTTCCAAAATGAAAATTTTACAATTTAAAAAATAAAGAGAGGCAAATAGAAAACTTTAACAAATGAAAAGATAATAAATAAAGGGTAGACCACTAAAGTACAATAAAAACAAACAGAAAAAAAAAAAAACAAAATAGAAGAAAAATCTTTTAAATTTGAATAAATTAGAATAAAAGAAATATTAAAAAAAAAAAAAAAATCTTGCGGTTCATTTTTTTTATTTACTATATATGTGTACATATATATATGTATATATACATATATTTTGTTCTAATATAAATGAAATTCATTAACAGTACCCACAAACATAACTAGTATTATTATTAAAAAAAAGTCTGCATTTTAATTTTTAAGAAAACTTCAAGGTAAATGTTTTCTTTCGTTTTGTTTTTCTTTTAACAGACAGAAAAATATTTTGTGGTTAAAATTTTTTCTAAAATAAACTATTATTAATTATATAAAAATACTGCATTATTTTTTTTTATTATCTATTTTGTTCATTATTTTAAAGTTTATGCACTTAAATAAAACTCTTATAATTTCATTTTAATTATAACAAATTTTTAACATATTGTTTTTTAAATAAATAAAAAAAAGCTTTACTTATATATTACTTATACGTATTATAAGGGCTTTATTTTTAAATGTCATTTCAAAAATGAATGATGTAACTTGACAGTAATTAGTTTGACATTCAAGTTGACATTTAACAAAAAAAAAAAATTAAAAGAATTTATTGTATATTATATTATGATATAAATAGGAATATTTATGATTATAAAAAGGCAAATGTATAAATAATTAATATTAATGTTGAGGAGTGTTAGTAAGTTGAATAATGGTATGTTGGATCAATTCGTTGGCTGTAATAACATATCAGCACAAAAAATGAATAACGTCGTAAATTAATTATTTTTTGTGGCCTTATTTCATTTTGTTCTGGCATTATTTCATTGTATTGTGACTGCAATTTATTTTTTTAAAATGAAATAACGCCACAAAAAAATTTGTTATCAAATAAAATTGTTTTTAAATAAAGCTAAAACAACTACAAACTAAATACATTTTTTATTTCTATGGTTTTGTGCATAAGTTGCAATGAAAAGTTTCTAGTGGTCTTCTGCCACCAATACCATCGAAAAATTTTATGAAACAAATAATATTCTTTAAAATATGTAAATGAAATAGCGCCGCAAAAAAATGTAATAACGGAAGATTTATTGGCAGTGTTATTTTATTTTTTACGGCGTCAAACTCATATAAAATTTTGCGGCATTAATTTTTTCGTGTTTCGTTATTTCATTCCACTCAATTTGTCTATATTTTCGTTTTAATTAAGTAAAAAGTTGAAATTTTAAGATTAAGTGCATATTTTACTCAAGGTATACTTTGTAATAATAATGTACTTTCAAATACTGATATAAGATTTCATATTAGGTAATTTTTAAATTTTCTAATTAAATTGATGTAAATTAGGTTAAGCTTCAATAAATTGTAACAAAACATTTCACAATAGATTAAAAGGTATACAAAAGTATAGTTTCCAATCTATGGTTTAATTTTAAAATTAAACAATATTGTATGTATATTATAAGCTTTTTCTAAATCATTGAACTGTAAAATATTTTTTAAGTAAAACATAATAATTGTAATTGAAAGTTGAAAATCAAAGAAGGAGACTTTTGATAATTCATTTTAAAAATCAAAATAGAGTTTATTCTTTAATTTTAGAATAATATTCATTTACTCTTAAATTGGCCACCACAATTAGTTAAATATCCCACCTGAGATGTAGGTATTCTTTCATTTTTCAGTTTGATGTGCCAAATTATTTAATTTCGGTTATCAAAGTTTGTTAAATCAAAGATTAATCATTTTGTAAAGTTAATCATTAATTGATACTAATACAGTATAAACAAGTTGATTTATTCACTTAACACGTGACTGAGCAATAAACCAAAAAGTAAATGTAATGAAGGGTCTAACTATAATAAAAAATGCAGTTAATTTGGTTTTTTTCTCAGGATCATTAATAAAAAGAAGTCAAATATATTAATTTGAAAGCATTGTAAACACAATGTCAATAAAATAAATAAAATCAAATTAAAATCATGTTATTTGGATTATGCGGATTTTTTGATCGTAAATTTTGATCTTATTTTTTGATCGTAAATTTTGTACAATCATATAACAAATATTTAAGCTTATATAAATCCTAGTTCCATCCAATTTTTGAAAAAAATGTTTTCATTTTTCAAAATTTCTTAAAATGTTTTACGTTAAATTAAATTAAATTTAATTTAAAAATTGTTTTTCAATTATAGTCTTATACTTCACAGATAATTTTTATAAAATTTTATATATTAGTGTAATATTAATCAAAAGTTTAAAATCGGAGATTTCTAGAAAATTTAGCGCTACAAACCTACTGAAGTAGTCCAATAAGGGAGTGATAAGGGACGAAACATTCTTAAAATACAAATTTTTGCTTTCCAGAGCATTTTTAGTATGATGCAACTGTTGGCGATGATTTCGTCCAATTTTTCAAAATTGGAAATTTAATATTAAAATTTCATTAAAGCATTACTATAGAAAGTTTTGTCTTACTGTATATTACTTTTATATAACTGGTCGACTGATTTGATTCAATACAATAATTTCTTAATTTAATATATTTTTTTAAGGGTAGGTAAATAATTAAAATAATTTTCACTAAAATTATTTCAAGAAGAACCAGTGGCCCCAGATGCATCTAAATTTACAATTAAAAATGTGAAAAAAAAAATTCAGGAAATCATAAAGTAATTTTTTCCTCACTAACATTGTTTCCTGTGGGTGTTTAGATGATTGGACACAGCTTGCCACTAATTTATCTTTCAATTATATATAAATTATATGTATATACATATATATATTTACAGTATATATATATTTTATATATAATTAGTTTCATTGTAATTTTAATCAATCAAAAGTTTTTAATTATTAAAGCCCAAAATATTAAATAATTTTTTCCTTTCGGTTTTAATTTAAATTTTACTTTTCACTTTTGTTAAAAATATTTCAAAAAAAAAAAAGAAAGAAAAGAAAAAAGTTTCTATTAGTACTTGAAATTTTTTGTAAAAATAAAATTTTTGTTATACTTTATCCCTGTATATAATAATATAATATGACATTATATATATATATATATATATATATATATATATATATATTTATTGTATACAATATTTATATTTAAAAAATTATTCGCGTTTAAAAAAGTTTTCATGGTGGATACATTACACTTTTCCATCAAAACAAAATTAAAAATATTTTGAATGGGACTTTTAAAAAATAATCACTTTATGTTAAATGTGTTTTTGTTTTTTTTTTTGTTATTGTTATAAATTTTAGGACCTTTATAACATTAATGCTAAATGAAGTGCTATATAATAACAGTTTTTTTTTTTTTTTGTATACTAGAAGTGTCCTTTTAATAAGTCAAATTTTTAAGAGAAAACTTAAAGTTCAAAAATATTTATAGAAATAATATTTAAATGAAAAAGAAAAATAATAAGAAAAAATTAAAATAATATGAAAATTAAATTTTTTTAAACATTACCGTTATAGTTTATTTTTTCTTTCGTTTTCTATTGATGCTAAAACTTTTTAAATTTAATTATGAATTTTCTTTTTATAATGTGACACTTTTAAATGGTTTTTTTTTTTTTTATGTAAATAATACGATAGGTCCCTTTAATTCCAAAAAAAAAAAAACCCCAATTTTGTTTTTTTTTCATCAAAATTTAACATAAAAAAAAAATTATTATATTAAAAATGATTGTTTTTTTCATAATTTTCGCATTAAAATAATGAAAAAACAAAACTTTTAAAATGTATTTTTATGAGAATACATTTTATAATATTATATCCTTTTTTTTTAATTCTTTTAAAATCGACACAAATTAATTTTTTTTTGTAGCTCATTCTTATGTGTAGTAAAATCAGTAAAAACATAGCTGGAAAATCAAAGTACGATTCATTAACAGTACGATTCACTTTGATGCATAATAAATTTTAATTAAAAAATATATGTATGTATGTAGCATTTATAACAAACAGAATTTTTAAATGATGCTGTGAATTAAAGTCCTGCGAAATAAAGCCTCCACACATAACGTTATTTCACATTTAATCAGAAATAATAGGCTGGGATAGTTTTTTCTTATAGGTAATTGGAAATAAGATCTCAAAATATGCGAAATAAAGCCCCGAAGTGTTATTACTCTTGCGGTGTTTTTTCTCATTAAATGTTGTAATAAAATCCAGTTTTCTAGTATTATAGAAATCAAATCTGAAAAAAATTAAAAATTTATTCAAAAATAAAAACTTTATAGAAAACAAATTTATTTTGCATAGAAATTCGCGCTTAACTAAAGTAGGATTTTCAAACTAACAAAAAAAAAAACTTTATGTATTGCTCTTTGTATATATATTCTGTATATTTTGGAACATGAAGTTGTATAAAGATTTAAATAAATATACTGTTTTATAAAATATTTGGCCCTGAAAAGGGCAATACCGTAATAATAGCTTATTATTTAATAAAATAAAATTTAATATATTTTGGTAAAAATAAAAATAATATATGAACCATTTTGTTTTTTTTTTTGAATTTTCTGGTACAGTTGAAGTGAGAAATAACACCTCGAGCGTTATTTCTCATTGATAATAAAATAATAAGACCAGATTGTATAATGTCTCATTAAATGTTAACTAACGCCAAATCAGGTTTTTTTTTTTCGCAGAGTAATAATTCACGGCGTCGTTTTAAATTACAATAAATTTAATAAATAAAAATTGTATTAATAGAATTGTTAATAAATTTATATTTAATTAAGACAATGGCGAATAACTGTCAGGTGTATTAAGTGATAGAAATATATATGAAAAAAATTTTTTTTGTAATAATATATAACATATTGGTATTGCATATATGATGAACAATAATTTTTAAATTCAAGATTATTAGTTGATATGCCTTTTTTTTATCATATGTTGCATATATATATATTATGTATATCAATTGGATAGCTTCGAAACATGTACCCTACACAATACTTTTGATATATGTATTAGCATCATAATGTTTTAAATACTTCTTTGAAAATCAAATTAATTTTTATTTTATTGTCACAGAGTTAGGCAACACGAAACACAATATTTTATTTTAAAAATTATGGGGAGAAATAAAAATAAAGAATAATTTTCTTTTTAATAAATTCTGTGTTAACACATAGGTCAATATCATTAATTTCACCGATCAGAAGAGCGATTTTTAACAAACCTGTTGAAGCAAGAGCATGTTTACTTTCTTTTTCTTTTTCAGAAACACATTACAAAAAAATTAAAAAAAATAAAATAACGAATATTTCCATTCCCCTGATAACCATTATGTTACTGTGTCGATCGAATTTTTATTTTGCACAAATCGGTCTGTTAAATAAAATTTGATTTTCATTTGCAAGATTGCAGACGCCTAGATTTATTAAGTTCCAAGAAGTACAAGAAACGGCTGCTCTAGATCAACAAAATTTTACAAAAATTGTTGGCATGTAACTCGACACCTCTTCACAAAATTTCAGATACCTAGCTTCAATTAGCAGCACAACCACAACCAAATTTTACAGGAATTGTTGGCCTGTAACTCGACACTCGATTCGAGACACCTAGCTTCAATAGATACTTATTTATAAAGATAAGTTATTTACTACTGAGTTATTTCCATATAAAGAAAGAAGTTGTATGGCAGCTACTCGAACTCGGCTGGATCGAAAAAGCTGGATCTAAATAGAAAAACTAGCAATTTTGCAAAAGTGGGGTAAAAAATGTTTCAGCCTCCTAGCTCCTTTATTTTTTGAGTTATCGTGCGGACGGACGGACGTACATGGCTCAATCGACTCAGCATTCGATTCTGAACCGATCCATACGTTTTACACTATATCTAGCTCGACTCCTTTAAGGTGTCACAAACGTAATGGCAAATTTATTATAGGTACCCTTGAACATAGTTCATACGGGTATAAAAATATGGTATGGTGCCATATTATGGCACAATTTAGAACAAAGTGAAAAATGTATATATAGATTTATTAACAGAACGTCAAAGGAATTTAGAAATACCAAAGCTAGCGGGCAATAGGATGTATAATATTAAACAAGGTAGAATGCAAACCAAGGGTTTTTAAAAGCGCACATTTCCAAAAGACAATACAAACTGTTTAGAATTATTGTAACTTTCACAAAAATGAGAAAATTTCATGTAATAAGAAAAAATGTGAAAATAGGACTTTTCTGGAATTTTGAGGGGCTGTAATTGCGGAACTCTATATAACTAAGAAAAACCGTTAACACACGTAAATAGTATACTACTGGAGCTTTAATTTGAATGTTTTGCTAAAGAAAATTTGCACAGGTGCTTAAAAATAGTAAATTTTCAATTTTTGAACCCTAATAGCTCTTAACAGGGGGTGATACAAAAAATTTTCTAAGAAAACTTATACTAATTCTAAACGTTCTTTCTTACTTAAAAATTACAAGTCGCTATCTAAAAGCGTGCCGGAGTTATGAAAGAAGAAATATGATTTGGTTTTCACATAACGGTTAATTTAAATAGTAAATTACATAATATTGCATAATTTTGATATTGTTTTATAGAGACAAAAAATGTTTCTGTCTTCCAGCGTTTTTAGTTTGTAAAACTACTATGAAAAGCCTGAAATATATCCACCCGAAGATAAGGCTCTATAAATAATACAACTAAAGAAACCCCTAGTTGGACTAAAGTTGTCCCCTATACAACTCAAAGAAACAATTAACATACCTAAAAATATATTACCGGAGCTTTAAGTTTTATGTCTTGCCGAAGCAAAATGTGTACAAGTGTTGTGTACAAATGTGTAAATGTGTACAAAAGTTACAGGTGTTTAAAAATAGAATATTTTCAATTTTTCAGCCCTAATAGATCATAAATAGAGGATGGTCCAAAACATTTTTCTGAGGAAGCTTATACTAATTCTAAAAATTCTTTCTTACTTCAAAATTCCAAGTCCCTATTTAAAAGCGTTTCGGAGTTATAAGGGTAGGAAAATCATGCAAAATTTGGTTTTCACATAAGGGTGAATTTAAATAAATAATAAATTTAAAAGAATTGTTAAGAAATGTTAAGCAGAACATGAGATATACACATTTAAAAATAGGGCTTTTTCAAAGTTTGAAGGGCTGTAGCACCGTAATGGATAGGGCTACATGAAAAAATTGCTCCACAAAATTAATTTTTTTATGAGACCTACCCATGAAAATTTTTTTTCTCTATCTTTAAAAATTAAAGCTCCATGTGTTTTCACGTCTGTTAACGGTTTTCCTTAGTTGTATAGGCTTCCGGACTTACAGCCCCTTAAAATTCGAAAAAAGTCCTATTTTCACATTTTTCTTATTTACATGAAATTTTAAAATTTTTGTGCAAGTCACAATTCTAAACAGTTCGCATTATCTTTTGGAAATGTGCCCTTTTAAAAGCCTTTGGTTTACATTCTACCTTGTTTCTTTTATTTGTGGATCAAAATGGATTGGATACAATAACAAGTTCTCTTTAAAATTATGCAATAAAATCACATCAAATCGTAAAACACTGTTGAATATTCGAAAAATAATAAATAATATGTATTAAGTATTATATTCTGTCAACAACTCAATCAACTTCTCAATAAATTGATTTTGTTGGTTTATTGATAATAACCAACCACTTTAACCAGCTAAACACTACCTATCTTTTTTGACCAAACAATAGGTTATACGACCTTTAGTACTAATGTACTTCCTGGTCAGAGGAAGTTGACTTAGGGAATGAAAATAAGTTTTAAATTGGCAGAACAAAGTTGTTAATATAAGTTTACCTAGAATCTTTGTTGTAAATGTAATCATCACCAATTCTGGGGAACACATGATGTGGGAGAAGGTTCCACTTTCGCAATGTTCGTACTACAAACGAATTTCTTAAGCCGACCAAAACTATCTGAGAATTTGAACTACATAGGGATGGGCAGCAGAAACTCTCCTTGCTTTTTTTTGGAATGTTTCGAGAGGAGGCATCAAACTTTTAATATCGTTAGAACAAGAACCTAACCCTATAAGCTATCTATAAAACAGGGTAAGTGTAGGTGACGAAGACCGAGTGGAGAGAGCGTAGAGGTGACATTGGGAGGGATCGTTTATTAGACGAATTACTCTATTTTGCACTTTATCGCGAAATTCCAATGCCCTTTTGAAGGAGTAGTTACAAATAAATCGTACAATCTTATTAAATAGATACCATATGTCATCTCCAAAACCTAAGGTCGAAAGGAAATGTAATGGTGTGATTGATTGATTTGAAAGAAAAATTGAGTTGTTTTTGTGAATTGAACTCTTTTGATTAATTTTATTGCAATTTTATGAAACGTTTGGGAATGCATAAAGTTATAGAGGATAAAAAAATTGAGGAATAGATTTTTTATTTTCTAAATTTTACGCATAAGTTTCAATCATTATGTTATTATAATATAGGGAATTCCAAAGTGGGAAAATTCGAAGAATGTTGAATGTCATTATGTTATTATAATATAGGGAATTCCAAAGTGGGAAAATTCGAAGAATGTTGTGATAAGGTAAATTGAGCGGAGATAATTGGATATCTTTTGAATGGTTTTTTTTTTTAACCTTTCCCATTCCTATTTTACTTCCTGACATTCTACAGTGGATCAGGATGGCGCTTTGTTTAATAAAAGATCTTATTAGGTAAAGATCTTATTAGGTAAATAGCGGTAACAGTAATGTACATAAAGGTACATAAAGTTAGAAGTGATGTACATATATTTGAATGTAATAATTAAAATCAAGAAACTTAGGTAAATTTTTGATTGATCCGGAAATTAAAAGATAATAATTATAATATTTGTTAAAATTCATTTTTGTTTTTTTCATAATAATATTTTAATTAAAAAAAAAATTACAGGTGCCAAAGATTTAGTTCCAAATTTTAATTTTTTATATTAATATAACTTTCGCCTTAATATATGCAATTTAATTTTTTCAAAAGAATAAAATCTTAAATTATTTTGTTTTTAAAACTATTTTAATAAAATTTTTACTTATTTAATTTGAAAAACTATAATAAAAAATAATTTAACTTTTCTTTTATTAAATGTAATAAAAAACAGTTAGTTTTTGTATTTTTTTACGATCCTAGATAATTTTCGTTCCATTAAGTAAACAGAAAATGAAAAAATATAAAATATTGAAAAATGTTCTTTTTTTTCAGAGTCATTGATCCGAACTGAAATTTTTCTTATTATTGTTTTTTTTTTGTATTTCTTTAAATTCATAAGAAAATATTTAATAGAAATTTGAAAATAACTGAAATATTTTAAATGATGAATTTAAAATGAAAATAGAATTTCAAAATAATTAAAGAAAAACTTTTTTAACTTTTAAGGGGTGCTTAAAATTTTTGTTTTCATTTTGTTTGAATTCAAGACAAAGAGACTTTAAATGAAGTTTTTAAATTTTAATGAATTCTCAGAAAAGGTATTAATTTTCAACTGTTTTAGTTCTTTTTTAGAATTATTGTCTACATTTATACGTTCGTTTTTATTTATGTTATTTTTTGGCATTTTCCCATAAAGAGAGAGAAAAAAAAACCTTTTAAATTAAATTATTTTATAGTTTAAATTTTTAAACTTTTTGGTTTTTGTAAAATTATATATTTTAATGTGTTATTCGTATTTTCTTTTTTAGATCTTAATTTAATTTTAAAGTTAGAAAATTGAGTTTTGCATTGTGAACTTTTATTATTTATTTTCCACAGAATGGAACAGAATTAATTTTAGTTTTTAATAGTTTGAAATTCTAATTCTAATGAATGAAATATGTCTGAATATTTGTAAATGCTTGGTACATAATTTTTAGTTTTAATTTTAGTGTTAGTTCTATTTTTAATTTAAAAAAGTGCATAGAGTATATTATTATATATATCGCCCAAACTTATACCATTAACTTAACATAAAATAATTTATATAAAACCAAAGCCAACGTTTTCAATTAATGCAATATATATATATATATATATATATATATATATATATATATATATATGCATTAAGAAGAGAACACATGATATATTTCACGTTTTAAATCTTAAATTAAAACTAAAATAGTTTAGTATTAGAATATCATTATTACAATTTGTTAGGACAATTTACATTATCATGTAATGAGATATAGAAATTAACTATTTAATTAATAATTTTTTGATATTTCTTATAGGGCATTATAATTATAATTATAAGATTAAAAATATTAAATAACTAGGGAGAAAAACAACACCTTCGTCGTATTCTTGCAAATTTTATACCAGATTTTTACTTTGTAGTAGAATTCTTCTTTTGTCTAAACAGTGCAATAGTATTAAAGGTTCCATAACCTATTCTTTGAGGGGATTAAAAATGAGAGGTGGTGTTTAGTGGGCTAAAATGGCACACATTAACGATTCTTTTTGCTTGTACCGCACCTCTTTAGCGTTTTTCGATGATTCCCATCTACTCTCGTAAAAACAAAACACTTAAGTAATGTTATCAACAATAAATTAATGTCAATAGTACACTTGTACAAACGTAGGACAGTATTTTTCGAAAAAAAATATGAAAATATGTTAAAGTTTTTTTTTAAAAATAAAATAAAAGTCTAAAAATAAATAAATTAAATCATGTGTTTTATTCCTAAGAAGATTCGCTCGATATTTACTATTGTTACTATTTACTACGAGCCCCAACAATTATGTTATTCAGACATATATTTGTTTTCATTTTATTATTATTTCAAATGAATAAATTTATGACATCTACAAGTTGATATATTTCATGTAGATCCAATATAGTTAGTGACCTGGATGTATTAATTTTTGTCAATATACCATTCAATCATTTTTTTACTAAGAATAGCAAATTTGAAATAAAATTTAGTATTCATTAGATTCCAGTATTCTGTATAAATTATAGAACATAAATTTAAATGTTAACGTTCCAATAACCTAAAATTATCAATGGTTGAGGCTTTTTTTTTTTTAAATAAAACTTTAGTGTTTTATCTTTTTTAACAATCTTAACTTAACTTGGCCTAAAAAAGGTTTACAAAAACAGCTTTCTTACTTATTTGATTAACATTTAAAATAGAGAGATAATTTTTATGTAATAAATAATAATATTGTTATCGCTTATGGAATATAATGTATTTTTACATGGGAAAAACAAATGTAAAAATTATTTAAAACCAATAATAATGTTAGGATAAAAAACTTAAACTAACTTAACCTGACTTAAACTACTAAACATACTTAAAAAAAATTATATGAATCTTATAATATTTATAGCACTATTCATAAATATTTTCCAACCATCAATAATTTCTATTAACTAATTTATCTATGTTCGGTATGGACATGTCGAATTTTAGATTTGCTCGTTTATGTTGCCCGAGTTATATTTTATAACTGTACATGTATCCCGTCTAATATAGTGATATAATAGAAGGACATCCAATGGTTGTGTTCCTTACATTAAACTGAACATAGAACGTGGTGTATCGAAAGAATAAAACTATTGTAATGCAATACTTTACTTTTAAACAAAGATATTTTAATTAAAGAAGTACACTTATTTATCCAGAATCAGTTTATTAGCTTTTTTTTTTGAAATTTTGAATATCGATTTTTTTTTGAAGTTTAACAACTTGCAGTATTTTCCAAAGACACTAACTTGGTCTCCACTGATACATCGTACATAATTGCATAAATTAGGGCGCTTTTTGTTTTTTTTTTTAATTAATAACATATTTCTTAAAAATTAACACATAATATTATCATTCGATTATTAATTTTGAACAAATATACATTCCTTTATTTATATGTTGTACACTTAATTAACTTTTTGTTATTACATTTTCCTTTATATTTAATTTTGTTTTTGTATTCTGCTTTTTATAATGAAAATAAAAAGTTTCAACTTTTTCTTTTATTTTCATTTAATTAAATACGGAATTTTGAAGAATTTCAAGGATAAACAATAATTCATTTTAGTTTTTTAATAAATTCTAAATAAACTAATTTATGATTTCCTTTTTGAATTTTCATTAAATTCCATATAATAAAAATAAAGTTCACTTGTATATAGCTATTAACTGCCTGAATATTAATTAAATTCGTATATATTTATGCATCTCTTATTTCGTTTATTTCTATATTACGGTTAAAGTGAATTTTCAAACAGTTTAGTTTAGTTTGGTATTTTTATTATATATGTATGAAAAAAAAAAAAAAAAAATGTTTAATTAGATTAAATAATCTTACGTTATCCTGGTTCAAATAATCATAAAACTACATAGTGTACGTGTTTTTAATTTAAAAATGATTAATTTTATATTTAACGCGCTCAAGGTCGAACTTTTTTCATTAATATAACAATATTCTTTATATCTACTTTGATGCAAAAGAATTAAAATAAAAGCAAAGCAAAACAAAAAGAAAAACAGTAAAAAAAAAAAAAAAAAACAATTGATTGTTAAACAAAAGGATCATAAAAATCTCAAAGTTAATACGCGTGTATGCAAATTTCTTTAAAATTTTCATTTGTTTCATTATTTTTTGTTTTTATAATTCATCCTTCACATTTTTCTATTCTTGTTTTTTTTGTTTTTTTTTTTTTTTTATTTTTGTTTTATTCATTTAAATGTGTCAAAATTTCACTCAAAGATGTTTTTTTGATTTATTTATTGTTTTTTTTGTTGGTGGTGTTAGCTTCTAAAATATTACAAAGGCAAAAAAAAAAAAAACAAAAAAAAAAAAAACGAAAAAAAAAAAACATCTTAATTATGAAAACTCATGAATTTAAAATAGAATTAACCCTTTTACAACAAACAGTGTTAGTAAAAATGTTATTTTCTTCTTTATAATTTTTTGTGCTCTTTGTTAGTTTAAAAAACTGATGTTTTATTCATTCGCGTATGTTTTTTTTTTCTCTCGAAAACAAAAATCAAAAATAACAAAAAAAGAGCGTAAAAATTAGAAAACAGAAAATTCTAGTTGAAAAGTTATAATCTGATAACTTGTAAATATATTTCTGTAATATTTAAATGTCATTAGTTGACATTTTTTATTGGTGATTTTGTTGTTGTTTTTTTTTATTTTGCTGAAGGGAAACCAAAAAAAGAAAAACAACAAAAAACAAAAACCAAAAACTTTTTTCGAGAAATTTTGTTTTTCCTATATTTTTCTTTTTTTTTACCGTTATTTTAAATATTTTATTTTTGTTGTTTTTTGTTTGTCGTTAAGTTAATAGTGAAGTTGTCAACAAGTGATGAGGTGAAAATTAAAAATTTTTTTTTGCAAATGGAAATTTTTGATTTTTAGGTAAAATGATTTTAAAACTGTTATAGTATTTTCTTTTTTTTTGTTCTTCATATAATATAGTACATACAACAATACGTATATATATGGATATTTTTATATTATATACTAAATATATATTTATATATTACACAAAATAAATATGGTGAAATTGAAATGTTTCAAAAAAAAAAAAAAAAAAAACAAACAAAAAAGTGTGATATCAAGATTTAATTGAAATGTATACGGGTAAATGTTTTAGTTTTAATGGGTTTATTTTTTTATGTATATGTATACAACATTTATAGTTTTCCAACTAGTTATATGTAGGCTTAAGATTTTTATTTTATTAGAAGTTTTTTTTTTTTTTGGGTAAAATGAAAAACTTTGATTTGACATAAAACAAACATTTATTAACTTTTTTGTGTGGTTTTTTTTTTTTTTTGTTATTTTTATTTTATTTTACACTTTTATTTAAATATTTTATAGACAATTTGATTACTATATTTTTTTTAGAGTTTGTTGTTATATAAATATTTGTTATTATATAAATATATAAGGTTTTTTTTTTATGTCATATTAGTTGAATTTAACGAGATACATAATATATACTTATTTTATTTTCATTTTAAATAAATTTATTCAATGAGTTTTTTACAAAATTTTATTCAAATAATTTATTTCGTTTTAAATTTATGTACATAAATAGTTTCAATTTAAAAGTGTTATATGTGTATGTTCTTTATAATATAAAAAAAAAAAAAACTTAATTGAAAAAAATATTTAGAAATATTTAAAATAATGGTTACGTTTAGTTAAATGAAGTAATGATGAATTGTAGTGCTTAAAAAATTATCGTTGCAATAGTTTTACTGAAAGTTTTGTACAAAATATTTCTTTAATAATTTTAAATTCTAATATTGTTTTTAAAAACAAAAATAATAAAAAAATTGAATGTGAAATAAATTGTCACTTCTTGATTAAGCATACTTAAGCATACTTTGGTGTAAAATTTGGAAAGCGAATTATTTAATGGCTTAAAATAACATTAAAAAAATTGCTTAAAATGATTTAATAAATTTAAAGTGATTTCCTCATCTCAAGGCAGCCATTGATTTCGGACAATTTGTAACCATTTTTAATTTTTTGTTTGATCTAATAAAATTTTATTGTGTCTAACTTTGTCTTAAAAACTTTTTTTAATATTAAGATTTTAGCAAAGTTTTGGGAAACCGGATAAAATTTTTTCAACTGAACCAATTTTATTTAAAACGTGTATGGTAGAAGTGTAAAAGATTCTCTGGATAAAAGAAGTAGATATTTTTGGCCAATATAAGAATAAATAATATCTACGCAGTATATTCGAAGATGAAGATTGAAGTGCAATTAAAAAATACGTACAATGCAAAGGGACAAAGGATATAAAAATAGAGAAATAATCCGAAGCAATTAAAACGCATTTAGTTTGAGAGCACTTTTTGAAGCTAAACTTCTTAGGAACAAAAATAATATGTAATCCTTTACTGGGTATCTAAACAGCTAGTTATAAAGAAAAAAGTGGAAGTGGATCAATTTGTAGAATAAGTAGACACAAGAGAAACTACAATAAAGTAACCATCTACTGGTTATTTAAGGTTACTTGAGGTAACCCTCTCCCTTTAGCTAAACATTTACGTATAGACAGAAATGAGGAGGATCGACTTGCAAAAAACGGAATTACAATATCTTTTACATGTTCCGGATATTTTGATGGTATAGGTAGATACAAGATAAGAGAAGAGGACAGAAAATGGTAGAATATTATAAGTGAAGGCCACAGAAGAATACAGAAAATCACACTATGTAGTAATATATCTGGAGAGCAGAACAGATCTAGAAAACATCGTAGTATCACTTGTACCACTTAAATAATAAAAATCTAGTGTAGACATTATTATTTTATTTTTGCTTCCTGTTTTTATTATTTTTATATTTTATTTGTGGTTGAAATTGTTTGGTATAAACACATTATAAAATTGGTTAATATTTTTCATAAAAATCTAAAGTCATAAGTTTTTTATTGCTTTTGTTTTTTTCCCTTAGGTAGATACTATTCAATTTTTTCCCCTATTTTTTCCAGGTTCATATTGTTTTTTGATTCAACTTATTATATTTATAAACTTTCTCAACTTAATACAAGAATGCCTAATTTGGCATATTTAATGCTTCGGTCTATAAACTAGTGGTATTTTGGAACTCTCAATTCGGAATATACAAGTCTAGAAAATTTATTAAATAATTAATTTTTGTTTTTTTGAAAGAGAGGTGTGAATCTTCGAAAGTTACGAACAATACGCCCTTGGTGGTGTCAAATTCTTACCAACTAAACCCATCTCTTACTTTAGTAAATATAATGGAATAAAACCTCTACATGCTAACGCATTATATTGGTTTGGAAATAGGGATGGGAGATGAATAGACAAGGATACTGAAACATTAAATGCGGAATGGGACTGTAAGGGGAACAATGAATTCGCCTATTATTATTACTATTTTGCTATTAGTGAATGTCGCAATACAGAAGGTAACCCCACTGTCACAGTTGAAGCTATTATTATTAGTATTAATAATTAATATTATTATTCTTTACCACAAAGTCAAAAACATTATTGGACTATAACGTGCAGTAGAATATATTACATATTTCTACATGATGTAACCAAAGGTAGCTCCACTGTTGCAGCTATTATTATTATTTTTATCTTATAACTCATATAAATATAAATTAACTCATAATATAACAATATTAAATTTTTCATACAATGTTGTAAACATCGTTTACGTTTACTATTTATACATATACAATATTCTAAACACATTCTATTCTATCCAAAAAATAATTTAAAAAATATAACCAAATTTAACTTCCGCAAGTTTGTCGTTTCGTAAAAGCGGAATATCTAAAATGTAAAAATTATAATTAATAATTCAAAAAATTAATAGTATAGAATTTATTTTACTTTTTCAACAAAAAAATCATAATAAAACATAAAATTACTTAATATGATAATTTTTATTGTTAAAGTTATGCTATGAATTTTTTATGACAAAATTTTAGTGACCAAAAAAATGATCTTTAATTTTTAATAACCTTAATACTTAAAAATTAAATGACTTATAAAATTATAATTATGTAAGTATATTAAAAGAAAGAAAATTTGTGGTATTTGGTCTTTAGCATGTTATTGCAAAGTTTTCATTTTGAAAATTGCGCTTAATTTTGAATAGTACGTTATGATCAAAAATATGTTATATAAGAAATTTAATAAAATTTTCAATATATATCTTGAGAAGTTTTAATAAATATTAATATAAAATTTTATATCTTTTAGTTTTAAATACAAACTAATATTTTATTTTTTCATACATAAAGAAAGAAATTTTTAATATAATTATTAAATTTACCACATTAATTATTAAGTTGTATTAAGTTTTACTATTGTCTGATCACTAAATATATTATAGAAGATTGGGTATGGGTTATCGTTATAAAATGCAGATATTTCAGAGGAATTTATGCTTTTGACTATACAAAACTTTTTTCGTTTTCTGACGACAAAAAGATGAAAATATCTTTGTTAACTCTCAGGCTTGAATTTAAGAAATTTTCAACATTTTTTTCTTCAGAACCATATTATCGTTACATAAATCTGCAGAAACTTAACATAAACTCTTTTCATACTGCATCTCTTATGTTAGAACATGTACTACAGCTCAGTTTTCATTGATAAAAAAAAAGTATAAAATTTCACCACTCCACATTTCATTATGCTTATTATGTAATATGTATTTTTCCGCCTGAAAGTATGCAACCAAGCTATTTCTTTTATAATTTTTCTCTTTTAATTTTTTAAATTGGGGCTTCGGTAGCCTAGTGGGTAGGCGTGTGGCGTATTAACCGAAAGAGTGTGGGTTCGATCCCTGCAGAGGTCGTAAGTTTTTTTCTTTACATACTCCCCTTACGACCTAATATAATGTAAATATATAGTATATAATACAAACAAAATAAATAATATTAGTATATAATTTAATAATATGTAGTATAAAAACCTATAATGGCCTTAGTAGCCGATGGTTCAATAATATTGCACTACATTAATGTATGTAATATTAATATAAATAAATAAATAAATAAATTTTTTAAATTGAAGAAAAATTGTTTGGTTGGTAAAAAAAAACAGTTTTATTGAAATTATTGTAAGAACAATGTATGAGATTTTCCAAGCAAAAAAAAAAAAAAAACAGATGGACTATTTATAAAATATTGTAAATTTCAATATAATAATATTTAAATTCATTAAATAAAAAAAAAATAAAAAATTAGCTAAAAATGCAAATATGTATTTTTTTTTTTTTTTTTTGACAATTTATTCTTTAAAAAGACACTTATATAGTTATAAAATTTATGATAATGTTTACACACTTCCGTATTTTATGATAAATATATTATGTTAAACAAAGAATATAATATAATATGAAAATGTAATATAATATAAAGTAAAGCATACATATAATTATTTAATGAATGTAAAGTACATTAAACATGATATCTTCACATATGTATATGAATAGAATTTTCCTTTTATTTATTTTTTTTGTTTGTTTTTGTTTTTTTGTTAGATACATTTATTATTAAAAATTATTACTCATACCTTTATTTAATGGTTGTATAATATTTGAACAAAAAATTGAATACATAAGTTTGAGCCAATATTTTCAATGATTTGGTTTTCTTGTTTTAGTTTTTGTTTTTTTTTTTAGTTTGTTTTGTTTATTTTATTGTGTTTTGCATGTTTATAAATTATATATATATATATCTAGGTAGTAACAAGATATATTAATAATAGATATTTACACATGTACAGCATAGATTTTTATTTTTAATTGTTAGTTGTTTAGTTTGGTTTAAATTAAAAGTTGAGGATGGTTTGTCTGTTTGTTTAGTTTTTGCTTTAGCAATAAATTTTGTATGTATTTTCTTTTTTTGATGTTTTGAGTGGCAATTTATATTATAGGTGCTAAAAAAACGAATGTTAAAAGGTAATGAAATGGTATAAATATTTTAATTTACAACATTAGATCACATTAGACCATCGAAGAAAGTAAAATTTTTATGTTTATGTCTGTATTTTAAAATTAAAATAATTTAATTTTGAATATTTGTAAATTTTTTGAAAAATTACCAAAAATGTTTGAAGTAATTTGCTAATAAAACCAGGAAGAGTGCAGTAGAGTAGACTGTGTCGACTCTGGGATACCCGTATGAACGTAATATATCATGTTTCTATAAAACTTGATCATCTTTTAAAAACATTTAGATGTTTTAGTACCGAACTACAGAGATATATTTATGTAAATTGTGGAGTTGTATGACAGCTACCCGAATCTATTGCTTCTAGCTTCATTAAGTTCCAACAAATGCAAGAAGCCTGAATCGGCTGCTTTAGACCAATAAATTTTTACAAAATTTATTGGTTACATGCTACTCGACACTTTTTCACTAAATTTCAGATAGCTAGCTTCAATATACACTGAGTTATTTTCATTTAAAAAGAGAAGTTGTATGGCAGCTACTCGAACCCGTAGCACCACCACAACCAAATCTTGCAAAAGTTGTTGCCATAAAACTTGATCATCATTTGCAAGATTTCAGACGCCTAGCTTCATTAACTTCCAAGAGGTGCAAGAAGCCTGAACCGGCTGCTCTAGACCAACCAAATTTTAAAAAAGTTGTTGGCATGTAACTCAACACCTCTTTACTAAATTTGAGATTTGAGATTCCTAGCTTCAATAGACACTGAGATATTCTCATTTAAACGGATAAGTTGTATGGCAGCTACCCGAACCCGCCGCACCAACACAATCAATATTTACAGAAGTTGTTGCCATAAAACTTGATCATCATTTGCAAAATTTCAGAAACCTAGCTTGAATAGATACTGAGTTATTTCTATTTAAAGAAAGAAGTTGTAGCTACTTGAACCCGCCGAACGAAAATGTTGGATTTAAATAGCAAAACTAACAATTTTGCAAAAGTGACGTAAAAAAAATTTCAGCCTCCTAGCTCCTTTATTTTTTGAGTTATCGTGCGGACGGACGAACGGACGTACATTGCTTAATCGACTCAGAATTTGATTCTGAGCCGATCCATACCTTTGACACTATACCTTTGGCACTATAGCTCGACTCCTTTAAGATGTCATAAACGTAATGGCAAATTTATTATACCCTTGAACATAGGGTATAAAAACATGACATTTTTTAGAGGAATACACTAAAAACTAGTAGCTATATTCCTATTTCATATCTTTTAATGAGTACAAGTCGTATTAAGTTTCCTTTCAACATGATAAAATATACTGTTTAAATTGCACAAAATCGAAAAACAATTTATCAACGTCAATTTAAATTTTGAATAACTTATAATTTTATTTTTAGCTATTCAGGTTATATCTCAGCTGAAAAAAATGTAATTTTATATGGGATTTTATGTCAAAATTTTTCTCGGCAAAAACTTTTTAATAAACTTTTTCAATTTTTTCTCAAGTAGTACACAGCTTAGTACGCGAAGAAAAATATATAGTCCAAGACACAAACCGAGAAAAAATTTGTTTTTTTCCCGATATTTTTCTACCTAGGTAGAAAAATTTTAATTTTTTTCATATCTGTCAAAAATTATTTTAAAATTCGGTTTTTTTTTTACAATAAAATTACTTATTTACGTTTTTAGAATTAAATTTGATTTCAAAACAAACAATTGTTTACAAAATTTAATAGTTTTGGTTATGACAATTAAAACAAAAAAAAAATTTCTATCTGTAAAGTTTTTCTTCAAACTGTCAAAATTTTATATACCCGAAAAATTTTTATATTTTTCATCTATTTGTCTTTCAGCTGAAATATAACCTGAATACTATGCTTATATAAAAAATAAATAAATTGAAGAAAAAAATTTGATAAATTCTAGTGAAATTCTTATTTTGAAATTTTTGTAGAAAAAAATATATTTTATAATTTTCAGAATCACATTCTACTCTGATACTCAAAAAGTAATCAAATTCCTATTAGCAAGAGAGTTTCTATTAGCAAGAGTTGCAAGAAATTGTCGTAAAGAAATTTCGAGAAGTATTGAAAATACTGTCAATCTAGAGCACTATCAACTTAGTTTGGGTCCCAGAGTATGAGACTATTACAGAAAACGGGTCGTTGGATAAGCTATTAATACATGTATCAAAGCCTTAGTCAATCGTTGATAATACCCCATTTGTTCACGTATTTGTACAAACCCTTAACTTTAATATTAAGACACTTCTTTGATATTTCTAACACATTTTTTTGAGGGTTACGCATTATCTTATCAATAGATATGCTAGAAGATTAGGTATAAATGTGGATCTTAACTGTGGTTTTTGCAAAGGAATTAAGGCTATAAAGAGTGTGAATCACTTTGTCTGTGCCTGTACCAATTTGTCAAGAAAAAGGTGGAAA
Organism: Poecilobothrus nobilitatus; assembly: GCA_947095535.1. Lineage (NCBI taxonomy): Eukaryota > Metazoa > Arthropoda > Insecta > Diptera > Dolichopodidae > Poecilobothrus > Poecilobothrus nobilitatus. The sequence continues at coordinate 252,309,319 of OX352773.1, read as the reverse complement.
TATATCGCGGTAGTTTCTTTTCCCAAGATTTAGATTAACGATCTTAGCGATCTACCGGCTCAGCAATCTGCAATAATGGTAAGGTTCCTGAATGTCACGAAATGGATCTGAAATTAAATCCGTTATAGCCTAAACATAAGCCTTGTGGCCACGGTAATGGTAGCAAACGCGGTGCTAACGCGCTAATTATGGTCTTATCACGGTTGACAGGACCAGCCACGTATACCAACCAACCAACTATTTTCCATTAGAGTGATATTTGCATAAATTTAGAGAAACTTAATACCAACTCTAGTGAAATAGGTTCTCCTACGTTTCTTGAAGTGCACTATACTGATCTACAGACCTATAGTGACTGCTAATATGTTAGGTTAGCTTTCATAAATAAAAGAAATTAAAAGAACACGTGATATAACTAATTATGGTTTTATTTGATAAAAATTCTTCTTAATAAGTGTGAATATTAAAATTTAAAAAAGAAAAAAACTTCATTTTCAAAATATTAGAAATGTAATGTTAATACATCATTAAAAATTTACTACATAAAATAAGCGTACAATTCAACTAAATCAGCTTACTTTAGATTTAAATATTGAACGTAGAAATAGTCAATAAAGCTTAAAACAAAAAATAAACATTAAGCTTATGTAATCTTTATTTTCATATAATATGTACATAATATGTGTATGCAAATAAATTTAAATAATGCGTATTTTGAGAATTTTATATAAATGTATAAGGTTTATAAAATATCGTATATAAAAAAAACTTCTAAAATATAATAATATGTACACCCACATAAAATTTCCAACAGATATACAAATAGGTACATATTATAGATTAATGTGTTAAAGCTTATTGCAATAAAAGAAATGACAATTTTTATAAAAAACTATTAATAATTCTTTCATTTACAGGGGAAAAAACAGGAAAACAAAAGTAAAGAGGACATTTTCAAGGATGAAATTTTTATTTTTATATTTTCTTCCTTTTAATAATATTATACTTTGTATATTTTGTGTCATTTTTTATTTGTGAATATTAAAACAAAAAAAAAAAACAAAATAAAAAAAAAGATGAATTCTTTGTTTTATAAATCAAAGGGTGATATTGAATGAATTTTCATTATCCAACAAAATATAAAGAAAAAATTGTATATATATATATAATATACATATATAAATGCTGAGAAAAATTATAATAACTTTGAAATTTGTTAACATAAAGAGTTTTGTGATTTACAGAAAAAAAAAACCCGCCGGAATTATGGTAGATACATTTACTAATAGTTACAGAGCATATATATATATGTTTTGTAAATTGTAGGCTATGTTAAATTACTGGTGTACGTGAAAGATTGATACAAAAAACAATTTGTTTTTTTTTTCTTCTTTCTTTGTTTACTTTTAGACTTTTTTGTGATATATTTATGATGACGTTGAATAACTTTTGATGAAAAATTGGAATCAATGTCATAAAAAAAAAAAAAATAATAATGATATTGTATAATTTTGTAACTAAAATAAGTATAAGTTTACAACATTTGTATCCTTATAATAAACTATTGTAATATTATAACTTTGTTTAATATTATCTTCTCAAGATAAAATTAATTTCATCCTTTTCCTTAATATAATATGTGTTTTTTAATACTAAATTCTAATACTTTAATATTAATTTGATAGATTATAATAAATTATACAGGATCTCAATTATTGCAGCCCAAAATTATGCAATTACTTAAAATTGTTTTTACTTCTTTATACTTCTTTATTCCCCTTTATTCATTCTGTTTTGTTAGAATTAGATATAATTATATAAAAGACAAAACATTAAAAAAAAAAAAATATTCCCGAGGGAGTGCAGGTTCAAATACTACACAGACAGTTTTTGCTATATTAAAGCACAGACAGTTTTTGCTATATTAAAGCAGACAGTTATTGCTATATATTAAACTTTATTTATATCTTTTGTTTCAATCTTATATTGGTTGCCTACCCTAGAAAAAATTAACAAAAACAGTTTTATATTATTTTTTTATCTTACTAACATTTAAATTAATTTTTAAAATTTTTATATTAGTTTTTTTCTGTGTTATTTTTAAATTTATTAGATATAAGTATTATTTGTATTTTCACAATTTTTGTATTTTAGGATATTGATAAAAATTAAGGTTATTAAAAAATCAATAGTACATTCTGTTATTTAAGATAAAAAATTAACCTATCCTAACCTACTTAAAACTACTTATATTAGTTAAAATAAATGTGTATATTATACTTAATTCTGAGTCTGACTCTTCTCCAACCACCAATAATCTTTATTTATAAATTCACCTATATGAGACATTGATATGTCATATTTCAGGTTTATTCCGTTTATATTCTATGGCTTTGCATCTTGCACGTCTATTATAGTGATATAATAGAGGGACATGATTATGGCCTTGGATATAACAATTTTTATCTAAAAAGATGAAGTTCTCAGGGGCTATAAAGCCCGTGAGCAAAGTCTTTTATTTGTACTCCTCATTATGGTAAAATATATAAGATATTAAACCATTTTTTGGAGTGTCCTGCACAGGTAGCAAGTTTTATTAATTGAAAACAAATCCCCCTTGCTACCAAATATAGTGTAAATATATAATATATATATTATAAACAGAATATATAATATTAGTGTATAATTTAATAATAGTATTCAACGTATAATGGCCTTTAATATACGATGGTTTTGTAATATTGCAATATCCTATGTGATTTGTAATATTATTATAAATAGATAAATAACAAATTGTGAAGGTGCCTCGGTTGTCTAGTGGTTAAGCACGTGGCTTATTAACCGAAGGGTTCAATTAGAAAATTTTTAACGGTTGACATATTATAATAAAATTCAAAATACAAAGAAATAAAAAAATTCCCCAATCATTTTCGTAATTTTACCTAAGTATCGATGACAAATTTATTTTCTGTACATAAGTTTGGGTTCATGTTTTTTTGAATGAAAATTATAATGAATTTTAAGTTATTTAGTTAATGTAACTTAATATATTAGATCTTCAATGCAATAATATTGTAAAACATTGTGCACTTGTATAACAAACAAATTTTTTTAATATTTCAAATAAGCATAGATTCAAACAAATTAAAACTAAATTGGTTCATTGTGCTGCTACATATACAGGAAATTTTAACAACTGTTACAAAAATTAACAACTATTACAAAAAAATTAGTTAAATCATCAAACCCGTTCATTTATGGTAAAAGATTGGAAGTAGATTGGTATAGCTCCTGAGCATTAACATCGTTTTAGTTAAAAATGGTAAATCAAATTCAATAATAAAAGCCAAAATCATGCCCCCCTATGCACTTGGCACGTTATACAATATTGTATGGGCAATATAAAAAAGTTTTAAATACGACATATCTATACGAGATAAAAACAAAGTAATAACAAGTTAGAATGTAAACCAACTGTTTTTAAAAGCGCACATTTCCAAAACACAATACAAACTATTTAGAATTGTGACTTGCACAAAAATTTGAAAATTTAAGAAATAAAACTTAAGAAATGTTTTGTAATAAGAATATTTGTGAAAATAGGACTTTTCTGGAATTTTGAGGGGCTGTAAGTTTGGAACCTTATATAACTAAGAAAAACCGTTAACACACATAAAAATATATTACTTTAAATTTTATGTCTTGCCGATTTGTACAGGTGCCTAAAAATAACAAATTTTTCAGCCCTAATACTTCTTAAACAGGGGGTGGTGCAAACAAATTTTCTAAGGAAACTTATTCTAATTCTAAAAGTTTTTTCTTGTCTCGAAATTTCAGGTTCCTAAAGGCGGGTCGGAGTTATGAAAAAAGAAATTTCATGAAAAATATGGTTTTCACATAACGGTAACTTTAAATAGTAAATTACAAAATATTACATAATTTTTATATTGTTTTATAGAGATAATAAAATTTTCGGTGTTCTGGTGGTTTTAGATTGCAACACTATTACGCAGAGCCTGAGATATATACATCTGAAAATGGGGTTTTTTCGCAATTTTGAAGAGCTGTAACTCTGGAACCCTATACAACTAAAATAAACCTTTAACACACGTAAATTTTTATATCTTGCCGAAGTAAAATGTGTGCAGGTGCCTAGGTTACAGGCGTTTAAAAATAGCAAATTTTCAATTTTTGAGCCCTAATACCTCATTAACATAGGGTGGTCGAAAAAATTTTTCTAAGCAAACTTATTCTAATTGTAAAAGTTCTTTCTGCTCTCAAAATTTCAAGTCCCCATTTAAAAGCGTTCCGGAGTTATGAAGGTAGAAAAATAATGTAAAATTTGGTTTACACATAACGGTAAATTTAAATACTAATTTTAACAAATTGTATAATTTACAAAGTCAAAAAAATACCTGTCAAATGACGTTTTTAGATTAAAAAACTCTTAAGCAGAACATGAGATATGTGCGTTTAAAAATAGGGCTTTTTCAAAGTTTGAGAGGCTGTAGCTGCAGAATGGAGAGGGCTACATGAAAAAGTTGTTCTACAACATTATTTTTTTTATGAGACCTACCCATGGTTAACATTTTGTTTCTCTATTTTTAACGGTGTAGAAGTTTTGTAAACAGTCGGACGGACGGACAGAGTGAAACTAATAAGCACATTTTTTCAATTTTTTTTTGGAAATGTACTAAAAACTGAATATTAGTAATTAGATAACATATATACTAATGAGATGGTACTTGGATTACATATTAGGTTTTAAATAATAAGAAAGTAATTTAAGTTAGGATAAGTAGGATAGGGTAGGTTAAGCTCCATTTATTTTAACAATAAGAAAATATTGATTTTTTAACACCAAAATGTTTGCAAATAATAAGGTAAGATTATAAAATGTAAATACTTAAAAAAATAAAAATGAATTAATATCTTAAAAAAACGAACATAAAAATTACCAAATTAATTTTAATGTTAGTACATAAAAGAAAAACTACTTTTCCATAGGGTAAGTTAAGTTAGGGTTGTAATTAAAAGATATAAATAAAAGTTTATTAAAAAAAACCAACATTGCCAACTATCACAATGGTTAAGATTAGTGCTATTAACTAATGTGTTCAAATGTACGGTTAATAATCATAATTACATAATTACAATTTATTTCCTAAGTCGTAATACTTTATATTTTTTAGTTGAATTATTAGATTTAGAAAATAGAAGAATTTAGAAGTAGAAGCGAATTCTAATATATGGTATGCAGTTGGTTAAAACCAATGAGGGGGCAGGTGCTGGTGTTAAAGGTTTTAATTTCTACGTATCCTTACTATCCGGCAAAGAAGCAATACTCTTCCAAGCTGAACTAATTGCTTTTGGACGATCCTAAGGTGAGCTACTTAAAAAGCTACAATACACATACTAACAGACAGAGTTCTTAAATATCTATTGTCTAATAAACAAGAGTCAATAATGGTTTGGGACTGTCTTCAGAAACTTCTAATCCTAGCAAATAGAAATAATGTAGTCCTAATGCCCAGGACTACTAATAATGGGTACCAGCACACATAGGAGTTTAAGGAAACGAAGAGGCAGATTGCCTTGCAAACATCGGCTCTACATTAAAATTCATTCTGCGGAAGACCCAAAGGACACTCAAAACTTATTTTTAAAATTCAAATTACATTATTCAGCACTTTTTAATAAAAAAACTTGTTTTAGAAAATATTTTTTCAAAATTTGATGTAATTGTAACCAACAGATATAAGGGATGATAAATAGAATTCTTTTTTATTTAGTTTGCGTAAAATAATTCAAATATAATTATTTCTTTTATTTTTAAATTTAATAATTTATGAAATTTGATTAATATAGTTGGAAAGGCACATATTGTAACCTACTTCTGTTGCCTCTTTAAATATGTTTGAAGTGACTTTATTGATTAAGATTTATTATTTCTTATAGTAATTAATCTTTAATCTATTAAATAAAGCAGGGTTTCTGTTTGTTTATCCTCTATGCATTGTTTCACCATGCATCCTATTGAAACCAGACTTTGCAGTAATATTTCTTTAACCCTAGGATCATCTTATCATAACAGTTTTTTCGATTTTTGGATCACTTTTCCCTTTAATAGTTACACAAATTAACGTTAAACCTGCCGTATATCTGTCTCTATGTAAAACAACGTCGCGGTGGTAATAAAGTAATTGGATCCGATTAACAGGATAAGGCACAAGATAGCTCTTAAAAGATTTTAAAATCTTTCTCTCTCTTAATGTATTATGCATTGCTTTTTGACAATGAAGTTCACAGTAATAAACTTTGAACAATTAATTAACTTTAAATATGTTAACCCATTTCAGTGCGATGATTCATCAAACAATTGTTTTATAACCGAACAATGTCCCATTATGCATAAAGAATCTTTGACCCAAAAGAAATTCTGGAAGGAAGTTTATTGAGTTCCGTTAATCTATTGCGGCAGAAGAGATTTTTAAATTTTTTTTCGTTTTTTTTTGCTCTCCATTCTAAATGATTTGAATTGAATTTAAAAATTTGACTTATACATTGAATTTAAAAATTTTACATGCCTTCCTTTTTGTCAAATGTGACATGTACATTATAACAAAGCGAAATATATTAACACATTTCAGAATGTAGATTTAATATAAATTAAGCTTTTGAAATTATAATTTACTGCCAAACTTTTATTGAGATTTGAGGTAATAATAATAATAACTAGTACAGTTATCTTACTATATAGCTATCTTTAGTTATATCATGGAGGAAGGTGTTATATACTCCTGCGCCAATATACAGGTAAGGATTTCATCCTATTATATTGGCTAAAGGGGGAGATGGATTTACTCGGTAAGAATTTGATATTACCAAGGGGGAATTCTAAGTATCTTTGGAAGATTTTCACCTCCCTTAGGAAAAAAAGGACTAAAATTTGAAAGAAACGAACTCGTACACCGTTGTGTTATATTCTGCTAGTAAATTAATAAACTAAATAAATTGTAGTTAAAGATTATTAATAAACATATTAAATAATGTTGTGCAAAAGAATTATTATAACTAGATATTGTAAATTAAACTATATACACGTATGAACATTGTTGCATATATAGATACGTATAGATTTTGTACAATATGGAACATAAAAAATTAAATGTTGCCTGTCTGAAAAATACAAATATATATATTTATATATATGTATAATGTATATGTATTATTTGTTTTTTATAAAATATGTTGTCATTTTATTTTAAAAGGTTTTTGAGCTTTGTCCCAGTTAAATATTTTTTTTTATTTTTTTTTTAATTTTGTAAGAAGTCAAAAATTTTTTTTTTTTTTACTATATGGTAAATATAAAAGATAAATAAATATTTCTGTACTTATTATATTTTTTGCAAAACAAAAAAAAAATAATTTTGACGTTAATCTGTTATAACAATAGCAGACATCTTTTGTTCAAATTTTGATTTGTTTTTTTTTTTTTTATTTTTATTTTTGTTCTGTTATAATTTTGGGACTTATAACTTCAAACTTGATAAAGTTGATTTTGTGATCTATGAGAAAACATAATATCATATATGTATGTATATAACAATTTAAATAAAGATGTACATACATATACGTTTATTATTATATGAAAACGTACATACATATACGTATATATAATAATATAAAAATTAATTATTTATTTATATAATATAATATACTTACATATATTGTTTTTTTTTTTTTTTATTATCCTTTTTTACTCAGAATTGTTCATTGTTCTGATTTTATCAAAATTAATCCGTTTTTATATGATTGTGTTATTTAAAAAAGAAAAGGATATCAAATTGGAGCAATAATAATAATAATAATAAGAAAAAAAAAATAAAAAATAAATAAATAAAAAAATTAATATTAAGAATTGTTTTAAGAGAAAATGTTTGACGTATAAAAACTAACTATTTTAGTTTCAGGCTATAGATTTTATTAAAAACTGAAATCTTTTTTAAAAAAATAAAGAAATTTTTGAAGCTGTAAGATTTAAAACGAACAAATTATTAAGTTTTATATTTTTATACTTCTATTTTATTATTTTTTCTTAAATTATTTTACTGATTGCGTTCCATTTTATTTACTCATATTTTTTTTTTTTTTGTTGCAAGAAATATAACGAATAAGTATTTGATATTTAAAATATATCATATCTTATGGATAAAATTTAATATAATTAAAAAAAAAAAAAAAAACAAAAATTCTTTGATTTATTTTTATTTATTAAATTATTTTTAAAATAAAAGAGATAATATTTTAATGGTAACAGTTTAACATTGTTTAATAATAACAGTATTAATTTTTAACTTGTTGATAGCACATTCACCTGCCTATTGGTGTTTCAATTAATTCTTTTAAATTAACCCGTTAATATGGAGTTGCCGTTTAATTTATTGACTGTTTAATTTACTATTGAGTTAAGTTTAGTCTGAATTTAGATATTTGATTCGCGAACTTTTTGAATTCGTTACCTTTAATTTGAAAAATAAAAATTTATGGTTAAGTTAAAATATTCATATACATTCGATCGATGATTGCAAACATAACTGTACTCCACTGGCAAATTTGAAAAATTCATCATCTTTTATCCATCATGAAGTTACAATTTGTTAAAGTTTAAAAAAATCCTATTTTGAATGTATATATCTCTGAATTTGCGGTAAAATTTTTTCAATTTAAAAACACAGGACATTTTTTTATGTTTTATATTTCAATTTTATAAGATTTTGCTTCCTATATCTCCGGAACGCTTTCAGATAGATACTTTGAAATTTTGAGATAAGAAAGATTTTTCAAAATTAGTCTCCCCTTAAACAATTCCAACGCAACAGTAAAAGAGCCTCAAGTGCTCATTTCTACACAGTGGAAAATCGTAGATGGTTTAAAACTGGTTATGAAAACTTTTTTATTGTGAGAACCACTAAAATGTGGAACATGTTTTTATCCAGCGTGTTCCCCTCTGATACAAATGGTCCATTATACAATTTGCAACTTTTCAAAAAGAACCTATTCAAGTTCATCTCCAATTTACCCGCCAATTCTCCTTTATGTCCATATTTCCCTTGAACTCCTCTGCTTCTTGGTCAAACCTACAATAATTTTGTAAAAAGGAAAACTTTCCGAGAGTTTGGGTAGCGTGTAAAAACGAAAAGTATGAGTTAACTTAGAATTTTTTTGTGTACCTCGTCCAATTTTTTTATTTTTAGACACTTGCACAAAATTTTTCTTGTAGGTATATGAAATTGTTACAAAAATTAAAAATGTTTGTGTAAGTTATGATATTCTAAACTGTTTTTAACTATGTTTTAAAAAAAGTGCACCTTTAAAAATGTTATCTTCCTTCTTTAAATTTTAAATTATACATAAAGAATAAAATTAAAATAGTAATTTTTTATTCAATTTTGGAATATAAGTTGTGAAACTAAAAGTGAATTTCTTTCAACAAGCAAATTTTATTCTTTTGCAAACTGTTTTAGATGATTGTAAACTTTAAAAACTTTGTTGAATTTTATTTGTATTTAAAATTTTACTTATTTTATAAAGTATTGTAATAAAACATCAACCAAAGTATTTCTGCCTCCGAATCATAATATTATATCAAATACACTGGCCAAGAAAAATACGCAACAAAGAGGTTTGGGCAACAATCAGTTAATAGCCAATCGAAATAAAAATTAAGAAACAAAAATATAGTTGTATTTGTCACGTTCTTAGAAAATTTCCTAACTGCATTGTTAGACAGGCCCTGGAATAGAAATTTCAAGACAAAAACGAAAAAATGTTGGTAGACCTAAGAATAAATGGCATAGAACAGTAAAACGAGAAAGAACACAAATGAACAACACATATGGTCACAAAACTAGCAGATGAAGCAGATGACTAGCCAAATAGAAGCAGATGAAAAGACTTAATCCCTGTGCTCCCAAAGAGAGTTGAAAGAGAAAAATAAAATATCTAAAAGTATCTCTAATGTAATCACTTAAAAGAGCTTTACATCACTGTGAAGGAAAAAATTTTAAAGTAGAAATTACTTTTCATTGTTAAGAAAATCTTCATTTTCATAGTAAATTGTATATCCTTTAAATCACTTATGTAACAAATTATTCTGAGTATCATGATGATATTTACCGTAAAATGAACGGTAATGAATTTTTGTAATATTTTATGTTAATTTACGTATATCTAATCAATTTGTAAGCTATAATTTCAAATAAAATTTATTTAAAAAAAAAACAAAAAAAAAAAATTCATTTCGACAAGAGAAAATTCAAAATGGAAAATTTTAATTCAAAGGAAAATAATATAATCTTATAAATTAATTGGTAAGCTAACTAAAAGATTCATACAAGTGGAATTATATAATATATACAAAAAACAAAATAAAAGAAAAGAACTTTCTTTAAAATATGAAATGGAAAAATATGAATTTATTTTCATAACAAGAACAACAATAAGAATAAGAATTCATTTTTTCTTTTTTAAGTTGTTTTATTTATTGTTTTCTATATTTTTTTCTTTTGATCAAAATTTATTGTTCCTATTATTAAAATTGTACTATAAGTACTGAAAAAAATTGACTTATTATTGGGGAGGGTAGTGGTTATACCCGTACGATAGGATCGGGTATAATAAAATTACTCCTCCGTTTGTAACACCTCGAAATAAGCGAGCTAGATATACCTTCAAAGGTATGGATCGGATCAGAAAAAACTTCTAAGACTTTTGAGCCATGTCCGTCCGTCCGTCCGTCCGTCAGCACGCTAACTCAAAAACTAAGAAAGCTAGAATCTTGAAATTTACACAAAATATTCTGGGAGTAATTTGTAGGTTCCCTATTGTTTTTGGTTGAGTTTGGACCAAGCCTTACGGTAGCTCTCAAACACCTAACTTTTAGATCTCCACATTTTTTTTGTAATAGAGCTATGAAATTTTAACTACTGATAAATCTCACAAAAATATTAATTTTATTTTTTATAACTTTTTTTTGTAGCCCCACCCGTTACGGAGCTACAGCTCCCCAAAGGTTCCAAAAAGCTCTATATTTAAATTGTTATAGCACAAGTTGTATAAGGTATATCTTCATTTTGAAAACGCCAAACGATTACTACTTTTATTAGCTTTAAAAGTATATATACAATAAATATATATTTGTGACATACGGTGTCTTAATTTACCGTTATGTGAAACTCAAATTTTGCAAAATCCTTCAACCCTTCTATCTTCTAAACGGTTTAAGTTGGAAACTTTGACAGAAGTTAGATCTTTGAAAATAAGTATGAGTCATTTCAAAAATTTTTTTTGTATCACTCCCCGTTTAGGAGCTGTAAGGGGTCAAAAACTGAAAATTTCCTATTTTTAAACACCTGCAACTTGAACACCTGTTAAAATTTTTTTGAAGTAATACAGAAAAATTAAAGCTTCAACATTATACTCTTATTTCTGTTAATAACTTTTTTTTATAATATAGGATTACTTTATAATTGACGAAAGTGTTACTTGACTTTTTCAAATTTTCTAACAAATTTCTTCAACAAATTTTTTGCATTTTGTTTTACTTGATAATTTGAAATTGTTGAGGATATAATGCGTAGTACATAAAAATGTAAATAAATAAACAACATAACGGTTGCTTGAAGAATTTTTATTTATATGATATTAATATATATACAAGTACATACTTATATAATATCATCTTTATTTACATATCGTATATGTCACTAGTGAATGAATGATAAGAGTATAGATGTATATTATATAGCACCGTATTTACATACATATATGTATTTTATTGTACTTAAAAGAAATTATTCTGCCAATGGAATATTTAAATATAATATAATATAATATTTAAAATTATATTTACTATTTTGTACTAAGTAAATTTAATATACATTTACCGTTTAGTATTAAATGGTACTATAGAATATTTGAAAAAGGTTTGGATTGATAATCGTTATGTGGAAGGTTAGAATCTGCTTTTGAAGAATGTATAAAGATATAGTTTGAATATATGTATGTACAACCCATAGTTCTAGAAATTATAAAATTCACCCAAATTATTTTAAAATACTAAAATATTAAAAACATAATATTGTGAGCAGAGTGACAGGCTGTGAACATACTAACGGTTCGTACGGGTATCTAAGAGTTGACAAAGGCAACTGTATTCTTCCTCGTTTTTATTTTATTTAAATTTTAAATAAAATAGAGACAAAATAAAAAAAAAAATAAATTAATGATAATTGGTATAAATTTAAAATTTTATTTTTGGAATTTATCTTTCCTTTAAATTCAATTGAATTCTTTGAATTTTTACTTTGATTACAAGGAATTGGCCGATTAATTTTAGTAATTACTTTAAAAAGAAAAGAAGCCAATTTGTAAATATCTAATTGAACAATCATTTTGAAATGAGTTATTTAAAAACTGAATAAATAAATATAAAAGAAAAAAATAGAAAGTTATTTAAAAAAGTTGAAATTTAAGTTTGTAGTATTTTTCGTATAATAAATAGGAAATATTTAACTTTTTGATTTGTTTTTTTTTGAAAATTAACTAATAGGAAGTACCTTTAATGAATTTTCTGAGGTGTAAGAAATTTTTATATTTAAAATTTATAATATTTAAAAGATATTTTCAAAAAATTGTTCGAATTTTATGTAAATACTTTAAAAGATATTTAAAAACAAGGTAGAATGTAAACCAATAGAGGTTTTTAAAAACGCACATTTTCTTAAAGGTAATAAAAATAGTTTAGAAATATGATTTGTATCAAAATTCTTAAGTTTTCTTAGAAAATTATATATTATATAAGAAAAATTGTTAAAAACCAAACTTTTAAAACTTTTTTCAAACTTTTAAACTTTTTTTCAGTTTTAAGAAAATTCTTTATAACTGAGAAAAGCTGAAAAACACAATATGTATAAAACATAATGTTGGAGTTTAACATATTAATATTTATGTTTTTTTTTCTCAAAAAAATGTGTACACATGTCTAATTTGCAGGTGTCTAAATAGAGTAAATTTTCAATTTTTATTGCTATTATCTCTTAAACAGAGAGAGGTACAAAAGAATTTTTTGAGGTTAGTTATGCTAATTTTAAAAAAAATTTTCTTTCTTAAAATTTCGAGGTTCTAAGTTTTAAAAATTTTCTTAGTACTCTAAATATGTGCTGCAACTGGTGATGACGGCATTATCTTAAAATTTCTTAAGAAATTTACAGATAGAATAGCACGATGGAAATAGATTTACTGGGTGTCTCTTTATTGATTTGCAAATTGCGTGGACCATGCAATCTTTCTTCATAAGTTATCATCGCTCAACATTTCTGAATCTCAGTTAAAATTTTTTTAATCTTATCTAACAAAAAGATTACAATGCGTTTGTATTGGAGATACTTTAAGCAGGATACTTTAATGGATACTTTAAAAAAGGGTGTTTTTTATTATTCCACAAGGTTCAATATTGGGGTCAGATCTATTTAAGTTATAATCAAACGCGAATCTTAACCTTAATGGAGAACTATTAAGTTTTTTGTTGACGATGCGGCTCTTAAGTACTCAAAAATAGCTAATCTGAGTTGCAAAATGCAATTCTGGAAGATCTGGCAACTATTGACGAGTGGCTACGAAAAAATAAACTGCTTATGAATATAGGGAAGACCAAGATACTTTTATTTGTGAATAAAGCCTTTAATGATCATATTTTTATATTTAAAAATACACCAATTGAAGTTGTTAGAAGTTACAACAATCTAGGACTTGTAATTGTCTCGAAAGTAAAATGGGATGCTTTTAATTTTCTAGCGAAAAAAATCCCACCGTATGTATTTATTTTAAGAAGACTCCAAAAATTTTTTGACAAAAATACTATCCATGTTATAAGCCTATCTGGAGTACAGCACCACAAATTTATTTAAATAAAATTCAAATACTTCTAAAAAACTCAAAAAAAATTATCCATATAACGCTCGCCCAACCACTCTAATTTATTCTAGGAAATATTTAAGATTCGAGAACATTTGCAAGCGTTACCGTTATATGCTCGCGTACAAAATTGTAAACAACAAAATCAACCTTATGATCCAGCGAAGTTTAGAAATACACAATTACAAATACTCAAAATAAATGTAACTTCTATCTATCTTTATTCAGAACTGACATAAAAAAAAATGAATTGCCTTTACAACTTTTTAAAAATCAAATTAAAGAAATCGGAAATATTTACACTTTCAAAAAAAAAATTATTGAAATTTTATTTTATGTTTTTGTTACACCCTGTTCTTAAATCAATGTTGTTTTAAATTTCTAACTAAAAGGAAATTATTAGTTTGTGTTAATAATATAAAGAAATCAAAAAATAAAGAAAATAAAAAAAAAAAAGAAATAATAACTAAGACAAAGAATGAAAAGAAGAAAAAAAAAAAAGATTAAAATAAATTGTTAATAATTTGCTTGATTTTTAAAATTTTAAATTAACTCATTCAGACCAGACAGCTTCGGCTATGGTCAATAAACTATATTTTACTTACTATTTAAATTTTAATTATTGTTACATTCACTTTTATCATAAATTAAATTAATTTAAGAAAACTAGTTTTAAGATAAAATAATTTTCTAAATTTATCATTACAGTAATTCTTTATTATTTCAGTTAGAGTAAAATATAAATGAAATAATAAAGAAAAAAAAAGGTTGAGAAAAAATTTGGAAAATCAAGGGACACTTTTTTAAATTTTAAAGGTGAAGGCCCAATGTACGCTTCGCTTACTTGGTTTGCTTTGCTTTGAAAAGCGAATAAACGCCTCCTGTTTTTAAAAAAATAAAGAATCAGCGACAATTTTGGGTTCGGACATATATTTGGATCGCAAAATACATGGGCTTTATGAGAGTACATTTGCAAAATTAAAACAAGATCCTGCACAATTGAAAATTTACCAAATATTTTCGAATTCAATAATTCAAATATTTTTTTAAAAACAAAATTCTCTTTGACGTTTTGAATATTATTTTAAACGTCAAAGTAATAAAACAAAGCATCTAATTGAAAATTGGTCAATTTTGAACTTTTCTTACTTTGTTTCGCTTTGATTACTTTGTCATTGGGCGTTGCTACATAAGATACAATGTAATTTATTTCAACTGTCAAAGCGTGTAAAGCAAGCAAAGCGTACATTGGGTCTTCACCTTAAGAAAATCCTAAATAATTAAGAAAAGTTGTTTAACCTTTTAAAAATATAATATTGAAGTTTTAACTTTTCTATATTAATATGCAAAGATTTCTACAGGTGTCTGAAAATAGCGAATTTTTATTTTATTCATTTCTAATACCTAAAAAGATGGTAATAAAAAAATATTTTCTGACGATGCTTATTCTAGTTTAAAAGATCTTCTTTTTTCAAAAATTTCAAGATTCTAACTAAAAATGTGCAAGAGATATGAAGAAAACAAAATTTTGCTAATTTTTATTTTCACATAACGGTAAATTTCTATACTAAAATTAAAACAGATGTATAATATTAATATTGATTTATAAAAGTAATGAATGTGTTGCCGTGTTGCGTTTTTAAGTTGAAAAAATGTTAAGCAAAAGCTAAAATTTACGCATCAAAAATTGGGCTTTTTAAAGGCTTAAAAGTAACGAGTAGGACTACATTAAAAAGTTGTTTTAAAACATTATTTTTTTTTAAAAACCTATCCATGGTCAAAATTGCATTATCCTATTTGAAACAGTGTAGAAGTTTTGTTAACCGGCAAAAAGATGGACAGTCGAACACAGTGAAACTAATACATGTTTTTGAAAAATGTCCTAAAAATTTTTACCAAATACTTTTTATATTTTGAGTATCATTTCATATAATATTACACTATAGAACTTTTAGAGTTCTCGGGCCAATGCTGCGGACTAGGTTTAAGTAAAATGCCAAATAAAAACAATTTTTAAATATCTATTATAAAAAAAAAATAAACAATGCATTTTTTTAACAATATTTTTATTTTACTAATTTTAATTATTAATTTTTCTCTTACAGGTAAATTTTGAAATTTGTTGCTTTCGAAGATCCTTTTTGATTAACTCATAAAATATATTTTGATGCTAGAGATTATTTTAACCATATACTGTAAGTTTAGGTAAAACAAATGGAAATTAAATTATATTAAAATTTATTTTTGATTTAAAAAAAAAATATTATTTAATTAAAAGAAAGATGTTTTAGTCATTTATTTAATTTTTGAAATATATTTATTTAAGTTTCATCTTTGTTTAAGTTTTTTAAGAGAATCAAAATTACGTTAATAAATAAATTTAATAACATACTTTTAAGTTCATAAAATATATTACACACGTTAAATTTAAGAATGTTTCGTTCTTCAACAATTTTGCACTCCTTTGTAGTTATGTAGTTTTAAATATTCTAGATGATTTCTATTGTTTAAACTTATGATTAGTGTTATATTTAAATGAAATTCTGTGAAAATCATCTGTAATGTATAAAAACTAATTGAAAAGATTTTACTTAAAATCTGTTGCAATAAAGTAATAATCTGTTGAGGAGTAAAACATTTTTTTTAATGTTTCAAAATTTTTTTTAAATATGTCTACCTAATATTTATTATACGGTTTTATATAATTTTATTAAAAACTGTTCTATGTTTATTTTGCAGAGAGTGTCAGTTATTTTTTTTTTAATTACGAAGACTGATCTAACGTTTCGTAATCACTAGACTCTAGGTCCGTAGTCTGCCTTAAAAACGTAGTCGAGACCGTATTTGAAAAAAGTTGGTGTTAAGTTTCACAAGATTTATGTCACGGTATATTATCACACTGACAGAAAAAGTTTTAAAAACTTCTCAGATCCATCAGAGTTCACCTAAATCTTCCAAAAATAAACTACTGAGATATTTGCTCCTATTTCTTGACCCTAGTATATAAATCTATATGTAAGTAATATTTTTTTTGAATTTGTAGATTTGTTGTGAAAATTAATATACATCTTATGATAACTGGTCACTTTAATTCAATTAGATATCAATATGGTATCATCATGTAACATTTTTTTTTGACTTATTTTTTATTTTATATATGTTTTAATCTTAAAGGTAGGAATAATTCAAAAGTATCTGGGTAAAATCACATATAAAACAAAATTAAAATGCCAGACCTGAAAAATAAAATTTAGACAAATACGTTAGGCGGAATATATTATAATTTTCAAAGAAAAACCAGGTCGACCAAAATTAAATCTACAAAATCTACAAAACAAAACAATGAAAATGCACAAAAAATATTTGAAAATTTTAAAATTTTTAATAACGAAAATAAAGATAAACTATATACACATCATCGAATTTGCATTTTTTTTTTTTGTTCTCAAAATTCGCTAACAATAGCAGCGTTTCAAACTACAAAAAAATATATACCTGCATACATAATATAAAAAATTATATACGCAATATACAGTTATATACCTCAGTTTTTTCTTTTTTAAAAAACACAGTTTTCCCTTTGTTTACAGTACTGACAGTAGTGACATTATTGTTACACCGTTTTTTTATTAAAGATAATGGACCGAATACATAAAATTGAGCTTAAAATCATATCTCACATTTTCAAACAAAAACTATATTAGTTAATGTGTAGATTTTGAGTAAGATTTGAGTTCAAGCTCAGTTTTATGCATTCGGACTACTGACTCCGTGCATCTTGAATTAAATTTTTAAAATTTTCATATTTTATGCCATATATTAAACTGTACATAATCCAAAATAAATATTTAATCACTTTTAAGTGGACATTATAAGATTCTTTTGTTCATTGTATTTTCTGTATTATAATTAATTAACATACATACATACATGAATAAAACTAGAATACTTTTTATTTAATATTTTCTTATGATAATCACAACACAACAAATCAACAACTTTATTATCAAACGTTGAGCAGAACTTTTCTTAGAATAATAAAAAAACCTCAAAGATTCATTTATATCTTCAAATAATACTCAAAAACAATAAAGCCAAAAAAAAAAAAAAAAAAATACAAAATTTTATTTTTTTAATCAGAATGAAACCAGAAAAAAAAAGTACCTAACCGAAATTTATTTGTTACAAAAGAAAAAATTTTTCACCTTAACAAATTT
This sequence comes from Poecilobothrus nobilitatus, assembly GCA_947095535.1. Taxonomy (NCBI): domain Eukaryota; kingdom Metazoa; phylum Arthropoda; class Insecta; order Diptera; family Dolichopodidae; genus Poecilobothrus; species Poecilobothrus nobilitatus. The sequence goes on along the minus strand of OX352773.1, from coordinate 252,291,125 downwards.
TTAATTTAATTCAATTGAAAAGATGACATTCTTATCGAGATTTAACTGTTCTCATATCAACTTCAATGCAATTTATTTTGTACAATCCGCAGGTAATTTTAGTTTTTTTTTTTTCTGGTTTAATCTGGTATTTTAAATTGAGTTTCAAATACTATCAAAGAAAATGAAGGTATGTAAATGATGAAAATATTCTTAATGGGGCAGTGACGAACCTAAATTTTATGAATCTTTATTTTTTATTGTATCTTATTTATAGTAAAATCCAGCTGGACAATACCCCTAATAATAATAGGCATTGGCTATGCTATGATATAATATGATTTTGTATGTTTGCATAATATTTTATATAAATAAAGTGGTCGTAATCATTCGTTGTCATTTAAAAAATATTCGTCAAGTCATTAGTATACGTGAGACAGTGTGTACAAATCATAAGATAAAAATCATTAGTAATTTGACGTTTTTGACATAAGAAAACTAAATTAAATATGCAGTTAAATTTTCAAGTGAAAGTTAAGCAATAAGTTAAGAAAATATGAAATAACCACTTATAGGTACTTTTATTAGAAAATTTAATTAATAACCCGACTTGTACATAGGGTGATGCTGATAAAATTGAAATATTAATTACTTTATTGATGGTAGGAGTTACCATATACTGAAGATTTTTTGAGAAACTTTCCAATAATATTTTATTTAGGGATATTTCTAAATTAAAATTTTGTAATTTCATCTGATTTACGACTCTGAAATCACATGTACATTTTAAAAATGAAATGTAAACTTAAGGCTGTACTTTAGTATATTATTTTTTTTTTTTTATTTTACCTTAAATGCGAAGGAAATCCAAAGCTCACGGGATTTTTTTTTTTTTTTTTTCTTATTTTACATTTTATTTTCCCCTTATTTCTGCCTTATTTTTATTTTTGTTTAGGCTTTATTTTTGTTTGTTTTTCTTTTTAATTTTACTGTGTAGTGAGACAATACGATAGCAGAAAAATATGTACTTATGTATAAAAAAATATTTATTTTATATACCTATGTATTATAAAAATAATATAATATAAAATTCAGATGACAATCATGCAAAACAGAATTTTATATTACATATATATACACAAACTTGTACATAATAATATATTTAAAGAAATGTAGGTGCATATTTGTATATCGTATACCTAAATATCCTTATTGTGTAATAATGATCCCTTTCATCTTTCTGATTAAGAAAGTAGTACCTATACCTAAAGAGTGAACAAGAAAAATAATGCAAACAAAATGAAAAAAAAAAAAGCGTAATAAAAAATCAAATAAAAAAAAGAAAAAATTAAACAAAAAACAATCTCCCTTGTTGTTAAAGTCCTTGAAGTAGAAAATGAGAAATACAAAAATGAAGTGAAATAATTTCAACTTTAATGAAATCCAACAAATAAACATAAGGGAAATAAGAAGATATTTTAAGTCTGTCAATTTTAAAACTACATGGAACATATTATTTTATTTTTATTTTTTCTTTTTAAGTATTTCAAGGATAAGATTGACATTATTATTATGTTATTATTATTTTTTTATTATTACATTTTTATTGTTTTTTTGATTTGTGCATTTTGATAAGAAAAAATATTTAAGTAAAAATATTTATTGTTATTAAAATAATAATAGATCCCCTATTTTATAGAGAATAAAAAGCATTTTTATAAAATAATCGAAAAATTTTAACAAAACCTGCTATTCAGTAAACTGTATAGGGTTTTAATCTATAAAAAAAAAAGTATAAAAACAAAACAAAAAGAAAATCACCAACCTTTTTTTCTTAATTTGAGGCAAAAGGTTTACTTAAATCAAGGGAAAATTTTAAAGAAAAGAATTATTTAGAAATTTACTTATTCTAGTTTTAAACTAATTAGATTTTTAACATGAAGACACCCACACTTTATAACATTTTTCTTAATTTTTTTTTTTTATTTGCGGTTGAATCAGTTTTTCTGATCATGAAAAACATGATTAAAATGGTATTAAAGCTTCGGTTTATTTAAGTTTGATATTAAATTGAATAATAATGAAAATTTAAAATTATTAAAATTTTCCTAAAAGTATGCAATATTTAAAGAAAATATTTGGTTTTTATAAAATATATCGTATATGTTTGACAAACAAGCTAACCTTGACAAACAAGCTACGAATAATTGCTAAAATTTAAATTTTTATTAAGAATTTCAAAAAACCATTAAAAAAAAAGAAATAAAAAATATTTTAAATTTTAAATAATAAAATATAACTTGATTGTGATCAGAATATAATTTTCAAATATAATTGGATTACCCAATAGTGTTGATCTCATATTATAATGATATTGAAAAATCACCATTTTATACGACTTTTTTTTTTTGTATACATTTTCGTGTCTGTATTATTATATAAATGTATTTTGTAAGAGTTGAAGATTGGGAAAAGAAGATAAAAAACAAACATTTATTGTAATTTATTTATACGAATTTTTATCAAATTTGGGTACTTTTTTTTATTCTTTTAATGCTTTATTTACAAAAGTGGAACGTTTTTTTTAGATTTACTTTTAAATAATATGTATATTATGTTAAAAAATTTCTAATTTTTAAATTTTATCTTAAGATTTTTTTGTCGTTTTTTAGTGAAATACATTAAAAAAAAAGCTGAGATTTAATAAGCAAAAACAAAAAGAGATAAACCTTACAATTTAAAGGTTCTTTTGAATATAAACCCATGATATTGATTTATATTAAAAAAAATTCTAATATTCATTTTAATTGTAATTTTTTTTATATCGTTTTTAAAGATGATCTATTAACTTTTGTTAAATACTATTAATATTTTTACTATGGTGTGAAGAGAAGGGTGAAATGATAAGAGAGAAGGAAAAATAAATTAAATTACAGATAAAAACGAAATTCTTTTTAATTATACAAATTATAAAAGTTATTAGCTAGGTGGTCCTCCTTATTATTATAGAATTATAAGTAACTAATATTAATAATAAGTAAGTTTTTTCTTCAGTAGCACCTCTTAATTTTTTTTTCTTCTTTTGCTTATCAAGAATAGACTACTTTCGGTTGCACTTATTTTGCATAAATTTTTTCTAAGTGATTTTTCTATGTAGAAAGTCTTTCTTATATTTTTCTCGTAATGTTTTTCTAAATTGTTATAAAAACTTGTCTTGGACAAACAAAAATTAAAATACAAACAGTCAGAAATATAAAAGTGTCTTGGGTTTCTTTACGTGTGATAACTTTGTTGAAATTGTTCAATTGTTAGGTTGATAAGTCTGTCTATATCGTTGATAAATTATGATGTCAGAATTGGTACGATAAGCTAGGAAAAGAGGGTTATTATGAATAATAGATAAATGACATAGATATTTGTTGAGAATATAATATAGTGATATATATAATATAATAATTGATATATATATATATTTATAATTGATGTTAATTTATTTCCATTTAATTATTACACAGAATTTATTACTAGACATTATGCCTTACATTTAGATTTGCTTACACTGCTTCCTATAGACCTAATTCTATTTGTTTATATTTCGTTATAACATATTATATAATATATTTCGCAATGAAAATAAATTTGTTTATTTTTGAGTATTTGAATATTTCTCTGTTAACATTAGAACATCTGTGAGTTATAAAGTGTAAATGAAAATTATTAGTTTACATTTGATATTTAAATTAATTTGATTAGAATTTGATATATTATTATAGTACAATGTCGAATACCAGGTGAATCAAATCGAAAATTAGTTCAACATTGTTTTACTGATATTCGAGGCTCTGTCCCCATATAAGAAATCAACACTTTAATAATGTTGCCATGTAGCCTTTTATTTTTTGTATTTTTAATTATTATTATTCCAGTAACATTTTTGTTCACGACATTCTTTTCAACTTTCTTCGAAAAAATTTCTCCTAATCCTAACGGTACAATAGTGAGTATACTACAGATCGCTTAATCTATTTTTTGTTAAAAAGATAGCTAGAGTTCAGAAGGGAAAAGTGTTACTCGTTTCGTTCATCTCCAGCATTCGCCATACATTCACTTCTATTCTCAAAAACAAAAAATTATTAAAGTTTACTTTACGCATTATTGAAAACTTTCCAAATGTTAATTTTAAGTAACAAAAAAAAAAAAAAAAGTTTAAGTTTTCCGAAAAAACAAAATTTCATAAAAGGTTTTTGTTTGTTTTCTCCTTTAAAAACAGTAAAAATAATGTTAATATAATATATAAATTGTTAATTTATAGGATTCGCGTTATAAAATATAAAATTAGAATAACAGAATCACTGAAAATATTTAATTTATAAGATATTAAGTGAAAATTTAAATATTTTGAGAAAAATAAATAAATAACAAAATTCCATAATATGACATATTATTATTATCTTTTTTTTTTTTATTAACCGTAAAAAGGATTTGTTCTTGAATAGTAAACGTCTCTTAAAATTCAGTTAATTTTTTTTTTAAGTAAAATTTACTTTTATAAGTTAAAAACGGTTAATAAAATTTTACACTTATTTTTTATGTTAAATACCAAGCAAATAATTTTATTGAGGTAAACTTTCATACTTTTAAAATTATCACCTAGTCACAATGATAAAAAAAACAAAATAATTATTCAAAGTGCCTTAAAAAAAAAAAAATAAAAATAAAAAACCAAAACGAAAAACAACGCAACCTGTTTTATGGTTTTACAATATTGTAACTAAGTCGGTTATTTTCAACTGATAACAATATTAATCTTATTATCTTTAAAATAAATCCAAAAGATGGTAAAATTATTCGAAGGAAAACAGAAATAACACTTTCTTTTTTACAACTTTATATAATTTTATTTTTAGGTTTGTTTTTTTCTGTTTTTCAAAATCTTATCTTTTAATAGGATAAATAAGTTTATCTTAAATTGTATATAAGTTTTTTTTTTTTTTTTTCTTTTTGAAATAACAAAATAAATATTTTTTCAACTTCTCTAGAAAAGGTTATTGTGATCCTTTTCTATTATTTAGGTATTTAGTTTTTTCTTTTCTTTTACCTTTTGTTTATGTACTCATAGAAACACACACAGAAAATAAAAAAAAAAAAAAAAAAATGCAAAAAAAGCGAAAAAAAAACAAAACTAAATTAAAATATTTTCCTTTTGAGTTTATTATACGTTCATAATTTTGTGGCTTTATGTTTAAATCTATCTCTTTCTTACAATTATATGCTTTTGTTTTGTTTTTTTTTTTTTTTAGATTTTAAAGAATTCCTTTTGTATATGTATGTATGTACATAAAGTTGAATTATAATAAACATTAAATTCATTTTTTTTTTGTAAAAAGTAAATTTAAGGCAAAAAAAAAAAGGATAGAATAAAAATAAATAAAAACCAGAAAAAAGAAATGAGATAGAAAGAAAATTTGTTTATTGTCTTTAAAGTGGTTTTTCTTGCATTTTCCTTTTTTTTTTTTTTTCTTTCTTAGTTTCCTGTGTGATGTGAAGTACATTTTATTCAAAGGAGTCTTAATATAATATTACTGATGAGAACAAGACAACCGATTTTACAAAACGTATATAAATTTAATATAGATACGAGCGAATATATTTCTATTATATATTTACAAGTACTATATATAATATATACTGTATTAAATACAAGTACAGTTGGCGACAAAATAAAATAAATATAAAAATAAAAAGAAAAGGGTTATACATTACATTTGAAAACGTTGTTTTACGAGCCTAGAATAAAAAGGATTATAATTATTTTTTTTGCGGCTGTTTGAAGATTTAAGACTAGGTTGAGTAACCATGGTAGTTCAGTAATTTAAAATTGGATTCCAGTTATGTGATTCCAGTCCTCATAATAATGGCAATTACTGGAACTTAAACGAATGTACGTAGGTTATTAAATAACATAATTCATAAGCAAATTAGTAAACATGAAGAAGAATTTTTGAACAAAAAAAATCCTTTTTAATTTTTCTGTTTTGATTATATATGAATGGCGCTATTAATTAACCGCCAAATCACTAACACCTAAAAACAAAAATGAACAATATTTATTACTTCCTTATGAACTAATCTCCAAATAAAATGAACTAATCCTCCAGAAAAATGAACTAATCTCCAAAATATTTTTCGTATTTTCGAGGTTTAGTTAATATGAATTAATCCCCAAATTCTAAAAATGAATTAATCCTTAAATAAAATAAAGTAATTCCCAAAAATAATGAACTAACCCTCAAAAAAAAAAAAAAAAAGCAACTAATCTCCAAAAAAAATTTACTAATCGCGAAGTTAAATTTTAGCAAAAATGTTGGGGCATAGTTTATTTTGGTCTTAAAGGTTAGTTTGTAGATTTGTTATGTAAAGAAAACAATTAGGATGGGTTTTATATTTGATTAAAAAATAAAGCAGCCCTCTGTGGCCGCTTAAAAATTACGCTATTTTTATATTTTTGTTTACATTACAAATCACTTTTATATAAACAAACGCTGACACGATAAGGGAACCGCAGCGTTCTATTGAGTATTTTAATTAAAGAAAATGCACTAACCACAAAAAAAAAAAATGAACTAATCCCCAAGATAAAAATAAACGAACCCTTAAGTTTTAGCAAAAGAATTTGGAGGTTAATTCATCTTTGTCTGGGTGGCTAACGACTTGGGGGTTAGTTCACTTAGCGCCTTTAAAACCTTTACCTACATACACTATTGTTTATTATCTCAAATATCGGTCATATTTTTTCTAATAATAATAAGAAATTGATTTTCTTTTCAATCAGCTGTTATCATTGTTTCCTGATGTACCTACTTATGTATAGGAAACATTTTAATTACCTATTCACTCAAGAAAAATTTTGTTTTTACTCTGTCAGAATATAACAAGGGTGTTTGCAAACATATTTTTGTTCAATATTGTTTATGTGTGTAGGATCTCATTTTACTAAGGGTTAATTTATACATTATCTTCTTATCCTGTTGATTTATTGTATATATATATGGTATACGCAAGATCTTTTTCTTACTAATAAAACTTTACTTATACTCTTATTATAATATTTAATGTTCTAAGATGTATGAACAGAAATTTGCTGGGTTTTTTTTTCAGGAAAACAACATTAATAAAAAACAAAACAAAAAAATATAATGAAAAAAATAAAAAAAGAAAAATAATGTAATGAAAACCAAGAAAAGGAAGTAAATGTAAAAAATATAAAAATTTTCTCTAAATTCAACCAAAAAACCTCTTAAAAAATGTTTTCTTTTTAAAGCTTAAGAAAATTGAATATTTTATTTTGTTATTACATACAAAAAAAACAAAAAAAACGTTAAGAAAAAAGAAAAAAAAATCATAATACACACTACATTATTAGGAATTTTATGAAAGAAATTAACAGATCAGGATTAGAACTAAAAAAATTAACAAAAAAAATTGAATTATTTACTGAGAATGATGAAAATTTCAAAAAGAAAATACTTAAAACTACATGTTATAAAATTAATATGAAAAATAACTGAATAAATAGTTGTTTAATTATAAGAAGTTTAACAGCAAAATATTAAATTTTATTAAATTTCTTGTAAGTACACACAACAATTATAGTTTAGGGATTTGATAATGATGAAACTTCCTAGTTAAAAAAACAAAATTTTTTCCTTGGGAGCAATACTATAATGTTGACCAGAAAATATATTCCGAAGAGTAAAACTTCAAAGCTGGGCAGTTTTGAATATTAACGGAAATATAAAAGAAAAAGGAACATATTAAGAAGCATAAGACATCTACTAAGTCATTTTATTATTCATATTTGACTAAGTTTCTAAAATTTTTAGTTTCCCTAAGCTGTTGATTACTCGGGTGTAAGTCCTGTAACTATTCTACAAGACTATTGAACTTGTGCGACATCTATTATATTATACAAGAATTATTTTATAAGAAAATCTATATTATATTTTATTAATCTATGTATGATCCAATTGCGGTTTAAACCCGAGATCTTTCGAATGATAGGTTGGCGTTTTAACCACGACACCATTGACTGGATTGATCTCCAAATCAGTTAAACCTATAAAATGTTTTTATTTTATTAAGAGGAAATAATTATTAAAATAATTATTATAAAATTATTCTTAAAAATCTTATTTATAATAAAAGAGTGCGACTACATTCCATCGAGATCAAAATTAAAATACATATAATATTATATCTTAGACCTAGTAACAGCTGATAGCAAATAGTTATATTTTAGAATGTTACCATATTCTAAATGTTAAAATATTAGAAAAGTTTTTAAATTTTATAGACAAAAAAAAAACTGAATACCAAACATTTTTTTTATTTTTAACTTAACTCAATTTATATCTAACAACTAACATTATACTAATTATCATTTTTGGAAATGTACGCCTTTAAAAACCTTTTATTTTTACTATTTTGTTTTTATCTCCTATATATTATCTATTTAGATAATAATAAATTGGTATTTATACACCCACGATCGGGTATGAACAATATTTTTTTAATAAAAAACATTTTCCTAATTTATTCATTATTAAATCAAAAATAAAAAAAAAAAACATAATTTAGTATAATTTACAGAAACAACCAAAACATATGTGCGAAATAAAACACAAACAAGGACACGTCGAGTGTTCAATATATGTATATATTGTTTTTTTTTTCTTTTTTAAACGAAAATGTTAAAATTAATTAAAACTAGGCATATTTGAGGTTTTTATAAAATGCTGTGGTTAAAATGGACTTTTAATATATGTATTTCCAAAAAGTTTTTTGGTAAAACGTACTAACGTAACCTAAAATATGTATAGTTTATTCTGTCCGTCTCTTACAATGTTAATTTATAAACATCGTCTGCACTATTTTAGATACAGCAAAACATAGTTTTGTAAGGGTCTCGGTGGCCTAGTGGGTAAGAGCTTATAAAATACGCTGTAAACACCAAGGAAGTGTGAGTTCGAATCCCACACACGTTGTAAGATTTATTCCCCCTTACGACATTTACAGCCACGCCTGAACAGGAAAGGCTGTGTAATTTCCTGTCCACATTTATATGGCAGAGAAATGCTTTAAAAAAAAATAATAAAAAAATTATTTTATTGTTACATTTTTATACATTTTTGGTTTTTTGAGGGAAGTGGGAATCAAGACACCAAGAAATCTTAAATTTTATTAGTAATGTGAGATTTTTTCATTAAACCGGCCTTCCTCCGTCAGAATACTGTAATAAGCACCTTAACCCTTTGCACAATTAATGGCTGAGGATTAAAGGAGGAAAAGTAATGGTATAGGATATGTGTATTGTTTAAGTTGTAGAAATTGGCAAGGAAACGATGTAGACAAGAGCAATTGTAGCCGGAACTTGTGTCACATTGAATTTTTTTCCAACGAGACACAATTGATTGTCTTATTTTTATTTGGCTGCTTCCAATTGATATGCAATTGTTTTAGATCTACGTTGGGTTTCCGAAATAATTATTCAGCTACGTTTCTTTACAGATCACAATGTCAGATATATTTTCCGTTATATTGTTCAAGATTTCAAAAAGAGTTTTTCAACGTAACATAATATTCCTTATGTTACCATAGCAATAATAATTTATTTTCTAAAACTACTCTTAATTGTTTATTGTTTATTGTAAACTATGAAACTTTTGCTTTTGATTATAAGAGTATATAAAATATCTATTCTTTAAAATAAAACAATATATTAAAATAATGATTTATTAACATATGAATGTTTAAAATTTTCATATCTTTTATTTATTTATATTTATTAAATATTCATATAACTACACATAATAATAGTTTTGAAAGCTTGTGTATGCTATAACTACACAAAAATATATTTTGAAGAAGTATTATATATAGGATAGGTATATATTATAAATATGAATAGGTCGAAATCATCACAAAACAAAAAAAAAAAAAAAAAATAACACATTTGTTTTAGTTTCTTTCTCTTTCGATTTTTATTTTTTTTAACAAGAACAGGATGTCTTGTTCAAAAATAAAACATAATAATTTATGCTGTCTTTTTTCCGTAGAGAATATACTCTAGTATAAATTATGAAATTAATCAAGACAACTAACAAATTTATAGATTTCCACAGAGAATTTGCCATAATGCATGCCAGAAATATATATTTTATACTATATAGTCACTAAAATGATAGTTATCAACGTACAACAATAATACAGTGACTGTCAAAAATAAGTTATCAAATTTACAAAACATAATATTTGTCTTTCAAAAAAAACAAAAACCAGAACTGAGTAATAAAATGTCTTTTTCAATAATTGACTTTAATAAAAATTGAAAGGAAATAACAATATTTTGTTTTAAATTTAATTATAAGCCAAATGTCTACAAAAACAAAATTCGGATAGTATTCGTTTATAATATGTAAAATGTTCATTTTCGGAGTAAAAAAAAAAATCAACGTTTATTATTGTTTGATAATCGCTATATATTAAATATAAAAAAAAAAAAAATTATTAGTTACAATATGTTTATTAAAATTATTATAAGTTACCTATTTTAATTCATTCTTATAACTCACATATCATATATTAAAATATTAAATTAATAAAATATCTATTTAAAGCTTAAAATATATGAAATAATTAATGTAAAGAAACAATTTTTATTCATTCTTATAACTCACATAGTGGTACTAAACAATTACAGTACTTTATGTAATCTAATTATCATGAAAAGGTTTTAAAAATGTATTTAAAGCGTAAATGAGTATTATAAATCAAAAATCTAAGGTAAGTGGTTAATAATTATTACATTTTAGAAAATTTTAAATTATTATTGTAGTATACATTTTTGTAAGGACATTTTTTTCTTGCAATATAACAAAAATGACAGAAAGCGCAAAAAAATCAGTAAAAGAGCCTAAAGAGTTGAAAATATTATTTGAGTTACAATAAAATAAAAAGATTTAAGTATAGAACTAACAAACTAACAATAATAAATAATTTTTGTATATGCAATTTGAATCAAAATTCAGATCGAATATATTTTTATATATAGAATTATATAATTTTATTAACAAATTTTTGCCTTGTACTGTAATTCAACATATCATGATTAACCTTACGAATACATATTAATGTATTTTACAAGGAACATATATAGAGTGTATGTTAATTATGGTTTTATATACTATACCTAGTCGTGCATAAATATTGATATGTACATATACTTATGTATATACATAAATATTTATATACATAAGTGTAAGTATAAAAATGTGAATAAAAAAAAAATTTATACTTTAATAAAAATAAGTTTAAAATTTTAGTACGGATTACCTATACATATGTTTTATGTTATATAATATGAAAGAGTTCAAAATATAGAATATGTTGCGAAAATTTAGTTATCTGCTACAACTTTTTGTTTCGTTAGTATTTTATTGTTGTTTCATTTCTTATAAAAAAAAAAAAGTTGACTGTTAAAATATTTAACAAAATAGCAATACTGTATGTATTTCCTATTCCCATATCAAAAAGTCGAACAGATAGAAAGAGCAAAAGCAAAACAAATTAAAATTAATTTCATATTAGTATGTTTTATTTTTTCATTGACTGAAAACAATTTAAAATTTGTTTTCAAAACAATAATTTTCAATTACAATTAATTTTTTTTTTGTTATTTCAAAGTGTTTTACATAATGAATTTTAATAGACTTTAAAATTATTATTTTGAAATAGTGATTGGTTAACTTAGGTAAAAGAAAACTTTACTTAAACTCTTAGTTAAAAGTTCTCATTTTTCTGTATTGGTGGATAGGACAATATGTATAATATATATGTTTTTTTTTAGTGTATTTCCGTTTCACATAAATGTGACAAGGAACACAACCTTTCCTTTTCAGATGTGACTGTACATTTTTTGGGAAGTTCTTTCTTTCTGTCTTATCTGTTTCCTTGTAGTCTTGATACTTTTTGATATATGAGGACGTAACTTTGATCCACATCCATTTTTTTTAAAATTTTTTATGCAGATTGGATCCATATCGAAAATTTTTGCGTTTTGATGACGATAAGGACGAAATTTTCTTAATTAAAATTATATTTTCTTATTTGATCAACGTCATTATATAATGGACGTCGATTACAAAGTTGTAGATTTTATTCTTTTTTGATCATAAATGGTTTGTTTAGTAGCAATTTTTGCAATGCACGTGTAACAAAAATAAATATTTGCGGTGCGATACGAAACACATGTATATAAAATGAGTTCATCTGTTTCATTTATTTCACGAAATTTTCTTGACGTTGCATACCACATTATATTATATGAACGCCATAAACCTTTTGCAATTAAATATAAGAAATCTTTTTTGGATTTAAACTGTAACTGCATCAACATCAAAAAGAATGCATTAAAAAAAATGCTCTTACTCCAGGAAAAATTGTTTCATGTTCAACTTCTTACCTTGAAGTCTTCCAAAATTAATGACAAAACAAAGACAAAATTAATGACATAACATCATAGCACGTTTACTTAAATATCTTCCGCTAGAAAATGCAAAATATTTATGGCTGCGTTACTTAAAATATATTTATACCCGTACGATAGGATCGGGTATAATAAAATTACTCCTCCGTTTGTAACACCTCGAAATAAGCGAGCTAGATATACCTTCAAAGGTATGGATCGGATCAGAAAAAAATTCTAAGACTTTTGAGCCATGTCCGTCCGTCCGTCCGTCTGTCCGTCCGTCAGCACGCTAACTCAAAAACTAAGAAAGCTAGAATCTTGAAATCTACATAAAATATTTTGGGAATAATTTGTAGGCTCCCTATTTTTTTTGGTTGAGTTTGGACCAAGCCTTAGGGTAGCTCTCGAACACCTAACTTTTAGATCCCCACATTTTTTTTGCAATAGAGCTATGAAATTTTAACTACTGATAGATCTCACAAAAATATTAATTTCATTTTTAATAACTTTTTTTTGTAGCCCCACCCGTTACGGAGCTACAGCTTCCCAAAGGTTCAAAAAAGCTCTATATTTAAATTGTTATAGCACAAGTTGTATAAAGTATATATTCATTTTGAAAACGCCAAACGATTACTACTTTCATTAGCTTTAAAAGTATATATACAATAAATATATATTTGTGGCAAACGGTGTCTTAATTTACCGTTATGTGAAACTCAAATTTTGTAAAATCCTTCAACCCTTCTATCTTCTAAACGGTTTAAGTTGGAAACTTGAAATTTTGACAGAAGTTAGATCATTGAAAATAAGTATGAGTCATTTCAGAAATTGTTTTTGTATCACCCCCCGTTTAGGAGCTGTAAGGGGTCAAAAACTGAAAATTTCCTATTTTTAAACACCTGTAACTTGAACACCTGTTAAAATTTTTTTGAAGTAATACACAAAAATTAAAGCTCCAACATTATACTCTTATTTCTGTTAACAACTTTTTTAATAATATAGGGTTACTTTATAATTGACGAAAGTGTTACTTGATTTTTTCAAATTTTCTAACAAATTTCTTTAACGAATTTTTTCCATTTTGTTTTACTCGATAATTTGAAATTGTTGAGGATATAATGCGTAGTACATAAAAATGTAAATAAATAAACAACATAACGGTTGCTTGAAGAATTTTTATTTATATGATATTAATATATATACATACTTATATAATATCATGTTTATTTACATATCGTATATGTCACTATTGAATGAATGATAAGAGTATAGATGTATATTATATAGCGCCGTATATACATACATATATGTAGTTTATTGTACTTATAAGAAATTATTCTGTCAATGGAATATTTAAATATAATATAATATAATATTTAAAATTATATTTACTATTTTGTACTAAGTAAATTTAATATACATTTACCGCTTAGTATTAAATGGTACTATAGAATATTTGAAAAAGTTTTGGATTCATAATCGTTATGTGGAAGGTTAGAATCTGCTTTAGAAAAATGTGCATATAAACATATAGTTTGAATATATGTACAACCCATAAGTTCTAGAAATTATAAAATTCACCCAAAATATTTTAAAATACTAAAATATTAAAAAAATAATATTGTAGACAGAGTGGCTGTGAACATACTAACGGTTCGTACGGGTATCTAAGAGTTGACAAAGTCAACTGTATTCTTCCTCGTTTTTTATAAAACTACAAAAATGTTAAATCTTGTTTTTTTTTTTTTAAATTTCGTGTCCTCAAAAACTTTGTAGCCAATCCCCAATCCTAAGTCTTCATTTTATCTTTATATGTGTTAATTTAATTTAATTTAATACGAAAACATTAATATGTTGATTTTTTATTTAATTTTATATAAATATTGTCAAAGCTAAAGCTGATGAAAATATTGGAATAAAATAATTGTGAAGTTCAAAAAAAAATTTAAGTGAAATTTATTACAATAGTACCGTAATAAAACTTTTATATAAAGAATATTTTAATATACTGATTAATCAATTTCCCAATTTCAGTATTGGAAAATAAGCCAAACCTTAATTCGCGTAGTCAAATAGTTGTGCCGCACACGTATGCAATAATATGTTGCCAAATCCGTTATCATTTAATAAAATTTAATTTTTGAATTTTTGATATTCCCCTGATATTTTAACTTCTACTGCTGTAACCGTGTATCGAATAATACAATGTACAAGAAAATGACATAACATATTGACTACAATAACATAATATTTTATTAATATTCGTTTAATTTTTGCTTACTATGAACACTTTCAGCCTTGCCCCTGATTTTAATATATATTTATCTAATATGTAAAAACCGTATCTTTTAAATTAATTAACAATATTTAATATCCGCATTGTATAGTATACAGCTATTTTCAATGTTTTAAAGGTTAATTTTTTTTTTAAAAATTATATTGATTAGTGGATACAAATATACATCCACGGATGAATTAGGTACAGTATAAGATACAATATAACTTTTTATATACAGTTTTTTTTTCTTTTGTTTTTTTTAATTTAAGAATTTAAAAAACCTTTATCTAGTTTTAATATTTTGTTTAATTTAAAAATTAAAATCAATTATCTTATATAATATAAGTTGGTGTATTGGGATTTAAAATAAAATAAAAATATAATATTATAAATTCTTTTATATATGTTATATAAATAATAATATCTGAATACCAATATGTGTGTGTAAATGTATAAATATTTAAATAATTGCAAATATTTTTTAATTAGTATTCAAATTAAATACAGATTAATCCCAAATCATTATTCAAACTTTGTTTCAAATTTTTTTTTTTTATATTATTTATCGTATTTATTCCTTTAATACGCCTTTCAGAAAACGATTTTTAGATTCCAAAAACGTTAAAAACATTTCTTTTTTTTCTCCCCCTCGCCACATTTATTCTTTCTTTAAGCGCTTTCCTTTTTCCTTTATTAAAAAAAAAAAAAAAAAAAAACAGAAAAATCAAAACTTTTTTAAGGACATTTAGTATTTTTCATGGAAATTTATTTTCTGTTCATTATTTCGTTGTTTGTTATATATTTAAACAATTAAATTATAATTTAAATGTCTATACTGGAGGGAAAGTAAAAAAAAAAAAGTAAAAAAAATAATAAAAGAAAAAATTACGAAAAATAAGAAAATGGAAAACTTAGTTTGTTGTATATATAATATAATATTATATAGAAAAAAAAAACAAGGAATGAAAACTGTCGCAAACAGGACTAATGTTTATGATTATGTTGTTATTTTGTCCCCTAATATTTAGATTGTAAATGCAAAAAAATTAAAAAAAAAGGACAAAAAAAAAATGTTTTTAAATTTTTTTCCTTTTTTTTTTTTTTTTTTTGATATATTTTTTTTTTATTATTTTAAAAGGCCAGTGATATAATTAAATTGAAAAGTCAATTTAAGTTTCGGAAACAAATAAATTATTTTTTCTTATTAAATTATAATAAATTGAAATATTTTTATAAACAGTATATATTTAATTAGTATATAATATAAGTACAAGATACTATTAGTAAATGAGAAAATAATAAAAAAAATTTTTAATTAAAAATAGTTAAAAAGTTAAAAAAGTTGTTCTTACGTAAGAGTACTGAAATGTTATTATTTTAAAAAATTTTTGTATTATAAAGACTTTTTATATATGTTAACAGATCAGGTATTAGAACATATACTAGATATGTTTCGCAAGAGAGATGCTTAAAATCTAAAATGCAATAAATGTCTTTAAACATTAAGACTAAAAATATCAGAAATAAAGAACATAGTTAATAATTATTGTACTGCCATAAAAAGAATATGCAATAAAGAAAATGATTAAGAGTACAAAATAAGTACTGAATATTATATTATAAAATTCTTAATAGATATTGGTAATAACTAATAATCATTTAACTAATTTTTAGTTTAATAAGAGGTACAGTTATAATATTTTTCTGATATACCAAATTTATAGTAAAATAGATTTAAATTAAAAAGATAAAATGTTACTTACACCCGCCTTTTAATACACACCATTTAATTTATAATTTTGAATTTTATTAATGAACTTATAGTTAACAAAAATATATCTGCTTTGTGTTGTCTCTATTTGGTTTCTTTTTAAAGGAAATAACTCCCTTATACACACACTGTAGCAATCTTCATCGTCTAATCCATGATCTTTGCTAAATGTGTCAACATTCATTCTAAAAGATTTATTTAGTTGATACAACTTAAACAATTAAATCTAATTCTATAATTTTGTTCATTATCACAATTTTAAGCAATTGATTAATTTGCAGTCAGAAGAATAACAACTGCAAAATTTAAAAACAACGTGATTAAATCGAAATTTAAATGGTGATAAATTATGTACTGAAATACACTAAAATTAAACTAAAATACATAACAAATAATGTAAAAACAAATGTTTTCTTATAATCAAAAATTAAGTTGGTCCAATCATATTTTTGGTATAGCTAAAAAATGCAGCAAGGTATATTGATTTCCTGTATCATTGTAAGGCTTTCTTCTTATCTTCTGATCTCCTTAATATCTATAAAACATATATAAGACCAAAGATGGGGTAATATTTGAATGGGAGCCTTCAAAACGGCACTGGGATTTTTCGATAAAGTGCAAAATAGAGCAATTCGTCTAATAAATGATACCCATGTCATTTCTACGCTCTCTCCACTTGGTCTCCGTCGCCTAACAGGAAAACTTACCCTGTTTTATAGATACCTCATAGGATTAGGTTCTTGTTCTAACGAGTTTAAAAATTTGATACCTCCTCTCAAAGCATTCCAAAGAGAAACAAGGAGACCTTCTACTGCCCACCCCTATGTAGTTCAAATTTGCAGATGGCATAATTCGGCTTATGTAAATTCGTTTGTAGTACGAACATCGCGAATGTGGAAGCATCTTCCACTTCATGTGTTCCCCAGAATTGGTGATGATTATATTTACAAAGTCCAAAGATTCAAGGTGAATATTAACAACTTTGTTCACAATAATATGTCTGCCAATCTGAAATCTATTTTCATTCCCTACCTCAACTTCCTCTGATCAGGCAGTACATTAGTACTAAAGATCGTATAGTCTATTGTTTGGTCAAAAAAGGGAGGTGG
This sequence comes from Poecilobothrus nobilitatus, assembly GCA_947095535.1. Taxonomy (NCBI): domain Eukaryota; kingdom Metazoa; phylum Arthropoda; class Insecta; order Diptera; family Dolichopodidae; genus Poecilobothrus; species Poecilobothrus nobilitatus. Next base: position 252,273,462 of record OX352773.1, on the reverse strand, counting down.
TGTTTACTCGGTTAAAGTTTCATACACTCATAGAAGACTCGTGCTCGTTTTCACTCCTCTATAGTGTCTTTCGGTGATTGCCAAAAAAAAAAAATTAAAATCTTTCTTTTAAAAAATATCTAAATGTTTGTTTTTTTAGGTGTATAAATACAATTGTGTTTTCTGATTTTATGAATATTACACATATAAGTTTAGTTAGTTGGTGGGAGAAGTAAGATTAGCAGATGGTAATTTGAAACGATCAAATCAATGTTCTTCTTAAAACTTTACAAAATTTTATAAGGGAATATTTTGATGGAAGAATATTTCTAACTTTTGTAGTTCTTGCATTTCCTTTCAAAATTCTATAAATAGTATGATATGGGAAAACTAATCCACTTTGTTGCTTATTATTCATATTGGAGATTCTGAACGAAGTCTTGTTCACGCGTAGGACCAAATGACTCTATCCCAAATATAGTTGATAAAGTATATAGTATATTAACAGCGGCGAACATTAATGTATTGAAACTGTTACAACACTTTTTTACTACACTTTTACTACACTTACTGTTACCACACTTTTTTACTACACTGTTACTATACTTTATTTTTACAAAGAAAATGACATAAGGATCGTTTAAACAATATATAAGTTAGTTACTGTCAAAACTTTTGAAAACAATTATAAGGCAAGTCATAGATCCAAAAGATTTTTTATTTTAATATTATAATGTAAAACAGTCTTTTATTCTAGTGTTTATTTTTGACGTTTCACTTCCTTTTTAAAACTTTATTTCGTAAGCGTTATCAATCGTAACAATGTGTCTAATTTAAAACATGGTTACAACTAAAGTAATTTTGTTACAATGTTATCACTTTTTACCAATATTATAAAGAACAAATTTACTATTGTTTTAATTTGTATTTTTTAAAGAGACCAGCTAATTATTTTAATTTAATACATTATATTAATTTCATTCGAAATATTCTATTAAAAAAATATTTCGTAAGTTTTTAAATTTTGTTTTTGAATATTTTTATAAAAATTAAAATAAGAAGAAAGAGCGAAAAACAATATTGGCAGGAATTCAATTCTGACAGCACGTGAATTTCCTTATTTACTTCAATTTCTTTTCAGTGTACTATATGTCTATATCATAACCAAAGTCAATTTTTTGTACAAAATGATAAATTTTTCTCCAGACAAAAATCATTTTTATCTACTCTAGTACAGAAATTGTAAGAAAAATTTAAATAAATTCGGCAAATGGTCAAAGTTAAATGTTAATTTTTTTTCCATAACCTTACAAAAAGCATACTGTAAAAATTTTAATAATATGTGAAATATGAAATTAAGAAAAAAAAAATTCAAGAATGTATTCTCCTACAACAAAAATTCCCTCTAAGAAAACCTACGGGACGTACTTTACGTAAGATTTCATCGCGGACAAACTTTATAGTTTAAATTTGACAGTTCATTTTTAATTGTGAAGAATAAAATGATTACAAGTACCTAAACACAATTGTATGAAAACGAGGAAAAATATAGCTGCAAAATTCCTTAATATGGGTTTTATTTTATTATCAACATACATTCATACATAATATATTTTTAGAGTATAAAGCTTTTTATTTTATACTGAGGCTGCACATCTAGTTGCAATCATTATCATTACCACCTGTTAGCACATATACAAAATAATATGTACAAATTAAATTATGTATACTTGTTCAAGACAAAATATAGAATTTAAATTTGCGTAGGAAATTTACTTTAGTAGATGCGTAATACATAATTTTTTTATTATATGTATGTACGTAACACATAGGTACTATCGCGCAGTCACTTAGCACATATATTATATATGTAGTTATGAATTAAATTATGTATACTTCTTCCATTACATACTTTTATCATCTGTTGATCTCTAATAACGATAGATGAATATGAACGAATATATTATTATATACGCATTTATGCAGTTGATCTCTATTGATCTCTAATAACGATAAATGAATATAAACGAATATATTATTATATACGCATTTATGCAGTAGAATATTCCTACTACATTGCCTATTGCTTATTATTTGTTCAAGCTATAACATTATTATGTTGTTAACTATATTATTATTATGTTTCAAACTATGCCATTTTTACCCAAAAAATGTCTGTGCATTTTTCATTAAAATGAGAAAAACGTAAAATTTCTATCTTTTTTTTTAGTTTGGAAAATTTAGTCAGGAGAGTACGCAGACAAACCTTATGCGTATTAATATAAAGTGTAGTTTTTGTAAATCACGGACATTTAAATGTATCACTCCAAAAAATATAACTGGTCACCTTATTTTGCGCCATTAAAATTTATTTTCAATCTTCTTAACTAATTTGACTTTCCCAAATAATGTTTAATTATTATATTTTCAGCTTTTATCAGAAATAGAAATTTAAAAAATGAAGAAGAGAAATATTTAAATAATTAATTTTCGCATCTATGACAAATTTAATTATGAAAAAAAAAAAATTTCCAAAAATTATATTCATATTTATATTATATTTATGCATTATTAGAAAGTCGAACTTATTTTCTGAAATTTTTTTCACATATTTTCTAATAAATTTGGATTCGCATAAAGTTTTAATGCTAGAAAAGTTTAGAATTTAACATTTTTCAACAATACTATTTATTAAATATTTATAAAAATATTTGATTTTATATTTTATTTTCTTAATTCATATACAGCTAATTTAAAATTTGCAAGTGAAAAAGAGATAACTAATATATTGCTAAAAGAGAAAAAAATTAAATTACATTTTTTTGATATTATTATAAAAGCGTAAACCTAAACTTGTAACAGCGCCGTTTTTATGTATCTTGTTCGTTACTAATGTATGAAGCTGAAACATTATTGCGACATAATTACGGAACTTAAATTGTAACATTTCATATCGCCACTGACGACACTAAAACGTAACGGCGACTAAATTGTTGCACCTTTTGTTACGAGTGTCAAAAAAATGTAACGTAACGATACCAATTGGTTACTCTATATATCTACTTGGGGATCAAAACTAGTTAAATCAACAAAACTAGTTAAAAAATGTTCCAGTTTCATTATATTTTAAAAGAATAAGACATTTTGTTTACTTCTTATAATATTTTTATTTATTTATTTTTTATAATATACTTGCAAATAATATAACAAAATTACAAGCCTTTATACAAAATATTTCATTATGACATCGATAGTTTATTTATGTGTTATACATCGCTAATTATCTGTTACTGCAACCCATTAGTTGAAAATAAAAAAATATAAAGAAATTATATTTAGGTGTAGCAGACTTGCATTATACCTTTTTTACGTATCAGCACTATCCCAAGGATCTGAAGGTAATTATTATGTTTTCCGTCGTACTAAGGAACATGAAAACTATGCAAAAATATATATTTTATTTTTTATGAAAAGAAAAACCGAATGTTATATTTTACAGGTGACATTTTTTAAATAGGTATAATGAATTTCTTATTCCGATTTAGTTACATTTGACTTCGTTTATTACACATTTGACATCTCTTTACACATAAAAAAAAGTGAAAGAGTATATTTCATTTTTATTTTTGAACTTTTCAAGCACATTTTTCTATTTCAATAAAAATCTGTTTGAATTCACGTTCTTTCACATAATTCCGGTTCATTCTACACTTAATTAAACTTCGAACATCTCTATTAATTAAAATAAAGTTGAGACAAAATTGATATCATGGTTGTAAAGTCTGTTCTGATAATATATAACAACTTGGAAAATAAAAACATGTTTCACAATTTAATCAAGATTCATCTTTTCGGTTTTAAATGCTGAGAACTGTTCAATGCGTATTGCGTATATTTTTAATTTTGACAATTTAATTTCTTTTCATATTCACAATAAGAAATATAGACAAATAAATTTTAATTTTGTGTGCTGATGCATGTCAAAATACTTTTCGAATAAATCTACAGCACCAATGGATCAAAAATTAAAATTTTTGATTTAATTGTCCTATACAGATTATTTTAGAGAATGAATGTGAGAATCCAATATTAAAAAATAATTAAAAATATAAAAAACAAAAATAAAATATTATCAAAATTCTTTCGCAACATCTGGTAATTTTGCTCTGTTAGTGAAAAATAAAATATTTATAAATATTTTTCTTTGTTCTTAACACTTCTATCAAATAACTGCCACTAACTTATTAATTATTCATATTTGACTAAGTTCATCATCTGGAGTCAATAATTTGACTAAGCCATTTATTACTCGGCTATTGTACAAGACAATGAAATGTAAAACGTTTTTTTTTTTCAGTTGTGCGCCATATATTGTTTTATAGAAACAATATTTTATTTTACTTTATTATTTGTTGCGATATGAGTTGTAGATACTTATTTTTTTTTATTGAATTTGTTACGTATTATAATTACAAAAAAAAAAAATCAAAAGTCAAAATGTCAGAAAGAAATGTCATTTTTTAGCATAAAATATATCATTTAATTAAGTATAATTGGCATTATGTGTAAACAGTCAAAATCGATTACCTGTCAGAACATTTATTCCAAGGGCTATCTCTAACTTAATTGTTAACATTATCAGATCATATGTACGTCTTTAAAATTTATTAAAACTTTAATAATTTTGAAATAAATGTGAAATAAAATTCTCTATGTATTCTTTTCGCGTTTAATTTCTAAATCATTTTTTTTACACTACAATAGTCCAACATAATATTTTAATATTGACAATTTCCATTATAAAATTCTTGTGGTTTTTCTTCAATTTGAAAAATTGACCCATTATTATTTTTAAAACAGTTTGATTATATTTTATTGGTTTGTAAAACCAAACCAAAAAAAAAGAAAAAGACAAACAAACAAAAGAAAAAACAAAGCAGAATGTAAACCAAAAATATTTAAAGGTGCACATTTTCCAAAAGGTGATAATAACAGTTTGAAGTTGTGACTTACACTAAAATTTTTACATTTTCTTAGAATTTTAATGTATAAAAAATTAGGAAAAATGAAGAAATATTTTATTCAATTTTAAGGAACCCCTTTATAATATTAAGAAAAGCTGTTAACACAATATGTAAAACATAATGTTGAAATTTTAATATTTATATTTTACTTTAAAAAAATTTATACATGTGCCTAAGTTAGAGGTGTTTAAAAATAGTAAATTTTAAATTTTTATTCCTAATATATTTTAAACAGAGTGAGGTACAAAAAAAAATTCTGAGATAACTTATTTTAATTATTAAAAGATCTTTATTTTCTGATAATTTCAAGATTCTATCTAAACGGGTTATGGAGATATCTTACAAAATCTTGTTTCCAACAGAACGGAAAAATTTAAATACTAAATTTTAAAAACTGATATAATTTTGACACTGATTTATTAAATTAAAAAGACGCCCTGTCATTTGACGTTTCTCGATTGGAAAACTATAAAGCAAAATTAGAGATATTATTATTATTCATTTAAAAATTAGGTTTCTTCAAAATTTACGGGGGATGTAATTGCGCAATTGATGAGGCTGCGATAAAACCGATAAAAAAATCATTCTACAACATTAATTTTTTTAAGAAACCTATGCATTGTTGAAATTTCATTGTTCTATCTTAAACCATTTAGAAGTTTTGTGGACGGACAGGCGGACGGACGGAAGGACAGACAGACAAAATGAAACTGATAAGGCAAAATTTTCAAAAAATGTTCTAAAAACGAAACAAAAAATACAATATAATTATTCTTACAAATTTTAATAAAATATTACTTTGAATGTTAGATGAAAAATATTCGCGGTTAGTTTATTTATAGGTACTATTTATTTTACAACAATGGATACTAAATTAGAAAAAGTAATAAATATAATATTATTATTATTGTCGAGTTTCAATCAGGTTAGGGTTTAATTTTGCAAAAAAAAAAAAAAAATATGAAAAACAATATTCTTTTATTCTTGTAATTTCTATTAATATTTTTTACTTTTTACCATTAACAAAATAAGCAATATAAAAACAATTTATATTTAATATTTTGTGTTCTTAAATAAACGACAATGATATTTTTTACGCCTTTTGTAAAAAAACAACATAATATTAATCACAAAATCCTTTAGATCTTTCTTTTCTTTTAAATATGAAAATATAAACCTGAAACTGCAGGATTTTTATTAAGTTGAAAATTCTATACTTTGAAAGAATATATAATTTGCATCAACAAAAACACCATTATTTTTTTTTTTTTTTATTTATATTCAACTAAATTTTCATTTTATTTTAAATCTTTAGAATTATAACATAAAAAAAAAGAAAAACAAAAAAAAAGAAAAAAGAAATAAATATATTTTTTATGTTTTGTTTTAATATTTATATGGTGTTTTTGTATTTATAGCAAAGGACCATTGTTTTCAATCAAACCTTGAGTAGGTTTGTGAATATTTTATAACAAAGAAATTGTTAATTTAGCAAGTCAAAAGACACCCCACTATGTTTAAGTATTTTGTTGTACTTTACTGTAAAAGAAAATAATTATTGTTAGGTATTTTCTAAGAAAAATGTCATTGTTCAAAAAAAAAAATAAAAAATGAAAAGGATGACCAAATTAGAAAAAATAACAAAATAAAAAAAACGTATAAACAAAATATAATTTCTTTTTATAAAAGTTTTTGCTCTTTTGCTACCTTTTATATTTAATATGACATGAAAATAAAATGAAATAAAAATTAAACTGCTGTTTTTATAACTGACTATATACCTACATCTTTTTTTTTTTTTGTAATTTTTTGATATTATTTTAATATTTTTTACTTTAATTATTTGTAAATTGTTTTATACATTTTAAATTATAACTTTGACTGATACATTCCATCGTCCATCAGTAATTGAAAATTTCTAATATTTTGGATTCACTATCATCACTATTTCTAGTGTACGTGTAGTTATGTTATTTTTAAATTTAACCAAAAATACTAAACTAAACTAAAACCAGTTAAAGAATATAACCACGTACAGAAAATATACGTATTTTAAAATACTGTTAATTATCTTTTGAATAAATCCAGTTAGAAAAATTTTATTTAATTTTTAAAATTGTGAAATTTCAACTAATTTGAAGTAGATTTAGACCAGGATAATTTGAGCTCATAAAAGACAAATAAATAAATAAAAAGAAAGAAACAAGACTGTTATTTTGCCATGTCTGTAAAGATATGAAATTAAATCAATATTTAAAGCATTAAAAATTGATTAAGAAATCGACTTGGAGTAAAATTATTTTCTTTTCTTTTTTCGTGTTGAAAGCATATAGGGGTTCCATTTGACACCTCAGATATCTCACTCAGATTTTTTACTGATCTTTTGATGTTATCCCAGTGAGATGTTATATTTAATAAATTCTTGGTGAATGGCATATCTATATCCATTTTATCTGCTTAATTTGATTGGCTATGTGTTATTCAGCCATTGTAATCCAGTGATTTGATGTGATGCTATGATTGGCCGGAATATACCGCATATTATTCTGAAACATATCCTATTAATTGAAGATTTGCAGCTTATGATTTTATATGTTACGCCATATGTCAGAATAGATTTTACAGATTTTTTTCAAAATATACATAGTTTTGTTAGTCTGAATATCTGAGAATTTCTTAATAAAGATTACAGACGTTCGAATGATGCTCTTACTTTTTTTAATCTATTTTCTACAACTTCTTCAGCCCTTCCACTGATAGTTATTATAATGCCAAGATAACAGAAACTGTTCATTTAATTGTATCTGTTCTCCTTTCATTTTGATAAGTGTAGTGCTTGGATTATTTATCCGCTTTGCTTAGTTTTTTTTCCAAGTTGATTTCAAGCGTGTTTTGTGATTCTAATCCAGCGTGTGCGGTATTTTGTTCAAAGTATTCTAATTTTCTCTGTATATCACTGAATTTATGCAATAGGATTCAGATATCATCTACGTTATCATCATCCTCTGTGGGACCCGAAGATATACCTCTCTTTATTGAGGAAATTTCCTTAAATGTGTTGTCTAGGACAACTATGAAAAGGAAAGTTGACAGCGGTCATACAGAGGTCATACAACTATGACGGAAAAGTTGATATCATGACAGAAAGTTGACTGCTTGACGCCAGGTGATGTGGTATAGGAATTGTTGATTTTCTTCTTGTGTAATAGTGCGAGTTGAGCGTTATTATATAGAACCTGGATAAGGTGGACGGATTTTTTCTAATGTGCCTTATTCTATTAGTATTGGAGAGTAATATAAATGCATGTTTATTTTTCTTTATTCTAGGCTGATTATTAATTAAAATATTATGTATTCGTATACATAGAATGTTTTACGGTTGATAATATTAACACCTATAACATAAAATATTAAATTTTGTTAAATGATTCAATTTTATTTTTCCTCTAGATAAATTTTTAAATTTCTATAAGAATACAATTTAAAATATATAGCGTATATCTACAATAAAATTGAGGTTTTCTTATCTTTTAATTAATTTTTTTTTCATTTTTTCAATATTTTTCTTTAATATTTTAAAATTATTTTTACTCTTTATGGTTACAAGTTACAACTGAGATTAATACATCATAATTTCCTTTAGTTTTCTAAAGATACAAAAACAAAAAATAAAAAAATATTTATTTTAAATAACAACCGGAACTATGAAATTTTAAATAATTTTAAATAAAATCTTTCCCACAAGATGACATGAAAATATCATTTTTATTTATATTTTTATCTACATAACAACTTATTTTTAGTTAAAATTACTTTACATTTTGATCATATCAACTATTGTTTCCCTCGTAATTTTTGTAATTTAACATTTTTTAAGTTCCGGCTTTGTACGTTATGACATTTTTTTTTATTTCTTTTATATATATATATATATTCTTTTTCTACTCGGTGTCCTTTTTTATTTTTGCTCTGTCTTTTTAAATCGTGATTTTTTCACGAGAAGATTTTAATTTTTGTTTTTGTTTTTTTATAAATTTTTATGCGCAGATTAGCAGGAGGTATTAGAAATTTCTTTCTCAGTTTATAAAATTTGAGTACATACTTAAATCTAAGCACAGAATATATATATTGTATATATATTTATTATTTAAGGCTATTAAATATGACCTTTTATTTCAATTTTGATTCTTTTAACGATGAATATGAAAAAGAATAGATTTATTATTAAATATTAGAACACTATATAACGAAATATTTTAAATTAATATTTTAATTTATTTATATATTTTAATAGTATTACATATTACGTATATAATAATACGTAATTTTTGGGAGTTTTTCCTTCCGATCAGTGCAGACTACACCTCACCACCGAGTTCATTTGATTGCAACTTTTTCAGTGATTTCGCTTACAATTAATGCTGCCTTATGTACTAGAATATTTTCTAATTTAATAGGCCATCCGCCACCCTATCAATTTATTTATTTATTTATATTAATATTACATACATAAATGTAATGCAATATTATTGAACCATCCGCTACTAAGGCCATTATAGATTTTTATACTATTATTAAATTATATACTAATATTATTTATTTTGTTTATATTATATACTATATATTAACATTATATTTGGTCGTAAGGGGGGTATGTAAAGAAAAAAACACTTACAACCTGTACATACGCACTAGGTTACCGAAGTCCCTGTTTATCAATTTATAATATAAATAACATAAAAAACAAATCCTTTGCATATATTTAGGCGAAATTATTATGTTTAAAGACTTTAATAATTTAGTTCAATTAATTGATTTAAGTTAATAATTTTAAGTTTTTTTTTTTTATACATAGAAACATATAGTTTTATACTTTAAAACAAGGCACTGCTTACAAAGTAATATTTAAAATACATAGGTATTTTCTTTAAATATAATATGACTGTATAGATTATAGCAAACTAAATATTTATGTCCTATTATACATAACATTTCCAAAATCTTTATTTAACATTTTTATTTTTCATATTTATTTGTTTATTTATTTTTTTTTTTTTGTGTACATTTTATTTGTTTCATTTTAATCCTACAGGACAACAAAAATTATATTTACCATTCAAGTATGATTTTCAGGACTTTTGAAATATATAATAAAACAAAAAAAAAAAGGAATAAGCAAGCAAGAAAGCACGTAAAAGGAACGAAAAAAATAAGCAGAAAAAAAAAATGTGAAGAAATATTATATTAAAACGTAGTGAATTGAATTGAATGAAAAAAGAAAATATGGAATGGGTTTCAACTTGAGGATGAGCAGTTTTCCACTTTATGCTTTAAAAAAAAAGCTATTATTTTTTTTTCTGGTTCTTCTGTTTTCTTGTTTTTTTTTTTTTGTTTTTGTGTTGTCTGATGATGTACACCGTAAATTTCAACAAAAACATTACACTCACTAAGAACGAGAGGTATAATCAGTTTTTTTATTTTTTTTTGTATTTCATTTTATATTATTTTGTCCCTCAATTCTACAATAATACCTATCTATTTATTTATGTATATCTAGTGTATTTTTCATTTTGATATTTTCCTCGGGTATTTTTCTTTGTGTTTACAATAAAACATAAAAAATTATAATTATGATTATATATACATATTTGTAAAATATTAATATTGTTTATATATTATTATGTACTATATATTATGTATATAATAAAAAACAAAAGAAAAAAAAAATAAATATCTGTGTATATTGTTATCAACTGTTCCTTCTCTCAAGTATTTTATTATAAATCTGTGACGGGGCTTATCTTCTATGTTTATTTTAATATTTTGTTTTTTTTTTTTTTCATTTTTATTTTATTCAAAACTTATTTTTAATTTTTCTATGTTCATACAATAAATTAGATGGAATTGTACCCTTAGATCAGATACTCACATTACATAATATCATATTATTGTAATAATATGTAGGTACATATGTATGTACGTGATTTAACAAAATAGTTGTCTATTGTTGTGGTTATATGTGCAGGACAATATAAACTATATTATAATAGAGAAAATATTTTTGTTAAGGCCTTTAGGTTAAGTTTTGATTTTTGTTACTTCGGTGATGGTAATGCTATTTTTATTTTTTTCTTTTTTTGTAGTATTAATAATTACTAGCGATTGAGACCATATAGTGTGTATTTAATATTATCATAAAAATAAGTTTTTTTTTGTATTACCATAATAATTACCATATCCTGTATTCTATTAATATTATAATTTTAATGAAGATAATAATTGTGTATAAAAAAATAATATACTATTTAATTCTATATAATATAATTTTAGTTGAAAAAATAAATTAAATTATAGTTTTATATGTGAGTTATATGAGTCAATTAAAATCGGTGTATGAATTTTTATGTACTACATGTTAAGTTACAGCATGGATATCTGTTTTAATACAGTTATAAAGTATTATTTGGCTAGCATATAAAATAAACTGATTTCAAAAAATTAATAATTAATGTTTAAATAATTTTTTAAAATGGGACCTCGTTGGCCTAGTGGTTAGCCTAGTAGTACAGGTATAAAATACGCTGTAAACACAGAGGGAGTGTGGGTTTAAATCCCACTTACGTTGTAAAAGTTATTCCCCCTTACGACATTTACAGCCACGCCTGTTCACAATTTCCTTTTCATATTTATGTGACTGAGAAAAAAAATTTGTTTTTAAATCCTATATGGCCGAATTAAGGTTGTGATGGCAAAATTAATTTTACGCATTGAGTATCGAATAGTATATGTTTTTTTTTCTTTATATTAACCATTTAACCATCATAAGCCTATTATTTCGTTTGACTGAATGGCACTTGCCAGTATATCGTTTAACTGGATTTAATTAGCATATATTTCATTTAGCTATATTTCATTTGACTGCATTACATTTCACTGGATTTCATTTGATTTTAAAGACTATAATTCTCTTAATTTTTTTTTTATATACATTTTAACACAAAATGTCATTCAGTCAAATAAAATTCAGTCGAATAAAATTTAGTTAAATGAAATAAACTGGCAAATGATAATCCATGCAACTTGCAAAAATTAATGTTTTTTCTTTGTTTAGATACTAATTGACTTTCAATTAAAGCAAATACTAATTTTCATTACATACGTATTATAACTGTTATTGAGAATATTATTTCAGAAACAATCTATAGTTTCGAAGGGTTTTTTTTTTTAAGGTTTACAAAGTTTACAAAATAGATATTTTTTCTTTTTTTTTTTTAATAAAAATTAACATGTAAAATATATAGTATTTTGTTTGCTAAATTTAATCTAGCTATGTTTTAATTTTTTATAATATTTTTATTTTTGTGATGACATATTAAGCATATATGTATATATCTAAGTTTTAATTATTGGGCAAAAATTTGAAAAAAACCATTATTACATCTAACTTATATTTTAACTTAAAACTTATTCTAATTAACAAAATTCTAACCTAATTCCTAAAACTAATTTGTATATATTGTTAATACAATATACTATGATCTATCTAACCACCAAATATTTATTTTATCTATAGTATCCTTGTAGGGGATATGCGTGTCAAATCTCAGATCTTGGGGATTAATATTAGTAGGATTAAATTCAATTTTTTTGCATGTAGCTCGTCTACTATAATGAAATAATAGGGGGACCTGGTTGTGATCTTGCAAATACCCTTCTTTATCCAAATAAATAAAATGTTCGGGTGCAATGTAACCCGTTATTAATGTTTTCTTTATGTACTCCTCGTTATGGTAATATATGTAGGATATTAAACTATTCTCAGGAGTTTTCAATGCTCTGTCAAAATGATTTCTGATCAATTTTATAATAAAATTGTCAATTCGTGTCATGTTTAACTCTTTATATATGTATTTATTTGAATAAAAATGTTTATAATTAGTCTCGGGTTTACGGTATTTATTAATGTATGTTCTTATGCACTTTCTTTCGAATTTTCGAAGTTTTTCCATTCAGCTGGCACAAATATTGTACCGCAGATTGGAGATGCATACGTGATAATTGGTCTTATGAGTGTTTTATAACATATGATCTTGACTTTATGAGTTATTGTTTGATTATAAAATAAATTTTTGCAGGCCATGAATGCTTTGCTTGCTTGAATGCTTCTCTTCAATTTGTTGAATAAATCTTTCGCCTTTTAAAGATTGTTTCGAAGGGTATATATCTTAAGATCGTTAAATACTTTTGGTAAGATTTTTCTTGTAATTTTTAGTACATAAATTTATTATCTGACAGTATATAAATACTAAAAATATTAACAAATTTAGATAATATTTTTTTTCAAATAATCCATTCATCTATTTATTTTATTGCATTTTCAATTCACAATTTTCTTATATTCTTCAATTAAAACTTTTCTATAATATTTTATTGAAATTTTATAGATATATAAAGGATATCATATACAATTATAAATAATAATGTATACTTGGAATTTTTCATCTCTATATGAATCCTTAACTTCATTACGCGTCATATGACACAACATACTTTTTTTATGTGCAAAAATATTATTCTTTTATATTAAAAAAAGAGTGTAGATATATCTAAACAAAAAAATATAAAAAAAAGATTTAAATCGAATAAATCGATATAATATCTATCCTCTATATCACAAATGGTTCTAATTTAACAAATTTTTTCCTGAAGGCCTAAATTCTTAATTATGGTATATACAATTTTTCTCTTGAACAACCTTCTTTTTTTTTTCTGTTTTTTTTTTTTTTTTTTTTTAAATTGACACGTCTATTACAGTAAGTAACATTTTTAGAAGAATAATGAAAAGTATATATTTATGCCCATAATATAATATAATATTATATATATATTCAGTAGTCAGGTGTTATATACTAAATTTAACTAATATGTCACTGCCACATTTACAAAAAAAAAAAAAAAAATTTTCTCTAGGTGCATTTCTATTCATATTTTCATGTACGAAAAGGCATTTCTATTCAACATTTAACTAACTTCAGTTGAATTGAAGTAACAATAGAAAATGAATAAAATAGTTATTTTTTTTTTTTTATATTTTTCTTTTTTGAACATTGATTGACAATGTTAAAGTTTAAGTGAATCTCGTTATCCTTTTGTAAGTCTTCCAATCAAAATAAAATTCTCAATTCCATAAAATGGTACGAGTTTTCACTAAAATACACCCATTACTTTTTGTTTTTGCACGAAAACAATGTATACTCGTAGATAAATGGATTATATTATATATATAATTATATATATATATATATATATATATATATATATATATATCTATATGAGTTTATCAGAAACGGATGTCTAAACAATTAAGAAAAGCAATGCTCGTTTTAATTGAATTTTTAATAAATAAATTCTTTTCTCTGTGGATGGGTTTTTATTATTTGTATTATATTTAAACACGTTTCACCCATTTTATCTAATTTTATTTTGATTAAAGAAAGTTCGAAATCTTTTGTTTTATATATTAATATAAAATTAATATAAAATCATTTGGAATGATAAAATTTAAAAAGATGAAAATTTTATAAGGAGCGTATCAAAATCTTACGTTTTTAAATCTCTTGTGTCATAATTTCGTACCTCAAAATCCCGTACTTCAAAATCTCACTAAAAATTGAAAAAATACTTTTTTGGAGCTTTGGGAGAAAACTCGGAGCCAGTTTTGTTGTCGAAAAAAAAGTCGAATAGCCAAAAAAATTTAAAAATAAAATATCGAAAAAAAATATCGAATTTCTATGTTTAAAAGAAAGCTGGTAATAAAATCAACTTTTATCAATCACATTTATCAAAAAATATAATTACTGAAGATTTTATAATTGGGTACAAAACCAGAGTTCCAATTATTTGTTTAGCAGGAGTTTATTTTAAAAAATCTTTTTTTTAAATATGTATGTAAAAAATATAATTAATGGGATTTTAGAGTTGTATTCAAAATTCAGGGAATTCGTTTTTTCCAACATATTTATATATATGTGTATGTGAGATTCTGAATTAAGAGAGGTTTCTAGAAAAGTATTGCATATAAAAAATTAATTTAAATTTGAAATTCTTTTTGTGAAATTATGGAATTTTTTTTGTGGAATTTTTTTGTATAAATTTTATTTTTTGGATTTTCATACATACCCAATCTAATGAATACTTTTAAAACGCAAGATTTTGATACGCGTGATTTTAAAACGGGAGATATTGAAACACGAGTCAGGTAGTCAAAGTTCCAGTTTACCAAAAATTATGCTAAAGTATAATTTACCAAAAATTATGCTAAAGTATGAGTCAGGCTAAATAGAAATATGTACCAAAATATAAACAAATTAAAAAAAATTTACACTTTTCCTAACGAAAGAAAAATCATTGAACGTCACTGATATAAGTATAGGGAACATCTATTTATATGTATACTTACGTATTCTATTCAAGTTAGTTTGATCGGCAATATAATATAAAAAAAAAAAAAATTAAGCAAGATTTAAAAAAGAAAAATAAAGAAGGTAGATCCAAAGTTCAGTTTATATACAAAGAGGAACATGTTAACATGAATATCTATTCATGCATGAAAAGGATGTTAATTTAATATTTTTTTTGTGCTATTTTAGATTTTTTTTTTTATATATATATATTTATTTCCCTTTTTGTGTTATGTTGTATAATATTTGGATTGGAAAGTTCGTTTGAATTTTTTTTTGGTATTTTTTTTTTTTTTTTTTTGAATGACAACAAGACTAAAATAATAATAAACACCTATGCGAATAATAACGACAAACATATTATTATAATATTATGTATATAGGTATGTACGTATAAAAAATAATAGGAAGTCAAAAATTCCGACAATGTAAATATAATGGTGATTGGTGATACACCAGAATGTGTAAAGTAATTTAAGATTTAATTTTTTTTTTTCAGCGTTTTAAAGTATAAATGTTGACAACAAATTATGTTAAACCGTTAAATCATGTGGTATGGTTCTTTTTTAATAAATTGTTAGAATGCTAGCGATTTTTTTTTTTTTTTTTTGGATTTATTTAGATAAAAAATAATATTGTTTTTGTAATGCATAATTTAAATATAGTATTTTAATTTTATATTTTTGATTATAAAATCCATTTCATGGTGTTTAGCCAACCATTTAAAAAATTCTTCTCTTTCTCTTGTAAAAATAGTATTAATTTTACAAGAGGAGGAGAATATTTGATTGGGTATAGGAATTATCATATAACTAACGAAAGGTAAATTTATAACTTTGACATTCGTTTGTTGTTAATACAAATTATTTTTATTAGAAATCTTATCCTTTAATTTGATTTTGAAAATTGCAATAAATGCTTTTTGAATTAAAATTATATTTTAGAAGCAATATCTAATGTACCATAAGAAACTCCTTAAAATTACTATCAATATAATATTCTCTTAACAAAACAAAAACAAAATTGAGAAAATTTCTTTTAGTACTTTAGCACTTAGAAGTAGTAGTATAGATTTTGTGAATTTCTACAACTATTTTCATATGAAACAATACAATAAAATTCTTTTAAAATTTCTTTGAAGTACTTCAAACTTTTACTTAAGAGACTATAGTGCACATTCTTCAAAGTAAATTTTCTAAACTATTTTTTTAAAATTTTCAATTTTCAAGTTTAGTTTTTACAAAAGATAATTTTTCAGTAATCTCAATATATATTTACAATATGTTCTTTAAAATTTTTGAAAAATCAATTTTTTTTAAAATAAAACAATACAATAAAATTTAAAATTATTAACTTATTATTTGTTGAGATCGGACGTAGCACCAAAAACATAATAATTACAACTAAATTATTGCATACTTATAGGATAATATTTAAATGCAAACTATTCACAAACGGATTGCTTTATATTAATGTAGGTTTTAGCGGAGAGGAAAAACTAGAACAAAATTTAGGTACAGTTATATTAAACATATATATTAGAAATAGACCTTAAAAAAATATTTAGAAGCTACTGTTATTATCTACAAGATCTATACAAGATTGAAATTACTTCAATATTTCGACGAATGTTAAAAGGAGTTAGTATTATTAGCTCGACAGAGTGAACTATTTAACATAAGTTGCGGTTTTGAAATTTGTCCTCAAAGAAGGCACCTACGCATAAATCAAAGTTTTACTTCATCTTAGACTGAAAGTAAATTTTATCGATATTGTGGAAGATCTTTTGTATAAAAGTATGTTTTATAAAAGGAAAAAGACAAAATCATTTGGCAGCATTTTTGACTATATAAAAAATTTACTTAGTTTACAGCTGCATATTTTCATTTAGTTGCATGCAAATATATATCACATTTTTTTTTTTAAAAAAAGGAAATTCCAGCTTTCAGTGTTGTGGAAACTGACTGAAACTTTGACTGAGTGAAAAATTCTTTTCAATAATAAACAGTGTTCCTTTAATATGTTTGATTTTAATTTTACATTCAAGTTCTACTTTAAAATTTATTCTAAACTCTAAACTTTATTTATTTTTCAAACAAAATTTTAAATTTTTCGTAAAAACAAAAAAAAAACAAATAAATAGAAAAAATTGTAACCTTTTGTTTTGTTAAAACGTTACTTGAAATTCAATCATTAAATTTTTAAATATTTTAAAAACAAAAACTACAAAATTTATTTTGTCTATAGTTACCGCAAAAAAAGAAAATTTCAAATTTAGAAAATAAATAATCTATGTATTTTTATTTGTGTTGTATTTTTTAAAACAACAACATACAAATTTGTGTATTTTATATAAATGTTTAAAGAGCGGCATCACTTTACCTTAATTTAAATGCATTTTTTTTTTATACTCTCCTATATAACTGTGCTTTATGATTTGTGTCTCGACTTGAAACATAATAACAGTCTGTGTACAAACCCTTATCTCATTTATTTTGAATTATAATCTTCTTCAAACTTTCATTTTACGTTTTTTTTTTTTTTGCTTTTTATTTTTTTCTTATTATATCACATTAAAAAAAAAAAACAAAATAAAAGAAAAAATCATAATGTTCATATTTATATTCAAAAAATATGTAAGTATTATAATAATGTTTGATGTACGTTCAACTTTCCATAATTTTATTTT
The DNA here is from genome assembly GCA_947095535.1 of Poecilobothrus nobilitatus. Classification (NCBI taxonomy): domain Eukaryota; kingdom Metazoa; phylum Arthropoda; class Insecta; order Diptera; family Dolichopodidae; genus Poecilobothrus; species Poecilobothrus nobilitatus. The sequence goes on along the minus strand of OX352773.1, from coordinate 252,255,310 downwards.
TTTTTTTTTTTTGAAAACAAAATAAGATGAACGATAATTTTTTTTTTTGCTGGAAAAATATATGATAACTTTTTTGTTGTGTTTTACATTAAAAAAACAAAAAAGAAAAAAAAACAACAGAAGGAGGCGAAATGCAGTCCGAAAAAAAAAAATGAAAATAATAAAATATACATAAATAAATATAATTTATTTATTTTCTAAAGGATCTTCAAAGTTTTGAAAACTCACGAAATTTTATTTTATTTTTTTTTTTTGAATATACAGTGGCTTATTAAAATTTAACTTTTTCAAATAATTTCAATTATGTTTTTAATTAAACGCTTTAAATATTTTGAAATGTTTGGAAACTGTTGGTTAGAAGATTTTTTGTAATTTAGACGCTACAAAATTATTGTATCGTATCGTAATGTATTTAAATGTTATTGTTATATAAGCAGTGGTCATTAAAATTAGAAGAATACTTGAACTCACTGCACGGAATATTTTTGATTTTAGATACTGGTTTTGGTTTTTCGCCCTTGAATCAGTTTATTTGAAACAACTTCTGTAGCTGTAAAGTGATTTATTTCTCTAATTTACCACCTTACGTTTATATTGAATAAATCAAAATGAATATCAATTATATTTTAACTTTTCTGCGAAAATAAAATGTTGATGTCATTAACCCTGCAAGGCCTTCACTAGTTTTAAATTTATTGTGAAGAATGCTATGTAGTTAGTGATGAATTAGTGACAAAATATATTTTAAATCATTAATGAAAACAAAATGAAAAACTCCTATGGAGTACTATGAAGTATTATGATTTTTAACCTGCAGAATTTTCTAGTATCTCATTTAACTGTTAGACGAACAGTGTTAAAGCAATTCGGTCATTAAAAATAGAAGAGTGCTTAAATTTAGTGTACGAAATTTCCATTTTTTGATTTTTGATACTGCTTTTGCTTTTTCGTCCTTGAAATGTTTACTAGAAACAGCTTCTATAGAATCCTCTGCAAGGGCTCTTCTAGTTCTAAATTTATTATAAATCGTATGTAGTGGAAAAACATATGTATAGTTAGATAAGATTTCTTTAATAAATGACACTGCGACCTTTTGATGTAGATATATTGTGCTCTGCCTGTTACTACGTGTTATGGATTTTGCCTCCACTTACAATATTACTTTATATTGCTCCACTTATAATACTTCTGATGTTGCGAATTAAATGACAAAATGTGTTATAAATATGTTATAAATAATGTTATAAAATAGTTATAAATCATGAAAACTAGAATAGCACTTTCAGTTAAGTACTCATGATTTTCAACATAATCAAAATAATAATAAAAATTTAATGTATAATTCAAAAGTATGCATTTTTATTTGAGGCACTGTACAAAATTATATTTGAGAGGATGAACCAAAAATTTTATTTAGAAAACTAAAATAATATAAGCTTTTTGGTAAAAAAAATATTTATTTAGCAAAATAACAAAAAAAAATAAAATAAAAATAATAAATTAAAATGAAAAATGATGTTTCCAGATGCACTTGGTGTGACAAAATACTTCTCAGATAATAATTTGTATAAAAAGTTTTATAAAATTAGAGATAGTTGAATGGACTGACTGATATATTGGTCAACTCTAAGGTAATATTGATTTTCAACAAGTTTCGTTATTTTGAAAAACATCTGTTACACGTATTTTTCTATGATTTTTTTTTTTTTGTTTTATTTCTAATAATTTATATTATATAGACTTCAGCTACTTAAGTAGCTGCCATATTAAAGTTTAATTGTTTAGTCAATTGAAGTGTGCACATTACAGTTTAATCACCTGTAGCTATTTTTAGTGGAATAACTATAGAGATATTTAGAAAGCTAAGATATTTTAACTGAAAATTAAAATATCTTAGCTTTCTAATTGAATCTGTAGGTATAAATAAAAGAAAAGCTCTTGCGAAAGCTCTCAACCGATACATATAAAGATAAATAAGTCTGGGAACACTTTAAAAATACTAAAATAAAATTGAAGACTGTAGAAAAAAGGAGCCAAAATAGTATAATTATTTAAAAATAAAGTATTTTACCGAAGCTCAATAGAAAAGTCATGGCAGTTAAAGATTAAAACAAAAGGAACAGTTTAATATTTGGTTAAAAACTTAATTAAAATATTAAAGTTCCGAGAATGCTCAATTTTTTTTTTTATATAATTGCGACATAAACTACATAATAAACAACCAAAAAAATTAGAAATACTAAAAACCTTATCACCCTACAAAATTTAAAAATACCCATAAAGATATAAATACAAATTATATTAAAATCATTTTGAAAAATCTCATTATTATTTTATATTTACTGTTATTAACGGAAAATCATCATAATAATATCTTTTTTACCTAACGGTATTCATTATTATTGTTATTAAAAAACAAAAAAAAAGTTATGCAAATATATACATTTATTTTTTATTTTATGAACTGATGGTCTTTGCATAATAGAAGTTGAAGTACATGTCCAGTATTTATACATTATTTTCTTTTTTTAGATACCCTAGAGTTCAGTGATGTATACATTGAGAAAATTAATTTATTTTTTTGTTGTTGTTTTTTTTTTTATTTTTTTTTAATATATGTATATATAAAAAAACAAAAACTTTTAATTATTTTTGTTACGTTCAATTTTTGTTATATATTTTTTTTCTTTTATTGTTTCGTTAATTTTTCCCTTATTTTTATTTGATATTGAATGGTTAATTGTTTTCTCTTTTTATCATATTGTGTTCTATTCTTGTATAACACCATTAAAATGAGTTTTTTCATTATTTTTGTGGTTATTATGGTTGGTGTAATTAAAAATTGTTTATGTATTTTTCTAAAGATTTAGTCAAGCAGTAAAATATTATGTGGAGGTTTAAAATCTCGGAATTATTATTAATACCAATAAAAAAAAAATGTTTAGCTAAATAATAACGGACGATTGATTTTAACCATAATTTTATAATTTGTTTTTTTTTTTGTTGATAAAAATTTTAAATTAAATTAGATTTTTGTTTTTGTAATATATTTTATCTTAATATATAGGTACTAAAATATGATAAATTGAAATTTTAAAGTGATATTTTGTATAAAATCATTTTAATCGTTTTATAGAGATGAATAGCTATAATGCAAAATTTTGTAATTATAATTTTGAATTTTAGTTTATGATTTAAAACATTTTTCTAAAATTCGGGATACAAAACGATTCTAAAATGTAATTTTAATCACTTTAATATAAAATAACAAAAAATTTATTATAAATTCAAAAATATAATCATAAAGTCAGAAAATTGATAAAAAAAATATACAAACAAGGACACTAAATAACAACTCAATCACAAAATGATATTATGATGAAGTTTATAAAATTTCTAAAACCCTGTAATAAAAAAAAAATCTGGCGCCTCGATGTCCTAGTGGGTAAGAGCGTACGAAATACGTTGTAAACACCGAGAAAGTGTGGGTTCGAATCCCACACACGTTGTAAAAATAATTGCCCCTTACGATATTTACACCCACGCCTGAAAAGGAAAGGTAATTTTCTTGTCACATTTATGTGGCAGGAAAATGTAAATCTATAAAAAACGTTATTTATTTGGTTCAATGTTTGTAAAGTTGAATAAATTTTTTCTCACTTGTTTAATTCATTTTGAAGTCTATCTATCTTACTATTGGACTTTATGAATTGAGCTAAATATTGAAAATTTTTAACTAATGGTGTAGTGGTTAAGAAACCAGTCTTTGATTTTTAAGATCTCGAATTCGAACCCCGGCTGGGTCATATATTAATCTATAATATATGACCTATGATATGACCTATCATATATTAATCTATGATATATGGTCATACATCTTTATAAAAATAATATAGATTTAGCTTATAATCTATAATTATACTAATTAATCTAATACTTATTAAATAAAATATAAGTATATACGATATCATATAGTTAAGATCATATCGTAATATATCGTAATATATAATAAAATAATAATAAAATAATTCTTGTATATGATAATAGATGGCATAGAAATAAACAAATAAAATATTTTTCGGCTTATAGTCTTGTACAATAGCTAAAGCCGAGTAATCAACAATTTAGTGAAATTAATGATTCCAGATACTGAAACTTGTAGTCAATAATAAATGACTTAGTGGGAGCCCTATAGTTTTTTTTCAGTACTAGAAAGAACAAAATTTTGAGAAAGCGGTATTATCAAATTTTCCTCATCAATGAATAAAATATTGTAATAGTGGTAACATTAAATCTGATCTACTTTTGAGTCTATTGGCTTCAACTATATATATAGTTATTTAACTCATCTTATATCATAATTGATTTCGTGTTATTCACTATGTTTCATTTCTAAAAAAAATTATGGATGTAATTATCACTATAATTACATCCACCCAACAGATTTAATTAACATTTCGAGCTGCTTGTGCAATAGAGAATTAAAAGAATTTTTAATGCTGTTATAGTTTTTTAAAGACTTTCAAATTTTTTTTCTATAATTTTATAATTTTACCATATTAAAACAGAAAGAATCATTTGAAATTACTGAAATATAATATAAAACAAATTGTTTAACTTTTTAATTATCGGCCATGTCATAATAAATAATTCAATATTATTAATAAATAGTTTTTAAAGAAATTCTGAAATTAATATTTGTAAAATGTATAATAGATTGTTTGTTTTTTTTTTTTTTAATGCATTTCTCTGCCACATAAATGTGGACAGGAAATTTTACACAGCCTTTCCTGTTCAGGTGTGGCTGTAAATGTCGTAAAGGGAAATAACTCTTACGAAGTGTGTGGGACTCGAACCCACACTCTCTCGGTGTTTACAGCGTATTTTATACGCTCTTACCCACTAGGCAACCGAGGACTCTTAGATTGTTTATTTTACAAAAACATAGTATCACATATAATTTCCATTAATAAGTATATTGATATTATTTGACCTGTTTTTTACAATATACCTATTGATTATTTATTTTATTTCTTTTATATATCGAAGTTATATTTTAATTATTCCATGAAAAGTTACAGCATTGTAACTTGATATTATTTTAATAAAATATTTTTAAACCTGCTGTATATTGATTCATTGTTATACTCACGGTTATATTATATCTATAATTTTGCGGTAAAATATTCAAATTTAAAAGGAAATTTATTTTAACTATATTCTTTAATTTTATAAATTTTGCAATCTTTTTTTGACCTGATTTCTTTGTTTTATTTTGTTTTTTTTTTACAATCAATAAAATTTTTAAAATAGTCAACTTTTAATCAACTTTTTTATTTTCTTTTATAGTTTGTTGTATATAATATTATAATATTGATTCACTTCATGAAGTATTTCTTCTTCTTTAAACTTATTTTATTAGAGTTACTGCATTTTTACCGCATATTTTGCTTTTACGATTTGTTAAATTGTCATGAAAACATGTTATACACATATATTTTGTCATGTGATATTTTTTTTTTCAGTTTAAAATATAAATAATGTCAATAAAATCTATAAATCTGTTGAGTTATATTTATATCAAACTGTAAATATAATACATTAACAGATAATATTTGTGAAAGTATCTATTCATTAGGTAATTAATCAGTTTGCAACTTTAAAATAACAGATAGTAATTTATAGGAAAAAAAGAAGAGTTAAAAACAAGATGAGTAAATAAAGATTTAAACAACACCTGTAGTGTAAACTACTAAAGTAGAATATTAATAGTTCAATATAATATTGTAACTCTGATTACCTGACATTCGATACTTTTTTATAAGTATAAGTACTTTAACTGAATTTTTGAATATTTTTTTTGCAAATTAGAAAGTAATTGAAGTATTAACTTTATCGGTTGACTCGAATCTGTACTTAATATTAAAAATAATATATTTAAGAAATTCTATAAGAAAAACAGTTTTTCAAATCAAATAAAGCTTAAATGTCTTATATATACTTTCGCTTAGGAAATCACTACTTTGTGCTAAATCTAAAGGTCTTGTATTCTTCCTATAGCAATCTGATTTCTTGTATAAGTAGAGGAGATTCTTAATTTATATGCCGTTTTAAATCAGCTTTATATTTTATAACATGTCTTTTTAATTCAACTATAACTTTGGGGATTCATAAATCTTTATGAACATCGCTATTACGGATATACGAGGGAGCATATTATGATGTTGCGAATAAAGACCTAATTCTGGAAAGTTTTAATTCTTTTCAATATTCATTTGCTTGATATAATCTCAAAGTTGAATGCCATACAAACATGTAGGTTTAATTTCTTAATTGTAAATTAATGTTATAAGATTAAATCTTGGAACTTTATTTAACTTTTGGATTTTTATTTCTTTACTAATATTCTTCTACTTTATTTCTTATGTAAATGGAGTTATATAATTTTCATTGCTTATATTATCTTTTTCTAAACTGAAATCTGATATTATTGTTGAATTTTGATAGCTATCCATCGATCTTTATAAAAATTTTTGTTAAAAAAAATTCACTGGATCTAAAAGAAGACTTGAACTATAATGTATTTTGTTCCAACACTTCATGTTTTATCCCTTTCAATAAAGTATTCTGTTCTAACACATTGTGTTTTATCTCTTCAAACACTATTAACTATTAATATATTCGTCTGAATATTCAGGGTTAATGAAGTTTTAAATTTTTTATTTACGCTATTTTACTTTAAGTTTAGTATCGCGCATTCTTTTACTTACAAATACCTTTGAGATAAAATATGGTGTCGATTATTCTTACAAGTTTTTTTTTTTTGCCATTTTGTTCTCCTATTTAAATTATAGGTATAAAAGTAAATTAGGTACAAAAGTAAATTGACACGAAAAATTAAAACATTTTTATAAATAGATAAAATTTAAAATATAAAACATATAGTAAAATTACTTAGCTAATGCAAGAAACGCCAAATAGTTAGGAATTTTTAAATATATTTAAAAAAAATAAAAATACTATTTTTTTATTTTATTAAATTTTACATTTTCACTTTAATATGAAATTTTGATCAGTTTTTAAAGAAAAATTAATAAATATCACGTTTTGTGAACATTTGTTTTAACTAAGTAATAAAAGGATATAATATCTTTAGATGGCAATTTTTTAGATATTAATTTTACAAAAATTATTTTAAATTATCCTAAATAAATAAACCTTTATTTTTATACTATGATTAGAAAATCAATATATGTATATGATATTATATTTACATGTCCTATTATAATATTCCTTTTTTCAATAAGTCGGTATCGATAACTTTAATATTTTATTAGATATTTTCTATGTAGTAGTGTTAATTGTTTTTGTTAGTATGTAAACAAAGAGTAACATAAACAATATAATGTAATGAAAGGCACCCCTTTATAAAGATACTGTACAAAATTCAAAAAAGATTTGTATTTAGAAAAAAATATGTTTTAGGAGAATTTTCAAGGATCAAATGGTTCATTAAAAATAAACATTCTTAATCATTCAAAATAATGCGTATTCAATTGCTCTTCTCCTTTTAGCATATCTTTCAAACATTTTTTTTCAATAATTTGCTTATTAGTTTTTTTAAGTCGCTCGTTTCATTGTACAAAACTTCTATACCGTTTAAGATAGACCAATAAAATTAAGTTTACCATGGTTATGTTTTCCTAAAAATATTTATATTGTGATACAACTTTTTTATGTCGCCTCATTCATCATAGAGTTTTAGCCATATAAAGTTAGAAAACGCACTCTTTTTGTAAATGTTTTAATTTTTTTCAATCTGAAAATGTCAAACGGCAGGAAAAGTTTAGATCTTTCTAAAACCATTATTATTAAAAAGGTAAGAACCATTAATATTTTGTGAGAAGGGAGATCTAGATGAGAATTAGTACACGTTACCTTAGAAAAAGCTTTTATGTACTTCCTCTGTTGAAGAATTATTAAAGGTCAATTTTTCTAGAAATTTATAATTTAGACACCAGGGCAAATTTGTCGTAAGCAAAAATAAAAATGAAAAATCCAATATTATATTTTTGCATGACGTATTAATGGTGTTTCTTAATTTAATAATTAATTTCCCTACTCATCTTCCGAAATCCTTAATTTCTTAAACCTGATTTTTACAAGTAATTCTTCCACATCCCTATCCTTAAAACCTAACTAATACATTTGTATTATAGGTTTTACATCCTAAAGTGTTGATGAAAAGAGAGTGGTTTTGGTTGGTTATAGTCCAACACAATACTTAAAGCAACCGGACGTCCAATTTCTCTATGTAACTTTTGATACTTTTCACCGAAAATGGTAAAAAAATAAAAAAATTATATAGGATTTCCTTTAAATTAGAAAAATGTCTCTTGATTTTTCACAAAAGATTGGTATTTAAAATAAACATTTAAAATTTCTCTGGAAAATTAAAAATGTTGACAGAAAAGTAGTCCAATCATAATATGTTTTTGTTGTCTCTTTGAAGAAGTGCACTTTAAAAATCCTTTAGTTTTACATATTGCCTTGTTATTATGTCTTTCTAATTTAAATTAATTTCAAAGTAATCAATGATTATTTCTTAATTAAATTAGAGAAGTTTTACATTTCTTAATTTCTGTAATATACGGTAATTAAAAAAAAATTACTTAAATATCTTAATCAACTACAAAAATAAAATCGATTTAAAATGAAAATTTGATTTTTTAAAATTTAATTTCTTGTTCAAATGCAGAATGCTCAAATGCACAATGTTCAAATGTTCAGATTTTATCGTAAGTTAATTCTAAATTCTTATGATTCTCATAGAACCAATATCATATTTAATATTATATTGGCAATGTCATATTTTTTGATATTATAACAAAGTATAAAAATCTTAAAATATTTTTAATGCAATGATATTTGTTGGACAAATTTTATTATTAAACTTCAAATTTTTGAAGTATCTACTGATAATATGAAAAAAATATCTTAACTATATTTTGCTTAAGATCCATTCGAAGTCATTATAAAAATCAGCCTTCTCCACAACAGGACCGACCGCCACTACACCAAAAGTACAATAATGCCAAAATTTATAGATTTTTTACATAATAATTTATATCAAAGCAAAATAACTTCTAAATAATAATTATAAATAATAAAATAATAATTTAACGACATTTTATTCATTTATTGTTTTATTCAATAAGAATAATAAGCAATGAAATCGTAAAAATATATGTGCATCCATTCATACATCCATTTACATTATTATGTAATGTACATGATTTTTTTTTCATTCAAAAATATTAGAAGTAAAAAATAATAAAAACTGTAAACAAATACAAAACAAATATAAGATTAATATTAAATCTGCTAATAAAAATTCTACCGTTTAAATTTTACGTCATCAACAAAAGAATAATATGCATAGATTTAAGTATGTATGTATGTATGTATATAAATTTTTAGGCATAAAAAGAAAACAAAAAAAAATTTGTTCATATAAATTCATATGGCGTGTTAATATGTATGAAATTTGGACTTAGAAAAAAAAAGTAAATAAAAGTTAAAGTTGGTCGGATCAAAAAATGTTCTATCGCAAAGTTGTTGCTCTTTATTTGTGTAACAACTTTTTCTTAATAATTTTTCTCACAAAATTTTTCTGTTACGAAATATTCGTAAAAAACTTAAAAAGTACACTTGTACAACTACTTGCGGTTGTCCGATTTGCTCCAAAAGCTTTTCAATCCGAAATATTTACGTCAGAACCTTAAATATGAAATTGCAAAATATTCCGCAAGTTATACACGTGCCCCCAAACATATCCACACACACGCAACCACACACACACACAGACGGACATCATGATAAAAAATTTTTACAATACAGCCTTCTCCACACCGGATACTCGGGTACAAATTTTTAGTATGAAAACAATACCTACCTTATACATAATTGTATGCGGTTGGTAAAAAACGAACTTTGACATTATGAAAAAGGCCAATGTAACTGTAAAGTTTTAACAAAGATGGAATAAAGTGACATAATGCAATTACAATGCAAATTTATACTTCAAAATTGTAATAATATAAAGTTCAAATTAACTGTACATATATATGTACACTACTAAAAAAAAAATTTTTTTCTTTTGCTTAAAAAGTGAATTTTAAAAACTAATTTTTAGATCACAATCTGAAAAACAGAGATTTTTTTTTTATTTCATAAATATGACAGTCTTCATAAAACTGTCGTATTCTAAGAGCGACATAATATTATTTGCATAAGTAAATAAATTTTCTTCTCTAAAATATAATATTTATTTGCATTAAAAAGCAAAGGACATTATTCTTTGTTACTATTATAATGTTATATATTTTGTTAGAAATAAAAAATTCAAAGAAAAAAAAAATTAATAAATATAAAATGCAGTAGAAAAAAAAATTATTTATTTTGATTTTATTAATAAGTATTGTAGTCATTCATATTTTAAATTTATTTCAGTCTATTTTATTTATTTATTTATTTATTTTTTTTTGAAATCTATTTACTGCACCATATCTACTCACTTTTTCTAGCAGTTCATTAATTTAAATAAAGTCCATTCATGAATATAATAATAAAATTGAAGACACACTTATGTTTTAACTTTTAACTAACCTAACTTTTTACTTTTGATAAAGTTGTAGCATTAATTAACTCAAACCAATGACAATGTTTAGCGTAGTATCCGTTCTTTTAGTTATTTGCGATATGGAGTTTTTTTTTTCATTTAGGATCTTTAATAACCAAAAGCGATGCTTTAAAACTTATTCTTGATTCAGAAAGTCCTTTTTTAGAACAAATTTTAAATAAAAGTATTATTTTCATATAAATTGTTTTGAATTGAAAACGCAACTTTTATTTTGAATAAATTTCAAAATTTCATTTCAGATATTTTATATAGGTTGGGTAAGAAATTCCAAAAAGAAAAAAAAAATTATAAAATTCAAAATTTAATGGCAAGCATTTTAAATAATGCTAAAATGCTCGCTAAACAAAGCTATTGAAACCAACTGTAAAATCCCTCCGAATTATTTTTTTTATACACATATTTATATTTTTATATATATACAACAAGCCATTTCAAATAGTGATGGCTATCACCCCCTAACCACCGCTAAATAAATTATTCGTACCGTGATTTTGTAACCAAGGACTATACCGTGATCATAAGGACTATAAAATAAAGTACAAGAACAAAAAAAAAAACATAAACAAGTTAAATGTCTTAAGATTGCCAAAAAGTTATAAAAGAAAAAAAAAAAACAAAATTCAAATATTTTTAAGACTTTACCCTCATTATCCCGACCCATAATAATCTAAAATTTTGTGTAAAATCAGTGCAATAAAAATTTTCCTAATACATATTCTTGTATTAAATTTTTCAAAAATATATAAAATTCTTTAAACTTATAACATTTTTATAATAATAATAATAATAGTTAATACAAATTATATATATTAAGTCAATGTCCTTAATTTTTAAGAATTATAATTAAAGGAATAACATAACCATTAAAATAAACATTTAATATATTTTAAATATTTTGGTTAACTCCTCATTTTATTCTTTGTATAAAAACTGTAATAAAAGATTATAAAGCTTATTTAAGGAAAATATAAATATTTAATATTTGAAGAATATTTTTAGGAATTTATAAATCCACATATACATAATATATTAAATATTTTTGCTATAAATACATATTTACAGTGGTGAATAAAAAAAATTATGCAAAATAAATTTAAAATACATATAATATACTCTTTATTTATCCCTACTCCCTAGCCAATATACTGCGTTCGCAGGTAAAGGTTTCATTCGATTATATTGGTTAAAGAGGGAGGTGGGTTTAGTCAGTAAGAATCTGACACTACGAAGGGGGGAATTCTTAATGTCTTTGAAATATTCCCAAAAAAAATACTCGTATTGTGAGTATTGTTCTTACTTATGACGTATTTAAATATTTTTCTTATTTTTAAGAAATCCACTTTTGTAGTAGATATTTTTCATGTTAATCGGTACAATTATTCATTTTCCAATGAAATGAAGGAATTGAACGACGTCTTAATCTAAAAATTTATAATGTAAAAATATAATGTATTAAAATAAAATTCAACTTAAAAAAAGAAAATACAACAAAATATGTAATAATCTGCTTTTAGAGTCCAAAGTTGAAGATGTTCTATTAAGTAACGGTGGAATTTTGTACAGTGATGGAATTTTTAAAAAGGTTTAATAAAAAATATCATTTCGATTATAAGAATGATTAAAATAATTAATCTAATTTTGAACTGAAATATTATGTATATACTATGTTGTAAAATAACGGAATTTTCCTTTTTTGTGAAAGCACTGGAGGAATGCGACAAGTACAGGTGTTATATAAGTCTGTAGAATCTTGATTCACTTAATTCAACCTCCCTTTATTGTTTAAGTATTATAGAAGGCATCATACTTCAAATCTAATCAGATCAATTACCTACTATTAAGAAATCGTTTTGTGGATTCCAATCTAAATGTTTAAATTGCACTTCCATATTAGGCAAAAAAATTGGTTTTTTTTATTTTTATATTAGACACCAATACAATTATTATTATAGGCTCACAAAAGAAAAAGGGCATCCACTTGTCTGAATTTTTATAAAGAAACAAACAAATTAGTTATTATTATCTGCTACTAAATTGTGATGTTCTCAAATTATTCTTTACGAATTAAAAACTTCATTTAAAAATCTGCTGATTATGACTATCCTCTTTCTTCTTTGACGGATTTGACGCATGAAAAACGGATTAATAAATGGATCTCTGACTACATGATTTTTGTATATACTTCTCATAATATGACCAAAATAAGATGTTATATTTGTCTCTAATTTCTGTTATGTTAAAAGATTCCCAAGATGTTCGTTCTTTATTTAAATCAATTTGATTAACTCATCTGTCCCCTTGATATAAATATGTACATCTTACTTCTAGTATTCGCAATTACGAAACTTTCAGCTTCTTCTTAAAAATTTTCAACCATAACGAAAAATACTAAATTAATAATTATTTTATAAATAGTCATCATAAGTTGGTATATATATTTATTTAGTGATCGAAAATACATTTCTATATGTATATCTGCGTCACTTAAACATATATTATATAACAGTTTTTCGAAATAGCCGTTAGTTCGATATTTAAATTAAATTTGATATGTTTAGTTCAAAGTTTGTAAAGTATTGCCATTATATCTATAATTATAATTTAGTGATTTTCAACTACACACTACGTATTATAATATTCTGTTAAGTTTTGAATACACATACATATTTGGATAAGATTTTTCTATTACAAAATTTACATTAACATATAACATATGTACATAATGCATAATATATATGTTTAGAATCATGATTTTTATTTTTGTTTTCTTTTGGAATCAAGAAATTTTGTATTCCATACCATGTTTTTGTAATTTAGATGTCACGGTAAAATATACTTACACACCCAACTATAGGGCCCCCTAGTATAATATGTTATATTATTTATTATTATATTACCTATATATATATATAAAATATTTAACTTATAATTTTTATCACAACTGTGCAATAAATGTACATACATATATTTTAATATTAATGCGTTCTGTTATAAGTACTTGTTAAGATTTATTCATTTGTTTCATTGTACAGTTAGTTTTCTTGTTCTTTGTTAAAAACTTATGCTTCTAATGTTGCAGTTGACAGAATTATTTCTATACTTTTAAAATTCAAATAATTACGAGATTGTATATATATGTATGTACATATATAATAAAATAAAACATATATATAAAAAATATACAAATACTCATAAAATATAATATAATATAATATAATTTGTATATATGTATGTAATTTATATTGAAATATAATTTTAAAATATAAGTTTTCTTGTTCTTTTGTAAACAAGTTGGATAATTGATAGGATGTTAAGTGTTAATTTTATTTTATTAATTCAATATATTATAAGTATCTATACAGTAAATTCTTTTTTGTTACAAATTTAATTTTCATTAAGATATATGAGTATAAAATATATAAAATATTATATATACATATACATATACATATGTATGTGTGTATATTAAATTAATTGGAATTTAACTTAATAAATTTTGTGAATTTTTGGAAACTTTCAAACTTGTCATATGCATCCGAATAAAAATGATGTATTTTAATTTTATTTTAAATTATTCTGACAATATTTTTGGAATTTTCATTTTTTTCTTTAACTATATATATATTTACATATGCACTTTTATGTATACATATATAAATACAATAATTTTTGAAATATGTATAATGTAATAAAATAAATAAATAAAATAATTTTTGGAAAATGAGAATTTTTGATTTAATAAAGTGTAAAAAACGGATTATATTGAATAAAAGAATATATACTGAAACACCTTAAATGTATATTGAAGAAATGAATACTTTCATTTAAAAATAATTCATTTCATTATAAAATTATAAAAAAGTTTAAGAATATTGTTTCAAAGTTATAATCAAAATTATAAATTCAAAAAATATAATTATGATATCAACTTTAGAATTATGTGGAAGAAACTTTAATATTTTATATCAAATAATATTATTATTCATAACATATATTTTATTACATTGTAATCATATACGAAACTTTGGAGAATTATAAGAATTTATTTTATTGTCATGAAAAATTTATATATAGGTACCCACATATATCTGTTGACTATATATTATAATTTGTTTAGTTATAAGAATGTTATAACTTTTATTTATTAAAAGATTTGTCATTAAGATTTACATTTTTTCATATTTCTCAATAAAAATTTGATTTCATTTCATTCACGGATCGACATGACATTTTTTTTTAAAAATATATGTATACATACATACATGTAGATTTAGTAATTAGAATTCTAATTATTAGATGTGAAATTATTGTGAGGTTATAATATTTTTACTAGGGGCCCTGTGGCTGTAGCTGATGTATAAGTATATTTTACCGTGACATCTAAATTACAAAAAATTCGTATGGGATGCAAAATTTCTTTTTTCCAAAAGAAAACAAAAAAAACGAGGAAGAGTGCAGTAGAGTATACTGTGTCAACTCTGGGATACCCGTATGAACGTAATATATCCTGTTTCTATAAAACTTGATCATCTTTTAAAAACATTCAGATGTTTTAGTACCGAACTACAGAGATATATAATTATGTAAATTGTGGAGTTGTATGACAGCTACCTGAATCTATTGCGCCTAGCTTCATTAAGTTCCAAGAGGTGCAAGAAACCTGAACCGGCTGCTCAAGACCAACCAAATTTTACAAAAGTTGTTGGCCTATAACTCGATACCTCTTTACTAAATTTCAGGTTCCTAGCTTCACTAGACACTGAGTTATTCTCATTTAAACGGGTAAGTTGTATGGCAGCTACCCGAACCCGTCGCACCACCACAACCAAATTTTGCAAAAGTGGTTGCCATAAAACTTGATCATCATTTGCAAGATTTCAGACGCCTAGCTTTATTAAGTTCGAAGAGGTGCAAGAAGCCTGAACCGGCTGCTCTAGACCAACTAAATTTTACAAAAGTTGTTGGCCTGTAACTCGACACCTTGTTACTAAATTTCAGGTTGCTAGCTTCAATAGACACTGAGTTATTCTCATTTAAACGGAGAAGTTGTATGGCAGCTACCCGAATCCGCCGCACCACCACAACCAAATTTTACAGAAGTTGTTGCCATAAAACTTGATCATCATTTGCAAAATTTCAGAAACCTAGCTTGAATAGATACTGAGTTATTTCTGTATAAAGATATAAGTTGTATGGCAGCTACACGAACCCGCCGACCGAAAATGTTGGATTTAAATAGCAAAACTAATAATTTTGCAAAAGTGCCGTAAAAAAAATTTCAGCCTCCTAGCTCCTTTATTTTTTGAGTTATCGTGCGGACGGGCGGACGGACGGACGGACGTACATGGCTTAATCGACTCAGAATTCGATTCTGAGCCGATCCATACCTTTGACACTATATCTAGCTCGACTCCTTTAAGGTGTCACAAACGTAATGGCAAATTTATTATACCCTTGAACATAGTTCATACGGGTATAAAAATCATGATTGTAAACATACATACATACATATGAATGTTATATGTTAATGTAGATTTTGTAATAGAAAAATCGTATCCAAATATCCACTTGTATTCAAAACTTAGCGGAACGTCATAATACGTAGTGTGTGGCTGAAAACTACTAAATTATAATTATAGATACTATAGGATATAAATTTATCCGCACCCACATATTCAAGCTATAACTAAAAACTTTTCAGAAATTTCTATTTAATATTATTATGATATATGAAAATATTAGATTGAAGCTAATCTTCAAAATTAATTTAAATATTGTATTTTAATATGCCTGTGAAGTTTGAAATAATTTAGCAAAGAAACTAAATGATTATAATTAATAATTAATAAAAAGTCAAAAAATTGACACAAGATCACTGTTTTGCTGCTTGATCTAAATAAAAACGTATGACGTAAAATGTCCGTCAAAATGTATTCATGACTTCATGCACATACATTATTATGAAAATAAACGAAATACGCGATATCTAAATACATATACATATGTAAATATGTTGAGTATTCAAGTCGCGTCAAAATTGGAATGACGCGACTACTGTCACTTTTTAATAATTTTACTGCCAAAAGGATTTATTTTGTTTTTTTTTTTTTGTTTTCTTTCTCAGTTTGTAATGGCATGGAAAAGCGACTTTTATACTAACAACTCAACAAGTCTTAATAACATTATGAGTTTTTTAAATGGCCGCGATAAAGGTTATGACAAAATGTAAAAAAAAGTTGGTTTTGTATGAATTTCTTCATGTATGATATGAAATATTTTTTTCTTGAGTATTAAAAATTTAAATGAAACAATTTCCAATTAGATTAATTCTAATTGCAAAATGCATATTAAAAAATGAAAACATTTAATTAATATTCAAAAAGTATTTTTGTTTAGTTAAATTTTATTTATATTTAAGTATGTAATTTAAAATATATTTAAGAAATTGTAAAAAAGTGACTATAATTATGTATAAATAGCAATAAAATAAAAAATAACTTAGGTTTTACTATTTTATTTTTACTTTATTATTACTCACTTGTTTATTAATAACTATATTAGCCATATAAAATCATTGTTTCGACTTGTCAATATATAAGTGGCTTTGGTCGTATATTTTACGTTATTATTTAGTTTATATAATATATTATAGAAAAAGCAGAGTATAGTAATGAATTCCGTTAGGATACCATATATTGTGACTTTGAAACGGTTTCACGCTAAATAAATGGTCAATCGGCAAAATTTTTTCCAGGCAAAGTTTGTCATGTGATTCAATATTAAAAACTAAAGCTAAAAAGTGAGCTAAAAAAGAGATATTCAAACAACTTTGTCTAGAATCAATTTTAATCGTATTTGAATTAAAAGTGTTCTTAAGTTTAAAAGTTTTGGATTTCGGATGATTTGTGGAACTTTCTCTTTAAATGAATAAATTAGCGTTTCCGAACTTAAAAAAATTTTCACGAAAATTTCATAATAACAGTTTAGTAATTTAAATTTTAAAACATACGTCAAAAAAACTTCTTACAAAACTTTTTTTTTAATCAAAACTTAAAAAAAATTTTTTTTTAAATATGCATATTGCATGATCCGTAAATCGATTATTAAAAATTTTTTTTAAAGTTTTCTGACTTTTTACTACAGAAAATAGAATTTTAATTTAAGTTATTATATTTGTTGAACAAAAATATTCCAAAAAATTGAAAAAACAAAAAACAAAAATAAAATATAACACAAATAAAAAAAATTTAATAGCGCAAAACCATTTATACTTAAAAATACATCAATCAAGGGTGTCATTTTAAAGTTCTAAAACTTTTATAAAAATTAAAATAGAAGAAAAATAAAAATTTACAGAATAAAATTATTATAATTTTAATCCATGATTTGTTTCTATCATTTACAATTTAATTCCAAGGATACTTAAAAAAATTTGAAAAAAAAAGAATAAATTTTAGAAATATATTGCAGAATTAAAATTTTATTCAATATTTAAAAAAAAAAATTCTAACATAATAAGGGTATTCACGAGTTGGTGCAAAAGTGCAAATTTTTTTTGCACCCTAGCACATATTTGCATCAACTCGTGAACAACCCTAGCATGATTTTTTATTGAACTGTTAAATATCGTTGATGCGCTTGTTTTGTTTACATAAAAATTTAATATGCTTACCAAAAATTTCAGATATTTGTATGTCTTCATATGCTTGACTTAATAAATAATCAGAAATAATTTTTTTTCCACTTTTTTTAGGCATTTTTTAAATTTTTATCTAATGTAGCGCTTACAAAAAATATATAAACAAACTTTGCAATGGTCTTGCACAAATATGCAATAGGGTTTAGGTTTTGCATAGTCTTGCAAAATTGTGCACTTTTTTATATGTACATGAAAACAACAACAAATTGTGTACTTTAACTGTCAAAAAATTGAAATATGCTACGGTGCAAAATTTTGCACTTGTGCAAGACCACTTTGCACCAACTCGTGAATACTCTTAATATTACTAAAATTTGAGCTTAGTTGGTATTTAGTTTGTATAATACACACACACATACTAGTTGTTTAACTAATATAAATACAGTTTTTAACATCATATCTGAAACTTTAAATTATTTTTACTATTTAACCCTTCTTCCGTCTTCCCACTATTTTTTTGTACTTTGGTCGTCTATTAGGGTCGAAAACAGATCTTTTCTTGGAAAATGGAAAAACTCATTCTTGAGTAATAAAAATAAAATATTTGATCATTTGATATTGAAAAGCGTTTTTAAAGTAAGAAACATTTTATTTAACCCTAAAGAGCACAAATAACTATATCAGAGTCTTTATTCAAAATTAAAAGGTTTTATGTCTTTATTATTAAGTTACCGAGTTTTCTCAAATTTATTAAGTTTGTCTTTTTTAATCTTTCAATTATAGCATTTTATATAAATATTTTTTCTTGTAATTAAGTAATAATAAATATTTTGAGTATAATTACAAATAGGTACATAGAAATATTTCATATGTTTTTTTTCTGTTGTTCTTTAATGCTAGTAAATAGTTTAAGTTTTGTACGGTTAAAACTTAAAGACTAGGAATTAAAATTTAACAAAATGTTAGGTATTACAAAATATAATTTTTTAATTGTGCGGAAGAATCACCTAGATTTTTAGCAGTTTCACTCCGTTGAAGTTCCGTATCTTTTGATGAAAAATTTCGTTAAAAAAATTCAATTAAACCTAAATGAAAACCCAAGTCGGAATTTAAGCCCAGTATACAGACTAGATTAATTTTAGATTTGCATTTTGTAATCATTTAGTTCACCGGGTATTTTTCGTATCAAATAAAGCTCCTGAGCGCAAATAAAGGTATTATTATAGGATAATAGAATCAATAGAGAAATCATTTTAGGAAAAATAGATAATATTTCCAATAATTTTTTTCTTTGACTAGAAATAATACCCCAGGAAATAATGCCGAACTCGCGAATTTTTAAAATTCGGTCTTATTAGGACTTTAAAAAGGAAATAATATCGAATCAGCCTTATATCCGTTTTCCAAATATTTTGTTTTTTCTTTTAATATTGACATCACTGCTATATAAGGGATTTCGGTTAAAGTTAAAATGTATATAATATATTTAAAAAATAATTAGTAGAGATTTGAGAAATGAAATCTGTGTTAACTTTTTCCAAAATATTTATATATATGTATAAGTGAGATTCTGAATGAGGAGGAATATTTATATAAAAATGTTTATACCGGATGCTAAATTAGGTTTTAGAGTTGTTTACGAATTTTGATTTTAAATTTAACTCTAACAACGCTCCTAATTTATAATTCCTAAATATTCTGGAAAAAGGGAAATACTCCGATTTTGATTCCTATTCTAAAATCTCTCTGGAAAAGAGCGTATCCTAATTTTTTAACCAACTATACAATTCACTGACTATAAAACCCCTCTTCAATGTGAATTTTGTATTAAATAAGAATACATTATGTACTATGCAAATGGTATATGCGTCCGGCAGGGCGCGATTAGTTCCTGGGACATTATTTCTGGTCATCGATTTTTTCTTTCTTGTTTTGAATTTTTTTTTTTAATTTAAGATCTCAGAGTAGAGACTATAGGTTAATAATTTAGGAAAAGTACTTAAAATCAACATTGAGATTTCGATTTTAAGTAAAAAACTTTCGTTTTTTTTATTTTTACCTAATAAAATAAATTATAATTAAATAACCTTTGTATATTTAAAGAAACCTTTTTGTTTTGAAAATTTAACCTTTAAATGATCTCCTATTAAATTTTCCGTATTAAATATATTTTCTATTATTATATTTTTTAATTAAATTAATTGGGTTATTTAATTAAGAAAAAAAAAATAAATAAATAAATAAAATAAAATCCAATTTTATATTGAGTAGTCAATTACTGATAATTGAAAACAAAACGAACAATCAAATGAAACCACGTTGAAACCAAATTTAAAAAAATGAAATTGAATTTTATAATTTTATTTTAACTTAATAAAACCAGTTTTTATTTTATTTTTGTTAATTAATTAAATCTTATTTTAATTAATTGTTTAATTTTTTTTAAGTAGCATTTTTAATCACAATTACAGCTGATATATATATATATAAATAAATTAATATAATGAAAAGATAATTATATCTATTCTTTTATAAGGATATTATGTACTATACTTTCCTATTTCTAAACCTGATAACTCCGAAATGTTTTCACCTTTACTTAAATAAATAAGACATAATAAATATTTTATGTCAGAAACCTAGAGATATGTTTCACGTTATTTGTGGGGTATGTAATAAGAAATATCTAAACTTCTTATTTTTGAGATGAGCAATACCTAAACACCTTTTAATCTCTTAATTAACGAAATTCAACATAATGTATTTTTATACCCGTACGATAGGATCGGGTATAATAAAATTACTCCTCCGTTTGTAACACCTCGAAATAAGCGAGGTAGATATACCTTCAAAGGTATGGATCGGATCAGAAAAAAATTCTAAGACTTTTGAGCCATGTCCGTCCGTCCGCCCGTCCGTCCGTCAGCACGCTAACTCAAAAACTAAGAAAGCTAGAATCTTCAAATTTACACAAAATATTCTGGGAGTAATTTGTAGGTTCCCTATTTTTTTGGTTGAGTTTGGACCAAGCCTTAGGGTAACTCTCGAACACCAAACTTTTAGATCCCCACATTTTTTTTGAAATAGAGCTATGAAATTTTAACTGCTGATAGATGTCACAAAAATATTAATTTTATTTTTATTAACTTTTTTTTGTACCTCCACCCGTTACGGAGCTACAGCTCTCCAAAGGTTCAAAAAAGCTCTATATTTAAATTGTTATAGCACAAGTTGTATAAGGTTTATCTTCATTTTGAAAACGCCAAACAATTACTACTTTTATTAGCTTTAAAAGTATATATACAATAAATATATTTTTGTGGCATACGGTGTCTTAATTTACCGTTATGCGAAACTCAAATTTTGCAAAATCCTTTAACCCTTCTATCTTCTAAACGGATTAATTTGGAAACTTGAAATTTGATAATCGTTATGTGGAAGGTTAGAATTTGCTTTAGAAGAATGTATAAACATATAGTTTGAATATATCTACAACCCATAGTTCTAGGAATTATAAAATTCACCAAAATTATTTTAAAATACTAAAATATTAAAAAGATAATATTGTGAGCAGAGTGACAGGCTGTGAAAATACTAACGGTTCGTACGGGTATCTAAGAGTTGACAAAGGCAACTATTCTTCCTCGTTTTTTTCTTTATTTCAATAGTAATATAAATATATAATTCTAAACAGTGTTTCATTAACTTAAAACTAACATATTATTTTTAGATCTTAGCCTAAGCCGATCGATCGATATAAATTTAGTGTATTATATATGTTAATAAAAAAAAAAAAAGGCTAATTACTATCAAACTAAGTTAAATAAATTTAAAAAAAAAAGTATATAGACTTTTTATACATATTTATTTAAAAATTTAAAAATATTTACAACTACCAATTTATTTCCATAATTCATTGTTTCTTATCTTTCATTTAATTTAATTTAATTTTATTTTATTTGTTGTTTAAGGAATACTCAAAAAATTTGCTTTATTCCGCGTGTTATACGTATGTATGTCAATCATTCTATTTAATATAAAATTATGTTTGATTCTATTATCGATTATTTTGAAATGCAGTTAGGTATAATTCCCGTTTACAAACATTTGTGAAACTCAGATATCTATCAGTATATAGTAAATTTGTGGGGTACATACGGGGATAACAGTGAATTATTTTTATTGCTTTCTTTTGAATGATATCAAGCTCATCTAATGTTGTGCTGAGTAGCTTCATTCCATATTGGATTTAGATAAACAATATGTGACATTATAAATGAGGAATATATTGAATATAATGCATCCGTCGAGATGAATTTTCGTAGTCTATGTAATAAAAAAAGATAGGGTGATATTTTGTTAATAATTTGGTGCACATGATCAGCCCATTTCAATCTCTTATTGATAATCAAATTCAGATAGTTAAAGTTATCTACAGATTCGATGACTTGTGTTTTGAAGTAGAAGTTTGCTGAGCTATATGATTTGTTGTCTAACAAAAGGATCTTGGTTTTTTTAATATTTAAGCGTAACTTGTGGTTAGTAATCCAGAGTTCAATTGTATTTAAATCGTTCTCAATATATCTTCTCAATTCACATTCAGTAGTTGTAGAATATTTTATAACTGCATCATCAGCATACAGAAAATTGAACTCAGATAATTCAACATAATTTCAACACACATATTGTGCAAAAAAATGTATAACATGTAATAACACATAAGGTATTTTTAAATTTAAAGCAAATTTTAAACGCTGATATTTTTTTGAAATTTCTTTTAATAATATATAAGATAAAACACTATAGATATTATCACTGCTTTTCTCTAAGCCGCATCAGTAACTTGAAATCATGTCTATACGTTTATGTGATCTCCATTAGTCAAAAAAGAATGAAACAGAGTTTACTGGATTTGATAGTAGTAAGATGGAATATTCTCATTATATTCATTGTTTTTTTTTGTAATTCTTCATCCTCAGTAGAATCAGCATCAACTCATCAAGAACTCATCTTTGATTTTTTTTTTTTTTTGATTTTATTTTTATATAAAATATTTGCTGGTAAAGTCTTGCAGAAATAGGTATTATTTACATTATAAATTTGACAGCTCATTCGAGTCAAATTAAAAATATCGCTTCAACGTCTTGCAGAAATGATATTAGTCCTTTAAACCTTTCTAGTCGTATGATATGCCTTAGAGAAAGGGGGTGTATATTTATGGTACTCATTGCTACCTATATTTCTTATATCAAAATTCGAGTAAAAGTTTTTAGATTTTATCTAAAATCTCAATTCAATTTAAAATGTTATCTAATAAATAAGGAAGAAATTCTGTTTGTTTGTTTGTTTCTGCCCTTTTCACGTAAAAACCACCAGTCCGATTGCAACCAAATTTTGCAGGAACGTTCCTACGACCCCGGAAAGTGTTATAGGCTATATCGCGTTTCGGTTCATTAACCCATTGTGGCCCGAGAGCCATTTAAAGCCTTTTCGTTTTTTCGTTGTCCTGCCTAAACGGTTTGATCGATTGAGTTGAAAATTTGGACAAATATTCTTCTTATCATTGGACGGGTACCAAAGAAATTTGGATTCAATATGTTACCCGGATTCGGCCCGGCGGGCTTCCAAAAAAATTTTTGTTTCCGATTTATGTCCAATTTTGTATGGTGGTTTTATGGTTCGAAAAAAAGCCTGTGACAAATTTTTATGAAGATCCGGTGACCCGTTATGATCCATTAACCCGTTTCGGCACCAGGTCTCAAAATTTTTTTAATTTACTTAGTTGTCGCGCTTAAACTGTTCGACCAATTGAGTTAAAAATTTATCAAAGTGTAGCTCTTTACAACAGGAGCATACTGAGTTGATTTGGTTACGATCCATTAACCCGTTTCGGCACCAGAACTCAATTAAATTTTTCAATTTCTTTGTTGTCGCGCTTAAACGGTTTTGCCAATTGAATTGAAAATTTACAAAAGTGTAGCTCTTTACCACAGGAGCTCACTGAGGTGATTTGGTTACGATCCATTAACCCGTTTCGGCACCAGGGCTCAATAACATTTTTTAATTTCTTTGCTGTCGCTCTTAAACGGTTTTACCAATTGAGTTGAAAATTTACAAAAGTGTAGGTCTTTATAACAAAAGCTTTCTGAGTTGATTTGGTTACGATACATTAACCGATCAGGCTTCAGGCCATGAAATTCTCATTTTTTGTTGTTGTGCTTAAACGATTTGACCCATTGAAAATTTGCACAAGTATTGCACTTTGACACACAAACTCATTCAATAAATTTTGTTCTGATACATTAGCACATTTCGACACGATAGATTGTCAAACAAAAATTTCGTTTCTAATTTCTGTCTAATTTGGCAGGATGAATTTATGGTTCTAAATTAAGCCTGTGACAAAATGTTTGTTAACGTTTGTTAACCCATTTCCGCACGAGCACTTATTAATAATATTTTGTCTAATTTTGTGTATTGTTATTATTATTAAAAAGATATTTCCAACACTCTTTACTTTTATCTATACTGTTTCTAATATTGCATAAAAACCTTTCAATGCAAATTTCTAATATAGAACAGTAATTAAAGTAACCTTATTAAGTATCTTAAGAGTACTGTGTTTAAGTCTTAACAACATAACATTTTCGGCCGTTGTTAAAAAACAGAAACTATCTCCTACATTAGACAATCATCATGTCATCATTCAGAAATGCATTACTTACATGTGCTCTTTACATGTGGTCTACCTAAATAATATGCATGTGTATAACAAATAAAATAAAATATCATTGAAATATGTACATATAGTATGTATAATATCCGTATATTTAAAAATACTATAAACTTAATCAATTAAATTAGAAAACATATTCACATTTCTGTACAGCATTTAATCAAAAATGAGTACATACATATTTAAAGAACAGAAAACCTTACATTCTTATCCATATACAATTTTTACACATATTTTTAGCCAATCAATTTGAAAACATAATTAGAAAAACTAAAGGTAAAAAAATTCTGGTTGATTTATAAAGGTAAAAAACAATCATGTATTTTTTATATTGAAAATATGTTAAACAGAACCTGAAATGTACGCATTTGAAAAGAAGTTTTTTCAAAATTTGAAGAGCTGTCGGTGCTGTAGGATCTCCAACGGTGAGGGTACATAAAAAAGTTGTTCTACAACATTACTCTTCTAAGAGACCTATGCATAGTTAATATTTCATTGCTCTCTATTAAGCAGTATATAAGTTTTAACAGACGGAGGGACAGAGCGAACTTAATAACAAATTTTTCAAAATGTGCTTAAAAGGATAATTCACCTAAACATGAAGTAACATTACTTACCAAAAAAAATGTATTACATTATTGTCTTTTATAATTGAAATGCGATTTTATGTCTCGGCATTAAAGAATATATTGTGGAAATTCACTTCGCCGTAATTGTGTACTCAATAGATTATTGATTCGTTTAAAAATTTTTTGTAGAAGAATTGTCTTTAATTCTTGGCTCTGTTTGTTCAATTTAACTAAATCTAATAAAAAATAGAATATAAACTACCAGCATCTGTAAATGCATAGTAATAAGTTAACTATATTAATTAAATTATATTAACGCAGAAACAAAAGTTAATAATTTTTATTTCATAAAGCCAATAAAATACTCCGGGCAACGCCGGGTACTCTGCTAGTATATTATAATTATAAGGGTTCAGATTTACTGTTCTGAACTTTGATATAATTAAAATATTTAAAATTAATTTCAGTAAAAACAGGCATAATATTATAGTAGTGATACAATATAATATCGACATAATTATTTGGTTATTGATCGCTTTTATCTAAACTTTTTAACACTTGTATTATTACAACATCCAAAAATATCTTCAAATCAATGTTAGAATTATTTGAAAATTTCTCCTTATGAAGGATTATGTATGTAAAACTATTATAACTAGTATTGGCCCGCCCCTCGAAATTCGAGGTGTTTTAATAAACAATTACAATTCGTGAAACAATTACGTGTGAAAATAAACAATTACAATTCAATTCACACGATCAATAATAAATATTCGGAATTTTTTTAATATACTCTATCAAATTGTATATGATAGTCCTCAAAAGAGGACCTTTTTGTATTATTATTGTTTTTTTGTTTAGTTATACGTTGAACTCGAAATTTCAGGTTGTTTGATAAATAACTGTGATTAACCACAATTATCTGTAGCCAATATTTATAATTTTTTTTTAATTTACTCTAACAAATAAGTATTTGGTAGCCTTCAAAAGGGCTTTATTTTTATTTGATTTTAATTCATATGTCCATTTATATTTATATGTTCATGTCCATATGTCCTATTTTATAAGATGCATTTTATAAGATGCCCCTGATTTATGTAATATCGAAAATTTTATTAAATTTTACATGTTATATTTGATGTTTATTCAAATAAAAAATCCTAAAATAACAAACTATCATTTCAAAATCTTATTTATGTATCTAGAAAAAAAAAGAAGAAAAAAAGAAAAGGAATTTAAAATTTAACGGAAACAAAACAACAAAAAAAGAGCGTTTTATTTGAATATATTTTAGATATAGATTATACTTTGATTATAGTTATTTATACTTAATGATACATAATTTGTATGTACATCTTTATATGGGTTTTTTTGAAAATGGAAATCGGGAAATTTTGGAAAAATATTGGTATTGTAAGATAACTGAACTGAATATTTATTATTTAAAAATACAAAATGAAAATCTGTTGGTAAATCATCAAGTAAAAAGGTATCTATGATTTATAAATTAAATAGTATATGTCCATTTCTGAAATTTTCATTTACATGAACTGTTTGTTCATTTACAATAATTAATTTGTAATAATGTTTTAGAATATTACAAATTATTTTTTACCTTTCAGACATTACAGTATTAATTGTAGATAATATTTCATTATGAATGGACTGGTTGTATATTATATTTTATTATGGTTTTTACCTTGAAAAATATTATTTTTCAATATATTTTAAAAGAAAATATTATTTATTTAATTGTGTTTTTTCTACGAAAAGATGGTATTCCTAGAAGGCATAAAATAAATATTGTCGAACACATAAAAATGTTCGTTTTTCTTTATTAATTGTATAAAAATTCTCTTAGATTCGCCGGGTTTTTATGTTTTCGTGGAAAATTCTGTTTATATGATAATTTTGTTATGTCGCTACAACAAATATAATGTGCTTGCCATAACATTACTTTATATCCTTGTAAATTTATATAAATATTCATATTATAAACATTTGTTATTATTCTTGTTATAAATGGTAAAAAAATTATATATAGTATAAAGTTTTTAAAAATGCCACTGCCATTCATTAAAAACTTTTCTTTTATTGTAAAATAAATTTTCTTAACACTTAATATAAATATGTAAGGTACTGGCTATAAATAATTGACTTAATAAAAATAATAAATTTGTTTATATTTTTTTATTTTTATTTTTAGTACATTTTTAAAATAATTTTTTAGAAGTAGCATAAGTTACAATAGAAATATTTGCACCACTTACTGTTTAAGAAAGGGCTCAAAAATTTAAAAGTGTACAAAATCTGTCAAAATTATCTGTAATCTGTACAAAATGAATCCACAAAAATTTAAGCTTCAATAATACATTTTTAAATGCCTCTGAAAAATTGTTTTCTACCTTTCCCTGTTTAACAGCTGTAACTTAGACACATGTACAAATTTTTTCAAAGTAAAATCTAAGTAAGTAAAACTCCAATATTATATTTTTAAAGAGTTAATTAATTATAAAGGGTTTCCAATTCAAGAAAGTGCAGCTTTCGATTTTTCGCATTTTTCTAATCCAAGAAGGAATCTACGAAAATTTAGAAATTTTGTTGCAAATCACAATTCTAATCTGTTTTTAATATGTTTTGGAAAATGTGCTCATTAAAAAACCTTTGGTTTACATTTTACCTTGTTTTTTTTTTTAAAATTTATATTTAAAAAATTTTAATTAAACTAAAAAAGAAAATAATTTATAACAAAAACCTATAAAATAGTACTTATGTATATCTGTAATTTCATTTAATTTTCTGTATTTCATGTTTTGTTTTTTGGTTCTTGTCTAGGATATTTTTAAAGAAATTTAAGTTTTAAGGATTGAATATTTTACATTGGTTTTCTGTTTTTTGAAAATATTAAATTTATTAAAAAATACAGAAAAAATTAAAAATTTTTATAGTATTTATAATAAGCAGTAATAATTCTTGACACCATTTTATTAAAATTGTTATCTGTTGATTTTAAAAAATCATTTCTTGTATTATGTGGTTGATGTTTTTAATGTAGTGTACTGTGTAATAGAATTTACTTAATGGCGAATATACTGTCTCTAATAATTATAAATCTATTTTAAAACGAAAGAAATCTTTTATTCTCTTTCACTTTACACAGACATTTTAATAGTCTAGATTTTTTGTTATTAGAATAGAAATTTCTTAAGAATTCTGAAATTTTCTTGTTATTTAATCAACTTTTTAGTCCGAGATGGAATAGGTGTGCAATAAGACTATTTAAATTTTTTTAAATTAAAAAAAAAACAGAAATTATGTTAAAAATTTAATAAAACAAAAAAAAAATTTTTTTATATTGTAAAAATAAAAATACATTGACTACACACATATCCTAGACCATATATTTATTTATCTATACATACATAGTTACAATATTTATTATTATCTATGCATGTACATCCATGCAAATGCAAAATTATGAATATTGCCAGGATTTTGTCATTTTTGCTTTTTTTTTTGTTGCTCTTTCAAACTGAAATTGGAACAATTATTTGTCCTAATTTGTGAATATATTTAAAATGCCAAAATAAATAAGAAAATCAAAAAAAAACAAAAGAATAAAGAAAAGAGAAAAGAAAAAAAAAAGAATTAAAAAGAAATCTGTCGTCTCCTTAATATCCCAGGAGTTTCATTCGTTTTAAGTTAAAAACCAAAAAAAAGATTTCTGCATAATTTATTCAATTTCCTTAGAGATTTTAGCAGTTTTTCTTTCTATCTTGTTTTGCTCTCTTTTTTTTTTTTTATTTTCATATGTGTATGTATAATTTTTATATAATGTTATATGGTTAACTTTACCATAAATTAAATGTGTAGGTATACATACATAATGTCTATATGTATATAATATATAAAATCAGAAAAATATTATAATTTTTACTATTTATTTATATGTTTATGAAAGTGTATGTGTATGAGTAATTTTCTATGATTGTTTTTTGTATCGCTAAGAGAATTAGAATAAAAGAAAATGATATGATATTTTAATTTTTTTTTTAAAAAAAAAAGAAGAAGAAGTAGGTACTTTGTTATAGAGTTGAAATTTCAATTTTAAATTTCACCTTTAAAAAAAAAATATTTGTCAGACATTACTATTGTAATTTTTCGCTTGTTTTATTGACTAAAGTTAGTAGATACAAGTTCAGTACATTTTTTTCTTTTAAAAAGTCATTTTTGTTTAAGATTTTCAAAGAAATTTGCAACCCAAAACTAGAATTTGCTTAATAAATTAAAATTTGAGTTAAAAGTTTTATGCATATGTCCAATTGAATGGAATATATGCGTCTAAGCTTAAGCTCCTATCTCACTTTCTCAAACAAAAGTTCGAGTTCAACCGGTATTTTTGTTTAAAAATTTGAGATTAGAGGTCAAGCTAAAGCTCAAGCTTTCTTATATTATTATATACTTCAATAGTATATGATATACAATAACATATTTAACGAAAACTTAAGATATTGGTTGTTTACTTTTAAATTTTAAGGATTTGAAAAATCATGTTATTATTAAATTATTTAATTATCACAGAACAGAATGAGAGGTCTGAAACGATTTAATTAAGTTAACTGTAAATCTTTCCTTAATATAAGGTTAAAAAAACTTAATTTTAGAAGTAAAATATATACACTTATATTAAGTTAACTCCGTGAACTGATTTGTAAATATAGCCCGCGAGGAAATAAAGCCCGCGGGCCTTAATTTATTTTTGAATTGGAGTTAAAGCCTATAATTAAAAGGAATTGAGACCAGCGGGTTTTAGTTCTCTTTGGATTAGAATTAAGACTCACACTATTTTTCTTATTAAAAGAAGAGTGTAATAGAATATGTGCAGCAAACGCATTAGGAAGGATTTTAGAGTTTTGGATAAAAATTGGGTTATCCTCTTTTCCCAAAATATTTACTAATATGTACATGTCCAAGATTCTGAATTGGGAGCGATGTTAGGAGTTGGTTACAAAATCAGGGTTGTATGCTTTTCCCAAAATATGTATAAGTAATACTCCTACTTTCAGGGATTTTGGGAGGGATTTTAGAATTGAATTCAAAAACAGGATTATATACGCCTTTTACAGAATATTTAGATATATGCATATGCGAGTTTTGAATTAAAAGGATTATATAATTATTCTGATCTAAAAAGCGTATAACCCTGATTTTGTAACCAACTCTAAAACCTCTCCTAATTTAAAAACTCGCATATGCATATATCTAAATATTGATATACATACATATATTTGATATGCATATATAAAATCCTTGAGGCCTATACAATGAGTCAAAAGTTCCATGAATCTTCTGGCTCATTGAAGTCATTCGAAAGTCCCAATGGGACTTCTGACATGTCACTAAATAACATACAGTCAAATGAAATACAGACTCAAATAACAGACTGATAATAACATTTGTGTTACTCGGTGAGCTTTAATTCTTGTTCGAAATGAACTTAAAGCCCACGATCTAGTGGAAGATCCGAAGAAAAATAATATTAAGATCCGTGGGCTTTAATTCTTTTTTGAAAAGGATTTAAAGCCGACGGGCGTTAATTCCAAAAGTTTTGGAATTAAAGCCCACGGGCTTTATTTCCTCGGATGTTCTGTCACTGCACCGTGTAAAATATATAAAATTTAAAATCTACTATAATTGTACTAACGATAACAATATTTCTTATTAAAATGTATTGATTTTCTTTATTTTTTTCTTATTGCAGATTTTTTGTTTTTGTTTTTATTTAAGTAGTATGGGATTTTATATGCTTTTAATTTTTATTAAACGATGAAATAAATAAATAAATAACAATAACATTTTATTTTATAATCATTTAATTTCTCTTGTGATTATAAAATACCATTTATATAATCAAAAAAAAAAAAAAAACAAACAGACGAAAAAGGATAATATATCAAACTTATACCCCTAAAATATTATAAATACAATCAAATATTAAACGAATTAAGTGAAATTTTAACAAAACAAAAATGAAAGTCTAAAAAAGAAAAGAAGTAAAATTTACTTAACATTATTTATAGATATCAATCCAAAATTCTATTAAAATAATACGTGCTTAAATAATAAATTTTTTTGTTTGTTTGTTTGTTTTGATATATGAATTAGATTATTACAACATTATAAAATATTTTGTTATAATTTGGTATTTTTATCTATAAGATACAATAAAAAATTCTTTTTTTAATTGATAGATTGCTGCAAAGGAACTTTTGTTCTTATTTCATTTGTTTGGCATTTCATTGATAGACTGAATTTGATAACTTGTCTACTAAATCTTTGATTCCTTTCCTTACTTTTAATGATTATTGTTTAAGTTTTGAGATGTTATGACTGATAACTTTTCGGAAAAGGCATACTAATACCATAACAACAAAAATAACTCGTAGTTAACATGTCATATTTAGGAAAAAATAAAAAATTACGATTAGGCGCTCAAAATATTGTGAGGGAATTTGTGTTTTTATCATTGTACTAGCCAAAACAAGTGATTGACTTAAAACTTCACAGAAACATTGCTCCTTTTTGACACAAAAGTCAATCGTATTACTTTGTTACGATCCATATTATATACACTAGAGTTTATATTTTTGAAAATATTGCAAAAAATATTTGTTGTTCTGTTGTTTTTCTTCTGACTATGGCAGGTGAGAGTTTTCGAAAGATAGTAAGGATACGACATATTGACAGTGCCAGATTCTTACTCACTAAACCCACTATCCTCTTTCGTCAACATATTGGAATAAAATATATAAAAGTTAAGGCAGTTGATTGGCTAGGGAGTAGAGATGAGTCAAATAGAATAAGATTGCGAAAACTTTAAATTGGGGAGTGGGACTGTAAAGGAAAAGTAAGTCCACCTATTATTGTTACTATTTGAAGCCATCAGCAGTTACAGCATGCAATAGTGTATACCTTTCTGTATGAGATAATAATTGATTAATTCTTATAAATTAGAAGTTCATTTGAATTCTAATATGACAATTGCTATTATACATACATATTTGTCATGTATATGTATTATATTGCAGAAATTTCATTTATTCGTTTATCCACACAATTTAATTATCTTCAAAATTCACAATGGAATTGTTTTTGCTTTATTAAGATGCAAATAAAAAAAATTGAGGTTATATAAAAAAAAATAAAATGGCATTAGAACAAAATACAACCTTTAAGGATATTAAATTTAAATTTAATTTTGAAATATTTTTTAATGAATTTACCTTTTCTAATTCAAATTTCTATCTTCAACACAAAATTTAATAAAATATTTTATTGATTATTTTCAAAATTATAATAATAAGTATAAAAAGGAACAAGGAAAAGTCTACCGACCGAGTTTTGGAAAATATTCAAAAAATTCTGTTGTTTTTTTTTTTTTAAATTTGTGGGGTTAAAACTTTTTTAATTTTAATACTATT
Source organism: Poecilobothrus nobilitatus (assembly GCA_947095535.1). NCBI lineage: Eukaryota > Metazoa > Arthropoda > Insecta > Diptera > Dolichopodidae > Poecilobothrus > Poecilobothrus nobilitatus. The sequence continues at coordinate 252,222,183 of OX352773.1, read as the reverse complement.
GACAAAATAAACAACATAAAAATAAACTTTTGGATTTAAAAAACACAAACTTTTAAGTTTTTATTGTGTTTTTTTAGAAGGAAAAAAAAAATTTCATCTGCTTGGTACCTTTTTTAAACTTTTTTATGAAATTTTTTTTTAAAATTCTGATGCTCCTCCGTTTTCAAATTTATATTTTTATTATTTTCATTATAAAAACTGATTTTCCTTTGAAGGATAAATAAAAAATTTTAATATGAAAAATGTTTGAAAATAAAAAAAAAACAGTTTATTCAAAATAAAACGTATTTATTCTGATCTTGATTTGAAATTGATTAAACAAAATAAAAACCCAGATATTTTTGGAAAATTTTTTACAAAAATTGATTTTTGATATTTTATTTTTTTATTTTTGCATTTTATTCATTATTCCAGCTAAAAAATTATACGTTAGGAATTAAGACTGAGTGTTGTAAGGAGTTGTATGCGCTAGAGAGTAGAACTTTCATATTGTAGAAAGTTGTATTCTTTAAAAGTTGAAAAGTTAACTATCATATGAGTTTGAAATGTTGGGAATTTCGAGAGTCACAACATTAATTTCTATTTTCTTCAAATGCAAAACAAAGAACAAAAAGCATTATAAACACACACAGTTTTTTTCCTTTAATTATTATGTAAAAACAATATTTGATGAATTAAAAACAATAGTTAAATTGTTAATTTTTTTCAAGAAATTAAAACTCCCACTCCCATAATTTTTGTATTCCTTTACTCCCACTCCCATATATTTTCAAAACCATTATAATATGCAGTTGGAGTACTTATCCCGTGACTATAATAGCGCACTGGTGGTTTTAGTGCATAAAAATTCCAAATTAACAAGGTAGTTTAGGTGTTTTCAGGTTAACTTTCAGTTTAGGTTAATTTTCTGATTTACGAGGGTCGGTGGGAAACTTCAGAAAAATTAACCAAAGACTATTCAAAACTAATTTCCCTCTGTTATGCCATCTTAGGAGTTCTACAGTGTAGACGTAAATATATTTTGCAGTTCTTGTTTCGCGTTGGAAAACTTTAATAGAAGGTATTAATTGTTTTATTTTTTTAGAACAGTTATTTATCCCTATAGAATATGTCTATAAAACACGATCAGTGACTCAATTGGAAGGAGGTGGCTGAATGAAGTGAACTTTAAAATAACACTTAGATCGTTAATAAGTCGAATAGCTCTGTTTTTCTGTTTCGATATTTAGAATATTTAAGTTTGTTCATGCTGCAAAATCTAGCCCCTTTCGCAAGGTAAAATATGAAACTCTAGATAAATAGTTGAATTGAATTTTTTCGTAGGCTATTTGACATAGATTTTTTACAATTAGTTTTGTGTGTTTTTTGATCTTCTCTAGTGCTTAATGTTGTACTCTTCCATTCTATTTTTATCTAGTTCTTGTAGATATTTTTTGCTCTGGTCTATTAACTACAATTGAATCCAGTTTACATTACAAAAATTATGAAGAAAGTATATAAGGTTAACTATTTATTATGTTTAATTAACTGTGGAATTGGTTATCCTGGATTTTTTATTTTTATACATTAGTTTCCTAAAAAATATAACAGTGAACGAATATTTTTAAATATCAGCAGTATTAAAGCTTTTAGCAAAAGCTCTAATACAATCAAATGAAAATACCGTTAATTTCTTTAGCAATAGATTTAGTCATTTTAACATTAAAAATAATTTAATCTTAATTCTTGATTTTGACCTTTTCGATTTAAGACAAGTTCTAAGAAAATTCTCTATTTCTCTAAAAAAATTTCTATTTCTTATTGTCCATCTTAAAATTTATTCCTTAGATTATAAAATATTGAAAGAAATTTTATTTCCAAAATTTGATTTCATAATTTAAAAGTAAAAAAAAAAATTTTTCTAAATCAACTATGTAACTATTTACAATATTTTAAAGCACCCTAGACTCATTTTTTAGCAACAACTTATAAAAGATAAAATTGAAGTTCTTTCTTTACCTGTAATTTTTCTAACATTTCTTTATATTTCCTTTTACACTGTTAGATGTTTTTAAATATTATTATATACATACATGCATATAATATGTATATCAGACAACTCATTTCATGACAACTCATGAAATATATAAATAGAAAGAAAAATATGAGTAAACTAAAAAAATATATAAAATAGAATATTTTGCTTTCACACGATATTTAAATGGTGAGAAATTTTTTTTTTTTTTTTTAATGATAAAAAACATTAATAAAGTGTCATGACAGTATTTCAATCTTCATTATGATTACAGTTATTTATATTATAAATTTTTTCTTTTATTAATTCTTCGATTTTAATGAAATATTTTGTAAATTAAAGTGAAAACTTTAAAATATCTTACGTTCTCTTACATTTCTTTCCACAATTCACTTTCATACAAAATGTATGTGTTCGTTCTGGTTGTATCATACAAATTTTATCCTACATTTAACTACTTGGAAATTAAGTTTGTTATAAGTTTGTATGTTTTACAAAGTCTAAACTATATAAACAAATTTAAGTATTGTATGGATGTGTTCTTAAAAGTATTTTCATCAGTTCGTTAAAGCTAATGTGAAATACAAAATGAAGAAATGGTAAGTTAAGAAAAATCAATTTCCGTATTCATACAAATCCGACGTATAAGAAACAAACAAATTAAAGAACATGTTTACTATCATTTTTATCACATTCAATTGAGTTTAACCGAAATTTTTTTTTTGAATTCAAAAAGTTCTCCCAACACATATTTTTAAATAGCATTTATTTGAGGTCAAAAAAATAAAAATAAGCAATAAACGTAAATGGCAGACAAGCAAAGTAAAACTGAACTAGGTATATTATATTTTTCAAAAGAACCAACCTTTGATTTAATAAGAAAATTTTTTAAGAAAGAAGAAAGGAGAAAAAAATCCTAGGAAAATTGAGTAAAATATTTGCTTAGTTATGAGTTATGTGTTGTTATTTTATTTTTATTTTTATTTTTTGAAATTAATTTCATGAAAATTTATCACAAGATGGAGTATTATAAAATACAAAAGACTTTTGATTAATGCCATTTCATACAGATATTCAATTTTCAACATTTGTGTTACCTTGTCTGCTTTTAAGTATATATTTCAAATAGAGAAATATTTAAGGTGGTGGGTGAAATATATGAGAAAAGTTTTTTTTTTGAAAATTTTAAAGAAAATTAAATATGAAGAATTCATACAATAAATTGTGTAAATTGTGTAGGTACAAAAAGATGAAAAGAAACAATAGAAATAACACTTTATTAGAAAAAATATTGAAGTTATTTATCAAAAGAGTATGAGCATTAGGTGTTCTGAAATTTATTAGAAAATAAAATGAAAGAATAAAAATTTTATATCTGAAAAAGTTTTTTTTTTTTTTTGTTTTAGTTTTGTATTTTCTAAGAAAAGTGTAGATATCTGTATAGCTAAGAAAAAAGGAAAAAGAATTTAAAAATGGTTATTGCTACTGAAAAATCTTTTATTTGGTTTTTTTTTTTTATTTTATAAATTTATTTCCTTTAAAACAATAATTCCTAACGGTATGCAACAATATTTAAATAGAAAACCGTAAAGAAATTTTGGTATTTAGTTAGAAATTTTACTACTATATTGGAGTATATTTTTTCAATTATGAAATTATGTAAGTATACTATAAGTATATTTTATTAGAAGTTGCAAAAGGGAAAAAAGTTAAGCATTATTTTTAAATTATTATTTAGTAAATGATATACTTAAAGGTATATAAATAATATTGCACAAGAGATAAATAAAGCTCAAAAATCAACAGCACTAAAAATAGAAATTTTTTTCTATGATAAATCAAGAGGTAGATACTTTTTTTCAATTTTAAGAAAATCCTATGTAATTAACAAAAGTTGTTAATACATGCAAATCGAAATATTATAGCTATCATTTTTAATTTTTTCTAGCGACATGTTGGCATATGTGTGCAAATTACAATCGTTTAAAAATAATGAGTTTACAAGTTTTGACCTCTAAGAGCTCTAAAGTAGGATAAAGTACAAAATATTTGTTTTAAAGAAAGGTATATGCTTATTCATAAAAATGCTTCTCTCCTCAAAATTTGTAGAGTTCTGACTAATAGCGCAACAGAGGTACGGAGGAGCCAAATTCTTTTATAACGGTAAATTTTAATAATAAAATTTAAATACTTACTAAATTTCAAAAAAGTATATATAATATTGATAAATTTTTTTCTTGTTTGACGTTTTTAGATTTGAAAAAGAATAACTTGAGATATAAATATTTGAAAAGGAGGATTTTTCAACTTTAAAGAGTTGTACCTATGTAACACGAAGAGCTCTGTACAGGTAACTCTGTAACAGTTAATTCTTCTACAAAGTTAAACAGTTATATATTGTTAAAATAATATTATTGCATATAACTCCACCTTAAACACTATTGTAAAAGTATTGTAAAGTATTGTAAAAGCCACCCGTTTGGGCTAGAGTGAAACTAACAAGTACATTTTTCAGAATTTTTTTTGTAAAATGTGTCAAAAAGTTATTGTAATATGTTCAAGAAAAAGATTTGTATTTGATATGTCATTTGACATATGATAAAATGTGTTGATCTGATTGGAACTTATTAAGACTTTCTAATTTTTTGGTTAGGTTATTGCTGGCAATTAATTTTGAAGATTCAAAATATACCACAAAGTAATCATTAGCAAGTTATACAGAGCTCATTAGAAGAAAAAGGAACCGAAATGATTATGGTACAAATCATTTATTAATATAATTTTTATAATAACACTTGGGTATAGATTTGCTTTATTAAATTTGCTTTAATAAAATTCTAGATTTTTTTTAAATTTGGGGTTTATATAATTTCCTTTTTAAATTTTAAGAAAACTTTGGTTTAAAATCAGAATATATTAAAAAAAAAAATTCGAAACCCTAATAAAGGGAAATTTGTTTGGTCTATTTATTTAATAGATTTTTTAGAAATAAAAACATTATTGGATAAATAAAAATTAAAACTAAAAAAAATTATATTTTGATTTGATTTTTTTTTTTTGTATTTCAAATATTAATTTTTATCATAAAGGTTTATTTTTAATTAAGGTCCTTAAGGATGTGAGTTTTGGAAAATAGATTGAATTTCGTTATCGCATATGGCCAACTGTTAGAAAAAGGAAAAATTATTGTATTATAATTAATTTTTAATTTTTTTTTTTTTTTTAACAGAAAGGATACGATCATTTCATACTTATTAAAATTATCTTTAATGGCTTGGGCCCGCGCAATATTTTATTTTTAAATTTAAACTTTTCTTTAATATTAAAGCATTTTTTAATGAAATTTTTAAATGATACATTATATTTCATGGGCTTTCATGAAATTATAATAAAATTTTATAAGATTTTAAAGTGGTTTCCAACAGTATACACTATGGTTAAAATTATTACCTTTTACCATCTTCGGCCTTTCATTGAAGCACACCAGGGACAATTTTGTGAACAGCTACTCCAATATATGATTTTTTCCCTCAGTTACAAAATTATTTGATTGTCTGATTGGTTATTATATTTTCTCTCTCTCAACTGCCATTATCTTCGTTTGAATATAAACCAATCACATTTTATTGTTTTTAGATTCTTAAAATGATTTCGTTGAATTTTTTACGATTAATTCCTAAGTGAGTTCACCTATTCAATTTGTACGTGTTCAATTTTGAATGTTTCATGATAACAACCATTGTATAATGTTTTTCTTCGATTTCTTCTTTTTCTTCGATTTATTTTTTCTTGCTCTATTAGTTGTTATTATTCGCTATACCTATATTAATTTTTGTTTTTTTTTCACATTTGATTGTATATTCTGAGTTTCCCATTAGACTTTTATAAATAAGTTTAGGAAATGTTCATAAATTCATACCTTACTTCAGAACAAAACAAAAAGTTATTATTTTATATCATCTCTTCCTGGCAATTAGACAATATAGTAGCAGTTACATAATTTTATGTTTTCAGATTAAAGATTAACAAGGAATATCAAACATTTAAAACTAATTACAAAAATACCAAAAAAATTACAATAAATTGCAATTAGATACTTAATATCAAACATAAAATCAAGGCAATAATTAAAACCAAACGTTTTTAGAGGAACATATTATTGCATTATGAAATAATGAGTACTTTTGCATCAATATTTGTAAAATTTTTTAGAATTTTTTTGATTAATAATAAATGTTGAAAAGCAAGAGACACTATTTATTTCTTCAGTTTTAACGTAAAATATTGAAAAACAAGCTCTTGCAGAAACATTATATACTAAAACTTTAGGTTTTTATGTCTTATTTACAACTATGCAGAAAGTGTACAAATTATAGCTAATCTCAAATTAGAAAATTTTCTGTTTTGTTCATTAATAACTCTGAAACAGAAGCAAAAATGAACATTTTAACGGTAACGTAATATAACTTATGCTAATTCACAAAGATCTCCTGCACTAAAAATATCTAAATTCTGTTTAAAAGTATTTCGTAGATACAGATGAATCAAACAAAATTTTCTAAAATATTGTTTAAATATAACGGTAAATTTTCATAATAAATTGCAAAAAAATTATACAATTTTTTCTTTATATATTGAATTGAATATAATAAATCTAATTAAAAAGTATCCAGTCATTTGTAATTTTTAGATTGAAAAAAATATTAAAGTTTTGCTTAGATAATACAATCATTTGAAAATAGATTTTTATAGAGCGGACAAAAATAAAGCTGTAGCTATGTAAAGAGTTGTGCTGCATAAAAAAATTTCTTTCACAACATTAAATTTTTAATTAGCCCTATCCATGATTTTTTCCATTGTTTCAAACTAATCAAACGGACGGACAAAGTAAACTAATAAGCTAATTTTCCAAAAAAAAAAAAAATCTAAAGAATTTGCCAAAAAACCACTTGATGATTTTAATTCCGTAATATGATTAGATTTTAAAAATTATTTCGCAGAATCTTAGAGTTAAAGTTAATATTTACTAAATTAAATTAATAATATTGGAGTCATAAAATATTACATAGGAAATTTTTTTTTCGTAAAACTGCGTTTTGTATCTAAAAAACTTAAGAGAATGGCCCCAATTTTTCCTAAAAAAAAAAAAATAAAAAGAAAAAAATAATCATTATACTAAGAAAAATTGTTTTTATACTAATTATACATTAGATTTTATACATTATATTATACATTATTATTACATTTTATACATTATACTAAGAAAAACTGTTTTTTCTACCTTTATAAATTTATAATTTAGATTTTTTTTTTTTATTATATTGCAGTTATGTAAATTTTTCCTATTTCTCATATTTTTATTGCGAGATGAAATAAAGAAGTAAATTTACATAATTTTTTGTAAAAGAATTTTTTATTAATTTATACGAAAACATAAAGTAAAAAATAAAAAAAAAAACAAAAATACGAAAATTAAATTTTAAAAGTACATACACAAAAATATTTTCGTATAAAAATTAGGGTAGAAGTAGAAAAAAAAAAAAAAAATTGTGAAACAACAAAAAAAATACAGAAATTGTGAAAATTTATAATAAGGTATATAAGGTATATATGTATATATATATATATATATATATATAAATGTTACGAGAGAAAAAACACATGACATATTTTTATATACTCACTGGAGTTATGGTATATATGTGACAATTTTGATGAACAAAATTTATATTTATTAAGATGGATTTAGTTATATGAAGCCCAGTATTTCTTCCTTAATGAAGATATCTTAAATTTTGTTATTTTTATATCTTTTGTAATTTTTTTCTTCAAACAGTTGCTAATTTAATATTGTTCGTCTTTTAGTTAGTTTCATATAAAATATATATTTTATAAAAACTGTTAAATAACGGAATAAAATTTTAATATTGAATATGTTCAAGAGCACGTATCGAATAATCTTGTTCAGAGCTGCTTTCGAATTTATTAACTTTGAACATCATATTATGTAAATCTTTTTAAAATTCGAACTATACGGTACACAGATTTTTAGTATTCTTTGTTAGTACCTGAACTTCGATCAATAAAAGTAGTTACGGTACTCTAAGGTGTAATTTATTGTTAAAACGTTAAATCCAACCCATTTTAAATATAAATAAAAAACAACACTTAAAAAAAACTGCTTGATTTACCAATGATGATTTAATATAAGCCGTGTAATATAAAATAAATATCTAGTAGTGGTTAAGTCACCAGATTTTAATCAAAAGATCTCGAGTTCCAAAAGCCCGTCAGATTATATCATATCATATAGTATTTTTTATATTATAATAGCACAGATAATCAATAAAATATCGTAATATAAAATAAACCCATGAATAATTCGAGTATTAGATAATAGATGGCGCACAAATATATTATATAATAATTATGTTTCACAATTTATCAAATAGTAATTATAGTTGAATAACCAACGGCTTAGTTAAAGCTTAATATAATGATAATATAATTAGGTTAAAGCTAAATCTAATATGAATAATAAGCAGTGGATGTTCTCAGTTCATAGGAGTGCAAAGGAAATAACAAAAACATAAAAGATTTACTATTATTGTAATAACGATGAAAAATACTATGCCAAGTATGTAATATGTCTATATTCCTTAGGGTAAGAGTTATTATATTTTAATATTTCTTTACTAAAGTTAAGTATCAGCGTAATATATTAGGCGGATTTATTCTTAAAAATTTTTTTTTTATATTTTGATGCTTGTTTGTGAAAATATAATTAAGAGTTAAATATGTTAATTTTGTATTCTTACGTGATCTTATGTGATTTATCAAACATGTACAAGAATACTAAGAAAAAAAATTTTTAAATCTAGAGAAAAAATTGGGATTACTTTTTTTTTTTTTATGTTTTTAATTTTAAAATTTTTTATTCCCCTTGATTAAAAACTTTATTAGAAGGCATCTCATCAACATAATGAAAATATCTCCATTGACTGGTTAGAGTCTATTAAGATATTTTTAATTTACATTACTTTAAAGTAAAATGTGATTAAAACAAGGTAGAATGTAAACCAACGGTTTTTAAAAGCGCACATTTCCAAAACTCAATACAAATTGTTTAGAAGTGTGACTTATACAAAAATTTGAAAATTTCATGTAATAAGAAAAAACTTGAAAATAAGACATTTTTGAGATTTTGAGGGGCCGTAAGTCCGGAATCCTATATAACTAAGAAAAGCTGTTAACACACGTAAAAATATATTATTGAAGCTTTAATTTTTATGTCTTGCCGAAGAAAAGTTTTTACAGGTGCCTAAGTTACAGGTGTCTAAAAATAGCAAATTTTCAATTTTTGAGGCGTAATAACTCTTAAAGAGGGGGCGTTACCAAAAAATTTTCTGAGGAAACTTATACTAATTCTAAACGTTCTTTCTTGTCTCAAAATTTCAGGTTCCTATCTAAAGGGGTGCCGGAGTTATGAAAAAAGAAATTTCATGCAAAATGTGGTTTTCACATAACGGTAAATTTAAATCGTAAATTACATAATATTACATAATTTTGATATTGTTTTATATAGATAATAAAATTTTCGATCTTCTGCCGGTTTTAGATTGCAAAACTATTACGCAGAGCCCGAGATATATACATCTGAAAATGGGGCTTTTTTACAATTTTGAAGAGCTGCAGCTTTGGAACCCTTTACAACTAAAATAAACCTTTCACACACGTAAAAATATATTATTGTAGCTTTAATTTTTACATCTTGCAGAAGTAAAATGTGTGCAGGTTCCTAAGTTACAGGTGTTTAAAAATAGCAAATTTTCAATTTTTAAGCCCTAATAGCTCATAAACAGGGGGTGGTCCGAAAAAATTTTCTGAGGAAACTTATACTAATTCTAAAAGTTCTTTCTTGCCTCAAAATTTCAAGCTTGTATCTAGAAGCGTGCCGGAGTTATGAAAGTAGAAAAATCATGCAAAATTTGGTTTTCACATAACGGTAAATTTAAATACTAAATTTAAAAAAATTGTATAATTTTGATATTAATTTACAAAGATAAAAGAAATACCTGTCGAATGACGTTTTCAGATTGAAAAAATCTTAAGCAGAACATAAGATATATGCATTTAAAAATAGGGCTTTTTCAAAGTTTGAGGGGGTGTAGCTCCGTAATGGGGGGGGCTACATGAAAAAGTTGTTCCACAAAATTATTTTTTTTATAAGACCTACCTATGGTTAAAATTTTTTTTCTCTATCTTTAACGGTGTAGAAGTTTTGTAAACAGACGGACGGACGGACGGACGGACGGACAGAGTGAAACTAATAAGCACATTTTTTCAAAATTTTTTTGGAAATGTGCTAAAAAGAAAAATCTTGTTTTTTTTTTAATTTGTAAGGAACCTTAATAAAATTCCAAAAATTATTAAATTTTACAGAATTTAAGAATAATTTTTTTATTTTTAATGCATAAAAAATTTTTTAATTTATTATTCGTATATTTAAAAAAAAACATACCTAGAAATAAAAGTAAAGTAAAAGTGAAGCTGTTAAAACTTAATAGCATCTCCAACTGAGGGCAGGCAGTAACTCCTTTGAAAATAACTTGTGGTCATTAATTTATGTGGGCGATATGATCATTAATTTAACAAATAATTAATTAACAAATAATTCCTAATAAGTAAGTATCGAAAGAATACAAATATATCTTGAGAACTTTTTTAAAAAGATGGAATTAAAAAACAAAGGAATGTTTTGCGAAATGTTCTTTCGGAAATTAATTAACTAACTGCACCTCATATAATATAGAGGTGGATGAAAAGCTTCAAAATTTCTTTATATTTCATAAAAATGTTTTTTCTATGTATAGGAATATTTTTGGGTTGCTTTCTAAGAAACAAAAGCCCTTTTATTTTATACAACATTAGTGAATGGTATACGATCTTATTCCGTTCAATATAATTGTTCTTTGTTTTAGCAAATTGAATTTTGATTCATTGACTCGACAATGTCTCCTTATTTTAGTTATGTTGATTCAGTTATACGAACTCGTTATATTTTATTCTTATTTTATGGTAATGTCATATTATAACTATATTTGAAACTAACCAAAAAGTCTCATAAGATTTGTTTTTTATATATTAAATATTATGGCATCAATTTTTTTGATAATTTTAATATATACTTGAGTGTCATATTGTATTTTCCAAAGTGGCTAAAACCGAAATGTTTATATGTAAATGAATTAACTGGAAAATAGTATTTTCCCTTGTTTCAAACTATAAAGTCGTCTAAAACAATATTACTGCTAAGTTTTACTTAAACATAAAAATTATTATAGTAATTTACATTTTTTTTAGTGCATTTCTCTGCCACATAAATGTGAACAGGAAATTACACAGCCTTTCCTTTTCAGGGATGGCTGTAAATGTCGTAAGTAGGAATTATTCTTATGACGTGTATGGGATTCGAAGCCACACTCCCTCGATGTTACAGCGTGTTTTATATGCTCTTACCTACTAAGTCACCGAGATCTCCTAATTTTAATTTCATTATTTTTTTTATACATGAATGTTCAGTTAAATGGCGAAATTGAAAAACGTAAGGACGAACCTATTCAACCAAAGTTAGTGTTAAGTTTTGTTTGTTTTATACTATACGGTTATACCAGACTTACGGAAGAAGTTATAAAAGTTAGATCCATGTTAGATCCATGTTAAGTTTTGTTTGTTTTATACTATACGATTATACCAGACTTACGGAAGAAGTTTTAAAAGTTAGATCCATGTTAGAGTTACGAGTAGTTCAACAAAATCTAAAAAAACAATAGAAATATTCGTTGTTTTCACAGACTGATTCAGGTTCAAAAAAAGAGTTCCTTCATTTGAATAGCGTCAATTTCTCGACATCTTAATTGTAGTTATATTAAGATCGGCAGGCATACCTAGTCTTCTACCATGATTACCGATAAGGCAATAGCTCGTAATAACTCCAAAACATTTTATTATTACAAGTGAGAGAGCAAGAGAATATATATGTATTTGAATCTTTTTAAACTCAAATTTGGTCACATGGCTCTGGTATTTATGTATATGTAATATAGTGTATTAATTAATACAAAAAAAAGATAAAATAAGTTTTTATTGTTAAAAACTATATTGAGTTAATAATAAAATAATCTGTGGAAAAATTATTGTATTAAAAGTTATCAGTTTAATTTGACAGACAGGGGAAGGTCTATTTAATTTCTTTAGTTTATTTATTTTTAATATAACTATAGGTACTGTAGTATATAAATCTAAATCAACATATTTAAATAATAATATTATTATTATTATTTACTTAACATTGATAAATTCAACCTTTAAAAAATCTTCTTAACCTGTAGACCTGTATACACTTATTTATATTAAGATAAATAAAAATCCATCCACCTATATTTATATTATATATTATTTTTATATAATCTAAGTTTTAGATACTGTTTATAGTATATAGTATATATTATTATAATTATATACTATTATTTGATACAAATAATATTTTCAATAATACTTTTACTTTAGTATTTTATCTCAACTTTTTCTAAATAATTTAATATCAGACATCACGAAAGATTAACTGACGTGATTTGTTAGTACCTTTTAATGAAAAATTAAATGACATTGATCGTATTATTTTTACCTAATGTGAAATAATAAGAATATAATATGTATGTATTTATTTAAGGAAATAGACAGTTATATGGAAAAGTATATATATATATATATATTTATATATATGCAGTATCCTTATTATCACTAATATATTTAGATTTCATTTTGACAGAATATAAGAGAAAGAAGAAAAAATGTTCAGATGTGATTATATAACTCCATAAGTCATAAAGTCATATAGAATATTTAAGGATTTTTAAACGTACTAAAACGTACATAAAAGAACATTTAAAAGTTTTAAAGGTTATATACTTTTATAGTTTAAAGTTACAGTCAAATAACTGTATCGTTTTAAAAATAAGTTTGTATAGAACTAAAAATAGAACTTTTAGAATTTTGATGTGCTTGTATTTATATCCTACATATAAGCAATTTCATCTTCAAATTTTCTCCTTTACGAAATCTATTTCAAATGTGAATTTTCATCGTCAAATTAAAGTTTTATATCAAATTAAAATATTTAAATGAAATATAAAACCATAAACAAAAAATATATAATTTTATGACCTATGGTGTTATATCACCCCACCTATTTTCGAATACTTATAAAAAAAAGTTATTTAATACATTTATGTTAAAATGTATTTTATGTTAGATTAATTTTTTTTTATATATGTACATTAGCCTTAGGATTTTTAATGAACTGTAAGGCCTATCCTAATATAAAAAAGCTAGAGTTTTACCTCTTATTGTTTTAATATATATATATATTATTATATACATATTATATCCGCTCCTATTTAATATGTTAATGAAACTTAATATTGTTTTATGCAATAACTAGACATTAATAAAGTTTTTCTTTTATTTTTTAATAATAAAGTAGTTTTAATATTTTAATTTTTGTGGCTAATAGTGCGTAAAATGAGCGGAAATAGAACAGTATAATTTTGTTTATCTATAGAAAATTAAAGTTCTTAATATATCCTGATGGAAAAGAGTTCGACTTTTGCATATTTGCATTTTTTGGAATTATTTTAAATGAAAATATTAATTCGATATTCTAATTTAGGTATTTATATATTTCTGATGGTATACTGAAACTGTATATTTTTACATAAAAAAAAGGGATTAAATTGTTTTCCTTTTGTAGAGGAATCCCAAATCATAAAATCCAAAAACTCAAAATCGAAAAAACAAAATCAAATCCAAACACCAGAAAATCCAAACCGCACAAAATCTAAGGGCGAAAAAATCCAAATTACAATCTCCAGTTGTTTTTGATATCTGCGTTTTTCTACAATTTTCCAAAATTAATATTGAATTAATTAAATAAAATAACAGGATATTTAAAATCATGGAGACTTCGGCCGCCCAACTTCCGATAAACAAATTAAGGAAACCTTGATTTTGTACCCAACTATAAAAGCTTTCTTAAATCTCACATAATTTATTCTCAGGCCTATAACCATGATTTTATAATCAACTATAAGGTGCCGAATAACGATTTTTGTAAATACATATTTTAATTACACAGCATTCAAAATAGTGGAGGCATCCACCCATAAAACGCAGTCTTACATTTGAATCTATGTAGTTTAAGATTTTGTCATGTTTGAATTTTTTGTTTTTTTGGATATTGAGTTTTTAGATTTTGTGAGTTGGGATTTTGTATTTGAACCATTATCAAATAGTGTATACTAGACAAAACTTTCAATATAATTCAAAGGATTAGTATTTCAAATGCAGAGCTATTAATAAATGATTGAAACTTTATCTATTTTCTTTTCCCTTATTAGTTATTCTGTTTAATAGTTTAATATTTTTTAGGGATATCACCTGGATTTCTGTATAAAATGTTCACTTTATTTAAAATATGTAGTATGAAAAATTTTTAAATTTTTTTTTTATTTTTCAAGATATTCATAAAGCAAATACAAAATTTTCAACGATCTTTTTTTTTTTTCGTTTCTAAAAAAAAAAAACTGGAAAAATATTAGCAACATCAATAAAAAAAGTTTTCTTTTATCATCAAAAATAATTTACAATTCCATTATAAAGATTTCAACCACATTGAATACAATGCAATGCAAAAAAATACAATGCAATTCAAAAAAAAAAATTTTTTTTGTTTTTTTTTTTTCTGTCAGAATTTTTCTGAACAAAGTTAAAAAGTAATTTAAAACAGAGTTAAAAATATTTTATGTATAAATTTATTTTATTTTTTTATTACAACGGGATAGTTAACTTTTTTCTACGGTTAAAAAAAATATTATTTTCAAATTTACAACACTTTTTGACTTTTATCTGTCAATTGTAAAGAAAAAACGCAAAATAATTGAATGAAAGAGTCTTTTGTTTTTTTTTTTTTCTTTCCTCCGGATTAAATTTGGTTGAAAATATTAAAAATATGCAATGTAAAGATAGAAAAAGCTAAATGGAAAATATTAGTTGGGGTACATTAAGTGTATTTTTATTATATTAAATATTGAAACGTTTATATTTTCTATTTAGCATTTTATATATTATTTCATCTTGCATAAAACCTTTGTTTTCAAAACTTTATTTAGTTTTTAAGTTTAATTTTTTAATCAATATATTAAAAAAAAAAAAATCAACTTGAATTAATGAACATAGAAGTATATCATTTTTTCGGACCAGAGCATACTCAGATCATTCTGATCTAATAAATGAACAACCCAGAACTAAATTTATGATCATAGTTAAAAATACTCTATTTAAATGCTGAAAAGTAAATTATTTATATAAATTATGTGTTTATTTAAAAATTTATGTTATTTAGCTTTAAAAAATGTCGACTTTTATTCTTTTGAAATTTTGACATATTACAACTAATTTCTTCTACATACTTGAAAATTTTACCATGAGCATAGATCTCTGAACACCCTATAAATGCTAAAATAATCACAAAATTTTTACACTCCCAGATGATCCCTGCTAAAAAATGAACGTAAAACATGAAAAAATTGTACTTTAAAGACAATAGATTTATACTAAAACAATATGTATGTATATACTGTATAACGTATGCAGTGTAGATTGCAAAAACAATTTTAGATATGAAAACTTTGTTATCTGTGAGGTATATAGATTAATTGAAAATCTGGCTGCTATTTGTTTCATCTCTAAAAATATTATTATTTTATAAATATTCTATACCATTATATGATAAATTATAAGATCATCTATCTTATCCCAAGCAGCTGAGAAGCCTCGGCGGCGTAGTTGGTAAGATCATATAAAATATGCTGTAAATTCTAAGCTAGTGGGCGTTCGAATTCCACAAACCTGGAAAGGAAAGGCTGTGTAATTTCCTTGTCATATTTATACTGCAGGGAAATATACTAAAAAAAAAAAACATCTTTTCACGTCATTGATAATCCGAAGTTTTGAAATTTTCCAGATACATATATCTTTCTATTATTTAAGTTTTCAAAACACTTTTGCAGACATTTTTTTTTTGTGTAACGTTTAAATAACGATTTATTTTAGATTAAAAATAATTCAATTTAAAAGAAAACTAACAATACAAAATATTATTTCTTGATACTTTATCAGCACAGAAGACATAAATATTTTTTTTTTATATTCTATAATATTCCGATTAATGTTTAAGAAATAAAAACATACTTCTAATGTAATATTTTTTCATTCTTCTAAAGTTTTCATATTAAATAATAGAAGAAAAAAATCTTACCAATGTACAATTCTAAATCTTTCATTTTGTTTTTCTTTAAATTTTTCTATTTCAGATTCCTTATTTCTTTAATATTTTTTTTACTTTATTTTGGTTATATGAAATTTTTTCTTAAACTTTATAAGATTTTTAATACCCTCACGTTCTAATTTTTTCTATGACATTTCTTTTAAAAACAAAAATTCCTGTGGGTTGAAATTTACCCAACATAGAAAAAAAAAAGGCAAAAAATGTTTTCGTTAATTGATTTTCAAAATATTTTAATTGATATTTCTGGTTTTTCTTTTCTAGAAATAAAAAAAAAACTTCTTTTTCAATTTTTCTTTTACATGTGAAGAAATTCATAAAGCATTAACATATTGTAAGATTTATATTCATTTGTTAAACAGTAGGTATTGTATGTATATTCAATTAAATATTTTCAAATTTTCTTTTTTATTTTGGGTATTTTAAGTGTTCTTTTCAAAAAAAAATTTCAAAGACTAACTAAAATTTTATTAAAAGGTATGAATTGTAATACTTTTAAAATAACACAACTTGATTTATTTTCAATATATAGGGTGTTTCGCCAATAACCTGACATATAACTAAAGGTTGTTTTGAGGTTCAAAACAAACAAAACAATTCTTTTGGAGGTGGGGCCTTTTCGCATCCGTTTGAAAGATATGGACCTTAAAAAATTTTTTTGGGCTCCACGCTCCAATAAATCTTGTTCTATGAGACCTTGAAATTTGGTTGATAAAGTTTCAGAAAGGAAATTTAAGGAAATCAAGGAAAGAGTTCTTCGCTTCACTTATTACTGTAGCATCGCATTGCATAACAAGGCTCATAACCTCACAACATTTACAAACTTCCTAAAAAAACTAAACATTTATAACAATGGACCCCACCTCTAAAATAATTTTTTGCTTTTTTTAAATCTCAGCACAACCCTTAATTCAATTTGCATGGCAGGTTAATATCGAAACACCTTGTATAAATTTAGTGTTGTTGTTGTAGTTAAACCTGCCATGTTGTTTTATATATTTATGTAGCTTCTTAGGACCAATGAAGTTCATTTATCAGCTCTTCCTTTTTAATTTCGAGTTGTCCTTACGTTTAAATTGTTGGCTTTAGTTTTATTCGTTACTATTTTTAACAATGTAAGTGTTGGAGTTAACGTCTGACACAGGTTCACTTAATGGTAGTTTACTAACAATCACTAATGTTCAAATATATCCTTATTATGCTTTGCAATGCTATGTCCTGTTAACACTGGACTATTTCTTTTAATTTTTATTTTACTTCAGTTCATTTTAAATATTTTCTTATGTGTGATTTTGAAATTTTATAAAACTTTTACAAAGCGTAAAATACGCGTTTATTGTTAATTTATTTCTTCATTTGTTTTGTAACACTCTGTTTCTATTAAACTGCTATCTCAAAGAAACTACAGCAGCAACTGAAAGCAGTTCTACAGCAGATTTTAAGCACTTAGAAAGTTACTTAAATTTTGTGTTTGGTTAAATATTTTTTATAGGATTGAAATCAATACCGTTTTATCAACCATCAGTTCCCGAAGAAAAGAAGTTGAATCTTCGATTAATACAGATATAGACGTATCGTAAATAAAGATGTAGAACACCAAAATATAACGTTAACTGTTCCAATCAGCTATTGATCCTTAAGTTGAGATAATATATAGTTAAAAGCCCTTGGAAATATTTTTAGAAGAATAGTTCAACTTTTAAAAATTGAAGTATAATAAATTTTTGCCTCTATATTTAACAGAAGATCGTAAATCTTATTATGTATAAAATTATAAGTTACCCATGTTTCAATATTCAACATTTTAGTTAATATTCATCATCACAGACCTGTGCTCAATTATTTTACAATTTTTTTTTTTCAATTGTCAGGTGTACAACAAAGAAAATGTTCAAAAAAAAATAAAAATAAGAAAAAAAAAATCTAGATATTATTTCAATGTATCCCTTCGCCACGCTTTTTGAACAATCCACTAGAAAAAGTGGTTTTATTTGTTCTTTTCCGGAACAAAACAAAAAAGGCTTCATTCTTTACAAAAAAAAAAAATTAAAATCTTTTTTTTGTAATATAGAATAAAGGATTAAATTGACCTAGTGTATGATGGTAAGAGTGAAAAGAATAAGAAAAAGTAACAATTGGTAAGGATGAAACTATACATAAAAATAATTTGGTTTCTTTTTTGTATTAAAAAAATTTCTGTTCAATATGAGGTCGGTGTCTTTTTTTTTTTTTTTAAATGGACTCCTTATATTAAATGTCAAAACTTGATGAATGACATCGTATAATTTAATATCGTAAATAACTATTTTATTCTTTTTTTTTCATTTAACATTCTTTTACCGTTACAAAATTAATAAAGTTTTTTATTTAGTATGAATTTTAAAGTAAAAAGGAAAGTAATTGAAGCATAAAAGATTATTACCGTAGTTTGAATAGCAGTAGTTAAAATAATTTTTGAAATAAAACTTAATGATTACATTTTACAGTTAATTTTGATTTTAATTTTTAATGTGATTAAATGTTTATTTTTTTTATTCATATTATTTATAATTTTTAGAGTATAGGTTATGAAAATGTGTTATAATTAAAATTTTTTACCCCATAAAATTTATTAATTTTAAAATTATTATTATTAATTATTAATTATAACTTAACTAAGTTAATTTGCGCTTTGGTGGCTAATTTGATTTGAATTTAAATTGTTTCATTTGAAGTTCTATTTCGTCATTTTGCCTAGAATTCATTTACTGGAGAATCATCACCTGTTCGTCTATATATATATCTTTTTTTTTAGTGTATTTCCCTGCCACATAAATGACACAAGAAAATTACACAACCTTTCCTTTTCAGATGTAGCTGTTAAATGTCGTAAGGGGAAATTATTTTTACAACATGTGTGAGATTCGAATTCACACTCCGTCATTGTTTACACCGTATTTTATGCTCACTAAGCCACCTAGTCCCCTTCCTATATTTTTATGTACAAGATATCTTTAAAGTACCGCGTATAACAAAATATATGAAACATATAATATTACATTATATTATTATTACTTAAAATGAAACTGCCAGACTGCCAATTAAAATATTATAATATTTCAAAAAAATTTAATTATTTCATAAAAAAAAAGGGAGCAAGTTGACATGATAGAGAATAATATATTAATTTTGTAACACCATTATAATGTTCTTAAGGATAACAATTTTTGTGGGTATAACATACATGTATGTTACAAATATGTATGTACATACATGTTTATATATAATACATATTAATATAATATTAGGTATTATATTCATATAGAAGTGATCGTAATATATACCCGTGAAGTTTATGTATCGTAAGTAGTAACATTTATTGTATTATCGATTTAATAATGAAAAGTATTATATTTTTTTTTTCTCTCACCCTTTTATTATCTCTTTCTTCAGGTTTTAGTATCTTTTGTTAAGTTTTTTTTTTTGTTTTCTTTGTTTATTATGATGAAAAATTGTGGAGAATTTTTAAAAAATTTGCTAAAATTATTTTGTAGTATTTTGTGAATTGTTGTGTGAATGTACTAAAAAGGGTTTTTATTTATTTTTCTGTTCTTGTTTTTATTTCATATTTTGTTTTATTAGCTTCTTAACGAAAACGATGTGTTGTCAAAATGTAAATTAGGGTTTTTTTTTTTTAAACGAAAGTTTAAATATATGTATACAATATAATATAATATACAATTATCTTATTAATGTAAATATTACGAGCAATGTAAATAACGTCGGTAGTTATACATAATAAACCGTTATTATACAAAATATGATTTTCATTTACTGATTTATAAGCGATAAGTATCTAATTTATAAATTTTAAATTCTCAAATCAATCAATTTGTTAACAAAAGTTTGTCAAATCAATATGTATATAACTATTATATACATACGTATATTAATCAAATAACTCTAATCATTATGTAGTTTTTTGGACGCCATCTATTATCTGGTACAAGAAATACATTTTGTTTATTTTTCTCTATATTAAATATTTGTTTATGACTAAATACATAATTTTAATTATGATCCATATCGAATGGAATCATAATATTTTAATAGAAGTTTTATTTCGGTTTTAAAAGTTACACGACGACGACACGACGTTACACTGTTAGTTATTATGTAAATTTAGGAATAATTTATACTTAAAAACTATATTATATAAATTATCCGCAACATATTTACATATGTTAAAGTATTAGTTCATGGTTGGTTTTACGACATTATTTTCAAGCTAGTTAATTAAAATTAAATGAATATAATGTGTTTAAAATGATGTTAAAAATGTGAGATGAGAGTTAACAAAAGTGATTTTAATTTTATGGTATATTTATATTATTCCATATCTATATAGATATGCAGTAATAAATACTTTATATTTATAAATATATGTAAAAAAAACCAAAACATGAATATATGGTATTCCCCTTGTTAAATATAAAAAGTTATTAAGAGTAAAGTTATTAAACAATATCTATTTTGATCGTAAATAAAGATACTTAAACTCTCATTTATTTCATTTTTAATAAAAAAGATTAAAACCAAAAAATGAATTTCTTTAATTTTTTAATTTCTTTTTTTTAATAATAAATAAAATATAAGTAAATTCCAGTATTATAGATATTAATTTTTGTTTTATTAAAATTGTTTACAATTTCAATTTCAAGAATACATAAATTCAATTAAAATTTTAAAATGTTATTGAACTGAATAACAAAATTTATATTAAATTATAACCAGAATCATTTTAAAATTTCATCGGCGTTCGATGAATTTCGGTAATAAAATAGAATAATGGCGGCGGCGGCTCACGAAAACGGCTAGATGAATTAATTATACCAAATGAAAATTAAAACAAAAATCAAATATCAAAATAAAAAGGGGTCTCGGTTGCCTAGTGGATAAGAGCGTATAAAATACGCTGCAAACACCAAAGGAGTGTGGATTTACGACATTTATAGCCACGCCTAACAGAAAAGGCTGTGTAATTACCTGTTCACATTTACGTGGCAGAGAAATGCATTATTAAAAAAAAAAAATTAAAAATGGAGTAAATTTTTAATAGTGTAAAAATTGTTTGAATTATTACAATATTAGTTTCTATAAAATTAATTTCTTAATTTTATGTTTATAAAATTCACTCATGGCCCGTTTTAAATATTTTTTCGTTTCTAATATTTATCTTTCAAAACCATGTCATTAGTGTAAAAAAAAAATCAAGACGGAAAAATTAAAATGTATCTTATTTCGCAACCAACGTAAAATCAGCCCTTGAAACTCTTGAAATATTATATGTTCAAAATTAAATTAATGTAATAATAACTACTGTTGTACGTGACAACGTTGGCTATAGCGTTTTATTATTAAAAAATTTAAATTTCAATATTTAGAATTTTTCTTATAATTAACCCATTTAAAGCCTTAACTTGAACAATTTTTGTACTCTCAAATCCCCAAATTTTTTTTTTTGTTTAAACTTGTCTATTATCGGTAAAAAGACATTATAAAGATAAAAAATCATTAAAATTATTGTAAACTAGACAGTAGTTTTAGAGTGATTTTTATAGCTGGGTCGAAAACGACCCTTTGGGATTATATATGGTAAATTTATTAAAGTAAATTAAGGTTATTTTTTTTTTATAATAATAATATTTTAATTAACAATTCACTGAAAAACATAACAAAAGCTATAAAATAAAAATTAACAAAATTAACAAAACAAAATAATTTCAAATAGGTAAATTACAAAATAAGTCAAAAATTAAATAAAATATGTACACATTATAAAACTGAAAAATTAAGATAAAATATAGCAGTACATTTTTGATAACATAATCAAGTTTCATTATGAAATATTATAAAACATTTATCATGCAAGGGCACTTCACATAATTGACAGCTTGTGACTGTTTTGTTTTTACAAAAAGCACATCTACGTCTTGCTTGATCTGCCAAAATTAAATGTGCACCATTTGTTTTTTCAAAATTATTAATTTTACTTTTTCGATTTGGACCCGGTAATTTTTTTTTAGTTCCATAAACATTACATAATGAAGTTGCCACTTGTCTTGTAAACTCTAGTTTATCTAATTTACACCCCAACGACTTGCTTAAAGTCCAAGTATTGTTTAAAGCCACATCTATTGCCCAAAAGATAATTGGTATGTACCATTTTTTACCACGGATTCCAATAGGATAATTTGATACATTATTATCCATTTCATCGACTCCCCCCATATAATTATTATACTGTTTTATTAGATCAGGGATTGATATTTAAACTTTTTTACGCTCAGAAATAGAAAATCTACTTGCTTTTTGTAGGAGCTGAACGCCATATTGGTTTGAAATGGTAGTAACAATGTTGTTATCCATCCATTTTACCGCTACTACTTTGTTAGTTTTTTCAACACAACTTTCGAAACTTCCACGAACTTTTTTCTTCATTTCTTTTTTTGTTGAAAGAAAACATTTATTTGTGCGATTATCGCGAACAGTGCCACTAGCACCCATTTGATTTTTTGAAAGTTAAGCGATAAGTGAAGCGCTCGTAAAAAAGTTGTCAAAATATAAGGAAAATTTCAAACCTTGGTATTTCATTATTCAAAAATTTGTTAAAATCAAGGACAATGGAGCCCCCTAAGCTAAATTGTTCCCTAAATTCACTAAAATTTTCTTTCTGTTTACCTTGGTACATGGAAAATTGAATGCAGTAACCGTTGCGGAAAGCCATACTCCACACCTTATATCCAAAACGAATAGGCTTTCCTTTCATAAACTGCTTACAAGAATGTCTGCCGTAATATTTGATCATTGATTCATCTATTGACACACAACTTTCTAGCGTAGCAAATCTTACAAACTGCTTATTTATCTTTTTTAGAAAAGGTAGTACTTTCGCAAATTTATCATTTGCATCGAGATTGTTGTTATCACATACATGTAAAAATCGAAAAATTTCGTCAAAACGATTACGTCGCATTGTGTTAATGATCAATTGATTTTGAGATTCATTTCGATTCTCCCAGTAC
Source organism: Poecilobothrus nobilitatus (assembly GCA_947095535.1). Classification (NCBI taxonomy): domain Eukaryota; kingdom Metazoa; phylum Arthropoda; class Insecta; order Diptera; family Dolichopodidae; genus Poecilobothrus; species Poecilobothrus nobilitatus. The sequence goes on along the minus strand of OX352773.1, from coordinate 252,198,701 downwards.
ATTTTTTTGCGAGGACAATATGAAAAACTACTAACAAGTAAAATGCCTATAAAGCTGTACATTTAATAGTAATAGTAACTTTAATATTGTTGTTTTTTTGATTCGCAAATTTTGATGTACTTTCCGCAATAAAGGAAACGATTTCTGCACTAATAAAAAGATTAAAAAAATCAATTGGATCTGAATATTGTGATAGGGTTATTGGTGGTAAATAGGCAAAAGATGGTATTTCAATTTTTGCTATATCAGCAATATCGCCTTTTTCCCAATTAAAAGTTTTTATTCGGTTTGCGATTTCCGACAGCGGAACAAGATCTTCGTCGTCCACATGGCTGTTATTATCAGCGATTTCACAAGCAGCACTTAATTGCTTACCGCAAAAATGATCTGGATTTACCTCATCTTCTTCCCCAGAATCTTCGTCTGTTTCAATATTTGCGTCATCAGGTGGTAGCATGAACACATTGTGTGGAATATAACTATAATTTTCATTATCAATTTCATCTAAGATTTCCGCTACTGATAAACTAGTTTTGTTTCTAAATAATACACACAATATTTAAAAAAAAATTAGTCATATGCTCCCAAAGGGTCGAAAACGACCCATATTTATAATTACTTTTTTCAAATTTATATAAAAATAATTAATTTCGAAAATTTAAGTAAACAGTTTAATTAAAGGTATAGGAATATTAATAACCTATTTTCATTAAAATAAAAGTAAAAATAAGCTTACCATTTTTAAATTAATTCAATTCAAAAAACTTTTAAAAACTCAACTTACAACTTTTCACTTGAACTATACAACAGAACTTTTATAGAAACTAATACAAAATGCTTTTTTAGAAACAACAATTAATGTAAAAAAAGTCGACGCTTACTAGATTAAAAAAAATTTTTTTTTTAAATAAAAATTTCAATTTTATTTATTGGGTCGTTTTCGACCCTTTGGGTGAATAGCGTACTGGGTCGTTTTCGACCCATTGGGTATAAATGGGTTTTAACCTAGAGGCCAAACAAGACAGTACTAGCAAGATAGTGCACACATACGTGCACACATACATGAACATTTTTTACCAATACTATTACATTTTTTCAACTATTTTCTCTACTGTCTTGACATTTTTCTAGCTAGTAATTTGAGATAGTAATTTGACACTTCGAACAATTAAAAATGTTGACAAATGGAAAACAACATGCATTTCAAATAAATTTTTTGCGGTTGTTTTATTTTTAATCTGATATTTTGTTTGTGTATATTTGAAACATAAAATTTTTTGACAAAATATAAAATAAACTTGAAAAATTTTCTAAAATATAAAATAAACTTTGTATAAATACTTAATATATCACATAATATCTCGTACACCCCACATTACTACCAGGAAATAGGGGTTATAGCTACCTGGCACATTTATGTACCTGTATATAAAAAAATAAATAAAAAATAAACTTGAAATATTTCGATAAGAAATGAAATGTCTTGATAGTGAAAATGCCACATACGTTACATATACCGTAATTTGACACTTCATATGACACACTCGCAAGATAGTAATACTGTCCTGTCTGCCTGCGGGGTAAAATAAAATTAGTTTTAATTAAATTAAAATTAATTATTCAAAATCTAATAAAAATGGGTAATGATTTTTCTCGAAAAATAACTTTTAAATTAAATTAAATTAATATTTTTTTGCTTTTATTTAATAAAAAATTACTGTTTATGCCGGTATTATGAATTTCAAGTATTTGAAATTGAATGAAAAACCAGAGCAACTGTGGATTTACTGTATCTTCTATTTTAATATTGTATAGGCATATTCAAATCTAAGATTTTTCATCATATCATTATGTATGAACATTTTACATTTTACATTACTATGACAACCGTTTTATTAAATTTACATACCTAATTTAGTTTTAATTTAAAATACATAATACCTATATTATTTTTATTTTTATATTTGTATCTTTTTTTCTTACAGTTTTAAAAATTGAAATTGAAATTGCTATTAAACATGCAATAGGTATTTTGTAAAATTTTCTTTAATATTATATTGTAGAAAAACTTTTTTTGTATGTAGTTATAAAAAAAATTGTAAGATTTCACTCCATAAATTATATTTCTTTTAAACCATTTTTTGTTTTTGGCATTTTTTTTTTTAATTAAATGAATTTTTTTATTTTTATTATTAAAATTTGTATTTTAATAGCAATATTATTTTAAGTTAATAATTATTTTAGAAATATCTCTCATATCTCTGTCTAATGTATACCGAATACAATTATAAAGTAAAACAACATAATTAAGTTATATTTTTTGCCTTCCTTTTACAGAATAAACTATTCTTTTCTACACCGAACTAAACCATTATTTGAGAAAGAGTAGATAAGAATAAATATGGTTATGTTAAATTAGCGAACCATTTATCAACTATTCCCAGCTACTCTCAACCATTCTTTTCGTGTAAAAGGAAAACAAACAAATTGTTCTTTTGAAATGTATAAAAATATAATAATGCTTATTTGAATCTTTTAAAGGGCAGATATAGGATTCTTTTATGTATAGGGTTATTTTTTTAAATAGAATTTTTTTAATAGAATTTATAAATTAAATTTAATATGTGATATATAAGCCTGTATTAAAATTATTTTGTATTTGTTGATTGTGAAAACTTATTTTCTTACTTTCTGTTAATTGCATTAAGTAGATGAGTATATGACTGTTACCGCAGAAACTCCTTATTGAAAACTGAGTAAACATTTTTTTTAGGATTTTCATTTTAATTATTTGGGTGAGTACCTACCTCTATAGCTATTATCTTATAAAATAAAAAAAAAACGAAACTTTTTTTAATACGAACATTTTTTTCTGTATTCTGAATGTTTTAAATGGTTTTATTAAGTGATACAAACATCACGAATATGAAACCACTTGCCACCTTATGTGTGTGTTCCCCAGCATTGGCGATACTTATATTTACAATTCGTTGCAAAGATTTAAGGTGAATATTAACAAGTTTATTCACAACATGCCTGCCAATTTGAAATCAATTTTCATTCCCTAACTCAATTTCCTTTGACCAGGCCAGTACATAAGTACTAAAACGCGTAAAAAAAGGAGGTGGTGTTTAGTGGGTTACAGTTTCATTAACTCATAGAGGACTCGTGGTCGTTTCACTCTTGTATATAGTGTCTTTTGATGTCCCACCTATCCTCGCAAAAAAAAAAGGTTCATAATAAAGACGATTCCTTGTAATATAATTAAAATACTGATAGTTTATTGTATTAAAAATAAATTACTATTATCTTAATGACGTTGAAAATTTTAATTTTAATAATTTAGTTATTCGCTCCAATTCTTTTTACATAGGCATTAGTAAATTTCTTGGAAATTAAAATAAAAAAAAAATGTTTTCTTTTTTTTTTTTTTGTAGTTTTCAAAATTGACCTAGTTTATAAAGAGAATTGGATTTCGGGCAAAAAAATATAAAGTTAAAAACTAAAAAAAAAAAAAAAAATTAAAAAATAAGTCTTTAAAAGTTAACAATATCGTGCTTTTTTGACATTTCTTTCTAACTGCTGTTTTTAACTTTTAAAAAAAAAAGAAGGTAACTATTGATGTTTTAGTGCATTACCCATAAAATTTATTTTGGTTTTTCAATTTAACAAAAAAAAAAAAATTTAAGTTATTTTTAAAAAGAAATTTAAAAAACAAAAAGAAGCTTTTAATGAAGAAATTAAGTGGTGCATCAAGCCAGTTAATTATTATATTCTAAACTTAATTTTCATAGAGCGTGTTTTTTAGATCTATATGGGATTAAATGATATCCCCTAATGATAAAAAAAAATTTTTAATTTGTTATTTATTTTGTAAAATTAATTGAATTTTTTAATTTAATTAAAAAATTTATTATTAATTAAAATTGTTAAAGAAGCACAACCAGAATTTTTATTCAACATTTTAATTGATAAAATTAAATATTTTCCAAAATTAGTAAATTTATTTCCTTATCTAGTAAAAAGTTTACTGTTGTAATAAAAATTATATTTTTATGTCGTCCTTTTGAACCATTTTTACAAAATGATTACATATTTCAATTTTAGTTTTCGGAAATTAGTAGATATAAAAATTAAATTTTTAGACTAATTAAAAAGAAGTCAGTATATAAAACCAAAGTCTTAAATAACGAGGAAGAATACAGTTGCCTTTGTCAACTTTAGATACCCGTACAACTCTTAGATACCCGTACCCGTTAGTATGTTCACAGCCTGTCACTCTGCTTACAATATTATATTTTTAATATTTTAGTATTTTAAAATAATTGGGGTGAATTTTACAATTTCTAGTACTATGGGTTGTACATATATTCAAACTATATGTTTATATGTACATTCTTCAAAAGCAGATTCTAACCTTTCACATAACGATTATCAATCCAAAACTTTTTCAAATATTCTATACTACCATTTAATACTAAGCGGTAAATGTATATTAAATTTACTAAGTACAAAACAGTAAATATAATTTTAAATATTATATTATATTATATTTAAATATTCCATTGACAGAATAATTTCTTATAAGTACAATAAAATACATATATGTATGTAAATACGGCGCTATATAATATACATCTATACTCTTATCATTCATTCACTAGTGACATATACGATATGTAAATAAACATGATATTATATAAGTATGTATGTATGTCAATATCATATAAATAAAAATTCTTCAAGCAACCGTTATGTTGTTTATTTATTTACATTTTTTTTGTACTACGCATTATACCCTCAACAATTTCAAATTATCGAGTAAAACAAAATGCAAAAAATTTGTTGAAGAAATTTGTTAGAAAATTTGAAAAAATCAAGTAACACTTTCGTCAAATATAAAGTAACCCTATATTATTAAAAAAAGTAGTTAACAGAAATAAGAATATAATGTTGAAGCTTTAATTTTTATGTATTACTTTAAAAAAATTCTAACAGGTGTTCAAGTTACAGGTGTTTAAAAATAGAAAATTTTCAGTTTTTGACCCCTTACAGCTCCTAAACGGGGGGTGATACAAAAAAAATTTCTGAAATGACTCATACTTATTTTCAAAGATCTAACTTCTGTCAAAATTTCAAGTTTCCAACTGAAACCGTTTAGAAGATAGAAGGGTTAAATGATTTTGCAAAATTTGAGTTTCGGATAACGGTAAATTAAGACACCGTATGCCACAAATATATATTTATTGTATATATATTTTTAAAGCTAATAGAAGTAGTAATCGTTTGGCGTGTTCAAAATGAAGATATACCTTATACAACTTGTGCTATAACAATTTAAATATAGAGCTTTTTTGAAACTTTGGGGAGCTGTAGCTCCATAACGGGTGGGGCTACAAAAAAAAGTTATTAAAAATAAAATTAATATTTTTGTGAGATTTATCAGCGGTTTAAATTTCATAGCTCTATTTCAAAAAAAAAGTGGGGATCTAAAAGTTAGGTGTTCGAGAGCTACCCTAAATTTTGGTCCAAACTCAACCAAAAAAAATAGGGAACCTACAAAGTACTCCCAAAATATTTTCTGTAAATTTCAAGATTCTAGCTTTCTTAGTTTTTGAGTTAGCGTGCTGAAGGACGGACGGACGGACATGGCTCAAACGTCTTAGAATTTTTTTCTGATCCGATCCATACCTTTGAAGGTACATCTAGCTCGCTTATTTCGAGGTGTTACAAACGGAGGAGTAATTTTATTATACCCTATCCTATCGTACGTATTCTGACTAACTTTTAGATCTAAATTTAAAGTTTTTCCAAGAATTTTTTCTTTTAGTAAATTAGTAAATAAATTTAGTAAATTTTCAAATAAATTCGTCTCTAAGAGGTCATAAACGGGAAGCAATTGAAAATTTTCTGAATTGACTTTTACTAATTCTAAAACATCTTCTTTCCTTCAAAATTTCAAGAATTTGACTAAAAGTGTTCTGAAGATAATGAAGAAGACCAAATCATGCAAAAAAAATTTTTTTTGCCATAACATAACGATTAATTTCAGTACTGAATCGTAAAAAGTTACTAAAGTTATTAAACTTGAAAAATTACTAGTAGTTTGATGCTTTTAGAGTTTAGATTGAAAAAATATTGAGCAGAATTTGGGATAAAACCATTTGAAAATAAGTCTTTTTTTTTTAAATACTAAGAGCTGCAATTATATAATGGCTGCGATTACATAAAAAAAATTGTCTCATAACATTAATTGGATCTGTCAATGGTTAGCATTTCAATCTACAATCTTACACTGTGTAGAAGGTTTGTAAACAGACAGAAAGACGAATGGTATAGGACAGAGTGAATAATAAAGAATTTACCTCATAAAAATATTTTTATCTTATATTTAAAGATAAGAAAAGGAATTCTTTTTAAATAATTTTAAAAAGTTTCACCTAGAATGATTGATAATAGATTTAATGGTCGGTTTTGCTTTTATTCTATTATTTCAAATTAAAAAGAAAATCAGTAATTTGTGTCATAAGTCAATATTATACTTTTAAAAGGAAAAAGAAAATTAAATATATCTTGGAAACATTTTTTAAAAACAATATTTCAAAATAAAATTAAATATTTTTTGAGTGTATAATACATAAAAGTCCCTAAATATTGCTTAAGTCCCTAAATATTGCCTAATCCAGTCATCAAAGTATTGAATTGTATAAGAAATTTTGAATAATTCTTAAAGATACATAGGTACTTAGATTGTTTTAAATGAAGGAAAAAATCTTTTTTGACTTTGAAGAATATTTTTACCTTTGGAAAAGTTGTCATAATCCAAATGTTCTCATTTTTTTTTTTTTTTTTTTAATTTAAAAATAAAAACTTTCTTTTTAATTATAATATTTTTTTTTTTGTCTTTTTTTAACTGATTTCAGTAATTTTTTGTTATCTTAATAATTCCCAAAACTTAATTAAACAAATCGTAGTAATTTTAAGAAAATTTTTAATTTTCATTATGCCTTTAGCAAAATTTTGATTGAAAAAAAAAATTTTTTTTTGTTTTGAAACATCAAAAAATCTTAAGTTTGCAATAATTGTTGTCTTGTAAAAATGACTATTATAACTGTTATTATAATTTTTGTGCCATTACTAAACTTGTAATGCCTTGTATTTAAAAAAGGAAAAACAAAAATTTTTTTTTTTATGATTGGTTAAATTTTTATTTTTTTTTATTTTGAATCTTTCATTTATAAATAACAAAGTTTTTAAGATCTTAAGGACGTTAATTTGAATTGCAACACAATTTTATTTTATCTTACAAAAAGATATTTTTTTTATTTTTTTAATTACACTTCTTGTAATGGTAACTGAAAATTAAGGAATCTTTAAAAAAAGAAAAATAACAAAATCTTTTAATGTAATTTTTCTGTTTTTAAAGATCATTATTTGTTATTTAAGAATTTCTGAACATCCACCAAAAATTATTCTCATCGGATATTTGTTAAATTTTTAAGTAGATGTATTTGTTAGAATCTTGAATTGTTGATATTTTGTCTAAATAATTTCATTATTTTTATAAACTTCTGAAATTAGTTGAATAAATAAAAAATGTAGGTACACTCTTTTTTTAAGTTTATTAAATTTTGTTGACTTGGGATGTCTGATCGTACTAACCTCCTGTATATAAAAAATTCTCATTAATATGTACTTTTAAAATTTTAAAAATTTGGCATATATTATGAAAATTTGCTAAAAACGGCAGATATCTTACGGTTTTATGTATTAGACAACAATAGTAACACTTTTTGTATATAGTATTCTGACTGCACTCATCAAATTAAAAGGAGAACATATCGAATTTATAAAACAACTTCTGTTATCTTGGCAGTATAATAATCATCAGCGGAGTCGTTCTAGGAGTGGAAAACACAGATTGAAGAAAACAGAAACAGCATTCGGATATTTGCAGTTTTTATGGAGAAATTTCCAGATAACCCAGAGCAACAAAACTAAGAATATTTCAAGCATGCGTAAAATCTGTTCCAACATATAGCAGTAAAAATAACTAACATCTCTACTTACAACTACAACTATTAGTTTAAATTATAAGTTGAAATCTTTACATCATTAAAACAGGCCGCTATTAAGGATAAAAGTTAATGCAAATTAAAATGCGAAAAAAAAAGAGAGAGACAGAGAAAAAATTAAAAAACAGCTGATGTGATATATTTATTGCTCTAGTTGCAAAATAATTGATAGAAATAAAAACAAAAATACGATACGAACGGAATTGTTCAAAATAAAACGGAAGCATGTCAATTCGCCTAAATCAATTTTACCATAACGTCTTTCGCCTAATGTTATTTGATAAAAAAGACTTAATAGCAAAATGTCACTTCATAAAACCACTTTTAACAAAACTGACATTTTAAAAAAATACTTATAACAATATATGTAGTATTTGAAAAACCAAAATATGCTTTATTGTTAAAATAGTTGGAAAAAATTTTAGAGTTGGTTACAAAATCAGGGTTAGATGCTTTTTCTACGATACAAAGAATATTGTATTTGTAAAATATCTTTTTGCCAAGTCTCTCATGGAAAATAGCAAAATGACAGATGGAAAATAATAAAATGCCGATTTTGCCAAAAGTAAAATGGCGTTTTACACTTTTATAATTCATCTAAACCTAAACATAAACCAAATAGAAGATATTGGCGCTACGGAACTGGGATAATGGACAAGGAATAAAGAAATGAATTTAGAAAGAAAGATTGTGTTTCAATTTCAATAGTCATCCTTTTTGTGTTGCCAACCATTTTCTTTCACTAAATAAAAATCAGATATATTAACATTAATTTATACACTAAGCAAAATTTATAAAATAATAATATTAATTATAAAATTTTTAATTGAGTTTAAAATTAAAATAGAAAGTAAAGTTTTAAAAAAGTTTTCAATTAATTTCCATTTTTTATCCTATATAATTCTGTATGATACCTTTTCTTGTCTTGATGCAAGCATTCTTTTAAGATAGCTGTAAAACATTAAAGATAAAAATAAATATTTAATATTTATAAATATTATTTCTTTAAAATTTTATATTTATTTATTGTAATTCAAACGAAACTATTATACATATTATATTATGTAAAACATTTAATATCAAAAAAAAAAGAAATAAAAATATACAATTTCTGTTCTTAATTAATAAAAAAGAAAATACTGGCAAAAGTTCTTATGAAACTGAATGGTAACATTGTTTTTTTTTTTTTTAATCTTATATACGTATAATAACTTATGTTTTATTTTGTTGTATAAGTAAATAAGTAAATAAATTCCATCATAATATTTATAATAATTAAAAAACATTGCATCTCTTGCATTCTCAGAATATTGCATAAAATCATATTTCAATATGATTTTTAAAATGTAGACACAGTGTAGCGTATCTTTACATCATCTCTATTCATGTAAAAAATTATTTTAAGATTTTATTTACAACTTTGTATTAATTAAAATAAGCCTTTATTCTCTTCAAGTTTACTTTGTAAAATTAAAATGTGGATAAAAATAAACATTTAACTTTTTTAATTTATAACGTTATTATTGTGCCCGTTCGTCCATTTGTTACAAATTTTCCTATTCATCCTAAATATATGCAATTTTTTTTTTTTTTTTGGGAATTGATTAACTTTTATGGGTTTAAATTAGAATGTAAACAATTATTTAAAAGTTAAATAAAAAAAAAAGATTTTAAATTAATATCAGTTTGTACAATTCATATTATAAAGTGAGATTAATTGTAAAAAGTATAAAACTTAAGGCTTAGTGTTTTTGTATGACAGAGTGTTATATTATAAAAATTGACATAATATTATTTTTATTCCGAATTTTGAGTTTTATAACTTCAGTTCAACAATATTTTCTTAATTTTTAAAATGGATTAATACATTTTTATTTCATGTACTATTTATATAATTACTTTTTTATAGACTCATAAATACTGTTTGATTCTTTGGCCCACTGTTACTCGTCCTTACTTTTTTTCAATTAATATTTTTATTTTATAATTAGTTTCCAAATTAGATGAATTAGAGGAAACTTGTGATAGTATTAGATTTTTAAGTATACAATATAAATTACATTTATAGGTTTTGAATTGAAACAATATTTAAACTGTACTTAAAAATGCTTTATTCTGTTTTATTGAGCAACTTTAGTTTTGTGAAGAATCTGAAATTTCAAGGTGTTCAAGTTCAAGTTATTTTTGATTTCAAGATTGATAGCTTAATCTTCATGAATATGTCATGTAATATTAAATATTTCAGGTATGCATCAATAATTGACAAAATTCAGACAATTAACATTTGAAGAAATGATGGTGTGTCAATCGTATGTTAGCAATTCTTAATGTGCGGATCTTATACACCTTCACTCTTCCAAAATAAATTGTTCTTTTTTCTTTTTACTTTAGTAATTTATTTTCTCATTACTTATTAAGATATATTATGTATGATGAATAAATTTCGTTTTACACAATTGTATTGCTTGTTGTAGTTGCCATCAAAGTAATTATAAAGAAACCATATTAAAACCATATTTAAATCATATTAAGTCCAATTAATATTAGGAAATTATTAAAATAATTTGCTTGATTAATATTTGAACAGGAAAAAATGAATTATATCAGTCCATGCAATTATCTATAAAGGAAAATTTTCCATTGTCTAAAAATTCTTATTTTAAATAAATAATTACTTTCCAATTTCCTTTAATCCTGAAAATATTATTATATATATATACAAATATACATAGTTGTTTTGAATTTTAATTTTCTTAAAATTAATAAACATAATTATTTTATATTAAATTGTAAAACACTGTCAACTTTTTAACGGGAAAATTTCTATTTCATTTAATTAAATTCTATTTTCTATACAACGGATAAGAAAAATATAATTTTCTTATGTGTTTATTCTTCTTTTCCTGACATTGTTAATTGTTTTTTTTTTTTTTTTTTTATTATCTCTATCTTCGTTTTCATTATGATTACATATAGCTACAATATTATATAACATATATAGTATATATTCATTGTACATAACTGTACAAGTTTTAGTCTGTTCAGGAAAAAGAAAATGCAGCGTAATTGCAATTACTTTTAATCTTTGGTAATTATTTTTCATTTTACTCACGAAAAAGAAAAAAAAAAAAACAAATAAAAATAAAAAAAACAAAAAATTCTCCTTTGTATTGAGGTTTTTTTTTTTTTTTCAGTAAATATGATTATCCTTTTCTTCGTTTTCTTGTTTTGTAATTTGTGAGTATGTATATATTATTATGTATGTAAGCATAAAAATGTGTACAATAGAAAGAGATGATATACCACATAATTGGATACTCATCTTAATCATTTAGGAATTCATTAACCGATCTAAAAATGGTAAATGGGTGAGATATTTTCATTAACTGTATGTAACACGAATAGTTTTATAATCTAGCTGAAAAGAATGGAAAAATTTTTTTAGCATGTTTTGTAGATATATATAGTTGCATGTCATGATGGAAGTCACATGGAAACATTTTAATTTTAGATTACTTGTTTGTTTTTTTCAATTCTTATTTTTTTTTAGTAACATGAGATTCCATATTAAATAAAGATTTCTAAATAAACGATTATTGAATGTTTTGACTTGATTAAATTATTAAATTAATTGTTGTAATATCTTTTTTAATGTAAAGGTAAATCAGCTTTATTCGATTTAATATATACCTATAATAAGATGTAATATGAAATTCTTTTACAATAGAAGGGTTAATTAATTGTACAATATATTTATACGTTTGTTTTTGGAAGAAAATAAAAGTTTAAATAAAAAACAAAACGATAAAAAACGAAATATAGTCAAAATAGAAAAGAATTTAAAGAACTTCTGCCAATATAAAGTATAGCCAAATTAAATATTGTGATCAATATTATATATTCAAGTCTATATATTATATAGGTACTAGGTAGAAATGAGACAAGGAATATACAAAATTGGAGCATACAAGGAGCATACAAAACGTGTATCTATTGCTGCTACTGTGCTGTAAAGTATAACTTGAAGAAATGTAAATTACAGTAACAAAAATTGTACTAGGAAAATTTTTATCGGAAAAAATTAACATAGAATTATGTTTACTGGTTAAAACAAAAGACTCCTCTGATTTAGTTAATTTATTATACAGTCATAAAGGAATAGATAATTCTTAATTTTTACTATACTTATTTCTCATATACATATATATAAAACTATATTAATGCACTTTATTTTTGCTACTGAGCATTCATCGCAAACTAATTAAATCAGATTAGCTCATTTAATGAGTATAAATAATATTGTTATAGATCTTTTGGACTATCTTTATTTCTACTGGGGCTTCGACTTATAATACTTCTCTCAGTTCTACTATCCCTAAGAAACTAAAGATCTGTAGAGGATTCATTGCTAGCAGTTCATCTTCGATAAAGTAATATTCTCCTATAAGTGTTGCTCTACTATGCTCAAAGTAGAGTTGCGCAATTTTTGAGTACATGTTCTGGTTATTCTTCTTGTTCTTGACAGATTCTGTATTTACCATCATTCTCTATTCCAAATTTCTTTAAAGTGCAACTTCAACTGGAAGTGGCTCGATAGAAATCATGTTACAATTCACAGTTTTTTTCATATATCTTATACTCCCTTTTCTTGTTATACTCCTTAGATTGTCTAAAGCTTCTTAGATTGTCTGAAGCTGGATTTTTCTTTCCATTGTTTGCTCTTACAATTTTTCTTTTCGATTTTTAGGGCTTCTCTTATTTTGTGTTGATCTATGTGACATAAAGGTTGGAAACCTGTAAAGAGAGTTGAGGCTTCTTCTTTTGCAAATCAATCCACTTACTTATTTCTTCCCAAAGTATCCTGTTGTGGGTTATTGAAAATAAATAAACTTAGGTTGCTTTCAACTTAAACATCTGCACACATACCTATTGCAAATAACATATGGGGTAATGCTTTATATCATGAAATACAAACTTTTGCATCAGTTGCTGCTTCTCATGACGCATCAATCCAAAATATATGCATTATCAAATAAAATAATTTTGTTACACCTTAAATTAAATAATTTCTTGTAAATATTCGGTTTATAGTTATTATATTTGTAGTAAAATAGTAAAAAAGTTCATTACTTAAAATCGTATATTAAGCAACACTACTAAAGCATTTTAAATTGGAATGGAAGTCTATTGTTTAACATAACTAGTTATATTATAATTTCTTCAACTTCTGGATAGATCAAACTTAAAAAAGAATGAGGTTCTTTGATATGAAAAAAATATCTTTTAAAATATTTTATAAGTTATATAAGTTTTAAAACTTTCATGAGAATTATTATATATATTGAGAATGAGAATTATTATATATATATATTTTATTATCCTGACTATAATTTTGCTAATGAAATAAATCATCTATAAACTAAAACTTTATAAAACGTTTTTAAAAAAAAAAGGATTGAAAAGGACTTTTGAAAAATATGAAAACTTTTAAATTTTTCATAATGCTTTGATATTTTTTTCTTTTAATTTAATTTAAAAGTATTCTATATATTGATTAATTCTTATATTATAATACAAATACAAAATTATCGAAATATTTTTTTTTTTTATTGAAAAGAACATAAGTTTTGTATTTGAATGCTTTTCTTATCTTATTCTATGTACCATATATACAGAAACTCTTCCTAAATATTATCAAAAGTATTTTATTTTTAGATCAATTCCTTTCAGTCTTCTTTTAAATTCATTTACAAGTTTTTAGATCAAATACTGAAACTAATTTAATAACTTGAAGCTTTAATTTAGTTAAACTAAATGCTTTAAGCGTTTTTTATAATGTTTAAACATTTATATCTTATATAGGCCCAGAATTTTACATAGACAATAAAAATAATATTTGTTGTTCTTTTTTTTGCAAATAAGTCTCGAAATAAGTACATTTCGATAAAATTATATATAAGTAGATTTTCTTTTAAAATTTAATATCGAAAGTTTAGTAATAAAAGATCATATAAATTATTTTTATCGAAAAATTTTCTTTTTACCACTTTAATAAAATCTTATTATTTTAAAATAGCTTGCTTGTCACAAATTGTTTATGGCTAATTTTCTAAAATTCTAGTTTTTTTGTATATTTCTTTTATAATGTGTCGACATTTTATTGAAGAACATCGACAGGATTTCAATAAAGTCTTAAGGAACAATACGTTCGGTTTATTATCTTATCTTAAAAAACTAAATTTCACTTTGACTACCTTTCAGTAATTAAAAAAAAACAAAATCTTACAGTCATATATAGATACAATGTCAGCTTTTCTTGCAAAATCATTTTGTTTCACTCTGAACGTTACCTTTCATGATCCACAAAATTCTAATTTTTAGCCTTTAAAACTAAAAACATAAAATAGTTTTAAATTAAAGTACATACAGGAGCATTTTCTGTAAGAAATTATTTTACAAAGACCAAAAGTTTCTTTAGATAGCATCATTATAAAGCTTCAGTTAATTAACTAATGACATTTAATCTGATAAATTATAATGTTTCGAAGTTCGAATTAATTTTTCATGTTTCTTCTTTTCAGAAGTTTTATTCTAACTGCATTCAAGTTTTACTTAACTGGGTACGTTCTTTTAAGTGCGTTTTCAAATAGTGCCTGTTTTATTACGTTAGTGATGAATAAGGCTTTCAAATCTTTATTTTATACTAATTGTTTGATTTTGGCAAGCCCAAATTGCATTGGTCCTATTTTCAACTCTTAATTATGCATAATCATTTCAAACTTTTTAATATTTTTCTTCTTGAGCTGCTTATACTTTACTGGATTCATTTGATTACATTTCTGAAACTCTCTGTATCCTCCGCTGCATTCATTACAGTTCTTCAACAATTTGGAGATCCATTCCATTGTCTGTTCTTTTAATATTTGTCCTTTTTCGTTTTTCTCGATTAGAACCGAATAGAAATTAATCACTTCGTAGAAGTGAATAGTACGAATGATATTAGCATTTAAAAAAAAAAGAAAAAACAAAAAACTAAACAGCCGGAAAAAAAAATGTTAAAGTTCATAATATCTTTCTTTTTATGTAATAGAATATTTTGAAAAGTTTACTTTTTAATATATAAGTTAAAGGAAGAAAAAAAAAAAATAAAATTCTTATCTTTTCAATAAACAAGAGAAAACTATTAAATTAAAATAAAAATGCCCTCTGAGATTTTCTAACTTGAGTAATGATATAATATTTTCACTTAAAAGAAACATATTTTACTTGCTGTTTTCCTTCTACTTTATTATTATATTTTCCAATTTTTTTTTTTTTTTAATAGTAATATCAAATCGCATTAGTAACGTAGGGCTATTTGATTTTTTTGTTTCCTTTTTTTTTTTTTCTTAGTTTTAGTTAAATATTCTCTAAAGATAAAATCACAATAAAAGTAAAAATAATAAAGACTATTGTAAGAATTGCAATAAGAAAATAAAAAAAACAATAGAAAATCTCTTATATAAAAATGGTCAGAAATTTGAATTTTATTGAAAAATTTTTCCACTTTAGTTGCTTTAGTTAAAAGATAAAGAAAATTAAATTAAAAAATTGAAATAACAGTTTATAGTGGAATCTAATATTATATACTTAGATACTTGAAAATTTAATATTGGTCTCTGTTGGTAAATTAGCTTTAATTTTAATTAAAGAAAAAAATTAAAATGCCCATTATATTTTTTACATAGAGATTCTTTCAAAGGGTGGATGCAAAATAGAATTGAGTTGTTCTACAAAACTTTTATTTCAATTCGAATGAGAGAAGACAACATTTTTTTTAATAAATTACTTTTCCTAACTTAAAAACGATAGCTCAGTAAGAGTGTCCGTTTTATTATGCTTCTGACTATGGAGAAGATGGACTTAAACATTTTGAATATTAAGCATCAAAAAGGTCTACGATTTCATATTGTCTTCTGAAGATGGCAACTTCTCTTAACGAAAAAACAATTGGTTGTCCAGGATGTCCCATTACAATCGGTATTTCTTGAGAGTATGGAGTTTCAATATTTAAAAATGTCTTTTCAGTATGTCACATTGTAATCAGTATTTCTTAAGACTCTGATGGCGTTTTACCATTCTCAAGGGTTTTCAATTCTGAACAAATTAACAAAATTTAACTTTTTGGCAGGAATAAAAAGCATATAATTATAAGTAATTTTGCTTTTTATCATTAACTCATGTATAGACTTTTTATTAAATTTTTATTTGAAGCCATTATATGTTTTATGTAGGTATATATACACGTCCGAAGCATGGGTGTATTAAAATTACTCCTCATTTTTAATGCATAGAATACTTAGGTATAACAAATTAATATAGACTAAATTGAATGGATTGAATCGGTATCGAAAAATTATTCTCGATTAAGTTATATTCGTCTGCTGGTCAGCACGATACATTTTAAGCTGTAAAAAGAAAAGAAGGGACTCGGTGGCCTAGTGGGTAAGAGCGTATTAAATACGATGTAAACACCGAGGGAGTGTGGGTTTGAATCCCACACACGTCGTTACAGCCACACCTGAACAGGAAAGGCTGTGTAATTTCTTGTCCACATTTACGTAGCAGAAAAATGCATTGAAAAAAAAAAACAAGAAGAGTAAATTAAATTCGTCTAAAATTTTTTTTAACAGTTTGTAGATTACCTCTAATAAATTATAGAGTTATTGTTTTGGTTGAAAACCGATTATGTATTCCAGTAGCTGCCACACAAATTTCTGGACCCGGCTTAAATATTTTCATCAAACTATTAAGACTAAAAACTAAAAAGATCCAAGACAAGTGAAATGTTTGAAATTATACGAACTAAGACATAAAATATTCACATCACCAAAAATCAATAAAAATGGTATCATATTAATTAGACATCATATTATAAACAAATCAAACATGCATATAATACTAAAACATCTTATTGGTACTTAATTCTGACCTAAAGACTATAATAAGCAGAATTATAGAATATTATATTTTAAACAATATAACGGATGCATACAAGTGATTGAGAGTTAACAAGGGCAATTGTATTTTTCCCCGATTTATTTCTACATACGTAGGTACTAATTAAAAAATATTGAAGCAAAATGTATTTAGTTACTACAAAAGGTATTTTGTAATAAAGTGGTTTATATTTTTCGAAATTTCTTTATTTATTCAACATTTTTTGAGAATATCGTAATAGAAAATCTAAAGATATTGTCTACGATATTTGTAATGAGAATAATTTCATATTATTTTTTTTTTACTTTAATATTTTTTTAATAAAATTTTCACTTAAAGTAAAAAAGATTTTACTTAAAATAAAAATGTTCAATTAAAGTAAAAAAAAATCTTCAGTTAAACACGGAAAGGTAAAAAAAGGTATATAATGAACATAATAATTATTATTATTAAATACAATTACTTCTAATTAATATTTTAATTTCTTTGGATGAATAATGTTTAATGATATAAAGATTTTCTTTTAATTTTTTTTTTTTTAATACAGTAATTGATTTTTTTCTTTTTTTTTTCATAATTATTAAAAATTATTTTTGTATAACGATTAGTTAAATTACAAAAAAGGAAATTATAATTTAGTCTTCACGTATAATTATTCTTCGATAAAACGATTTTGTTTTGTTCCATTTTTTTTTTTTTGTATTTTATCATATATTTATGTATACATATAATTTATTTTGTATTTCAAATTTTTTTTTCTTTTATTCTCTGTATCTATATTATATTTTATTTCATATTTTATATTTATTTTATATTGTATACAACTAAAGATAATTATGCACGAAATATTTGAATAATCAACGAATCAATTTAGAAGAAAACTATACGAATTAACGAACTTAGATAAAGGATATAAAATATAATATAATAATATTCATTTCAAATACAGTAAATATTTATATATGTATGTATATATATATATATATTATGTATTTATTATGTATTTATTATGTATGTATATAAAGTAAATGTGAAAAAACTGTTTTCACAAGAAATAAAGAAACTATTGGAAACAATAAAATATAAAAAACAAAAAAAAAAAAATTAAATCCAATAAATCGAACATAGTATATATATATATATATATATATATATAGTTTTATAATATAATACATAACTATTATAATGTATATATATTTAGAAAAAAAATAAAAAAAAAACCAACATATTTATATATCTTAAATCAACATAAAGATAATATCTTAATGAACCATCTAGTTATTTTACCACACATAAAAAATAATATTATAATAATATATATATGTATAAATATATATAGATATATATATATATATATTTAACGTTTGTTAAATTAACCCACTCCTAATCATTAATATACAATATATTATGGTTGTTAGTTGGTAAATAAGTTTTTCTTAAAGAAACATGTTTCATTGTAGTATAAATACATATTATCCTAATGTCTATATATTTATATACATATAAAATATAGGGTGTTCGAAGATTAAAGGTGACGAAAAACGGAGGTGATAGAGAAGTTCATAACAAACAAAAAATTGTTCTGGAAAAGGGAGGGGAGGTCTATTTCTAACCGTTTCTGAGATAACGACCTTCAAAGTAATTTCGTTAACATTTTAAAAAAATAACAACATGTTTACCCCTATATAACATAAAAGATTACAAGTGTCGTTATAGGTAGCTGAAGTTATGGACTTTGACACTAATATTTCAACTTTTATTTATCTTTCATAGTTGAAGAGTTACAAGGTTTTAAATTCGAAAAATATTGATATTTTACACTGTTTTTATAAAATAACTGTAATTTTTATATAAAAAACCGTTATTAATGTATCAATTTTATTTCATTTTCAAAATCACCTTAGCTTCAATTTAAGTTAATACATTTTTCTCTTATCTTTTACCATTTTCGAGATAATTATCTAAATATATAACAAAAATATAATAAAAATTGATATGAACTTGTCTATCATCCGCATGTTCTTCGTGACCTTTGAGTGTCGGACACCCTGTATATAATAAAACATATTTTATGTAAATTAAATATCGTAAATATAAATAATAATATGCATATAAAAGAAATTCATGTTAATATTACAACATATAGCAGATTGATATACTATGCGTATAAAGTTTTTCAATTAGCGCATTTTAGCCATGGAGAAGAGAAACAAACACTCTTCAACCCTTCTTATAACTCATTTATTAATAATAAAATATGTATACCAATATGCAATATGTATACCAATATGTAATACATACACCCTTAAGGAAATTCTTATTTTAAGAAATTTTATTTGTAAACTCGAACATAGATAGAAAATCAGTAATCCCTAAATTTTGATTGCTCGAATTATTGATATCTGGTTCTTACATATCTTAATAATTACTTTTCAGAAGATTAAAGAGAAGTTGTATTATTAACATGGAATTTCTTCTCAACTAAGCAAAATATGTAAAATCATTATTTTAAAACGAGGAAGAATACAGTTGCCTTTGTCAACTCTTAGATACCCGTACGAACCGTTAGTATGTTCACAGCCTGTCACTTTGCTTACAATATTATTTTTTTAATATTTTAGTATTTTAAAATAATTTGGGTGGATTCTATAATTTCTAGAATTATGGGTTGTACATATATTCAAACTATATGTTTATACATTCTTCAAAAGCAGATTTTAACCTTCCACATAACCATTATCAATCCAAAACTTTTTCAAATATTCTATAGTACCATTTAATACTAAGCGGTAAATGTATATTAAATTTACTTAGTACAAAATAGTAAATATAATTTTAAATATTATATTATATTATATTTAAATATTCCATTGACAGAATTAATTGATTTTCGTCAATTATAAAGTAACCCTATATTATTAAAAAAAGTTGTTAACAAAAATAAGAGTATAATATTGAAGCTTTAATTTTTGTGTATTACTTCAAAAAAATTTTAACAGGTGTTCAAGTTACAGGTGTTTAAAAATAGGAAATTTTCAGTTTTTGACCCCTTACAGCTCCTAAACGGGGGGTGATACAAAAAAAATTTCTGAAATGACTCATACTTATTTTCAAAGATCTAACTTCTGTCAAAATTTCAAGTTTCCAACTTAAACCGTTTAGAAGATAGAAGGGTTAAAGAATTTTGCAAAATTTTAGTTTCGCATAACGGTAAATTAAGACACCGTATGCCACAAAAATATACTTATTTTATATATACTTTTAAAGCTAATGAAATTAGTAATCGTTTGGCGTTTTCAAAATGAAGATATACCTTATACAACTTGTGCTATAACAATTTAAATATAGAGCTTTTTTGAACCTTTGGGGAGCTGTAGCTCCGTAACGGGTGGGGCTACAAAAAAAAGTTATTAAAAATAAAATTAATATTTTTGTGAGATCTATCAGCGGTTAAAATTTCATAGCTCTATTTCAAAAAAAATGTGGGGATCTAAAAGTTAGGTGTTCGAGAGCTACCTTAAATTTTGGTCCAAACTCAACCAAAAAAAATAGGGAACCTACAAATTACTCCCAGAATATTTTGTGTAAATTTCAAGATTCTAGCTTTCTTAGTTTTTGAGTTAGCGTGCTGACGGACGGACGGACGGACGGACATGGCTCAAAAGTCTTAGAATTTTTTTCTGATCCGATCCATACCTTTGAAGGTATATCTAGCTCGCTTATTTCGAGGTGTTACAAACGGAGGAGTAATTTTATTATACCCGATCCTATCGTACGGGTATAAAAATGCACTTCAACTTCTCAACTTCACTTTATTATACCCTACACATTAAGTATAGGGTATATTAACTTTGGTATGGTGTTTGTAACCACCAAAAGGAAGGGAGTTAGGTATAGACATGTATATATATTCTGAATCAGGATCTTCAAATCAGGAACTTCAAATTTGATAGGAGGGTACTGTTTCCTAAATCCCTGATTTGTCAAAAATTTGAGAGGAATTGGAGTGGTCGTTCGGGTACCTCCCTTACAACTCCCAAAACCGAACAAGCATATCTTCGAAATTAATAAAGACAGAAACTTCAAATTTGGTTCTAGGGTGTTGTTTCCTGAATCCCTGATTTGTCAAAAATTTGAGATGAATTGGTGGAGCTGTTCGGGTACCTCCCATACAACTCCCAAAACCGAACATGCATATCTTCGAAATTAATAAAGGTAGGAACTTCAAATTTGATAAGAGGGTGCTGTTTCCTAAATCCCTGATTTGCCTAAAATTTGAGATGAATTAGAGTGATCGTTCGGGTACTTCCCATACAACTCCCAAAACCGAACAAGCATATCTTCGAAATTATTAAAGACAGAAACTTCAAATTTGGTACAAGGGTGTTGTTTCCTGAATCCCTGATTTATCCACAATTTAAGATGAATTAGAATGGTTGTTCGGGTATCTGCCACACAACTCCTAAGACCAAACAAGCATATCTCCGAAATTAATAAATATATATAAACTTGAAATTTGATATGAGAATGTTCTACCCTGTTGATGTCTCTAAAATTTGAGATGAATTGGGGTGGTGGTCCGCGTGCCTTCACACACTTCCCAAGACCTAACAATCATATTTTCGAATTTAATAAAGATAGAAACCTGAAATTTTGTACAAAGGTTGTAACAGCATTTATTTTTTTTAGCTTGCATTAAATACCTAACTAAAATAACTTATGAATTTTTAATTTAATTGGAATGTTTTAGGTGTAGGGTATAAATAAGTCGGTTGCATCGACTTACTGTTATTTTTACTTGTTTTTAAGTTCATTTTTTCGTTTTTAAAATGAATTTTAAGAATACTCTAAAAGTCCGAAATAATCTTAAAACTTCTATTTTTAATTTTCAACTGAATACAAGTTGTAAAAAAGAAAATGTCTATTAAAAGTAAAAATGTAATGTGTCTAAAGAGATTGGCTTGCAAAAGTGTTTGTACAAAAGTATATTCGATTTATCGATCATGACGTGTTGATGATGTCTGCATTTAAAGTCATTGATTTTATCCACTTATTTGCAATTATCAGAAATATTTTAAGAAATTAAAAATAATCAAGACCTTCTGACGTCTATATCTGACTTGTAATTTTTTGTAATTTTAAGTTTTATAAAATAAATTTGGGGATTCTGATGGAAGTGTTGTATCCGCGTAGGATCAAATAACTATATAACAAAAAACCAGAGTTCGTCCTTTAATTCGTTAATCGTCAAATCGTTAGTAATAAAATCTGTTGAATAAATAAGGGAAAATTAAAGTTTTACTATTTAATAAATTCGTCATTGCACTGAAATAATGTATGTTGTAATTATATAAGATTAATGACGTAATTTCCACTGATCTAAGTTCCATAGAACTTATGGCCACTTAAATGTACTTTGAACTACTATATGGAACTTATGGCTATTTCGAAACGGTAATAAATTTCATGGTAGTTTTGTCTATTTCTTTTTGGAAATAATGTCTCAAACAAATTGGCCAATAAATTCCATTTTCAGTTTTTTATTTCAAAGAACAAAGTTGTTGTAAATAAAAATTAAATGTGACTATCTTCATAAATTTTTAAAACAGTTAAAGTAATTATTTATAATTAGAAAGGATTTTGTAGTTGGTTACAAAATCAAGATTTTACACTTTTTGCAAACATATGTATATATACACGTAATGTGTTTGCGAGATTCTGAATTAAGAGGGATTTTATAATCGGCTACAAAATCCTTTTCCTCCAGAATATATGATATTATGAATACATGTATATACGAAAATATATGTGAATTATGCGAAATCCAGATTTCATTTACAATTAAAGACATTAAGTTCCATAAAACTAAAATCTTTAGGTCCTTGTTAGTTAAATTACACCTCCGACTTAATGCGTATCTTATTTCGAAGCTGCAAAATATAGTAGATTTTTTCAATGAAAAACAAAAAAATAGAAATGGAGTTTTACTTTTATTTTTATACACTTCTTTATTATATATTTAACAATATAAATAATAAATTCATATTATTTCATTTTATTTATTTTTTTTTTGATAAATTCTCTATTAACAAATGAGACGATTGTTTGTTCTCAAATAGATCTCTGTTGATTTAATAAATCCACTTTCCACATAATCTACACATAAATTTTTGTTTCATAGCAAAAAAAAAAAAAAATGGCAATAAAATAATAAAGAAATAAAATAAATCAATAAAGATTTTTGTTACCTATATATTATGTATATTATCAAAAAAAAAACTAGTAAAAACTATAAAAGAGTATAATAACAGCTTAAAATATGTGAAATGTCCCATTTTTTTCTTCTATTTAAATCTCATTATAAATTAAAAAGATAGAATTTATGTCTATATTGAATTTCCCTTTAACAAAAAAAAAAAAAAATAATAATAAAAAATAAAAAAAACATTTTAAACGCTTGACTCCATTTTTATCAATGAATAAAATTGTAAAAATGTCAAACTGAACCTTATTCTATGTTTTATTTATTTTATATATAAACACAAACAAAAACGTTTAGACATTTTTAATTTATCAGAATTTTAATAATGGAATGGAAAAGCGGTTCCTTTTTTTTTAAGTCAAAGTAGAAAAAACATTTATTATATAAATAATAAATTAATTAGTTCTAAAGTAAAATATTTACTTTTTGCTTTCTTGGTTTTAATCAATGCATGTAGACTTCTTCTGGCTTCTTTTTCTGGTTAATCGAATGCTAAATACAATATAAGTCTTAGCCTTTTAACTCAGCTTTTGATTACATAGACCTACCTCTAACAAAAATAACTCATTGATAATCAATTCCATGTTTATTAAAAAAATATCTCAAGATTTAAAATAACAACATAGAAATACAAAGTATAAATAGTATATTTTTTTAATTTTCCAGGGGGTTTAATACAGTTTCATAGAACAGGGAGTCAGACACTAAAAAAATATATAAAAATTTTTATAAAATTTGAATCAATAAAATGGTACATAATACCATATATTATTATATAGATATATGTATAGTATGTATGTACGCAAGCAAATAAATATATAATTTAATATAATCTATTTTTGTATGTTATGTATCTAATATCGATTATGTAACTTTTTTGGTTTTTATCTCTAAGAATTTTATCTTTTGTCCTTTTATTTTTTTATTTTTTTTTGTTGTTTTTTATTTTTCTTTCGCTTTTCATTTTTTCACTATGTTTTAACAACGATTTCTAATAAAGATAAAATCATTGAAGTAGAAACATATTCAAAAACAAAAAACAACAAGGTAGAATATAAACCAACGGTTTTTAAAAGCGCAAATTTCCAAAAGACAATACAAACTGTTTAGCATTGTGACTTGCACAAAAATTTGAAAGCTTAAGAATTTTTTTGTAATAAGAAAATATGTGAATATAATTTTGTGAGGCTGTAAGTCCAAAACCCTATATAAGTAAAAAAAGCTGTTATCACACGTAAAAATGTATTAATGGAGCTTTAATTTTTATGTCTTGCCGAAGAGAAATTTGTACAGGTGCCTAAAAATAGCAAATTTTCAATTTTTCAGGCCTAATAGCTCTTAAACAGGGGGTGGTACAAAAAAATTTCTAAAAGTTCTTTCTGTTCTCAAAATTTCAAGTCTCTATTTAAAATCGTTCCGGAGTTATGAAGGTAGAAAAATTATACAAAATTTGGTTTTCACATAACGGTAAATTTAGATACTAAATTTTAAAAAAAAATGTATAATTTTGATATTAATTTACAAAGCTGACGTCTTCAGATTAAAAAAATCTTAAGCAGAACATGAGATATGAATATGCATTTAAAAATAGGACTTTTTAAAAGTTTGAGGGGCTGTAGTTCCGTAATGGATGGGGCTACATGGTAAAGTTGTTCCACAAAATTAATTTTTTTATAAGACCTACCCATGATTAAAACTTCTTTTCTTTATCTTGGAAGTTTTGTAAACAGACGGACGGACGGACAGAGTGAAACTAATAAGCACATTTTTTCAATTTTTTTTTTGGAAATGTGCTAAAAACATAAAATAAAAATAAGAAGAGAACTAGAAATTGATACGAAAAAGGAGAAAAATTACAAAAGTTAACAAAAAGCAGAAAAAGAAAAGAACAATTTTTTTTAAAAATAGAAATATTATGTAAAACCGAGAAATGAGAAAGGATAATAATAATAGAGTAAAAAAAAAAAAAAAATAGAAACAAAAACGAAACATAGGGTATAAAAAAGAATAAAAATTAAAGAAAAATTGCAACAACTATTTGACAAATGTTAAAAATAAAATTAAAGAGGAAACTTAAATATAATAAGAATAAAACAATGTCAAAATGGTACGCACATTAAACGGATTTATACAGAGGATTATTTTTTTCTCTCTCTGTTTTTTCTATTTTAAATATTTGTTTTGTTGCAATTTCAAATTAACTTTAGTCAAATGGATTGTGTCTTAATTTAAAATTTTGTACTTATTATAACTATTTATCGTTTTATATAACGGTGTATACAAAAAAAAATATTAGTAAAATTGTATACATATAAATAATATATAAATGTAGTAACTAAAATAAAATAGATAAAAATTTTGTGGTCAAAAAGAAAATAATTTTTGATTATTTTTCAAAGACAACAATTAACAGAATATCAGTTAATATAACTTAAGAGGTATAAGAGTTATATTATATATTATGACTATAATATAATGGATTACTATCTCAAGCCTGTATCTCTTTTAATTGTATTTAATTTCCCTGTATTTTCATTTGCCTGTATTTTCATTTGCCTGTATTTCATATTATACAAAAATATATTATATAAATATTCTGTAAAAGGCGTGAATTCACTAAAGTCGCTCCAAATTCAGATTCCCACATATACATATACATATATATATATAAATTTTCTAGAAAAGAGTAAATTCCTGCTTTTGAATGCAATTCTAAAATATCTCCTAATTTAGAATGAAATTTAGGCAAATAAAATACAGGCAAATGACACTACCGTAAAATAAAATACAGGTATATGACACGCTCTTAATATAATATAAAATTTCATAATAATTTTTAAAACGAATTTATTTTTTAAAGTTAATTTGACTTTTTCAAAACGATATCTTAAATGAGATGCTTAATTAATATATTTTAAGTTATTTTTCCTTAAACCCTATTTCATAAGCGGTTATTACATTAATTTTAACTTAAAATCCCATAGTTTTAACTTAATGATTTTTAAGTAAACTATTTTTAGAGTAACTATATATAATTATAAAACTAGTCTAACCGAAAACCAAATAGAAAATTAGCATTTTTCACGAAATTCATTCACTTATTTTAGGAAATCAGAAGTTCACCAAAAGATTTTTAAATAATAGAGACACTTGGCAAATGAAAATCAAGTGGGATAACCAAAACTCCATCTCCATCTTAGAAATTTAGAAAAAAATTTTGTTTTGGGGACGCAACCATATACATATATACTATGTTCAAGTGCATTTGTATTTTAGTTTATAATCTAATTTTTTTTCGCTGTTTCTAAATAATCAAAGAATTTTTCTTTATGAAGAGATCTAAATATAGATATGCCAAAAGCAGCTTCACAAAATTTGACATTTAAGTTTTTGAGAAATGAAAATTTATGAAAATTGAAAAGTTGATAATATATACTTAGTTTACGGTGAAAGTAAAAGTTTCCTAAACATAATTTGGTAATATTTTTGCCCTTCCTTATATAAATTAATATCTAATATTGATGGTATTTTGGTGTCATTAAAATGATTTTTTTATAAAACTTTATTCTAATACATTTCGTTTAAATAACTTTAGTTACACTTAAAACCATTTTTATGAATGCCTACTTAATTCAATGAAAGTATTATTAAAAATTTCTTTTAATTAAATAACTTATCCTTATCTAATACCCTATTCTAATACCTTATAAAGGGTGACATTTAGAGTTATTTAAGATATATTAAATAAAACTTATATATTATAAAGGTACAATCATTATTGGATACCTAATATGTAAAATCTTAAGTATTTTCTCGAAATTTATTTTAATTTAACGTATAAACTAAAGTGAAGTATTTTATGCCATTTTGTTAAATTGTTATTAATATTTTCTTTATTTTAATTCGTAATTTTATAGTAATATTAATATAATAAAGAATTCTATAACAACTCTTCAGTGCACTTAATTGATTAGTTTTTGTGACGTTTAGGTTATCCATAAGTAAAAATCTTCAAATTAAATACAAAACCAAAATAAATTCCTGTTTAAAACATTACTTAAAAACAATTAATGCTCTTAATCTTAAAAGGTAGATTATATTTGTTTTGAATTTATTATATATAATAAAAATTTTTGCAAAATAGTTACTTTGTAAGTTGATTTTTTGAAGATGGATGCTTTTGATATTCGAAAAAAACTATTGCAGAGTATACTTTCAAAAATGTATAATAAAAGAAATAAATAATACTTATACTGTGCCTATTATACTTATTATTTAACAAAAATGTTGGATAAAATTATGTAACATTTATTTTTTAACAGTTAAATAATAAGGACCTTAATTTTTGGTATTACAAAGATATTATATCTTAAAAAGAAAAAGCATGGGTGGGAATCTTGATTTGATTTTTTTCTTAAATATTTTTGTACAAAAATCTTGAAAATAAAGATTTTGAATAAAACGAGGAAGAGTGCAATAGAGTAGACTGTGTCAACTCTAGGATACCCGTATGCACGTAATATATCGTGTTTCTATAAAACTTGATCATCTTTTAAAAACATTAAGATGTTTTAGTACCGACGTTAACTAGAGAAATATATTTATGTAAATTGTGGAGCTATATGACAGCTACCCGAATCTATTGCGCCTAGCTTAATTAAGTTCCAAGAAATGCAAGAAGCCTGAACCAGCTGTTTTAGACCAATCAAATTTTATAAAAGTTTTTGGCATGTAGACATCTTTTCACTAAATTTCAGATAGCTAGCTTCAACAAACACTGAGGTATTTTCATTTAAAAAGAGAAGTTGTATGGCAGTTACCCGAATCTGTCTTACATCACAACCAAATTTTACAGAAGTTGTTGCCATAAAACTTGATCATCATTTGCAAAATTTCAGATACCTAGCCTATAAATAGACACTGAGTTATTTCCATTTAAAGAAATAAGTTGTATGGCAACTACTCGAACCTGGCGGCCGAAAATACTGGATTTAAATAGCAAAACTAGCAATTTTGCAAAAGTGACGTAAAAAAATTTCAGCCTCCTACCTCCTTTATTTTTTGAGTTATCGTGTGGACCGACAAACGGACGGACGTACATGGCTTAATCAACTCAGAATGCGATTCTGAGCCGATCCATACCTTTGACACTATATCTAGCTCGACTCCTTTAAGGTGTCGCAAACTTAATGGCAAATTTATTATACCCTTGAACATAGTTCATACGGGTATAAAAATTTTAGAATTTTATGTTGAAGACAAATATATATATTTCGTTTACGATTTTCGAAAAATTTCAATTTCAAAAACTTTAGCGAGTTTTTGGGGGTACCTAAATCGCAGCACTCTTAATTTTCAATGTTTTGATATATAATATGGTAAAAAAAAAAAATTAGAAGAAATTTGTTTACAAAAGCAAGGTTTTTCTAAAACATGTATAAATACTAACACCAATAATCGACCTATATTGTTCAGAACTATTTTATTTTTTTTTATACCCTAGACCTAAAGTATAGGGTATATTAACTTTGGTATGGTGTTTGTAAACAGGAAGAGGAAGCAAATTAAATATGGATATTTATATATATAATCTTAACCAGTGGCACCTCCTGAGCCGATTTAACGATGTCCGTTGGTGCATCCGTCCGTTCACACCGAATTCAAAAGCTAATAGAGCTATCTTGATAAAATTTATATAGTAGGTTTCTAATTACGAAAAAAAGGCGGGCAATTGCATCTGGAAAAAATTGGTCCATGAGTTCGGAATTGGGAAGCTTCTACACGATTCCAAGAGCAAACAACATATCTTCAAAAACAATAAAGGTTCTATGAAATTGGTTCAAGCGTGTTCTGTCATGTTTCCTTTATGTTTCTGAAATTTAAGACGATTTGGACCATGGGTTCGGATTTTAGAAGCTTTCGAACGAGACTCAGAGCAAACGGGCATATCTTCAGAACCAATAAAGATCCTTTACATTTGGTACAAGGGTATTTTGTCATCTTACCTTTCGTATAAAATTAAAAACTGATATTTGAGATGAACTTAAAATTTTAGATGAATTGCAGTGGTGATTCGGGTAGCTGATACACACACTTCTCAAGGCCTAACAAGCATATCTTTGAAATTAATAAAGATAGAAACTTGAAATTTTGTACAATGGTTGTAAAAGCGTTTTATGTTTTTAGTTTATATTATTAAATAACTATCTAAAATAACTTATTACTTTTTAATTTAATTTGAATTTTTCAGGTGTAGGGTATTAATAAGTCGTTTATAGTCGTTATATACAAAGTCTCTAAAATATAGATTACAAATATTTTTTATATACTGTATAATGTTCTAGACAATTAATAATTACTATTTGCTGAAATGATTTTTTTACGCAAAATAATTATGTAAATATCTATAAATTTTCTAAATTTAATAACAAAATCAAAGCTTCCAGCAATTGATTAAACTTGAACTGCTTTTTGTAAATTAAATATTTTTAGAAATATTTTTTATCTTAATTTACCATCTTTTTGAACAAGAACAAAAAAATAATGAAATCTGTAGAATTTATATTTAATAAGTTAATTATAACCGAAAAATGTTGTAAGTGGTTTTTTTTCAAATTATTATTTACAATAATTGTTTACCATTAAGACAAGAGGCGTAAAATAATTATTTCTACTTAAACATGTGCATTTATGTATATTTTTATATAATATACTCGTATATATTATATAATATATATCATGGTCTGTAAATAAAAAAATTGAGGTCAAGAAAAAAATAAATTAATAAATTATGTTAACTTAATGTGAAAAAAAAGAAAAAAATTACTTAGTTTTTTTTTATTAATATGATTTTTTAATTTTAAATGAGTAGAAAAGTACTTTAATTTGTCCACAAAAATAGCCAAACAATTTGAATTTCAAGTATCTACTTAACCCGAAATTTTTCAACTGCAGAAATTTTTTTTTTTTAACTTATGTTCGAACATTCAAAAATTTTTAAGTTAAAAACCTTAAAACAAATGTCAACAACAGGATAAGAAGTCATATTATATTATAGGAATGCATATACCAATTCCTTTTAGGTTTTTTTTTAATTGTGGTATTAACCCACCATTTATGTTGTATAATTGTATGGATCTCAATTGTTACCAGTTTTGTTAATACTTTTTTTACTTTACAAAATGATTGCTTTTATATTAGGAATATTTTTTTTAGAATAGCCAATTTTTTACGATAAAAATTTCAAAATATTTTTTAATCTCAATTAAAATTTTGTTGATTTATTCATAATTCTTTTCATATTAGATATATATATATAATCTAATAGATATATAATATAATCTAATTTTTTTAAGCTAATTTTTTCATAGTATCAACATTTTGCTTAATGAGACAAAAAGGTGGGAGAGACCGAAAAATATAAAAATGAACAAATAACGAACAAATAATGAACTCTTCCTATGACAAATAATCTTTTGAGATTCTTTAATTTCCCGATTGAATGGTTGTTATCCTTAAAATTATGGTATTTCACTATATTAAGAAAAGAATTGTTTATTTTTTTACCAATTATTTGATGCCATAATTCAAATTTAGAAAAGTAGTTTAGAAAATAAATAAGGGCCCTGATTTCGATAGTCATATCACTTTCATTTTTTATGAAAAACAAAATTTTTGATTTGGATACTCATAAAAATGAAAAGAAGCTGATTTTGATAGTCATATTTTATGAATATACTCATTTAAAACGTCAAATTTTCTCATTTTGAAATTGTTAAATTAGTGCTTGTAAAAATGGACTTAGGAAAAAATTATGAAATATTTTATTTATATTTATGTGAATATAGGCATTTTTATAAGTATGCCCATTAATTTGTGAATTAGAAGTCATTCCGACATGTTTAAAAAAAAGGTACTCAGTACTCACCGATTTTGTAGTAAAGTTTATATATCATAAAAAAAAAAATAAAAAAGTTCAACTTTTAATCCCGCCCCAAAAAAACACAGAACACAAAAACTAAGGAACCACTTTTCGGCACTTTTTTTAGTTTTTTGCTTTTTTTCTATTACAGTATTGGGAACTACGCGTTTTAAATCTTAATTTTTTACTTATAGCTTTTCTTTGTATAGTCAAAAGCTCAAAATAAGAAAGTATTGCCGGTTTTAAAAATAATATAAATCATTTTAATTTTAAATTCCATTTCATTTTGTCCGACTATCGAAATCGCATAAAATTATTAAAATGAAATGAAATTTTTCATTTTCATTTTTATGAAATGACTATCGAAATCAGGGCCAAGGTGTAATATAAAAGCAAAGGTTTTTAAACGTGTACATTTTCAAAAAGATAATAAAGTATGTAAGAAAAAATTGTGAAAAGTCAAGAGACTCTTCCTTGAATATTTTAAGGAAATCGTATATCATATGTAAAAATATAACATTATAACTTAAATTTCTACATTTTACTTTTTAAATTATCAAAGAAAGCAGAATGTAAACTAATGGTTTTTAAAAGCGCACATTTCCAAAAGACAGTACAAACTGTTTAGAATTGTGACTTGCACCAAAATTTGAAAATTTCGTAAAAGAAAAAATGTGAAAATAGGACTTTTTTGCAATTTTGAAAGGCTGTCAGTCCGAAACCCTATATAACTAAGAAAAACTGTTATTGAACCTTTAATTTTTATGTCTTGTCGATGAAAAATTTATACAGGTGCCTAAGTTACAGTTATATGTAAAAATAGCAAATTTACAAATTTTGAGTCGTAATAGATAAAAATAATTTGGTTTTCATATAACGGTAAATTTAAATACTCAATTTTAAAAAATATATATAATTTTGATATTGATTTACAAAGGTAATTGATTTACAAATTCCAGTCGAATGGTGTTTTCAGATTTAAAAAATGTTATGTAGAACATGAGATATATGAATTTAAAAATAGAGCTTTTTCAAAGTTTGAGGGGCTGTAGCTCCGGAATGGAGGGGTCTACATGAAAAAATTGTTGTACAACAACATTTTTTTTATGAGACCTACCAATGGTTTAAATTTTTTTTCTCTATCTTTAACGGTGTAGATGTTTTGTAAACAGACGGACAGACGGACGGATGGCAGATGGACCGATAAAGTGAAACTAATAGGGACATTTTTCAAAATTTTTTAGGAAATGTGCTAAAAAGGTGACTAAGTTATAGATGATTAGAAATAGCAAGTTATCAATTTTTCAGCTCTAATAGCACTTAAAAAACGTTTCTGAGTTAATTCTGAAAGATCTTTCTTCTTTTGAAATTTGAAGTTTTTATCTACAAGACCTGAGATGAAAACATTTGAAAATAGAATATTTGCCAATTTTGAGGGATGTATAATAGATAGGGGTACATAAAAATGTTATTCCTCAACATTAATTTTAACCTATCTATGGTTATAATTTCATTTATTTAGCTTTAACATTCTAGAAGTTTTGTAGCAGAGAGATGAACGGATATTCTAATATTATAAATCTATTAAAGCAATTTTTTAGTTTTTTTTTTTGAAAAATGTGCTATAAATTCGGATTCTTAAAATCTAGAATTTTAGTAGGAACTTTATAACTATTATTTACAGATGTATTTTTTAACCGCAAATCATGTTGTTTTTCATAACATATAATTTTTAAAATGTATTTGTTTTTTGGTGCAGGATATAGTGCCCCAGAAATAAAGTTTTATTTCCGTCTCGTTTGCTGAATATTTCCTTCTTTTTTTGGTGTACTGGTAATCTATACACTGATTTAGTAACCAACTCTAAAATTCCTTCTAATTTCAGAAAAATTTTTTTTTTCTGGTACACCTATTCAAAATGTGTTCTTTATTTTTTTTTATTTATTATTTTGTTTACATATTTCTAATGTAATTTGAACTTGAATATTTTATTGATGTTGGCATAAATGAACAACCGCCAACTTATTAAGAAACGGCTATCTGAGAGCTTTGGTCAGCCTTCCGTGAACGCGGCATTTGATATGATTAAGGAAGAACTTCACAAAATGAGGATTTCAATAATTTGTTGAGCGGGAGTTTCTGGATGGCAGCACCTACAATTTGAAATTCATTGTTGTTTAAATATCTATGTACAAAAATTATTAGGAAGAATATAAGGATTGGTTACTGTTCAATAATTTATTTAGCAATAGTTGGTTTTGTCTAGAAGGGATTTTGAAAAGTTGGATTTTGGAAAGGAAGGTTTTGAAAAAGCACAAAAAGTATTAAAAATGCCAGTCTTTCGTTCTAGACCTATTATTTTATTTGTATATTATGATTTTATCATAGCTATTTATATTAAAATTTTAGAACAGAATTTCAAAATTTTTTTAAATATAAAAATAAAATTCTACTTTATTTTCTTTTTAATATCGACTATATTTCGTTTTCAAAACGGTAATTAAGCCGAAATTGTTAAATTTGAGATTTTTGCTTTATTTTCGCATCGCAAAATAAATTAGCCCAATTCGGCTTTATTGCCAGGTAAGGCACAGTAAGGTACGTACTACTACTTTCGTTAAACCAAAATCACATTCGAAAATTTGGAACTTTGAAAATTGAAAATCGCACGGTTACGAGTGTAAAATTAAATTTCTTATAGTATATAATGCTTACACAGTTAGGCAACAGTATCAAAATTTTCTATTCGCAACCCTACGATTTTCGATTTTCAAAGTCAAAATTTTCGAATGCGATTTTCGTTTAACGAAAGTAACACTACGCGGTAAGGCACCTGGGGTCTTATTTTCTTTCACCGTTTTTTTTTTTTATTTCCTTCAATCTTAATTCAATTTTGTTTTGTTAATTTCCAATCAGAATAAATTTATATTGAAGCATATTTTGTTTATTTTGAAATTCTTCTTAAATTTTAGATTTTGTAAATTTAAAATAATTTTTCATACTGTTATGTTATCAAAAACAAATCAATTCATTGTTTTTTTTTAAATTTAATATCAACAATTTTTCTATTTCTATCCCGTTTCAATCAAATCTATACCACCTTTTAGTCAAAACATTATTTTATACATTAAAGATGTATAGCACGTATATATTATGTATAATAATATTATCTATATACATATTATGTTTTAACTATATGTAGATATAAAAAGATAATATAATGTTTTATGGAACAGATAATTGTAATTTTCTCATTAGATTTAAATTTCAATTGGCAAAACAAAAGCAAAAGAAAAAAGAAAATTATTGGAAAATGGTATTTTTTAATATCAAAGATTGAAAATTGTTGTTGTAAAAACAAATGAATTAAAAGGAGAAAAAATGACATATATTCAAAAAATTTGTATTCAAAATTCATTTTTAAGGTGTTTTGTTTTAAATAGGTGAATGTGTTTCATTATAATATGAACGTATTATCATTTCAGATTTATCTTAAAATATTTTTAAATTCAATACAATACCATTCATTTTAACTTCCATTATTATTTAGCACTGATTATACAATTTCTCCATCTATTCACTTATATATATATATATTTACTCTACTCACTTGTAAAATAAACCCTTTATATACCATAATAATCAACAAAATTTAAAATTCAAGACATACCAGATTAGATGTAAAGAGTGTGATTATCGTTTTATGCACGAAATCCATACCTACTTATCAATATTATATTGTGTGGATGCAAAATTATACTCGATTGGTATTTCTATAGAATTCAATAAAAGAAATCCTATATTATTGTTTTGTTTTTTTTTTTTTTCTTGGTTAAAAACAAGAAAACTGTAATCAATATTAGAATGCAACAAAATTTGAAGATATTTTTAGAAATTAAGGGGGAATAACTTAACTTCCACAGATATAAAATCCGTGAAGGTTGTGTTCTCTTAAATGGACTTAAGTTCTATGAAAGTAAAGTCCGTTTTTTTAAATAGACTTATGATGAACTTATAATGAATTTTCTATGAGACATAAGTTCCATTGAAATTATGATCAATTTGTTTAAGTCATAAGTTCCGTCGAAAGAAAAAAAGTCAAATTTAAATTGTGTAAAAAACGGAAATATATAAATTATTATGTAGATGGGTGTATTAAACTTTACCGAAACCATATCACAAATTTAAATTTTATTGAAGAAAATCCGGAATGATAGAAAATCAGAATTGCTCTTTTTTCCAAAATATTAATATATATATGTACATATATATGTCCATATGCAAAATTTTAAACTAGGAGGATTTTTTGAGTTTTGATTCAAGGAATCGGAAAATATTAATATATCCATGCATATATGCGAGATTCTGAATTAAAAGGAATTTTAGAATTGAATTCTGGAAAAGTGTATAACATCCTGATTTTACAACCAATTGTAAAGTCCTCACTAATTATTTTTTTTATATACATGTTGGAAAAGTGGAACGATGGCCATTATAACAAAAAAGTGCTTAATTTATAGCCATTTTATTTGAGGCTTAGCCTCCAATATAAAGTGGTTAGAATTTCCATTGAACTTAAGTACATTTAGAAATGGCGATAAATTTAATGGAACCTAAATTCATTTAATAGGACATTAGTTCCATAGAACTAATGTCAGTGGAAGTTAAGTTATCCCTCCGAAATTAAATATACAGAATAAAAGAAAATTAAAATTTTATTATAAAATTTTACATATTATCTGAAAATTTGTAAAATATAGATTATATTTTCATTTGATTAAATTTAATCTAATAAATAAAATAAATTATATTATTTAATTAAAGTGAGTAGTACCTATACTTCAGTATGGTAATAAAAAATTAAAGTAATTTTTTTAAATAGTAAAAACTTAATAAAAGATTTACTTTTTACTAAGAAAAGTTTTATTAAGTGGAAACAACTTAATGGTATGGTATAAAGTATTTGATTTAGAGTATTTGAATAGAACATCTTGTTGGTTTTGAATTCATACCACATATTATAATATACCTAAATCAATACTATGATAATATACTAAAAAATGCTTTGTTTGAATTAAGGATCATAAAGGGAAAAGAAAAATTAAATATCTTAGACGAACAATATGAAGTTTTATGAAAAAATCAGCTATGTCCACTACAGAACCGATCGCAACTATTAAGGCATATTTGTTTTCAATAGGGTTATATTTATATTATATAAAAGCTATATATTATAAATATATATATATAATAATAATAAGATAAAACATGTATGTACCTATATTATTTGTATATTTGTACATTTCCTGCACAAAATTATGAAATTGAAAAAAAAGTTTTGAAATAAAATAAAATTTCGTATTTATTAAGATTAATAATAACACAAAAATAATTCTTGTATAGGATAATAGATGGAATATTTATTTCTCATAGTCTTGTACAATACTACAGTCGAATAATCAACAGCTTAGTAAAATTAATGATTCTCGAAACTTAGTCAAGTATAAATAATAAATGACTAAGTGGATATTCTAAGTTCCTTATAGGAGTGGCAAGGGAAAAAAAAACACACAGAAAAAAAATTGTGTAAATAGTGAAAATGAGGACGAATCTAAAAGTTTATAGAATCAAAAAGTTTTATATGAAAAAGTTGTTGCTCTTTATTTGTGTAACAACTTTTCCTTCATAACTTTTTTCATAGGATCATCAGAGCAGAGTCAGAGCTGTCAAGCAAAAAAATTGTGTTTCTTTTTATGCTCAGAATATCCAGATTATACATTTTGTGTTTCTTTTTTAACTCAGAGCGGTCAGAATTCAGATAAAAGTTTGCTGTGAGCGCTCGAGATCTACTCTGAGCATTGATCTGATGAGAAAAAGAAAAACGCCAATAATATTTTTGTTTTTCAAAATATTCGTAACAAATATATAAATTACCCTATAGTAAAGTAGCACTTTTAGTAGCAAACCTATAGTAGCAAAAACAGAAAGACGGACGATTAAACAATTAACTTTCAGATATTAATAATAAATTTAATATTTCATACTAACTTTCTCTGCTCAAATGACTATATAAAAATTAGCATTTTTAATTTAAAAAAAAAAAAAAATTTAATTATTTTAATCTGAATTTGTAAAATTATTTTAGTATTTAAGAAAATGAAAATTATTTATTATGTCATTATTTTCTAAGTACTTATCTAATCATTTGTAATTTATTAAATGCCATATTTAACATTATAATAATACATAGGTATATATTATTTTACAAGCTTTTAAAATGCATTTTATTTGAAATATTAAAAGTCTCCAAAGTTTAGACAGAACAGTTTATTTTGAAGGATTTTATCTTTTTTTTTTATTTTTTGACAAACAGGTGTCAAACTTTATAAAGAAAGTTTAAGAAATAATTTATTCATTCATATTATAATTTTGAGAAAAAAAAATACAAACAGTTGGTACATAGATGTTATAAGAAATTATTTCAAATAAATCAATGTCATATTTTGTTTTTTTTTTGTTCAAAATAAATAATACAAATACAGGTTTAGAAAAGAAATGAATCGAATCAGAAAAAATAATAATATTAGAAAAAAAAAAAATGGTTTATTCTTTTTTTATTTTTTTTTTTTTAATTAGAAATTGTCGTCATTTCCATGAAATATATTTTTCAATATCGTATTTCAATGATTTGTTTTTTTTTCTTCATATATATTGTAACTGTTTCACAATAGGTGGCAGTAGGGAGCGTTCCATAATCTCGGTTTAATAAATCCTTTTTTTAAAATCTCGTTTTTACAAAATTTCGTTTTTAGAAAATCTCATTTTAGAAAATCTCGTTTAGAAAATCTCGTTTTTTGAAAATCTCGGTTTTGTTATATTTGGTTTTTAAGATTTTTTCTTGTATCTATATTAAAAAAATAAAAGAAAATTGGAAAAATTTATATTTTTTCAAATAAAAACGAGGAAGAATACAGTTGACTTTGTCAACTCTTAGATACCCGTACGAACCGCTAGTATGTTCGCAGCCACTCTGCTTACAATATTATTTTTTTAATATTTTAGTATTTTAAAATAATTTGGGTGAATTTTATAATTTCTAGAACTATGGGTTGTACATATATTCAAACTATATGTTTATATGTACATTCTTCAAAAGCAGATTCTAACCTTCCACATAACGATTATCAATCCAAAACTTTTTCAAATATTCTATAGTACCATTTAATACTAAGCGGTAAATGTATATTAAATTTACTAAGTACAAAACAGTAAATATAATTTTAAATATTATATTATATTATATTTAAATATTCCATTGATAGAATAATTTCTTATAAGTACAATAAAATACATATATGTATGTAAATAGGGCGCTATATAATATACATCTATACTCTTATCATTCATTCACTAGTGACATATACGATATGTAAATAAACATGATATTATATAAGTATGTATATATATCAATATCATATAAATAAAAATTCTTCAAGCAACCGTTATGTTGTTTATTTAATTACATTTTTTTGTACTACGCATTATATCCTCAACAATTTCAAATTATCGAGTAAAACAAATGCAAAAAATTTGTTGAAGAAATTTGTTAAAAAATTTGAAAAAATCAAGTAATACTTTCGTCAATTATAAAGTAACCCTATATTATTAAACAAAGTTGTTAACAGAAATAGAAGTATAATGTTGGAGCCTTAATTTTTGTGTAGTACTTCAAAAAAAATTTAACAGGTGTTCAAGTTACAGGTGTTTAAAAATAGGAAATTTTCAGTTTTTGACCCCTTACAGCTCCTAAACGGGGGGTGATACGAAAAAAATTTCTGAAGTGACTCATACTAATTTTCAAAGATCTAACTTCTGTCAAAATTTCAACTTTTCAACTTTAACCGTTTAGAAGATGGAAGGGTTAAAGAATTTTGCAAAATTTGAGTTTCGCATAACGGTAAATTAAGACACCGTATGCCACAAATATATATTTATTGTATACATACTTTTAAAGCTGATGAAAGTAGTAATCGTTTGGGGTTTTCAAAATGAAGATATACCTTATACAACTTGTGCTATAACAATTTAAATATAAAGCTTTTTTGAACCTTTGGGGAGCTGTAGCTCCGAAACGGGTGGGGCTGCAAAAAAAGTTATTAAAAATAAAATTAATATTTTTGTGAGATCTATCAGTAGTTAAAATTTCATAGCTCTATTGCAAAAAAAATGTGGGGATCTAAAAGTTAGGTGTTCGAGAGCTACCCTAAGGCTTGGTCCAAACTCAACCAAAAAAAATAAGGAACCTACAAATTATTCCCAAAATATTTTGTGTAAATTTCAAGATTCTAGCTTTCTTAGTTTTTGAGTTAGCGTGCTGACGGACGGACGGACGGACGGACGGACGGACGGACGGACGGACGGACGGACATGGCTCAAAAGTCTTAGAATTTTTTTCTGATCCGATCCATACCTTTGAAGGTATATCTAGCTCGCTTATTTCGAGGTGTTACAAACGGAGGAGTAATTTTATTATACCCGATCCTATCGTACGGGTATAAAAAGGCGGCGCACTTACGTATGTTAATAGAATAAAACCCAATTTTTTTTTTTTTTTTTTAATTACTTTTATTTTTTGTTATAATTTTACAGTCTTATAAATATTTTAACCTACAAAACAAAGTTAACAAAAAAGGTTTAATTATTTTAATTTTTTAACATTTAAAAATATTTTAATTTTTTTATGTTAAATTTAATATCTAATACGTTAAAATTTATTCTAATTGTTTAATTTACAGTATGTTGTATTATTAATATTTATTTATCATTGTAAAATTTTAAAAAAGCAATGTTTAATATTTTTCGTTTTATAAAACTTAACTAACTTAACCTAGCTAAACCTAACTTAATTTTATCTAAAACTAATCTTATAAGCTCAAATAACACAAGTGTTTTTAGATGATATATTAATATGTATTTAACCACCAATAATCTTTTCTTATTATTTTATCTTTTTCTGTTATGCACATATCAAATCTTATATTATCTCCATTAATGTTGCCTGGGATATATTCGATTTTTTTGCATGTAGCCCGTCTACTATAATGAAATAGTATAGGGACATGATCTTGGTTTTGAATATATCCATATTTGTCTAAGAAGATGAAATGCTCAGGAGCTATAAAGCCCGTGAGCAAGGTCTTCTTAATGTACTCCTCATTGTGGTAAAATATATGTGATATTAAACCATTCTCTGGAGTATTTAGTGCTCTATCATAATGACTTCTGATTAATTTTATCATAAAATTATCTATTCTCATGATTTTTGCTTCCTTGTACAAGTATTTATTGGAAGAATAAAACCCAACATTTTTATTCAAAATGTTGTCAAAATGTTGTGTGGACTTACAGCCAAAATTGTGTTGTCCTGGGCATAGGAGGACAAAAAAAAGAAAAATAAAAACAAAATTCATTTAATAAATAAAACTTATAATGAATAAATTGTTCAATAATATCACAATAAAAATAACAATTCAATTTTTATATTATATGTTAAAAAAAAATGTTATCACATGTGAAAATCTGATAAAAAAAACATGTGAAAAGATTTGTTTTTTAAGTTTTCTTTCTTGTATCCTAAACATATGCAATTACTTTTATGGTTTAATGCACAATATAACGAACTATTTTTTTTTTTTTTTAATAGTTTTATTGCTGCATTTAAATATAATTTTTATTCTTATCTTATTCTAAACAAAACTAAAAAATGAATTTGTTTATATCTAAATTAAAGTACTCATGGCTTACAGTAGCTAAGCTCTCTTACTTAAATTTATATAATTTAAATTCGATAAAAATTTTTTTTTAATTATGCATTTATTTTAAATATTATAATATATGTATTTTTTTTTATGACCTATATAAGCATAAGTAAAGTAGAGTAAATATAAGATATTGGAATTGCAAATATTTAGGATGAATGCCAAAAACTTGTCATTACAAAATATTATATAATATTATTAATAATGTCATTCAAATTATTTATTTTTATTCTTAATACAAACACAATATACCTGTGTTACGATTTATGTCATTCCGTTATTTATATTTTGATTTATTTTGTTTATAAAATTATTATTTAGTTTTTTCCATCAAATTCACTTATTTTCAAAAAACTTTTATAATTTTCATTTAAATCTTTTTTTAAATTAAGCTATTCGTTTTTTGTCATCGACCTGACATCACATTAATCCCTTCAAATCAATAAAAAAGATCATATCTTTTAGAAAATCTCGTTTTTTTATATTTTGTTTATTTTTTTATTTTTTTGGGCCGGCCCCATGAGATTTTCTAAAACGAGATTTTCTTAAAACGAGATTTTCTAAACGAGATTTTCTAAAACAAGATTTTCTAAACGAGATTTTCTAAAACGAGATTTACTAAACCGAGATTTCAGACCCAACCCGTGTCAGAAATATAACTAATTAATTGGAAGTAAAGAAACAATTTGATGACAACTCTGTATTTCTGATGTGTATATTTAACAATTCATTCGATTTGAACTATTTATTACACTAGGTCTTCCCGTTACATTATATACGCTGCAAAATCTTCTACCTTTTAAAATAACAGGACATCCTGTATAATATATTTCATATTTTATAGATTTCTTTTAACAAAAAGTATTTTTGATAAAATATGAC
Source organism: Poecilobothrus nobilitatus (assembly GCA_947095535.1). NCBI lineage: Eukaryota > Metazoa > Arthropoda > Insecta > Diptera > Dolichopodidae > Poecilobothrus > Poecilobothrus nobilitatus. The sequence goes on along the minus strand of OX352773.1, from coordinate 252,156,764 downwards.
TACTTCAAACTTTTAAACTTTTATATTTTCAATTTAGAAAAGAATAATATTAACGCTTTTCGATTAAAGTCTAACATGCCCTTTGGAAATCATTGTAAAATTTTTTGATAATAAGAATTTTCTTTTTGTTTTTTAAAAATTAAAATTTGAATATTTTAAAATCAGTACGAAATTCAAACTGATAACAAAATGATTAAAAAAGACAAAAAATTATCAGTTGGCAAAGATCAGGCTTTCAGACAATTTTGCATTATTAACTTTCTGATGTTTAAAGATAATTTTTTTGTAAACAGGCTGCTTAAAATTATATTTTATAAATATACGTTTAAAATTAATTCAATGTATTAAATAGAAAATATATTTATAATATATCGTAGCGATTAAGAAAAATCGATAGTGGGTATCATGACATAAAATAAAACTTACCTTAAACTTATATAGAAATATAAATGCCTTTTAAAACAGAAGTATCAAGAATGAAAAAAACGAGGAAGAATACAGTTGACTTTGTCAACTCTTAGATACCCGTACGAACCGTTAGTATGTTCACAGCCTGTCACTCTCCTTACAATATTATTTTTTTAATATTTTAGTATTTTAAAATAATTTGGGTGAATTTTATAATTTCTAGAACTATGGGTTGTACATATATTCAAACTATATGTTTATATGTACATTCTTCAAAAGCAGATTCTAACCTTTCACATAACGATTATCAATCCAAAACTTTTTCAAATATTCTATAGTACCATTTAATACTAAGCGGTAAATGTATATTAAATTTACTTAGTACAAAATAGTAAATATAATTTTAAATATTATATTATATTATATTTAAATATTCCATTGACAGAATAATTTCTTATAAGTACAATAAAATACATATATGTATGTAAATACGGCGCTATATAATATACATCTATACTCTTATCATTCATTCACTAGTGACATATACGATATGTAAATAAACATGATATTATATAAGTATGTATATATATCAATATCATATAAATAAAAATTCTTCAAGCAACCGTTATGTTGTTTATTTAATTACATTTTTTTGTACTACGCATTATATCCTCAACAATTTCAAATTATCGAGTAAAACAAATGCAAAAAATTTGTTGAGGAAATTTGTTAGAAAATTTGAAAAAATCAAGTAACACTTTCGTCAATTATAAAGTAACCCTATATTATTAAAAAAAGTTGTTAACAGAAATAAAAATATAATGTTGGAGCTTTAATTTTTGTGTATTACTTCAAAAAAATTTTAACAGGTGTTCAAGTTACAGGTGTTTAAAAATAGGAAATTTTCAGTTTTTGACCCCTTACAGCTCCTAAACGGGGGGTGATACAAAAAAAATTTTTGAAATGACTCATACTAATTTTCAAAGATCTAACTTCTGTCAAAATTTCAAGTTTCCAACTTTAACCGTTTAGAAGATGGAAGGGTTAAAGAATTTTGCAAAATTTGAGTTTCGCATAACGGTAAATTAAGACACCGTATGCCACAAAAATATACTTATTTTATATATACTTTTAAAGCTAATGAAAGTAGTAATCATTTGGCGTTTTCAAAATGAAGATATACCTTACACAACTTGTGCTATAATAATTTAAATATGGAGCTTATGGTGAGATCTATCAGTAGTTAAAATTTCATAGCTCTATTGCAAAAAAAATGTGGAGATCTAAAAGTTAGGTGTTCGAGAGCTACCCTAAGGCTTGGTCCAAACTCAACCAAAAAAAATAGGGAACCTACAAATTACTCCCAAAATATTTTGTGTAAATTTCAAGATTCTAGCTTTCTTAGTTTTTGAGTTAGCGTGCTGACGGACGGACGGACGGACGGACATGGCTCAAAAGTCTTAGAATTTTTTTCTGATCCGATCCATACCTTTGAAGGTATATCTAGCTCGCTTATTTCGAGGTGTTACAAACGGAGGAGTAATTTTATTATACCCGATCCTATCGTACGGGTATAAAAAGGAATAGGAAGAAAAAAATATGTTAATCATCATCAGCATTTAGAAAGGATAAAATCTCAATCTCAAGGAAGAATAAAATCTCAATACATCTCTTCTTCATGAAAATAATTGCGAATTCACCTAATCTACTCTATTATAGTCTAAACTCTTTAGAAATATATAATTATTCTATATTTACTGTAATTTTCAATTAAATGTAAACAATATAAAACAATTTTCGATTTCATTATTTGAGCATCTAATACCTTTTCAAACCACTAACATCTTTTTAACCTTATTCCAAATTTTAATTTGAGCATAATCTTTCCTTAATCAAACGATAAAAAGTTAATAAAGGTTAGTCAAAAAGGGACATAGTATTTAAAGGGTTAAAATCTCTTGCTTCCTTTTCAATTATTCAAAAATTTAATAAATTATATATTTATGGTCTATTTTATTTTAATACCAACCCTATTTGTTTAATATTTTATTTAAAAGTTTTGTATTTGTATTTGTATTTGAAGAAATTAAATAAAATGCATAATTTTTCTTAAAAGCAAATCAATTAATATAATGTATAATATTTTAACATTTAATTATTTAAATATTTTTTTTTTTTATTTACACAAATATTTAATCATTGGTAACAAAAAATAAAAAATAAATTTTTTTTCTTTTTCATTTCAGAATAAAACAATGGCTGCCGGTTCTCTAATATTTAAAATATTAATAAAAAAAGAAAATATTTATTATTCACATCAATAATATTCACACAAATAATTAAATAGTAAACTGTAATAATATGAACAACCACAAAACAAAATAGTTGCATTGTATTAACATTCAACAACAATAAGCAACATTATAAACAACATAAAAAATTATAATAAAAAAAAAAAAAAAGAAACAAAATAAAAACAAAATAAGACCTTCGACAGAAACAGTGAGTGTTTAGAACTTCATTAGCAAAATTGCAATTTATTACAATTGAAAAGATTTCAACCATTATTATTCTTAATTGAATCTTAAACTAAACCAGAAATAAAATTAGAAAGAATTACAAGAAACAAAAATAATAAAAGATAATAATAATATGAAAAGCAAGAAAAGTAACAACAAATAAATAAATAAAAAATAAAAGAAAAACATTTTAAATATATAAAAATAAGTGAGAAAAAAAACAAAAATTAAATAAAGAAGTAAAAACGTATTCTGAATTTCTTAAGAAATAAAAAAAAAAAAAAAAAACTAAAAATTAAATATAAGAAATAACGGAAATTAAAATGAGTTAAACTGCAGTCCTTAACCTGATTTTTTTTTTTTTTTTTATTCTTGTAAAATACCATATACTCATTCAGTTACTTAACAAAAGAAACTCTAAGATAATTAAAAATAAAATACAATTAAAATAATAATAAAAGAAAAATTACCAAGAAAATTCATTTTATTTTATGGTATATACATTAAGAATATGAAAATTTTTACAACAACAACTACAAATATTTAAAATAATAAAATAAATGCAAAAGAAGAAGAAAATTTTCAACATTTTAAAATTATTTTTCTAAATAAAATACAAAGTATAATAACAATACATTTACACATACCATATTGTATGTATATGTAAATAATACATAATATAATATAATATAAAATCTAAAAAAAAAACAAAAAAAAAAAAAAAATACGAAAAGAGAAAATAAATAAAATTCTGCATAAACTCATAATATAATGGTAATAGCAAAATTATATACACTTCATTTATTCGTTAGCATAATATGTCTATTACTATGCATCGATGTTGGAGGTGGAAATATTGGAATTGGTTTAAATTTAAATAGTGGTAGTAGTGGTGGTGGTGGTGGTAGTGGTGGTATTAGTGGTAATGGTGGTAGTTCTGGTCATGATATTAATAATGGAAATATTAATACTAATGGTAATACATATAGTAGTTCAGTTGCATATATTTCATCATCAGGATCTTCATCTTTGTCATCATCATCGTCATCATCATCATCTTCAGGATTAAATAGTAATAATAATAATAATAAAAATGAACAATTACCACCGACACTTTCATCCCGTATTGTACATACAAAATATGGTGCAGTTTCGGGTGTTATAGTTCAATTAGAAGGACGTCATTTAGATCCAGTTGAAGCTTATATGGGTATACCATATGCATCACCACCTATACGTAAATTACGTTTTATGCCACCAGTTACCGGTGCAATATGGTCTGGTGTTAAAAAAGCTGACAGGTAAATTATTTTGTTTTAAATATTATTTTTGTTTATTTTTCATAAAAAAAACTGAAATATATAATGCATAAAATATATTTAGATATTATAATATTATAGTCTTTTATACAGTGTTTCCGTTTTTATTTTAAAATAAAAATGACATTTTAGTTTTGATATGAATTTTAAGTACCGATATTGATTAAATTCTGCCGTAAAACGTTTAATTATATGTATTTACTAACATTGGTATATTATTATATACGCATATAGACTAGGCATATTATATATAATTAGAATGCAATGTAATAATTAAAAAAAAGTATATACAGGCTATAGTTATTTATAGTTAACCATAATAATTAACGGTAAATTTATAATTCTGTGTATTTTTAGTATTCTTTAGAATTTGACAGAAACTTTACTAGCATTATATAAAATTTTCAAATAAAGTGTTTTTCTAATATAGTTTTCTATATAGCAACTACAGGTATATTAAATTAAATTGTTTAACATTTTATTATCAAATTACGTTTTAGTGAAAATTTATTTAAGAAATAATTAGTGATAACCCGTTATATGAAAGATTATTTTTAAATCTATCTATGATTTATTTTTTTGTTTTTTTTTTAAAAGAAATTTTAATGTAAGTTTTTCAATCTTCTGCAATTTTAATTAAGTATAAATCATCAGATACGTATAGATGCTTACTTAAATATTAGGGTATCATTAAAAGAGGAACACATATTTATAAATACAAAGAATTCATCACAATAGTTTTTGTTAAAATTTCATTTTAATTGCGTTACTATTATATATATATACATATAATATACATTCTGGTTTAAAAGAAGCCTTTAAAAAAAGTTCATTAACACAGTCCTACTATAGTTTACGCTCGTACATAATGTATGTAAAAAATACCAATATGTATGAATATAAATATATACTATATACATATTAAAGAAAAAATCCGATTTTCCAACCAGCTCTCTATATGATCATTCTCAACTATTTTTGATGCATAATTTTTCATAAATCATTCTAATAACCTAACTTTCTGATTGAAAAGTTGTTGAAATATTAATGGTGGCTTCAAATTTTTACTCAATCACGAATTATTAAAAATCTTATTTTGTATAACAAACTCTAAAATTATATTGAATAATGAATTATTACATTTTACTTTCCAATACAATCACATTTTTTAAGATGTAATACACTACGAGTCCATGCTTTTTTTGTTTTTCCTAAGGGAGGTGAGAATCTTCCAAAGACACCAAGAATTTCTCCTTGCTAGTGTCAGATTCTTACTGACTAAACCCACCTCCCTCTTTAGACAATATAATGGGATGAAACCCTTACCTGCTAACGCAGTATATTAGCTAGACAGTAGGGATAGGAAATGGATGAGGAAACATTGAATTGGGAGTGGGACTGTAAGGAAACAATGAATCTGGCTATTATTGTTTCTATTTTGTTAACAGTGACTATATAGCCGTTACAACAGTTACAACATGCAGTAGTATATAACTCCTTACTGCATGAGATAATTATTGAAGGCAACCTGCATTGTCACTGTAGCAGCTATTGTTATTGGTCTTAGTATTCTTATTAAAATTATTATTATTTTACTACAGAGGTCCATTAGTGGATTATAACGTGCAGTAGTATATAATACATTCCTGCCTTATATAACCAAATATAGCTCCACTGAAGTACTATTATTATTACTATTAAATTATACGACATATATTATTAGGATATGAAATTACTACATATTTTTTATTTTTATAACCTGGCCAGGGTTTAAACCCAAGACCCTCCGATTAAAAGGTTTGCGACTTAACCAATACTCCATGAAGTCAGATGTAGCCATAATATTTCCTTTTATGTTTCTGAAAGAGTATAATATAATACCATATAATATTATAGATCTTTGGAATATTTTATAAATCCACATGTTAATTGAGGCCTTAACAGACATCTCACAAAAATGTTATAATACCGTATGACATTAAATCGTGTAGAAGAAAAATAACTAGGACCTTTTTCCACTTTGCTTTTAGGAGTGGCTTTTCTTTACATTGAAATGTTATCCTGTCTAATGTGTAATGTAATGTTACGCTTTCTTTTCTTCATATACCGAAATTTAAAAAAAAAATTTATTTACTTAAAACTAGATAGATTATTTTTTTTAGAAACGGATTCATATTTTTATTTATTTATATTCTATCTACTAGGTAATTTTTTTTACTTAAAAAGCTGATTCTAAATTGATTTATTTCAAAGGCTTTAATCTCATATTCATTATTTATGTTGTTTTAAAATTGGTTCTAAACTAAACGAAGATTCAAATTCTAATTCTAGAACAACAATTTTTTTTTGAAATTTAAAGAAAATATTTTCTTATTATTTTGTTTTTCTAATAAGAAGTTAAAAAAAATTTTTTTTTTTTGTGTCCATATAAATTACTAGAACAAATTTTTTTTACAAAAAAAAAAAATACTAAAATAAATCTTGCATAATTATTGTCAAAAAAAAAGATAACTAAAACATTATGCAAATATTAATGTTTTAATATTATTCACAGTGGAATTTTAAAAATTTTTACCATTTGCTAAATTTATAAATTTTAAGCTTTTTTATTATTTTCATATTAAAAAACTATCTAAAAATAGAAAAAAAAATATTAAAGTTTGTAAAGTAGATCACGTTTAAATCCTTTGAAAGAAAAGTTTTTCCATTAAAAAAATACGATATCAACAATGAACTATAAACATAACTGTTAAGTATAATTTATGTTTGAAATTAAACATTTTATTTTACTTTTTTTTTTTGTTTTGCGAAAATGTAAAATATAAATCTGATATCTAGATCTGTTACTGAACCAAAAAGGAAAAAAAAAAAAAAAAACGAAATGCTAGAAAATGCTAGGATATAATATGTTATAAAAATGGAATATGTATTTTAAAAAAATGTCAACGAACAAGGTTAATAGCGAATTACAGGTGTCGTAATAAAAAATAAATACACTAAAAGAGAAAAACTGTGAAATATATCTATAGATATTTTTATTTATTTATTTCAATGTATTATGATTGTGTGTGCGAAATTTACATTTTTCCGTAGATAGCTATTTCCTTTTTTTATTTTTAGCACATTTTTCAAAAATTTCTTTATAATATAAATTTACTTGGTCTGTTTCTCTGTTCATCCGCCCGTCTACCTGGCTATCTACTTATCAAACTTTTACACTGTTTAAGATAGAGTAATGAAATTTCAATTGTGTACCTATACAGTAAAATATTAACTTTGTGGTACAAATTGAAACTTTTTGATGTAATCCAATATACAGAGTCACTGCTCCATAAAGTAGGAAAAATTCCTATATTTAAATTTTTATATTTCAAAATGTGGTTAACATTTTAACCAATCAAACGTCAAACGGTAGAAATTTTTTCAATCTTTAAAAACCAATGTAAAAACTACATATTTTTTTGCAATTTAGATACTGTTTAATTTTACCATAATTTACCGTTATGGTTATGACTTAAAATTTAATATTTTAATTTAAGTTTTGTTTCTCCGTATTTTCGGAATGCGATTGGTCATCTTTGAGAATATGTATAATTAGCTTGCCTTAGAAAGAATTCCCGTATTTCCCCCTATTTAAGTGCCCCCAAAAAAAAAAAAAAATCAAAATTTTTATGAAAAATAATGACAACTCCAAAATACTTTCTATGGTATTTTTTTTTTAAATGTGTGCTCCTATGAAAATCTTTGTAAGAATCTACATTGGTTTTTTTTTGTTTTATCGCAATGGTTCTTTAGTTTGTTTTTTTTTTTTTTTTTGTTTTAGTAGATATTACTGTAGTATCTATCACTGTTCTTTTTATTTATCAAATATAAATTTCCAAACAAAAAATAAACATACATAAATTATTGTATCTTGTAAAATCCAATTTTTTAAATACGCATATACTTAGATGAATTGTATAATACGAGTATACCTAATGTAAAAATACATTTATTTTACAAAATGATATCTGAGCCACAAAATAAAAAACAAAAAAAAATAAACCGGGAGTTTTCTTCTCACCATTTTTTCGTGTACATTATTGTCTTAGTGTTGAAACAAATTATATTTTGTATTTTGAGTAACAAATGTTTATGCTAATCTATACAAATGAGTTACTAATTCTAGTGTTTGTAATAGAATTTTACTTGTTAAAAATATCACTTCCGATTCTTTTAATTTTAATATTTTATAATTTTCAATATAAAGATTTTATCATAAGATTAATAGTTACTTTTATATGAAAATGCTCAGAATATTTTCTCACGTATCCAAGAAAAAAGTCTCCATAAGAAAAAATTGGTCAAAACCAAAAACGAAAAACTTTCTCAAAATTTATAAAAATTATGTTTTAGCGACTTTTTCTACATGGAAAATAGAGCATTTTTTGGTTTATTTCTGGGGACTTATTTAAAAATTATGTTTTGCAGACTTTTTTTGGAAACTTTTTTTTTGAAAACTTTTTCGCGGAGCCTTCTTCACAAATATACTTTAAGTTTTCGATGCAAAACAATATCTTTTGTACCAAATTTTATTAACTTAGATCGAAACATTCTTGAGGTGTCGTGTTTTATATGAATAAACGCATAAAGATCGATTTTCATAGTTCATAAATTTAAAACGTCATGATTTATTAAAATCATTAAGTTAATTAGTTCTATGATTCTAAGCTTTTCTTTAGTATTAAATATATTAAAAATTAAATAGAATCATTGAAATTAATGTTTGTGTCAAAATACGTATCAAAAGTTTAATTTAACAATTTGAAATTTAAATGATTTTAAAAATTTTAAATAAATATAGTAAAAATTTATTAATTTTTCACCTTTAGTTACATTACTTTTGTGTACCTTACTTACTTTTCTCAAAATATATACTATAGATTCCATTTAGATAATTTTTTAAAATTTAAAAACAATTTCCTTTCAAGAAAATAAAAAAATACTAATTCTACTTTTTTAAGTTCATTACATTTTATTTTTTTTAATTTAAGATTTCTTTGAATTTTTCTTTTTTTTTTTTGGTTTTTTTCTTTCCCTTAAATTTTTTTTTCAATCATTTCTTTTATTATTCAAATAAACATTAAGCATGAAAAGTATTGTACTCTGTATGAAATTCGATCTTGAAGTTACAAAAAAATTTCGACAATAAAGATTTTTTTTAAATTTGTAAAAAAATTTTAGATCTTTTGAATTTTAGTTTTGTTATAGGAGTCGCAAGTTATGATTACCAAAATATTGAGCAGTAAATTTTGTTTTGAACCCCGGCAGGAAGGAGAAAAAATACAAAACGGAAACGGATCTGTTACCATAATATTGATAGTTCACATAATCTGGTAAAGTTGCGGTAATTAATAAGAAATGATAAAAGTTAGATAACAATTATTACCATAATTAATACCATATTTAATAATTGTTGTATCAAGTACTATAATTTGTACCGCCTTTGATTTTCTTAAATCAGTTTTTTTTTATGTTCTTTCATGACATTGAGTAGGTTAAAGCCATATTGAAGTACAGCCAAAATTATCCAATAAAAACTATTTTCAATTAGAAATAACAGATTGGAGAAGAGGGAAAAACTAATATTATAACAAATGTTAGAGGATCTAATTTCGAAGAATTAAAAAAATTATTATATATAGTCCCATTCCAAAATGCTAAATTTGCTGTAAATTAAAATATTAAAAAAAAAAAACTAATTAAAAAAGTTTTAAATCTAATTAATTTATTTATTCAAAGAAGACTTTAATATTTTTAACAAGTAGGAATTATGTCTTTAATTGAAACTTTCAGTTATGGATTAAAAGATGACAGAGTTCGTGTATAAAATATATAGTAATTTTAAATAATACTAAAAAACATTCGAAATTCAAATCGATATATTACAAAAAAATTGCCTATAAATATGCAAAAATTAGGAAAATTTAAAAGTGTTTTGAAAAATATCTATTTTAAGATTTAGCATAGTTGTTTAAAGTTTAATTTACTGTATCTACTTGAATAAACTTATTTTATATTTCATTATACACTAGCGAAATCAATTAGTTATATAATACGAGTTAACTAAAACTTATAGACACATTTTAACATATTTAAAAAGAAAAAAAAACAACCGTCTGTTTTTCCTGTAAATTTGTCATTAACATAAAATTGTAATAAAGTACATTGGAGCTATCTCTTTTCTTCATACAAATTTTACAAATAAAAGGAAGTTAAAAAAAAAAAAATGAAAGAAAATAAAGTAAAGAAGAATGTTAATTTATTTGTTTGTTTGTTTGATTATGGCATTTAACATGCTTCCTTTATTTCATTCGTACATTTACCGTCATATGTCTTATATTATTATATAGATATGTAATTATAATAATAATACTATGTATCTACGAGTATACTATATGTATTTGCAATGATAGTTGGTTCATTGGTTAACAGTTTGCTTATATATGGTACTATGTTTACTTGTTTTAAAGTTAGCTTTCAAAAAACCATCATCATTTTTTTTTTTTTAACTTTTTGCTGCATGTTATCTTTTATATACAAGTATATACATATAAATACTATATAAGTATACATTTATATAAACATAAACGTATGTATATTGTATGTATATATTATAAAAATAAATATACATACTATATTGCAAAAAAAGAAAATGTATGGTATGCTTAGGTAGTGTTTTTGAATTATGTTTCTTTGGTATGTGAATTGGTATATACGGATGGTGTATTATTAAGAGCTTTAACATTACATATGAATAAATTAAATAAAAAATTGTCGATGATAATTTCAGTTTTAATTTTTAATTAAAAAAAAAAAAGAAGAAATGTAGGTATATATATTTTTATTTTTTCTTATATTTACTTTTGTAATTTTACTTTAATGATTGTTGTTTTTTTTTTTTTTTGTTTTGTGTTTACGGGTTTTTCTTTAAGGATAAGTGTTTATTTGATTAGTATCCTTTGATCGTTAAGAAAGAATAAGAAATGTAAAAAAAAAATTAAATAAAAATATTATTCTTATTTTTAATAATTTCACTTTTTATATATTTTCTTTTTATAATTTTATATACATGTGTGCTCTTCTTATGTACATGAAAAAAAAAACTTTAATAAAATAATGCTTCAGTACACAGACGTGGTTAATTTAATTTGAAATTTTTCGAGCTAAGATACAGTTATAAAATATTATAAAAAAAAAAAAAACAGAAATGATAGGCGTTTTTTATATATACACGCATATTATCCATTAAAATATAATACTAAATACTATAATTTAACATATAAAAAACAATAAGTTCATTGTAATTAACAATTAACTTAATGGTTTTTATTAAAATTGTTTATGTTTAAAATTGTCTGTAAGTTCCATTAAATTAAAAAAAAAAGAAGAAATTTATATACAGGATATTTTTTAATTAACTACACTACTATGTACCACTGCATAGATCCTTATGAGTATAAGCAATTTTTTTGTATATGGGGCTAAGGTGTAGTTCTTCTAGTTTTCAAGATATGGGAGCGTACTTAACTGAAAGAAAATTTTCATATTTTATAAATTGACATTTAGATCACGTATTAAAGGTCTGTAAAATGCAATATCTAGATACTAATTTATTAAAAATAAAAATTTAATTTTTAATGTTAATAAATTAGAAAATTGAAGTCCACATATCTTGGAAATTATAGAAGAGCCTCAACTTAGTTCCCATATAAAATAAATTACCTTCTCATAAGGATCTGTGCAGCGGAGCATAGCAGTGTAATTAATTAGAAAACATTTAACATCCTTCCTTTATTTCATTCGTGTATTTACCGTCATATATCTTATATTATTATATGTAAATATAATAACAATAATATTTATATACCCTGTATATAAAAATATTTTAAAATGTTTAATTTATTTATCATTGTTTAAATTTTAGAATAAAATAAAGTATATAATTTTGTTTATATTTTAAAATATAATATGAAATATAAGAAGTTAATTAAAATTGATATGGTTCATTTAGAATATAAGATGTCTGGAAGAATATAGCGTTAACAAAATTAAATTATATTATAATAAATTTTCAGATATTTTTTCATAAAAAAAACAAAAGAAAATTTAGAAAAACCTTTGTTTATTTTATTTTTGTATGACATTGCCTTAAAAACTATTGATATTTAACATGTGTCACACATGTATTTTATTTTTTTGCATCCCTTTTCTATAATAAGGATTAAAATAATTGTATACTTTTCTTTTACAAAATAAACTACTCTTTAATATTCTCAACTATACACTAACCCTTGAAAAAAGTAAATGACATTCTCAACTATATTCTTTTCGTTAAAAGGAACGCAAATATTTTCAACTTCTGATCGTAGCAACAGATAACTATATATCTAGCTACTTCTTGCAAAAAGTTTCTTTCAATCAAATGATAATTTTTAGTTATGCTTTGCTGCAACCAAAACATTTTAGTGTACGCAATGTAATGCGGTCATAAAAATCGCACACAATTGTAATGTGATCATAAGAATGAGATCTTTTCTTACAACTTACAGAACCTAATTGGTTTGTTTTAACATTTAATTATGTTGCATTATTTACCAGGACTGCGTTACTCTGAGCAGTTGAATGTTGTAACAACAATATATTCATCATAAACCACCTCTTTAATTACAGTAATTGAATTCAAACCTTCATTCATTACATACATTCGATTCTGACAAAAGAATGCTAACATTTATTTAATTACCTTAACTGATGAATAAAGTTACTATGAAAAACTATGAATTATTACTCTTTAAAAACTTAGTTATTTCCTTTACTTGGTATTGACATACTAAATCTGACCTGTTTGTGTCATCTGTGTCTGAACGTAACGTAAAGATTGCAATTTAACTATATAAAATTTTTAGTAAACTTTTATGAACTGCTTAACATTTTTATACCCGTACGATAGGATCGGGTATAATAAAATTACTCCTCCGTTTGTAACACCTCGAAATAAGCGAGCTAGATATACCTTCAAAGGTATGGATCGGATCAGAAAAAAATTCTAAGACTTTTGAGCCATGTCCGTCCGTCCGTCTGTCCGTCCGTCAGCACGCTAACTCAAAAACTAAGAAAGCTAGAATCTTGAAATTTACACAAAATATTCTGGGAATAATTTGTAGGTTCCCTATTTTTTTTGGTTGAGTTTGGACCAAACCTTAGGGTAGCTCTCGAACACCTAACTTTTAGATCCCGACATTTTTTTTGAAATAGAGCTATTAAATTTTAACTGCTGATAGATCTCACAAAAATATTAATTTTATTTTTAATAACTTTTTTTCGTAGCCCCACCCGTTACGGAGCTACAGCTCCCCAAAGGTTCAAAAAAGCTCTATATTTAAATTGTTATAGCACAAGTTTTATAAGGCATATCTTCATTTTGAAAACGCCAAACGATTACTACTTTTATTAGCTTTAAAAGTATATATACAATAAATATATATTTGTGGCATACGGTGTCTTAATTTACCGTTATGCGAAACTCAAATTTTGAAAAATCCTTTAACCCTTCTATCTTCTAAAGGGTTAAAGTTGGAAACTTGAAATTTTGACAGAAGTTAGATCTTTGAAAATAAGAGTCTAAAGAGTCTATAAGAGTCTATAAGAGAAAATAAGAAAAGTATGAGTCATTTCAGAAATTTTTTTTGTATCACCACCCGTTTAGGAGCTGTAAGGGGTCAAAAACTGAAAATTTCCTATTTTTAAACACCTGTAACTTGAACACCTGTTAAAATTTTTTTGAAGTAATACACAACAATTAAAGCTTCAACATTATACTCTTATTTCTGTTAACAACTTTTTTTAATAATATAGGGTTACTTTATAATTGACGAAAGTGTTACTTGATTTTTTCAAATTTTCTAACAAATTTCTTTAACGAATTTTTTCCATTTTGTTTTACTCGATAATTTGAAATTGTTGAGGATATAATGCGTAGTACAAAAAAATGTAAATAAATAAACAACATAACGGTTGCTTGAAGAATTTTTATTTATATGATTTTGATATATATACATACTTATATAATATCATGTTTATTTACATATCGTATATGTCACTAGTGAATGAATGATAAGAGTATCGATGTATATTATATAGCACCGTATTTACATACATATATGTATTTTATTGTACTTATAAGAAATTATTCTGTCAATGGAATATTTAAATATAATATAATATAATATTTAAAATTATATTTACTATTTTGTACTAAGTAAATTTAATACACATTTACCGCTTAGTATTAAATGGTACTATAGAATATTTGAAAAAGTTTTGGATTGATAATCGTTATGTGGAAGGTTAGAATCTGCTTTTGAGGAATATACATATAAACATATAGTTTGAATATATGTACAACCCATAGTTCTAAAAATTATAAAATTCACCCAAATTATTTTAAAATACTAAAATATTAAAAAAATAATATTGTAAGCAGAGTGACAGGCTGTGAACATACTAACGGTTCGTACGGGTATCTAAGAGTTGACAAAGGCAACTGTATTCTTCCTCGTTTCTTTAAATCTTAATTTAAATTTCAAATTAACTCAAAAAGAAATTGATTTGAAAAATTTTCAATGATTTTCTTTATAAATATTTTTATTTAATCTGTAAAGATTTTGTAATAAAGGAAATGTTATTAATTAAAAAAAAATTTATTTTACATATTCTTCGGCACAAATTCATGGTATGATGGTATAAATAATTCAGGTATAATCTTTTGACAGCTAATAAATTTTAGACCATTTGACTCAGTGCCGTTTTTATGAACACCTTTTCTAGTTTAATTTTTATTCTGGCAAATATCGTCATTCAGTTGAATCCAGCTGTTTCTTTCTAGAAGCAGATTTTCATCTACTTCATATAGTTACATATTAATTCGGTATTAGCGATTTAATTAATTTAAATTCATTTTTGAGCTATGTAAAGTTAAATTTAATTCTGAACTGTATGTGATGCCGACAATTGGTATAGACTCGAAATACAAAAAGTTGATTTTTTTTTTCATGAAAAATTTCAACTGGACAAAATGTTGATTCTTAAAACAACAACAAACACATAGACTTTTCGAATATTTAAAATTTTTTTAGAAAATAGTATATATTGGCCCTTTGCTTATTTCATTATAGTAAAATATGAATAGAATAATAAAATTTATAATACGATACCTATCTTATATTTATTTGTAGGCATAATTAAAAAATAATCGAAAATTTTTTCCACAATTTAAAAAATAATTGAAGCCTTTTTTTTAGATTTTATATTTTTCGTTTATACTTCGGCATTCAAGATTTTTACTTTTTCTATTTTAAACAATTAGTTGTTATATGCTGTTTACAAAATCAGGGTTATACGTTAAACTTTTTACAAAATCTAGCTTATAGCGACAGTTTTATGTCTTAGAATTATTTTGAATTCTCTATTACTAAAATATGTATTTAAACAATATTAGGACAACTTCTGGAGTTGCTTACAAAATCATGGTTTTAATAATTTGCTTTGCGGGAATTTAGGGGGGGGGGGGTATAAATATTTCACCAAAATCCTGTTTGATTCAATATTTCACACAGGTTCTTGATGAAATATTTATTTAAAAACAATTCGGAGAAATTTTGGAGTTAGACAAAATCAGAAGAGAGCAGGGAATGTTTGTTCAAAAATTTTGTTTTTTAGCATTTGATTACAAAATAAAGGTTTTATAATTTGTTTAGTGCCGGTTGGCCAATATCATCATCATTGTCACCAACATTTCACTTTAAGTTGATATTTCTAAAATTAATTTTTCGTCTCAATGACATTTGGAATACATATTTTAAAAATTGACATAACTTACTTAAACCGAGCTGTATATATTAAGTCTTAAATTTCACTACAGCAAACACAGAACAAGGATTCTGAGAAAAAATTTAACAATATTTCAGAAATTTATAAGGATTTCAAAGATTTAAAAATTAAAAAAATGTTTTTTTTATTTTCTTATTTCAAGATATAAAATTTACATTTTTCAAAAAAAAAAAAAATTTAAATTAAAGAATCGACAAATTCAACTCCTCAACTTGATGTTCATTACCAGGAAATGACGCTTAACAAAAATCAACGATATAATTATCATTTTCATCATATTTGATATTAATGAAAAAAAAAAAAAAAATTGTTTTTAATTTTTAAAATCAGCTTTCATCCTATATTAAATTTAATTATTATACATAAAAAAAAAAAAAAAAAATGTTAAAAGAAAAAAATCACAAAGCGGAAAAATATTAAATTATTAATATTACGTTTCAAGTGGAATATTTCTTTTTAAATTGTATCATATTTTATTTCATGTACAATTTTACAGAGATATGCATACACTTACATAATTATAAAAAAGAAAAAAAAAAAAAACGAATATGAACAGGGAAAAAAAAAATGTAATGTTCCGTTAAATTTTCTGAATTTTCAACAGATTTTAATTAATGGCATATTAAAAAAAAAAGAAAATATGCTTTTTAGCACATTTCCAAAAAAATTTTGAAAAAATGTGCTTATTAGTTTCACTCTGTCCGTCCGTCCGTCCGTCCGTCCGTCCGTCCGTCCGTCCGTCTGTTTACAAAACTTCTACACCGTTAAAGATAGAGAAAAAAAATTTTAACCATAGGTAGGTCTTATAAAAAAAATAATTTTGTGGAACAACTTTTTCATGTAGCCCCCCCCATTACGGAGCTACACCCCCTCAAACTTTGAAAAAGCCCTATTTTTAAATGCATATATCTTATGTTCTGCTTAAGATTTTTTCAATCTGAAAACGTCATTCGACAGGTATTTCTTTTATCTTTGTAAATTAATATCAAAATTATACAATTTTTTTAAATTTAGTATTTAAATTTACCGTTATGTGAAAACCAAATTTTGCATGATTTTTCTACTTTCATAACTCCGGCACGCTTCTAGATACAAGCTTGAAATTTTGAGGCAAGAAAGAACTTTTAGAATTAGTATAAGTTTCCTCAGAAAATTTTTTCGGACCACCCCCTGTTTATGAGCTATTAGGGCTTAAAAATTGAAAATTTGCTATTTTTAAACACCTGTAACTTAGGAACCTGCACACATTTTACTTCTGCAAGATGTAAAAATTAAAGCTACAATAATATATTTTTACGTGTGTGAAAGGTTTATTTTAATTGTAAAGGGTTCCAAAGTTGCAGCTCTTCAAAATTGTAAAAAAGCCCCATTTTCAGATGTATATATCTCGGGCTCTGCGTAATAGTTTTGCAATCTAAAACCGGCAGAAGATCAAAAATTTTATTATCTATATAAAACAATATCAAAATTATGTAATATTTTGTAATTTACGATTTAAATTTACCGTTATGTGAAAACCACATTTTGCATGAAATTTCTTTTTTCATAACTCCGGCACCCCTTTAGATAGGAACCTGAAATTTTGAGACAAGAAAGAACTTTTAGAATTAGTATAAGTTTCCTCAGAAAATTTTTTGGTAACGCCCCCTCTTTAAGAGTTATTACGCCTCAAAAATTGAAAATTAGCTATTTTTAGACACCTGTAACTTAGGCACCTGTAAAAATTTTTCTTCGGCAAGACATGAAAATGAAAGCTACAATAATATATTTTTACGTGTGTGAAAGGTTTATTTTAGTTGTAAAGGGTTCCAAAGCTGCAGCTCTTCAAAATTGTAAAAAAGCTCCATTTTCAGATGTATATATCTCGGGCTTTGCGTAATAGTTTTGCAATCTAAAACCGCCAGAAGATCAAAAATTTTATTATCTATATAAAACAATATCAAAATTATGTAATATTTTGTAATTTACGATTTAAATTTACCGTTATGTGAAAACCACATTTTGCATGAAATTTCTTTTTTCATAACTCCGGCACCCCTTTAGATAGGAACCTGAAATTTTGAGACAAGAAAGAACTTTTAGAATTAGTATAAGTTTCCTCAGAAAATTTTTTGGTAACGCCCCCTCTTTAAGAGTTATTACGCCTCAAAAATTGAAATTTTGCTATTTTTAGACACCTGTAACTTAGGCACCTGTAAAAACTTTTCTTCGGCAAGACATAAAAATTAAAGCTTCAATAATATATTTTTACGTGTGTTAACAGCTTTTCTTAGTTATATAGGATTCCGGACTTACGGCCCCTCAAAATCTCAAAAATGTCCTATTTTCACGTTTTTTTCTTATTACATGAAATTTTCAAATTTTTGTGTAAGTCACACTTCTAAACAATTTGTATTGAGTTTTGGAAATGTGCGCTTTTAAAAACCGTTGGTTTACATTCTACCTTGTTTTTTTTATACTAACAAAAATATCCTTTTAATTAGTGCATACATTCAAAAAGTACAAATAAAAATTTTATCCTTGTACTTAACATTGCACTAAAGAATAAAATTTGTAAAAAAAAATTACAGTTATTTACTTAACAATACCAAACCAATGCCACATATTACATACATAGATATATATAGGTAATATAAGTGCATAAATGTTATATTTGATGTAGGTTTTTAAAAAAAAATCTATAGATGACAATAAAAAAAATTTTTTTTAACATAACTTAGGTATGATGGCCACTTTAGCAATGAACATAAATACAAAAAAAAAAAATTATTTTAAAATATCATCAACATTGAAAAAACTGAGAATTTTCTCTTCTTTTTTAATTAGTATCTAACATTTTATTTGCATTATTATGCAATATTGCATGGGTATTTGTATTCTTTATATAGGCCGGAGCTGTATTGATTTTCATCTGGGAACTTGATATTAATTTGTAAATTGCATCGTTATTCCATATGCTAACCGTTATATCGTATATCAAAATGCCAATTGAATTTAATTTTCAAGAAGGTTTTCAGCACATTTCCAAAAAATTTTGAAAAAATGTGCTTATTGTTTTACTTTCTCCGTCCGTCCGTCTATTTACAAAATTTCTACACCGTTACAGATAGAGAAAAAAAGTCTTAACCATTGGTAGGTCTCATAAAAAAATTAATTTTGTGGAACAACTTTTTCATGTAGCCCCATCCATTACGTAGCTACAGCCCCTCAAACTTTTAAAAAGCCCTATTTATATGCATATAGCTCATGTTCTGCTTGCAATTTTTTCAATCTGAAAACGTTATTCGAAAGGTATTTTTTTTAACTTTGTAAATTAATATCAAAATTATACAATTTTTTTAAATTTAGTATTTAAATTTACCGTTATGTGAAAACCACATTTTGCATGATTTTTCTACTTTCATAACTCCGGCACGCTTTTAGATAGACCCTTGAAATTTTGAAGCAAGAAAGAACTTTTAAAATTAGTATAAGTTTGTTCAAAAAATTGTTTTGGACCATCCCCTGTTTATAAGCTATTACTGCTCAAAATTTGAAAATTTGCTATTTTTAAAAACCTGTAACTTAGGCACCTGTACACATTTTACTTCGGCCAGATATAAAAATTAAAGCTTCAGTAATATATTTTTATGTGTGTTAAAGTTGTATAAGGTTCCAGAGGTACAGAGTCCTATTTGCACATATTTTCTTATTACAAAAAATTTCTTAATTTTATTTCTTAAATTTTCACAATTCACAATTCTAAACAGTTTGTATTGTCTTTTGGAAATGTGCGGTTTTAAAAACCGTTGGTTTACATTCTACCTTATTTAATTTGCTGTAACAGTCACTTTATTTATTTGAAATAATTTGGAAAAATAAAATTTATAGACTAATATCAGATTGGATAAATTTTTAAAATATATTAAAAATCTTAAGACCGTTCTTCACTAGTCTTTTCTAAATATGATAATGACTTTTTTCTAGAAGATGAAATGATAGATTCGAGAAACGAATGGGAGTAAGAAAGACGGAAGAACGATTATTTTTCCGAAAAAAGGTTGTTGTATTCGAATAAAAAGTGGTTGTATCCGAAAAAAAAATCATTGAATCGAATAAAAACTGGTTGTGGGACAATTTTTTCTTGTTTATAAAGGACAATTTTTTGTAGTTAAAGTTCATGTTTTTAATTTTTTGTCATATTAGTTGATTTTAGTACTTAATGACGCAAAAGGTTTAATTTTTTTTTTAAATTATTGCAAAAAAAATCATATTTTAAAATAAATAATAATAAAATTATTATAGAACAAAAAAATTGGAATGTTAAAAATGTTCTGAAAATTGAAAATTTTTTCTCTTTCTGAACTGAATAAATTTTACATGCAGTTTCTTGATTTTGGCTAGCAAAAAGTCATAATCACTCTCAAAAAGATTAGTGGAGCAGAGCCTGCTATGTATTTATATATTTTTTTATATTTTAAACAAGTTTGAAAAGTTTTTGTAGGAGACAAAACCAGACTTGAAGTCATCTCTGAGGAATTAGATTGTTGTTTTTCGATGAGATTACATGACTTTTGCAGTGTTTTCTCAACTAAATCTTTAACAGCAAGAATTACCAAATCAAAGGTGCTAGAAGTTTGCCTAAAAGTATTGAAAATAGTCTCTGAATAGAACACTATAAACTTGAAATTGGGGTCAGGGCATGACGGTATAACAGGGAAGAAGTCGGCGGATGTACTATAGCAAAGCACGTTTTAGAGCTTGAGCTAAGCTGTGGAAATATCCCATCTGTCCATGAACCTGTACAAACCCTCAGATTCAATATTATAAAGAACTTTCTTGAGTTGACAAAAAGGTGGTGCCTAGCAGTTGTAACTTGCAGTACAACCAAAGCCTTGTGGCCGGATCTGAGCTAAAAAACATTTAAATCAATACTGTCTCTCTCTAGACCGAAAATAAAACAATTAAGTGGTGTTTTCGAGACCATTGTCTTCAAAGACGGAAATACCTCGATAGTTTCTTTTTCTAAAATTTAAAACAACTCTTTGACATAGATCTGAGAAACTTCTTCCATCAGAGTAGTATCCTCATGGCATAAATTTGGGCAACATAAAACTAATTTTGTTCGAATTGTTTCTGCTATGTTTTGAAGGTACACTGCGGACTTAGAATCTATAGTGATAACTGACACTTTAGAGAAACATACGTTTCTATATATTGAAAGTAATTAATTAAATGAACGGGTTGCCTTAAATAGTATATATAGAATGGAGGTTTTAGAAAGAAAGAATTTTTAAATCTAGGAGATCTAATCTATATAAATATTATTAAAAGATTTTAATGACAACTTTGTTATTGAAAAAAAATTAATTTAGCAAAATAAAAGGAGAAACATAACTTTGAATAATATATCATATGTTACATAAATTTTATTAGTTATATGATTTAAAAAATCTTAATTTTTTATAAGATATAATAGATATATGAAATTGAAATGTCTTCCAAAGCAATTTTTTTACCATTGCATTTTTTTAATATTATTTTTTTTTTTTATTAGTAGAAAATTATATGGAAAACTAATATTTTAATATCCAAGGCAAATATCCTATAATAATATATTAAAAGAAAATAAAATTGCATTACATTAATTCTAATATATAATATAATACATATGTTTTTTTTTATATACTTATAGTATTTATTTATTTACATATGTACATTTATATTATTTATTACATCGTTTGTAAAATTTTTACATATTTGACTTCTTGCATGTTATATTCGTGCATATAATAAAAATGGTAAGAATTTTATTTTTTTTTATTTTTCTAAATTATTTAAAAAAATATTTTAACTTTTTACAAATAGAACATTTCCGAAATAATAAAAAAAAAATATATATAATATATATATATACAATTTATATAAATATAAAAATTTGTGGCACACAAAATTGATTTTTTTGAACAAGTTTTAATTTAAAAAAAAAAACCAAAAAAAAAAAAAAAAAAACAGAACATATAACAATATAATAAATTTTAGAAGCATGTAGCTATATTTTGGAAGTTATACAAAAAGGAAACAAAATTCTACAAAAAAAGTTAAAAAAAAAAATAAGAAATACAGTTTTGGATAAAAATAAGTTTATCTTAATTATTTTAGTTTTTTGAATTATCAAATTCCATTTCGTTTTTAGAATTATCAATTTCATAGTTAACGGTTGTTTAACGCCATCTGTTATTTGATATTAAAAAATAATACATATTCATCTCTGGAGTTGGAAGTTGTTATAATTTTGTTGCAAATCGATTATAAAGGCTAAGTGTTCAATCATACAGTTGGCACGATAGATTACTTTAATAATTATACATCTCAGTCTTATTAGCATTGTTATATTATCCTTTCCTTACTCTCTTATCCTTACTCACACTGCAGGTGAAGTTTAGGATATATATATATTTTTTTTTTTCCTAAGGGAGGTGGGAATCTTCCAAAGAGAATTTCCACCTTGGTAGTGTCAGATTCTTACTGACTAAACCCACCTCCCCCTTTAGCCAATATAATGGGGTGAAACCCTTACCTGCTAACGCAGTATATTGGCTAGGGAGTAGGGATAGGAAAGGATAGGAAATGGATACGGAAACATTGAATTGGTAGTGGGATATTAAGGAAACAATGTCCGTCTATTATTATCTGTAATTTTATTGACTAAATAGGAAGGTGGGTTTAGTCAGTAAAAAATCTGAAATTACCTAGGGGTTGTTTATTCTTGGTGTCTTTGGAAGATTCCCACCAACCTTAATAAAAATAACCATCTATTATTAATGCCTTATATAGTTTTTTTTTTTTTGTGATTATTATTTAGAGTAATCTACACTATAATAACCGGTAACGTATTGTAGCGAAACAACTTTGTTTTGTATTTGAGTATAGTTTGCTTTATATAGTTGTCGTAAATCGGAATTATAATACAAGTGAACACATCAGTTCTATATTATGAAATTATTCAATTTTTCCAATCAAGGATTTTAAAGTTTTTAAACATTGCAGTTGCAAGATATTAGCAAAGGTTGAAAAATATTTTCACTTTTTAGATTTTCATAACTTCGTGTATTTCGAAGTATATGCTAAGATGTTTGCGTTATCTATACTTAAATTTCTTTAAACATTAACAATTTGCCATATATATGCATATATTATAATCTATTTTCTGGTTTCATTTTGTGTAGATATCACTTTAGTTTTTAAAAAATTAAATACTTATATAATGCTAAATACTTAAATAATTGATTAATAAAATATATTTCATATTATATGACTTTTGTATACATTATCCAAATTTCTCCCGTACACATTTCTCACCCTTACTCCTTAGTTTACTAAACTTGTTTTACAATATCATCATTTACGACTAGCTAAAGGTTTAATAACACACTCAGCAAACTTATATAACATCGCAAAATTTTCTGAATATAATTGTAGAAAAGATATGAGTTTTAAACGAGACTACATCTCTTAGGCACATAAATAAATAAATAAATAAATAGAAAATGTTTGTTGCACACTTAATTTTAGCCAAAACTATTAAATACTTTTGTTATATGAATATACATAAACTAAAATTCTTATTGTAGGTCGATGTTCTAAAAAAACAAAGAATAGATCGGGAACTTAATGCAATCCAAAAAAACTAAAAAAAAAAACAAAAACAAAACAAAAAAAGGAAAATAAAAATTCAAATAAAAAAAACACCCTACAATTTGTTAGTAATAAAATTTTTTCTTAAAAAAATGCATATGTACATAATGATAATATAATATATAAACATAAATATGCAACCAAATGAACATAAATATTGAAAAATTTGCATAATATTCTTGTTTTTTTTTTTTTTTTTGCTAGCTTTAAATGTCTTAAATAGGGTTTTCCAAAAGTAATATGAAAAGGAAATATTTAAATTAAATTTAATTTAATATTAGCTTAAGGATGTACATGTCCAAACAAATGTTATAGAAATATTTAATTTGTGTGGTGTTCCTTTTTTCCTCAATTGTAATTTTGAAAATTTTGAAAGAAAAAAAAAGAAAAAGGATTGGTTTTAGTTTATGTATATATATAATATACGAGTATGCATAAAATGTTAATTTTAATACATATACATAGAAAAACAGGACATAAAAATAATTTCTATAGAATTCAATCAATTTTAAACAATTAAAATAAATATTAATTTATTTTTTTTTTTTGGAATTGATAAACTAGTTCCTGATATGTTATGCAATTTTCAATTATTGGTATAAATTTTAGGATTCTAAAATTGTATTGTAAAATTAATTTATATATAATATGTTATTTATAGTTTAAAGATAAAAATTTGATATAATAAAATTATGTAACACTATATGTATTATATGGACTATATAAGTTTATTAAATTTAAACTGTTTCTTTCTAGTTCATAGATTTTTGCTTAACTGAGTTTGTCTTCTATTAAATTACCATTTAACACAACAGCTATCTTGATAAAAACCGATTTAAAAGAACCAATCACTAAAAAAATATCAAAACTAAGAGTTAGGTACTAAAATGGAAAACTAAGAATGAAGTATTAAAATTAAGAAACAAAAAGAAAGAACTAAGAATTACGGAGTTCTAAAAACTAAAAACTATATGATCTAGGACCTAAAATTTTAAAAACTAAAAACTAAAACTAAAAACTAGGGATTTAGAACTAAGAATTAGGATTTAAGACCTAAAACTAAGAACTAAGAACTTGGAACTAAGAACTAAGAAATAAGAACTAAGATAAAATTTAATAGTATGAGAGACAACAACTTAAATTAGTATAGGAAAGTCCAAAATCTGCAGTACAACTATATTAAAGTCAAATAAATGGACGGTGCACTACAAGATGTAGTACTTATTTATATCCTACACCTAAAAAAATTCAAATTAAATTAAAAATTCATAAGTTATTTTAGTTAGGTATTTAATATAAGCTAAAAAAAATAAATGCAACCTTTGTACAAAATTTCAGGTTTCTATCTTTATTAAATTCAAAGATATGCTTGTTAGGTTTTGGAAAGTGTGTGAAGGCACCCGGACCACCACCCCAATTCATCTCAAATTTTAGAGACATCATCAGAACATGGTGGAATACTCTTATATCAAATTTCAAGTTTTTATATTTATTAATTTCGAAGATATGGTTGTTCGGTCTTGGGAGTTATGTGGGAGATACCCGAATAACCATTCCAATTCATCTGATCAATTTTAGGCAAATCGGGGATTCAGGAAACAACACCCTCGTATCAAATTTGCAGTTTCTACCTTTATTAATTTCGAAAATATGCTTTTTCGGTTTTGGGAGTTGTGTGGGAGGTAACCGAACCCATGCTCCGATTTCAGCCATTTACAATCCCCGCCTTACCTTAGTAATTGTTAATCTACAGTATAAATTTTATCAAGATAGCATCATTATTTTTTGAGTTATCGTGCGTACGGACGGACGGACATCGCTAAATCGATCCAGGTGGTGATGCTGATTCAGAATATATAGACATGTCTATACCTAACTTGCTTCCTTTTGGTGGTTACAAACATCATACCAAAGTTGATATACCCTATACTTAAAGTGTAGGGTATAAAAATATTTCATGAAATCATGAAATTACTCTACTTTTATAAACAAAATTAAAATTTTTACTTTAAGTAAAGATATTGTTTTACTTTAAGTGAAGACATTTTTATTATTAAGTGAAGACATATTTTCTTTAAATGAGAACATTTTTACTTTGAGGGAAGGTATTTTTATTTTAAATGTTTTAAATTTACTTTAATACTTTACGTTAATATACACATAGTTAATTTACGTCATATACATATTATATGCATTAATAATGTTATATATGTATATGTATTATAAATATAAATATATGTATATTATGTGTTAAATTAAAGATGGTATTTTTACTTTACTATCAATGTTTCTTTAACGTCTTGCCTTAAAGTAAAAATTTCTTCACTTAAAGTAAAAATGTTACTTCACTTAAAATAAAATAATGTATATCATTATTAATACAAATAATATCTTCAGTTAAAATAAAAAAATGTATAGGATGATCAGAGAATAAAGAAACAAGTCAAAAAAGAAAGGTTAAAGTCAATTTTTCGACTTTATCCACTTAATTTGGTTAAAAAATAACTTTTTTATATGTTTATTAATTTTTGCTACAATCAGTAATAAATATTATCTATAGTTAAAGTAATTTAAATAGTTTTTTTTTGTTTTCGTTGATTAAAGCGTTTATATTTTTTTATTTAAAAAAAAAAAAAAAAAAACTTTTTATTAGATTTATCTGTTTTATTCCACAAAAAAAAAAAAATAATTGATTCGATTAAACTAAAACACAGCAATTACGGTTTAAAAATAATTTTTATTCCCATTTTTTGTTTTTTTTTTTTTTTATAATTTAATTTTCAAAAAATTAAAAAAATTGTTCTGTGAAGACATAATAATATAATAGATGTCTGGATAAAATAAAACTAATTTATATGTCTTTTTCAATTTTCTTCCGTTTTTTATCTTTTATTTGTTTTTTTTTTTTTTTCATTTTTTTTTTTTTATCTAAAATCTGCTAAAAACTTAAATAATTGAATAAAACAAAGGAATAAAAACTCTGTGGTTAAAGATTTATAACCTTAAAAAATCTTATAAGCTTCTTGCATTAACTAAAGTGCCTAAATTTGTTAACAATTTCTAATTTTCTCATTCCTACCAAAAAATAAAACAAAAAAAAAAAAAAAAATTTTTTTTACCTCATATTATATCTACACTTATATATGTTTATAGATAGAATTTTATTTAAAACAAAAGAAATTTAAAACAATATATGATATACATATATATACATTATGTTATAAATATATATATATATATATATATATATTACATAATACATATCTTTCATATATGAAATTATTTCGTTTCGTTGTGTTGAGTTGAGTGCCTGCCTATACATAAATTTCTACACCAAGGAATTTTCACTTGGAGAAATATTTTTGGCATACACCAGAGATCTAGGGATTTTTGTTTTTTTATGTTACTCTCAATATAATAATATGTTTGTTACCTTACTACTATAATTTCTATTTTAAGAAAAAGTTTCAAATTCTTTTCAATGAATACAGTGACTAACAAAATTTTTATATCAAAATGTTTTTTTTTTTCAAAATATACACAGTACACGTTTGAAATAATTAATCATACCACCCTGTATTGCAATTTATATAAAAAATGTGAGGAGTCAAATGAAATTCTAATTAATTATTGTAGCTCATATAATTTTTACTGACATTGAAAAGTCAGTCAGAAATTTCCATTATTTTATAATTTAAAAATTTTTACTTAAACCCTTTTTTGTTTTTTGTTGATGTAAAACAAAATCGTAGTTACCTATCTGAAATTTAACTACGGTATACTTTTAATATTCAGCACTTTGATGTCATTTTCAGATTTCTTTTGAAAATTTTTTCTTTTTTCTTTTACTTTAGTTTTAAATTATGATTAGGTTATGAAATTATGATTTTTTTTTTTTTTTTTTTTTTCAAGGATAAATTTTCATTTAAGGACATTTTAAGTTAAATAATTTTTGTACGAGTTAAACAGTGTAGGAAGTTATTGTAAAGTATTGTTTTGATTTTGAATTTTCTTTTCAAATAAATTCAATTTAAATTTTTGAAATTTCTTTTAAAAGAAGAAAAACTCTATTACCTAAAAGTTTTGTTTAGAGTCAAAGACAATTTTTTTCAATTTTCCAAATTTCGTAAAATTTTGTGTGTCACTATAATACCTATATAAAGTACAATTTTTTTTTTTTTTTTTTTTGTACAGTCACATATTTATTGTAACTTATATGAAAAGAAAGAAAAAAAAAAAATAATAAAAAAAATTTCCGCGAAATTAAATTTCAATCAGTGTTTGCTATACTTATTTTAATATATATACATAATAATATACAGCATGTTTTACATTTATACATATATAGGTAGTATATAAATTTTTTAGTTGGTATTTATGATGGTATGAAAAAAATTTATTTTAAAACAAGAATAAAATGTAAAAAAGTAAGATAAAGTTGAAAGGATTTAAATTTTGTATATTATAAACTTTATATACAGTCTGTAAATAGTTGTAATAGTAAAAGGGTTAAATTTTAAGTTTTTCACCTTGAAGCGCAATTTTGGTGTTTTAATTATTTTTATTTTATTTGAAATGTAAATGAATTATATTATACAATTTTATTAATATTATTTAACTTCTTTAATTTAAATTTAATTCGTATATTAAATACGAAATTTTTCATTATATAAAAATTTATTAAATATTAAGAAAATTATTAAAAACTCTTTTCGTTTATTTAATTGAAATAACTTAGAATTTTACTTTGAGCTATAAGATGTAAATTAGATAATAATTACAAAATTAAGACATTAGTAATATAAAATAAAAAAAATAAAATAAAATAAAAGCTAATTAAAATACATAAATAAATATAATATGATAATTATAATAATTTCTAAATTCACCCCTAGAAGTATACAAAAATACAAAAATATTTTAATTTTTATCACATCTGTATATAATATTAAAAGTAGGTAATATTAATATAAATAAAATAAATAAAATATAATATTTTTGGAGTTTAATAGTAAACCTGAAGCGGAAAGGACATCAAACTGACACAAAACATAAAAACTGAAATAAAATAAAAAAATTAAAAAGCTATATAAATAAAATATAAATATAAATTTCAATCAATAGCGCAACAAATAAGAAAAAGGAAATGGAGGTGGATAGAACATACGCTGCGAAAACACCAAGAAAACATAGCGACAATGCCCCTTCAATGGAATCCACAAGGCTCCAGAACACATAGTCATCTAAACCACACCTGGCGCAGAACAATAATGATATAGTTAAACTCAATTGGTATAACCTAAAAGCACCTAAAAGAGTTCGATAGAAATATCTGGTGGAGGCCCTATACTCCCAAAGGGAGTAAGGGAAAAAAAATAAGTGATTTCAATCAAGCTAAATAATGAAATAAGTGAAAATATGCTAACCGAAAATGAGTTAAAAAACACTATTAATATTAAAATAAACGAAATTAATAATAAAGAAACTTCAAAATTTAAAACACTCGTTTCTAAAGGTCCAATTACTAAAATGAAAAAGAACCAAACCGCAGAAATTCGCGAATTAAAACTAATAATCAAAAGATTATCTGATTAAAACGCTAATTTATCAAAATATGTAATGGCCAACAACGACGATGAAAGTACGAGCAGTAGCAATAGCTATCTTGAACCATTGATGGATATACCGACAATAATGGGGATAATGATAAAGTCCCTGAAGATAATATCTTAAAACTTTCAGAAAAGAATGAAAATAAAAATAAATTTAACTATCAGAAAAGAGTACTATCTATCAATGTGAACGATATTGAACAAAAAAATATGAAAATGCCTCCAATCAGAATTTTCCAAACCGATACAAATGTACTAAAAGACACAGTAAAAAATAACCTAAAAATAAAAAACTTTTGAATAAAAGCAAAAAATGATATGCACGTTGTATTACATACCAACAGTACAAACGATTATGCGTGTGTCTCCGAAATCTTAAAAAAAACAAATCCCAACTACTACACCTATACTTCTAAAAGCAAAAGAAAATAGCTTTGATGCTTAAAGGGCTGAATAACGGCTACTCATGTGAAGTAATCCTTGAAACTCTAAAAGTACCTGAAGCGATGACAATATGCAATTTGAAAAAGTAATGCGACGTATCACAAAATATTCAATAAATAACAGGAAACTATTACCGCATTGGTACAAGCATCTTCCAATAGCTCCATGAATGAAAATTAAAGAACATAATAACACGATGATTATGAAAAAATGAAAATTAATAACAATAATATATGGGAAAAAATTTATAAACCCCAAATATCACAATGGGCAAGTTGTCAACGCAGCATTTTCAAAGAAGCTGTTTTTTAAAACTTTTTTAGGCTAAGTTACTTATCAGATTATTATGAAGAAAAATAAAGTTTAATTAAAAAAAAAAATGATAATAATAATTTAATAATATAAATTACATAATAAATTTTAAGAAATATTGCTCAAAAAAGATAAAAATTTGAAAATACATACCTAACAGCATTTTCGTATACATGATTTTATTTTGAATCGTTTCATAATCTTTTCTTAAATTATTCCAATATGAATCTTTATTTATAATTTTAAAGGATATTTTCAAAGAAAATCATTGCACAAATTTATATTATTGGCATTAGGAAATAAATTAGGTCTTATACCAATGACTTCTGAAAAATTTGGTTATTCGGGTTGCTGGGAAATTTATATCGCCTCATGTTACTTAATAAAACTAGACATCTAAAATTTCGTAAATGATGATTAAATTTAATGGTAACATCGCATAACAGGTCTGTGACACTTTACTGAAAAAAAAAATCCCGGACGAAAAAATCTCGAAAAAAAAAATCCGAATGAAGTAAAATCTTGAAAAAAAAAATCGCGAAAATACCAAAATGCCGAAGAATATAAAATCATGAAAAAAAAATCCCAAAAAAAAAAAATTTTGAATTAAAATTATTTCTTTTCTGAATCCGAATTATGGTGATTCCAAAAACAAATAATTATATACATAATATATTATATACATATTATATATATATTATATATTTTGGAAAAAGCGTATAATCTAGTTTTGTATTCAATACTCTAAAATCCTTTTATATATTTTTTTTACATATGTATTTATTTGAACAGAAATTTCTTGATTTCGGTATTTTTGGTTTTCAGAATTTTTTTTTCCGAGATTTTGTAACATTCTGTATTTTTTCCACCAAATTAAAATTCGAGATTTTTTTTCGGAATTTTTCGTTGGAGATTTTTTTTCAGCAAAGTGTCATACACTCTCGCATGACGTATAATATGATCGTATGACTATCATAGAATTGACACAATTAATTATAAGACCTTCCTTTCAAAAACAGAAGAGAACAGAAACAAATTAAATAGATCTGAAAAAAGGTTACGCTCAAATATCTCTAGTATACCTACTAAGAGAAATGGATTTCTACTAAAGAACATTTTTTTGTTCGTTTTGATCCCCTAAATACACTTTATAAATATTGAAGAACGAAAAAGAATCTCTCGGTATACCTAGACAGTTCATATTTCATTCGACGCGTCCAACTTCAAATTTTACTATTTTATTGTTTCTAGAAGGGCTAGTTCGCAATATGTCGCATTATGTTAAAAGTAATTTTTATTAAATAGGTACTATTTTTTTCTTATTATTGTATTCTAATTCCTGTTTCTCTTTTAAAAAATCTTGTATAAAAATGTATGTATAAAATAATACCTATACCTATCAGTTACAATTTTCCCTTCAATAAAAATATTTTGAAACTATTTAATTTACTTACTAATAAAAAAAAGTTTTATTTTGTATTTTATTTAAAATTTAACTGATTTAAATATAAAAATTTCCCAATAATATAAAATATTTAAATCAATTGATTGACAAACAGGAGTTAATTTGATTTTTATACTTATGTATATTGTGTTTTTTTAAAATAAATCATTTCACAAATATAATAGATCCCTTACAAATCAATAGAGAGGAAATAATTTTCGTATAATACAAATTAATTTTTATCCAAGGGCAAATTTAATGTCAATTCAAATGTGATTTTTCAACTCAAGGTCATGAAAATTTAAAAAAATATTTAAAAATTAATACAGATATATTATATGTTATGTAGTAAAATTATGTAGGTATGTATCAACTACCAGCAATAAATTTATAGAATTTTAAAATCAAATATTTATTGTTCTCTAATATTTAAGTTTAACAATGTCAAATTTCAAGAAACCTTAAATTTTTAAATTAATTAAATTTGACTGAAGAATTAGTTTTTGAATTTTCAGCATTTAACTTTGAAGATTGAAAACAAGTTTAATATAGGTGACATGTCAAAAGTCCCAGAGTCGCGCCCCGCGTTATGCGATTTTTTTCCCCTAACTACACTCATTTGCGCAACACTTCCCACGCTCAATAATTTTTCACTTTACTTACGTGCTCTGCATTTGCAATATGTATTAACTTTATAACAATAACATCTTTGATAGTTGGACATATGGCCTTTTAATGATATATTCTTTTTGAATACAACTCAAATTTAGCATAAATGTCACTTAATACCTTTATTCACTTACTCTTTCACAAAAAAAGAATTCAATTAAATTTAAATTATAATTTAAAAATTAGAACCGTAATTCTCAATAAAATAGAGAATTTTAATTGGTCAAAGGAATGGTCTGATCTTTTCAATAAATATAAACATCTAAGAGTAAAAAAATGGTCTGATCTTCTCAACAAATATAAATGTGAACAATAAAAAAACAATCAAAGAATAGAAATAACAAAAACAAAAATATTTGATGAACTCTTAAAAATTTATTTCATTAACTTAATGGGACTTATGACCCAGTTGTTTTGGGACATATGACTCTGGAACTTATGTCATGAGTTCATATGACTTATGAACTCATGTAACCTTAATATAAACTTATTTTATAAAATTACACTAACGTTTGGACATGGGACATAATCTTCAAATATTATTAGAAGACAATACCCTAAACAAAATTTAAGAGTTTATGGCTATCACCTAAAGTTGAGGAAGATGTATCCCACCATGAAACACAATACCACAAAAACGTTTAGGGTCTCGTGATCGACCAATTGAAAAAAATAATATGAGAAAATAATTAGAAAAGATTTTAATAGTAATAACTACAAAGTATTTAGTAAGGGTTCCTAAAGACTCTTTTCTATTTTTTTGACAAGAATATAAATATGTTATAATATATAATATATAGGCTTAACTTTGTAACATAATAAATAATACTATCTAATTAAATAAATTTAAGTTGTTTATATAAAAGAAAGTACATGTTTTTTTTCTTTATTTAAGACTTTTTTTTATCCTTAAAGTAGGGGTTTTTTTCCCATTTTGGTAGCATTAAAAAACATGAAAAATTAGTATGGTGTTATGTTCCATCAATTTAATTTTGTGTTTTATGTCCTACCACTGGTGTAGGCAATAGTGTAAAATTATACAAAATAATATAATGTAAAAATTCGTAAGTCTTCTTTAACATTTTGTATTAAACAACGGTCACCTTGAATTTTAATAAATTAGCTTAGCTGCCTACCAAATATCTAATTAAAATGTATCAATGTATCTAATGAAAACGAGGAAGAATACAGTTGCCTTTGTCAACTTTTAGATACCCGTACGAACCGTTAGTATGTTCACAGCCTGTCACTCTGCTTACAATATTATTTTTTAAATATTTTAGTATTTTAAAATAATTTGGGTGAATTTTATAATTTCTAGAACTATGGGTTGTACATACATATACTCAAACTATATGTTTATACATTCTTCAAAAGCAAATTCTAACCTTCCACATAACGATTATCAATCCAAAACTTTTTCAAATATTCTATAGTACCATTTAATACTAAGCGGTAAATATATATTAAATTTACTTAGTACAAAATAATAAATATAATTTTAAATATTATATTATATTATATTTAAATATTCCATTAACAGAATAATTTCTTATAAGTACAATAAAATACATATATGTATGTAAATACGGCGCTATATAATATACATCTATACTCTTATCATTCATTCACTAGTGACATATACGATATATTGTAAATAAACATGATATTATATAAGTATGTATATCAATATCATATAAATAAAAATTCTTCAAGCAACCGTTATGTTGTTTATTTATTTACATTTTTTTGTACTACGCATTATATCCTCAACAATTTCAAATTATCGAGTAAAACAAAATGCAAAAAATTTGTTGAAGAAATTTGTAAGAAAATTTGAAAAAATCAAGTAACTCTTTCGTCAATTATAAAGTAACCCTATATTATTAAAAAAAGTTGTTAACAGAAATAAGAGTATAATGTTAAGCTTTAATTTTTGTGTATTACTTCAAAAAAATTTTGCAGGTGTTTAAAAATAGGAAATTTTCAGTTTTTGACCCCTTACAGCTCCTAAACGGGGGGTGATACAAAAAAAAATTCTGAAATGACTCATACTTATTTTCAAAGATCTAACTTCTGTCAAAATTTCCGTTCCGTTCCATAAAAACCGTTTAGAAGATAGAAGGGTTAAAGGATTTTGCAAAATTTGAGTTTTCTGATCCGATCCATACCTTTGAAGGTATATCTATCTCGCTTATTTCGAGGTGTTACAAACGAAGGAGTAATTTTATTATACCCGATCCTATCGTACGGGTATAAACCAAAAAATGAAAACTTGAATTTAATTTGCGAGGTAAACATTTTAAATGGGAGCTTGCGGTAAAAAATAATTATTCAATAAAAAATTGTTGCAGAAAATTTCGAAGGAGAGATAAAACATTATTTGTCTTTCTTTTGCTGCCATAGAAAATAAACTACAAAACAAAAAATAATGTTGGAAAAACAAAATATCGAATTTTTATCTTGAAAAACAAAACGTTTGCAATTTATTTTTCAACATTTTTTATTCAACATATTTTTAGTTTTTTCAACAAACCAACCCTCACCCATTTTAAACAATTCTACATATAAATACCAATGATTGAAAAAATTATTAATAACCTTAAAATTTAGGTACCTACTGTACAATAAAAATGATCTTAAAAAATGATTGGGTAAAGGTAATGGAGTTATGTCAAAAGCAATATAAAATTTTCATTTCAGTCCTTTAACTAAGTATTAGTTAAACGGATGGTATATATATATAAAAATACAAGTGGAGAAAATTTTTTTAAAAGGTATTACTTTGATTTATGAAAAAAAAATCATTTTAAAAAAGGAAAATGTTGTATTTGAAGTGCGGTCTGTATTATAATTTGTAGGTACAAAAAAAAAATTAAATTTTTTTAATAGAAATTCTATTACAAACAATATTTTTTTGCTAAATTTACATATTTTTAATTTTAATAGTCAAATTTTTTTATTAGGTATATGCAATTAAAATTGTTTTTCTTTTTAATGTTCATAATTCTATAGAAAATAATTTAAAAAAAAAAAAGTACCAGACCAAATATATTACTAATTGAATATTTCGCTTTAAAGTTTCGGGGTATTTTAAAATTATTAAAAAATGTTTGAATATTATACAAAAATAACCCTATGTATAAAACGATAACATGGTTATCCTATAACACTCCTTCTATATTATCCTGACACATTGTAAAATATGATTGAGAATGACTTATGTTAGAAAACTTATTTAGCGTCATTTTTATAAGAAAACTAATTAAACAATAGATGTTTATAAAAATAATTTGGAAATAATATTTTGGATATAACGTTTAGTATCTATCATCCATTATATTAAAGAAAAAGTTTTTGATTCGTTAACATGTCCCCGTATCAGATCTCGTACATAATATAAATGGGTTATCTACGTGATAATGTACTGCATATATAAAAATAGCTTTTTTTTTTTTTATTAGTATTTTATTACCCAGACACACCTTTATATACAATATTAATATTTAATATCAAGGTATGTGAGTTTAAATAAAATGTTATCAGTTAAATTGAAAACTTCCATTCTACAGCCACTGAAATGTTCAATAGAACTGAACAAGGACGAAAGAACTTCCGATAAAATTGCGTGTTTATAATATTTGTATGTAGTTTTATCAGATTCTCCTACATAATATATTCCTATATAGATGTAAGAGATTCCTCTCTTATTACTTTGTATTTGTATCAAAGTCCCAATTTCATATTACAAGCTATAACAAAACAGACGTCATATAAAAAATGTGACATAGGAAGCTATGAGAATAGAATCAAATTAATGTGATAAGCTAAAGGCCTTACTAATATTAAATACTAGTTATAAATGTTTGATTTAATTTAAATTCTAAAAATTATAAACAAGGCTAGATGATTACAAAACTTTTTATACCAATATGAACGTATGTTCAAAGGTATAATAAATTTGCCATGTACGCACATCGATAACTTAGCCTCTATTGAAGTTAGTTATTTGAAATTTTTTTAAAAGATGTCATTCTTCTATTCAGAACTTCTATTTTTAAATGAAAATAACTCAGTGTCGGTACTTCATTAAGTAAAACATCAGAAATTTTGTAAAAGATGATCAAGTTTTATGGAAGCAGCATAAATTGTGTTCATATGGGTATGCCAAAATTGATACAGTCTACTCTACTGTACCCTTCCTTGTTATATTTGGAAATTGGAATTTGTTATTAATTGTTCAATGATTGAGAAAATAGAAAAAAAATTTATAATTAATTGAAGGTATAACTGAAAATTTAATATAGGGTTCTGGTTCAAGATATATAGTTACTATTTGAAGCAAAATTAATATTTGACTAAAACTGACCCCATATGTTATATATTATATTGATAATAAATATTATAATCTTATTTAAAAAATTATTACAGCATTATTATTATATTAAATAAAAAGTAGTAATCCTTGTAACTTAAAAAAAAAAAAAAAAACATTTTAAATCGAAATTTTTTTCCTTTAAAAATAAAATGCAATTTAAGAGTTTCTCTTATTCAAATTTCAAAAGTCTCGTTGATTGCATTTTAAAATATTTTTATTAAGAAAATTAAATGATGAAAATGTATACATAAACAATTTATATTTAAATACATCTAACATATAATATTATTATATACATTTTTATATGAATATAAAATATTATAATATATAATTTATTATATAACTATAATAATATAAAATATCCTTGCAACTTGGTATTTAACATTCATTAATATATATTATTTTCATATAATATATAACTATATCAAGTGAATAAAATTTATTTAGCCCTAGAGCTAATAAATGTTAAATTGAAAGCCACGACCTCGTGTAATATCTTAGCAAAAAAAAATATATATATATTTAGTATCGTTTATTTTGTAAAAGTATCATATGGAATTATAAGAGAATAGATATTAAAAAAAAAAAAAAAATTGTCAATTTAAATGTATATGTATATAAGGAATATAAAAAGGATAAAATATTCTTGATGTAAGTATAGTAATAAGTACACATATTATATACAGTTATTTTTTCGCAAAGTTTTGCAGTTTCTTTATTTATATTTTTGTTTCTTTTTTTTTTTTTTTGCCTTCTTTTCTTTTTTTTTTAAAAAGACAATCTTGATATTTTATATTTTTTCATCAAAATAATGTGTACTTTCGCATTATTCATTACAACTTTCTTCATATTTAGATCTTCTTATAGTAATATATTCTTGTTTAGAATACATGAACGTTATATACTTACGTATAATATAGGTGATCTATTTTTTATATAAGTATAAACTGTATATATATATATATATTATATTAATATTTATATATTTACAAATGTTTATTTATATATAAATATTTATAACTGTTAAAAAGTATATGAATAAATTTTTTTTTTTTTATAAAATTGTTGAATACTTTAGTTTCTTTTATTCTTTGTAATTTATTTTTAAAAAATTATATTACGGATGTAGAAGTTTTGCTTCTATCATTGATGTCAAATTTAAATTCATAAATATTTTATTTATTTATAAAATTTGCAACAAAATATTTAATATTAATATAAATATGATATATATAAATTATAATATATGCATATGGGTGTATAAAAAGAAAAAAATAACTAACTATTTTATTTACTGTGGTTGTGGAAATCTTGGAAATCTTGTCGTTTCCTAAATTTTATCTTCAGATATCTGCAAATATGATAAAATTATGATTTTTATAGCTTACATCTTCAGTTATCTATTGTTTAAAGTGTCCATTATATTCTAATTGCATTGCATACAAATAACAATTAAAATAATTAAAAAAAGACATTAGAACTGATTTCATCTGATAACATAAAATTCGAATCCATTTGTGAGTGTACTATAAAATAAATTATTAGTTATTAAACGTTATTACAACAAAAACTTAATTTTATTCTGAAAATATTTTAGTTTACTGATCCTTTCAATAAAATACAACCAAAAATTTAATTTTATTGAAATAATTGCATACTTTTAGGATAAATTAAAACGTACAGAAGAACGTCTTTGTTTTAAAAATAAGTTAAATAATTCATTACTTTTTTTTTTGCACATAACTGTATATTTTAATTTTTATATAAATATACATAAATATACATGACATACTTTGTATTTTAATATGGATTCTTAGTGTATGTCTAACAGATCTATAAAGTTATAATAAGTTTACGGAAATAATTTTTTTTTTTTTTGCCTGATTTCATTTTCCCATTAACACTAAAGTGATTTTCTTTAGATTCTTTTGAATACCTTTTAGAAAATGCGCAAATGAAAATCATATTTTTTTCTCATAATTATAGTTACTTGGTTGTAAGGTTATTTGTATCTTTTCAAAGTAATGATATCAAAAGGAGAAACTATATTTATATTTTTATACTATTAGAAATAGTTTAATTTTGTACCACACTTTCAGTTGAAAGCATAAATATTAGCTAAAAATTTTAAAGCATATGTCATAGGGAATCTTTTATTAATTGATATTAAAAGAAAGTGAAATAAAATCAGAATTCACCAATAAAAATGGTTATAGTTTTTAAGTAACGATTTTTGAATCGTAATATTTATTTCATTTTAGAGATGAAAAAAAAAATTTTAAAAGTATGTGAGTTGGAAGTTTGCAGAATTTTTCTCTTTATACATTAAAAGACGATACAATATGTGACTTGTTTTTTTTTTTTTTTTTGGCAAATTCTTAGTCATTTTTCAGATTTTCTTGTCTCTATACCGTTTAAAAGTCTTTTTGATAAATAAATTTAAAAAACGTAAGTATACTAATATTTTTGTGTCGTATTTTTTATTATGCAGTAACTTTTATATTTTATTCTTTTTATCTTAATTTACATTTTCATATCAAAAATAAGAATTTTAGTTTTTTTATTTTCTAAAGCAATCTTCTATTTTTAAAATCAAAAATTTTGTCTCTAATTTGAATCATTCACTTTTGTTTCAGTTGAATTTTTATTTAAAAGTGTGACTCGTGAGTCAATTTATTCAAAAATTGAATAAAATTATCATTCTAACTTTTTCGGTATTAATAATAAAAAACTAATTCATTATTTAAAAGATTCGAGATTTTCCGCAATATTGATAAAATAAATATTTTACATTATATTTTATGTAAGAGAATCAATATTAAGTTAAAAATAGCAATTTCGATTTTATTTTCGAAATTTTGTATATTAGAGAAAATTTAACTATATACAGGGTGTTCGGAACTCAAAGGTCAAGGAGGTAATAGAGAAGTTACCGGTAAGGAGATAATAGAGAAGGAGGTAAAGAGGAGGAGGTAATAGAGAAAAAGGTAATAGAGAATTCGTTTTCGAGGTAATTATCTCATTATAACCATGCATGTGCTAAATTAAGATTTTGTTAAAAAAATTATTTTCAATATTATTGGGTGCACAAAAATAATATAATTTCTTCGTAAGTAACCAGCCTGAATAAGATGAGAATTGAATGAGAGTTAGATGGGAATTATCGAAAGACACTATAGAGGAGTGAAAACGAGCACGAGTTCTAGTTGTGTGGGACTTTAATCCACTAAACATCACCTCCCTGTTTTAACCAAATAATAGGTTATTTGACTTTAGGTTATATAGGTTAGTCATGTACTACCTGCTCAAAGGAAGTTGAGTTTGGGAATGAAAATTGATTTCAAATTGGCAGGCATATTGTGAACAAAGTTGTTCTTGTTAATATTAACCTTGAATCTTTGCACGTTGCAAAGATTCAATACGTTATCACCAATTCTGGGGAACACATGAAGTGGGAGATGGTTCCACATTCACGATGTTCGTACTAGAAAGAAATTTTTTTTTAAGCCGAATTATGCCATCTGGAAATTAGTTCTACATTGAATGTGGTTGGCAATCAGAATAAAGAAATAAAAATAATTTTACGTTTTAGTAACAATATAAAAATTTTAAATATTTACAAAATTTTGGAGATTTTTTAAGTACACTGAAGGTAAGTTTTTTTAGATATTGTTCACACACACATAAAATCATCATCTGTTTGAAATTTTCTATTTTTGTTCTTTACCTTTGTTTTTCAATTAAAATTTGAAAGCGATTGAATTGACTGATTAATAACAAAAATTGTAATACAAAAATATACGAGTATAAAAATGCCACAATCAGTAAGTGGTACTTAAAATTATTTTTTATAAGTTTAGTGTTTTATTGTATATAATTTATCTCATCAGTCATCATATACTTTAGACATCTTTAGCTGTTTGTCCGCATTCTTTTTTTTGGGAGAATTGAGTGAAAAGAAAAAAATATTGTATAGGTTACCAATTTTTATTTTTTTTTTAATTTAGGCAATTTTTCTTTTTTGTTTTTCTAAAGATACTTACAATAAACTATACCCGAATGGACATTTAATTTCAAACACAATAAAACTTTTAGATTGTTTTGTTCACTATTGTTTCCTTATCACTTTTCCTTTTCATATAGTTATAAAAGAATAGGTTGTGGTAATTTAATAAAAGATTGAAACATGATATTACATTTTGTATAAGATACAATAACTTTGTAATAAATACAATCGGGGATAATGTGATTTCTCTTTTTAATTCAAAATTTTTTAGGGATAATATTTTTTGATCTGTATTCAGCTACTCATTCCTATACAATATGTCTCTCGTTTTCTTTTATTTTACCAGTTTCGAAACGTTGAGATATCATGTTGTGACAAACCAATATAAGTGAAAATAAAGCAAATTACCAAGCATGTTTCTTTGGCCTGAAGGAAAATAAGAACTATTTTTCTTACATTGAATTTTTAAGACAAAGTTGGCCACTGATAAATACTGATGTGTTGGGCACTGATATTCATAATCCAACTTTAAAATTTTAAAAATCAAATATAGACTTTCTTAAATCTCTGGATAAAATGGATCTTTTGACGCAGGGTTTTTTGTCCAATGAAGATTTTTGTATAGGACTCTTTGTCGAGGGAGCTTTTTTTTTAAATGAAAAAAACGGTATTTTGTAATAGGAGATTTTTAAAAGGGTTTAAACGTACCGATCGTACGTAAATAACATTAATTAAGATTCTGAATGTGGAAAAATTACTTTACTTATCTCTTTGGCTTAGGCCAAATAGCGAATGTATTTTCTTCAAAAATTTCAAATAATTACATTATAAAAATATTTTTTTTTGTTGATTTATTTTTTTGTTTTTGTTTTGCTGGGACGTTTTTATTAATAAATTTTGTTAATAAATTTTTATTTTTAAATATTTACTCAAATATGCCGCATTTTATAAATATTTTATATTAAACATTCAACTTCCAAATCAAAATTTTGACTCAATATTTTAAAACAATTACTTTTAAATCTTTTGCGTTTATATTTTCCGCGTGCCTTACGGTATTTCAACAAAAAGTTGTGAAATTCATTGTAAAATTACAGATTTTTATAGTAAACAAATAAATGGAGAATTTGTTTTTTAAATAGATATAATTTAAATCTTATAAATAACAAATGATATAGAAAAGATGTAGTTTTTTTAAAGTCGCCATCCTTGGAAATAACATAATAACTGTTAACCGCATACTGTTTTATTTTGTACAAGAATTTTTTCAATTTTTACAAATTTTAGGCCTTCTTCCTATTAAGATTTCCCTTCTTCACTTTCATGTGTCTATTTTATTTTTGTTTTTTGTTTTACACGCTACTCAAACTCTAGGAAAGGATTCCTTTTTATAAAGTAATTGTAGGTTTGGATATGAGGGAGAGCATTTGAAGGAAAATAGTATGTTAGAGAAGAGTTTGAATCTAAACAGATTCTTTTTAAAAAGTTGCAACTTGTAAGATGGAACATTTCTATCCACATTCTAGCGGTTCTCACAATGTATTATTATTTTATTATTAAAAACAACAAAAATATATTATTAAGAAGAAACTATTGTATCTAAAGCAAGAATCAATCGATCAATATGATAAAAATTTAGTGTTCTATTAAAACATTTCATTGCTTTTGTCCTTGGCTTTTATTTTCTGTAATATGTGTTTCTTGTGAAAAAAAAATTGATTTTTTTTTTATTTTAATTTTAAACACCAGCATGTGACGAACTTATATCGAAAAATGTTATATAAACGTTTTACTTTTACATTTTAAGAGTATTTACGTCGTCTTGGAAATTTTTTCTTAAAATTTTAATAAAGCAATTCTTGCTAAATTTAAAAAAAAAAAAAAAAAAATCTGGAAAATAAATTAAAAAATAAAACAATTTTTTTTTTTTAATATTAAATATATTTTAGATAATAAAAAATTTTAATAAAATTGTATTTCAGTTACAATTACAAGTTAAGATCTTGAAATAAAGGCACTGAAATTCAACTTTAAAAGTAATTGAAGGAATATAAAAAAAAATTTATTATGAGTATAATAACAAACAAAAGATAGATCAGTAAAAACTAATTACATCAAAAACTGGAAAGAGGAATGAATTAGCAATTATTTAATAGCAATAAAAAAAAATTTTTGTGTGCAGGAAAGTGGTTAAGGAGATTGATTGAGGTTTATTAAGAATTTTAATATAAGGATATTTTAATACTTTTTTAAGTATATATAGGTACCGAATGTAGACGTATCTAATCCTACTGTACGAAAATATATTGAAATTAAATTAATTTTAAAATAAAAAAAATTACTATAAGATATGATGTAAGCTTTGTTACCATTTAAAGTGCAAATAATATTTAATTGAATTAGAAACGTTCATCAAATTCAAAGAATTCAGATCTTTGTGGATCAGATCAAATTTCAGATCAAAGAATTCAGATTTTCAGATCTTGATATCAGAAGACATCCTTGCAAGTTGATTATTAAAATTTCTACTAATTTAATTAAGGATTATAATAACCATAAGATATTTTATATTTGGTTTCTTTTTGTATTTAATTTCATCGATCTGCTATCAAAGTATCATCACTTTGAGTCGGGACAGGACGGACGGTATCAACACTTTGACTCGGTATGGACATCACGAGATGGGATGGACTTCAAAATAAATGAGAAAAAGTGTAGAGTGGACTGTGTCAACTAATTAAATACTGAGACATATTTATGTAAATTTCAAAGTTCCAAAATCAACCAAAACAGAAGTTATTTTCAGAGAACTTGATCATCTTTTAAAAAATTTCAGATGTCCAACATTCTAAGATATTCTGAATATATAAATTTCACAGTTCTAATGCAGCTAATCCAAATAATTGCGCTAGACCAATTAAATTTTGTAGATTTCGTTAGCATAAAACTTAACTTCTTTTGATATTGAATTTTATATATCTAGTTTAATTTGACGCTGAGCTATAAGCTAAGTTATTATATAAAAAAAGAAGTTACATGGCAGCTACTCGAACTTTTTCAATTTCAAAAGCAAAACTTATATTTAAACAAAAATAAAATTGTAAAAATTTCAGGATACCAACTTTATTATTTCTTAATTCACGACTAATTACAGGCGGGTGTGCAGACGAGCGGACAAATATACATAGTTGAATCTACTCAGAATTCAACGTTGATCAATAATATGCAGT
This sequence comes from Poecilobothrus nobilitatus, assembly GCA_947095535.1. Taxonomy (NCBI): domain Eukaryota; kingdom Metazoa; phylum Arthropoda; class Insecta; order Diptera; family Dolichopodidae; genus Poecilobothrus; species Poecilobothrus nobilitatus. The sequence goes on along the minus strand of OX352773.1, from coordinate 252,112,815 downwards.
TAATCCTGAGCAAGAATACATTATAGAAAATTCTGAACAAAAATACATATTATACAAAAGTAATGGTAAATGTATTCTACCTTTAGAAATTTATTGTTGCGTTTACAAACTTTACTTGGGATTTAAAGCATATAAACTTTACAGATTAAATGGATTTGGGAGTTTAACAGGCAGGCGGAAATCACTAAAACTCTAATTTATGTTATGCGCAATGTTATTTCTAAAATATTTATAATGGTTTTAAATTAACAAAATGAACTTTATAAAAACAGGATATTTTTACTTTTATTAATTTAACCGTAAAGACCCTAAACCCTAAAAGGTTATTTAGTATAAGAGATGAATTACAGCACTTACATTAGATTCTATACATACTTCTATACAATTGCAAAACAAAATAAATAAAAACGAAAATTCCTTATTTTTTTTTTTTCGGAAAAAGATGATTAATCAATTTTTATGTTCATTCGCTTTTGTAAAATATTGATTACAACAAGGTAAGATGCATTACTTTATGCTTATGTAATTTAAAATTAAAAACATCAAAATAAAATAGAAAGAAAATAAATTAAGAAATTAAAAATTATTAAATTCTATGATGCTTTTAATGTCTTTAAGACTTTTGACTTAGAAAATTGTTCTCGTTAAACAAAGTTTTTCTTAGCTTCTTGTATTTTTCTTTTTTTTCCTTGACTTAATTTTGTGTTTTTGTTTTTTTTTTTTTTTTATAATTTATAATTTTTATTTTTTATTAAAAACACAATCAAGGCAGAAGGTATAAGAGAAAAAAACAAAAATAAAATTGTGTTTAAGGTTTTCCTCAGCTCTTGAAAATCCTTGGCTGTACACAATATATATATCCTTTTTTTTGAAACACAAAACCGAAAGGATTCAGTTTACATTCTTTCTTTCGTTTTTTTTTTTGCCATAGAATTTTTTTTTTCTTATTCATTTTTTATTTATTTTTTGTTTGTTCTTTGTTTTCAGGTAACAGAGTGCTTGATCGCAATCATAAACACCTGCACTTCTTGTAAATTTTTAATTTTGTACAAAAAAAAAAAAAAAATTAAATTAAAAAAGAAAAAGAAAAAAAAAAATGAAAAATGTGAAAGGGGTTTTCAAAATAATAGCAAACAAAACAAAAAAAAAAGGAATATATTTTGGATCTAATTTGAGTTTTTACCATATTGTTTTTTTTTTTTTGTGTATATACATATACATATTACCTATATATATACTTCTACCTACATAATTAAATCAAATTTATTTTTAACCCTGAATGCTGAATGTTTTAAAGTTTATTTTTTTTTTATTCTATTTTTATTTAATGTTTTTAAGTTTTTTTTTTTTTAACTCTTTTAGTATTAGTGTTACCATCTTTAATTTGGGTAAGTTAATGAAATGTTAAAATGTCTTAACTACATTTAAGATTTCAATCTACCAAGAAATGTAAAATAATGAATTAAATTAGAATTTTCTTAAAATTTTCCCAGTTTTCTATAGATTATCAAGATTCAGTGAATTTATTTCGAGACATTGATTTATTCGACAAAGCAGGTTCTCTTTGCACACATAAATAAAACATACATATAATATATATATAAAATATAATTTATTTATGATATATCTTATACAAATACTTTTATCACAAAATATTACAATTTATAACATTTGCGTGATCTGTAGATAGGTGAACTTTGTTAAATGAATTTTACGAAAATTACTTAAATTATGAAAAGTCTGTTTTAAAAACTGACATTTCTGACATTAAAAATTCTTGCAAAATCAGTTTTTGCGCTCTGAATTTTTTACAAAAAAAAATTTTATGTTATTTATGTGAATTTCGACGAAATTTAAACATACGTATATTTTATAAATAAATTGTTTTGTGGAAGGTGTAATAAAGAATTTAAAAAACCAAAGGTCTTGTAGTTTGATTTGTATTAGAAAATCTTAGTTCTTAATAGAAAATAATTTTCTTTTATACTTCATATTAATACGAGTATATATGAAATTGATATATTTTTTAGAACTTTAAACTTTACATATGCGTGCTCCGTAGCCCGCACTTCCGTTTTAAAGCAAATTTCAGTCAAACTCATATTATTTTTTTTATGTTAAGGTGTAATCTGTACATCAAAATCCAGATTATTTTTTCCTTAAAATAATAACTGCTTCCTTAAGTAAAAGTAAATCTGAAAATTAGCGCCAAAATATATGCTTATATACCTACATTTTCTTGTTTTTGACAAAATCCTGCAATCTGAAGTTAAAAATCACTTATCTTTTATAAAGGTTAATATTAATTTTTTTTAGCTTGTTTTCTCCAATAACCTGGTAACCTTTTCTTGAATTTACTTATTTAACCTTAAATTAGTTTATTACTTACTAAAATTAAAGATATCTAATTAAACTGTTTAAGTTCAATAATAACAAAAAAAAAAAATTTAAATAGAAATTTCTTATAGAATTTTAAGTATTTTTTATATCATGTGTATACCACCTACACGATCAATATTGATTGTAAATTAATATTATAAGTAGATTGATTTGAATAATAATACGTGACACAATTATAAAGACATGTTATTTTGTTTAGTATTATAACAATATTCTCTACTTAAACTAAATGAATTTCTTTAATAAGAAAACTAAAAATATCCAGATACATAAATATTATGTAGATACGAAAGAAAATTTTCTGTAAAAGGTAACGAAAAAAATGAATTTTATTTTTTATTATTTTACAGGTAATCAATTTGTTATTTATTCTTTATATTTTAATTCTTAAAATCGATTACTAAATATATTATTTTTTATGTTTATCTGTATTCTATTTATTTTTAAAAATATATCATCTTCATGATTCAATATAGTATCTATAGTTAACATTAACCCATATTATCTTTAAATAAGTAAGAAATTTCTATGAAAAATATCGTATGTTTCCAAATGTTTTTACTGCGAAATTTTAATTTATTTCTTTAAGTCTCTTCTTAGTTGGTGTTTTATAGTCTGATGGCTATTAATCTCTTAGAAGATTATAAATTATAATATGGGTTATTAGTACTTTGTTTTAGTTTGGTATTACCACAAGTTTTTCTGCTGCCTCACTTCGCTTATCTTATTTTGAGGCATGATATTTATTTCGCTGCTTTCACTTTTCCAATTTCAGCTTTATTCAAAGTGAAGAGTAAGAGTACAAAATTTCTTCGATTTTTTTTTTTGTCCTTTCACTTTGTACAATCACAAAGTTTTCTTTTTCCATAAAATTACATCAAAATCAATTTAAATAATAACAATTCGTCCGATTGGTTTTAACTGTTAAAAAACCAAGGAACAGAGTAACCGAAAAAGATTGAAGATACAGTCTACTATCAATTCAATAGGATACCGTACAAACTTAGCATATTATACTGCTTACATATAATTTTATCATCATCTTTTAGAAAATTTCAGATATCTAATTTAATTATAAGTACCTATATTCTATCAAGAAATATTTCCTACCATATATAAATGTTTAGTTGAATGACAGCTTCTCTAATCAGTTGCCCCGTTAATCGAACCAGTTGCACAGAAGTAATTGCCGTAAAACATGATGATCTTTTACAAAATTTTAAATGTCTAACTTAAAGATAAGTGCTAATGTGTGACAGCAATCTGAACCTGTTACGCAACCGGTTAAAATAATCAAATTGCACAAAAGTTATTGTTATAAGACTTGATCATCTTTTGGAAAATTTCCGATATCTGGTTTAATTAAACATGCCTATCAAGATATATTTACATAAATTTTGAAATTACTCGGACCCCTTTCCCCGAAACAATCTTATTTCACTGAAGCTATTGCCATGCATAATCATCTTTTACAAAATTTCAGATGTCTCGGTTATAATTAAACTACAAGGTATGCAAACTACCTGAACTTGCTGCGCTAAAAGGACATGGATAAAATGAGTCAAAATTAAATTACCTTCGATCCTGTGCAAGAATGTATATACTTTATCATATCTAGCTTGTTTCTTATAAGGTCTTATAAACGTAATGGCAAATTTATTATACTTTTAGAACTACGTTTGTACGGACATAAAAATTAAGTTTCATTAAAATAATCTTTGGATTATCATTATGAGGAAAAAAATTTTTTTTTAAATTTACCTTTTTTTCTGTAAATATTTTAAGGGTTAATTTTTTTTTTTTTTTAATACGATTTAAAATAAAAGTATTGTGTACAGAATGCGAAATCTTTTAGTATGAAAATAAAAAAAAATAAAAAAAAAGAATTCTGTTTAACGTCATCTTTATTATAATTTTAATTTTTCCGAGTTTAAAAAAAAAAAACTTTTTCTACATTTCTTATCCTTATGTTTCTGTTTATTTTTCATTTTCCTCGTTTTTTCTTTTTATTTTTTTTTTTAACGGACGTAATTTATATTTTATGATTTTAATTATTTGTTAAAAGATTCATAATTTTCTAATTTGTTTCCATTAAAGTCATTTTAAAATGTTTGCCTTATATTATACTTTGTGTTTTTTTACCAAAAAAAAAAAAAGTGTTGCGTTGTTGTTACTTTGATTCGTCATAATTCGCTTTAAAAACAATCTTCAAAATTTATTTTTTTTTCTTTCAACAAAAATTAAATATGAATTTTGTGTTTTGTTTTTTATTTTTGATTCTTAAAAAAAAAAATTAACTTTTTTTTTTGATAAAACGAATACGTATGTACAATGAATCAATCTTTTTTTATGAATGTACAGTGTTGAACAAAAAATTCAATTGCAAAATTTTTAATTACTTGGTTTTGAAAAATAAAGATACTTGAAATTATATTGAGCAGCAAACTAAAATATTCGTCACACATAAATCACATACAAAACCGGTTAAAAATTGTCAAAAATGCGGCAAAACTTTTGATCTTATAAATAAATATATAAAAATGTTATGGGTCCCCGGTGACTCAGGAATACCAGGAAATAAGATAACAAACACACAAGCTAAACTCATACTGCATACACCACTCATATAGTTATAAACCCACTCACACTGGATATACCTAAAACTTAAAATATAAATATACCAAAAACTGTATAAGCTTATATTCCTGAAAGATATATGTTCATTCATAGGAAATATAAAAAAAAGAAGACCAAAAGCATTCGAACGGATATTAAAAGAGTAAGAATAAGACTGGGTATCACTCTATAGTCACACACAACCACATCTTTGACAGATCAGTTCTACCAAACTACATCTACTGCAACGAACAGATCACCTAACATATAATCCAGAAATGTGGTAACACTATAATATGGTATAACATTTGAAAGTATCAAAACCAACAAGACGTCGATAAAATCAAAGAAAGAATAAAAATTTTATTTTCAAATAAACAAAACTTTTAAAGCCGGATCCGAAAAGGAATACAAACCCGAAAGGAAAAGCTGAACATTTATTTACATAACAAATTTAAGCTAAACTAAAACTAAACTAAAATTGGTTTTTGAATATCTCTAACTAATTATAATTTGCTATATTATGTACACATTTAATTTTTTAACACAGCTTAATTTATTAAATAGTTTGACATGGAAAAATTTCATCAATTTGTCTTTATTATTTTGAACAAAACTGTTCATTATGCTTAAGAAATGATTTTATTGTTTTGGTTTTTTTTTTGTTTATAATAATGTTAATAATTTTGCAACATCTGTTGAATTTTTGTTAAAAAATTTAGTTTTTTTTTTATTTGTGTTGTTTTTTTTTTTGTTTTTTTGACGTTTCTGGAGGTTTTTTTTATTTTATTATGGAATTATATAAATTTTTAAGAAGTTGTATAAGAAAATATTAAAGTAAAATTAATAAAATATGTAGATATATAAATTTTATGGAAAATTTAAAAAAATATTTAGTGATTAAATAGTAGTACTATTATAGCATAGTAAACATTTAAATAATTAAGTATTGAAGTATCTCATTAAATTTATTATAAATACCATAGTCTCTGGTATAACTAAATTAAAATTTTTTTTTTTTTGTAAAATTCAAGAGGGCAAATTTGTAAAAAAACGCAAATTTAATACAAGGTTATTATATAAAGTTCTAAAATATGGGTATAAATTTCACAAAAATTATAAAAGAGTCCTTCTTTTGAAAATAATGTTTTACAAATAAAATTTAGTTGTATTTTTTTAAAGAAAACTAAACAAGGTAGAATGTAAACCAACGGTTTTTAAAAGCGCACATTTCCAAAACTCAATACAAACTGTTTAGAATTGTGAAAAAAAAAAATTTTAAAATTTCATGCAATAAGAAAAAATGTGAAAGGACATTTTTGAAATTTTGAGCGACCGTAAGTCCGGAATCCTATACAACTAAGAAAAACCGTTAACACACGTAATAATATATTATTGGACCTTTAATTTTCATGTCTTGCCGAAGAAAAATATTTACAGGTGTCTAAAAATAGCAAATTTTAAATTTTTGAGGCATAATAGCTCATAAACAAGGGGTGGTCCAAAAAAATTTTCTAAGCAAAATTACAGTGATTCTAAAAGTTCTTTCTTGCCTCAAAATTTTAAGCCTCCATCTAAAAGCGTGCCGGAGTTATGAAAATAGAAAAATCATGTAAAATTTGGTTTTCACATAACGGTAAATTTAAATACTAAATTTAAAAAAATTATAAAATTTTGATATTAATTTACCAAGTTAAAAAAAATACCTGTCGAATGACGTTTTCAGATTGAAAAAATTTTAAGCAGAACATAAGATATATGCATTTTTCAAAGTTTGAGGGGCTGTAGCTCCGTAATGGATGGGGCTACATGAAAAAGTTGTTTCACAAAATTATTTTTTTCATGAGACCTACCCATGGTTAAAATTTTTTTTCTCTATCTTTAACGGTGTAGAAGATTTGTAAACAGACGGACGGACAGAGTGAAACTAATAAGCATATTTTTTAAAATTTTTTT